>JAKOOJ010000001.1:176283440-177708440 GCA_022577455.1 Arizona elegans
TCAGTCTGGACGATTTTCATTCTCAGTCCTGTCTTTTTCTCTATAAGAGAAGAGCTATACCTAAAACCTAGGCCTAAAGTGCACAAGTCCTAATTGCCCCTAATTGGAATTGAGTTTTTGCATACAATTTCCATCTTTAATTTTTGCTTACTTGTATTCTGAAAATTGTCGTCTACGACAGAACAACTTCAATACTTGGCAGTGAAATCTATCTGATAACAGAATTTCAGCAATGAATCTTACAGTATCTGTCTGAAACTGGAGAAGTTATCAAAATAAAGAAACACAAGGTTGGTCATATAGAACCAGGCAAGTAGGAACAGAAATATGTTAGGTAATGCAATATAGTTTAATGAAGATGTATATTTTGTTCTCATTCTATTCCTTTCTTCTTATGTCCTAGAGTGTAGGAACAGGTTGTTGAGCAGCATACACATTAAATAAATAAATAAATAAATAAACAAACAAACAAACAAACAAATAAATAAATAAATAAATAAATAAATGGCATAGAATATTTGTAGTTCTTTTTTGTTTTGTTGCTAGAGAAGAAGCTATTGTTTTCCCACCATAATAGGAGAACTGTTTACAGTAAATACTCTAGCAATGGTCACTTACACTCATAGTTTTGTCTGAAGCAAAACTGTCAGAACATGTGACACTTCCATTCCTTTCCAAGAAGTTCTGCTTGTTGGCAATTCTTACTTGTTTTGGCTCAGTTTCATTGCTTCTTTTCAATAGCAATCAGTGAAGAGGTCTGGGATTGAAGATGAATGGACTTGTGCTCAGAAACAAGAAGCTTTCTACTGCTACACTCATCACATGAATGGCCACCATGTTGGAAATACTCTAGCCATTCAGTATGCACTAGAGATAGTACTTAAATCAACCTCCACTAAGATAAAAATAAAAGGAAGACTAGACAGTTTGGTAAAATACAATATTGTATATATACTTGAGGAAAAAAATGTACAAAGCAGCAGATAAATAAATTATTAGAAGGATATGATAAACACTGGGCCCCTCTTTTCCCACGTTGGAAAATTGCCACAGGTATCCAGAATCATGAGTTGCTGGACAGAAAACACTTCACCCTTCTCATGTTAGAAAAAACACAGAAGCTGCTTAAATCCACCTATTATTAACCAATGTCATTATTCACATCCTATTCTGCTATTGTATCATTATACCAGAGATCACTTTCCACGAGCATTACCTGGAAAGCATTAGGGACATACACATTTACATATATGTTTTTTTCCCTTCAGAGCGTCATTAAGATTGTGGGAATTGAATCTCTTGCTTGCATCCTTTGCATAAATACATGGCAACTTAGCAATTGATGTTCAAATAGCTTAATTGCACGAGGGGGTGGCCATTTAATTGCCCCATTGAAATGTTAACAGAAACTGATATGGCATAGAATAGACTTTAATGGTTGTAGTGTAGCACTAATGTCTTCATTCACTTGCAAAATTGTTAATTAGGACACTTTGGTAGTTCATTTTCTTGGGTATTGAAGTATTTAGTGCAGTAAGAAAAATCACTCTTGTATATGTGGTCTTTTGGGAAAGTAAAAACATATATCCCGTATTCAAGAGCAACATAATAAATACTAAATAAAATTGGTTTACCTTTTTTAAAAAATTGCATAAGTTACTTCGAGTTTCTAATTGAGCTAAATATGCTGCTATCATAAAAATATTCACATTCTATAAATATTTTAATTAACAACAAGAACAATAAGAAGCAGATTCCAATAGCCTTATAAGAAAAGTTGTAACGTTTTAAAATATGTCATAAAAGAATATATGGTATACTGACCATTCTTAAAATCATTTGAAAAACTGAAGCAGCTCTTTTTCTAAGAAAAAATATAGAATATTGACTTAGGGAAAACAAAGTATAATTGTATTAGGATTCTTTGTTATTTCTAACGGATTGTATAGTAGTAATGAGATCTTGAAAGATGGCAGCTTTATCCTTTAATTTTGTTTGATTTTACTTCAGAATAAGATTATTTTATATATGCTATATTTGAGTTCAGTAAGACAGACTACACTGCAATTGCTCTGGTAGTAAGTAGTATTGTAAATTTTACTTGTAATAGTTTAAAGTAAACTTTAATCGTTTACTGGCAACATAGTCAATTAAATATTAAAAACAGCAGGTTTTTTATAGTTAAAAAAAGAAGACTGTGCTTCCCAAATGGCCAAAAATGCTATTTTGTGTATCCAGTAATATTCAGATTATCACACATTACTCCCATGAAAAAGAGCTATGATCTTAAGAAATATAAAATAATGAAATGCTTCCCTAATGTTCAGAATTTTATATTCATTAGATAAATCAATTCTTTATTTTCCAGGGAGCATTTTTGTTCTTAACTACAAAGGTTCTTGTAAAGAGACCTGACGTTCAGTTTCATTTACTTGTATATATTTGAGAAAGTACTTATGTGGGATCACAAATATGTTCACAGGAGCTATCTCCAGTTGTGCAAGTTTAATCACAGTCCCAGAACATTTTCTTTGTGACTTTATGCAAATGTATTTACATAGGAATGGATCTTGGATCCTTTAAAGAAGGCAACAAAGTTGAAAACTGAAGCCAACAAATAAATGAAGGTTTCTCTAAATCCATTGGATAATAGAGGCAGTGTTAAGGCTAACCACAGTGTTGAACTAAACAGAGGGATTACTCCTGGGTTTTGCATCAGTTGTTTTCTGCTGGGTGGCCTCACTTGTCAAAAAAAAAGTTTAACTGGGAGACATTCACATGGCACATTGAGAAAAGAAGTATGCGTAATTCCATCAAAGCTCAGAAATCAGTCATTAATTTATTCTAACCTCCAATTGTTGGTCATTTGTGAAACATCTGGCCTCTGAGTCACTGAAATCTCAACCTAAATGCCATGTTGTCCCTTCCAGTAAGTGCACTGGAAGCAGTGAACAATTTGTCCTTGGTAACATATGTATCTGAGGATGTCAAACATGAGTATGTATTTTTTCCTAAGTTCAAACATTCTTCGTCTCTAAAATTTTGAAAACATCCTATAAATACTTTGTTCGTATAATTTATTCTGAAAATCAATGTGTTGTTCATTTCATGTTAGGAAAAGTTCTGCAAATTAAAAACAAATTATGATAAATTATAAGATAGATATTCAGTGATATGGTGAGCTGCAATTCCAAAATAGTTTCAACTTAAATTGATGTTAGAGATAGGAAATGCATGAAACCTTTCTGGAAAGACATACTTTATTGTCCATATGGCTAAATCATTGTTATTATAATTGTTTTAAAGTGAAACTTAAGACACTTCTGACTGCTCTCTGATGTGATATGGCAGGTCCAGACAATTTTTCCAAAAACTCTGCAAAAAAATGCTGTGAAGGAGTTTTTACAATCTTAAGCCCTTCACAAAATATAGGGAGAAATTTGGTTGTTTTATGTTATGAAAAATTTTGTATCTGCAAGATAATACAATTCAAAGCTCAAAATATTTGTGATTGGAACTTCGGCCCCAAATATAGTAATAGTTAAACATATGCTATTTTAATCATAATCTTTCTTACCATTAGAGGACTACAAACACAATTCTAAACTGATATGCTACAATTTTAATTTACCTGGATACAGAGCCACCAAACTGATTTATTACACCAAACTCAAAGGAATTTTCAGGAGAGAATTGGCAAATACACAGGCAGCTATCATAATTTTGTGGTAATAACTACCTACATTAAATTATTGTGTATTTATGCACATGTACCCAAAAAAGCATGCATACATATTATTCACACTATTCTGTTTCAGGATAAATAACATGCAAGGAGCAGACAAGAAGTAGCAAATAAATAACCCAAAGAATTAAGGCATAGGCATGAGATATGGCAGAAGAAGAAAAAGAGAGTTATAAATAAGTCTAGTTTACACTGACTCCGTTTATTATAATAAATGTTATACTTTTCAATACTTTCAAATCATCTTTGGTTCCATCTCACCACCTACATTGTCTTTTGTTTTTTAAAGTTATCTTTTTAAAAAACTCATCATTTTCTGATAACCATGACTTTTTCAGTCTTCCTTTTTTTCATCCTTTTACTCACTATATTTGTGATTTGATCTTCATTTAGCCTCTGTATGTTCAATGTACTTTTTTCATACTGGTCACTCACTTTAATATTTCGTCTACATTCTCTCCTCACTCTTTTATTGTTGACCCCATTCTCCTTATTTTACCATCATCTTTTCCCATTGCACTGAACTGACTCTGTTATTTCTTCTGATCTTTGCAGCTTTTACTTGCATGTAACAAAATGGTAGAAATACACCTTTATATACTGTATGTCTATTTTCACCTGTTTCACAAACAGACCACATACAATCCCCTACCTCTTTTACCATTTCCACATTGTTCTATCCATGTTCCCATCTTTAAACAATTTCTGACAAGAAATTTTTGGATTGCTTTGCTTTTTGTTCTGCTGTTTATAAATTGCAATAATTTATTCCATTGCCTTTATCAAACACAACTGATTTCGTCTTTAATTCAAATCTTATCTCCTTACTGCCTCATACAATCTGACATTTGCTGCAGATAATTTGGTTGCTTAGCCAACCATATGGCATACCAAAATATACATACCATCAAGGAGTTAATTCCTGTTATTCTGTTTATTCTCACATGCATTTTATTTTACTCACTTGCATTTAGCTGTCAACCTTCAACACTATATTCATAATTACATAATTCAGGCCATACCTCGAGGAGTGAAAAACTAGTCTCTGTCATTATTTATGGAGTTATCTTTACAGCCATCCTGCCCACAATTTTAAAGTTTATGCTTCTGATTTAATCAGGGAGTTTTGTTCTGAACAATGCTCAGGATTGGTAAAACTTGTACATAATTAAAAAGAAGTTGGTGCAGTGAGTTGGAATCACAGAAGCAAAACCATACTTCTGCTCATACAATAGGGCTTTTCTTGCTTCTCTCCAGTCCTTACAGCCTCTGAGTTCCCCTCAGTGCCACTTCTGAAGTTTAGGGGGGAGAGGAATCCTCTTGAGCAAATGGGATGAGACATTGGTAGGAAAGGACTGCAGCAGACCACAGAAATTAGAATAATTTGGCAAAATATGCCCTGTGCAATACCTTTCAACAGGAACACCTTTACATCCAAGCCAGTGATAGGAGAAAATACAAGAGTTGGACTAGTTAATTCAATATTCCAATACAAGAGAAATATGATAAAAATTAATACTTCTATTAGTGAAAGCCTACATGTTTTAATGAAAAATTGAAATATAGGGTGATTTTTTTTAGATTTTCATTAAATAAACAGTTAACAATGTGACCCCATGAAATGCTTTATTCCTATTATAATTTTAATATTATTCTCCCAAATGGCATCCTTGTACTGAAATAAAAAGGCTGGGTGTCTTCCACCATCCTTCAATTGCTGTTTTAACTTTGTTCTTTTGTTATATTGTATATAAGTCAATGCTGGTAAATCGTCAACAGAGAGAAATAGTTTATCAATTTTATTTGGAAATGATATTCTTTTAAGACATATCTGCACACATAAAAGTCCTTAGAATGATTCTATAGTTGATTTTATCTTTGTATGTTAAATGAAAAAGCACAATTTGGAAGCCTGTTATTTCTTTCAAAAATGCTTTAAGGTATTTTGGTGCTGCTTTTAATGTTGTGGGTCAGAATCGCCCTAATTTTGTAGCATATATTTTAAATGTATGTAGAAGGAGGATATGGATAATGCAAAGAAAATCTATAAATTAATAATATAAAGTTAAATATAATCAGAGGAAGGTAGAAGGTATTTCCTAGAATCACATTTCAATTTTTCTAACCCATCATTTTAGAAACATTGATGACAAAAATACTATGAAGATAGTGGAGATGAGAGAAAAATAACTTTAAACAGCTTGTGAAATGTAATGTTTGAAACTGTGCTTTGAGAATTTGCAGATTATGACTTGCATAGTGACTCTTTCCAGCTCCCTGGGAAATGAGCTGTTGACATTCCTTTGGGTCATCATCTAAGATAAGAGGGCAGCCACAAGGATTTAGCAGATAAATTCATCCAAAAAGACTTTATCCATTTCACTACAACTTGGAAAACATTCATGTCAAATAGCATCATTAATATAAACCTATGAGCTGTTCAAAGTGAGCCATATTTTTTTAAAAAAAAATCAAATGACCAGAGTAGTAACTACTTTAAGATTTTAAGATGTAATTCATTATTTACTTATTTCTTTTGCTTAAATCAATCTTTCTTCAAAAGTCTCTGAAACAGAGTTGGGATCTTTCACCACAAACGATTTATCCTGTAACTTAAATTCTAATAAATTGGGTTCCTAATTTATTATAAGCAGAAGAATTGATTTTTATTTTATTCTTTTCTGATTAAAGGGAAAGAACAATATATTAGAACTTTACTTTGCTGTGTTTTTAAAAAGATAACCTCTTTAATACATTGAAGTAGATTTTTCCCTTGATGACTGATTAGATGGGAGCTGACGAGACAAGAAATACATATCACTAGAGGCAATTATTTTATAAATAAAGAGAAAAAACTTTTTGACTTGAACTAGAGTGATACTATATTGACTGAATATGCAGCAGAGGTTCCCACAATGCACTGTGAAAACCTAGGCTAACAAACACCCTGCTGTGTTGAATCCCCCCCTCCCCAAAAGACAAAAGGACAATGAAACAGAAAGCTTACCACCGGTAGCTTTCCAAAGGACAAACTAGGCAAACTATACATCTCCACCACTCCAATTTTGTCAGAATGCTAATGAGCTTGCTCTGATCTTTACTCGGCTTCCCGTGTTTTCTACATCTTCAAGGACCACATGGCGCTAGCAAAATAAAGACAACTAAATGAGAATTTCGAATGCTTTTTGTGTAAGGACCTGGTGCCTTTCAGCTGATGTGCTCGTTGAATATTCTCAACTTGAAAGAGTACAACAGGGGGTTGGGTATGAACTTTTTAGCGAGGGGAAATTTGTACAAAAGTAAATTAGTGTATGGTAGAAAATATGAGAGAAATTTCTGATTAATTTCCACTCCATAATATCAATGACACCTTCAGCCCCACTCATACTCTTCTAACAAGAGATGCTGATAAAAGATGAATGATTCTGTGTTGCTCATGGTGAATGTTTAGTGGTTTTTTAATAGCAGTCTTCTACATAAAAGGCACCAGGAAGTACTCTGCGTTAGCAGTTGAGATCACTAGTTAATAGGATGATGTCTTTTAGCTTTTGTCACAAGATTATGAGAAAGGATGGGTTTCTGGTCTGCTCATGGCAGAGTTTGGAGTGCTGCTTGAGTACAAATACTAAAATACAGGTTTCTCACCATTATTTGTCATACAGAGCAAAAGCTTTTTAGTGCAACACCTTTTCATTTTTATTTTAACCAGTTCTTTTTTTTTTCCTTACTGATCTCTTATTTTCCCCTCTAACTGCACTAGCCATAAAATGTCCTCCTTTGGAATACATGCATGATGATGTATGTATAGCATAATGTTTAAATTATGTATTGTTTGTTCAAAAGAAATCATGCAATCTAAATCTAACCTTTTTAAAGATAAGAGGGAGAGAGATGACAAACTTCAGAAACTAGTCACAGAACTACAAGTCTTATTAAATAGTATATGACATTCTCTTTTTATTAGTAGAAATATATGTGTTTCAAAGGTCTTAGTTTTACAGCAAAAACTGTATTATATAACAGTTGAGCATTTCTGCCAATTTGTGAATTTGAGGACATTTTTGTTCTGTAAACACGTTCATTCATTTTATTAATAAATTTCTAGCCACGCAATAAACATTTAGCTAAGTTTTAAAGTTGCACAAGCACAAGTAACTGCTTTTAATTCTGCTAAGGCCTATTGTGTTACATATATAAACTAAAATAATTGCAATGGAAAAATCACCTCTGCTCCTGTATCTCCTATATGTCACGAATCTGTTTTATATGCATAGATCTAATCTACTTGTAGCTGTCTTACTCTCTTTAATTCATCAAAAACAGATACTGGTCATTAGCTTTAGTAGTACAATGGATACAGGGCAGAGGTATGAGTTCTTGATAAACACTATCCAAGTTGGAGCTCTCCTCCTCCTAGGTACTGAAAAGTTAAGTCCTAGATCTCTTCAAAATGAAAGGTAATGTTTTTAATCTGGAATCTGTGGTTAAAGGTGAGCACCAGGCTATAAAATTGTTTTTCTTTGTTCTCACCTACCCCAAATCTTTGGTGATAGGACTGGTAAAATGAAGATTATCCTTTCTATTGAACTTCACACATTAATATCTCTGAGGTTGTGAGAAAGTACACACACACATTTTTCTTTATAAAGATACTCTTGTTGTATGTTGAGGCATGATTCCTGCTGTACCTCATGTCAGTTCACAGAGCCTCCAGCCTCCAAAAGCAACCATTGGGGAGGATTGTGTAAGGTGAAGTGCAATGGAAATGTGGGAAACATGTGTAGAAGTTAGATGCCAAATTGAAATATACCACTACATGAGTAATTTTGGGCTTATGAAAAGAAACATGAATCCTGTATCATATTATTTTAGACTTCAGTAGGACCATTATATTTTTCAGTAGACTTCTATATTTTAAAACATTCCCATATGTAAAATGTTAACATGTTAAATGAAAGTTGGGCAACCTCATCTTTCATTGTTTTATTGTTCCTACATTTATGAGTAGTTTTGTTTTAATATAAGAAACTTTCAAAGAGGCAGCTTCTCATAGTAACAGTCTACTGTTGAGAGGACTCAATTTCAGGTTCATTTCTTGACGCTTCTTGACAGCCATGCCTCCCACACCCCGGCACTTATTGCGCCGCTGCCTGACTTCTTCTGCGGCCGCTTGCACCCACTCATAGCAGGACATCGTGAGGCTCATCGTGCTGGTGCTACCACTCGCACATGCAATGACACAACAGGCCACACAGCTTCTTGCTGTGAGCGGCGGCACCAGTGCAATGAGCCTCATGATGTCCTGCAAGCGGCCAGAAGTAGATACAGAAGAAGTCGGACAATGGTGCAACAGGTGTTGGAGCGTGGGAGATATGGCTGTGATGGTCCTAAGGTAAGTGGGTAAGACCTCTCCAGAAAATAAGACTTGGTGCTTATTTTGGGACCGAAAAGAAAATAAGGCCGGGTTTTATTTTCAGGGAAACACGATATATACATATATAGTACATATACATATACAGTACATATACACATACACATATACAGATACATATATATTTCAACATATAGAATTGTCTTTTTATCAATATATTTGTTTTTCCTAAAGAAGCTAATGCTCTAGTTTTTATCTTGGTTGGGTTTTTTTTTACTTTATTACAGTTTACTGTTTGATTTGAGTAATAGGAAATGGCAAGGATACAGCATTAATAGAGAAGAGGTTCAAGCAATCAATATCATCAGGTTTTGTCTACTCTGGCTCATATATATTGCGATTCCTGGGAATAAGTAAAATTTTACTAAACTTCTCTAGAAGATCGAACTGGTGGCTCAGACTGGTTTATTTTGAATTCTTCTGATGCATAAAGATACAGAACATTCAAAATAATTTATTTATTTATTTATTATTGAATTTCTATACCGCCCTTCTCCCTGAGGACTCAGGGCGGTGTACAGCCAAAAGTAAAAAAACATGCAGGACAAATATTAAAAAACAATTAAAAGATATATAAATTTGGCCCAATTAAAACTCACTACCAATTAAAACGTTTAAAACATTTAAAAACATTTAAGAATTTCTTATTAAGCCAGCCCGGCTTGCTTGAAAAAATGGGTTTTAAGGGCACGACGGAAGGCACTGAGGTCCTGGATTCTCCTTATCTCTGGGGGGAGCTGATTCCAGAGGGTAGGTGCCACCACAGAGAATAATATTTTATTTTAGAATGAAGTCTGATTTCTAGCAATCCAGATGTTGAACTTTTAACATAACAAATAAACCCCATAATTACTTTCTTGATTGGAATAATGATACAGAAATCTGGATGATTCAATGCTTGCACGTTTCAGAATTTCTTTCATATTTTTGCTAGAACAGAGATTTCTTCATTCTCTTGGTAACCACTTGTAAGGGGCAGATACAATATAGATAATTGTTTAGCAGGTAACAGAGAAATCTCAAGATGATCTGAAACTACTGTGTTTTCAATAACTTTTTCTTCTTCCTCATGCTCAAGGAACATCATTATCACAATTAAGGAATTATAATTTAAATTAATAATACAACTGAATCAATTTATTTAATGAATAACAAATGTGGCAATAAGTCCAAATGCTGGGACAGACAAAGTGTGTTTAAAGATAAAGACCTTCTCAAATTCAGTTCAATTCCTGGTGACTATATGGACACATCCATATAGGTTTCTTCTCAACAATTCAGAGATGCCTGAGTTGACTCAACTGCCTCCTTTGGGGATTCCCCCCCCCCAAATTCTCAGCCTAATTCATAGCCCTAGGATTTTTGGTGATCTCCCAACTAAACACTAACCTGTTTAATCCAAATCTGCTTAATGCAAAGGATTTCCAGTGTGTATGTATGAAATTCAAAAGATTGTTAGTGATTATTCCATCTCATCCACCCATTCATATTTTCAGTATGTAAAGAGGTATCTTAATCTGAAGTCACCCATAAATTACTGTTGCATTATACTTACCAATGTCTGCATTTCACCATTTTTAAATATTTACTTACTTGTTGCTTCTGCATCTTATTGTAGTGGTTTTGTAATCATTAAGAACTTTTATTAGAAATCTGGCATATTAGTGTCATCGTTGATGTGAGTTAGAACATTTACAGGAGTATATTAGCCTAAAGGAGAAAGTGTATCATTTTATACAGTTCCTTCAAACATTCCTTAATTTAATTTTACTTTCAAGTAGCCAATTAAATGACAGATTTACTCATGTAAATCACTAATAGAAAACATCACTTGTATTTATAAGGTCAACAGATCAAATAATTTTTGCTCATTATTTGAGGCTTGATTTGCAGAGAAAAATCCACTCTATAATGAATTGATCCTATAAATTTATGTCTTCATTAATTAATACAGATTTAAAAGTCTCTTGTACTGAGTTCTAAACTGTCTAAGTATAATTCCAAATTCTACATTCTCTTTCAAATTGTCAATAATAATAATAATAATAATAATAATAATAATAATAATAAAAATTGGAATACCTTTCTGACTCCCAGCATCTTTGGGAGGTTCACAAAGTAATTTTTTTTTCTTTGAATTACTCTGATCTATGCTCATTATTGGCTAATGTCAGGATGTTTCATCAGTCAATCATAAAACTGAATAGATACAAATCAATAACTTTTAGTGTTAGTGTTTCTGTATTACATATCTTTAATGTTAAACAATGATCTAACTTTTAATCTTTTTAAGGCAGCAAGGCATGGCTTACCTAGCAAGTTTGCCAGAGTAGTTCATTTTTTAAAACCCTCCTCCTTGATTGCTGAGAGCCAGTTTGATATAGTGGTTAAGGCATACACCACAAACCAAGACACTGTGAATCTAGTCCTACCTTAAGCACAAAGCTAACTAAGTGATATTGAGCTAGTCACTTCTCTCAGGAAGGAAGAACAGGGAAGTCAGATCTGAAAAATGCTACCAAGAAAATTGCAGGGGCAGGAGTCAAAATGGCTTGAAGGGACATGTTT
Organism: Arizona elegans; assembly: GCA_022577455.1. Classification (NCBI taxonomy): domain Eukaryota; kingdom Metazoa; phylum Chordata; class Lepidosauria; order Squamata; family Colubridae; genus Arizona; species Arizona elegans. Next base: position 176,295,185 of record JAKOOJ010000001.1, read on the forward strand.
TCCTCCATCATTGCTGTATTGTCACTAAACAACAAAGACCTGATTAATGCACAGGTACCAACAGCCCACCTGCCAGTATTTTTCTGATGCAGAACCCCTATACCACCCCCTCAATCTTCCCTTGATATGCCCCTGTTCTCTAGGATTTTATTGAAACAAACCACAACATTTTGTAGATGATACTCCATGTTTCATTCATTCTTCTGGAATCAAAATATTTTTGTACATGTAAAGCGTGTTTATTATTGATCTTCAGTGGTCTCTGGCCTTTGGGTTTTGTACCCTTTGATGTACCTGAGCCAATAGATCAGGCTGGAGTGTCTATTTCAGTGGTTCTATGCTCAACATTTTTAATAATTCTAATTTAATTCTCAACTTTGCTTTAAAACTGATTCCATTCTTGTGTGTTGAAAGCTGAAGAATTAAAAAGCTCAAGATCCAGACATTATAGCAATTTCCTTGTTCCTTTGGTCTTATGGATGGTCTTATGGATGCAGATGGATTCCATCTGCAGTCATTCTTGCCCTTTCAAATTTCCTTGGATTTTGTTTTCCTAGCCCTTACAAGTAATTTCAATATTCTTTCAAAATCTGACAAGAAAAAAGTTAATAAGCTTATTAGTATGTCCCTCTCTTTTTCCATAATTTATGCAGCAGGATTTTTTAGAGACATGACTAATTCAAATGAAGCTATAAAAATGTATTAGACATTTCTAAAAATAGGTGACTATGATAGAAACATTTCTGGGTTTCATTTATATCAATTAGGCAGCCAAAAATTCGGTCAAAGTTTATGTTTGCTGTTCCATCCAACCAATTATGTAAACATCTTTAATATTATAAATAATTAAAAAGCAGAAAAAACTCAGGAGTTGATAGATGTATGTGTTTAGGTAAATGACACTTATATCAGTTCTGTTTTTATGTTTTCTGACACTAGAAGTTTAATTTTATGTTGAAACTCTTTCCTAATAGACAATGACTTTAAAAGTTGCTATACATGCTATACATTTAACTTGTCAATTTAAGGTGTTTTTTTTTTTTAATAATGTAAATTACTAATTGTTTTCAGCCAGTCACTTAGATTGTTTCTGTCTCAACCATGGAAATATATACAGATAATTCTAGCTTATTTTAATTAAAGCATAAAGTAGATTTTAGAATATAGTTTCTACATTATAAGACACTGCATTGCAACAAGGCAAAAATATGTGCTTTGGAATGTATAGGAGTACATACAAATGACCTTTTTTCAAATCATTAAAGCTGCTGCAACTTTTTCAGTTAATTGAACTGTTCCTGGCTAGCACCACATAAAGTTGTGTAAATAGCCACTTCACTTTGCTGAAATGCTACGTAATTTCACTATCAACATCCTTCCCAATAACTCACTCTGCTAGAAGGAAGTTCTAGAGTAATACTATAATGGACAAATGGATAATTGAGCGAAAACTGGTAAAATCCAGCTTTGTACAATAACGAAATGATGGAACAGGCTGCTGTGACATTCTAAAGTCAGGCAGAAAAACACAACCATCAGGGTTTTTTTTTTCCAAGACACATTCATCAGATGTATATCTTGTAATTATATAATTTATATTTTTGTACACATATTTTAATATTTTATTAATACTAATTTTATGTTGCTAAGAAAGATACTACAATATTATTTTCCCCTATGGAAAAGTTGGCTTTTATGCCATGTTGTGATAGTGAATTTTCATGTAATGTGGATGATTCTGTTTAATTAGCTTTCTTTTACTGAAAATCATAAGTATTTTCATATTTACTTATGAAAATTTTCATATTTATTTATGAAAATCATAAGTAAATAATGACTTACGTCATTCTTTTTTATTTTTTCTTAAATCTATTTATTCTTCTGCAAACTAAACTGGTAATTTGTCGTATCACTTCGGTAAGATGGCCGGTTATTTAAGTTTGATTAATAAATAAAGGAGTCGTTCCCCATCTAAGACTATACTGAAGTTATTTCAAATCAGACACAGTTTCTGATTTTAAATCCGTAGAAAATATAGTAGAATCTTAAGCTTTTAGTAGGGCATGTTCTCATTATATGCCAAATAATAATTTAATAAATAAACGTCCTCTTTTCAATTCTTTCAGAGTAGTGCTAAATTCAAATTCTGCAAATCAGTCACTTGATTTTGAGAAATCTAATTAGAAATTATGTAATTTTCTGCAAATAATGCATTTATTACAATTTACTGCATATAAAATTTATTAAAATGGTGCGGCTACTATATGAACACTAACAACTTCTCACAAATTTGGTGGAATATTTACAAATTCTGTGATTCATTCATTCTCCTAAAATTGATTGTGAACATTCACAGAGATGGATCAGTCATCTACTATGCACATATGCACTGCACCCTTTAGTTTCTTTCAGTTCAAGAACCTGTTTCTGTGGTAATAAATGTACACAAGGATATCATCTTATAAGCAAAGCATCTAATACCATTTGGTTTCCATGCCACTTGTAGAACACATTATGTGCAGAAAACAAAATTTTCCCACATTTTCTTCCATCCCTATCGGCCATTCCTGAGAATCGGAAAGGCATTGAAGCATCTGGAATATGAGTCAGAGAACTAGATATGACAGGAGGGATCAGCAATTCCACTATAATGAATGGAAGGGCTTTCTGTTTGCATACAATACCCTTGCTATCGAAGCCTGTGTCCTGAGGAGCTTCTTAACATTACATATACAAGGTTTAGAGTAAGCAAAATATTAAGTGATCACCGCTCTAGGCCCCATATAAAATGATTTCTCTAAATCTGTATTTTTTTTTATAATGGCATTTCAAGAGGAAAGAGTTGGAAACTGATAGACATTTTTTTTAATCTTTGGAAGATTGTAAATCACTTAGGAAAATAGTTACATACATTTCAATTTAAAAAATTTAAAATATATTGTATACTCATTCTCCAACTTGTCTTGACAGATTTATGATCACATAATGTGTAGAGAAATTACTGTGCTCACTTATTTATTCAACAAGCTATTCTTGTCTCTACATGTTGCTGCTTTTCTTGAACTAGCTACTCAAAGAAATATTTGCAATTTGCTGCAACACTTCCTTCCACCTTTGCATCAGCAATCTAGTCAATCTGGGTCAATCTATACTTAGTTTAACTTTAGCAGACTTAAGATAGTCTGCTCTTTTCTGTGATTATGTTACATTAGTCATTATTTCCTTACTTACTTCCTTGTATTTTTAAAGAGAAATAATAGCACATAGATAATACTATTACTTGATTTAGCATAGCATTTTTAAATGCTTATTTTCTATTTCTGATTAAATAGCAGATTACTGGTTATTAAAATAATTAATTGAGGTGTTTTTAATGCTCTGTTCTCATGAATCAGCAAAAGAAGTGATATGTATTTTACTCCTGTTTTCGTCAGAGGTTGCAGCACAAATGTCTTCACAAGACTTCAGTGAACTAAAGCCTTCTTAATCAATGAATAAAAACAATAGTTTTGGTCGTGAAATTGACCAAAAGGGGTAAAGCAGTTTGAAAAAATGTTAACTCCCACATTCTGGGTTGCTGAACAGTATTATAGAATTAATTTTAGTGCAACCTTTATTGAACATGAGTTCAGTAAGGAACAAAGCTTTCCAAATAATTTAGAATTCTCTGGAAAGTACTATTAAGTGAAGCATTACCTTATCACTAAGTTGGAACTTTGAATTTCAGTATGAAATAAGTGTATAAAGCTTTCTAATTAAGAAGATCGTAAACTGGATGCAAAGAAATTAAAATGCTAATTTTCAAATCAGATAACAGTACAGTAATAAATAAGTTAACAGTCAGGAAAATGACCTCACTAGGAAAACCATAAATCAAGACCAAAAAAATTCTTTTGCACAGCACTTCTTTGGAGAACTTGCAGTAAAGTAATCATGATTGTTCAAATGAAAAAAAAATTATAAACAGCAATACTATTACTTAAGTCTCATATTTTAACTCAGGATACCTGGCTGTTAAATTATACTGTAAAGTTGATCATCTGATTCCCTACTTATGTTGAAATTTCCATCAATTTTTTTTTTTTGGTGGGGGGGGGGGAATCAGGCATTTCAAATGCAATTGTTTTTAGTACAAAGGATTTCAGGGACTTTTTCCAAAATGGACTATGTGACCATTTGATGAAATAGCTCAAGTGTAATTACGATTAAAGAGAGAAAATGCTTTCCGTAAGATAGTTAACCAGGTGAGGTTAGGAAAGATAAGATGAATTCCAGCCTTTTTCGGGACCACTGGCAATCTTCATTTTAAGCTACATTGTGAAGTGCTTTTTTTTCCTGAGATTGTAGCAGAAGCAGAAACTACCTTTTCCCCCTAACTGTGCCAGAATACAACCTCTTTTTTCTTTTTGTACTAACAAGACTGCTTTACCACTACAGCCCACTCTAAGTAATTAAATCAATTCTTTGTACTTACCATATTCTCCTCTAGTGACGGTACTAGATCTGATTATATGCTTCATGCATATTCAGAGAACGGCACTGACAGCTCTTTAATGAGCTCTTACTTAATCAGTATGAACAATGTTCATCTTGTTCTTTCCCCCCCTCCCTCCCTCATACATTAGAGCAAGGAACAGTTAGAAGGGGGGGGGGGAAATGAAACATCCAGCATTCATTTGAAAAATATATTGTACTTTGAAAAGTGTCTAAGCTGGGGAAGTTGCATTCTGCCCTTTAAAAGTCTGATGGACAAATTGGATTACTAGTATTGGATTAAATAACAAATGGTTAGAGGAGAAATGAGAGAGCTCGCTGTGATCACAGGCTTTTAATATTTTTTTCCTATTTATAGAGCTGAAGGGGTCTTTAACCAGTTATTAAAGTCAGGATTAATTTGTAATGGTCCAACTTGCTAGTTTAAAAGGAGGGGAGGTGTCCTGTTTTATATAGGAACAGAAACAAAATTGTAATATAGATGCTATGTTGCAGAAACTACAAGGAATCAGCATATTTTATATTTAAGGGCTGTTTTATACATTGCAGTCATTTCATCTCACTTAACAATAGCACGTTTGCAATCAAATGTCAAATCAATCGCAATATGTTTTGCTCATAATCCCAATACTAAATGTAATGGTGATTCTTCAAAAGCAACATAGGCACCATTCTTATTTATGACTGTTTTACAGAATGATCTAAATAGGCTTTTTACCCTGACAAACAAACAAACAAACAAACAAACAAAAACTTGACTGAGTTCTACCTAGGTTCACAGAAATAAATTCCAAACAATTTTTGCTGGAAAAGCCTGTCATTTATTGAGAATCTGCAAAAGAAGCTGCAAAGAATCGGTTTAAATTATATCATTGTTATGTAGATCTATTTTGCCAAGTTCAGTTATAATCTCCTTAAATTTGAGTTTTAAAATATCTTTACCCATGCAGAACTGCAATATTTTTGGGGAAATAATTGAAAACCATGGGCAATGAAACCTTAACTGCTCTTAATATTGCACACATGTGTCATTTCAGTGATCAAAAAGGCTTCGTCAGAGCCACAATTGGCCTTTTTCCAAATGCCAAGGTTTTTTTCAGCTTTTTCTTTTTATTCTTTCTTCTTTTGTTGTTACCCAAAAGGATTTGTGCCTATTACAACCTGTATCACATGACCAGTGTCAGGGCATCATATGGTCTAAGACGAACACAAAAAAACTGTGAATCTGAAAAGCAACTGAAAATGTTATTAAAAAGACACCGGAGTTTCTTTAAAATGTTCATATTTTACACCACGTAAACACTGGAATTTATCTACAGCTCTAACTTGAAGCTGCCTTAGCTCTTGACATTAAGTGTTTGCCCTTTCCTAATGTAATAGCTTTTAGAATTAAACAATGTTACCTGAAGGAGAAATGGTCCCATTTGCACTCCTGATCCAAGGTGTAGGATATTTGTTAAACATCTGTATCTGTAAAAAAAAAACAAAAAATCAGGATATCTGTAAAAAATAACAGTAAAAATCTCAGGGCAATTGATGGATAGCACACATAAACATCCTTTTACAAATTCTGCTTCTGTGATTTGAATAATTCAATATATGAATCCATATAAGCTTCTGAAGACCTAGCAGTGATCCTGAGAATGCTGTTGCAGGAACTGGAAGGTATCCTGTGTTACAGTGCAGCAGACTGTGCTCCATTTCCGGTGACATTGTACAAGAATGCCAACCAGCTTGTTTTTAGCTACACTTCACAGAGCATGGAGACACTGTATTCCCCTGCTTTTTTTTTCTGCTACATTTTATTCATTCCATATAGCGGCATGGAACAAGAGTGAGATCCCAGTCAAGGGAAGGTATATTGGCAAGCAACAATATCTTTTTCTCTTGCCTAAATACAGAAACTCCTGTGAACAAGCTAAAAGTTCTTGACATAGTCACATATAAAAACATGCTAATATTAGTCTAAAGCAGGGATGTCAAACTCTCAATGACACGTTGTCATCACGTGATGTATCGCAACCTTTTCCCCCTTCGTTAAAATGGGAGTTTGACACCCCTGGTCTAAAGCAAAACCATTCATGTCTTTCACCATTCCCCCCCTCTTTCTTCTAATAGTGCACTCTCATCCAAAGAGTCCTTATCTTATCCTTCCACTTGGAACTTTGAACCGTATTCTCCCTACTTCTGATTGAGTTTGCTCTACCAATATTTCTCTTCTCCAGCACAAAATAAATGCTCCCTACTTTGGCTTCTTTCCATCTATACCGGAGTGTCAAATTCACAGGCCGCGGGGTGCTTAGATCTGGCCCACAGGGCCATCCTGGAAATAGCAAAGGACCAGCCCACGGTGCCTCTGCTAAAGGGGGCCCCGCGACCCATTTTTGGCCTGGACGTCCTGGCCACCTGTAGCACTGTCCCACCGGCCTGTTACAGTCCGAAATGGAGCCTCCAGAGGCCAGATTCAGCCCTTCCCACCCCATTTCCCATGGCTTTACTGTACTTACTTTTCTAAGCGCTCCAGAAGAGGCTGGCCCATGTGGCAGAGAAGCTAAAGTATTTTATTCAGAAGCTCATTAAGCTGTAAGAAGGTGAGATGTAAGGAAAACAGCTTTCCCCATCTAAGTAAAAGACTTTGGCTCCTTCTTTCTACTTACTGGTTAGTTCAAATGAGCAGCTTCAGGGGTTGGTGCGTGGTAGCCAATCAGCAAGGGGCTTGCAGTTCAGCCCGATGAGACAAAGGAAGCAACCTCCTTGTTGATTGGCTACTGCTGCTGCCTCAATCCCTGAATCAGGAGGCTGTTGTGGCCCAGTCCAGGCCTAGGCCTGCTGGCCACATGGCCCCAGCTGAAGTCTCTTACTCAGAAGCTGGTGAAAATGTTTTCCTTAGATTTCACATTCTTACAGCTTCGCCATTATCTGAATAAAACATTTTGGCTTCTCTGTCAGTGGGTCAGCCTCTTCTGGAGCTCTGGAGATCTTCAAAAAGTAAGTAATCCATGGGAAATGGGATGGGGAGGAGTAAGTGGAATCTGAGATGCTAGCAAAGCAGGCAGATCTCTGTGGAGATCCGGTTGGGCAGGATGGGGGGGAAGAATTGTGGGGACCCCAGGGGAGCATGAGATATCTCAGTGGATTGGGGGAGGCCTTGGATAGCCTGCTGCAGCACTATGCCCTGCATGCTCTTCCCCACTCTGAGATACCTCATGTGCATTCGATTAAAAAATGAATTGGGGAAAGCAGGGAGTGATCACATTCATTTAACATGATTCAATCAAACGAATCCTCAGGTTACAAATGTAATTGGTAAGCTCTATTACATTCGTAATTCAAGGATTACCATGTATAGTGAGAGTGAGGGAGGGTTTCAGGGAAGTCCTGCCTTAGCATTTGCCGCCCCCCCACGTCACATGCCACACCCACCACAGCCATGTCCACCATGTCCACACCCCCTGGGCATGCCTCACCCCTTCACCTCCGAGGTCAAACACAACCCTGATGCGGCCCTCAATAAAATTGAGTCTAGACATTCCACTATTTCACCCATTCTATTAAAAACATTCATTACCAATTCTCCCTCTAGTTGCTGGCTAATTCCTTCTCTGTTCTTTGGCTCTAAAGTTTGCGGTATCCCAGTGGTACTGCTACAATTGTTTTCTCTTTGCCAGTGCCACTTTTCGTTGGTCGTCTTCTAGTCTAGCTTCCATCCCTTCTACCGCATTGAAACTCTTTTCACAATATCCCTGATCACCTCCTCAGTTTAATATCTAAGAGAGTCTGCTTTGTCTTCATCCTTCCTGATGTCTTACAATTAATTCCTTTCTCTTGTGATTTTATCATCCAATAGCTTTTCTCTCTTTCTAACCATTTAACCATTTTCAGTGTTACTGTGAGAGAGTAAAACTACAGCTGCTTTCCCTCTCATTGTTGGGGGGGTACTCTGATTTTTACTCTGATTTTACTGAATCTCATTCTTTTCCTGCCAAAGTAGCACACAGCCAGGCTCAAAATATCAAACACACAATACCTTTGGAAAAATGGGAAAAGTTCTGGCAGGTAAACCTAAAGTTAACGAAAGCAACGACGTACAAGGAAAACCAACTGAAAATGTTTTATCGGTGGCATATGTCTCCAACCAGATTGGCAAAAATACAACCTAAAAATAGCCCAATTTGTTGGAAGTGCAAAAAGGCACAAGGGACTTTCTATCATTTATGGTGGACGTGTCCGGCAGCAAAGAAATTTTGGTCTAACATCAAAAAATGGTTGGAACAAATAACAAAAACACAGATTGAAAAAGAACCAGAAACATTTTTATTAGGAATATTTAACAAATCATACCCTAAGGATATCAAATATCTTACAATTCATATATTAACTGCTGCAAGAATAACCTACGCAAGAAATTGGAAACAAGAAAAAATACCAAGTGAAACAGAAGTAATAGGGAAAATTTTAGAATGCGCTGAAATGGATAGGTTAACCAAAGAATTACAAGAAAAAGAAGAATCAGACTATTATAAAATATGGAATAATTGGTATAATTGGTTAAAAATTAGAAATATACAAAAAATATAGGGGATATATTACTGATTGATACATATATATGTAATAAAAATATTATTAGATTACAGAAAGGTGAAGGAATATATTATAAGTAGAATTGTAGAACGTCACTCTGAAAAAATGCTTAAGAAGAAATTATATTCTTTTTGTGTATATGTTGTATAAATGTTCGTTGTGTATATGTTACGTATGTCTTTTTTAATATTTATATTCAATAAAAACTATTTTAAAATACAAAGTAGCACACAGCCTTATCGCCCTTTCTCAACTTTCTCCTACCACCAATTCTCTCTTGGATTTTTTATTTAAATCACCATTCAAAACTCAGAATATTCAATGCCAAGCAATATTCTCTCAAACACTTATTTTTATCCTCTTATTAATACCAACCATTCTTCTTATTGCCAAGACCGTGTTTCTTATCTGACTTCTTTCTCCCTCTTTTTCTCTCTTGTTTTGTTCTCACTTTCAATCCATAGGAAAGTCAAGATTGGTCTGATGGCCGAAGAACTGTCATGTCTATCTAGCTATTTCATGTCAATTCCTGTGCCTGGGGAATACTTTCTAAAACACCTGGTGATATTATCCTTAACAGTTCTTCATGTGTAGATGGCACCCATGTTGTAGAAGGTCTCATTTTCTCTGAGACAAGATAGGTGAAATGGACTTCATATTCTGTTATATTTAGCCTTGCTTCTATTGCCCTTCCATTTTTCTATTGTCAAATTTCAGAACGTGTATCCTTCCAATGCAATAATCTGCCATTTTATGCTGTATAAAATGCAGTGCAGGCTGATGGCATTGTGTCCTTACTGTGAATTGGTATTTAGTCTTTCCCTATTTATTTGTGAACTAGAAACTCCTCAGTCAGAAATTTCCCAGTTTTTGTTCCATAAGGAAAGGGAGAGCATGAAATATTCAGTAATAACAATTTTTATTTATTTATTTGATTCCTATAGCTCCTATTTCAACAAGTGATTCTGGGTGGCATATATCATAAAACACTAAAACAATTTAAAGAGTACAGCATAAATATATATGGCACCAAGTAAAACTGTTATTATGGATGCTAATACATTTTCCTTTATTGGGATGTTACTACAGTCAGGAAACGGGGCCTTTAACACAGTCAGGCCCCACAATCAAGTATTCACAGCCTTGGGAAAAGTGTGCTACAAGCCCAATTCTTGCTGATGGTATTTCTGTATTGTTAACCAGGAAATTACTCAAACTACTGACATTATTATAGAAAGAAAAAGAAGGCATTCTATCCAGTCCTTTCTAACAACTTAGAACCCTTTTTGTCCCAAAGCAATTTGGTGCCATTACCATGGTGTCTGCATGTGTCCATGTTTGTGTTTAAACTCAATGAAGCCTTATTCAACTGGATGGCACCATGTAGTCTCCCTACTCTTACATCACACGGGACTGAAAATATATGAGAGGCCCGGATTCTTCTTCTTGCTTACAGTCCACCATTGCTGTTTTGATGTTCTTCTTTGTTTCTTGTGTTTTTCCCATTTCTGGATCCAAATATTTGAAGTGCATCGAAGGGGAGCAGTAATATGCACGAGTACATGTGTGTAACATAGTCAAATGTCCCTATTACTATAAGGGTGATGTAATGATTTTGGGACAATTTATAAGCATCAATAATATTTGCATTAAATGTGAAAGGCGGTAGAGACTTCCGGTTTCCTCGTCTTCGGCGACGACGGTGCCTTTTTAAGCACCGCCAGCCCACCCGTTCGTAGAGCCGCTTCTAGATCGCGAAGCGGCTTGAAAGCTTCAAAATCCCTAGGATCTTTGAAGAAGAGGCAGCAGGGTACAGGTCGAGCCCCTGCAACCCCCCCAGGGAATTGTTTCTGGGGAGGAAACAGGCGCGGCTCCCTTCCAACCTGCTGAGACTCCGGGCGGCGTGGGACGTCTCTGCTTCCGCAGAACAAGCCGGCTGCGGGAAACTTCAAAAGAGCAAGGAAACAACCCAAACAAGCAGCCGAAATCTACTTGAACCCTGAAATTCAGAACTGCAAGTATTAGTACTTTGCTGATCTTTTATATTGAAGGGAAAATTTCTGAATGAGTGAAAGTGACTGGAAAAAATATGGCGCTCAGCATTAGAGTAAATGAATCAGCGAGTGTGGATTGATGAAGTCATCTTGCTTTGTTACAAAGTTAATAAGTTGCTACAAAGTTGCTCCGGCTGTAACAGGAACAAGAGGAAAATCTCCCCCTTTTACTTGACTTTGCTGCATTACAGTTTTGCCCTGATTAAATCTGGGGGACCTTTTTAGAAGGCTTTGTGGAGGTGGCAGAAGAAGCGGAACCTCCCTCTTTAGAAAAGCTAGCCTACGTGGCAGGATGGCTTCAAAGAAGCAGGAAGGCAAAACAGGGGGGGGATCCCCCACACGCAAACAGGACATGCAGTCACAAGCTCAGAAAAAAGATTTTGATATGGGAGATTTAAAAGAATTTATTTCAAAAATCCTGGATGACAAATTTCAAAAAGCTCAACAGGAAATAGATGATAAAATAAATAAAATAGATGATAAAATCCAAAAGTCTCAACAGGAAATTATGCAGGAAATGCAGCAGAACCAAAAGAAGGTGACCAAAAAAATAACAGATGTGGCGTCTGGCCTGGCAGGATTTATTATGAAAGTTGAGTCAAAAGTGGATGAATTTAAATCAGAAGTTAATGCTAAGATGAAAAATAATGATCATAAATTTTTTGATGTTGATGATAAGATGCAGAGAGTTGAGAACGAGATTGTCATGATGCAATTCCGGGCAATGGAATTTGCTATACGGCTTCGAGGAATTAGAGAAGAGGAGAGACAAGATTTGAGACAGGTCTGTGCTGAAGCCCTAGCTGTGATCTTAAAAATTAATCCTGATATGGTTTTCTGTAAAATAGACAAAATTTACAGAGTCAATTCCTGGGTGGCCAGACAAAGACAATTGCCTAGAGATGTGGTCATATATTTTACAGACAGAGCAATAAGAAATGATAACCTGCAAAAATCTTTTCTTACTTCTGTGCAAGTGGGCGGATCGAAGATCACAGTTTACAAGGAGCTTCCACCTAAGATGTTGAAATCCAGAAAAGATTTTGGCTTTCTTGTTAAAGAATTGCAGAATAATCAGATCCCATTTCGTTGGGACGCTCCAACTGGCATAATTTTGAGATATAAGGGAGAGAAACACCGTTTGAATACTGTGGAGAAGGCGGAGCAATTTTATACTGATATCTGTAAAGAAAGAACACCATCCCCACGTACATCTACAGTTGTGGAGATTAAGGAGAGTGATAAGGAACAACTTCAAGAACCGCAACAACAATCTAAGCAGGAATCAGAGGAGTTGAAGGGCGCTGAAGGAGGTTTCCTGGATGAGCCTGTGCTGGAACCTTCTCCAATCTTGGAGCCGGCCTGGATGGCTGAAGTCAAGGATCAGCGTATAACCCGAGCAAAATCCAAGCAACTTAAAGAAAAGTTACAGCAAGAAAGACAAGATGAAAAGGCTGGGGCCGTGGGGAATGCAGGACAGAAGATTTCGGATGAAATCCGACTATTCTGTTCTCTGCTCCAGAAAGAGAATAATGATGATTAAATGTTTATCTTGGAATGTGAATGGGTTGAATGCAACACAGAAAAGGAAGAAAGTATTTGCATATTTAAAACAACATAATAATGATATAATCTGTTTACAAGAAACGCATATTACAGTTCAAGATCAAAACTATTTGAAAAATTCCAATTTAGGAACACATTTTATATCTTCAACTAACCAAAAAAAGAATGGTGTGGTTATTTATGTAAATAAAAAATTAACAGCCAAACTTATAGAAGCTGATCAAGACGGCAGGTTTGTAGCAATTGAATTACTCTCTGCTAATAGTCAAATTCTTTTGATAGGAATTTATGCTCCTAATCAACAACAGGACTATTTTTATAAAATGCTACATACTAAAATACTACAATGGGATTATAGTTCTATTTTAATTATGGGAGATTGGAATGGAGTAATTGATTCTAAATTAGATAAGAAGACTTTGGCGAAGTCAAGGATTAGATTACCACAGACTTTTTTTGATATGAAAGAAGACTTGGAATTAAAAGATATTTGGAGAATACATAACCCAAAAGAACTGGATTATACTTTCTTTTCTGATAGACATAGATCCTTCTCTAGGATTGATTTTATTTTGTTGTCAGATGACTTACTTGTTAGGACAAAAAGAACAAAGATTCTGCCAAGAACTATGACTGATCATAGCCCAGTGTGGATAGAAATTGAGACATGCAAGACTGAGAGACGCTCTTGGAGATTAAATGAAAACTTGTTCAGATATGAAAAAAATATAATAGAACTTAAAAAGTATTTGAAAGAGTTTTTTGAAATGAATTTGAATAAAGGCACCCCAATGGAAATTGTGTGGGACGCAAGCAAAGCTTACATGAGAGGGGTGCTTATTCATATGAACTCTAAACATAGATTGACCCGACAAAAGAAAAGACTTGAATTGGAAGCAGAAATAAAGAACAAAGAACAGTTACTTATCAAAAACCCAACAGATGAAAGAATACGTGGTGTCATAAAACTTTTGAAAGATCAATTTCAAATACTTATAGCGGAACAAGTTGCAACAAATCTACAATACGCGAAGTATAACACATTCTGCAACGCCAATAAACCGGGCAGGTGGTTGGCTTACACATTGAGGAAAAAACAGAGCATACGGACTATTGATAGTATTGATATCGGAGGGAAAGAAGTTTTTCAACAGAAATTAATAAAAGAAGCTTTTCTTGAATATTATACTAAACTATATGTCAGAGAGGAGGTGCAGAATGGACTTATATAAAAATACTTAGACAATAAAAGAGTTACAAAAATTACTGAGCAACAAAAGGAAAGAATGAACTATCCTATAACAGAGGAGGAGATAATAGCAGCAATAAAACAATTAAAAACAGCTAAAGCTCCTGGAACGGATGGTCTGACTGCAGTGTACTATAAAACTTTGCAGGCAGAAATGGTGGAACAACTTAGAGACTTATTTTGTAATATACAACAAGGGGGAAAAGTACCCCCATCATGGACTACAGCTTATATTTCTTTGATACCAAAAGAACAAGGTGGTCCCAAAAAACCAGAGAATTACAGACCAATATCTCTTTTGAATACGGATTATAAAATTTATGCAAAAGTACTAGCCAACAGATTGATGCCAGTAATTCAAAAGGTGATTCATGATGATCAAGCGGGATTTATTGAGGGTAGGCACATGAATGACAATGTAAGGCAAGTAATAGATTTATTGGAATATCTTGAGAAGAATAAACAGATCCCTGCAGTGCTGGTTTTTCTGGATGCAGAGAAGGCCTTTGATAAAGTGGACTGGAATTTTCTACTCAAGACTTTAAAAAGGATGGATTTTGGGGACCAATTTATACAGGCGGTTTCAGCAATTTATCAAGATCAAAAAGCACAGATTATTATTAATGGAAGCTTGACAACAGAGTTTAAAATCGAAAAAGGAACAAGACAGGGATGTCCGTTGTCCCCATTGTTGTTTATTTTAACACTAGAAGTCTTGTTAAACACAATAAGGGACTCTAATACCTTGAAAGGTATAAAGATAAGGCAAGAGGATTACAGAATAAAGGCATTTGCAGATGATCTGGTTGTTACCCTAACACAGCCAATGGAATCAATAATCCAGATGAAGGACATTATACAAGACTATGGTAAAGTTTCAGGTTTTAGATTGAACCAGAAAAAAACTAAGATGGTAGTTAAAAATATGACACAAGATCGTAAACATGAGCTTGAAAGGAGGGCAGGTTTTGAGATTGTACCAAAGGTAAAATATCTAGGAGTTCAGGTTGCAGAATCAAATATGAAATTGTTTCAAAATAATTATGAGGTGTTGTGGCGAGAGGTGCAAAAAGATATGGAGACTTGGAAAAAACTGCAGCTGTCTTTACTTGGAAGAATAGCAGCAGTTAAGATGAATATTTTGCCAAGATTTCTTTTTTTGTTTCAAATGATTCCGGTGCTCAAAAATGATAAACAACTAAAAGTATGGCAAACTGGAGTGAACAAGTTTGTCTGGAACGAGAAAAAACCAAGAGTAAAATTGAAAATTATGCAAGACGTTCCAGAAAGGGGAGGTCTCAAACTTCCAAACCTACAGTTATATTATGATGCAGCAGCTTTGACTTTAGCAAGTGATTGGTTTGGAGGAAAAAAGGCTGGAATATTAAATGTAGAAAGTTTTGATTTGGAACTTGGATGGCATGCCTACTTATTTTATGATAGTAAAGTGGATAAAGTATTTAAAAGCCATATACTTAGAGATTCTTTGTTGAGAGTTTGGAAGAAGCACCGAATCAATTGGGATTATAAAATACCGTTATGGCTGGATCTTGGTCATACTTTGTGGAATACAAATATAATGTCACTCGGGGGGTTTTTATATAAAGAGGTTCTTTTTACAGATGCGGCCAGATGGCAGCTGAAGACCTTACAGACATTGTTGGCTGAAGGGATTAATCTAACTTGGTTACAATATAATCAATTGCAATTGAGATGGAAAGAGGACCAAAAAATTGGTATTATGGAGTATGAGGAAGAATTGGTCAGACATATAAAAGAGAACGGTCCAATGTATATTAAAAGACTTTATAATGTTCTGTTAGAAAGGGATTCAGAAACTGAACTAGTTAAAGATTGTATGATTAAGTGGGCACAAAATTTTGAGGAACCAGTGATGTTAGAAACATGGGAAAAAATTTGGGTTCAGAATGTTAAATTTACACAGTCACAGAATTTGAGGGAAAATTTTTATAAAATGTTTTACAGATGGCATTTAGACCCCAAAAAATTGTCGTGTATGTACCCTAATGTGCAGCCTAAATGTTGGAGATGTGATTGTCTAGATGCTACATATTATCATGTTTGGTGGACCTGTAAGAAAGTTAAAGCCTTTTGGATAAAAATTTGGTGGGTCATGCAAAATGTCTTGAAGAAAAAAATTCAATTTTCTCCACAATTGTTTTTATTGGGTATAGCTAAGGGTTTTACATTGGGTGAAACGAAACTGATATTGCATATGATAACAGCAGCAAGATTGTTGATAGGTAAATACTGGAAAAATGAAGTGCTGCCTACGATTGAGGAATGGACTTTGAAGATGGCCAGCTTTGCAGAGATGGCGAAGATTTCAGCATATCTAAAAGATTGTTCACAAGAGACTTATGAACGGGAATGGAAGAGGTGGATAGATTATGTTCAAAACAAATATCAAACTAGGAAGTATCAAATAGCTTTTATTTGAGAATGTTATATTAAGATAGAAATATTTTAAGGTAAAGAGGATGAAAAATTTATTTCAAAATGTTATATTAAGATAGAAATATTTTAAGGTAATGAAGATGAAAATTTTTAAGGGGGAGGGAGGGATTCAAGTTTTATATACAAATGAGGGTTTTTCCTTCTACTTGATATGAGTATACTGTGTGGAAGTCTGGGGGAGAGGGGAGGGTTAGGGTGGGTTAGGGAGGTTGGGAAGTTTGGGGTGGGATGAGGGGGGGGGAAAACGGGTGAAAATGTAATTGTAAAACTTTTGCAATAAAAAAAAAAATGTGAAAGGCGGTAGAGACATTGTTAAAGAAAAAGAGAAAGTACCTAGACTTTCTAATAGCTTTTGATCACAACCATAACCATAATTTTCTCCACATGAATTTTAAATTTAGCATGAATATTTAAGAAAAAAATCCATCATTTAATGCATGGTTATGGGAATGGCACTTATTACCATAAATGAGGGGCTGAAAGCAGCAAGTTCTAGACACCTACCGTTTTTACTGCTAATCTGCTAATAAGAAAATAGCTTTATTACTATTCCAGAGTAGCAAAGGCTAATCTGCTACACCTGTGATAGTCATTCTTCAAAGTTTGGTGGGTATTGCCATTCAAAAAGCTGAATGAATTCTCTGGCTGTTCCAAGTCTTGACAAGTTGTCAACATTTACCAAATAGTACCAAAGTACCAAATAGCTTTTATTTGAAAATGTTATATTAAGATAGAAATATTTTAAGGTTGAGGATGAAAATTTATTTGAAAATGTTATATTAAGATAGAAATATTTTCAAGGTAATCAGGATGAAAATTTATTTGAAACTGCTATATTAAGATAGAAATAGGTTAATGTAATGAAGATGAAAATTTGTAAGGGGAGGGCGGGGTTCAAGTTTTATATACAAAGGAGGGTTTTTCCTTTTATTTGACATGACTATATTGTGAGGAAGTCTGGGGGGAGGGGTGGGTTAGGGTGGGTTAGGGAGGTTGGGAAGTTTGGGGCGGGTCGAGGGGGGGGGGAAAAAGGGGTGAAAATGTAATTGTAAAACTTTTGCAATAAAAAAAAAAAAAAAAGTTGTCAACATTTACAAAAATGCAGTCACGATTACCAAAATTCATATATGAGTTTCAGATATTCATAACCATGTCTTTGTTTTCCGAACAGAAACCCCCAACACCCACATTTTATTAAATTGAACTCTTTATTTGTTTTTAAAGCTTATAATTAATTTATAAGAGAGAATAAATAATGTTTTTAACTGAATGAAAAAGAAAAGTCCTTTTAACATTGGGACAATTTACAGCCGCTTTCACATAGGTCTTTTGTAATTTCGTCCTTGTGCAAAATGACAATGTATGTACAGCATGGCTTCACAATTTTCTTCATGTATCTTGTTAGAGCTTTGATTTACAGTATTATATAAATGAAGTATTATAAATTATTGCATAATACTGCATTTCCTCACAGTCAAGAGAGATCTGATGATGATACATTTCAAATGCTGACTTGTAGGTGTCTAGTTTGAAAACGTCTGATAAATCAACCTTTAACATTGATGTTAATATTTTAACAAAGAATTTGAGCTAAAACTCTCCATTTTAACTCATTAGATCTCCTTAGACAAACTATTCTGATCGGGACCATAATCTCAAGTTCAGTGTGTAGATAATAATGTTAGTTTATACATAGCATGCTGTCCAGTGGAGGAGATAAATTGTGGCAGAGGTGCTTTGTTTTTAATCATTATTTTATTTTGGCGTTCAGTGTTCACAGCGGGCAGGGCATAATGCAGAGATATCTTGCTGAGAGCCAGATGTTGCACAATTTTCCTGAGGGTGAATTGGGATGCAGGATAAAAAATGATAAGAGATCATTCTTCAATTATTTGACAATTTACAACTGAATTTCGATAGTAAAATCTCTAAGAAGTCAAGAAGTCACAGAAAACAGTTCGTGAGCTGCATGTTGTCCACTATTGACAGAACTCACTGGGATTTGGTTCTATTTATGTTGTTTCACTTGATTTTTAAAGCCTTTGAATACAGATATATAAGATTTATGTGTCTTGTGTTTTGTTGAAAATAGCTGTATTCTTAATTTGAAGAAGAGCCAGAATCAATAAAAAGACTTAAGGTGCTTATGTCAGTTAGCATTAAAAGTCTTTACTATCTCCATTGTAGAAACCCTTCAGATTATATTATACATTATAATAAAAATATCTATGAGAAATAATAATCTAAGCATAATGGTAATATTTTTGGTTTTAGAAAATAACTCATCTTTTTATTTGCACCACCCACTCTATTTCATTTGAGGCAGCAAACTAAGAAACCTTAATCACAGGAAGATAGAGGTGCTCTGACAATTAAAAATCTGTTGAAATGGCAGAAAGTTAACCTATACTGTATTGTACTGTTCTTGCAAAGCTCACATCTTGAGAATGTTTCCAGCATATTCAGATTCATACCATGGACAAATTCCAGGAATCATCTCTGAACCTTGGGTCAACCAAGCCTAACGCATAAATTCTCCTCATTTGGAGATCTGTAATAAATTCTGCAAAATATATTGACAAAGGCCATTCTTAAAAATATGTGACTTTCATATTTCAGTGGCTTTATAGGCCACTGGAATATAGTTTAACTGCTGACTATGATCAATGAGCCAATATGACAAACTGTTTAGAAATCCACACTCTCTTATAATACACCTATTCAATTTTAATATCCTTGGAAGATGGTTCTTTTGTAATCAGAGGGTAATTTTGGTGCTATGCAGTAGTTCAGATTCAAAAGAAAAAAAGGTGCTTTGAGTATACGTGCTATAGGTACATGTTTAACCCTGTTGGCAAATGATCTCTTCCACTGGCTATGGAAGGAAGACATGTGATCCCAGGAAAAGGAATATGTAGTTCACAGAGCTATGAGCACATGCTACTTGAGCACCTCCAAAGCACCATTTTCCCTTCTAATCCACAGCCCTTCCAATCTGAAAAGAAAGCAAGAGAGGAACCAGTCAATAATTGCTTCAAATTCCTTGTCAATGGAAATCAGGCTAGTTTTGTTTTTATTGTTTTGATAGGTTTTTTTAATACAGTGGTTGAAATAGGCTTTATAAACAAGTAAAGTTTATAGTTTATGTTTTGGTGTTCCCAAGTATTTTTTTGAAGTTCTAAAATATTATACTTCTTAGATTATTAGTTATTTTTAGATTTTAATAATATATCTGAAATTAAGTTGAGTTTGCTTTAGCTAGCTATTAATTTATTGTTCTTGTTTTCCAACTATACCTTCAATAGAACTGATCGAAAAGACTATATATTAAATGTCTCAGCTAATAGACTGTGTTGTTTCTCGGTGTCATATATGTGGGTACATGTATAATTTATTTATTTATATTTTGTCATGTTTATATAGTGTATATTGGAGGCGGTGACCCTTTGAGAGCTGTATGCAGTGAAATTTCATTTTAATGTAGGCCGATTAGTGTACATTTAAAGTGACAATAAAGTTGTTCTAAGGAAATTGGAACTTTTTTCCCTGCATCATAGTGTTTTGCAGTCTGGATGAACCAAATAATATTGAGAGCAGCTTTTAGACACTGCTGTCAAAAGGAAACTTAGGCTGAAATGAATATTACTGAGCTCTTTGGATCCTGTACATGGATTTTGTTTTTTTTATGAGGCTGGAAATTCTGTGCTAAATAAAAATTATGTTTAAACTTATCACTGAGTCTTTAAAATATAAATCAAACTACTCTGTTTTAATAGGAAGAAATACTGAAGAAGAAGAAGCTATGATGCAAGAATGGTTCATGTTAGTCAATAAGAAAAATGCCTTGATAAGAAGAATGAATCAACTTTCTCTTCTGTAAGTATGTCTTGATTTGTGAATTACAATGCAAAAGTTGTTAATTTTTCTGCTTCCTTTTAGAATACTTTATAGCAGTGGTTCTCAACCTGTGAGGTCGTCACAGGAGGTCCACGAAGGCTTGAAAAAATGTTATGATTTAAATCTTGAGTTAGGTCTTGGGGTTCCTAGCCATAGTCCGTGGCCACAAAAGGTATTTACAGGGGTCTTGATAAAGAAAAGGTTGAGGATCATTGCAGACTAGACTAGACTGGACTGGACTGGACTGGACTGGACTACAACACAACACAACACAACACAACAAAACACTTGGCCAAGTGTGATTAGATACACAAGGAATTTGTCTCTGGTGCAGAATATTTTAGAATATTTCCATGCATATAGTGAAAATTTATTAAATTTAAGAAATAACTCAGTTTTCACTCATTTCAGATAGAAGCTTATGAAACATATACTTCTGTAAACATAGTACCAGGATCAAAAATTGGAACATGAAAATTAATGGTTCCTCTACATACCAATCTACTTTAATTGAGAGATTCACAGATTCTTTGCATATGAGTAGAGCTCTAACTCACGTGGGCTTTAGTTCCTTCATGTCAGTTATTCTTTGCATTTTGTGATAAGAATGGACTTGATTTGCCCTTCTAGGACCAGTGGACAAATTAGAATGTTTTGGTCTTCAGACTGTTCCTTTTTCCTGGGTTTGTTAGTGTTGTAGTCTACTTAAAAATAATAAAGTTAGGTATAATATATATGAAAGATATTTCATATATATATATGTGTGTAAAAGATATTTCAAATACATATTTTTGAGCAAAAACAATAATACAGTTTTTGTGAGGATTTTCTAAAACTAAAATGGAAAAAATTAGAACATAATAGATTTATATTCAAATGTATGCTGATCAGAAATATGCCAATCTGTGCATTCTTAGTTTCACCATTGAACTGAATGCCAAAACTCTTTCCACCACCTATAAATTGGAAGACAAATGTATTTCAGATTATAATATAGGGAGAAAAAACGTGAATACATATACAGAGTAAACGAGTACATTTTGGTATGGAAATGTCTAAATACAATTTATACTAAACACTAGGCCTGACAATCAGACAAAGTGAACTATTTAGATAAAGTTTCAAATATTGGTTGAAGTAGGGAAGAAGGGAAGTGCATTCTTTGTAATGCCCATTTTACCTACCCATAGGCAGAAACAGAAATTCCCATTACAGGCAGCGAAGGGAATATGGGTAAGGAATATAAACAGTTTCAACATTACAAATAACACAGACAAGACCTTTATCCCAGTTCAGGACATTTGTGCACCTAATTCAGTATTGCGTGTTCTGATTGGAAGTTGTTCTTTAAAATCTCTGGGTTATTACCCAGGTCTGTAAACTGACTAAGCCAAAGTTTCCTGGCATAGAGTGGGCTCACACTTCTAATACACATCCTAAAGGGCTATAGGAGGAGAGGCGTTGGGAAGAATGCATGATGTCAATCTGGGTTCCCAACTTCATGAATCGTGGTTTATAAATCTTGACCCGTCTTCCAAACTGGATGGTTTCCAAGCATCAAACGCCACTGTCATCTGATACTTCTTAAACAAAAGCATTAAGCCAAGAGCAGAGAGTGGAAGATCATTTTACAGGACTATAGGTGAAGCTATTTATTAAAGGAAATGAAGGTGAAACTATTTTGTCAGATGAATGATAAAAATGGGGGGGGAAAATGAAGGGCAAGCCTTGTTTGAAAATACACAAGACCCTTTCAGAAAATCACTCAACTCTGGCAGGATGATTTTGAGGATACACATTCCACCATTTTTTCCGTGCAAGACATACAAAAATGAATGTCTTTCCATAAAGCAACAATTGCTCTTAGTCTTGATGTTAGCCCTGGCCACTACTGTACAACTGTTCTGTCCTCTTCAGTGTATTACTTGCTAGTCTTCCAAAAGTATTTTTCTTAAAAAATAATGGATGCTGAACTCTGCAAACTCCAAAATTTCCACCTCTGATACCCAGATCACAGGAATTGTAGTAGCAATCTTTGGCTGCTTAGTAGTCAGGGTTCTCTGCTATCTTGATGTACTCTACTCCAACAAAAGCTTGCACCAACCACGCACAGAGCTCTTAGAGAAACAAGTTGCATTTAAGCCAGGATTATTTAGGCTGACCTCTCATTGGAGCCATACTTGTTCCCTCCATCTACTTATTATCTAATTTTATTTATAATTATAATGGATTGATTTGATCCTTCAGTCCTCTTGGTTTGGTGGTTAGTTTTAAATGGAAGGATTTAAAAAGACTGATTTAATGATATTTTCTTAACTAGGGTAGAATTGGTGAAATAAAGCAATCTGAAGTCAGCTGACCTCCTTCTTCCATGCATGATGTTTATGAATGGACATATTCTTACCCAGAATCAATGAAAACCAGAAAAATAACTGCATGCTATATATTTAATAGTATGCATTTTGTAGCCCTCAAAAGAAGTATCCTTCTCAAAAACACACGCAGGCAGCAGACTGATCCTTAAACTCCATGCAGATTTATTGACCAATTCCCTCTCCTAAAGTCCCAAATGCAAACAAATTCTTTTTCTACCTTTTAACTTTTTGTTAAAGACATTTAGCTGAGAGCAGTGAAGTGCAAAGCACTGGCTCAAAGTTACCTGCTACTTGGACAGAGGGCCTTCTGGAGCAAAGAAAGATTGTGGTCTACAATCTTAGGAAGCCAAAGCTTGCCTCAAAATATTAAAAAATAAAATTTTAAAATATTTACAAATTGAGGAGAAATGTATGGTAAATGAAGCATTTTCAAGTTGCTGAAGTACTGTAGACAGTACTTTCCAATGAATTTTGCAAGTTAATATAAGTAGTGTTTGGAAACACTGATCCTATCTGAATAAGGTTTTATTCTTACATATCATTTGTATAGAGTAGCTTAATCCTAGAGAAAAAATCATTTTAGAGTCCTAAAAATCAATCAAAATTAAAGGTTCTTTTAAGCATTTAATGATTTAGTAATTAACATATTGATGAACTTCTACAATTTGCCTAGGGAAAAGGAACATGACTTAGAAAGGCGGTACGAACTACTGAACAGGGAGCTAAGAGCCATGCTTGCTATTGAAGGTAAGAAATGCTTAAAAGATACATTTTTCTCTGTGGAAAATAATTTTTTAGACATTGTTGAAAACCTGAATCTGACGGACAATATACACAGGAAGCCCGGAAAAATGTAGAACTCTCAATACATCTCATTAAAATGAAATAGAATTCATGAAAATTTGAATGGGATTTATTTTGATACATAGCTCTATTTTTGGTTCTGTGCAAAATAAAGAAAAAGTGTATTTCATTATTTTTATAAGGTAAACATTTTAGGTAGGCCTCATCTATCTTCAGTAGAAATATGCTTTGTTAAATTAATACTTCATTGGACAAAAGAACCATCTTTTGGATGTATTTTCTTCATTCTCTATAGCTTCCTAAAAGGCTAGTCACCTCATCTAAATGGAAACTTCTGACTAGATTGACACAGGAATATATTATACCATTACCTGCTCTTCCTGATATTTTAAATTACTGTATAGTAATCCAGAGGATGATTTATAATAAAAATAAACATCAAGATAGATTAAACTAACTTTACTTTATTAGTTATTTAAATGCATCCCAGTTGTTGTTGTTTTTAATAAAGCTGTCATTACTTGTATCTTTCAGCCTCAAATTCTGTCTTTACAGTTCAAAGATGTTTACTTAAAAGTTAATCCTTTGGGCTCTGTAAAATGTGTAAGATGGACCTTTTGTCTAATCAATTTAAATTGATTTTCCTATTCTGTATTGACCTCCTAACCCTTTGACTGTCCATGGTAATTTCGTTCTTCACCTGATAAGGTACCTGATCCATAATAAATCAATTCTAATTAGTTTAGAGGCTTTGCTGAAAGCATGAGTTTGGAGGGGAAAGCCATGAAGTGCCAGGTAGCTTTCTTAATCCACCTCTTTGTATTTTCTTAACCAGAGTTGAAAATAATAGAAATCCTGAATAAAATCTACATCCAGAACATGTTCATCACATTTCAAAAAAGGGACCTGACAGCTATAAATATATTCTAAAAGAAAACTCTGAGTCCAGTAATCTAGAAAGTATTGTTATATAGACCACTGTGCTTTAAGGTTTTAAGTAATTGCAAGAAGTAGCAATGTGTTGGTTTTTTAACAATATTATGAAGCATGCTTTAAGAATAAAACTGAGTCAGAAACCTTATACTGTCTCTCATACTTACACACACCATTATAATTTTCACAGCAATTGTCATGTCTCCTCTTTCAGTGGACTTTTTAAATTGGATAGCATTTATCAATCATTTCCTAGCAACTAAATTTTATTTAGAAATGTAGCAATTAATCTCATCTACAAATAGAACAGTTTCAAGCAGTGGAGCAAGAAAAATTACACTTCTGGCTATTACCTTTACTGTGTCCTGGAAATTAAGAATTTAAATCTAGAACAGATCTGAGAGTGGGCACAGGGAGAAAGAAGTCTTGTTGAACAAGCTAAAGTCTACTTGTGAGACATTTATTTTTTAAAAAAAGACTCATATAGCCCCCCATATTGTGAGTGTAACCCAAGGCAATGTATAAAGCAATAAAAACAACAAAAACCCTCAAACAAGCTGAATAAAAAATCAACAAAAATTAAATCAAAATGAGTGATACTGTTTTAATATATACATTTTACATGGCTGTAGCCTCATTCTACCCTATCACTTGTGGTAACAGCCAACTGTTCTTCTGGAAGACAAGGAGCCTAGGTGACCTGCTTGGATCTCTGGGGAAAGGTTATTCCACAAGGCAGGGACAGGTACAGAGAAAGGTGTTCTTATTTATTTTATTTATTTATTTATTATCAGATTTATATACCACCCTTCTCCCGGAGGACTCAGGGCGGTGCACAGCCAAAGTAAAAACATAAATACAAACATTAAAATACAGTTAAAAAGATATATATGTGTTTGGCCCCATAATTAAAAAACAATAACAAACCTATTAAAAACATTTTAAAATGTGTTAAGCCAGCCCGGTTTGCTGAAAAAGAAAGGTCTTCAGGGCACGGCGGAAGGCACCGAGGTCTTGGATTCTTCATATCTCTGGGGGCAGCTGATTCCAGAGGGCAGGTGCCCCCACAGAAAAGGCCCTCCCCCTAGGGGCCACCAGTCTACATTGCTTGGCCGATGGCACCCTGAGGAGGCCCTCTCTGTGGGAGCACACAGGTCGGTGGGAGGCCATTGGTAGCAGCAGGCAGTCTCGAAGATACCAGGTCCTATGCCATGGAGCGCTTTAAAGGTGATAGCCAACACCTTGAAGCGCACCCGGAAGACCACTGGGAGCCAGTGCAGCTCACGCAGGAGAGGTGTTATGTGGGAGCGCCATGCAGCTCCCGTAACTACCCGCGCGGCCGCATTCTGGACCAGTTGGAGCCTCCGGGTGCTCTTCAAAGGGAGCCCCATGTAGAGAGCATTGTCGTAGTCCAGGCGAGAGGTGACGAGGGCATGAGTTGACTGTACACAAGGAATCCCGATCTAGAATCCCGATCCCGTTCTTCCCCAAGTTCCACTAGATGACAACATTTAGGGAAGAAAGCTGGAACATACCAACTTTATCTGGCCTGGTGGAACAGGCATAACTTTTCAGGGGAGGCAGCTTACAAACAGCCTTGTCTCATTTAGAGCTTTTAAGGTGATATCCGGCACATTGAATTGCTTCTGAAAAGAAATTGGAAGCCAGTGCAGTTTAGGCAGCAGCAGTGTAGTATAGTATTGGTACGTTCTGAACCAGTTGTAGTTTCTTTTGTGGTTTTCAAGGGCAGCTTCATGTACAGCATATTAGAGTAATCCAAGAGAGAACTGACAGGGCATGAATGACTGTAAGCAAGGCTTCCTGCTCCAGGAACGGCTTAGTTGGTCCACAAAGGTTCCTCAGTCATGGCTGCCTCCTTTAGCAGGAGTTTGTAAATCTACGCATCAGCTCTGTCCAGGACAGTGCTACCCTTTCAAGAATCAAAGATTACATATCATTGGGTCCAGGAGGTCCAAAAATTCAGAATGACACTGCCTTGGTAGGATTGAGTTGAAGTTGATTCCTTCCCATCCAAACATCTTTACATCTTCTAGACTCTGGGCCAGCATTTGAGGATTTTGCCCTCAAGTTACCCCACTCTATTTCATTCTGAATATACATACTGGGGAGCCTATCAATACTCTCTTAACACAATTATAATGCGTTGTGACAGTGTTCAAATGGCACAATTGGTTGTTCACTCAACCCACACATAGCAATCCCTTACACTATTGTTTTAAAATTTCTGAGTTGATTGTTCCTTGCACAAGATACAATTGTCATCAACTCATCCTAAAGAATCCTCACAGTATCTCCTTCATATTGTGAAAATATTAACTTCTATTGGTTTTTCACAGTGTTGTACAGGCAAATCTCTGGAGGCAGTTCTCCTGCAACCAGGGATCTTCTATCAGTGGGAATCAGGGGAACAAATCAGAAGCAATGTCTGCCCATCTCCCAATGTCTCCTGGCAATCATGAACATCAAGAAATGGTTCTTGATCTGTTAAGCAACTGACTCAAGATACTTTTTAATTAACACATCCATTATTCGAGAGCACTTTCTCTTTTTTTCTTGCACAAGTGTCTGTCTTACCATTTCTTATTTTTTTCACTCTCTTCTTCCTGGAAAATGAGCAATTGTGAATAGACAAATGAAAAGTAGACTTGCTTGGCCAAGAAAGTGGTAAATCAAGACAGCAACATCGAAGCACCACTTCAGCGAACCTTCCCTTCAAAAAAAAAAAAAAAAAAAAAGTAAAGGCTAATAGAAATAAAGTCACCATTGTTCACATGCAATGGACAAGGCAGCTAAAAATGCAATAGCTGAGCAAGAGGAAAATGTTGTTTGCTTTGTTTCTTTCTTTGTGTGATAAGGAAATTAGTTGTATATGCATGGTACTTAACTTCCAGCTGAGTAGAACAGTAGCCAGTTCCTGATCTATTCCAGTCAACAGAGAAAACTGCACAAAACCTTATGGTATGACCAGCATGAGTTATATACTATTTTGTGCCACTGCAGGGTGATAGCGTGGGGATGGGTTAACAAAGTTTGTCAACAGCTTTTCAGGAGGCTCTGGAGGCAAAACCAAAATTTTGGGCTGCACACCCTGCAGCCATGATTTGTAAAGCTCTATTATGTATGGATCCAAGCCTTCAAATAAGCAAAAGTATAGATTATGATGCTTTGTAAATAAAAAATTTAAATAATCCTATAACCTTATTTCCATCAAAAGCGTTGGCCTTGTGTGTATAGCCATGCTTGCATATTTGCACCCTGTTCTGCAGTGGTTTCAGTATTTTCCAGCTGGAGAGAAAATTTCAGGAGGTGATACTAGGAGATGCGTTTGACGTCCCATTGTTTGAATATGCAGTTTCACAGAGTTCAGCATTGTCCTATTTAACATGAAATTGTTGAGGAGTTTAATCGCAACATATTTAGAATTGTACAAATAACAGGGATATAAATAGTTTAATATGTATCTATAGAACAACATATAATCTACCTATTTGCAGTTATGTACTTAAATGCAGATGCTGCTCATTCCCATCCTGAGACATTTAACTTTATAAAAGATTTTGTCAGATTTGCTTTCAAGTTGTGTATTGCTCCAAAGCTCTCATTATCAAGCTGTGGAGCAGATGCTTTTCAGAGTTGCACTTAGTTCCTATGCACTTCACCTTTAAGAAAGGGATCCACAACCTGACCTTTTAACTCGTAGTCTTACTAGTAATGTAATAACTTTGTAGAAATCTTACCTTTTGGAACAGATTAAAATTACACTACATGAGTAAGAAGGGCTGGATCTCCAAATGAGTTGCCAGGTTGTTCATATGTGCTTTCATGAAACATGAAGGAGGTCCATAATTACTGCAGAATCAAATTGTCTCATTGACACTAGCTGAGGATTGAGAATCTTCATGCATGCATGGTCCTTTTGGTTCAAATTTAATGCCTTCTTGAAAAAGATTATGTTTCTGTTTTGCACACCCTAGGGGAGAGGTGGAGGCATAGTTTTCCATCCAAGAAATGGATCTTCTTTAGAATGTTCTACATTTATTCTTGGCTTCAAGTTTGAAATGTGTGCACTTCTTAAAGGATTTGCGCATAGGTTCACTATTTTTGTAGTTATGATTTATATGATAAGCTTTTTATATTTAAAATCAATAGGTAATCCTGTGGAGGAGCTTATCCTCTAAAACCCCATTTGTAAATCTATTTAAGTTTTGTTACATAGTTCTGGCCACAGTACTCCATAGATTGATTAGCTTCAGCAGTAGAATTCTACCAAATGGATGATGATGATGATGATGATGATGATGATGATGATGGAAACTCTTTCAGGATTGTGAGTTGACTGGTATTAAAGCTAAGACTTTAATTACAGTCATTCAATATGCTCCTTACAAAACTCATGTTAATTTTCATCAAAACTGTCTTATTTTATAGTGACAACCTTGAAAGTTTTGTTTTTTATTTTTTAATTGTAAAACATAAATCATTTTCATTCTGATGTTTTTTTTCCCACAATGCTTATCATGGTCTTTTTATAAAAATACAAAGATATAAACATCAGTAAAACAAATGCATCTCTATGCTGTAATTGTCATGAATGTATATTAAACAATAAAGTTCCTTAAAAATTGGTTGATGAGTCTAGATCGGCAACCATTTATAGTACAAAGGAATAGAACGAAAGGTTTGTAATTCTTGTTAATACTGCAGTCAATCTGTGAGGGAGATGGCCCTTTCCCCAGTAGGTAGGTAGGTGGGTGGATGGATGGATGGGTGGATGGATGATAGACAGACAGACAATGATAAATAATTGTGTGTGTGTGTGTGTGTGTGTGAGAGAGAGAGAGAGAGAGAGAGGGAGGGAGGGAGAGAGGGAGAAGGAGAGGAAAGCGCACTCAAAGGGCTATAGCCATATCAGGAATAAAAATAATGATACTCAGAACCCAAAAGGTTAAAGAAACACAAATTGTTTGGGTTGCAGCCCTTCACCCATTTACTTGGGAGTAAATCTTATTGGATTTATTTGGGACATAAGACTCCACGTGTATAGAATTGCAGTGTTAATCCTAACAAACGTTTTGGCTTTTTACCCCCTTTAAACAACTTACATTTATAAGATATAACCAATTATCTTTAATTTCAAAGGCAGTTTTCCTTGTGACATGGGAGGGAATTTAGCTGCTGTTTTGAAGCAACATATTTTTGTATATATTTTTAAGAATGTATCTTGGCCAATAGTGCCAAATTTGCTGTTGTCAGAAGAGAGAGAAAGAGGGGGGAATACCTGTACCTGAAGTGAGTTCACCTGAAACTAGTAGAACTTTTTTCTATATAATTGCAATGAGGAGTAACTGAGGTATGTACAAAGAAGGTTCAGGTAATTGCTTAAGCAGGCTGTTCAAAAATGTTTTCATCTAAGTCTGCAGGACGTATAATTTTGGATATCTAATTATTATCCCACAGTGTGATCAGCAGAATTATTATGTCTTATTATTTACTTTGATCAGAATATTTCACACTGTTTACTTCTGAATGTAAATAAAATTATATTTAGTATCTTAATGCAACTGTGGTACTTATCCAATAAAGAAAGCTTTGCTTAAATTGGTTTTACATAGAAAACGAATTCCGGAAATCTGTGGTTTCATTTCAAAGAATGTTTTTTGAACAGTATTTTGGATAAAAGAGTTTGGACATTCTTTCAGTCTAAAGATAGTAGTTGTTCCAGCTTTACTTTCCAGTTTCGAATGTAGGAATTGAAATGTATTATGTATGGAGGTTATTTTTCTTCCATTCAATGGTGTCCAGTTCTCAAAGATTACCTGGACAAGTCCCTTCAATTGTCTTAGCAATTTTTCAGAAATGGTTTGCTATTGCTTCCTCCAAGGGCTGAGAGAGAGCAACTGGCCCAAGGTCACCCAGCTGACTTTGTGCCTAAGGTGGGACTAAAACTCACAGTCTCCCAATTACTAGCCTGATCCCTGAAATGCTATTCCAAACCCGTATAGGTTAGAAATATGTTTTTCTTAAATTAAAATGCAGGTACTGCTATTGCTGAATAATAGGAAAATTTGTAATTTTTAAAGGGAAAAATTGTGTTGGTTCCCCTTCTTCTCAGTGAGATATCTAAATAAAATAGTTATTGTCTGCTTCTTTGCATGACCATGCATTCTCCTTATGTCTATTAGTATGCATATACTAATTATGCATATTGGGAAAGCAATTTAAAGACTGGTCCACCCATTCCTGGGTTTTTATTGCCATTCTAAGCTTTATTGGATGAATCTGCATCTAATTTTTAATTTGTAAATACAAAACCAAATTCACTCTGGCACCACTTGCTTTCATAAAGCTTCTGAACAGTTTTCTGCCTTGAATAAATTTTGCTTTGCAGGGGGGGTCAGGGGGATTTGAACCAGCACATTCTTGTGTGGTTTGTGAAGATTCACATGGTAACCATTGGGGTGCATTGTTAGATTTATCTGAATAAGCACCAGCCATGTGAGGCTTAACATGATTGCTCAGGGCAATGGACAGGGAAGAGAGAAATCCAAAAGACTTCTAGTGCCTTTCCTCTGCTTTTTTGGGAAAGTTGATAGAGGACACCACATGAGTCAGTAGCTGTGTAGGGTTTTCTGTGTTGTTGTTATTGTTGATTTTAAAAAAGGTGGGTGTCCTGTTTCCCTCCTACTTCTCATTTGTTCCTCTATCTCTCTCATCATCTCCTTCTCTTCATTGTTTACCTTCCTAATGAGGGAGGCGGGACAGGGTGGTAGTTGAGTGACAGGTACAGGCCCTTGCTGTCTGGCCTCTAGAGCAGTTTGTTTGGTGTGCTCCAGTGTTAAAACTGCCCTTTTTAATGAAACATTGATACTGTTTGTCTTATAAGAAGAGACATCAGCAAAGAGACCTGACTAAATATGATAGGATTTCATTCCTTCTATGACCTCTTGAAATTAAAAAATAAAGCAAACCTGAACAATGGAAGAAAAAGATATAAATTCTTACATATACAAGTTGTCTTCTTATGGCTATTAACAAATCTGGAAATTATGTGAATTTAAGATTCAGTTTATTTATTAAAAAAAAACCCTATCAAATAATCTGTATTGTTATGGGGAAAAATTGAGTAATATTATTTAGTAGATGTACTTTGATTTCATTGGAGAATCAACTAATTGTTGATCAACTTAATTGTTGATTCTCGTTTTAAAGTTATTCTGAGGTGCCCAGTGCCCAGTCTGAGGTATTTTCAACTGCTAAGATATAGCAAAAGGGAAAAAAGGAAAATTATAATCAATTTGTAACAGAAAGGAAATTGCATTGTGGTAAAGTTTTATTGTATGTTGTTTTGCAGTTTTCAATCTGTATCTTTTTCTGGTTCAGAAACAGAATCTCTGTAATATACTGCAACGGGGTAGAAGTTATTTAGGAATATCTGTAATAAAAATGAGATCATAAACATTAATAATAATGCAATCTTTTGTGTATCTTCTCTTAAATATGATTTGTTGAGTAAAACATTTTTTCCCAAATACATGAATATAGGAAAACCACAACCCCCCAAACCACAAACCCCCCAACTTATTTCATACATGTTTATGTTATTGACTAGTATTACACAAACAATTCCATAGTTTTTTTAATAATGCTGAAAAAATATTGAATCTGATTTTATCAAACAGTATCTGCAAAAGTCAAATTAGATTTCTTGTAGTTATATAGATCCATAGGAAAATGAAATAACCCCTTATGGGTCTCTACAAAGGACGTGGCTCTATTATAGAAACCAGAGCAGTGACACTGATTTGTTTAGATCATATGTATATTAAGCTCTCAAAGAACACATTTCTAAATTTCTTTTCTTTTCAGACTGGCAAAAGACTGAAGCTCAGAAGAGGCGGGAGCAACTTTTGCTAGATGAACTTGTTATTCTCGTTAATAAACGTGATGCACTGGTCAGAGATTTAGATGCCCAAGAAAAACAGTACGTTTCATATTTTTGATGAACTCCAGGAATAAAATCAAGTTTTCCTTGCACTGTATTTAGGTTTTATGTTCAAGAAAAAAACCTTCAGGAGAAGGTCAGTCATCCGGCATTGAAGCAATTAAATCTCCTTAGGTCCTGCATTTTGGTAAAGTGATCTGCTACTACTTCTTACCTATGGAAACAGATGGTGTAACCTGGTCCCTGAAGTGGCTGCTCCCTAAACTCCTTATCTGTGCATGACTCCTACATTGAAATGTAAAGCAGAATTTTGTTAGGAAAACTACTGACAATTGTATTTGATTTTTATAGGGCTGAAGAAGAAGATGAGCATTTGGAAAGGACACTTGAACAAAACAAAGGAAAAATGGCCAAGAAGGAAGAGAAATGTATCCTTCAATGACTAGCTTTCATGGTCCAAGATACTGTCACTTTTTGTAACTTCAGCCTTCTTACATTTTGGATATATGCCAACAACAAGACTAGAAAAACTAAATCACAAAAAGACAGAATTTTCCATTTGGCCAGATCAGGTTTATCTTAAATTGATTTCTGATTCTCTTCCCCCTTTTCATTCAAGCAACAGGGTTTCAGAATTAGCTTTCCACCGGGATTTTTTAATGGATTTAATTATCTTAAATAAGTTTGCTCCCAAATGTTTAAGAAGCCATCTAGTTGTGTAAGAAGGGAGAAAACCTTAGCATTATGTTTTTAGTTAAAAAAAACTTGCAAATACATTGTTCTATGTAGTCACATAGCAGAGAAAGAAGGAAACATATGTTCAATTGTTTCCTCTAGTTCTGCCATATGTAATATTAAATATGCTATCAACCATTTTATTGTTAGATCATACTTATACCATTTGTTTCAATGTGCTATATTTACATGCGTTTTTCAGCTGCAGTTTTACACTTTCATTGTAAGTACAATTATGAAATTTAAGGCTTTCTTATGTGCTCAGAGAGCAGTTCTTTTTAACCAATCTTTCAAGAGTCTTGCAACTTAAAAAAAAGTGATTGTAAAAATA
This sequence comes from Arizona elegans, assembly GCA_022577455.1. Classification (NCBI taxonomy): domain Eukaryota; kingdom Metazoa; phylum Chordata; class Lepidosauria; order Squamata; family Colubridae; genus Arizona; species Arizona elegans. The sequence goes on from JAKOOJ010000001.1 coordinate 176,328,645, forward strand.
AGGCTAACTGAAGTATGATCAGTTTACAGAAAATTCTTCTTTTGAGGCTACCCCATTTTTATTAATTATTTATTTACCCATTAGTTTAGTTCCCTTTTCTTGATCTTGTGCTGGACCTCTGCACTCTGGTTCTACAGTGCTGTTAATATTTATTCTGTATCCATCAGGGGTCTGTCTTGCCATTGTTTGCAAAATCTTGCAAGTAAATATATCCTTCTCTAGCATCATGCTCATTTTTGTGGAAATGGTTATGTTTATTTATTACAATACCAAGTTATGTATAAATTTTCAATAAAAGCTGGATCTTTCTTACCATAGCTGGGCTGGGCTGCTTTTTTATACATTTCAAATCCAGGTATTTCTCTAGAACCTTATGGTGGCGTAATTGTCAGCCCAAAACACAAAAAACACTTCCCCCCATCTCTTCCAGTTTGAGAAATTGGAACTAATTGGGAGAGCATTAATCTCTTTTTTGTTTGTAGTCATTACATGTGACTTATTTATTGTTTAATATTTAGAATTATTTTACAAATGTGTTACACAAAGATTGGGCACTCATCTGTCCCTGTAAGTTTATGTAAATTACAATAATTTGTTAATTTGTTCAGCTACAATAATTTGCTTTTATTCGTTGAAAATAAATACAGCTGAATTCTGTGAAGCAAACTGCTTAGAAATTGCTGATGTACTATATGTGTATCCAAAGTTCGTTTTTTTAAAAAAAAAAAAAATCAGCATATTCCACATATCTCTATCAACAAATAAGCTGTATTGAGCACAGAGCTTTCTTCCAGATAAATGTGTATAGGATTTCAGCCTAAGCGACTTCTTATTTTTACAATTAAACCTGTAGCAGAGGATCTGGCATTGATATACTCTGCCCTGTTCAACAAGTTTGAAGGATATTTAAAAGCAGTGCCAAGACAAGTAATTCATTCTTCTGAATGTGAGTTGAATTGATTTAACCAGAAATCGGATCAGATGAGTTTTATTCTGACAAGATTTAAATTAAAGGGTTATTTGCAGTGGGAAAAGTTTGGAGAAGAAACAAATGTGGATCTTGTTCTACTCCTGTCTGGACACAGCTCAGATCACTTTGCTGGTTGAGTGGATGTAAAACTCACCAGAAAACTTGGGGGGAGGGGGGATGCAGAAAGAGAGAGAGACAGAGAGAGATTCACAATCCAGATCAGGGGTTTATATGGGAAGGGAGGGGGGAACAAAAAGCGTTGCAAGGAGAATCCCCGATATGTTACAGAATCCACATCGTGAATAATCCGGTTAAAATGATAACAAGCGCCAGTGTAAATACGAGGGAACTGCGCCTTGTGCCGTTGGATGTATTCATAATGGGAATCGCTTTCTGCCGGGCGTTCATATGCTAAATGAATTAAACCTCTTATCTTCGTCGATGACTGGATGAAATTCAGGACAGAATCTCTCTCACTCTCTTCTCCCTTCTACCCTCCCTCTCTTCTTTTTCTCCTCCCCCTTTCTTAAGTCGCCCCCACGCCGTACGCGACCTCCTCCTCCCGTATTTCTCTCGACACCCCCCGCCCCTGTTGCCTGCCCCCCCCCAAAACAAAGGCGACAAATTCCACCGCCTCTGTCTGCCTTTAAAAGCGGCGTTTAATTTGGGCCGAGGAGGAAGAGAGAGACGGGCAAGCGGCGGACCGCGTTACTCTTTGTTATGAGAAGCTCGCTTAATTCGCTTTGCCGGTTCCTGAGAACCAGATTAGAATTTATTAATTTGCTGTTTAGCGTGGCGTCTCCCTCCCCCTTCGCTGCCTCTCCCGCCCGGCGCTTCAACCAGGGGGAGTTCCGCGCGGCTCCGGGCCCCCAGCCAAAGCCGACGGCAGGCCAGGCCCGGAGCTTCCAGACGGCTGGGCGAGCTTCTTCGCCTCATCTCCAGCGCCCCGCAATTCCCGCGGAAAACTCTCTCCCTCCGGCACTAGCGGGGCTCGCACGCCTCTCGGCGACTGGGAAAGTGGGCAGCTTGAAGGGACGGGTTGCCGCCGCCTTCCCGCTGAGGGGGGCGGGAGGGGGAGAGGAGAGGCGACCCCACTCTGGAGTAAATTGGTCGCGAACGGCCGGTCGGGCTGAGGCGATGCCACGCTTGGACTCGCTGCCCAAAGGTGGCACCGTCCAGGGCGGCTCGCCCGGCTGCGCCGTTGACTTGAGTTCTGTTTGGGAGAGGGGGGCCGGCGCTCTCTCTCTCTCTCTCCCCCTCCCCCCCACCAACCTCCCCGGGAGCGAAAGCTTCTTCCCTCAAGGGGAGAGAAAGGGCGGAGTGAGCAGAGACGGGCGTTGTTGTTTTACTGAGCCTTTCCTCCCGGCCTCGGCCGAGGGGGCTGGGAGGACCAGGGCAGTTTTCTCGCCTGGGGCCAACCCAGTGGTTGCGCTGGCAGACTTTCGAAACAAAAGGGAACTTGGGTCAAGGCAAAGGACAGGCCGCCTTCGAAAATAACCACCACGGGAATGGGGAAGCCGTCGGAAGGAAATGCCTTGGTGCGCTTTTAAGAGGTCCAGGCGTTCTGCTGCAACTTTACTGTCCTGTCCCAAAAGGCGTGTTTTTCAAGAGGCAACTAGACTTCCTTTGTTTTTCTTTGAAGACGTTTCGCTTCTCATCCAAGAAGCTTCTTCAGCTGAGAGGCCAAACGTCTCTCAAAGAAAAACAAAGGAAGTCCAGTTGCCTCTTGAAAAACACGCCTTTGGGACAACCATGACCTGGAGGACTGAGAAGCTCCATAGACATTTATTATCCGGTAACTTCAGTGGCCGCCGCTTCTGGTCCCTGAAGGGATCCCGCTTCCTTTGATTCAATGAGCGGGCATCTGTTCCGGAGTTTCGAGTAGCCTTACCCGAAAAAGTGAACGCCGTAGATTTTAGTCGAACTGCGTGGGGAATCGGGCTATTAAATTGGACAGAAAATGGGGTGGGTGGTTTGTGTTTCTTGGCCTTCCTACTACGGATTCAAACGACTCCACCAGTAACAGCCCTCCCCGCCCCAAAATAGAAGGGGAGCTGTCTCGCGAAGCTCCTCGTCCAGCTTTGAAGGGGATTATTTCCCTTTGTAATCCTCTCCCCCCTCTCCCAGTAATTACCGAGGGAAAAAAACTTCTTTGTTTCGGGGGGGGGACGCCTTAGGTGTCCCCCACACACACACACACGGCCTCCTTCCAGGCACTGCAGCTGCACCCAGGCGCTTCTAACGACACAAAGACAGACGCGACCAGCGGGCGAGGCAAAGGGACAGAGTTTGGGGAACGGCCACAGTCAAAGCGGGCTAATCTGGGAGGCGATGGCGATGGCGGAGGGAGGGAGAGGGAGCCGGCCAGCTTCGGTTCCTGGCCATTTGGAGCCCGAGGCAGTTTTTCCCCCCGTTGGCCCGACCACCTCCTACTCTCGCACAGGCCACTTGCTTTCTCCTTCCACCACCCTTCCCTCCTCGGCCCATCAGCAGCGCCTAGAGAAAAAGTAGGGCTGCCTGCCCTGCTGTGGCTTACCTTCCTTCCCTTCCCCGGGCCTGCCTAGCCAGAAGCCCCGAGGGCGGCCAGGGCCAGGAGTGGGAGCCCGTTGATTCCAAACTGCGGGCGGTCTTTTCTGGAGATGCCCTTCCCAAAGGGATCCTTCGAGAAGCGGGGAAGCTGCCCGTTTAGGCCCGGCTTGCTGGGAACTCGGGCCAGGTTAAGAGGCGGGAGGCCAATGCCCTCTCGGGATGGGCTTCCTCTTTCAGGGGCCGCCACTTGGGCAGGGAGACACACGTCCTCGTCGCCTTCCCGCACAGGCTCAACTTTTCTTGTGCTTGCTCTCTGGCTTCTCGCCTCCTTTCTGGCTCTGCTTGCTCGTGCCCCCCTCTGCTGCCCTTAATCCAGGGGTTTTATGGGCTGAGCATTAAAGAAATTCGCCCGCAATTTGGGATTAGACAAATACTCTTATTACAGGGGGAGAAAAAAACACACACACATAGAAAGAGGGAGAGAGAGAGAATGAGTAAATCTTAAGGCTTTAGTGCTACTTGATACTCTGAGCTTTTCTCTCGATTTGGTCGTCTCGTTGGAAGTCTCAGACTTCCAGCAGCTGCCAGGCTCATTTCCGAAGGCCCGAGTAACGCTCCCCTGTGCCATTCGCCTTTCCTCTCCACCCCCTGTTTCCCCTCCACAAGAGAGGAAGGGGTTATGCCAGCGATGGATAGGTAGCTATAAAGTGTTGCCGTGAAAGATGACCTAATCCAGACCTCTAATCTTAAATGGGAGTATAGCGGTGCGGGGTGGGGATGGGGATGCTATTCTGTTCTGAGGATAGGGCTGCAGAAGAAAAGGCCTTCCTTCTCAAAGCTCGGGTCCATTCCCCCACCCCACCCCGCCCGCGAAGAATGGTCTCCGAAATGGACAATGTCTCAAGCGCCTAAGGTAGTGGCCCCAGAGAGACCCCCTTTGCTGCCCCATCTCTCTCTCTCTCTCTCTCTCTTGTCTTTCTCTCTTTTTGTGAATGGGCTGCGGCGGCTTTGTTCCGCGGAGAAGTGCCCGTGTCGCTGACTTTTGTGGGCAATAGAAGGATCTTGTAAACCTCTTTTCTCCTCTTCTCCCTCTCCTTCTCTCTCCCCCCTCCGTTTGATTAAATGTCCCCTCAACGAAAAAAATGTAATTTGGCCGAGCTGGCGGTCGCTCCCTTTGAACATTAGCTCGCTTTCAGCTCCAACTTCAATTAGAAGGAGTTGATTTTGAGAGATCAACAAAAGAACCTCACCAAAGCCTTATTAAAGGTCCTAAGAAGATCTCCCGGATCCTTTGAGAAGCAGTTAAAGAAACAGTGTGCTTCCCTCCTACGCTGTTACCGTATTTCATTGGGGCTCCAAAGGAAAGTGTCTCTCCAGGAAAAAAAAGAGAATTCCACTTTGATGGTGCGGCCACTAAGTCCCTTCCCGAAGTCCTTTTATTCATTCGGTTAGCTCGGTTAGCAACCAGTTGATTCAAAAAAATCGCGTTGGTGATTTTCATTTTGCTCTTTATGCGTTAAGAAGTTTTCCTTTTCTGTTAAAACTTTATATGTAAAAAAAAAAAAGAATTATCTGTAAAGGATTAGTGTTTATTAATATTTATAAGTCTGATACCCCCAATATGGCATGCACTGAGTGTGTTATACATGTGTGAGTGTCTGAGAGAGACAGAAAGGAGAGAGCAATTGTGTGTGTGTGGGGGGGGGGGGAAGTAATAAACTCTTCAGTGGAAGATGATGTAAAAAGAGTATACAAAATGTCAACATATTGAATATGTGTGTGTGTGTATGTATATATGTGTATATATATATATAAATTGGACTCTGGTGAATAAATGTATGATCAATATTTATGACTACATAGAGCAGAAGAAACCATCACAATCCTCTACCTATTTTCAATAGACCCTATTGAAGTCAGTAGGACCTCTTTATGAACACGAATACTGCTGTATATATCTTTCATGAATGTTGGGGTAATGTTCACCAGCAAAATAATGTTTTCTTTATTTCGTTGGAACTTACTGCGCAATAAAATTTCATATTAGAGAAGATTTTTGAAATGGTGCTTGATTAAATATGTATTCACAAGAATGGTCCTTAGCAAACTTCTTAGAGGGACGGTACCTAGTCGCATATTCCGTTAGACATACCGGCATACTCGCTATATACACTGCAGGTATATAGCGAGGAAGGCAACGTTATCTAGACAACATCAAATATCTATATAGGATCAATAACTAAGGTTGAAAGATGCTAAATTCTTGTTCGCTTGCAAGTCTTACCCAAAGTATCCGAGTTAGCCTACCCGTGCTACACTTTTCTTTTTGAAAGAAAACAGGTGAATCCCTTGAAATGCACGCATTAGGGATCCTTGTATTCCTGTTAAAAATACAAAAACCATTTGGTAACTTTCCCGCTCTCAAAACCCGTTCTTTGCCAGCCACTAAATAGAAGATCTTTTAAAAAGTTCGTTTTTTAAAAAATTGCTTGGCAGGTAGAACGTCTTTTTTACCCCAAACAAAAGCGCCTTCTTCAGTCCTATGTTACTCAAAAGGTAAGTCCCACTGAACTCGGTGTAGACAGGATTAGATTTACTTTTAAAAGTAACTTTGCTGAAACGAATTGGGTTTACAAACCAGGGAAGAGAGAGACCCTGAACGATCCAAATAGCCCAGATTAGATGGGGCAAACTTTCTTTTGTTGAGCCGTGCCTTAGAAAGAAACAGCCGCTACCACTGCTCGGAGAGGAGGCCACGATTTATGGCGAGGAAGCGACCCTTTGTGAATCGCCGGGGAGGAAGAGCGTCATCTACCACCACCGCTCATAGACGGAGGGTTACGCCCCACGTGGTGGTCGCTCCGGGGAGAGCTGGCCCCAAGAGTGTTGCGGGGATGGGTGGGGTGGAAGAGCGGGATGAGGTGGAGGGGCGGGAGGGGGCGCTTTGAGCTTTGACCGCGGCCCAAAGGCGCCCGGACGGGACGCGCGGAGCGCGTTTATACGACGGCGAAGGCAAAAGGCGGAGGCCAGGCCGGTTTCCAAAGTCAGGCTGGGATTCAAGGAGTGGGGGGGGGGGGAAATCCCCTGTCAGGCACGAGGACACCTCTCGCGCTTTTCTCCCGCAGGTCGGCGGGAGGCCGAGGGAGGGAAAGGAGCGGCGGCGTCTCGCCCGCGAGGGCAGCCTGAGCTCGAGCGGGGAGGCGCGCGCGCGCGCGATATTAAAAAAAAGCCGCCACCACCCCTGGCTTCTGCTGGCTATCCGGTCGGCCGGCCGGCCGCCCTCCGTGGGGCCTCCGGGACCCGCAGCAGGGGCGGAAAGGGTGTCCATCCTCCCAGGGGAGCCGCTGGAGCGGGCGGCCGCGGCTGCCGCTGAGGCAACTCCAGCCGCCTGCCCTGAGGGAGCTGCTGGGAAGAGTTGGCGGCTGAGGCTGCTGCGCGCGCGGCTGGGACTGGGGTGGAGTGGGGGATGGGGACGGGCCGTGGTAGCATTCATCCCGCGCTGCTATTGCCCGGGCGGCTGTCACTCAGAGGCAGGGAGCTTAGCGATTGGCGCCAGGCTTGGTTACGCATTTGCCTTGCGCTCACATACAAGGGTAGGGCAGTAGAAAGGTGATCAATCTTCATCAGGCTACATTTCCAATCACCTAAACAAGCGAGCCAGACAGCTACCGCGACAAGGTAAAAAAGGCGCTTGATTTATTTCACTTCCCCCCTGCAGGTGAGCTCTCACTTTCCCTTCCTTTCCCGGGCCGTCCCGACACCGCACTCGAGCCGAGAAGCCCGTCCCCGCTTCCCTCTCGCCCTCCGCCCCCGCCAGCTTGCTGGCTTCCCAGTTCATCTGGAGCTTTAGGTCCGCGCAAAGGATTTCTGCGGACTAGGAGACTTTTCGCCGCAAAGTATTCGAGGACACTCAAGTTTCCCTTTCTGTTCTGTTGTGTTCTTTGCTTTGCTTTTCTCCTGCCGCCGGCTTGGCGCAGCGACGCCTGGGCTGAGAGGAGGCGGGGAGGGGGAAGTCGGAGGTGGAAAGCAACGCGCACGAAAACTTTCCCTCCTAACTTCTCTTGCCCTTCGCTTTGCAGCTCTGCCTGGGAAAGGGGCCTTGGTGGTGCCGAGGGGTATTTCCAACCCACGGCTCGCCCACCCGCCCCGCGGCTGCTCTCCAGCCCCTCACTTCTAAACGGGGAATGCTCGGCAGGTAAGCAAGAGAGGAGCCGCCTGGCTTTCGGCAGCTGCCTTCTTTCTCCCTTCGGCCCTTCCTTGCCAGGCTCGTGGCGCGCGCCGTCTGATGCTCTTCTCCCACCCAGCCCCCCAGCCCGCCGCCGCCTGCGCCCCTTCTCCGCGCAAAGGACGAGTTCTGTCCGAGGGGCCGGGAATCCGCGCGCCCCTCCTTCCTCGGGAGGAACAGAGTTGGCCGCCTCCCGAGGGAAGAACCCCAAGCTCTGGGGTCCTCTGCCCGTCCGTGCCCTCTCCACCACCACCCCCTCTGCACGCCATTGACGGCGTTTCGCCGTCGCTTTTCCGGCTCCTTGGTTCACAGAGGCACCTGGAAGGCGGACAACCGCGGACCCCCGAAGGGAGAGATCGGAGTGGTTTTACTCCTGGCTCTGAAGGCGAATGGCTTTGCTTGGCTGGGTCTCTCTTGGCCCCCGGAGACCCTTGGCCGGCTCTTCCGGGCTGGCGCCTTTCACCGATGCTTACCGTGGCCAGCGAATCTCGAGGTATTTGGAGACACTTTGTTCTTTCCCACTGTTTGGCACTTCTCCTGCATTTCTCCATTGAGCAACGGCCGGGTGTCACCCAACACAACAATAATCGACGGCTAAGGAAGTGAGGAGAAGGGAAGAGTCCAATCCCGATCACCACTAGAGCTCTGACGGGAGTGGGATCTTGGAGGGATGGGATGGGGCTGAGATCCAAGGAAAGAGGAGCGGGCGATTGCCAGTCCGCTTCTTCCTCGCTTGAGATTGTCGGGCCCCTTGTCCTCTCTCCTCAAGCAAGGAGATTCAGGCTGCAACCTTGTGCGCAATCCGCCGGGGACAAGTCCCCCTGAACTTGACTCTTGGAGATGCGAACTCAGCCCTTAATTTGCGTGGCCCACTTGCCGTCTTGCCCAGGCCTACCAAGGGCTTCATTGACTTTTTTGTTCAAGATGCCAGCAGGATTTAATCGTGGACTTCCTAGGCCAACCACAGTTTATCTATCCTTTTGCACCTAAAGAGAAGCCTGCTTGATAGAAGTAAATGTGGAAGGAATTGTTAAGGAATAAATGAAGACATCTTAAGTGTTCAGAGAGATACAAGCTCCTTTGAAAGTAAATTTGCAGATAAGTATGGAGAAAGGCTCCAAAACAAAACAGAAAATCAATTTTCCCCCTTGCTTGGAGCCCACCGCCCAATTTGAATAATGTCTCCTGACAAAGAAATCCCCCCTGGTCTTAAAAAGCAATGACTGTCGAGTAAAGTATACCTGTGCTTCAGCAACCTTACTTATCCTATGCTGCTTAAGTAAACCAGATGGGCCGGTTTTGAACTCTTAATTGTGAGCACAGAGAGAGAGAGAGGTTAAAAAAAACTTACCTCACAAATCCAGGCAGAACTCTAAGTGAAATCTCAACTTGGAGAGAGCTGCAACAGGTTAGCCAGTCATGGGAATATGGGTTGTTGTTGTTTTTAATGAATTTGGGATACTTTAACTTAATAGTCTAGCATCAATTGATTAATATTAGTTCAAGACCCACTTTGCACCTCCTTTTTTCATTTCTTATTCATTCTTGGTGTGAATCTTTGTGTGAAAATGCATACCGTATTAGTAGCAGCCAGGCCTGCTACCTATATAAAGTTTTTGGCCATGGATTAATTGAGATTAATTCTGCCACCAACTGTGCTTTCTGAATGTGGGTTTTTATGTACCTGCTTGGTTGACCTGATGTTTGTTCTATTCGGACATTTACTTTATTGAAACTACTTAGAAAAGAAAAGCTTCTGGATCAGAACATGAGAATTTAACCTAAAATTTACTTTCTGTTTTGGAATGCTAGCCCACCAAGATCCCCAAATCTGTTCTGTAAGTCTTGGAAGTAAATCATATCCAGGATTTTTAAAAAAAACTTGAAGGTTTATACAGTAAAACTGAACAGCCACACATCTACGGGCAAGTAAAGGCACCATGTTCTTTACCGCGCACTTTTATCTGGAAGTCAGGATCATTAGTTTAACTTTAGCTTTATTTCTAAATGTGCCTAGTGTTGAGAGTGTACGTTCACTCTTCCCCACCTCCCCACTATACTCCTAGAAATAAATTCTTGAACATGATGTGAGGGAATCGGTAAACTTTTAGTGTTGCAGACGTCCTCTGCCGCCCCGCCGTTCCTTCTCCTGTTGTTGCAGTCTTTTGGAATACGGAATTCAAAGCTGCCCCCACTCCCTGCCAAAGCTGTCTTTTTTTTTAGATCATTAGCCATTTCTAATTAATGTGTCTGTTTCTGCTCTCTTTTAAATTAATTATAATTCCCTCCTTTTGTTATCTCGTTTTGATTTCTAATCCAATTATCTTTTTAAATAATTGCTTTATCGCTCTCATCATTGATATGGTACCCCCTCACAGCCCCTTGGCGATTGTATGGTAATGTGGCTGTAGATTTTTTTTACTCCACCCTACTACACTTCACTCTCTGCCACTTTCCAGTTTTCTTGGGGGAGGAATTATCCGCCATGTTCGGAGAGTTTCTGTGTTAAAGGAGAAACCTTTAAGTAAGACAGAAAGAGAAGTAAAAACAGAAACTTTATTGTACTTGATATGGAAATTAAGTTGCCTTTTAATATTAAGATCCACATAACTATATATAAAAGTTATTGCATTCTTTTTACTGATATGTACAAAAAACTGTTTTGTTGAGCATTTAACTTTGCACTACCTGTGAATTCCATTAAAATATTTCTATTATGTTATCAATTCACTATATGTTAATTTTGTTGTTTTTCTTCTAGAGTGCTGTGAAAAATTCTGCTGCTCTGTGGGATTCCTTTCAGTTGCTGGTTGGATGAATATTTAAAAAAGAATAAAACATATACACGCACTGTTTGAAAAATAAACAAATAGATAAGTGTGTGGATAAATTGGAAAAATATTTCCAGCTTTTAGCATGATGTCTTACCTCAAACAGCCCCCCTATGGCATGAATGGGCTGGGGCTAGCAGGACCGGCAATGGATCTTCTACACCCTTCAGTGGGGTATCCAGGTGAGCCCCCTCCCCACTTCCATCCCCTCTTCTCCACTGAGTAGACACACTCAGGTCATTCCTTGCAGAGTTTGAAAAAAGAAATAAACCTGCCAATTCTCCTGTCTTGCCCTACAAATTACATGGAAAGCAAATAGGCATTAAGAAGGGAATTGTCCCTTCCTGCTCTTCCATTCTTGGAGTTTGAGTTCAGTAATTGAGCGTTTCTTAACAATCTTTGAATGCTTTTGCTGAAAATAAGTCTAACTATTTAAAAAAAATGGAGAGCACTTACTAAAACATTAATCTAAGTTTTCATAATGGAGGTGATTTCATATTCCTGATTTCTACCTTGTTTTGCTTTTACATTCAGGTAAATAACTAAATATACCAAACGCGGAACAAGTATGTGGTGGTTTAAAAAGAACAGACTCAAGGCAGTGGGGCCCTTTGATAAACGGGTTGATTTTCCAAAGTTAGTTGAAAGTGAAGACCCAGGGTAAAGAAAGTGACGCTCAGAAGGTAGGAAAGCAGATGGAGGGCCGTCCCAGTGTCAAAATCCCCTAATCAAAAACTTGCCCTGAAGGAAAGTTTTACAATTGAGAGGGTCTGCAGCCAATTCACATTCCCCCCCCCCACTTCTTCCATTAGCTCGGTGGCCAAGAAATCAGCACAGGTTTTGCAATCGTGTATAGTCTGATGACAAATCAGGTTAGTGTTAACTAATTCAAGGGAATGCTTCATATCCCTATGATTGTGAAAGGTATAAAGTGCCAACATCCTGACTTGTAAGGCGAGGAGCTCGCTAGATCAGTAGTAAACTGGACTGGTTTCGCTATAGCATTTATTTCCGTCTGCAGCGTTGTAACCTGAGCCTAAAACGCTCGTAGTTAGGCCAGTTAAATTACGTACGCTTACTTAATTTAGTAATTTAAGTAAGCCTTGCCTGGATGTACTGTATGTACTACGGGCTTCTGTGGAATTTACCTCCGAGTTAAGGTTTTCAGATATGGGAATAATATACAAGCTATTGAAACGTCTAGCTTCCGTTTTAACTGCCGTGTTATCTGGCGAGCCAGCCACTTTGAGCTGTTGTCGCAGGTCCGAGGCAGCTCCGAAGTTCTCTCTTGCGAAAGGCCCAGCTGCGAGCCAGCCCGCCTTCTTTCGCCAAATTGAATGGAGGCAGCTCCCTTTCCTCTTTTGTACCATTTTCTGTGGTTCATATTTATAGGCTAGAAACATAATCAGGTTTTTGTTTTTGTTTTGTTTTGTTTTGCTCTTGGCTCGGTGAGTGCACATTTCCCCCCTCAGGTTCCCTCTGGGATCGCCCGGCCCGTTTTATAGAAATCTATGGGGCAACTGGGTCTCTCCGCGGCTGGCGACCCGCCTGCGTCAGGGGATTGGTGGGCGTGGGAACCAGCGAGCGTGGTCGTCTCGCCTCCCCCTCCTGAATCGGGGCAGCGGGGAGGGGGCGGACGGGGAGGAGAGCGAGAGAGCGGGAGCAGGTCTGATTGCCTCTTATCTTTCTGTCTCCTTTCCTTCCTGCTCGCCTTGCCTTGTGTGGTTTCGGGACCCTTTAGCCACCCCTCGGAAGCAGCGCCGAGAACGTACCACCTTCACCCGATCGCAGCTGGACGTGTTGGAAGCGCTTTTTGCAAAAACCCGCTACCCAGATATATTCATGCGAGAAGAGGTTGCCCTGAAAATCAACCTGCCGGAATCCAGAGTCCAGGTCTGGGGGGTTTTAAAGAGCGTATCTGGGGCTGGGGAGAGACCAGGGCCTCTGTCTGCGGGAAGGGGGTCGTTGGGGCACGCCAGTTGGCTCGGTTCGCCTACCGCTTCTTTCAAACTCAAGTAAGAAGGGATGTGGACGATTCCTTTTATTGGAAAGATTCTCCTGATTCGGGGGTCCATTCTAGTCTCTATCTGGTCAGGGCCATTCTGACTTTCGCTTTAGGACCGGTATTTATTGGGGTAAATTACTCTTCTTCGCTCAGCCGGGATAGTAATTGTGCAATTACTACAGTCCCAGTGTTGGAATGGCAGAAGGGCACGCTGAAGATCCTTCTCGGTTTATTGAATCTGGCAACTTCCCTTAGCTCCCTTATCACTTTAGAGGAATCAATACTTTACAGATACTTATTTTCTCCTCTTCTCCAATCAATGTCAAGGCAATATCCGAGTCCTAAACACATGTCAATGGATACACTCCCGCACAAGTTAGTTTTCACTAATTTCCATGGCAATCAATAGGATTTTTTTCCTCACCTCGAGTGTGGCTCAGTAAAACTTAGGGTGATACTGGATGTAGCACATATGATGCACCAATAGTGGAAGGAAGGTTAATTTATTACTTTTTAATTCTTTTATGTGTAAGATTAAGACTACATAAACATTTTAAGACTGCCTAAGCAACTTTAAAATAATTTGACATCCTAACCCTTAATGCACTTGTAACATTATCCACACTTGTTTATCTGGAAATAAATTTTACTGGGACTTATTCAAAGATATATTGGTTAGAATGCCACATTTCTTAAAACTGAAATCAAATTGATTTCACTGATTTAAAAGTTTTTCTTTTTGAATGTAGGAGTTATATTGAAAGCTTCTGATTCATCTCCAGTCCTCTGGTTGGTGGTTTAATTTGTAGTTGTAAAGTGAATAAACTTGTGATTAAGATTGGGAGTCTTACTCTTGCTCCTTTATGTCAGGCCTTTTAAATTTATCTCCTCTTCTTTCCCCTGCTCCCAGCAACAATTCATTCTTCTCCAGTAGAATTGAATCTCAGTTGTTGATTTGAGACTCAAATCTGGACAGAAGGATAGGCACCAAACTATCTTTAGGATGTAAATAAGTGTGTAATTAAAGTACAATCACACCTTTGCCATGCAAGCTGGATCCTTCCTGTTTGTTTGCTATGTGTCCTATTTCTCACTGAGAGCAACTTGAAACCATGAAATTAAAGCATTTAAGGGGAGGGGAAAGAATTGAAATTGCAAGTAAATCATATAATGATTATTTCAATATGTATATGTATGGTTGGATCAAATAAAGCAGGACAGATTTCACATGCAATCATCACACACCTGAGCTGTGAAAAGCGATGTATACAGAACATTTACAAAATCTGAAGTAGCCTTAAGATCATAAGCAATTTGTTGGGAAGTGATTGATTATTTTGCCAAAATTAACACATTAAAATTTTCTGGCATTTTTAAGCTATTGCTATTAACTACTCAGGATTATAATACTTTTGAAAGTTGTGAAAGATTGCAGAAATTATACATTTAACTTTTTTTAACAATGGAAACAGCAGTTTGTGAATGCCTACCCATTAGAAGAATGGAAATACTAGATGCTTGGATTCTGGACTAAATATTTAGGGGCTTGGATTGGTTCAGTGAACTTCCATTTACCTGTTGGCTAGTCTGTTTTTGGGTGGGGTAAGTCTCTGATGAGGAAGGCTGGAAAATATTATATGAATTTGACTTGTGTATAATATGAATGAGAGATGAGTGCCCTCTCTTGAGGTTATATATATAAAAAGGTTGAATTGTGCAAGTGATAAATGTAACAGTACCTTTGCTATAGTTGTACTAGTGGTAACATTTAACATATACTGTGTAAGTGTTGTTCATTGTGACTCTGCCTCAGTCTATAGTGGGACTTTCTTTAAAGAAATAGATATAAAATACTTCATTACAGTTTAATGCAATAGAATATTAACAGAGGTACATAAAACTCTGGATGCTGTATTCCATCAATAATATGGTTGTTAAAATTTATTGCAACATGATTTTTTTATTAATGAGAACTCTCTCAAGAAGTAAAATAGACTAATAGAGCAGACAGATTAATCTTAACCTTAGATGAACAATTTAGTCTGTCCACCCTTTCTGACTTTTAATTTTACACTTTCACCTATCTTTTCCATAAACTAGTCTTAACATTGACTAGTAGGGGTTTGGAGGTCTGGTTCATGAATTGTGTTTATTTGGAATGGTATGGCAGGTGTAACATGTAGAAGTGTGGTTGAATTTGACAAGGGATATCATGTCTATTCTCTTGGAAGTGGGTGTACCTGTTGGTTGGTTTAGTGTATCTTACAATATAAAATGTTGATGAAGGAGGAGAATAAATTAATATTAAGAATCAAAATTCCATCTTGCTCCTTTGAATGCAAGGGATGCTTAGAGATGAATGCTAGAGGTGAATGGCTTGAACATAACAAAAAGTAGCCTGGAAAATAGGTAAAATGGTATTTGGTGAGGATACTGAACATCCTAATGTCTCCTCTGGTATAAATGCACCTTCTATTTTCTAATGCAAGGCGTCTTAAAATATTAACACCAATTGGTAGAGGACAGGCAAGGAGCATTATAGTTTACTGACAGCTTTGGGAAAAATTAATCTGCTACTGTGATGGAAGCAATGGGTCCGAGATCTTGATCATCAATAGTTTCCTGTCTCTGTAGGCTTGGGAAGGTAATAGTGTGTAAATTCTGTAGTATATCTTGTCCTGCTTGGATTCTTTTACTAAGGAATCACCTAATATCTAATCTTAGCTTCCTCCTGCATGCACTTTCTATATACATAGATCCAAGAAGGGAAATGTATTTGTGAGGAATGTTCTCCCCTCCACCCAGCCCTCAGCCCTCTCACTGCTATACAGTATTAATAGCAAAAAGGACAGGAAGACCTGAGGGTTAAAGATTCAGGTACATTTATAAGTTCCAAACAAAGTTGATAAGTCAAGGGTGTGGTGCTGAGAATGAATATAGAAGCCTCTCTTCAAGATGGGGTTTCTGAGTTACTGGGTTACCCTGATTTATGAGGAACCATTGATAAAGTTTTGGAAATTGGCAAGTACAGTGGAGATATAGCCAGCAGAATTGATGGCAGCGCTAAGAGAGAGATGGACATCCTGCCAACGGGCAATGAGTGTTGTGTGTGCGGGATACAATTGCCCGCATCAGGGATGCCGCACCCATCCTTGATCGCTTGGCTTCTCTTCTGCTGGACCCATCCTCTGAATATGTTCTTGGCGGTCCCACCTGTAGCTATTTGGGATGCGCTAAGCCAGACTTGGTGGCTTCGCTTCCTGACAAGGCAGGATCAGAGAAGGGGCTAGAACTGTACATAGGACTGAAAGCTCTCTCTTTCGGTCTAGAGTCCCTGAGTAGTCCAGATCTGTTTGGCGTCGAAGGGGAACGTAGACTGAAAGGCGGGATGGAGAAGAAGGGATCGAAGTGACAAGAGAGTTGGTCGTAGACCGGACTGTGGGGCGGAGCGGGGGGGCAGACTGGGCCCGCCTCCTCTTTCGGGTCCCCCCTGGGAGAACAGGGTCTCACGGAGCGCTGCCTTTGCCTCTCTTCGCAGGTCTGGTTCAAGAACCGCCGCGCCAAGTGCCGACAGCAGCAACAGAGCGGCAGCGGCGCCAAGAGCCGGCCGGCCAAGAAGAAGTCTTCTCCAGCGCGGGAGAGCTCCGGCTCGGAAAGCAGCGGCCAGTTCACGCCTCCCGCCGTCTCCAGCTCGGCCTCCTCTTCTTCGTCCAGCTCCAATTCTTCGGGCCCGGCGCCGGGCGGAGCGGCCTTGAGCAACCCGGCGGGCGCGGGGGGCGCAGCGTCAGGATCGGCCTCGTCGGCTGCCTCGCTGAGTAGCGCGCCGTCGGCCGTGGCGGCCTCGTCCATCTGGAGTCCCGCGTCCATCTCGCCCAGCGCCGGGCCGGAGCCCCTGGCGTCCAGCGGGGCCTCCTGTATGCAGCGCTCCGTCTCCGGCGCTTCGTCCGCCTCTTACCCCATGTCGTACGGGCAAGGCGGCGGCTACGGCCAAGGCTACCCGGCCCCGCCACCCCCGCCGCACTCCTCGTCCTACTTCAGCGGGGTAGACTGCGGGTCCTACCTGCCCATGCACGCGCCCCCGCACGCTCACCAGCTCAGCCCGATAGCGCCCTCGTCCCTAGCGGGCGCCCATCCCCACACCCACCACCCGCTCGGCCAGAGCTCCAGCCACCACCACCACCACCACCACCACCATCACCACCAGCCTGGCTACGGCGGCCCCGGGCTGGCCTTCAACTCCTCCGACTGTCTGGACTACAAAGAGCCGGCCCCCACCGCCGCCTCCTCCTGGAAGCTGAACTTCAACTCCCCGGACTGCCTCGACTACAAAGACCAGGCCTCCTGGCGCTTCCAAGTCCTGTGAGGTTTGCCTCGGCCCCCAGCCCCTCCCTCCTGTAGCGCCCACTTTCTTCCCGGGTCCAGTCGGGACGGCCTCTCTTTCGCCTCGCAAGCGCGCTCCATCTCGGCTTGGCTCTTCCGCGTGTTTGACCAGCTGGTGAAAGCGGCCTTTGAATTCGTTTCAAGAAAGGAAAGACGCTGTGAGGCAGCCGTTTGAATAGCCGACCGCTTCCAGCCCCTTCCCCAGCACCGAATCTGGGCTGAAGGCTGCTGGGTCAGACCTGCTTGCCCTTCCTTGGACGTGCCGCTTCTTACCCCGCTGAGTTGACTCCTCCTGACGTGTTATTTATTCGCTCCCTGGGATTATGTTCAGGATCGTAATTTTTTTGTTTTTGTTTTTGTTTTTGAAGCAGAAGAGGACTTTCATCCTTCTCCTCCCAACCAGCCCTTTTGCCCAGCCGTCTAGCTTTGTGACGCTCGCTCGCTCGCTCGTGTGCGTGGAAAGACAGGAAAACAGGACGCGCCTTTTGCTTTCTGGCCGACAGCAGACTTCGTGTATAGACCTCCACACCGCCCTCCCCCATCCCATTCGAGGACCCCCGCACCCACCCCGCCAAGTTCCCTCTGTAGGTTTATATTGCAAAAAAAAAAAAAAAGAAAGAAAGAAAGAAAGAAAGAAAGAAAAAACGCGGTAGGAATGTACATACAGGGTTTAACGAGATCCAATCCAGCGACCCTTTTTAATGAAACAGCTGAAGGCGAACGCTGGAGGCTCTGCAGGTCGGAAGGGGAAGGAAGGCCACCCCTTCTCCCCCAGCCTATTGTCTTCCCTTACCCTCTTGGGGAGTGGGGAGGGGGAAAGCGATTGCCCGACGGAGTTGGAACTGGGAAGCAGGGGCGACGTGTTCGGGAGAGGTGCAGGGGAGGGTGGGCAGCGGAAGGCGTGCTCTGCCAATGGAAGCGAGGTGGTGGCATAGCATTCCGGATTGGCCAGTGCAGCATCGTCTGGACCCGTTTCAACACCTGGCCGCGGGTCTCCGGACAGGTTTTTGGCCCGCTTGGCTCTTGGGGAGGGAAGGGAAAAGACAGTGAGAGGACAAAATGTAAAGTTGATAAATTACTCCGTTAATCCAACAGTCACCTGTTGACATGTAAGGCAAATCCTACCCTTTATCTACATATGCCGATAATAAAATTCAAACTGACGAAAACCCCTGTCTCTGTTATCCTTCCTGGGAAGATAGGGCAAGGAAGAGGCGGGAACTGCCTTCCCACTAGCTGAGCTTCTCTGCTGGTCTTCGCTTGGGTAGAAAAGGGGTAGATCGCTGTTACTTCCAAGAGCGGCGGCGAAGGGAGAGTTGGCCCGCTGCACTGAATCTCCCTGAGCTGCTTTTTAATGTCTGTAATTGGATTGGCGTCCAACCAAAACTTTGATGGGTCACATACGCAGGGAAAAACGGTGTGATCGGGCCACCTCCCCTGGTTCTTTCTGCCAAAGCGGAAAAGTTAACCAGCGCGAACCTTCCTCGGAGACCGGAGAAGAAAATAAAGGGCCCCCTGTAGTTGGGCGGAAATGTTTCCATCTTAATTGCTTCCAAGCGCTCCCTCTCTCTGTCACAGGGCAAACGGGCCGGACCGAGAGATGGTAGAACGGCGCTGGCCGTGACTTTCTGTAAATCCTCTCGCGCGCCCAATTGTCTTGGCCCCTTTTCTTCATCTGGTCACTTGGCAAGAGTTTCTGGGAAGTGAATATTTATGAAACTTAGGGATTGTTGTAACCCTGTCACTCTAGGCGGAATCTATTAGCTAGTGAAACCGAATGATTACGAATACCTTCTGCTATGATATCGAAGGAAATTCAAAGGATGTTTAGGATTTGGTAAGCAGTGAGGAGGGATCATTGTTAATTCCACTACCATTTCGGCACTCACCATTGTAAGACTGCAAATCATTTCCACTGACGTCGGTGGTGACTCTTAACAATACCTTTGTGTTCCACACTAAGAAAATCCAAAAGGTCTTTGACCAGGGTCGCACTTTTTATGTGGTAAACCCCACTAGAATTAATCTATAACTTCAGCCTAAATTGTTTAAATGTTGAGTTTAAGTGTAAGATTCAACTGCTGGAAAAGAAACAAGAGAATTAATCACATTTTTAAATTTAAAAAATCTATCTTTATCTTTACGTTGCATGCACCTATATTATACCTGGAAATACATACTTTTTTCTTCCTAAAAAGCAGAGTTGGCTAAAACTATCAAACATAAAATAAAAGACAATGGAGGCAGGAGTTAAAATGCAATGTATCCTATCAGAAGACAGTAAGGGAAAAGTTATGCTAGTATTACAAGCCAGAATAATACAAAGTTTCCCTTCTTTTTGAAAACTTTTGAGTTTCATTTTTTTTTAAATTCTAAGAAAGAAAGACATTTTTTACCTGGGTCAATTTAGATTCACCAGTTCTAGCTTAAATCAGCATATATATTAATGTTAACGATTGTTTTGCTCTAATCAGTGAGACAACTATTCATACCAGTGCAATATCTATCGGTGTTATAGAGTTGTTCCATTTTTCCCACTCCTGAAATGGACTGAAGTTTGGGACAAATTTTTATTTTCAATAACTGATTATTTTATTCTCAATTGTTATTTTTTTTTTGAAAATTTTAAAATTAAACGAATTATTCGATTTGGGAAGCGAAAATGATTACTTATATAAACGATGGATGCAGAAAGGAAGACTAGAGCCAATATTTCACACTCCCCGTCTAAAGCTCAAGGCAGGGGTTTGTTTTCACCAGGGGGAGAGAGAAGAGGTCCTGTTACCGGAAGTAGAAAATGCGCCCTTCTGAACAGGTCTTTAAGCAGCGCCTCTCCCCGCACCACGATGGGTCCCCTCAGACCAGGAATTCCCGGCGGCTCTCCAGAAGGGAGTCAGCTTCAACGCCTAACGTTTTTGATTTCTTTGGGCGTGGAAGAAGGGCCGCAGCAGCCGCCCAGCGCTGGCAAACTCGCACCCTTGCACACCAGCCTTTCTAGACAGCCACTTCAGCGGACAGACGTGAGCGTCCTCCCCCCACCCCCGGTCGGGAAGAAAGAGGACGCCACTGGAAAAAGACCGCCTCCTTTCCTGCGTACGCTTTCCGTTAGCCAGGCCAGCGGGGCAGAAAGCTGGGTGGCTGCGGGTGTTAGGAAATGACAGGAGGGCGCAGTTGCCAGGGGAACACGGTTGCGCGGCACATTCCCTGTCGCCAGGCTTCTGCCGGAATCCGGTGCAGGCCCAGGAGGGAGAAACCGACAAGGCTTCGCGCCTTGCTAGAGCAACTTGACACCAGAGCGCCGGAAAGACAGTCTTAGGCCCCTCTGCAGTAGCAGGTGCCCGGACATTTTCCTTTCTAGGAAATGTGAGTAGACAATTCCTTGGAGCATGGGCAGAGCGCTAATTCCTAATATGCATCTGTCTTTCGTCCGGATTAAAGGGAGATGGGCTTTTAAGTGGCCCGTTCTGACATCCCGGACCTCCGATTTAGGCATTAAGCTCTGCGTGACTTTGCACCTTGGACCCTCTCTTTCTCCTCCGCCCCGGCGTCTTTTGAGGCGGCGGCGGTGGATAAATTGTGGCAGAAGGGCAGAAACGTCAATATAATTAGCATAATCGTTTAACGTGGTTGCAGTATTCCTCGGAGAGCAGCTGGGCTGAACGATGCCTTCACTCATTCTCCGATCTTGCACACTTTCTTTGCACACGGAGAGGAAAAAAGCCACAGGACTGTCGGGAATGGAGCCTGGATGTGCCTCATCCCACCGCGGTGTAGGGTTCTGTAGTACTTCGGCAGACTTCACCCCTCCCATGCACGGCCCTTGTTAAGATAATAACATAATTATTTTAAATCACACATCTATGGTATTTTTAATGGGACCAAATGAGGGTTCTGCTGTATTAAGTACGTACTTCCCCATTCCTGGGGTGGGGGAATCGACGAGCGAAACGTTTGTCCAGAGAGGCTGCCGGAGCTCGTTTTCTTCACTCGATCCTTCCCCCACCCCTCCTCCTCCAGCGAAGGCAGCTGCTCTGAGCCATTGGTTGAACCGATCCAGCTCCCTGCCTCACCAGCGGCTGCTGCCTCTTAGGTACTATGCTCAGATAGGGGCTCCCTGGGTCATAAGAAAGTGGGGGGAGGGGAGAGAGTTTGGGTCTTTTCCCCTGCTCGAGAAGCGGCTGAGAAAGGAGTTGCTTAGCTGGCTCAGGTAGGATTAAGCTACCAGACTGGCTGGGGAACACCGGCATCTTGCCGCAGTGAAGTCCTGGCTGGAGGGTGAGAAAGCAACGCAGCCTCCCGTGTTTCAGGGGCTGGGAGAGAGAACGTGTGTATGGCGGCGGCGGCGGCGGTGGCGTGGGGCTCTGAGCGTGCGAAAGAGAACAGCCGTCTGGAGAAAATTTTTTCGGGCAGCTGCGCAGAGTCTCCTTTTACTTCCAGCAACTGGAGGAAGGCGCTTTTCTCGGCTGGCTCCCACCCGAATCGAGATTGTTCCTCACAGCGCTCCCGGCCACCGCGACTCCCTTTTAGACCTGTAATAAACTCTCTTTGGGAGGGAAGCCGCCAATCGGGCACCCAGCCGGCCCTCACCCCCCACCCCCGCCGCTGCGTGGCCGACATTTCCAGCGCCTCACTCGGGTAGGTGTTGCAAGAGACCGGCAGGAGCGTGCGAAGAGCCGGGGTGCTGCCGGGCGAACCCGAAGCGGAACCACTTTTTCCACACCTGCAACGTAATTAAAGTTCTCCTGGGAGTAGCCCTCTTTTCTTCTTCTTCCCACCGCCCTCCCCCCGCGGGTCACGTGGCAGCGGGCGAGCAGTCGCGAGAGGCGGGCGCTGGAGAGGACCAGGAGGCCTCGGGCGGGCCGAAAGGGCGTTTCTTCTCGGCTGCGAGGTGCCCTCCGGGAAGCCGGGTCGAAGGGAGGCGCGAGCGCAGACTGCTCGAACACCTGCGCCGCGCGCTTCCTCACGCTAGTTTTCCGCCAACTCAGCTCGGCCGGTGCCAAGAGTTGCGGCACAACCAAGGGGAAGTCGCCACCACCGCCGTCGTGGTGCCACCGCCGGCGAAGCAAGGGCGTTCGACGCTCCTCCAGCGTGCCTGTGATTGAAAACGCCCGAGGCCGAGCAGCTGAGTTCATCGGGCGCCTGGCGGAGAAGCGCAACTTTTCGGAGGTTGCTCGCTCGAAAAGGCCCGCGCAGAGATGCGCCGCTGTCTCTTCTTCCAGCGCTTCTCCACGGCGGGGCGAAAGCAGCGGTTCGTTGCTCAGTTCGCGGTGAGGAGAAGTAGCTGAGCAGCGGGAGATTCAGAAGAACGGAGAATCTTGTTTCCGCGCAAGCGGTTTATATCAAGAGCGCGCGGCTCAGCTCCAATGAACTCAGCTCCGTCTCCCCCTCGTTGGTTGCTGCGTATCCGTGCTGCGTAACTTTGCCCAAGTTCCCTTGTTTTGAGGGAGTCTTTGGGTAGTGTTGGCCGAGAACGGTAGCGGCTGGCTAAGCAGAGTTCCAGGTCCGAATGCTTCCAAACTTTCTCGTCATAAAACTTTGGAAAACGTTTCATGAGCAAACATTAAGCAGATTTCCCTACCAAAACACTACCAGGCTGTATTAATTATCCATTGGCGTAATCTAATGCGAATGGAGTAAAATAAGACAAGCAGTAGGACAAATGCGCTGGTGAGGTGGAGGCAACATTTCAGTCATCAAAGTTTCTTCTGCAGTTCTATTGAGTTCTCCAGGCTGTCATTTGAGAGATTTGTCTAAATTCAAGAGGCCAAGTAACTACTCTAGAGACCCCTTGCTATTTTCTGTGGGCGTTTGTATTCAAGTCACTTTTAAGTCTGGCTATATTAGTAAGTTTTCTGTCTTCAAATTTCAACCAGGATACTACAGCAGCTCTTGCGAATCTAGTCTCTGGTTTATATTACTGTATGTGAAAGAGGCAAGGCTACTGCAACCAAAACCAATGTACTTGAGTAAGAGCCATTTCTGTTCAAGAAAATCTGCTGAAAATCTGCTGAAGTGGCACTTCCGCAATCGGTTAATGGTGGAGGGGGAGAGGGAATCCCAAATGACTATTTTACTTGCTTTAGAGCAAATTAAATTGCACTTAGGTTTTTCTGCATCCAGTTGAAATTACTTCCAATAAACATATGGATGTATTCTTATGGACCACATTGTAGCTTGGTATGCTCAACTAGCAATTTGGTTTTCACTTCAGGATATCCAGAGGTTCCAGAAAACCTGATGCCATGCTTGGCTAAATTCTTGCAGTAACACAACCACTACTTGGGATTGAAAAGCAAAATGGTTTATATCTACCCATGCATATTTCAGAGGGATGCAGGCATTGTAACATGAAAATATAAAATTAATGTCTCCAAAATAAAGTGAAATTAGGACCTAAATCCAACGGATACATTTTAAAAGAAATAATCCATTAAGATCTTAGATCAAGATATTTTTAAAAAGTTAGAATATCAATTTAAGAATGCAAACTCTGACTGACTATGCTACTGATAATGCAAGCTAAATTACAGATTTTCTTCCGCAGCTTCCTTTAATTTTCTCCTTTTCAAAGTGAACAAAATTAAAAGACAATGTTTTGCTCATTTTCATGTCAATATTTTCAGTTTGGGTTTTTTTTGTCCAGTTGCTTTGTTCTATGATCTATGTGACAATGTCCAATTCTGGTTAGGCAGGAATCAAGATGGTTGTGTGCCAAATCTGTGAACAAACCAATCAAGTTTGGTAAGGATGTGAGGCTAACATGATGAAACTGACTTTTCTCCAGAGTAAATTGTTTCATAGATTTAAAAGAAAATATTCTTTTAAGTGAGATGTTCCTTAAAAGTTGACTCAGCATTCCCCATGTTCCCAGTGTTCATATAAAAATTACTTACACCCCACATTTAGAATCTGGAAGTTGGTTCCCTTGAACTCAGTGGGGCTATGTAGTGAATAGAAATGGGCCAAATGGGTTGAGATGTATCTCCTCCCGCTTTTCCAAAGAGGGGAAATCTACTGCAGTTCTACTAGATGCGCCCACTGTACCAGGTCAGGTTCACCAACATTTGCATTGCCAGAACCATCTTTCTACTTCAGACTTCAAGTGACCTTCCTGCACTGTTCTCAGAGTGAACTCATTTAAGAATTTGAAGAAAGGATGTACCAGAAGGCAATTGCAAGTGTATATTGTTCACCTTCAGGGCATAAGAGGTTGAGCATCATGTGGCAAGACACTACAATAACAACAATAATGGCCATGTTGAAATGTGCACCTAGGCTAATTTCAGTGGAAGAAGCCAAGTACCCAGCCATCCAGAAGATTATGAGCTGTGGACTCCTATCAAGTACAGAAGGAACCTGAACAACTTCAATTTAATGAGCTTTCAAGGATTGTGTGTATTACTCTAGCTAATTGGGAAGCGAGCATTGTTTGCTGAGTCCAGGCATATTGGTTATACTGCAGAATCATCAGCTTCCTGCCCCTCCCATAATTGGAGGGCACTCTGATTTGCCAGGCCTTGTGCTCCTCTCCAGACTCCATTTTTTTTGGGGGGGGCACTCTCCCATAGATAATTTTTCCACTAGGATGGGGGTGAAGTTAACCCCACCATTTGCCTGGCTACTGTGGCAAGAGTAGGAAGGCAGTCATGCATTTCCTTGGTTGTCTGGCAAATGAAGCAATGAATCTGTCAGTTCTCAGGTTCAAGAGGCTCTTTTATGGCAAGATGGGAGTGATTACTGACCCTTGATCTCATTATGCAGTGCCTGTAGTGTAAACACAATCTTAATGTTGCTGATTGTCTAGATGGGAAGGACAATGTTAACTGCCCAAGTATGTCCATGCATAGTCAAAAAACTCTAGGAAGTTGATCACCGGCTGCAACCCCAAGAACAAGTGGAAAGCCAGGGAGAATGATGGAGAAGTGACAAAGTGCAACTCTTTCCGGGTCTGTGCAACAGAACGTCCTTATGCTCCCGGACTAAAATCAGTTTAAAGAAGAGTTCGCTTGCCTAAGGCTCACTCCGTGCAAAAATAATCCGCACGGAAAGGTTGGATATATACCAACGATTAGACTAAAGTGTACAAAGTCAGCCCTGTGGCTAGTTGCCAATTCATTGGGCTCTAGAAACCCAGAAATTGGATTGAAAACATTACGTCGTGCCAACGTTTCTCAATTGTAAGGGAGTCAGCCGATGACGGAAAGAAAGAATATATATAAAATACTTTAGGTTTCTAATTTGAATGGATGTTGCCAACACCAGAATGCAAAACTCGGAATGAACACTCCATCTGAAATAACTTCCCGATTAATACTCAGCGTTCCCCTTACTAGTCCCATTGACACGCTTTCAGAGGATTTACTTTGCAATCCTTCCTTCCCCCAAATGCTAGGGACTGAATCCGAGACTTTTCACGTGTAAAATAGGGCTTCCCTCTTTAAGGCATTTTTGCTTGAAATCGAAAAGGTTGTGGGTGAGAAAGGACGCCGGAAGGTTGACGCCTTTAGATCGTCGGGAGAAGTCAAAATGACCCGGATAATAAGCAGTGAGAGACAGCAGTAATTACGGTATACCGAAAAAATCTTCAGGATTACTCGCTGGTTATTGGGAATTACTGAAAAGCCATCACAGAAGTAAGCGCTGCTGGTTGGGTAAGTACCGTAGAACTACAGTTAGCGCTAAGGTGATACAGCGGAATCTTCAGAAGAGTATCCTCAGACAGAAGAGTCCCGCGGAGTATGGATTGGGATTGCGCCTTCTTGTGTTGCGCGGCAGCTCAGGATTGTTAAAATTGTTTCATTGCTTTTTCCTTCGGGGAAGAAAAACCCTTTGCGCCTGAAGCAACGAGCCTGTAAAAGCTTTGAACTCTGGTACCGTCCGAGCCCCTATGAGTAAACGCCGTGGGACTAATTCAAGGCACATGGTTGTGGGAAGAGCTACAGACGAGAGATTTTACACCGCAACCAGGTCAAGCCTGCCTGACGCCAGAGGATCAAGACGATCCCGGAGTTGCGTGGGATAGGGATTCTTGCTTTTAAAAAAAAAAAAAAAAAAAAAAGTTCTTCCAGTTGTGGATTGGGAGAAATGTCCCTATTCTCTTGTGAAATACTCATTTTGGAACAGTGGCTCCAAAATTAAGAGTCGCGGGTGTTCCAAGGAGGGCTTCTGTATCTCCGGCCCACGTAATTGGGAAAGATGGCAGAGGGCGCCTAAGGCCCTGGCGCAGCAGGACAGGAGAGCCACTTCAGTTCTCTGCACAGCGCCCTCTGTTGAAGCGCCTTGAAACTCAAAGGACAAGACGGTGGGAGGACTAACGGTGGCCTGTTGATCCTCCGGAATGGTTTTCTCCTTCAGGAGCTCTTTCCTAATATAGCAATAGTGATAACACTTAGACTTATATACCGCTTCATGGTGCTTTTACAGCCCTCTCTAAGGAAGGATGGCCGGCTGCGTCAGTCTTGAGCCGGTGAGATTTGAACTGCCGATCTGCAACTAACAGTCCGCTGAAGTAGCCTGCAGTACTGCACTCTAAGGTGCGCGTGAGGAAGAAGTCATGTCCCATCTATAGTACTTCTATTTAACAAAAAGACTATTGAGCAATATAGTGATATAACTTTCCACTTTCCCATCTATCAAAGAACCAAATACTTTTATTTCATCTAGTTAGGTCCCCTAGATGTGTTGTATTTTTATGATTTATTTTAACTTTTTATTGTATGATAATGGTGATTTCATTGTCTCTCCTCTGGTGCTCTTGAAAATATTGTGTATGGATGTGTCTCCATGCATGCATTGTAGGATAGCAAGATAAAAATAAAGCAGCTTTCAATTCAGAAATACACATTTGGAATGATAATGCAGTAATATGAAATATGTTCAAATAATGCTTTTGATGAAACGGAAATTCAGTGTCTATGGAAAACTCAATCCATAACCCACATATGCAACTGAAGCTAGAGGGCTGGAGTTCCCAAACAGCATAATTAACACTTCATTTCATTAATTTACCATTTAATGGAATAATTCCAAACTGTAAATCAAGGGAGCCTCCATTTGGAGTTCAAAAACTTAAAACCTAAATGTGTGAGTAATTCCCCCCTCCCCCCCACTACTGAACAGTTATGGTTATAATGAGGTAGGTAATGAGGTAGGTAGGTAAGAGTTTAATTGCAAAAGCAAATATGTTTGTTTCAAGTAAATATAAACATCAGAAAATCAAAATGAAATTATCTTACTCGTTGGAGAGAAAGAAAATGAGAGAATAATTTATGTAAGTAAATACAGAACTATGTACCCTAACTGTCTACACAGTCACTAGAGTATATGTCTTAATAATGGGCTGCAGGGAAAACAAGTGTTTTTTTCCTTGTTTTTGAAGTGAGTATTGTAAAAGTGCCCAGGAGCAGTACTCTAATTAAAAGGTCTGTCAACATTTTTATAATAAACAGATTTTTAAAGAGGTGTGTGTGTGTGTCTTTTTACACTTCAATATTTCGGAATTGGCTGTGGAGATTTTGCTTCAGGCAGATGGCACAGAATGTAGAGAAATTCTTTTATACTTACCAAAGCAGAATAGATTTTCAATCAGACCTGCAGCCCAGTTTAACTAGTTTATTTCCATTGTGGTCATGTATCCTATTTAAGCTCTTCATCTCAAATTGGGCATTAGACTTTGTAAGAAGGAACATATTATACAGTCAGTATGAGAAATATTCAGTGCCTCTACAATATCACTTCTACAGAAACCAGAAAAAACATTTGGAGAGCAATTTTATTTCAATTTGAAAATGGAGTAGTTGGAAACATGAATTGAAGGAGTGGTGATTTCTTGTAATTTTTCTTTGGATAAAAAGAATAACAAATTGATTAGATTTTTTTAGAACTTAACTTACACCAGAAATTAAGTCTATCACAATTTTTTTTATTAAACAGCTTCTGGTTAGGCATTTGTCCCGTATATATTTTTGATGAAATTATTATCTCCAGAATTTAGCTTTGAGAAATAAGCAGGGACATGGCACATTCAAAATTATAATTTGTCAGTAGTTATGACTCAAATGATTTCTCAGTTCAGCAGAGCTTTGTTTTCTTATATAATTAGAGCTGAATATTTAGTTTCCCTTCAAGAACCCATGGCTACAAATTTGTTCTCCAAAGAGTTTAATTTGATTCATTTCAGGTATATGATGGACTGCAGCAGGAATTTTATGGAATTAGATAGAATAGGATTGTATATATGGTTAATTAGTAGATCTGAAGTAAAAAAAAATGGTTATAAATGGAATATTCCCAATTTAGAAGTATATGTAGCATAACTACAATTCAGTTGTATTATGTACTGCATTTAAAAACTGAATTTAGTTGGTTTCCTGATATTAAAAATGAAAATAAGCAGTATTTTATAGCTAAACCAATTTAGGAATATTATTGATATTCTTGTGTAACCATATTGATTATTCAAAAGCACACACATTTTCATCTATTTACATAATAGAATTGTATATCCAATTATTTTGCATTCATCCCAAAAATGTAGACGTTTTCTAAGGATTTTCATATTTTGTTAGCACTATGTACACTTTAATTCTTATAAATAACTTTAAGTTATTTTTTTTTTATTTATCCAGTTCCCAAGTTGGGAAGAATAGGACAAGGAGCTACAGAATGCAGGAGGTGTGTGACTGCCACAGGCAGATGTACAGAGTGCTGATAGATGCATGGCTGCCATTGAGTCTATGTAGATGCTGTGGGGATACACAGGTGCCACAGACAGGCACTATGGAGCATAGGGTGTGTGGGTGCTTCAGGCAGGTTCTGCAGGCAGGCAACAGTGAGCACTGGTGGGTTCATGGGTACCAGACACTATGGAGCAGTGGCAGGTGCACTTGTGGCACAGGAGACTTTCAATGAGTGCCATGGTTGAGTATGTGGGTGCCAAGGGCAGGGGCCTATGAAGCAAGAGCAGGCAGAAAATTGATGGGAATTGGAGTGATTTGTGACTCCCTGTTGGCATCCCCATTTACTTCACTTGTGGAAAGCCAACACAGTGTCAGAAATTGTCATCATATGAGAGTGATTTGCTGCAATGTTACAGTTGCCAATCAGGCACTGAGTGCTAAAATCACAATTACATGACTGTGGGGATGCTGCAGTGACTGGAATCCAAGAACCTATCTTAAGGCCCCCTCATTCAATGCTGCCATAAGTTTGAACATTGCTGAATGAGTAGTTGTAACCTGAGGACTGCCTGTATTTGTTTACCAAATTATCTAAGATATCTGTTTATTGCTTTATTACTTTTCTATCATTCTTTGCTGCTGCTTCTTTTGTAATGGCCGTATTTTCCATTTTAGATGGCTGTTTCCCTTGAAACTGCACTTTTTCCTCAGTTACTTTCAAATTCAACCTGAGTCACTGAGGATGTCAGAAAAAAAAGAGAAATAATGTATTTCCTCTATTTGCAGGATGTTTCCTCTGCTTGGGGATTTAATGCCCTACTATCTTAAAATTAAATTAGTCTAATGTAGTTTTTGGAAGACAAAAACACCTAGAGTTGCATAAATAGTTTTGCAGTTTGGGGATGAAGTGACATTTCAATGATAGTGAGTTAAAAATATTGTTGAATATGAACTGAAGAAGCTCAGGTTTTGAAGAAGCAAATATTTTATGATTAGATTCTATCCAAGACTACTGACACATCAAGTCTGGAAACATTTTTGTGGAAACTATTTGCAAAATTAATGCTATTTAGCGTGCATACTTTTTTTCTGAAGCATATCTTTATAGAAGTGTATTCCATGAACTAAATTGGGTTTGCCTTAGGAGAATTTTGCTAATTTTAGAAATAATCCAGGGCATTTTGCATAGTTTTGTTTTCTTTATGTTGGGGTTTGTCTTGTTATCAGAAAAGCAAAGCCCACTTTATCCCAACGGTGCTTTTTCAAAAGGCAACTGGACTTTGGTTTTCCTTGAGATGTTTTACTTCTCATTCAAGAAACTTCTTCAGTTCGCCAACTCAACTGATGAAGCTTCTTGGATGAGAAGCGAAACGTCTTCAAGGAAAAACAAAGGAAGTCCAGTTGTCTTTTGAAAAAGCACCATTGGGACAACCATGACCAGGATGACTTAGAATCTCTGTAAACACAAAGCCCACTTTCCTCTACATTTCTAACTAAGGAAATATGGTTAAAACAAATTATAGTTGCAATGTGTTCAAACCTCTGGATATTTATATTTTTATCCAACACTATTCCCTCCTGCACCTAGCTTCCTGTCTAATATCCTCTTATAATAATTCATTACGGCTCCACCGATTTTATCTAGCAGTTTCCCTAGCTTTACAATTACAGTACAATATTATATTTGCATGTGTAGGAGTTGCCATCTTTAAACTTATGAGATTAGTTAGAAGTGAGTTTGAAATCAAACACATAATTGTCCTGGACTAGGTGTTATGAACTGAAGAACATTAAAGATCTCTGAAGTATCTTTGTATCCTACAGTAGAATATAATCCAAGATGTTTTAAGAGATTACTTCATGGATAAAGATAAATGGATAAATGTAAAATGGATAAAGTTGTTTTATCTATTTTTGGGGGAGGGACCCATTCATGATGTATCTAGAAGTTTTTGTTTTTTTTTTAAATTTGATTTATATGCCGCCGTTCTCCGGAGACTCAGGGTGGCTTACAATGCGCTAAGCAATAGCCTTCATCCTTTTGTATATTTATACAAAGTCAGCTTATTGCCCCCACAACTGGGTCCTCAATTTATCTACCTTAGAAAGGATGGAAGGCTGAGTCAACCTTGAGCCTGGTGAGATTCGAACCTGCAGTAATTGCAGGCAGCTGGTCTTAATAACAGGATGCTTTAGACCACTGTACTACCAAGGCTCATCATCAAGTATTAAGATGTAAGAAGCAGTTGAAAGCATCTTTTGCCCTCACCCCCTTATGAAAAGAACTTCCAAGTAAGCATTTCCTTTTTATTGTTACCTTCCATGTGCCAGTACAACTGAGATGTTTGGTGTTTGAAATTGAAGATATGAAACTTGGAGCCACTTAATATTGTCCTTAGCTAATTATCAGATGAATAATCATTATAAAAACTAATTTGGGAGCATCATTTATAATACTGAACAACATATACGGTAATTCATCTGTTCTAAGAAGGTCAGTACTGGATTATTAAACTAAACTCTCCCCTCCCCTCCATTTTTGTTCTTTATAGGATACTAAGCAAAAATGAATCTAAAGTAATACTTAGCAGATATTTATATGGTTAAATAGAATAACTTTCCTAGATTGTTAATGTACCAGGAACACATTTGAGAAGTGCAGCATCCTTGTATATTTTAGGGTGAAAAAAAATGCTGTATTATAATAATAATAATAATCCCCCAAGACATCCATCTGAATGAACTGTGTATATTTGCTGCAAAAGAAAAAAAAAGATATTTTAGTTTTGGGCCTGACTTTATAGAAATTGAACAAATAAATAGGCTACTAATTATAATTAATTCCTTGCAATAGATACACCAGAATAGTGACAGGTTGCTGTGTCATATTTCTAACTTCATCACTTATATTTCATTTAAATATTTCTAATGCCTTCAAATAATTACAATGCATTGGAAATTTAAAAGTTGGAGAATATGCAGCAGTGGCAAAACTAGCAATACAGATAGTATTCAATTAAAGGCCACAGCTGGAAGTGGCAACTTCATTGCTAAGCAACGAGGTTATTAAATGAAGTATATGTATGCACCCTACTTACATCAGTTTTTCTGTAATCTTTAAGCAAATCCCCCATAGAAGTTAAGCACAATATCATGGGACCCCAACTTGCAACTTACTGCCAACTTCTCTATTGATTTGCTTGTCGGAAGCTGGTGTTGAAGCTTGCAAATGGTGCTTATATGGCCATTGTGAGTGTTGTAAATGTGCTCCAGTTGCAAAGTGAGATGCTGTGATGGTTGCAAATTCAAGGACTGGTTGTAACTCTACTTTTTCAGCACTGTTGTAAGTTTAATTATTGCTAAACAGGACAATTGTTAACTGAGGACTGCATAATATAAATTTAACCAAATTTAAACAATAATGGTTACCATACATACAATACATCATGCATCATGATAAATATAAGCTCTTACAGCATCACTTTAAGGAGGCCTAGATGCTTACAAATATCACAAATTAGCAAATGTATAAAAAGATGGGAATCAGAAATAGTTTGGTTTTATTATGTCTGGGTAATCTACGGATAGATTCAGATTGTGGAAATGTAATAATTCAAGTGCTAACCAAAGAATCAAGTCCCAACCAAGGACCTAATAGTGATTAATGTAGCATAAAATTATTATTATTGTGTGTCACAGTCAGCCAGATGTTTAGACTGGATTTGGCATTTTTATCCACCTATAAAGTCTTTCCCAAGAGCCTGGGATAGGCAAACATGTTGTTTGATGGCATTAAAGGTATTGTTGCAAAATGTAAGCTGTTCCAACTAAAGCTGCCTTTTGTAATTGACTGATGATTTTGTCAGTGTTGATGATGTCCAAGTGGTTCTCCAGATACTTTGGGGCATCTGTACTACTTAGTAATACTTTTGAATTCTTTTGTCACATTCATTCTATTTCTATTTGTAGGTCTTTGTGTTTTGTTATGTTATCCAGTTCTTTCTCTGCTATTCTGCTGTCTCCAGCCACTACCCTGACTTCTTTGTCTTTCTTATTGACAATTGTTAGGTTTGGGTTGTTGTGGCAAGTGCTTATCTGTTTGAATTCTAAAGTGTTAGATAGACCACTTTAGTTTCTTCATTTTCTATTGCTTTGTCTATTTTGTGGTCCTGCCAGTTCTTGCTTGCAGGCAAATGGTATTTTTTGCATATATTCCAGTTCACAGATGTTGCAATTTTGTTCATGCCATTGTTTGTAGTTAGTCTGTGCAATCTTCTTCCAGCAGCTTATTATTATCCTTTCCCCCACTACTTTTCACATATTTTAATTTTTAAGTAACACATATAACATATGAAAATGACATAGGACAATGTCACAATATTTTTCAGCATTTCTTAAAATATAAAACCAATGCGGTTATTTTATACTTAGTTTCATTGATTTCAACAAAGTTAAATTTCCGTGTACTTAGATTCTGCAGTGATATGTAGGTCTGGAGAAAAAAAATCAGATGGGTGTTTTACAGATTGTAGTTTGAAATTACTAGGGAAGTAGTTTGAAAAAGTTTTATAGCAAAGATAGGAAATCACATCTCTCAAATTTCAAAAGCTCTCTGAAAGTGATTGTTCCACATCTTTGGGAGGAACAATGTATTCCTTCCCATGGATGAGAAAGTGGGAATGGGGAAAAAAAACTCTGTTCTTTTAGATCTGGTTGAAGTACTGTGAACCGTGTTTATGCTAATTGGTGTTTAAATTGAATGGTAAAAAATGGACTAGTATTAATTATATTATAAAATACCTTATGCATGTTAAAGGAAAGATATATGATTGGAAAACACAGAGCAGAGTTTAATGAGTAGCATGACTTTTGTGGAAACTCAGTCTGTGAGCAGTTGAGATGAAGCTAATCACTATGGATGATGCTGCACTAATTGTGTTGCTTGTTGTTATTACCATGATTATGGTTGCATTTCTTAATCCTGGTGACTGTGCTCTCACACATAATTTTTTCACTTATAATCTGTCCCAATCTACCTTGTGACCTCTTAATATGCTTTTGGCATACTATATGAATAATCTCAGGTCACTTAATTATTTTATCTAGTGTATCTAATAATTATATAATAAAATTAGGTTCAGATTGCATTTGTGTTGTTCTATTTATACCTTAAACTGACTTTTATATCTTCATCATGCTATTTACTTTTGGGTAGAAATGTCACATAAGACGCAGAAAGAGTAAAAGATTTTATTATTTTGCAATACTGGGAGCATATTCTTTTTTTAAAATTGTTTTTATTATGAATTTTCCTTTGTTATACATAATATTTCAATTTCTGCAATGGCAGTGTACTATCAAATCTCTTTTAAATACATATAGTTTTATACACACCATAATTATAACCATTTTTCTCATACATACAATGTAATCTTCCCTTGTAATACAAATTAATCTATAATCAAGTATAATCCAGTGATAATATTGCTCATGGTATTATTGAATATATATATATTTACTTTTATTTTATTAATCGTCCTTAATTATAAATTACTAACTTCTGCTTCTATTTTCTAACCATTTATAAAATAGATCCCAAGTTAAATAGAGAGGGCTCGCAATCTGGGAGTCCTCCTGGATACGCAGCTGTCCTTGGAGGAACATCTGACGGCTGTAACCAGGGGGACCTTTTGTCAGGTTCGCCTGATTCGCCAGTTGCGGCCCTTTCTTGATCGGGATTCCCTGTGCACAGTCACTCACACCCTCGTCACCTCTTGCCTTGACTACTGCAACGCTCTCTACATGGGGCTCCCCTTGAGGAGCACCCGGAGGGTCCAGCTGGTCCAGAACGCAGCAGCGCGGGTAGTGACGGGAGCAGCAGCATGGCGCTCCCATGTAACACCGCTCCTGCGTGAGCTGCACTGGCTCCCGGTGGTCTTCCGGGTGCGCTTCAAGGTGCTGATTATCACCTTCAAAGCGCTCCATGGCATAGGGCCTAGCTATCTTCGAGACCGCCTGCTGCTACCGACGACCTCCCATCGACCCGTGCGCTCCCACAGAGAGGGCCTCCTCAGGGTGCCATCAGCCAGACAGTGTAGGCTGGTGACCCCCAGGGGGAGGGCCTTCTCTGTGGGGGCACCTACCCTCTGGAATCAGCTCCACCCAGAGATAAGGAGAATCCAGGATCTCAGTGCCTTCCGTCGTGCCCTTAAAACCCATTTGTTCAAACAAGCCGGGCTGGCTTAAGATGAAATTTTTAACTGTTTTTAAATGTTTTAAACGTTTTAATTGGTAATGAGTTTTAATTGGGCCAAATTTATATATTTTTTAATTGTTTTTTAATATTTGTCCTGCGTGTTTTTTAATTTTGGCTGTACACCGCCCTGAGTCCTCGGGGAGAAGGGCGGTATAGAAATTCAATAATAAATAAATAAATAAATAAATAATAAATAAAATAGTACTGTTTCCTCTTTATCCTTAATTTCCATCATTAACCTGTCCATTTCAGCACAGTCTAATATTTTATTACATTTTCATCTATAGGTATATTTTCGTTTTTCCAATTTTGTGCCTACATAATTCTTGCTGCTGTTATCACATCTAACATTAAATATGTAATTCTTTTATTATATTTTCCCGTTAATATACCAAGCAAGACAATTCTGGTTTTAAATCTATTTGTTGCTTTGTCATTTCTTCTAAGCACCTTTTTATCTTTAACCAATATATTTTCGCCATTGGACAGGTCCACCACACTTGGTAATAGGAACCCTGTATCTGTTTACATTTCCAGCACTCTGGCGATATGTTTTGGAACATCTTTGCCATTCTTGCTGGTGGCAAATGGCATCTGTAGAACATTTTGTAAAGGTTTTCTTTATATGTTTTTTTTTTTTTATTGCAAAAGTTTTACAATTACATTTTCACCCCTTTTTTCCCCCCCCTCGACCCGCCCCAAACTTCCCAACCTCCCTAACCCACCCTAACCCACCCCTCCCCCCAGACTTCCTCACAATATAATCATGTCAAATAAAAGGAAAAACCCTCCTTTGTATATAAAACCTGAACCCCGCCCTCCCCTTACAAATTTTCATCTTCATTACATTAACCTATTTCTATCTTAATATAGCAGTTTCAAATAAATTTTCATCCTGATTACCTTAAAAATATTTCTATCTTAATATAACATTTTCAAATAAATTTTCATCCTCAACCTTAAAATATTTCTATCTTAATATAACATTTTCAAATAAAAGCTATTTGGTACTTCCTAGTTTGATATTTGTTCTGAACATAATCTATCCACTTCTTCCATTCCCATTCATAAGTCTCTTGAGAACAGTCTTTTAAATATGCTGAAATCTTCGCCATCTCCGCAGAACTGGCCATCTTCAAAATCCATTCCTCAATCGAAGGCAGCGCTTCATTTTTCCAGTATTTACCTATCAACAATCTTGCTGCAGTTATCATGTACAATATCATTTTTGTTTCCCCCAATGTAAAACCCTTAACTATACCCAATAAAAACAGTTGTGGAGAAAATTGAATCTTTCTCTTCAAAACATTCTGCATGACCCACCAAATTTTTATCCAAAAAGCCTTAACTTTCTTACAGGTCCACCAAACATGATAATATGTAGCGTCTAAGCAGTCACATCTCCAACATTTAGGCTGGGCACTAGGGTACATACACGACAATTTTTTTGGATCTAAATGCCATCTATAAAACATTTTGTAGAAATTTTCCCGCAGATTCTGCGACTGTGTAAATTTAACATTCTGAACCCAAATTTTTTC
Organism: Arizona elegans; assembly: GCA_022577455.1. Taxonomy (NCBI): domain Eukaryota; kingdom Metazoa; phylum Chordata; class Lepidosauria; order Squamata; family Colubridae; genus Arizona; species Arizona elegans. The sequence goes on from JAKOOJ010000001.1 coordinate 176,365,060, forward strand.
CCATGTTTCCAACATCACTGGTTCCTCAAAATTTTGTGCCCACTTAACCATACAGTCTTTAACTAGTTCAGTTTCTGAATCCCTTTCTAACAAAACATTATAAAGTCTTTTAATATGCATTGGGCCTTTCTCTTTTATATGTCTAACTAATTCTTCCTCATACATCATAATACCAGTTTTTTGGTCCTCTTTCCATCTCAATTGCAATTGATTATATTGTAACCAAGTTAAATTAATCCCTTCAGCCAACAATGTCTGTAATGTCTTCAGCTGCCATCTGCCCGCATCTGCAAAAAGAACCTCTTTATATAAAAACCCCCCGAGTGACATTATATTTGTATTCCACAAGGTATGACCAAGATCCAGCCATAGCGGTATTTTGTAATTCCAGTTGTTTCGGTGCTTCTTCCAAACTCTCAGCAAAGAATCTCTAAGTATATGGCTTTTAAATACTTTATCCACTTTGCTGTCATAAAATAAGTAAGCGTGCCATCCAAATTCCAAATCAAAACTTTCTGCATTCAATATTCCAGTCTTTTTTCCTCCAAACCAATCACTTACTAAAGTCAAAGCTGTTGCATCATAATATAATTGTAGGTTTGGAAGTTTGAGACCTCCCCTTTCTGGGATGTCTTGCATAATTTTCATTTTTACTCTTGGTTTTTTCTCGTTCCAAACAAATTTGTTGATACCAGTTTGCCATGCTTTTAGTTGTTTATCATTTTTGAGCACCGGAATCATTTGAAACAAAAAAAGAAATCTTGGCAAAATGTTCATCTTAACTGCTGCTATTCTTCCAAGTAAAGACAGCTGCAGTTTTTTCCAAATCTCCATATCTTTTTGCACCTCTCGCCACAACGCCTCATAGTTATTTTGAAACAATTTCATATTTGATTCTGCAACCTGAACTCCTAGATATTTTACCTTTGGTACAATCTCAAAACCTGCCCTTCTTTCTAACTCCAGTTTACGATCTTGTGTCATATTTTTAACTACCATCTTAGTTTTTCTCTGATTCAATCTGAAACCTGAAACTTTACCAAAGTCTTGTATAATGTCCTTCATCTGGATTATCGATTCCATTGGCTGTGTTAGGGTAACAACCAGATCGTCTGCAAATGCCTTTATTCTGTAATCCTCTTGCCTTATCATTATACCTTTCAATGTGTTAGAATCCCTTATTGTATTTAACAAGACTTCTAGTGTTAAAATGAACAACAATGGGGACAATGGACATCCCTGTCTTGTACCTTTTTCAATTTTAAACTCTGTTGTCAGACTTCCATTGATAATGATCTGTGCCTTTTGCTCTTGGTAAATTGCTGAGACCGCCTGTATATATTGGTCCCCAAAGTCCATCTTTTTTAATGTCTTTAGTAGAAGATTCCAATCCACTCTATCAAAGGCCTTCTCTGCATCCAGAAAGACCAGCACTGCAGGGATCTGTTTATTCTTCTCAAGATATTCCAATAAATCTATTACTTGCCTTACATTGTCCTTCATGTGCCTACCCTCAATAAATCCCGCTTGGTCATCATGAATCACCTTTTGAATTACTGGCATCAGTCTGTTGGCTAATACTTTTGCATAAATTTTATAATCCGTATTCAAAAGAGATATTGGTCTGTAATTCTCCGGTTTTTTGGGACCTGCTTGCTCTTTTGGTATCAAAGAAATATAAGCTGTAGTCCACGATGGAGGTACTTTTCCCCCTTGTTGTATATTGCAAAATAAGTCTCTGAGTTGTTCCACCATTTCTGCCTGTAAAGTTTTATAATACACTGCTGTCAGACCATCCGTTCCAGGAGCTTTGGCTGTTTTTAATTGTTTTATTGCTGCTATTATCTCCTCCTCTGTTATGGGATAATCCATTCTTTCCTTTTGTTGTTCAGTGATTTTTGTAACTCTTTTATTATCCAAATATTTTTCTATAAGTCCATTCTGCACCTCCTCTCTGGCATATAATTTAGTGTAATATTGAAGAAAGGCTTCTTTTATTAAATTCTGTTGAAAAACTTCTTTCCCCCCAATATCAACACTATCAATAGTCCGTATGCTTTGTTTCTTCCTTAATGTGTAAGCCAACCACCTGCCTGGTTTGTTAGCATTGCAGAATGTATTATGCTTCGCATATTGTAAGTTTGTTGCAACTTGTTCCGCTATAAGCATTTGGAATTGGTCTTTCAGAAGTTTTATAACACTAAGTGTTCTTTCATCTGTTGGGTTTTTAATAAGTAACTGTTCTTTATCCTTTATTTCTGCTTCCAATTCAAGTCTTTTCTTTTGTCGGATCCGCTTATGTTTAGAGTTCATATATATAAGCACCCCTCTCATATAAGCTTTGCTTGCGTCCCACACAATTTCCATTGGGGTGCCTTTATTCAAGTTCATTTCAAAAAACTCTTTCAGATGCTTTTTAAGTTCTATTATATTTTTCTCATATCTAAACAAGTTTTCATTTAATCTCCAAGAGCGTCTCTCATTCTTACATGTCTCAATTTCTATCCAGACTGGACTGTGATCAGTCAAAGTTCTTGGCAGAATCTTTGTTCTTTTTGTCCTAACAAGTAAATCATCAGACAACAAAATAAAATCAATCCTGGAGAAGGATCTATGTCTGTCAGAAAAGAAAGTATAGTCCAGTTCTTTTGGGTTATGTACTCTCCAAATATCTTTTAATTCCAGGTCTTCTTTCATATCAAAAAAAGTCTGTGGTAATCTAATTCTTGATTTTGCCAAAGTCTTTTTATCTAATTTAGAGTCAATTACTCCATTCCAGTCTCCCATAATTAAAATAGATCTATAATCCCATTGAAGTATTTTAGTATGCAGCATTTTATAAAAATAGTCCTGTTGTTGATTAGGAGCATAAATTCCTATCAGAAGAATTTGACTATTGGCAGAAAGTAATTCAATTGCTACAAACCTACCATCTTGATCAGCTTCTATAAGTTTGGCTGTTAATTTTTTGTTTACATAAATAACCACACCATTCTTTTTTTGATTAGTTGAGGATATAAAATGTGTTCCTAATTTGGAATTTTTCAAATAGTTTTGATCTTGAACTGTAATATGCGTTTCTTGTAAACAAATTATATCATTATTATGTTGTTTTAAATATGCAAATATTTTCTTCCTTTTTTGTGTTGCATTCAGCCCATTCACATTCCAAGATAAACATTTAATCATCCTTATTCTCCTTCTGGAGCGAAGCGCAGAACCTTAGGATGTCATCTGAGATCCTCTGTCCTGCTTTTCCCACAGCCCCAGCCTTGTCTTGACTCTCCTGCTGTAACTTTTCTTTAAGTTCCTTGGCTTTTGCTCGAGTTATACGCTGATCCTTAACTTCAGCCGCCCAAGCCAGCTCCGAAATTGGAGAAGGTTCCAGCAAAGGCTCATCCAAAAAGCCTCCTTCAGCACCCTTCAGCTCTGCTAATTCCTGCTTAGATTGTTGTTCTTTAATCTCCAAAACTGTAGATGTGCGTGGGGATGGAGTTCTTTCTTTAAAGATGTCATTGTAAAATTGCTCCGCCTTCTCCACAGTATTCAGACGGTGTTTCTCTCCCTTGTATCTCAAAATTATGCCAGTTGGGGCGTCCCAACGAAATGGGATTTGATTATTCTGCAGTTCTTTAACAAGAAAACCATACTCTTTTCTAGATTTCAACATCTTAGGTGGGAGCTCCTTGTAAACTGTAATCTTGGATCCACTCACTTGCACAGAAGTGAGAAAAGATTTTTGCAAAATGTCATTTCTTATTGCTCTATCTGTAAAATATATGACCACATCTCTAGGCAATTGTCTTTGTCTGGCCACCCACGAGTTGACTCTATAAATTTTATCTATTTTGCAAAAAACCATCTCAGGTTCAACTTTTAAAATCACAGCTAGGGCTTCAGCACAGATCTGTCTCAAATCTTGTCTCTCCTCCTCTCTAATTCCTCGAAGCCTTATAGCAAATTCCATTGCACGAAATTGCATCATAACAATATCATTCTCAACTCTCTGCATCTTGTCATCAACATCAAAAAATTTATGATCATTATTTTTCATCTTAGCATTAACTTCTAATTTAAATTCATCCACTTTTGTCTCAACTTTCATAATAAATCCTGCCAGACCAGACGCCACATCCGTTATTTTTTTGGTCACCATCTTTTGGCTCTGCTGCATTTCCTGCATGATTTCCTGTTGTGACTTTTGAATTTTTTCATCTATTTTATTTATTTTGTCATCCATGTCTTGAAATTTCTCATCCAAAATATTTGAAATGAATGCTTTTAATTCTCCCATATCCAAATCTTTTTTTTGGGCTTGTGACTGCGTATCCTGCTTACGTGGGGGGGATCCCCCCCCTGTTTTGCCTTCCTGCTTTTTTGAAGCCATCCTGCCACGTAAGCTAGCTTTCTTAAAAAGGGAGGGTCCGCCTCTTCTGCCACCTCCACAATACCTTCTAAAAAAGTCCCCCAGAGTTACTCAAAGCAAAGCTATAATGCAGCAAAGACAAGTAAAAGGGAGAGATTTTCCTCTTATTTCTGTTGCAGCCGGAGCAACTCTGTAACAACTGTTTAACTTTGTAGCAAGACAAGATAACTTCACCAATCCACACCCACTAATTCATTTGCTGAGCGCCATATTTTTTCAATCACTTTCACTCATTCCGAGACTTTCACTTCAGTAAAAAAGTTCAGCAAAGGTCTGATACTTGCAGTTCAAAGTTTCAGGGTTCAAGTGGATTGCGGATGTTTATTTGAGTTTTTTCCTCGCTCTTTAAAGGTTTCCTGAGGTCGGCTTGTTCCGCACAGGCAGAAGACGTCCCACGCCGCCCGGAGTTTCAGCAGGTTGTAAGGGAGCCGCGCCTGCCACCTCCCCAGAAACAGTTCCCTGGGGGGGTTGCAGGGGCTCTACCTGTGCCCTGCTGCCTCTTCTTCTGCAATCCTAGGGATTTCGAAGATTTCGAGCCGCTTCGCAATCAGGAAGCGGCTCTACAAGCGGCGGGGGTGGCGGTGCCAAAGGAAAGCACCGTCGCCGCTGAAGACAAGGAAACCGGAAGCCGGTTTTCTTTATATGTTGTTGACATCGTTAGTTTGTAGTTTCTTTCCCAAAGTTTTTGCCAATTATCTAATTCTATAGTATATCCAAAATTTTTGGCCCATACTATCATAGTTTCTTTTACATGTTCTTCCATTTTAAAATTCAATAAGTAGCTATATATTTTCTTTATTAGTTTATCATCTGTCCCTAGAAATATCTGATCTACTTCTAGAGGTTCTTTCTAGAATCCATATATTTCTGCATCTTTCTTGTATCTCGTTTGTATTTGGACATATGACCACCAGTCCAAATCGATTCCTTGATTTTTTAGTTCCTTTTTCGATTTTAAGTCCCCTTGTTCGTTTAGGATATCTTTGTACCTTATGATTTTATCCAGTTCAAGCACATTTAGATGTATTAGCGCTTCCATCATGGATAGCCAGACCGGTATATTGGGATCATATTCTGTCGTGTATGCTTTAATAGGCTGACAAGGGTCTTTTCTTTCTAAAAAAAGGCTTTATTTAAGGTCATCGGCATAATTAATTTAGACCATAAATACTATTTGCAGGAATTTAAATAATACATGGTTCGTCCTACGTAATTTTCTAATGAGTGTACACAAACATACCATACTTTCACATACATGGTTTTAATATACTATTTTACATATTCTGAGAAACTGATTCTTATTCTGTATGTTGATTCTTTTTAGTGGGGAAATAGACTACAAAGTTTGTTTGTGGAGAAGGGAGATAAACCAGGAATCCTTGTACTTTTTAGCTGAACTTTAACTCAGAAAACTAAAAAAGATTTGAGCATTATAGAGAGGAAAATGCAATCCATATAGAATTTACAGTTGCAATGGAAGGTATTAATCAGAAGAGACTGATAATTTGTGAATAATTATAGGTAAAGTAATTCGCCCATATTTTTTCGGACTATAAAACGCACTTTTTGGTCTCCCAAAAGGGGGCGAAAATGTCTGTGCATCTTATAGACTGAATACTGCTGAAGCCCCGCCCACCTGCTAGCCATTTTTTTTGGCCTCCGCACACCCTGTTTTCAGGCCTTTTTTTGGCCCATTTTCGAGGCTTTTTTTGGTCTGTTTTCAAGGCTTTTTGGCTGGTTTTGGGATATTTTTTGGCCCGTTTTTGGCCTGTTTTGAGGCTTTTGGGCCCCGTTTTTGAAGCTTCTTTCAGCCCATTTTTGGGGCTTTTTGGACCTGTTTTCGAGGCTTTTTAAGGGCCATTTTTTAGGCCTTTTTCAGCGTTTTTTCAAATAAATTGGGCCAAAAAAAGCCTTGAAAGCGCCCCCCCAAAGCCTTGAAGACAACCCCCAAAAAGCCTTGAAAATGGGTCAAAAAAAGCCCTGGAAACAAGCTGAAAAAAGATTGGAAAAGGCCTGAAAAAAGGTAGGCCAAAACCTTTTTTTGTTGTTTTCCTTTTTTAAATTTAGGTGTGTCTTATAGTCTGAAAAATACGGTATTATGGCTTGCATTGTTATTGGTCATATAAAGAGAGTTGGAAGTATTCTTCAACCAGTTTATTACCTGGAAGAAAGCTGTATAGATCTAGTATAATAACAAAGTAATAATTCTGCCCAAAAACCTGGTCTCTGAATAAGTACAGTATTTATTCTTGAATGCTGGTCTTTCACAAATATGTAATTTGGTAAGCAATTAGATAGAACTCTATCAAGCTTTCTCTGAGCCAAATCAAGTGGTTTAGAATACCAAAATTAAACTAATATAAATTCCAACCTTATCAAAGTTACTTTGATCTAGAATCCAGTTAGATATATGCATCTCAAAATGATTAATATCATATATACAGTATATATACTAACATGCCTTTTCATATTATAGAAAAAATGCCACTGATGCAAATATTTTGTATTTTCTTCCTTACATCTTTTGGGTGGTCCACATGCTACTTTAAGGCAGAAGAAGGATGATTTAATTTAAGAATTAAGGATTATTTAATTTAAGAACATGTTTGACATTATTTGATTATTATCTATATGGGGAAAATGCATACAAAGGAAGGCAATCTAGCAAGAACTTGAGACTTTTTGCATTCTTAAATATATCACATTACAGGGGCCAGTTTGGCTAAATTCCTTTCTTCCTACCTAGGCTCATTCATTTGATGATCCATCTTAAATGACCAGTAAAACGTCTGCAGCTGTATCAGTGAGAGGAAATGACTAATGGCTTCCACTGGAGATGAAATACTTTTTCAGATGTCTTACGAGAAATTTATCTTGCTATACAGTTAAAATAACTCTCCATCCATCTTCTTTACTGTATTGACTATGTGAATTACATTGGAATAATTAAGAGAAAGTAAGCCTTCTTTGGAAAAGATAGACCCTTCCTTAGTGGAGTATATTATTATATCACATCCTATTTTTAAAAAATCTTAAAGGTTTGACCAACATATCTTAAAGTTAAAAATAATTTGTAGCAAAACTAAAAAAAACCTGTAATCTTAGGATGCTGCTGCCATTGTGAATAAATAGTGCAGGCTTATAAGAACACGTTTTCCTTTATTATTAAACAAAACAAATTGCATGGCAAGTTTTTGATGACTGAAGGTCAAAATTAACATTTTGTATGTACTGTAGGATATAATGGACAGGCCACAGATACAAAGAAATTGAATTTAGGCTTCTGTAAATTGGGTTGAGCTGGAATATCATGATGATAGAGATCCATATTGGCTAGACTGGATTGTTATAAGGCAAGGGTATCAAACTCAATTTCATTGAGGGCCGCATCAGGGTTGTGTTTGACCTCGGAGAGTCAGGGTGGGCATGGCCAGCTCGACATCACTTGTGTCAGGGGCACTTGCGATGGCCCGAGTGCTCTGCCAGAAAAAACGGGCTCCTGAGTTCTATTTTTATCTGTGACAGTCTCCTGCAACCGTCTGCCAGCAAAAATGGACCTTGTGTGAGAGCTGCCTGCAGCCCTCCTGAGCTCCATTTTTGCTGGAAGAGGCACCGCAGGCAGGTCCTTTCCTGTTTCGAGTGGCCCCGTGGGCCAGATCTAAGCACCCTACAGGTCTTGACTTTGACACCCCTGTTATAAGGTTTTTCTGAGCATTGTTTATAAATTTCAATTATTGCAGAATTAGGTGATTGGATTCCAGTTGGTTTATTTTGAGGAAACCATGTCCAGAATTTCTGTAATAATTATTCCTTGTTTCTGAATTCAAAATACTGCTGTTCATTTTACATGGTTTAAGACCCAAAAATATTGCTTATTTGCTAAAATCTTGATAAAACTAAACTACCAACCTTTAGAGTTCCATTAGGAAGAGATATATTGCTTATCAAGAAGCTAGGGTTTTTGTGTGTGTGTGTAATGCATCCATTAAAATATCTTCCCCCTGGTACTGATATTACATTCTTTTTAGTTATTTCAACCATATTATAGGCAGATTGGCTGTATTTTTTTTAATTGTTTGAACAGTTTATTACTAATTACATGATGAGATTTAAAAAAATACTAAACTCTCTTAGCATGGTTTTAGTATAATTCTTGATAATACTTTAACTCTTTTACATTTTTAATCTTTTATCTATTATTTTATTTGTATTAATCTGTAAGCTTCCCAGAGTCACCTTGTAGGAAAAATGGACGAATAAAAAATTAATAAACAAACAATTTAAATTTTGACATATTATCCAGTTTTGAATAAAGGTCTGGTGTATACACATTTCCACATAAATAAAATAACTAACAGATGATATGTTCTGCAATACGGGGGCTTCCTTTTAATGTCTCACATCCAATAAGCATGTGCATATGCAGAGTGGTGTAGTACACACAATTGTAGGGCTGCATAAAAACGGGGGGAAAAGCCCATGTTCCATTTCTACTAAATCCCCATTCAATACAAGAAACCCGTAAAGGTTGTTTTTTTTAATTGAAAACTGAGATTTTAGGAAATGACACTCCTGATCTTCTGTACATTTCCAGCATCACTTGCTGTGTGTTTTGAAATCAGAATCCTCTTAGCATGCAAAGTAAATAGATTATGATATACTGAAGGATTAAGGATCACTGTCTGGTGTCAGATTAATCTCTCATACAGACCATCACATGAACTGACAGAAATATGGCTGAAATTCAGCAAAATAGCTCTGTGGGTAAGTAACATATGTCAGCATCCTGAGGGTGAATAAGTGAAAGGCCCCCTGGATCTTTTGTTGGAGTTGATCTCTCAAAAAGGTGCATTTACACATAATGCTTTATGAACCATATGTTGTTCTTAAATGAGAAAAATGCATACACGCCATTTAATACAAAACCATATAACATAGTATATGATTAATCCATTTAATAAATTATAACTCATTATTATTGATTCATGTTTATTAACATTTCTTCCATGTACTTATAATTATCTTAGTACTCAGAATTTTATGTATTTTACTGGGCTACTGAGGATACATGGATTTTCAGCATGTATTTAATGCATTTATCTGACCTTTATTGTTAAATATGCTTTATTTCTTCTTTGTTCCCATTAAATCATTATTCACATTATATTATATAAATTATATAATATATAATTTATTTTTTTTTAATTCTCGGGATGGTATATTTAAAAGGCAGATCAAACAAAGCCTCTATTAAAAGAAAAAAAAATTAAAACTTTTCCTTCTCTTTATTTTGCAGGGAGTCATTTTAACTTCCAATAATTCTGATTTTAAAATCAAGATAACTAACTCCTCAGACTGCAAAAGAAAGATTATATTGTGATGCAGAAAAAACCCATGTGAAGTGAAATGTAGTTATGCCAAAAGTAATATAAGTTTTCCTTCTCAGTCTATTTTTCATTAGTGCCTAAAAAGCAAAAGATTAAAAATCTGAATTTCTGAAGAATTAAAAACAAAATAATGATTATTATGGGAAAAATTTTCTCAGAACATTAGAGCAACTACTAAAGATTTGTTGTGAAGTGTCTTGTATGTATATCTTGTGTGTATATGTTATTTTTACAACATTGTTAGAATGACTTTTGAACAGCCTTATCTGGAAATTCATATAATGTAAAGAGAAACAGAAAATGTTGAAAAACTTAGATTTCTTAATCACTGGGAGTATCCTGTGCTACTCTGGCTTCTTGCCAATTCTCAACTTTCTGGGCATCCACAGTGAGTTTGGTGTTGATGGCAGGAAGATATTGTTGGCATATTCCAAACTATTTAAGAAGAAATTCACTTTTCAGCTTCGTATGAAGTATACCTTGAACCCCCACCCCTCATGGTTTTATTTATTAATTGATATATGTAATTGGTTGCCAAATCCCAATGACTCAGGGTGGACTCCCAATGACACATAATGAGTGTCTGATATTGTCAACCGATAAGGATTTTATTAATGTATGTGTCTTCATAATCTTGTTGGTAATATAGTTTTTGTAATCTTTTTGTAAATTTTGGTTAAGGACTTAGACACTTGATGGGGAAGCCTCCTTAAAAAATAATTTGTGGAACAATAATTTAATTGGGCAGTTTGAAACTATTCAGACAACACTATGATAATATAAGTCTTCTAGTATAACTAGCAGTAGACTCACCACCTTCTCAGTCTCGACCACCAACAATATGTATTACTCTTTTTTATAGTAATGTTGCAGCTTATTTTTGTGTGCATATATGTGTTCCACTGTATCTTTTGTTTTATTTTCACCTACATTGTAGTTATGGTAAGAACCAAAATAAACCTCGTAGTTTTTACATTGTTTATAGTAACTGTAGTTAGGTGATATGCTTTAGTCAAAATCTATTACTCCCCCCCCCATAAAAATACAAAAATGTAAAGAAAGTGATAGAATTATGTTTAGTAATACAAGTAAAATCTAGTCAGATCTATTTATCAATCTTTAAAGTACATTATTAAAATAGTTTATTATCTCTTTATAGTATCAGCAAGTATTGGTAAACCTTCAGTTAATATAAAATAGGCTCACGAGATAGTTTCCACCCAGGGCAAAAAATTCTTATGATATTCTAAATATATAATGTTGATAGTGATAGTCATCACATATGTTGCTCTAGGAAATACAAATAATACAGTAAATATAAGACCCCTTGCTGTAGGTAAATGAATTATATGACTGACCTAAAAATAGTAAGCTTCAGGCAAAGCCGAGCACATTTAATTCCCCTTGATTTAACCATTTATGCAACCAATTAATATTTACTAATGAATTATTTGAACATGATTTCAGAATCTATGTTAGTTGAAAGCTTCTTGTTTTTCACAGCAAGTGATCTATAGAATCCTACTTCTTACTATGCATCAATATTTCTGGTTTATACCAGACCAAAATGCACTACTTTGATAGAGCTCTTTCCTCTAATTTCCTGCTGAAAGAGAAAGGGGAAAAATAATAATAGTATATGAATCAAATAATATAAATTCATTTTTTTTTTTTTTGCTAAAGAAAGGATTACCTTAAAAATATCAACTCAAGAAACAAAAGCAGGACCTTTGCAATTATGGCCTTAGTATTTATGGCCTTAGTAAGTAATATACTATAACGGGCCTAAAATATGAATCCTGTACTAAAGAACATATTTCTTTACAATGATGAATTACTTTTTATAACAATCTACAAATGTTTCCAGCTTCCTGATGGAAATAAACTACTGTAGGTGTGGAACTTGAAACAAAAAGAAACTTGCCATAATGCAATATTTAGCATATGTTCTAATCATTTCAGTAACAAGTTATACATTTTGGCAGGAGAAATGTGCAAGCTACAGCTGCTTCAGGCTTATTTGTATGACAAGTTCAAGTAAAACTTTTAAGATTTTTTAAAAAGTCTTGACATGTCAGAATAAATCAATCTTGAAAAAAGACTAGCATCTCTATCTGATAGTATATTTGTTCTAACAAAGAGACTTTTTAATATAAAGTTATATAAAATCTGCATTTCAACAGGTAGCTAATATTTTATGCCCATATCCTCTAATTGGTGCCAGTCTAGTCTTTATATTAAAGTAATGCAACTAAAAAACACAAAGTAGACTTTTGAATAAATGAGCTGACCTTTACTAACAAACCCAAGACTTGCACATTAAAATGGTTTTCCATATTTTTCTCTATAACAAAGTTTTCTGCTATCCCTAGTGCCATAATAATAAAACAGAAACCAATTAATATTTTTTCCTATATTTCCAACATGATTCTCAAATATAGTTTCACTATCCTTAAAATGAGACTCTTAGGCAAGATATGAACTATAGTTTTGAACATATTGACTTAAACATTGAAATCTGCTATATTTTAACTTTCATAAGGCTTTTAGTTGCTGGCTAGAAATAATAAAAAAAGCCCTTTGGGGACAGAGACTCGTCATTTTATATTAGAAAATGAAAAAAGTGCTTACCTCTTCCTCATGCACTTCCTGAAAAGCTTCTAAAAAAACCCCCCAAACAAATACCTGAGTAAATTATTAGGAAATCATATAAAATGGTTATAATTTAACTAACTTTTTAAACCTTCCCCTTTATGTGAAAAAAACCCCATACAGATAGTAGAGACAACATGCTTTAATAAATGTGTTGGTAACAGGACATCTAATGACAGTATCTCATTCATTTACACAAAAGTGTGGCATCTAATAAAGAAGAATATTTGTAGCCCAGAGTTGAAATGTGGTGTTCTTGGTGCTCTCTGAATTTGGTTGCTTTCTTCCAGATGTTTCATTACCCAAACTAGGTAGTGTCATCAATGCACTGATGATGTTACCTACTTTGGATAGCAAGACATCTGCAAGAAAACAAACAAGCTCAGAGAGCACCAAGGACCCCTCCGTGTAGTATCTTCAGTTTACTACTCAAGTAACAATTCTATGTCAGTAGAAAGGGCAACAGTCAAGATGCAGAATTTCATATTCCCAAAGGCTGAACAAGCAGCTCTGCTTATCTTCTTCACATCTTTCTTTTCTTGGGGGTTGAAGTAGCAAGTACCAGGTGAATAATATTCTCTGCCATGTGCCAGGTGTGTACTACAGTTTATTATTGGTATGCATGGAAATCTGGGTGGAGTCCTAAAAACTTGCCTTTGTGCCAAATCAAGCTTTAAGCAAAAGAAGCTCATTTAATTATTTGGAGTGGTAAATCTTCAGCATGCAAGGTGATTTTCATAATACAATCCTGTGCACATCCACTCAGCAGCAATCCTGAGTCCAATGGGGCTCACTGTTAGAAAGTAACACCCTTGACTATTTTTCTAGAACAGCCTCATCCCAATTACCAACTTATTCCTACTACCATCTTTTTTCTTCTTCAGTATTTTCAGTATGCCCATTGATATCCAATAATCCAATATCTAGTATACCCAATAATATCCATACCTTGTTTTATCTTATATAAATATAAAATGCACATGATGATTTCCTTTTGCACTATTGATTACGTTTTTTTTCCTATTAATTTCTATCCGTGTTTCCTGTTTTGGGAACATTTACACATGACTTGTAGCCATTTGTGGTTTTTGACAAAACAGATAAATAAGATAGCTTTTGCACGACTTAAACAATGTTTTTTAATGTAGTTTACCGATTCAGAGAAAAAATGTGGATTGATCAAGTGAGGAATATATTTCTGATAGCTCTGCTCTGAATTGTCTTATTTGTGACCCACAGACAGAGCTAAAAATGAAGCAGAGGCACACAACCTAAAGTTCCATGAACTACATTGGCCCCATAGAGACACAAGTCCCCAAAGTATTTTTTGATCCTAAGATATCCATTTTGAGGAATGTGACCCTTCATCAAAGGAAGTGACATATTTCTGGATGAAAAATTATTAGACTTCCACAAAAACAACATCCTAAATTAATTAATTTATTAAAGCTTAAGACAGAAGCAGGCAAGCAGGAATAGGTACACTATCAATATTTTATTCTTGTTCTTCCCTATCAAGATTGTTCTCAGTTTGTTCCAGCTTTTCTCACAGCAGACCTAAATCTTGGTTTGATACTGACTATCAAAATAAAAAAGTCTCTCTCTTCCTGGTAGCAAATGCTTTCCAATGTAACAGCACTTTCAGTGTATTTCAACCAGTGGTGGAATTTAAATTTTTTTACTACCGGTTCTATGGGCATGGCTTGGTGGGCGTGATGTGGCTTGGTGGGCATGGCAGGGGAAGGATACTGCAAAATCCCCATTCCCTCCCCACTCCTGGGGGAAGGATATTGCAAAATCTCCATTCCCATCCCACTCGGGGGCCAGGCAGAGGTGGTATTTGCCAGTTCTCCGAACTACTCAAAATTTCCGTTACCGGTTCTCCAGAACCTGTCAGAACCTGCTGAATTTCACCCCTGATTTCAATTCTTTCTAGAATAAAAAAATCTAATATCAAAGAAGAGGTAAACTGTAAAAGAGAAATGGGGAAGTTTAATTGCAGCTAAGCTTAAGAGCCCATCTTGAATATGGCATCTAGTTAACAGCTCTAATGATAGAGATTTTTGTTTAACCTGCCAAATATCTGTAGAATCTTGTGAGAATAATTTCCAGAGTATCTTCACAATGGAATAATTAAATAATCCAGTTGTGACTTACTCTCAAAATGATCTTCCTGACTGGCTGATTTTAATGTATCTACATCAGAGCTTAAGGACTTTATTACGGTATACAATTATGACCTGGAGAATCCCTTGGAAGTGGATTTATCTCCCCAGAAGAAAGAACAAGAATTGGTGGCTTCCAGTGATGACTGCTTTATTTATGACCATTAACAGTTCAGTATGTTTTCTGTTGGACTGGAATAGTGTTGTTGTTATCCCCTTCTATATCCCTTTCTAAAGGAAATAGACCCTGCCCACTATAAATCAATTAACTTGTTTGAAACAGGAAAAACAGTAAAATGTCTATAATAATGGAATTGGATCAAAAATAAACATATTTTTGTTGAGGAATAGGCTGGCTTTGGGGGGGGGGGCAGTCAAGTCTAGATATTGTCCTTTACCATTTAACTGAAAAATATTCCTCCCATCCCACATGTCTCTTTTTTACAGCCTTCACTGATTGCAAATCAGCTTTTAATTTGATCCAGAGAGAGTCTGTGGGAAAAATGAAGGGGTTCCTTAATAGACTAAAGACTACTCCTTGTCAGTTTCTCTAGTCTAACATCTCTTTGGGAGTTAGATATTCCAGTTATTTCTGGAGCTGTTCCTACACAGAGAATGGTGAGGCAGAGGCAGTGGTGAAATGTAAAATTTGTTACTATCGGTTCTGTGGGCGTGGCTTGGTGGGGGTTGTAATGTGATGTTACTACCGGTTCTGTGGGCGTGGCCAACTTTTTTTTTAACTTTTAAAAACATTTTTTCTACAACCTCTTCAGCCGAAGAGGTTGTAGAAAAAATGCTTTTAAAAGCCTCTGATGATCCCAGCTGAGCCGCGTGATCATCAGAGGCTTTTTTTTTTTACTTTTAAAAGCAGCTGGGCATGGGGGGGGGGTTTGCAGGGATTTTTGCTACTGGTTTTCCGAACCACCCGCCGCCATCGCTACTGGATCGAGCGATCTAATCCAAACTGGGAGCATTTCACCCCTGGGCAGAGGTCATGTTAACCTCATTACTTTATAATTCAAATTTTAATTCAATCATTCAGGCCCCCCTCCCCCTTTTTTAAGCATTGCCCCCCTCCAGTAGCAAACAGCAATAGCAATAGCATTTAGACTTATGTACTGCTTCACAGTACTTTACAGCCCTCTCTAAGCGGTTTACAGAGTCAGCATATTGCCCCCAACAATCTGGGTCCTCATTGCCCCATCAAATAGAATGGTTCAATCTGTTTTGAATGTAGATTCCCCACAACTTTCAAAATTTCTGATTGGAAAACTCTACTACTCAAGTCACCAATTTCTACCACATTTTTCATTATACATATTTTATAGCACCCTTACCTGTTTGACATGCAGTTTTGTCCGTTTCCAGTTTAGTACAAAAGTCTGTCAAAAACTCGCATTCCCTTTTGTCTACTTCACTAGAAAAAATGGAACAGCAATAAAGAGTATTATCCAAAGGTCCCATGATTAAATGTGTTGATATGTTTTAATTATTATTGTCTTCAAGTCAGTTTTTTAACTCCTAGTGACTGCTTGGACAAATCCTTAAAGGTTTCTTGGCAAGATTTTGGAAGGTTTGCCATTGCTGGCTACTTTGGGCTGAGATAGAATAATTGGCCCAAGGACAACCAGCTGGCTTTGTGGTGGGACTGAAACTCACAGTCTGCCACTTTCTAACCAGGTTCCTTAATCACTATGCTACACTGGTTCTGATACATTTTAATTCAGTCATAATTATGTATATAAAATACTTATAAACTATGTTTAATGATAAAAATGTTACAAATAGCAAGAACTGTAGCAGTAAGAAAAAGAAATCAAATGTCCAGCCTAACTAAAAACAGACAGACACCCCCTCCCCACCAAAGAAAAACCAAAACTAAAATTGAAGGCATTCCATATATGGACTCAGATAATCAGAAGATTATTAAGATGGCAGCAAAGAGCTAAAACAAAGAGCTACAATATCCTTTGTTGCCATCTAGTGGTCATCCAGATTTTTTCAGCCCACATATGGTATGCTTAATAATAGTTAGAGCACAGGTGTCAAACATGCGGCATCACGTTGCTGTCATGTAACATATCACGACATCTTCCCTTCGCGGAGCTGGGATGGACATAATCTGCGAGTGACACATCTGGGCCACGGGCCATCAATTTGACACCCCTGAATTAGAGCATAACATTTCTTATGTATTCCTGTAAAATTAACTTGTGGGACACCTTAATGACAACCAAAGAAATCTGTCTTTATAAGAAGTTTATCAAACCTAGGTTTGGCTGATCCAAATAAAGTAACATAACAAAATCTCTAAATTTCATAAGATACCACATATGGCATTTTACTTATGTATGGAGTTTCTGGGAATGGAAAAAGGGTTTTATCTTGCCATAGAATATGAACAGGATAATATCAAAAGTATTATTTAAATTGGTTTCCAAAGGCTTCAAAGCAGGAAGATTTTAATTCTATTTGTTGAGGCATGACGTGACTGAACAGAATCCTCCATACCTAGAGGGTATATCTATCTCTCTCTCTCTCTCTCTCTCTCTCTCTCTCTCTCTATATATATATATATATATATATATATATATATATATATATTATACATACATAGTGCCACAGTAAGATATTTATTATTTTTATAAATAAATTATTTTTATGTCTTCTGGTTGTACAAGCAAGTACATTGTAATTGGTAATCAGAATTAAGGAAAACAATAGGCAATTTGCCTATTCTAATTTTTTTCATTGAGAAAAATATTAAATCCTCTATAGCTATACATCCTAAATGTGTTAGAAAGGGGAAAAAAATAAAATGAAAATTGACTTTCAAAAACTTGAACAGTAAAAACCTGTCTCTTCCCATTGTGAAGAACAGAGAGATATCATTTAAATAATCTCAAAAATTATTTTATGTTATTGTCCATTTAGGATCATGATGAAAGAGAACAGAACTTGGAATACTTGAGATCATCAGTTTCCTCTCTGCTCCTTTTTCATTAGTTTATCATCATTTTGAAAGGGCCAATTATGAAAGCAAAAAGATAACACAGAATGGAACCCTGATACCACATTTTATCAGAAGACAATAAAGTCAAATCCATCAGTGATTGGTTTGGATGGATTATTTATTGTTTCATTTTAGAAGCAAAAAATAACTGAACTGAACTGAGTTAATTTTATGCAAGCTACTGTGAATCTATAGGAATTTTATAATTCTCTTTGAGCCATGTTAAACTACAGTGAGGCAGATATCTCATCCCAGTAAGCTTTATTGGCTCAGGCAAAGAAACCAAGGAACTTCATTGGAGACTAGATTAAGAGAGTTTCTGTTCTGCTTTTTACTTCCATTATCTTCCCGTAGTTCTTGATCAGCTTTTCTACACATAGTTGTGGATTCCTTGGTGAACTGTAAATTGCTTTTTCAGCTGCCAAATTGTTGTAACCTCTTCCATTTGTTTGCTCAAATGGCTTGGTGGTACATTTTTTATTCAAAGTTCTAGAAACTTTTTCCAGCATTAATTTACCAATTTCTGTCAAAACCTAAGATTCCCAAGTTGGACTTATTTTTAATACTGAAAACTGATCCATTTCCAAGACTATAAGCAGGTGAAAATGGGCAGATATTACCCAGATAAAGTAGATTGTCCAATCTACTATGAATCAAGATTAATTTATTGTGACTGTTTGGCATGCATTGATCTTCTAGTGCAATCTTTCTGATACATCTTAAATGTTATTTACACATTGCAATAGCTTTCTAGCTGAAAAAAGTTAGGATGAAAGAAGACCCAGGAGTGGCAATTCAGGAAGAGAGAAATTTGACAGAAATATTATCATTTTAATTTTATTCCAAATGTATCTTTCTATCAGTACCCTGCATAAACAAGTATTCAAATATTTTTACACACATAGAAATTTGCAAAATCTTATTAGTCTGTAGAGATTCTCAGTCATCCAAGTCATGATTGTCCCAAGGGTACTTTTTCAAAATGCAACTGAACTTCCTTTGTTTTTCTTTGAAGATGTTTCGCTTCTCATCTAAGAAGCTTCTTTAGTTTTGACTTCAGAACTGAAGAAGCTTCTTGGAGGAGAAACAAAATGTCTTCAAGAAAAAACAAAGTCCAGTTGCCTTTTGAAAAAGCACCTTTGGGACAAAACCTTATTCCTACAAATGAAAAGTTGAAGGAGTTTTAGTAATATAATGTCTACTGCAAAAAAAAAAAAAAGTCCTACTGGAAGATACTAAATATGATACTGAAAGGATAAAAGATGTATTGGTTTTCTATGGTTAGACAGGGTCTCTGGAAAATATATTACATCTGCAAAGAAATAAAAAATTTAAACATTTGCCAGCAGATAAACAGAATTCCGATAGCTTCTCAAAATTCAACTTTCTCTCCAACAATGTAACCTATCTTTTTATATTTTCTAATCAACTTTTTGACAGGTGAGAGTTTTGACCACACAATCATGTTTCCTTACATATACACTTGAAGTAAACTAAAATAACACACAGACTGTGTTACTTTAATAATTCTTGAGTAGGAATAACTGGGTATGAAAATCAGGATTATAACGGGTAAATTGTTATTGAGCAATTGCTGAATAAACTGAAGTAATAATATAGTAGTTACTTCAGTTTATTCAGCAATTGCTCTGTAACAATTATAAACAGATATAACTGTTTATAAATTTATCTTATTGGTGCGAGTGATTTGGTCTAGTGGTTAAAGGCATCAGGCTATAAACTAAGAGACTAAGTTCTAGTCCCACCTTAGGCATGGTAGCTGGCTGGGTGATTTTGGGTCAATCACTTCCTCTCAGCACAACATACCTCACCTCACCTTGGTCCTCTAATATGGATCAAGAGCAAAATATTCAAAAATAGTCTGCATTTTAATCACTGAAAGACTCAATTTCAGCCACCTTAGGGGCATAGAAAAAAATGTAGAAAAAATTGAACACTTTTATAAAGAAATTAGGGATCTTTATAGTTATATAGATTGCTAGTGATTCATCAAAATATTTGGCAGCAGAAATTTAAAGCTGCTCAGTCACAACTAGTTCTTCATTAATTTTGGGAATGCAGCTCAAGTCTTTTCTGTTGACTACACTTTCCTGGTATCTCTTCAGAAGCCTCTAAAGAGCAAAAATATATATTGGTGTCAATTTAAAAGGGGGTGAAACTTGACAATGTGAAAATATATGCCAAGGATTCCTTAACATTAGCATATTATGATCATGTGCATATTTTATTATAATGCATATGCAGTTTCTCATCTTTATGACTTTAGCAATAGACAATTATTCTTTATGCCAATATAAATTTATTACAGGGAATTCCCTTTAAACTTGCATTTAATTTGGCATTTAAATGTTTACTTCTAAAGTACTTGCAATAATAACTGGATGCTTTTCTTAAGAGTTAAAAATGAAAGGGAGGAAAAAGTGATTGTAGATCTGTATTATTGTATGGTTGGCAGCACACAAGTAGAGTTTAATAGTTCTTTAACTATTAAACTCTACTTGTGTGCTGCCAACCATACAATAATACAGAAAACTCCCTTTCATTTGTTGGAGGGGTGGAGGCTATTTTTAATGTTTGCTCCCTCAGAAAACAATAATCCCAGTTTTAGATGACAAAGCATTTTAAGTACCATATTTTTTGGAGTATAAGACGCACCGGAGTATAAGACGCAGCTTAGTTTTTGGGGAGGAAAATAGGAAAAATAAAATCTGCCTACCAGGTATTCATCTGGCTAGCATCCTTAGTCTGGTCAGCTTCAGCACATTAGTTTGCTGGTTTTTTATCCCCTGCTTGGGGATAAGAAACAGCTTCTAAGGCACAGCTGAGAGGAAGCAGCAATGAGAAAAGCAGGCAAAGCATGGGGAGATCGCTTCACTTGGCTAGCGCCTAGTTAGGGCTGAAAAAAGCTTCTATAGAACAGCTGAGAGTCGGAGCAAAGCATGGAGATCGCTTCACTCACTAGCACCTCATTAAAGCACAGCGGAGAGTTGAGGGAGCAGGCAAATCTGGGAAGATCACTTCACTCATTAGCACCTTGTTAGCGCTTTGTTAGGGCTGAAAAAAAGCTTCGAAAAAGCTACATTCAGAGAATAAGATGAACCCAAATTTTCAGCCTTTTTTAGAGGGGAGGGGAAGGTATATCTTATACTCCGAAAAATATGGTAGTTTTTATTTATTTATTGTGTTTTCCCGAAAATAAGACCCTGTCTTATATTTTTTTGAATCCCGAAATAAGCGCTTGGCCTTATTTTCGGGGAGGTCTTATTATTTTGGAGCGTGTGGAGCAAGACGGGGATCCTCTTGTCATCCTACCTGATTTCCAGCTCTGTCTCCCTAACCCTAACCAGAGGAAATGGCGGGGACCGGCTGCGCATGCAGTTAAATATTTTCAGGGAGGGTTTATTTTTGGGCAGGGCTTATTTTTGAGGAGGGCTTATTTTAGCGTATGTGCTCAAAAGCCCAATTGGGCTTATTATCAGGGGATGTCTTATTTTTGGGGAAACAGGGTAGATGGAAGTATTAACTACTTGTGATGACCCTTGTAGCTCATCAGCTACAGTATTCAACACAGTAATGAAAGAAGTAAAAGTAAAGGTTGAAGAACTCTGGAACTATCTAGAGCAGAAAACCCCTACTCTATTAACAATGGACTATAATGGACTTTTCTTTAGAAAAACTGAAATGTTCTGAGCAATCTGTACAATACAATATACTGTATAATTCTTTGAAACTGATTTTTATTTCATTTGAGGGAATCTTCCAAAAAGGTAGGCCAAGATCAGAACCTTAATCAATGCTAAATTCTTTTTTAGATTTTTCTTTTTTTAAAATCTAGTTAATTTTCTTTTTAAAACTGGACAATAGTTTTAAACACATTTACTTAAAAGTATATTTCAATGAAATTAACTAGGTTTACTCTAAATCATAGGTTTGTCAGGTATGTCCTACTGACATTACCGAATATAGAATAATCTATACTTACTAATGATGAGGATAAACAGAATAATGGGAGTAATCAATGTATATCTCTTTATGAATGCATGCTAGGTTTCTTAAAACAAATGATTATTCACTAAACGAGAAACAAGTAAAGTTTCTTCCAAAGTACAGTAAGAAATCTGGATAGCAGTTTTGAATGCTATATTAGGAATCATTGCATCATTTAAAGTGTCTACAGGGATCTCCCTATAACATCTCCCTATTAGAATCTATAAATATTGCTATGTATTGTCAACTATCAAGGACAAAAGTCAGTTAAGCTATCCGTCGGACCATCTATCTGTATCTGCCTATTCTGTCCTGTCTGCCTGTCCAATATGATACAACAGAGTTTACATGCTTTTTCCATTCATTAAAAAGTGTCATCTTGTGGGACTTAGGAAGTGGGCCTTCTTTAGAACAGTATACCCCTAGAGATTTGTAGTGTTCTTCTGACTTCATTTAAGTGGGCCTTTAAAACCTTCCTCCAGGTCTTGGGCTAGATTGGTGGAAGTTTCCTTGTGTGAATGTTGCATGCCATAGATTAGAAGATATTTCTAGATAGGAATTTTTTCTTTGCTATATATTGTTCAATCTGTTTTTAATACTGTATACCACTCAGAGTTATCAAAAGCAGGTGGCCATTACAAATATGATTAAATCCATCCATCCATCGCAGTTATATTCTTCAACACCTGTTCTTCCCATTATACTGTACATCTTAGACTTAGAGCCCTATTTTAAAATTTGACTTGGCATTTTTTTTCTCTTTTGATAGTTGCCCGCTTTGAGCATTTTACCTTGTAGAGCTGTTGCAGGTCGTATATTTGAGGAAATCATCACTTGTACTGTATGGTGGGAGACTGCCTTCAACTTTCTGTTCTTGAGGTGTCATACACAGGTCCACGACAGGTTCTCTTAAAGTATTTTCTTTGTTTTTATGTCTTGGAATCTCTACGGATTTAATAAATAAAACTGGTATCTTCTATTGCCAGAAAATAGTAATAATCTTTAATAGCAATTGGAGTTGCCTCTATTCAAGCGGCTCCTATTACTATCCATAAAAACATACAGTATGAAATTAGTAGATGTTATTGTCACTTCACAGATTGTTATGTGCAGTGGTAAAACCTATATCACTGGAAGTATTCACTTCTAGAAAGATTAAATACAAACTATTAGTATTCTGTCTAGAAAACCAAATTGACATTTATACCTGGGACAATATGAATATAATGCTAGCAGCTTTTACAAAGAAATAACAAAAACTGTGGCACTCCCATATAAATACTGACTTTGTGATTTCTCAAGAAAAAGTTTATGAAGTGATACCTAAAAAAGTGATGCCACTGCAGCTGTGGAATTATGTCAGGTGTTCATAGACATTGAAAATAGCAGCATCTTCAAGTTTAGCTAACCTTACTAGGGCATAAGCTATTGCGAACAGGAGCTCACTTCCTCAGATGCTTAGAGTGGGTTTGCTATTACAGGATTTTAAATTTAGGGAGTGGAAGAGGGAGAAATGGAGGGGAAAAACAAAGTTAGCAGCCTTACATGATTGTGGAAATTGAGAGGAAGAGACTGAGTGCCACTTTATCAGTTAAAGAAGATTATAGGCTAAGAGCTCATTATTATGTTCAAATCTTCAGTAATGGATTGTAATTTTTAATTGTTTGAAATTCAGCTGCCAAAGTTTCCTGTTCCACCACTGCTATTTGAGGCCAGTGACAGTTTTTGTGAGGCTGAAATGTTGTGCCGTTGTCTTGTTTCTATTTTGAGCTCTGCTGTTCAATTACTATCCATTTATTTTCTTATTCAAAAGCTATCTTGTTTTTCCTATGTAGACTTCAGAAAAATGGATTATGACATATTGTCTTAGATGATAAACATATGAAGGCACGCCTAACGTTGTGAGTGACAATTATATTCCCTTATTGTGCTAAGGCAGCTTTGGTGGAATAGTGACTTCTTCACCATAAATAATGCCCATTCTTGCTTTAGGTGAATTTATATTTGGACCAAGCTTAGGAAATAGAAGTGTCTTAAATCTACTGAAAATACCTAAAAATTAATAATTCCCAAAATGGAAATGATCTATTATTTTCTTATAGAAGATTTTAAAAAATATAATTAGAATTTAAGATTGTAGAAATTATAATTGCTGATATAAAGAGACCCACTGCCTTATTTTCCATCAGAATGAATTACATATAGTTTATATTGAGAGGTGATGCATGCAACTTTTCTCCTTTAATCTGTTGGTGAACATTAGCCTATCTGTAAAAAACAGTCACCTATTCTCACAAAAAGCTTACCACATGCAATTTGATCAACAGGGGATTCTGACAAGTCTTAGAATTTCAGTGTTTGGTTTAGCACATGGTAATGCAGATACACTTCTTTGTGTTGGCACTGTGCCCAGAAATGGGGAACAATTTGTTTTCTCAAGTTTCCATTCTACTTTCTAAAGTGAAATTGATTTCAAAGGTATATTATGACACAGAAGAATGAAACTGGCATCTTAATATTGCATCATTGACAAGTCTACTTAACAGGAACCATTAAATATGCACAAAGTAACAGCTGCTCTTGTAAAAAACAGCTTTTTTGGCATGAAAACACACTTGATAAGTGAAGATAAATCATTTTTAAAAATATCTTTTGTACTCTGCATGATAAATGCAGTTAATTCTGTATAATCTGATGTTTACACAGTACTCATAATGCAAAACCTTCTTAGGCAAGAATAAACCTTAAAATGCTGAAGCAAACATTTAATCAGAATACCTCATGCTGATTTTGTAAAATTCAATATATTCAGAAATATAACTTACAAACTGTGGTGGCATTTACATCTATTTTGCAGATATATCCCAAATGAGCCATTAAGCCTGATTTTGTTTAAAACTTGTTCAAAATAGCTATTACTCGAACTTTCTGTTCTTAAAGACTCATGAGGGGCATGGAATCACATTTACTTTTTAAGATGAAAAGACATTCAGTCCTCCTTAGGCCCAACTAGCAGAAAAGAAAGCTGCTTATCATATCCATGAAAAGATTAGAATAGAATAACAGAATTGGAAGGGACCTTGGAGGTCTTCTAGTCCAACCTCCTGCTTAGGCAGGAAACCCTACATCACTTCAGACAAATGGTTAGCCAACATCTTCTTAAAAACTTCCAGTGTTGGAGCATTTACAACTTCTGGAGGCAAGTTGTACCACTGATTAATTGTTCTAACTGTCAGGAAATTTTTCTTTAGTTCTAGGTTGCTTCTCTCCTTGATTAGTTTCCACCTATTGCTTCTTGTCCTGCCCTCGGGTACTTTGGAGAATAGCTTGAATCCCTCTTCTTTGTGAAAGCCCCTGGAACACTGCTATCATGTCTCCCCTAGTCCTTCTTTTCATTAAACTAGACATTCCCAGTTCCTGCAACTGTTCTTCATATGTTTTAGCCTCCAGTCCCCTAATCATCTGTGTTGCTCTTCTCTGGTGCGCTGCTTGGAGAATCCAAGAGCGTGGGTACTTCCCTCAGTAGGATGAAGATACTGAGTGCCTGTAGCTTTAAAAGATTGTTGACTCCGCCCTCTAGGCCCCGGCTGAGGCTCACTTCCTTTCACTCAGTGAGGATAGATACTGTGCCTTTCTATACCTCCGTTCTTGCTGTATCCACAATTATTTTATTTTATTTAATTTTTTACAATCCTAGTTTCCCTTCCCTTCTATTTTCTCCTTGTGGATATCTAGCTGGTTGTTTGGACTGAGACAGCTTATTTTGTTAAGTTGGTGAGGGGCCTGGGGCTCCAGGTTTCCCACCCTCACTTGCCTCCCTCAGGCCGCAGAGCTCTGCACCCTCTGATTAGCATCTCTGCGAGCTCCGATTACCGGCCTCGTTTCAAGCCGCCGAGCTCTGCCTCATGATCGGCATCTCTGCGAGCATACCTTCGGCTGCCGATACGGATTCTGCCGTTTGACCGGAGGAGGGGAGCTTTTTCAGCTGGTTGAACTCCCTGGCTGTTTGCCAGCGTCTTTTCGTCCCTCATTTGACTGCCGCAGAGCTCTGCCTCACCATCGGCATCT
The DNA here is from genome assembly GCA_022577455.1 of Arizona elegans. Taxonomy (NCBI): domain Eukaryota; kingdom Metazoa; phylum Chordata; class Lepidosauria; order Squamata; family Colubridae; genus Arizona; species Arizona elegans. Next base: position 176,390,779 of record JAKOOJ010000001.1, read on the forward strand.
CGGCGTGTGTGTGTGTATCAGCGGGCCGCCCAGCCAATTCATACCATTGCATCGCCTAAAGCCACTGGTGAGTTCCTCTGAGGTTCGCCCTTCTCATCGCTGTTGCTCTCTGTCCGCATTGCTTTTGGAGAAGCTTCGATACCACCTTCTCGGCGCTGGGGGGTCTTCAGCTGACCAGCGGCAGCACTTGAGCCTCCCTTGACAGCTCGCGCTCTCTCTCCCAGCCGTTAGCGTCATTTGCCACCACGCGCCACCGCCGGAATTTTTTTTCCCGCACGCACACCATTTTGGATTCTCCACTTGTCGGCCAGCCGTGCATTCTCCTCAGCCATCCTCACTCTCTCACCTTGAACTGTTGCCGGCCTGCCCAATTGCAGCGGATTTGGCCTCAGTGCGTCTGTTCTTCATATCATCTAACAGATTGTTTTTTTCTTGCAAGCTGACCTTTGTTCATCATCTTTAGTTGTTTATACCAGATTGACTTTGGACCTTTCTCTTTTTTTGTCTATCCCCTCATAAAGGTTGCGCCGCGGGGGGCGCCCCTCGGTGTAGACCCCCCAATAAATAAATAAATAAATAGTCCTTACCTGTTATAATGGCCGACCCAGATTTCTCATTGGATATTGACCAGCCTCCGAGCCCTCCCACGCCACAGCCTGCTGAGCGCTCCTCACACAGGGGAACCAAGAAACGCTCCAAGCGCCCCACTAATTCGGACAAGCCTTCGTCCTCCAAAGGGCATAAATCTTCCTCTGCTGCGGCCAAGGACACAAAGTGGCGCCACAACGCTCTTGAACGTTGTTTCGATAAAGCACAGCGCAAAAATCAGCCGCCAGCACAACCTGTCGCTCTGTTGGAGCCGACACCTTCTACATCGACCGCTGGGCCTGAGCTCGCTCCCTCGGTGCCGCCACCGGGGAATCCCGTGGGGGTCCCCCAACTCACCAGCTGGAGGCACCCATCCAACTACAGATACCTCAGGCCGTAATACAGCCTCCTCTCCCGGTCATGGCACCTTCATCTACCCGTCCTATGCCAGAGGCCACCTTCACGCCAACGGCAGCGGGGCTCCGTTTGCTGGAGGGTCAGCATCCATCTTATTATGACCTCCAAGCGATGATTTCGGCTACCCTCTCTCAGATGCTGGCGTTGGGCCTTCCTGTAGTAGCACAACCACAACAGTTTCAGGCTCAAAAGGCTCCTCCTTGCTCTGCAACGTCTGCATCCGTTCCATTCAGGGTGGCAGCAGAGCCCAGCAACTATTATCTTCACGAGTCAGACCACAGTGATGACTCGCAACTGGACTATGACGAGGACAGAGATATGGAGTTCTCTGAGGACGAGGATGCTCTGCCTGATAGGCCTGCTGCCACGGGTTTATTTTGGCCTTCTCTGTTCAAGGCCTTACTTCATAAGGCCATTGTTACCACGCAGTTGGCGGCCGCTCGGGCCCAACCATCTCAAACGGACGACCAGTCTTCGCATGAGGCCCTCTTCGCAGTACCCAAGGCGGATCAGGAATTCATTCCCTGTCCGCAACTTTTCTCTGAGGTCGTTCAATGGCCCTGGGCCCAGCCTGGGTCTCTGGTGGCTCCTAATGGCTTGGATAAAAAGCTCTTTTGTTCAGCGCCATCTCTCCAAGATCTGCTGTCCTTACCTTCAGTGGACGCCCCAATTACTGCCTTGTCATCATCCACGCTCCTCTCCAACGATTCAGCAGACTGTCTACGCTCGGAGGATAAGAGGGCTGAACTAGTATTCCGTAAGTCACATCAAGCCGCGGCCTGGGCCATTCGGGCGGCCACCTCAGCCTCATTCTTCAACCGCGCATCGCTGATCTGGCTACGCCAGCTTCAAGAGCGTCTTCCTCCAGATGACAGGCGACTCCATTAGGACGTGAACAAACTAGTAGCAGCCACAGAATATTCCGCCGATGCTGCCCTGGCTGCATCTCGCTTTGCATCTCGTGCCTTGGTATCTACTGTTACGTCCCGTCGCCTCCTGTGGTTGCGTCCTTGGAGGGTGGACGCTAAGGCAAAATGGCGCCTGGCCTCCGCTCCATACAAAGGTTCCGCGCTCTTCAGGGAAGCACTTGAACCCATCCTCGTAGAGGATAAAGACAAGAGGAAGGTCATGCCGTCTTCCTATCGCAGGGCCGACTGCCGATATTCTCCCTATGGCCAGTGGCCATCCTTTCGGGCCAACCCCGGGACCAGCGGTTCCGCCGCCTACCAACCTTCTTCTTTCTCTTCCGATCGCCCTTCAGACCGAGCTGCCTTTCAAGACCGTGGCAGACACCAGCAGCCCTCCCAGCGCCCTTTTCGCGACACCGGATACCGCCCATTCCGACGGGGCAAATGACTGTACCGACCATCCCAACAGCGGCCGCCTCGCCCACTTCTTCCATCAGTGGGAGCTCTCCACGTCGGACGCATGGGTTTTACAAACGATCAGGCTGGGCCTGACCCTGGAATTTTCCGCCCTTCCCCCCAACCAGTTCCTTTCCTGCCCCGTCTCCCCCAATCCCGAGAAACAGCGTCTGATGTGCGAGGAAATTCAACCCCTACTGGACATTCACGATATAGAGCCGGTTCCCACAGAACATCATGGAACTGGTTTCTACTCAATATTTTTCCTCGTCCCAAAATCCTCCGGGGGCTGGCGGGGGATTCTGGACTTGAGAGAACTGAACAAGTGGATCTCATACCATCAATTCAAGATGCAGTCCCCGTCCTCCATTCTGGGCTGCATCAGGAGGTCGGACATGATGACATCAATCGACCTGAAGGAGGCCTACCTCCATATTCCAGTACGACCTTCCCATCGTCGTTTCCTCCGCTAGAGCAATGCCGTTCGGCCTCTCTTCTGCCCCTCGCACATTCACGAAAGTTCTTGCAGTAGTTGCAGCCTCCCTCAGACTAATCCCAATCAGAGTACTTTGCTACTTAGACGACATCCTGGTCCTGTCACCGTCACGCGACAGGGCTCTGCAAGACCTGGAGTCAGTGCGCGAATCCTTACAACACCAGGGCTTTTCTCTGAACCTGGAGAAGAGCCACTTACATCCCACCATGCGCCTCCAGCACCTCGGGGCCATCATAGACTCGGCCTTGGGGCATGTCTTCCTGTCACCGGATCGTTGGCGAAGCATAGCAACCATGATCTCGCAGGTCTGTTCCTCCCCCACGGTTCCCGTGCTGATGTTGTCTCAACTCCTGGGCAAGCTCATCTCCTCTATCAATATCGTTCCCTGGGCCCGTCTTCATTCACGCCCCCTTCAGTGGTTCCTTCTGCCCCTGCAAAAATCCCTCAGCAGCAACTCCAGGTCCAGGGTGCACCTCCCTCGCTCGATACTCGGTCCCTCCATTGGTGGACCTCTCCGGCAGTCTCAAAGGGTTGTTTTTTCCAGGAGCTGTTTCGGGTGACTATGACGAAGGATGCCAGCCTAGTGGGATGGGGCGCCCACCTCTCAACCAAGGTGGCCCAGGGACGCTGGTCGCAGGCGGACCTCGGGAACGACATAAACTGGCTGGAGCTGCAGGCGATTCACCTGGCCCTCCGCTGCTTTGCGGCTGAGGTAGAGGGGCGACATGTGCTTGTCTTGACCGACAACACCACGGCCAAGGCACATGTCAATCGAGAGGGCGGCACTTGATCCAAACCGCTCCTGGATGAAGCAATGGCTCTTCTCTCTTGGGCGGAGGACCATGTTCTCTCTATCACGGCTCAACATATCTCCGGGTCGGACAACATCCAGGCGGACTGGTTGAGCCGCTCCAAGATCGACCACGCCGAATGGCAATTGCACCCCTCCCTCTTCCAGGAACTGTCAGCCAGGTTCGACACTCCACTTGTGGACCTATTTGCGAGTCCTCACAATACTCACCTTCCCCGTTTTTTCTCCAGGTTCCCCTGCCCGACAGCGGAGGGGACAGACGCTCTCCGATGCCTGTGGCCCTCGGGTCTGTTGTATGCCTTCCCTCCCATCCCACTCATCCCCAGAGTGCTGCGGAAGATTCTCTCGGAGGGCGCGGAGGTTCTCCTGGTCGCCCCGCGCTGGCCTCGACGGTCATGGTATACGGACCCGCTGGACTTGTCCATCGCCCATCCCTGGAGGATCCCCCAGGAGCGGATCTCTCTTTGCCAGGGAGCCATTCTCCACCCGGAGCCACAGTGGCTCCAGCTGGCCGTCTGGTGTTTGAGAGGTCCCTCCTCTTGAGGGACAACCTGCCAGGGCGGGTAATCGCCACCATGCAAGCCTCCCATCGTGCCTCTACTAATAGAATCTATGACGCCACGTGGCGGGCTTTTCAGTGTTGGTGTGCCACGCGTGACACAGATCCCACTTCTGCAAATGTCTCCACCATCCTTCGTTTTCTGCAGGACGGCCTTGACAAGGGCCTCGCACCCAATACTCTCCACCGCCAGGTGGCTGCCCTCAACACCGTCCTCCCGGCGGCGTCACCTTTTCCCTTGGCTCAGGACCCAAAGATTCGGACCTTCCTCTGGGGGGCCACTAACCCGGTTGTCCACCGATACCCGACTTGGGATCTGCCCTTGGTACTCCGGGCTCTGATGTCTGCACCCTTCGAACCTTTGTCTTCCACCGGCCTATGCTTTCTCACCTTGAAAGTGGCGTTCCTCATTGCCATTACCTCCGCCCGGAGAGTATCTGAACTTGTAGCTCTTTCCGTTCACCCGGACCTTTGTATTTCCCACACCAACCGGGTGGTGCTCCGTCTGGACCCGTCCTTCTTGCCGAAGGTAAATTCGCTCTTCCACCGCTCCCAGGAGCTCGTCCTCCCGGACTTCTGCCCCGCGCCCCGTCATCAGCGTGAAGTTCAATGGCATACTCTAGATGTCCGGCGGGCACTTCTTCATTACATCAAGCGGACGGCGCCCTTCCGTAAAACCGAGTCACTTTTCGTCTTTCCTGCCGGCATCGATGGGACGTAAAGTCTCTTCGTCCACGATTGGCCGATGGCTCAAGGCGTGTATTGCTAAGGCGTACGCGCTCCAGAACAGATCACCGCCGGCTTGTATCCTGCCGCACTCGACGAGGAGCGCTTCCACGACTGCTGCCTGGTCATCCCAGTCGTCTATACTAGACATTTGCTGAGCGGCAACCTGGACATCCCTTACACCGTTCATACGCCATTATAAGGTTGACTCCTTTGCCTCGGCTGAGGCGTCCTTTGGACGGCGTGTTCTACAATCTGTCATTTCTGATTCTGCAACTAGGGAGCAACCTTTTCCCCACCCTAATTGACACTTGCTTGGGTATGTCCCACGCTCTTGGATTCTCCAAGCAGCGCGCCAGAGAATGGACATTGCTTACCTGAACGTCCCTTCTGGGAGCGCTGCTGGAGAATCCAACCCTCCCTGGAGATGTGGTTTTGTATCCTGTGCCATTTGGACCTCTGCGTTGATCTTCTTCGTGAAAGGAACTGAGCCTCAGCCGGGGCCTAGAGGGCGGAGTCAACAACCTTTTAAAGCTACAGGCACTCAGTATCTTCATCCTACTGAGGGAAGTACCCACGCTCTTGGATTCTCCAGCAGCGCGCCCAGAAGGGGCGTTCAGGTAAGCAACGTCCATTCTCTGCATTTTTTCTAAAGTCTCCACATCTTTTTTACATCGTGGCGACCAAAACTGAATGCAGTATTCCAAGTGATATAAAGTGGCATTATAAAGTAGTATTAACACTTCACATGATCTTGATTCTATTCCTCTGTTTATGCAGCCTAGAACTGTGTTGGCTTTTTTGGCAGCAGCTGCACACTGCTGGCTCATATTTAAGTGACTGTCCATTAGGACTCCAAGATCCCTCTCACATACTACTATTGAGCAAGTTACCACATATACTGTACCTGTGCATTTTGTTTTTCTTGCCTAAATGTAGAACATTACTTTTTTCACCATTGAAATTCATTTTGTTAGATAGCGCCTAATGTTCAAGTCTGTCAAGATTGTTTTTGCAAGTAGGAGAGTTTGCTGCTCCCTTAACAGAATAAGAAGTAAACCTGGATGTTTGTCAATGGCTTAATACCAAAGGTCATTATTATCCTTCAGCCATCTGGAAATTGTGAATTGAGACACTTTTTCAACGTTTATTTTGAAATAAAACAAATTAGAAAGATACATTTCTTAATTTAGCTTTTCTGTTCAATGCTAACACAAATAGTTGCACAACTGATGCCAACACCTTGCCTTAAAATCTGCTGCTGTAGACAGAAAGATGGAAGGACATTTTCTGAGTTTGGCTGAAAACAAAATTAATATTGTAGAAAGGAAGAATGAAAAAGAGAACACCTGCAGGCAGAGCCCCAAATAAAAAATACCACTTTCAGAAACAACACCCAAAGAGTTAGAAATGGCCAGATGATGTATCAAAACTCTAGAGAAATACAGGGAGTCCTCAACTTATGACCACAACTGGCCCAAAATTTCTGTTGTTAAGTGAAACATTTTAAATGAGTTTTGCCCCATTTTATGACCTTTCTTGCCACAGTTGTTAAGTGAATCACTGCAACTGATAAATTAGTAACCCGGTTATTAAGTGAATCTGGCTTCCCTACTGACTTTGCTTGTCAAAAGGTTGCAAAAGGTGATCATATGACCTTGGGACACAGCAATGGTCATAAGTATGAACCAGTTGCCAAGCATCTTAATTTTGATCACATGATCATGGGGATGCGACAAAGGTTGTAACTATGAAAAATGGTCGTAATTCACTTTTTTCAGTGTCATTGTAACTTTGAATGGTCACTAAATGAATTGTTGTAAGTTGAGGACTACCTGTAATATATAAATGCAAGCTTTAAAAGTTTTGCACCTCCCAATAATGAGATGAGAAGACACAGAATTGTCAATACTACCTAAAAATTTAAAAATAGCAATTGCATCTTAATTATGCTGTATAGTAGCTGACAACTTTATTCCTTCCGAAATGAAAGCTGAGTGACTTAATCCATGAAGAAGATTCATGTTATATAGTATTTGAATTAACCAAACCAAGGTTTCCCATATTATACGACCAATTTTGTTACTAGATGTAATCTGGATATAGATAGTGATATCTCCATTAGAACCTACACTCATGAAAGATATTTAATTTCTAGATTAGCAAAAGAAAGGTGGCAAGATGTAGAACCCAACAATAATAACAACAAATCTTCCTGGGGGAAAAAAGTGAAGTAAAAGGAAATAGCATGTAGACTTATATATCGCTTCACAGTACTTTATAGCCCTCTCTAAACTGTTTACAAAATCAACATATTGTCCTCAACAATCTGGGTCCTCATTTTACTGACTTCAGAAGGTCAGTAAAGGCTGAGTCAACCTTGAGCCTGGTGAGATTCAAACTGACAAATTGCATGTAGCTGGCAGCCTGCAGTACTGCATTCTAACCACTACGCCATCTATGAAACCTGAACTAATGTAGATTCTGATATACTAGTGCTAATGTAGATACTATACCTATCTATTATGGAAAATCTGTTTTACAACTGAGAAACACTAGCAATTAGGTTTGCTGACATCATTTGCTAAATATTACTTAATCTTCCAAACAACTTTGATAGAAGAGCAGTACATTTTTGGCTAGATTGTTCCTGGGAAATCTTTGCCCACTTCTAGGGGGAGAAGAACCATGTGAATTTACCAGTTTATTCATTTGCCAAAGTAGAAAACAGGTCAAGATAAGAAGTTCATAAAATCTTTGTTCCTTATTCAATATCTGAACTTCCGAGTTTTTTTCTGTAGAGAAACTCATTCAGAGAGACAAGATGCTGATTCATACTAGTAATCCTGACCTCAGTGTCGATCTGAACAGACACGTGTGCCTATCCCCAAATGACTGTGAAAGGGATGACAGTACCAGGAAGATGGCACTAATTTATAGTTAGTTGATGCTCTTCTGTTTCCCTAAATAATTTCAGGTCATTTGATTATATGATCACTAGAAGAGTTCTCCAGCTGAAATGTTTGACATGGTAGTGTCAAAATGTGACGATATTATCACTTTAAGAAGGGTGCACTGGGTTCAATGCTATATTGTACGAAATGTGCATCTATGGGGATATTTCTAGTTTAGAAATGACTCAAACCAAATTGTTAAAGGCAGTAAATCTAGGTTTCTTATTCCACACTTCACTCTCTCATTTGGTTAGGCTGCATCTCCTTAATTCTGTGAGGAACATCCTTGGTTTACCTTACTTCAAAACAAAGTAAAATAAGGCACAAAAAGTAAAGAATTTAAATCAAGCTTGCACTATTTTGCTACCCCCCCCACCCCAAAGTGTTATTTAACTGTATCTACATGGAGGGAAGTATGCAGTGGAGTACTCTAAGGCTGTGTCCTAGGCCCAGTACTCTTCAATATCTTTATCAACAATTTAGATGAGGGGATACGAGCTGGCAGGAAAAGTCAACACTCCAGAAGACAGACTCAAGATACAGAATGATCTTGACAGACTTCAACACTGGACCCTAATAAAAAGAAATTCAATGGTGAGAAAAGTAAGGTTCTATATTTAGGCAAGAAAAACCAAATGCATGAGTATAGAATAGGGCTGGGATGGCAAACCTATGGCACACATGCCAGAGGTGGCATGCAGCGCCCTCTTTGTGGGCACGTGAGCTGTTGCCCCAGTTCAGCTCTACGGCGCAGGCCAGCTGGTCTTTGGATCTCTGTCGTGCAGGTGGAGGGGGGGGGGCGTGTGTGGAGGGGCTGCACATGCATGGCATTTAGGGGGTTTGGGCACACGTGCGCTTTGTGCACTTGGTTCGGAAAAGGTTAGCCATCACTGGAATAGGGTGTACCTGGCTCAATACACTAATAGTAACTGTGAGAGGAGTCTTGTCGTTCTAGTGGACAGTCACTTAAATATGAACCAGCAGTGTGCTGCAGCTGCCAAAAAAGCCAACACAGTCCTGGGCTGCATTAACAGAGGGACAGAATCAAGATCACATGAAGTATTAACACTACTTTATAATGGTAAGACCACATCTTTGGTTGCATAAACGAGATGCTGAGACCCTACAAAAAGTGCAGAAAAGAACAAGTTGCTAATCTAAAGCTAAAACATATGAAGAATTGTTGCAGGAATTGGGTATGTCTAGTTTAATGGAGTGACATGATAGCAGTGTTCCAATATCTAAGGGGCTGCCACAAAGAAGGGGTGGGATGTCAACCTATTCTACAAAGCAGCTGCCAAGAAGCAATGGATGGAAACTTAATCAAGGAAAGAAGCAACCTAGAATTAAAGAGAAATTTCCTGTCAGTGAGAACCTAGATCAGTGGAATGACTTGCCTCCAGAAGTTGCTGGTGTTCCAACACAGGTTTTTTAAGAAGAGATTGGACAGCCATTTGTCTGTAGAAACACATTGCAATGGAGCATTCTTTGGATTCCTTATTTGCGGTAAAAACTAAGCATAAAATTCTTTATTCTGGAATTAGGGTTAGAAGAGATATTAGCCCGTCTTTATGTATGTCTCGAGAGAAGTTATATGACAGAATATGAATTTGTATTTTAATGTGTTTTGAAAAGTGTTAGGGCAGTGATCCGGTGCTCAGGCAACTGGTTCTTTTGGATCCAGGGACAACAAGCACATTAGTAAATAAAGGAATTTTAAGCTTTATTATTAGCGCAAGCAAATAAATTTAAAAGCATAACATAAAAAGCATACATACCAAACAAGGTAATTCCCAAATCTCTTGCAAGTTGGCAGAAGCTCCTTAAGAATGACAGTTTTCATGGTACACAATGCTAGTTTCTGTGCAGAAGCTTCCCACAAACAACAATCCCAAGGTTCTTATCAAAACTTGGTACCATGATTTCATGGCTTGCTGTGGCCATGACACTTTAAGACCTGACTTTGACCTGATCATCCCTTGGGATAGGAACTGAAAGCCTGAGATTTTCATGGGTTTGCAGCTATGTGAACATTCTCCCCACTTCTCCTTTATTCAGCAAGTAAAACACAAGCAAGTTAGCTCAGAATGAGTTCTAAACTTCTAGATATTTCTGGTAGTCCTCGATTTACAACCATTAATTTAGTGACTCTTTGAAGTTACAAAGGCATTGAAAAAAGTGACTTATGACTTTTTATTATGACTAAAAATTCAGATGCTTGAAAACTCACTCATATTTATGATGGTTGCAATGTCCCAATGTCACATGATCACCTTTTGCAACCTTCTGACAAGTAAAGTCAATGGGGAAACCAAATTCACTTAACAAGCACAAATTTAAGTTAGTATTACTAACTTATCTACAGTGGCTCACTTAACAACTCTAGCAAGAAAGATCATAAATTTATTTTTATTATTTATCTTATTATTTATTTTATTTTATTATACTTATATGCCACCCTTCTCCCGAGGGACTCAGGACGGCTTACAGAAATTAAGACAATGAAAGCAATAAAAATAACTACATAAGCAATCAATTTAAAATCCATCCAATTAAAAACCACCCACCAGATCAGCAAATTTGTTGGAAAAGCCATGTCTTCAGCTCTCGGCGGAACGAGTGGAGGTCGGGAGCCGTCCGGAGCGCCGTGGGTAACTCATTCCAGAGGGTCGGTATGCCAAAATTGGGACAAAACTCACTTAACAACTGCTTCACTGTCCTATGGTATCCTAAGTAAACTTTACTATATTCTGGTTATAGTTGTATATGAAGGATCCTTTGCTTAAGCACTGCCACTGTCTGATCTTGATCTAAGGATATGAGCATCTCTCTTGAAAAAAGGTTTAAATAATTTTTGCCAATTTGGAATTTCCAGAAACATATTATCATATATATACCATTAATATTAGATGCATCAGACCTTGAGATTAGAAATAAAACTTTAGCCAGTATTTAAACATTCAGAGTCAGGTCCTTGTTTCAATTTTTGAAAGTCCTGCTTCCACCCACAGAGCAACATTAAGCATGCATTTCACCACTTGGAATAGCTTTCTTGGAAATTTTGATTGTACCCTTTCCAAATTCTGATAATTAATACTGTCAGTGTATAAGAGTTCATGAGTTGGAACAGGCATAGCAACAAGGTCAGCCAATGGGGGCTGTTTGGTGGTTCAGACAGCTAGGACCCTGGACGTAGCTTAGCTCAACTGACTGTATATAGGAGAAGTCTTGTCCCTGCTGTCCGTGGCCTGTGTTTGTACCTACTATACTTACAATCTCTTCTCTCTACCATGTTGGAAAAACCAGCATGGGTATTGTATATTTGCCTTATGTGTTATTATATATATATATATATATATATATATATATATATATATATATATATATATATATATATATAAAGAAGTTTTGAATCCTGCTGAATTGTCTGATTGTGTGTGCTGCAACAAACTCTGACAAATAACTGAGCTTAATTGGGCTCCATTACATGAACTGGGATATTGTCTTGGCTTCAGAAAACTTCAGGGGAACTGATCTGACTGGGCACTTCTGAAGAAGAAAAAGAAAAAATTGCTGTTGAAGCAATTTGAAGCAACTGTTCAGTCTGTATATGATGCTTCCCAGAGTAGCATATCATAAGCTGAAGTATATGAATTGGGGAATCTACTTTATTTTAGGATATTCAAGGGTGCAATACAATTTTTAAAACCCCTTGCAAAACACAACCTTTATTTTTTAATAACTGATCTGTAATGAACGTTCTTTATAGAAATGGGCCAAAGTTGTCATGATCCTTTCAAGATTTAGTTTGTTGTAATAAAACTGTATCATCTGCACAAAACAGTATGGATACGGGTCTGCTGTCCAGTTTAGGAAAATAAAACTGTCCCTTGATAAGGGTACTGGCAACTGAATTTCTATATTAATTAAAGAGTAATGGGGCCAGAATTCACTCCTTGCTGGTTATCACTATATGTCTGAGAGATGCTCAGCTGTAGTGCAGCTCATCCTCAAACAGGTGTCTTTATATAATGCATGTAGTAGAGTAACTAAATGATGCAATAGCTCAGTGGTTAAAGATGCTGAGTTTGTCAGCTAAAAAGTTGACAGCCCAGATTTTAGACTTGAGCACCACAAAACGGGATAAGCTCCCATTACGCGTGCAAATGAGAGTAGATTAGTAGGTTCCACTTTGGTGAGAAGGTAACAGTGTTCTGTTTGCCTTTGGCATATGTCATGCTGGCCATATGATCACAGAAACATCTTCAGACAAAACTGGCTCCCTTGGCTAAGAAATGGAAATGAGCACCATCCCCTAGAGTCAGACACAACTGGACAGGGGATAGCTTTACCTTTAGGGTGAGTAACCATCTATTGATGATAGAAGCTTTCAATTTCTTCCACAGAGGTTCACCTTATTTATTTGATAAGAAGACAAATCAGTCTTGATGTGGCTCACTGTAGCTTATGTTTCCCAGCAATACCTACTCTATGAAAGTATGTTACTGATGAGGCTAACCTGAAGATTTTATGGAAATTATGCAAAATGTTAAGAGTCCTGACTTGAATGGGTCTAGAGAATCTTTGCTTCGAAATCAATCCAATAAAATTCAGGTGTAGATTTTTATTTTAAAACCTTACTTTTGGGAAAAACATTTGAAAAAGTAACTGCTTTTATGTTAGGGTTATGTTATGAGTCCACATGATTTTTAAGATCTTTGCCAAGGCCTTGCTCTGGATTACCACCTAAATTAATCTGAGGTAGTCAGCAACCAGTGATGTAATTTATTTATGCTGGAATTTCAGATATGGCATACTCTCAAGAACATACAATTGATTACTCTTCTAACCTTTATTCACCAATATCCACTGGATATTTATTTATCCACTGGAATCTCTCTTATTAATACTCCTTTAAATATTTAATCTGCATTTATCCAATTTATGGCTTTTTTATTAGAGGGCATATTTACTTGTTATGTGTTATTTTTTTTTGTTAATTTTACACCCAGAATATAAAGGACATAAATATACAAATAAATATACAGTTTATAAATATACTAGCTACATGCTGGTAGCCAGAGTAAATAATTGATGAAATATATTCTCCAACTAGGTTTTTTCTTTCTGATATGCTAATCATATTGGGTCTCTAATCATATCCAGAATAAAGTAAATTAGTGGAGTTTATCCTCAAATTTGTATCGTAGATTATGTTAAGACAATAATAGCAGCATTAGAAGAATATGAATAGGGTAAAAATTCTATAATTTGGACATTCTCATGTACAAGATTCTGATTCTTTCTGCAGAGACACATTAATAAGCTCCCAGGGAATGGTCTTAGTTGATGAATCTTATCCCTTGTGAGCTTGATTCCTTATATAACATATTTAAAAATTGCAATCGTTTCTATAGTTATACCTTTTCCTAATGCAAAAAAGCCCATCTTACTTCATTTATCTTCAGAAAACTCCTAGAAATTATGTAATTCCTATTCCATATAGGCCAAGAAATATTCTGAGAATTTAGAAAATGTACACTTCAGTTTAGATTTAAGCAAGGTTTATGCTTAAATCAGTCCTTATGATGGAACAAGAAGACACTTCTCAACATTTTTCATTATAAGAAGTGGTTAACTTGATTTTTTCCCCCTATTGCACTCAAGAGCATATAAGCAATATTGTTAGTAGCTTCTATATCCGTGATGGCGAACCTATAGCACGCGTGCCCAAAGTGGCACATAGGCTATGTTGCCTGGCACGCACAGAGTCGCCTGTTCCTCTTCTGGGTTTCTGGCACGCATGCGCATGCGCCAATCAGCTGGCCTTTGTGTGTGCGGCAGTGCTGGAAACCGGAAGAGCTGGTCTGTGAGCCGGGAATGGGGCTTCCTCGAACTTTGGAACTGAGAGTGTCCAAAAAGAAGGAGGACCAGCTCCTCTTCCTGGTCGCGGCCCTAACGTGCAAGCATGCGTGAAGCGTGCATGCACGAAGTGCTCCCTTTTTGGTACTTGGTGCTGCGTGCACGCATGCTCCCTTTTCAGCACTCAGTGCCGAAAAGGTTTGCCATCACTGCTCTATATGAACATTATGAAAAAAAAACCATAATTATATATGCGGCATGAAGGTAGATGAAACAAAGACATTTAGCCATAGGCAGTTTTTACAGCCACAGAATAAAATTATTACCTTTTTAAAAGTTGTATATTTGAGTTTCCAAAACGAAAGTCTTAATAGGCAATAAACATAACTGATACTTGAAAGGTTTTTCCTAGTTGTGTCGACCTCTAAATATATATAAGCTTCATAGTTCTTTTTTTCATGTTACAGCTATTTTCTGAAAGGAACATGAAAGACCTAACTGTCAAGATATGCCTGGTCAAATTTTTAATGGCCCAGTGCACACATTTAACTGACAAGTAACTGAAATCTGACCCAGATGCTCAACCTTTCTTGTTACTTCCAAACTATTTTAAACTTAAACACCTAATACCTACAGGTATTCACAATCTCCAGCTTGTCAGTAATGGAGGCCTTGCCATATATACTATCAGGTTGTGGGCAGACATAAAGACCTCACAGATGACTCTAGTTAAACCATCTTGACCACCTGTACCCCTCAAGGCTTTTTCTTGATTTGTCCTTCACAAAGTCACTTTGGAAGAGTAGTTAGTAAATTAACAAATGGCTAAAGTAATTATAGTGAAGCCATGCAGCGAGGGAGTTAAGCAGGGCAAGGCAACGGAATTTAATTTGATAATTCATAGGCAAAAGACTGAAACTTAATATTTAACCTTGCAGCAAAATTACAATGCCTTTTTGATGTAGTAAAAATTCTGTGACCATTGAAACTTCAGAATATAAAGCATATTCTTATGAAAATATGTTATCTCATACTAATAACTCTTTAGCAAAAAGTGTAGAAGTATATTTGAATATGTAACATACAGTGTGTAAGTCAAATTTAGATCTAGAATAAAGCAACTAAAACTGAAATTTAAATATCTTTTTTGCTTATTATATATTTGTCAATTAAAATATAATATCCTAGAATGCACTAAATCCAATTCATGTAAACTCAAAACAACAAAAACGAAAGCAAGAGAAAGTTAGTGGTACAAAGCATATAAATAGCAGATTCCTTAAAATATCTGTTTTTCAGGTGGATAATGTTGAGGTATATGTGATGACAGCAAATTTCTTAGTGACATTTTTTTTTACTTTTAATCATAACAAATCTTACAGAATATTTAAGAAAGAGAAATATTTATTTGAAGTATAGTTTGAAGCATAATTTGAGTACATAGTGAATTCCAAGATATAAACATTATTTATATATTATACTGATTATGGACTATAATTTTTGTAAATTAATTTTTCAGTTTCATTAATATCTAAATGTTTGTTCTAGAAATTATTTTATTTGAGGAGGCATCCAAAATGATCCTGATAGATTCCATGTTTTTTAAATCCTGCTGTAATGAGGCAAAGAAAGCCAAGCAGAGTAGAAACAAATTGATCCAATATTTCAGATGTGGTAAATTTCATTCTTTTTGAGCCTGATGGATCATTAGATAGATCAATCTAATCTTACAATATTTGATGGCTCAGACTGTTTTGGGGTTTAATTTCACTGGGTACAGTCTTATTCTATTTAATATCTGCATTAAGTTTTTGTAAGTATCATTTGAGGAGCTGGGCAGTTATAATAAATTCTTATTTATTTTTAACCATATGCCATTTTTCCGTTTGTATAAATTCCAGGCACACAGTAAAACCAATCAAAATTAAACATTAAAATCAATGAACACTATTAAAATATTTAATTACATGAAATAATGCTAGCTTTAACTTCTTTTCATCTAACTCAGCCGAGAGTGAATTTCTTAAATCACTTGCCTGAATATAGTTTGAATAGTATCTGTTATATATGCTCCGGTAATGCCAAGATTGGATTACTGCAATAATCTTATTTTTGAAGATTGTTCTTGTACTTCAGTTGATGATGTGATCTCAGTGCTCCTTCAAGAGGCACTCCATATTTGGGTCCAACTCAAAAGTGCAGTTCCAGATATGTCAAAACATTATTCTGCACAAATAATAATAATAATGTATCAATGCTTCTGATAGATGCTTGTCTTGAGACTCAGGTCATCCTTAGTGACTCTGTTCAAAGTGTACTTGGTCAATGTAATCAAAAGGAGGTTTTCAGTGGTGGCACCCTCTTTTTAATTAGCCCATGTAAGGCAGTAGATGCCCTGAACAGATTGCTTAGCATAATAATGATTTTTTAAAATCAGGTTTTAAAATTATGATTTAAAATTCCTTAGTAAACAGATTGTTTCTATTAATTCCTATTTTCCCCAACATTTAAGGAAGTAGTTTTAAAAATCAATTTAAATATCCTAATTTATACAATTAAAATGATTATGTAACATCCATAGTTATCACCAAAATAACTGTGCAGTCCATCAACATAGCACAAATGAGAAAAAAAATGATACATTTTGCTGAAAATTGCATTTTAAGAATTTTGCCTGAAATATTTAATTCATTGGAAATATTTAATTCATCTGATTTTAAGTGCAATGCCAACATTCTCAAACTAAAAAGGACCTCACTGTTGGGATGTACCAGAACAAGAGGCTAGTAGAGCGTCTTTACTAAAACTAGGCCCTACGTTCTAATATTGTCATTCTACACCAGGGGTGTCAAACTGGCAGCTCATGGGCCAGATGTGTCACATGCAGACCATGCCCACCCCAGCTCCATTAAGGGAAAAAATGTGATACGTCACATGACGGCAATGTGACGCAGTGAGTTTAACACCCGTGTTCTACACAAACAAACAAAAATAGAAAATCATTAAGTTAAGTCCAGTGATGCATTAGTAGATATATATAAAAATAATAATTAAAAACAATTTCTGCTGGATATCAAATTAGCTGTTTTTCAATGACAGTCACACAATAACCTGTACACCATTAGTAAATGTGGATGCAGCAGAAGTACACTACTTTCATCCCATAACAGAAAACAGGTTGCAATAAAATTAAGTAGGAGACAACACCATGTGCTTATGCCTTCCATAAACAGTTGATGATCCCCACTTGTAAGGAAACAAACTGGTAGTGCATACATGCCCTATGTTTACTATTTACTCATGAGGGAAAATTCTTGAATGCTTTTTTTCTGATTTGCAATTGATGGTTTTATAAAACACAGCATTATATTTATTACAGAAGAATGAATAATTTATGAAAGTGGAAAATTGGATTTTCCACCTAGAGTATACATGTTTCGTATTCCTCAAATAGGAGATAGTATCTCCTAACCATTACTGGATGATGTGTACATTTAAAAAGTCTAGACTTGCTTTTTAGTGCTAGCTGAAAATATGCTTCGTCAGGGAAGACAATACAAATATATTAAATGTGCTTTTAAGGCCTTAGACATGAAAGTGGTTTAGATATCAGAACCCAACTTGCTTTAAACATCTCTTTATAACCATGATTGACAGTTTATAATTTACAAGAAGGGTGTGGCTACTAAATTTACTAAAGCAGATACAAGTGCTGGTTTTTCAGCACTTATGCCTATCTCTTGTCTACCAGCTGGTTTTTATGGCTAAGGCGGGACGAGAACTCATCCTTTCCTGGATTCTAACCTGGTGCCTTAATTACTAGATCAAAGTAGCTCTGGAAATATGCTAAAATATTTGAAAAAGCACAATCATTTGAGCTCCTCCAAATTAAGTAATCTATTAGATTTCCTATGATTTATAGCATTATTTGAATTATCTTCCTTCCTTACTTCAGCCAAGTCACAGCCCTCTCCTAATCCTTAAAACAATAATTGAAAATATAATGGCATAAAAGGTAGCAGATTGTGCTAGATTCAGACCATTTGAGATTTGAGTGCTAAACTACATAAGCCAACAAAAATACATTATAAAGTAAGTATAAAACTCTTTTCAGTAGTAAGAACATTTTTCTTCTAATGGTGCTGAATTCTGTACTTGTTTATAGACAGCAAAGCCATTAGATTTTATATGCTAGGTTTAGTGGTTTTATGGGGGCCTTCTTTTTTGATGATGGTATTTGTTCACTTATTCCAAACCAGCTGTTGCATTTGCTGCTATTCTGAGCATGCCGAGAGTTGATGGCTCTGATATATATACAGTACATAGCTGGGATAGATAACAGCTCTATTAATTGTGACATCATTAATATATTTCCATGTCTTTTATGTTGTTATTCAAGAACTGAGCTATCTATTTGACTGATTTCTAATATTAGATAATAATTTAATACTAATGTCTTGTTTTTAGTAGCAGTGTAGATATTATGAATCTTAATTTCTAAAATAATTAGGAAATTTAAAAATAAATTCAATTTAGTAATGATATTCTGAAGATTAACCAATCTAAAAGGTCATAAAATAAAACAATTAACAGAAACAAATGTTACAACTGTAAAGGTTCTGCCTTCATATTTTTAAATAATGCATCCTCCTTGTTCAACATTTGTTTTAAATAAGTGATAAAAATTGCTATAAACATGCTGAATGACTTTGTATCATGTAGATACATTATTTGCAGAATTATCTGTAAGACATTCATCCTTTATTCTGACTAAATATTTAAATTTGGCTTCTTGGAACAATTTTGTAACTTCTTCACATTAAAATACTCAAAGGCATTTAACTTTACTAATGTGTGTCATAATAAACTGATTAATTTGTTCAACTGCTTCAGTTAAATCAGATGTGTTTTCTTTTAGCCAAGTAAAGACATAATTGTTTAAAAAACGCAAACATTTTTGTACATATTTTCACACAATTATCTTTTCTCATTCTCAGAATACAATCACTGCAATTCTAAGAATGTTCTAATGGATGTAAATTAGTAATCACTATATAATTAAAATGATCAGGGACAATCATTTTAATATAAATGAGAGCTGTATTATAATTTCTTATTCTGAGCTGAATTATCCCTATGCAAGAGTCTGAATTCAGACAGTCATGATAAAAATTTAGTTCTAAGACAGGGTGTCAAACTCGATTTCATTGACCTTGGGGGGCGGGGTGAAGTGTGGCCAGGTAGGCATTTCCAGCTTCACCTCACTCATGCTGGGGGTGCCTCCAGTGGCCCGAGTGCTCTGCCAGTGAAAATGGAGCTTGGGAGGGCTGTGGGCGGTCCTCACAAGCTCCGTTTTTGCTGGCAGAGGCACAGTGGGCCGGTCCTTTGCTGTTCCAGGGTGGCCCCACGGGCCATACCTAAGCTCCCCATGGGCCAGATCCGGTCCCCAGGCCTTGAATTTGACAACCCTGTTCTAAGAGCATGGGATTACAATGGGATTGCCAAAGTTTCTCAAAAGTGCCCTAATTCTACCTAATGCAATAATCTAACAAATAATTCCAGTTAAGCTATCTGTTAATGGAATTATCTAGCAAATATATACTATTCTTTTATTACCTGGTGACCTAAATAAAAACATTATATACTGTTACTTATCAGGATTCAGTCCTTGATAAGATGCATATTTTTTTAAATTAGGTAATTGAAGAAAGAAGCAAGTCATAAAATATTCATAGATAGGATGAGAAAAATCTTGCTTTTTCCAGGGTTTTATCCTAGCTAAATAAACTAGCTCTGGAACTTTCAGGTTCTGAGATTTCTCTGAGAAAGGGTATTAAACAGAGTTGACCAATCATTCTCCAGGATGAAAATCCAACTTGACTTTTTTCTGCTCCAAGGTTACTTCCTTAAAGACATTGAACCATGTTTCTTGCCTGAATGAATGGAGTTGGGAGTTTGCTTCCTCTTCTATTTTTTGTAAGCACTGTTGCTTCTATCTAGTTTTCACAAGTTTAGCATTCTTCAAAATCACCTCTTCTCATAGGATTAGCTTGATTGGTCTCTAGAATTTGTAAGGCAAATCTTTTTCCTTGTAAATTAGGTAGAGGTGTAAAGCTAGTATCAACTATTGGAGTTGCTCAAAGGGCACATTTTCCTGTTCACCTATCCTCTTTAGCAAAGACTCTCCTCCAAGTTAATAATCTAATTAAATAATATGTGCTGGATTTAGGCAGAACAATTTATATTCAGGAATTCCTGTGTGCTGTGTTGATAGTCCAGCATTTTCACTTTGTGTCACACTTTAGAATAGTTTTAGTCAGCCTACTTGCAAAACAAATTCGCTATTTTCATAAAGTTTGGATACAAGAGAACTTGAGAGGGTAAATTATACATTATTAACATTTGATTATTATGTTTGAAAATTTGGCTGTAGATTATATCTTCCCCATATCTATGAATTTTCTAGAACCATTATTTGGTTAAAACACTTATTTTCAAGCTTAGAAAAACTATTCCTCTTGAAATTCCTTAGATGACGCATCACATCTGTGATGTGTTACACCCTGTCACATCATATTACATCTTGCAGAGTAAACAGAAGAAAGGTTATAAACTCAGTGTGTGCATACCAACTGCTAACAAGAATGTGTTTTTGCCAACTTCTACCTAAATGAATGCACTCAGGAGTGACAATCCTAGGATCAGATAATTTCTGGTTGAAATTCCTTATCCATCTGCTGGTAGAAAAGTCCCATATCTAATATAATAGTAAACAATATTTATGCACAAACTTAATGACCAGGAATACACAGACAAACAAATCTATATCTATGCCTATTTATATTAAATATTTATATTTAAAATTACTACAAAGGTTAGGTTAAACAAAAAAAATAAAGCATTTTTTGTTATGAGTTTATTTGTTCTTTAGGAAAGGCACTTATTCATTGTAGCAGCAGTGGCCACGACATAGCATCACAAAGATGATCCCTGGTAGCATAACATTGTAGTTGATACATGTAGCTGATCATCATATTGTTTTTATACTTTTTTGGTACCCAAAAAAGTATAAAATAAGTAAACTATGTATTAAATAAGTACACTATACAGATTATTGAAGACCCAATGCTAAAATACTGAATTTATGGTTGCCACCATAATACTTTTTCCTTAAAATACATTTTATCTCCTTTCCTGTTCCTCTTTTTTTACTGAATATTGCAAACTGATTCAGTATGACTTGATGTTTGTTTCAGGGCTTTTTTCCAGCATGCAGAGAGCAAATTATACAGATTGATAATGATAAGATAATGAATCATTTCAACCAATACAAAGACATAGTATAAAGCTAAAAAGACTGTCATATATTTAACACTGATTGGAGAGATTATGTTATAGAAGGGGAAAATAAATATTTATAATTTAAGATTCAGTAAGGACAGGCTAAGAAAACAAGTTGCCTTTGATATACATATATTTATTAAGTGTATTAAGTGTCAGTCATGTGCAGTGGAATATATAGATCAAAATAGATAGCATGACATTGGAAAAGCAAACAGAAGTATTCTCAGTTATTGTGGCCATGTCCTTTAATCAAGCCAAGAAGAGTTTTGCTCTTCCAAATAAAGCATGACTGCAGTTCACTGTTTAAAAACTATAAAATACTGAAGATAGTATTTGTATACAAGTTTAAGAAAAAAGCTGGTCAAAGAAGTAAATCTGAGAGTGGCTTTATAAAATACATTTTATAATAGCTTTATGATGTAGCTATTATGGCCCCATGATGTGGCTATTCAAAGTAATATGGTTACATTTTTATGAACATTTCAACACTGCTCTATTAAATAACATATCATCAGTTGTTGCCACATTATTATGCTTTGATTTCTGAAACAGTTCAATGTTTATAGGTCTTTGCATTGAGTAAGCATGGAAATATTGTTAGATATCTATGTACAACAATGCAAACACAATTGCCTCATGTTTATACAGAATTGCTCTAAATCACCATTTTACGTAGCGCAGCTGTACTGAATCATAAAATCACAGAAGACTATTATACAACTATCAATATAATAATTGAGATTAATGTAATGGTATTCAAAACATAAGATGGTATTACTACAATTGCTTACACGTTAGTCTATTGTAATTCTATATCATACTAAAGAACATTTGTTTTCTAATAATGACTTAATTTGATTACAAATACATTTTATCATATTAAAATATTATTAAAAATTTGATTGTTTCATTTCATAAATGTAACATGACATATTTTTTTATATTTCTAATTTATATAGGATACTTTATAATTCCATACAACTTTAACTTGAAATCTTTTTTCAAGTGTAATAATTTTCTTTTTTAAAAAAATCAAAAGTTCATGTTAGATATTGTACCACTGAATAAATTCTGGAAGGATTTTAATAATAATGAAGTTATACCAATTATAATAGAAAACTTATCTTATATATGTTATCAAAATGCAAAGCAGACAACAATTAAAGGCAACGTTTCTTTATAAAAAGAGAGGGCTTTGGAATTTCTCTTTGAACTATGCATCATTTATTGGGAATCTTGTCACAACATGAATCCCTTTGGGGTGAACGCAATTGATTTGAAGGCTAAAATAAATTAATCTTGCTGCGACCTAATGCAATTTATTGGAAGCTGGCCTTGGGAAACACACTGACATTTACTACATTGGCTTCAAAATGCAGTAATATATTTATGAGTAACTTGTTCATCTTCACAAGCTTTTATTAATTATAGCATTTTAAAAGACCCATTTAAATTTGTGTTAGTTTTGCTAAGAGTTTGATGTTATTATCTCTCCATGGTAATAGCTATAAGTTTCATCACTTTTACATTAACAATATTGAGATTGTTGTCTCCCTCCCTTGCCCACTGCCCCGTCTCTTTTCTCCTTTATGCTGACGATGCAGCCATACTGTCTGTAACCCAAGTAGGCCTCTGAAGATGCCTTAAAGCTCTATCACTAAAAGAAAATTACTCTAAAACAAAAGTATTGGTATTCTTGAGGAAATGCTTTCAGGCCCCAATTAGATGGACAAATTCATTGACCAGGTAAAATCCTTTAAATACCTGATGCCTACTTTCAATCTTTTGCCTGCTGGTCTACCCAAACAAAAGAGCTTCTAGTATAAATCAAAGTATCCATTGCTATGGTTAAATTTGCAATAATTGTTAATAATTATTATTATTTGTTAATAATAATAATAATAGTATCCCATAGGAAGAGATACTATTTATAGCTAAGGTTCTGGGTTTGAAACTGCTTTGTGCTCAGTTATGTATTTACCAGGAATCTACTAGTTTAGAAGCAATTCAGTCAAAATTCTTGAAAACTTTACTACAAATTCATTCAAATTCTAATATTCTAACACAACTGGAATTAGGTTGCATTTCCTTTGGGGACCAATTAAGACTGTAATCTTAGATTCTGACTGGAGTAAGTCTGTTGGAGAACTTTCGAGATAAGTTGTCTGTATTTCACCTTTTGAGATAAGTTGTCTCTCAGCCTAAGAAGACAAATTAATGATGATTTTTTAATTAACACCATTCTTGCTACTATCAGTATATAAATCAGTAACTCTTCAGATTTTATCTTCTTCTTGTCTAGTAAATTCTCAGTAACATTCATTGTGGATCTAATGTATATCCCAATTGATAATTTTATCTGAGTTTGCAGCACCAAGCCCCTCAAATCTTTGGATACTTCCACTGCAGATAAAAATATGTCTTTCCTATTGCAATTATTTTATCAATAGCTCTTAGTAATTGTTATTGGGGAACATTAGTGGAATGCTGCTATTGCATTTATCCTCTGCTCATGAACATATATTTCCCCAGAATAATTAGGCTTTGCTGTGATCCAGCATGGTTCTAATGTTTTTCATGTTTTTCTAATGTTTCTTCAAACAGCTGTATTGGCCAGTTCAGATGGATGAGAACCTGTTCTTTAAAAAATCTAATCAATAATTTGGAAAAAACTCTTTAATTTTAATCTTTAATTTTTAACCAGAACAACTAGACACAAGGACAGTTTTTTCCCAAATGCCATCACTCTGCTTAACAACTAATTCCCACAACTATGTCAAATAATTTACTATGACTGTATTACTATTATTCTTCTCTTCCTTACCAGTATCTATCTCTTCCCAATTATTACTATAACCATGTGCTTATATCTTTCAATTTACATTGTTTTTACTTGTTTCCTAGTACAATTTGATAGCTTATCAGTAACCTTGACTATCACTAAGTGTTGTATCTTTTTATTCTTGATGAATGTATTTTATTCTCCTTATGTACACTGAGAGCATTTACTCTATTCTATTCTATTCTATTCTATTCTATTCTATTCTATTCTATTCTATTAATATGACATTATATCTCTCATTTCATTTATGCTTCTGAAATTTCATTTATGCATTTTAATATTATGTGCTAAGTGAAATGTAAATATATTGTTCTATTTCATATGCCATAATGGTTTCCCAGGTTCAGAGCCAAATAACCACTATTTTCCTTAATCTTTTGAATCAGTTCTGAGTAAGGAGAGGATGCTTTCAGATAAACATTCAGCAGGTGCAACTTTTCAAATCATTTGATAGACAAAAATATGCCTAATGCGTTTGCACAAGGCTTTCTATTTTTCATAAATTCCTCCTATTCTTTTAACTGATTAGGTAGAAATTAAATTAATCCACGAATCTAATACTGTAGTAACATACAGTAGTTTCTATGGTGAACGCAGTGAAATGTATTTTTAATAGAATATTATTCTATTGAAATTGGAGCTTGATTATTAGATAATTGCAACTCTTTAGGTCAATTGTCAAATATTTCATGTGTTATGAACATGACAAATATTAAAATGGATTTCTCCTATAAGGCGCCCACGGCAGTCATGCCTGGGTAGTGACACGTCTGGCAACCAATAGGACCGAGTCTACTGAATCTTGACACCGCCCCTTCCTGCATTATCCCAGTTTTTCGACTCGGTCTGCACCTGGACAGTCGTGTCTGTAGATTGCTTATTGTCTGATTGCTACTTGCTGGCGTTTTGTTTCTAAAATTGGATTTAAAGCATTCCGGAGCCTATTATTCACTCAACAGCTGCAAGGGCTGCCGGCCGGCAGCTCCCTTTCGCCCATGCGCATGAGCCTGCTTGTCTCCCTCCGCCGCATTGTTTTGCCCATCTGAACCTGCAGCGCCAATTTCAAGCGGCTCCAGCCTCTGCTCCACAGCTGAGGGGCGCGAGGTTTAATTCCGCGCCTGTTTCTTGCCGCCTCGCTTCGGGCCTGCCGGCTCCCGATATCTAGACAGGCCGCTGTCATCTTGCGGCTGTCAATCAAGGCGGCGCCATTTTCCCGCCTCACAGCTGACGGGCGCAACGAAGCATTCCCGCACCTATTATTCCTCTTGTGGTCAAGCCGACGAGCTAGCGAGAATCTGGGCAAGCAGCTGCATCTATCTGCCTTAATTAAGGTACTGGTATTACCTTGGGCTCGTCTCTCTCTATCAGAGCTATTTGGCGCCGTTTTTGCCCGCCTTGGGTTTCGCTCCAAAATGGCCGTCATATCTGATCGGACCACAGATCGCTCCAAATCAAAGGGCAAGCGGCGCTACGAGGAGGATCCTGGGGAGGGCCCTTCAACTGGCCACAGGAGCAAGTCTAGGGCAACAGCCTCTGACCGCACCTCCCATTCAAAAGGGGCTGCCATCTCCAGGGATGAGGAAAGGCGCCACAGGGCTATAGAGAAGGCTTTCCAAAAGGTGCATTCCAAGGCGGTGCAGGATTCTCCAGTCCCATCCGTTTCGGTCTCTGGTCCTCATCCCAGGCCCCCGCCTTCCTTATCCCCTGACCATTCAGTTCAGGGTGATCCAGCCAGTGCACCCGATGTGGCCTCTGTTTTCCCATCTACATCTGAGGAACCTCAGGGGCAGGTTCAACAATCGCCTCCTCCTAAGAAAGCTGAGCAGGGCCTTACCTCATCTGTTCCTGATCCTCAGCCTTCTACATTAGCCTCTCAGTTGCCCCTGGATATGCAGGGCTCCTTGGCCAATCTCATCTCCAAAGCTATTCGCCAGGGGATTGCCCAGGGCCTTCAACAGCATCAGTCTTTGGCCCCTAATCCAGTTGGCCATCACATGACAGACCAGTCTAGACCTCACCACTCCCATGAGGAGCCAGAGGATATCTGCGATCATGATTCGGCCAGTCAGGATTCTCTCTCGGACGAGGGGGCATTACCTGACCAAGATCTCTCAGAAGACGAGGGTCTAGAGCCTGATCAACCGGCCTTCGTGGGCCTCTTCAAGCCCCACATGTTTCGTTCCTTACTCTACAAGGCGAAAACGATCACCCGCCTAGGTACCGGTACCTCTGATTCATCGGTACCTCCCACTCCAGCGGATCCTACCTCGGCCCTGTTCCAAGAGCCCACCGTTCAATCTGAGGTGATTCCTGCGCCTAAACTGTTTTCAGAGGTTCTGAAACGTCAATGGTCATCTCCCAGCTCCGGGCCCATTCTGAACAACTTGGACAGGAGGTTCTATAATCTGACGTCAGACGTCTCCAGTCTTCTGCAGGTACCCGCCATGATTCCCCGGTTGTGGCCTTATATTCTCCTTCCCCCCCAACGGGACCATCGGAAGATTATTTGCGACCTGAGAAGAAAGTCGAAAGAACTCTAATCAAAGGGCATCAAGCCTCTGCCTGGTCTATTCAGGCCTCCTCGGCGGCGTCTTTTTTCAATCGCACGTCCATTCTGTGGTTGCGCCAGCTTCAAGACCGCATCCCTGCTTCCGACCACCGCTCCCATCAGGACATCAATAAAATTCTTGCTGTGGTGGAATTTTCTGCCGACGCTACCCTTAACGCTGCACGCTTCTCAGCCAAGGCCATGGGTACGTCTGTAACTTCGAGACGGCTCCTCTGGCTTCGGAATTGGCAAGCTGATGCCCGCAACAAGTGGCGCCTGGCTTCCTCTCCGTACTCCGCTGACAGGTTGTTCGGCTCTCAGCTAGATCCACTGTTAACAGAAACGAGGGACCATCGTAAGATTCTTCCTCCCATAACTCGCCGATCTGAGTATCGCTCTCAAGGTTCTTTTCACTCTTCTTCCTTTCGAGCCTCCGATTCCAACTACTTCCAACACCGTTCTCACCGTTCCCTGCCTTCCAGGTCTCATCAGCAGTTCGGAAACCAGGTCAGACAAGGGGCTAGGTTTACATCGAAACCTTCCTTTCGTGGGGGGAGGGGTCGTCCCTTTAGACGGTCCCGCTAAGGCTCTGCCTGACTCTTTAATTGGCGGCCGTTTGTCCCATTTCTCTGCCCAATGGGATATTTCTGTCTCGGACCTTTGGGTCAGGGACACAATAAAATTTGGTCTTAAACTCGAATTTCAATCTCCACCCCCTAACCATTAACTCCGTTGTCCTGTCTCTCTAGATCCTATTAAGAGGGCTAGAGTTCAGCAGGCTATCCAACATCTCCTGGCCATTAAGGCCATTCAGCCTGTTCCCTCTCATCAAAGGGGCCGGGGGTTTTACTCCCATTTGTTCCTGGTTCCCAAATCGTCGGGTAGCTGGAGGGCCATCCTTGATTTAAAGTCCCTAAATCGGCATATTACATATCGCCGCTTTAAAATGCAGTCTCTTCACACCATTCTGCTCTGCATTCGAAAGGGGGATTTCATGTCTTCCATTGACTTAACTGAGGCCTACCTCCATGTGCCCATATTCCCTCCCCATCGCGAATTCCTTCGCTTTTCTTATAATGGCCAACATTTCCAGTACGCTGCCTTACCATTTGGCCTCTCCTCTGCCCCCAGGGTATTCACTAAAGTCATGGCTGCCCTCATAGGCCATATTAGCTCTATCCCTATTCGTACTCTCTTTTATTTAGACGATATTCTCATACTTTCTAAAACCCAGTCCCAAGCTACCAGGGATCTAGCCTTGGTCACTTCCATTTTGCGATGGCATGGTACTCCATTAATTGGGCCAAGAGCCATCTGTCCCCTACTACGTGTCTCCAGCACCTCGGGGCTGTTATTAATTCAGATACCCTTCAAGTGGCCCTGTCACTGGAGCGCCAGACCAGTCTCGCTGACATGGCCTCCAAGTTCCAGAGGCGGGGCTCCGCCTCTCTGCTGGGTCTTTCTAGTCTTCTAGGCAAAATGGTCTCTGCTTACGGCATCGTGCCGTGGTCTCGCCTCCACAGCAGGGAGCTGCAGTGGCTACTACTCCCCTACCAACGGAGACAGGCCAACACCTCGGCCTCAAGTATCATCTTGTCCCCGGAAGTTCGAGACTCGCTGACTTGGTGGACGTCGTCAGCAATTTCCCAGGGCTCTTCGTTCGGGGAAGTTCCCAGGATGGTCATCACTACAGACCAGTCTCTCAGGTTGGGGGAGCCTACCTGGACTCCCACATGGCACAAGGCCTTTGGTCCCAGACGGAACAGGCCATGAACATCAACGTCCTGGAATTGAGAGCCATCTACCTCGCTGTTCTCAACTTCGAGCCTCTGATACTTGGTCAGGACGTCCTCATCCTCACGGACAATGTCTCGGCCAAGGCTCACGTCAATCGACAGGGGGGGACACGGTCCCGATCCTTGATGCGGGGGTCCCTCCAGTTGGGTCTCTGGGCCGAATCCCATCTTGCTTCCATTCGAGCCGAACACGTTTCGGGGAAGGCCAACATCCAAGCGGACTCCCTCAGCCGCAACTTCGTAGATCAAGCCGAGTGGAGTCTCCACCCCCTCCTCTTCGAGGACCTGTGCTTTTGCTTCAGCCGGCCCACAGTGGACTTGTTTGCCTTGAGCAGCAACCATCAGCTTCCCCGCTTCTTCTCTCGCTTCCCCTCTTGAGGAGCGGAAGCAGTGGATGCGCTGCGGAGCCCCTGGCCTCCGGGACTTCTCTACGCCTTCCCTCCTCTTCCCCTTCTGTCCAGGGTCGTGAGGAAGTTGGTCATGGAACGGGCGGAGGTTCTGCTGCTGGCGCCTCACTGGCCACGCCACCCGTGGTTCGCCAAGCTGGTGTCTCTGTCTGTCTCCCCCCCCGTGGAGAATTCCCGACGATTGGATCTCCCTTCACCAGAGTCCACTTCTCCACCCGGATCCGCAGTCCTTCCAGCTGACCGCATGACGGCTGAGCGGCTCCTCCTGACCGAGACCCGAGTTCCACCTGGCGCCATTACCATCATTCAAGCTGCTCGCCGTCCGTCTAGCCTCCGGATTTATGACTCCACCTGGCGAGCCTTTTCTTCTTGGTGCCGCAGAGAGGGCATTTCTCCCACGAAGATCACAGTTGTCCAGCTGTTGGACTTTCTTCACCAGGGTTTCGTCTCGGGCTTAGCCCCTAATACTCTCCGACGTCAGGTGGCCGCCCTGTCATCAATACTTACCTGTTCTTCACCTAAGTCTCTCTCCAATGACCCTCTCATACGGTCCTTTCTAAGGGGCGCTACTAACCTGCGACCACCTATGGTCCATAGGTTCCCCACTTGGGACCTAAATAAGGTCCTTTCTGCCTTGTCTGGTCCTCCGTTCGAGCCACTGCGGGACATCAGCCTTAAGTTTTTATCTTTTAAAGTTTCGTTCCTCGTTGCTATTACCTCGGCTCGACGGATATCTGAACTCACGGCCCTGTCCGTATGTCCCGATCTATGCATCTTCCACACGGACAGGGTGGTCCTTCGCCTGGACCCAGTGTTCGTCCCAAAGATCAATACCATCTTTCACAGATCGCAGGAGCTCACTCTCCCAAACTTCTGCCCTTCTCCTCGTCGACACCAGAAATATGTGTGGCATAAACTAGACGTTTGTAGGGCCCTCAAGATCTATGTGGCCCGTACGGCTTCCTTCCGGAGAACAGAAGCTCTCTTTCTTTCCTTTCAACCGTCTACTATGGGTTCCCGTGCCTCATCAGTGACCATAGGGAGGTGGATCAGGGCCACCATAGCGTCAGCCTACGAAGCTCACTCGCTTCCTGTTCCTCATAACATCACAGCACATTCCACCAGGAGCGCCTCCACCTCCGCTGCCTGGTCCACACAAGCTCCCTTGGAGGAGGTCTGCCGGGCCACCACATGGTCCTCGGTGACTCCATTCATAAGACATTACCGGCTCGACTCATACGCATCGGCTGACGCGGCGTTTGGCAGGAGGGTCCTACAGCAGGTCTGGCCTCTCCCTCCCTAGGAGACATCTGGCTTTGGTATATCCCAGGCATGACTGCCGTGGGCGCCTTATAGGAGAAAGGGCGTTGGTCTTACCTGATACGCCTCTTCTCTAGCTGGCGCCCACGGCAGTCAGCCCCACCCTTTCCGGCCGTCCCTGGTTCTGGTGGGTGGGTGGCTTTTAATTTCTCTGATTTCTTTCTACAGACACCTTCAGTCTACTGCACAACCTCGCCTCAAAACTGGGATAATGCAGGAAGGGGCGGTGTCAAGATTCAGTAGACTCGGTCCTATTGGTTGCCAGACATGTCACTACCCAGGCATGACTGCTGTGGGCGCCAGCTAGAGAAGAGACGTATCAGATAAGACCAACGCCCTTTTTCTGCTTTAATTGCCTTTACTGTGTTTGGGGCTTTAAGCACTTTTCCAGTTCTCTGGTAGTTCCCCAGTGCTCCATGATCTTTGAATAATATGGTTTAGTGGTTCAGAGATCACATCTGCCAGCTCCTTCAGAACGGTGGGATGCAATCCATTTGGTCCTGGTGATTTGAATTTGTCTAGAGTGAATAGGTTCTCTTACAATTTTCTTGCCTATTTGGATTTGTATTCCTAATCTATCTTTTATGGTACCGGTTTTGATAGACTGGACTGTTTTTTCCTTTTGTGTAAAGATGCAAAAAATGAATTAAGCACTAACCCTTAGTGAGAAGATTACTGATTGTTTCTTTGTCTTCTTTGTTTTTTATATGTTGAAAAAAACTTTTTTAAAATAATTTTGTTACAGTATTAATTCATTCTGAGCCTTAGCTTTCCTGAGTTCATCTTTGCAGGTTCGGGCTATATGTTAACATTCTGTCTGAGTTGTATCTCTCTTTTCATTTTTTATACTTGTCCTTTTTGTCTTTCAGTTTATCACAGAGCTCATGGACCCATGCTAGTTTCTTATGGGAGAGCTTATTTTTCTTTTTCAAGAAGAAGAAATATTATAGTGCTATAATATCATTTTCAGGGTTCCCCAAGCTTTTTGAGTTGTTTTCCTCTTTAAGATTTCCATCCATGGAATCCTTCCCAAGCACTCTCTAAGTTTGTTGAAATCAGTTGCCTTAAAGTTCAAAACTCTAGTTTGATTTTGTTCTATTCCTTATCCTTGCATTATGTTGAATCCCAATATTGCATGGTCAGTCTCCCCCAAAGTTCCTGTTACTTCAACCCTTCTATCATTCCATCTCTGTTAGTGACAATTAAGTCCAGTATGGCTGGCCATCTAGTTTCCTTCTCTATCTTTTGGATGACAAAGTTGTCTGTTAGGTTGTCAGGAACCTGTGATTTTTCACTAGGTACAGAGTTTGGGTAGCCTGTAATATACACCTATGGCTGTGCCATTCTCATTTGAACCTAAATACATTCGGGTTAAAATACATACATTTTTATTGTTGTTTTGTTGCATTTCTATAGAGATGTAACTCCACCTCATTTTTTATTAGTTCTGTTTTCAACAGTTTGTATCCCTCTGGCTGTATGTTCTAGTCATGGGTTTCATTCCACCAAGTTTTGGTAGTGGCAGTGATGTCATATCTGTCCTCATATACAAGGATATTAAATTCACTCTGTTCCTCATACCGCGAAACTTAGTGTATAGGCATCTGAGTCCTTTTTTATTAATTATGTGTTTGGTTTTTGTTTGGTTTTTTTCCGCAAACCTGCCTTTTTTTATTATTATTATTATTTGATTGGTCTGAATTGTAGAAGTCACCATTTTACTTGTGGTAAAATGCATGGGCACCAACAGAACAGGGACATAAGGGGGGAGACATTTGGAATTCTTCTTCTCTCACCCGCCACCTCCCCAGAAAAATTAAAATTTGCTGAACATACTAAGGGGAAGAACAACAGCAGGGGTCAGAAATGATTGATGGGAAAAAAAAAACACCCAGAATATCTATTCTACTTCCCAAAGTAGGAAATGTTTTTACATCTCCTGTTTTGTGTCTGAGTTCCCTTTTTTTTCTTACCATTTGGTTAATTGCCGTGAGATTTGTGCTTGGAATTAGCTTTTAAAAATTCATCTCCCTCCTCCTCCAGTTTTAATTTAAAGCCCTTTGGATAAGTTCAGCCAGCTGGTTTCCAAAGATATTTATCCCAGTTCTTCTGAGGTGTAACCCATCCCCTGCTAGAAGTAGAGCTGCATTACTAGAAGAAATCCCAGAACTCCTTGTTGCCACTGCTAACTGAATCATGTTAGTTGTTAGGCTAGGACCCATCCTGATCCAATCCATACCTGGCTTGCTCCCTTCTAGCACTGAACCCAGTAAGTTAAAAAACTACCTCCTCTTCAGCTCCCCTCACCTGCCATTTTGGCTGCCTTACATTCTTCTCTTCTGCTGGCCTTGCTGCCCTGTGCTCTGCTTGCCCTACTGCCTGTCAACCCTCCTCTCTGCCAGCCCTGTGGCCAAGTGACACTTGCTGTCTTCCTCCCACTGCTGACAAGGTGTACCCAGCTTGGTCGTAGGAGAGGCAACTGCTGGCTGTGCCAGGCCTTCTTCCCAAGGCCACTTGCACTGTTCTCTAAATCAAGCAGTACCTTCTCATTATGCTCTGGAAGATCTTGGAAGCTTTCTGAAGGCTGAAAGGAAGGAAGACAGTAAAGGTCAGTTGTGGGTGGCAGGACCAGTAAGTGCAGGGTGGCAGAGCCAGCAGAATGAGTGGAGCACAGACCCAGGATGGCAAGTAAGTGGGGGGCAGGAAGATGGCAACAGCTCAAGCTTTGCACTATGGTGCTGGGATGGCCAGACACAATTTAAATATTAATATTTTGAGTAATAAATATAAAATCAATGGCAGACAGCTATTTATATTGGTTCATGTCTGTAATATATTGGGTTGGTAGTAGGTTGATCGTTTTGCTAAGATCAAGTGATTTTTTAAAATTACAATTTGGTGTAGACTTTATTGGGTTGGGCTTAAGTTTTTGAAAATCAGTGAGAATTCTAAATACACATGGTTGTATTACCAAGAGGATACAGTTATACTAAAAAGTAATATCTGTAGTGTAAGAGACCTGGAAATAAATTCATTTTTTTCAACAAAGTAGTGAGAAAATAGTCCCAGTTCTGTCTATATGAAATAGATTATTGTTAGGATGAAGGTTATCAAGTGCATTATATACAAAGTTCATGTAAAATTCTATAGCAATAGTCCATATTGTCTTTCTCCACTCTGAATAGAACCTGAGCTGAACAAGGAGCAGGACTTAATACATCCTTAGAACTAAAAGTGCTATTTTGATCTTATAATGCTATAAATACAGCCACATGGGATTTCAAACATAAAAAGCCCTTTGAGACCTTGGCCTCTTAAAAAGCTTTTATCTAATTAAACTCAACAATATTTATTTGTCCCCAGGCAATAGACAAAAGATAGCTAGTTTTTGCCTTCAGCAAATCACAAATGAAACAAGCAAATGTTCTATTGCTTGAGTTGCCAAACCCATTCTTAATTTTCGTTGGGCAGGAAATAGTTGCTCATCAACTTATATATTATATTTGGCAAACAATGTCCTTGTAAGTAGGTCATATTATAAGATCAGGGTTTAATTTTCTTTGCCATATTACAAGTAAGGCTTTAGTGTCTTACTGTGGTCTGTTCAAACTACATACGCCACAGAAAATACACAATGGACACAGAGAACTACACAAGAAGAAAATATTTATGTTTTAAGTTTTAAGAGAGGCAAATCATTTATTACAGAATGGAGTACAGATCAAGGATTACTTGATTATGGAAGTGAATGGAATAGCACAGAGAAAACATTATGAATTAAAGGTCACTGTTCTGATGTATATTTTTGTATAGAAACTTGTGCACTAGCAAACAAATGCAAAATGACCAGTGATAAATCTTTGATGTCATAATCAAATTGTCACATCTAACATTTTTCCCAAACAAATTTGCTTTGACCAAAATAACACATTTATCCTGAGAATGCAATGTTTGCCCCATAAATACATTTACGGTCTCCAATTTTATATAATAAAATATATAAGGTATTTTAATATCTTGCATTTAACAATTGAGCATTTACATAAATTTTCAAAAACAGAAGATTGAAAAGCAAAGCAAAATGTGTATTCCTGAAGCCAGGACTTTCTTTATATTTCTGATATACACAAACTGTACAATCTGTTACATATTTGTTATAAATTACAAATCTCATGAAATGGAGATATTTGAGATTTATCAATCTGTATCAAAATATAAATGCATTAAGAACATTGATAATTATTTAAAGAGGTTGATGTATGAAATGACACATATTTTAGAATAAAATAATCTGCAAATCAGAGGGTAGTAGATCTAATATATTAAAGGAAATGTCTGTAAAAAACATTTGAGGATATCTCTTTGAATATAATACATAACTGTCAATATAAATGTCAAGATCTAGTTTTTTGTTTTCAACATTCAATATAATTTGTTATGTTTGTTTTATTTTGTCAAGAAGTGTTATGCCTTTGAGGACTTCTAAAATGCTGCCATTGTCACTTGTTATCTAAAGGCTGTTTCTGTATGCTTTCCTTTCTTCATAAAGATGCCAACGCTGTTCTTCCAACCAAAAACAATTCCAATTAGTCTATATCCTTACTACAAGCATAACATGACAGTGATACAAGAACAAGTATTGATTTAAACAAAAAGCCATTTTTAAAAAGAGTGTTCATTCTTACCAACTCCAGTAGTTATTGATTCTGTGTCAATGTTGTTAGCTTTTTTCTTTGCCACTTCAGCTAGTGCCAATTCACCCTTATCTAGTGCAAAGTAATGGATGTCCTTTAGAAATAAAGCAAAATAAGATTAATCTAAAATGAATCTTGGGCAGGTAACAAAGAAGAATTTGAAAGGTTCTTTATTCCTTCTATCAGATACAGAGTTAGAAATGATGAGACTATATTTATAATTTTCTCTGTGTTTGGAAATGCAGGTTTATAATCCAACTTGAATTTCTTTACTTAGTAATGAATGAAGCAGTAGCCATTAACAGAAAGAATAGAGCTATTCAATCCTGTGGTACAACTAAACTTTTAATAAACAGCTTAGACCTATTGTAAAAACCAAAGCTTTGGCAAATATCTCAGTATAAAGGAAACATGAAGGTATATAATTAAGGTATATTTTTCCTAACATTTCCTAATGATTTGTGATATCCTAATAAATATTTATGACTTTGTTTGCCTTTTTATTCCTGAATGTTTCCAATCTGGATTTTTTACTTTGTTTATTTGAGTCTGAGTCTGAAATTAGAGGCATAAGTAGCTTGGGAAATTTCATTTTATATTCTAAATCAGACCAAATCAGCATTTTACACTCCCCAGGCCACATCTCTCTTTTTGTCTGCCTCTATCAGACCTCTGTGAGGTCAATAAATGTATACCATGCATGTAATACAACTGCATTGCTTTTGTTTTGAAGGCAACATTTTTTTAAAAAAATTACGTATTATGTATTGTGTGTGGGTGATGTGGACACACATCAAGGACCTCACCCACACAGGATGTTACGAAACAGCCGACTAATCTGCAAACATCAACTCCATCAACCAATCAAGATGTAACAACACAGGCAACCAACCTGCTCACAGCAACAAAGCCAGCACCCCACACCTCCCCACCAATATTTATCTAGAGACGGCAGCTCCAATCACTCTTTGCTTGCACAGGCACAAAGCTGAAGGCACCAACCTGAAGATGACGAGTGGGACCTCGTCGAAATGTTGCCAAGATACTCTCAATCTTACATGGGAAAAGACCTGAATACGCCAAGACTTGCATATGTATGTATGTGTGTGTGTGTGTGTGTGTGTGTGTGTATACACACACACAAACACATATGTTTTTCCTCTAGCCAGGTTTTTCCTACATAACCAAGGTTTTTCTGCAGCCCTAGCTCAGTGGAATCACATCTACTCGATTCTGGGATTTTTTCTTTCTGGCAGCCAGCAAGTTCTTGCTGCCAGGTGAGAGACTTATATAGATCTATTTCTGGCTCGTTAGCCATCATCAGTAAGCCACACCCACATCTATCATATATATACACATACACACATACACACATACATATAATGTAGAGTTTAAATGAATAATTAATCCAACCTGTCTTTTTTTGGGGGGGGGAATGACACTGTTTGTTCGATTGTGTATTGGAATTTTGAAAAAGAAAATTATAATAAAAATATTTTTTTTTAAAAAAAGCCATTTCTTGTTATACCAATCTCCTCTTTTCAGTGGATTTATTAATATTTTTTAATCTTGCTTACTAAACAACACTTCCAACTACAGGGTCTTGTCCCACATTTAAATTCCTCCATGTGGTTATCTATTTCATATTAAGTAACACAATTTATTTATATATGCATGTACATATTCAGATGTTCTTGGCAACATTTTTCAGAAATGGCATGTCATTGGCTGCCTTCTTAAGGCTGAGAGAGAGTGATTGAACCAAATCACTCAGCTGGCTTTGTGACTAAGGCAGGACTAGAACTCACAGGCTCCAGGTTTGTAGCCTTAAACTTTACACCAGACTAGAATGGAATACTTATAACTTTATCCAGATCTTTTATTTATGTTTCCCTACCTCTGTTGAAGGATTATTATTATTATTTTCATTATATACAAAATTGAGACAACCCAAGATCACCAAAACTTCTATTTTCATCTGAACAGTTCAAAAGTTCACTACTGCTCTTTCAAACTGAAAACTAACATAAACGAAGCTTCAGAAAAGAAGCCCCCAAACAGAGCTTCAGAAAAAAAGCCTCCAAACAGAGCTTCAGAAAGAGGCTTTTTTCCTGAAGCTGTTTCGGAGGCTTTCAGAGGCAGGAAAAAAAAGTTTTTTCTGAAACAGAGTTTCAGAAGTTTCAGAGGCAGAAAAGAAAAAAAAAAAGCAAGGCACAGAGCTCACAACCAAGGAACCTGTTGCTAAAATTCACCTCTGGGAACAGCTGATTGGGAGCCCAATCCACCTGCCAATCAGCTTTTTTCTTATTTTCCTCTCCAAAAACTAAGGTGTGTCTTATACTTTGGTGTGTCTTATATTCCAAAAAATACAGTATTCTGATTGATTTCTTAAATTGTAGCTATCATAGACATATCTGCTATAGACTTATATTTGCAGTTATACTTTAATAATAATAAATTTAATAAGCATTTGCATTTAAAGTAGATCCAACAAATGCTACTTCCTTTAAATTACCTAAAAGGGCCAATACAAACTATTCAAGGATTGTATGTAGCTATTGTTGCCTTCTTAGTATCAAAATCACTTTTTCAGCAACAAGTTTACTTATCCTTCTTATTCAGGGGCTTCTATTTTGCTCAGCTTGGAACATAAAAACAGAGGAACCAGTAGTAGTTTACATTCTGCTGTGCATGCAGGAAAAATTTCAACACAGATATCAATACTAAGAGGATGAAGTGAAAGCTTATTAAAGTATCTTTTCATGGACATTAATGAAACAGCATGAATGCTAAGATTTTTTGGAATAAAGGAAAATATACTTTAGATTTTCTGAAGGACTCAAATCTCAATAAAAAATCTTTACTCTAGAATGAAGAGCCTGGTCCTCCAAAATATTGCTGACCTATTGCTTCTAGTATTTCTTGGTGGTACTTCTTTGTGCTGCTGGAAACTGTAGTTTAAAATCAGCTAGAGGGCAGTTTCTTATGCTTTTAACTACTACATTCCTACCATGTTTTCTCAAAAATAAGACAGGGCCTTATTATCGGGGGTCTTATCCCTAAACCGACCGGCTGCTTTGCCAGTGCTGCTCAGGCCACTGCCTCCAGCAATTGTGGCAGCTTTTCGTTACTTCCTGTGCAAACAGTACGAGGTGAGGAGGCAAGGCGGGGGGGCAAAGGGGGGAACATGCCCCACATGCCTCTGTCATCCACGCGGAATGGCCTCATGGAGGCCGCTCCTGCAAATCCTAGCTCGCTCGCAGCTTCTCTTAGTGGTGAGCCGGATGCACCACTGCCACTCGGGAGAACAAGAGAGAGAGGAGGCGCTATGAGAGAGCCCATTTTTGATGTTCTTCTCCTCCCAGGCGACGGCAATGTGTTTAGCTTCCCAAATCTGGCTTGCCAATCTTGGCCGGCAAGGGGGTGTGGCAGGTCAGGAGGGGTAGGGTGGCAGAGAAGTAAGATTCATGGAGTGAGATGGGACTCTCCTTGCCGTCCCCTCGCCCGGCATGGCAGGAGCTGGAAGTCACGTAAGACACGGTGGAGAAGACAGGCAGAGAGACAGACAGGGTGAGAAGCAACAGGAGTGAATATCCTCCTGTCCACTTTTGTTTGGTAATGGGGCACTGACCATTTAGCCAGATCTCAACTCCACAATCTTTGGAGATTTGGGAGGTGACTATTTTTTCCCCCTCACTTTTCTCTCTCCCCCTAACTTCATTCTTTAACCGGGAGGGGAGGACGTGGGATGAGATATTTATTGCTTCAGCTGTACAAGTGGCCTTAAAGCGCTGCCCACCCCTTCAGCCCCGAACCCGACAACAGAGTGAAACTTCCCCCCAGCCTTCAACGTCCAGGCCGCATGAACTGAACCCAAGAGATACAAAGAAGCAGATTGGAAAGGGCTAGCTGCAATTCACAGTGTGGTCTTCTGTCCCAGCTTTTTCCACTAATGGAAAACTAACCTGCTTCTTTCTCACGTCGTGTTGTTTGCGCGGCAGCTGTGCATGCGTCTAAGTATTTTGGCGGGGTTATTTTTTGGGGGGGCTTATTTTAGCGCATGTGCTCGAAAGCCCAATATTATCCAGACATGTCCTAGTTTCGGGGAAACACGGTAGTATTTTCCTACATGTAATCTGAAAACAAAGGCTTCTCCCCATTGACTTTACTTGTTGGAAGCCTGCTGAGAAGGTTGCAAACAGTGATCACAGGATTCTGGCATACAGTAAACATCATAAATATATGCAGGTTGCCAAGCATCTGAATTTTGATCATGTGACTGTGGGGATGCTGAAACAGCCATTAATGTGATGACTGATCATAAATCACTTTTTTTCGGGGCCATTGTAACTTCAAATGGTTGCTAAATGAATTGTTGTAAGTCAAGGACTAGCTCTACTTCTCATATATCATTGGGCTAGAGATGAAGGAATATACTTATTACTTATTTTTTATATATAGCTCCAGGGCTAGGATTTGGCTATTTGTTGAGCCCTAACGTTTTTGATAAGATATTGTCAGGTATTGGATGACTTTATCTGGGCATATACAGTATGTTCCTCTTTTTTTTAATTTTTTTTCTCTTCTTTTTTTAACCATGTAATCTATCCAGAATCACTTTCGGAGTCAGATGGCCTTCTAATAACACAAAATAAATTTATAATTCCAGTAATTCAATGAATTACTTTATTTATAACATCAAGCTGTTTAACACAAAACAGATCAAAAAGCATCTAATTAAAGTGAAGCTATATCAGGAAAACCAATTAATCTACCCATTCTTGTGTTTTTTTTGTCTCATTTTGGTTTTTTTTCCAAATTCAAATGTACAGTTATATTTTATATACTTTAACTTTATTTTTCATGCTAGTTAAATTTTTTAAATTTGCTTGCTCACATCCTTACTGTTTCTTGCTTACGTTAATCACACTTGACTGAAGTTGGATCATAATGCACAGCAACACTATTTGTATTGCAAGAGAAATATAATCATACTTCATTGAGTTCATTTATCTGTCCACTGAATATTCATAAGTTAAATGCAGTTGAATATTAGCATTGGTATGTGCACTAGAAAATATTAAACTTCTTTTGATATTGGAAGGAGGGAGGATATTGTACTCATTCTGTGAGAGTGCCAAGTAGGTTAGTGTTAGTGAAGTGTACAGAGAATTCATGTGATACTATCCCTTTATGAATAAGCACACAAATCACATTTTAAAAAACTATATAATGAGCATCAGAAGAAGAGAGAAGGGCAAAGTTGAGCATGTCCAGCTTGCAGTGAGTATTCTCCAGAAATATCTTCAACTAAAATGTACTGGCCTTCCATTGTAGGACATTGGCATTCTGCAAGAAGTAGAAGAGGCACAGTGCTAATCTTCAAATTTCCTCCTAACCTGATCCCAGGAAATCTGTTTTAGAACATCTGGTATAATTATTCAGTGGTGTTATTGCATAATTACAAATCAGTCTATTATTTTGTAATTCTGACAATGAAACAAAAAATATTAATCTTTTTGTGAAGCATTTTTCTTCTATAAGAAAAATGTATCTGTATCACTACAAAGCTTTTTCTTTAAACCTTCCTATAAGAAGCACAACTGCCCCTGTATCTCAGGTATGGTCAAAACAGTTGGGCATGTCCTGGTATACTGCAGATTTTATAGGGAGTTACACAATACACTTATTATGTTCCTGTTAGCAAAGTTTAGGCCACCTGGATGAATTCCTGCTTACCTATTTACTTTGAGATAGGCAGCCTGCCACTATCTATGAAAAAAATGGCACAGCGGCATGTTCAGCATAATCTACTATTGCTTTTATAGTACTATTTCTTTCACTGTTTACTATCTGTAAGTGCTAGTTGGCTGTTGTAAGTGATTGGCCTTTGGCTTTAATACAGGATTCATTTATTAATTTATTCAAATGCTCCTCTTTTTGTGTTACTATTATTGTAACAGAAGCACTCTGAATAATATTAATAGTTTCGAATGTCAGCATTTATGCACACCACTCAAGAAAGATTTATGTCTCTCTCTATGGTGTTTTCAAAGTAAAGCATCCCAACTAATTCCTTCCTAAGTATATGCAACCATAATTGGAGTAAACTTGTAAAACTTGTTTTTATTCTCTGATGATATTACAAATCAGTAACTTCAGGTAAAAACAGAATGGTGTAAGAAATATGAGTCATCCCTGATGAAAATAAATGTTTAAATGGTTAGAAATGCAAACCTAAGGCTCAAGGAACCCCAGCCTTAGCAGAAGTTAAAAGATGAAGGCATACAACTCCTAAAACTCCTGGGAATTTGAAGGTGCCTAGAACACTTGAAACAGGTGTGGTTTTAGAAGAATGTCTGTCTGGAGGCAAAGAAGTAAGAACTAGTAAAAATTTGCCATCAATATTATACTTCCTCTGTCCATAATCCTAATAACGTTGTCAAAAAAGGAGAGCCCTGAGGAACTTCTTAAAGGGATAAAAGCTTATACTATCAATTCAGCTGAGGTAATACCGTAATTGTGTATCTCGTTTTTATTACGTACTTAGTAGCATGTTCATCTGATACAAATGAATTAAAAGGATTTTCAGATTAAACTCACGATGCCAAATTTTCATAACTGGCTGTACTTGAAAACATTTTAATGTACTTGAAAACATTTTTAAAAAGTGAATTTTCTACTCAGTTTTTTAAAATATATAAAGCACTACCAAATAAAGGTTATTTATGGTTATATACCTTTTCTTCTTTAATTATATACTTCTTTGTTAAGAACTCATTAGATTCTTTCAACTATGTAGACAAATATAATGCTGAAGAATGACAATTTGCTTCCAAAATTTAGCAGCACAATTTCTGAGAATTTTGGAGGCTACGGAAGCAGTATACAAGGGAGTACATTGTATTCCCCTGCACTAAGCTGTGGTTATAATCATTGCACAATAAAAACTAGTGATCTATATTTATATGTATACAATGTATAAATTATGATCCATGTGGTACAGTATGCTATAATTTTCTCTTATTTATATTAAACAATTTGTTAAAATTCATACATATTATTTTCAAATGAACTTTCAAAATCACATTTTCTACACCAAAATGGTGCCATTTATGAATATTTATGATGTAGATGCAAATTGTATTAAAGTAGCATAACTATTTTTATGTTACGAATATAAAGGAATTAGAAAAGTTCCTAATATTTTCCTTTACATAATTATATTTTATTTACCACATAAACTAAACCAGTATTGTTTTTGAAGAATCAAATCTTGCACCTATCCATGCAAAATTCCAAGAATTTTTCAGAATTATATCTATACTGCTTGGATCATCACATAAGACCTTTATTCAAGTGTCAGTCCTTGGGTCTGCCCTATTTATAACAGAACGTTAGTTGCCCTTTCAAACTGATGGCTTGAAAAGATGGACCCCACTACAAAAGGATTTAAAATGAACAACTTTAATAATGCTTGATGTTTGCTGTCATATATAACAGGGGTCCCCAACCTTTATGGCACTCGGATCCATGGAAATTTTTTTTCCATGCACTGGTGGGGGCATGGTTTTGCATGCTATCTAGATCCCAAACATGTGCAGATGAAGCTTCACACACTTGCATGGCCCGGTTCCTAACGGTTTGCAGCCTGGGAGTAGGGGGACCCCTGATATATAAGATTAGCTGCTTTGGCACAGTAAAAATAGATGACATCCATTCATTTAATTCATTTTTGAATTTTATACAAACTAATAAATATTGTTTCATTTATATGTGATATGGTACTTTATGCAATAGTTTTTATTTATATTGAAGACCATTACCTGAAAAACCCCTTTAAGAGGAGTTGCCTACAATAGTATTACAGTTATTGTATTATTCTCATATTTACGCACTTCAAGGAGAATCAGCAATATACAACACTTAACAGAACTGTCACAAGAGTGTGTCTTGATTGAAAGCTCACCTCAGGCACTCTCTTAGAACAATTGTGTTTGCAGTATTTTTACTCCATTCTTCAGGAAGTTCTCACAGCAGTTTACAAACTCAAGGGTGCCTTCATTCCTAGCCTTCCATTTACCTTTTAAAAATTACACTGAACACTACTGACAGAAATTTTGCAAGGGTATTCTGCAGTTTCTATACATTCTCCTTCTCCCTCCATCTCCCATATAATCTGCTTTAGAGAATCTACCATGCTCCTGGAGTTGCATATTTTGAAAAGAGTGACAGTGTATGAATCCAACTTATTGGTGGATACCATTCTGTTAGAGTAAGAATACTCCAGATAGTCCACCAGAAATGACAGGTCACTTAACGATGGTTCAAAGTTATGAGCGAAAGCCCAACATTACATACGAGTCTGTTTCAAAGTTATCACAGCTGCAGTGGGTCTGCAGTCATTCACCGTTACAACATACCGTGGAGATGCTGCCGTGCCCTCCCAGCCTTTTTTGTTTTATTTAAGAAATGTGGCTTTCTCAGGAAGAGAAGGAGGGAGGGAGGGGATTAAGCAAGGGAAAGGTTTTGGGAAGCTCATCCTGAAACTGCCGCCTTTTATGCAGCTTCCCAAAGTTTGTTAGCGGCAGGAGAGGTTTGCAGCTGGCTGAACAGCAGCCAGCTGATTGGTGAAAAAAGGTCTGAAAGAATTGTCAAGGCCCTTTTATTGATCTTTTCCAACTGTCCCAAATAGGTGCTAAAACTAAACTCTCCACCTCTGCTCTCCCATTTTATCCCTTTTAAAATCCTTACCTTGATTGCAGACTGAAGAGTAGAGGAACCAATCAAGCAAGGAAATAAAATCTTTCTACAGGATCCAATCTGGGTCAGTCACCAAGACCAGAGGTTTATCTTCTGAGCTTTCAGACTCATGCCGGAGCCCATCCTTAGGGAACTTCTCTCTAGCAGAATGTGCGCCTGCTAGAAGCACACACACTGCTAGAGAGAAGTTCCCTGACGATGGGCTCCAACACGAGTTTAATCAACAAAATAGAGGATACTGGGTCTTTCTAAGCTTAAGCTGTTTGTCTGACTGCCTGATCAATAAGTCTGTCCCTGCCAGGTTTTTTGTTGTTGTTTTTCTTTATTGAGGAAATGTGGCTTTCTAGGGGAAGGAGGAGTTAAGCAAGGGAAAGGTTTTGAGAAGCTCGTCCTGAAGCTGCCACCTTTTATACAAGGGCCAGCTTCTCAAAGTTTAGCAAGTCACAGAAGAGGTTTGCACCAATTTCCAGCAGATCAGTGCAGAAAGCTTTGAAAGGCAGGGAGTTCTTTTTTTTGCCCTAGAAAGCAGGGCATCTTGGCAGAAGGAAGGACAGGGACAAAATTGGGAAAGGCAGAGTTTTCCTTCTCCATTGCTTCTCTCTGGCAAGAGAGACAGCTTGTGGCAGGCCGGCATGAGAGACACCCAAGGGTATGGGAGCCGTATGGGATATCATGGGATGGGGGTGGTCTTGAGATTAGGCCTCCCAGGATCTTCCACCCCCCTGAGCTCTACTTAACAACTTGTTCATTTGTTTAACAAATG
Source organism: Arizona elegans (assembly GCA_022577455.1). Lineage (NCBI taxonomy): Eukaryota > Metazoa > Chordata > Lepidosauria > Squamata > Colubridae > Arizona > Arizona elegans. The sequence continues at coordinate 176,435,033 of JAKOOJ010000001.1, forward strand.
CACTGGGGAGAGCAAGGATGGCTGGTTGTTACTTGAGGCAGTTCATTTAACATTGTCCCAATTTTTGACCCTAATAGGCAGGCACTCCTATTATGGTCATAACTCAAGGATTACTTCTATTGGATGCAACAAAGAAGTTAATTAATAGTCTTAACAGGCTTGTACTTGATATTGATTCAGATGTGTATCCAAAACCTTTGTCAAAATTCTAGAGTCATTTTACAGGGTAAGATTTAAGAACCTTAGAAACTGGGGCTACTTTATCTTTTTATAGTATCCAATTGTATTGGTAGACTAATCTATATAATTTTACACTTAATGCTCAGATTTTACATATATGCTGCCTGAAATATTTCAATCCTACTTCAATTACATTTGTATTTTGGTATGCATGTATTTGTAATTAAAATGTAACTTAATTCTTTTAAAGCACTGTACATCTAAAACAAGATTTTTGTTGCTGATGTTTTAAAGAAGCCACTGTTTAATTTGTCAATTGTTTTACTCTCTAAAGCTAGGATGAAAAAATTCTGTAGAGACATTTATCTGTTTGTTTGTTTGTTTATTTGTATTTCAGAAGATCAAGAATGGCCTGCTTCACCTGTGGACTTTCTGCTTGCTACACAGCTATTATGCATCTATTGAATTGTAGCTAACAGAGCTTAACAAATGGTTTATTTCCTTCCAGTGAGATATTAGTAAGACAATTAGTTGATAGGAAAGAAAGAAAGAAGGAAGGAAGGAAGGAAGGAAGGAAGGAAGGAAGGAAGGAAGGAAGGAAAGAAAGAAAGAAAGAAAGAAAGGTGTGTGTGTGTGAGTGTGTGTAAATTTTCTTGTTCTTATGAAATTGTAAAATAGTTTAGTTTAATTTAGCACATGATTCAAAGATGCACCAAGCTGAAGGAATCGGATTTAAAAGTAAGAATGGCTAGAACTTATTTGAAGTTATATAAGGGGAAAAAAAAACCAGGTTTTGAAGAACTAGTCAAGATTTAATTGGTAGTTAAATGTTCAAAAGCTCCTCCAAAATTATTTGAGAAGAGATGGAAAAAAGCAGAGCTGTCGCTTACCTGGCTGTGATAGGCAAAAGTGGCCACAAGATATACATGTTAACAAGAAAACGAAAACCCCTTTTATGTTAAGGAACGAAAGTATTTCAAAGAGATTACTTCCTTATTTATATTTATATCCCACCTTTATTATTTTTATAAATATCTTAAGGCAGTGAATGTATCCAACACACCTTCCTCCTCCTATTTTCCCCTTAACAAAAAACCCTATGAGTGAAACAGTTCCTTCCAAGAGTAAAAACAACGAACAAACAATATAGAGTCATCCACTTGAAAGGGAATGAATATAAATACCTCTTTCTTTATAACAGGATAAAATTGAAAGAGAGAATATTTGTCCACTGGTGCAAGAAAAGTAAATCATCCTGTATAAATAGAGGAGAGTTGAAAACAATAACTGCCTCAAATAGCAAGGAATGATTTGAATTGAGGGCACAGTTATATGAAGCAAGTGCTTCAGACTTTTGCTCTGTATGGGAACTAATATACCTGTGTAGAAGATCTTTATTCCAAGCATAGAAAAAGACATCTAGTGATTCAGGATTTCCTTCTGTGCTTTCAGAAATTATGGCATAGGACCGTGATGGCGAACCTATGGCACGGGTGCCACAGGTGGCACGCGGAGCCATATTGGTCGGCACACGAGCTCAGCTCTGGCACGCATGCATGCACCAGCCAGCTGATTTTCGGGCCTTCAGGGGCCATCAGAAGTCAGGAAACACACTGTTTCCGGCCTCCGGAGGGCCTCGGGGGGGAGGCCGTTTTTGCCCTCCCCAGGCTCCTAGAAAGGCTCTGAAGCCTGGGGAGAGCAAAAAACGGGCCTACCGTGCCCACCGTGCCATCACATGCCAAAAGTGGGGGGGGAGCATGGGGGTGCATAGAATTATGGATGTGGGCATGCGTGCATGTGACCCCACCACACTCCCCCTGCTTTTGGCACGCGATGGCAAAAAGGTTAGCCATCACTGGCATAGAACATTCTTTGTTGAAAGCTCAACACAATAGTTTACCATTTATGGAAAGTAGTGACAGGCAGAGTGACAGAATCATTATATTTTCATCTGTATAGGTAAAAAGTATCAATTGGCCAGAGGCACTATTTCCTAAAGAGTCAGTTGAAGAGCAGGGCAAATCTTCCTTATTAGTTGGCATAGAAAATAGGCATTGAATCCTCAGTAGCTAATTGAATTGTGGTTCTGAACCATAGACACAAACACTTCAATTACTATATCTAGAAAGGGACTAATCATTACTACATGGAACTATAAATATGGAACTGGGATTGTTGAACATTATCTAGAAAGGAGCTGTGTTATCCAAGCCACATCATGGAAGAACAGTTTGCAAAGTGTACCAATTGCACTTCATATTTGGATCCTCTGTATTTAAAAAACAAAAACAAAAAAGACTCCCACTTGTCTGGGAATGTATGTCTATTTAATGTATACAAATTCATTTCTGAGAACGCGCTTCTATACTGTTACTCCCAAATAGCCACAAGAATATCTATGAATATATAATACATTTATAAAGCCACAAGGAAGGAAAAAGGATTTTCTAAAAAGTGTAAAAAGGACCACACATATACACACATACATTTCTGGTATCTGTATCATATACATACTTTCTCAGAAATATTTCAGAGGGTACTTTCAGAAGGTTCTTTTAAGGTTCTTTTAAAGCATGCTTAATTGAGAAAATTTATCACAGTACACATATCTTTCTAATTAGATGGAATAAGATGGATGATTAGAACGGTATACTGAAAAGTATTAAAAGACTCATGCAATTTCTTTTTGTATAATTAGGAATTTTCAAAAACTATAAAAAGAGAATGTAATTGTGCAATTGAACACAGAAATTAAATATTAAGATCAAACTAACAAGGCAAGTAGCATAATAGAATAAATTATATAAGCAGTTAGTGTCAAGGCTTAATTTAAACAGAATGTCTTAATTATGCAAAAGAGCTGAGTTAATGTAACTCTCTAAGGTTTCCTCCGTTGTTTTTCCTTCAGAAACAATAAAATCTCCTGCAGATCTACAGCAATGAGCTAGGAGACTGTAAAACTGCCATTGTCCATTAAACTTAATTGTCCATTCTGCTGCAGAAATCTTTTAAGAAAAGAGCTTCCCAGAGGGCTTGAATATAGGGTCACTTAAGAATTGAGTTACTTTTATTCTGGTTGCAAATTGTCTTCAACAGAGGTTACAGAAGGATAACGTGTAAATACCTCACTGCAGCTATTGACTTCTCAAATGTCAATTATAGAAATCTAATATGTGAAATGTGATGAAGGGTTTAAACAATCACAATGAAAAATTTCCACCTGTGTCAGAATATTATTAAATTCTTATTTAAGATTATTATTTTACCAAAACTTAAGGGTTTAACCAAAAGAGTGCGGTATTAGATATTCTTTCCAGTGGATTTTTTTCAACGCTTCCACTGATTTCATAAGTTCTACATGTGTTTGTCCAGTTCACTGACTCAGTAAGGACTTAACATAACTATTTCTAAGTTGCACTAGACTTGTATCATCAACTTGAAGATAGCAAAAAAGCTTCCTTATGCAGGACTGGATTGCCTGTGTACTTATGATAGCTTTTAGATTATACTATCAAAACCTCACCTGAAAGAATGAATGATTGATAATCTCTTTTAAGATCCAAAGCAATTGATTATTTCAATAACCATTATGAGGCCAATGAAAATACTACTCTCAAAGATGGTATAAGTTCAATAGGATAAAATGGTAAAATGTGGCTATGTTCCCTGGTTTGTCATACTAAAGAAGTTAATGCTTTAAAATAAGCATATTTTCTTTCAGATACAGCAGAATTTAGGTTTACCACTCTATTTTTCTTAATCAGAGGACATAAAACTATAAAGTGATCTATAGTGGAATGGCCAGATCTGAATCATGCCCATTTATGATTATTATTAAATTATTTCCCCACAGCTTAAGTGCTATCACATCAATTTCATGTGTGTTGCTATATTGTTCAATTTATGATAGCAAAAGAAATCCTGTCTTTCATTACTACTTACAGGTCAATTGGAAGAATTTTAAATTATCTTCTTTTATTAGATGAAGCAACTTTGTTGTTGCTACAGATAATGCTACAAAATTTGGCACAGCAACTATTGATATCCATATGTTCTGCTAAATAATAGGCTCATATGGTCACTTACAGAAAAGTTCCAATTGTGGACAATTTAAATCTTATTTTATCTTTGGGGAGTGTGTGTCTCTGATCCTTGGTTAAAATAAATTGAATCAATTAATATCCATGGATTCCAATTTTCAGATTTAAATAATGATAATGATTTATTACAACATTAATGACATCACTGTCATCTGTTTTATTTGGCTTACCCAAAAAGTCTACTTTCTTGGGAATTACAGATAATTATTCTAAAACATTTTATCATTTTTGTCATTGTTGAATTTCAGAAGCAAAATAGTTTCCTTTAGTGTGTTTTGTAATTGTATCCCTCCATTCACTTGACAGCCCTCTTCCTACTGGACAGCAGCGTAAATATGAGTTAGCAGTGTGCTGCAGCTATCAAAAAAGCTAATGCAGTCCTAGGTTGCATTAACAGAAGAATACTCAAGATCACATGAAGTGTTAGCACTACTTTATAATGCCTTGATAAGATCACACTCAGAATATTGCATTCAGTTTTGATCGCTACAATATAAAAAAGATGTTGAGACTCTAAAAAGAGTGTAGACAAGAGCAATGATGCTGATTAGGGGACTGGAGGCTAAAACATATGAAGAACAGTTGCAGGAATTGCAGGGGTGAAGTCTAGCAGGTTCTGACAGGTTCTGGAGAACTGGTAGTGGAAATTTTGAGTAGTTCGGAGAACCGGTAGTGGAAATTTTGAGTAATTCAGAGAACCGGCAAATACCACCTCTGGCTGGTCCCAGAGTGGGTGGGAATGGAGATTTTGCAATATCCTTCCCCTGGAGTGGGGTGGAAATGGAGATTTTGCCGTATCCTTCCCCTGCCATGCCCACCAAGCCACGCCCACCAAGCCACACCATGGTCACCAAGCCATGCCCACAGAACCAGTAGTAAAAAAATTTGAATTACCCTATTTTTCAGAATATAAGATGAACCTTTTTACCCCCCGCAAAAGAGGGTGAAAATCTGGGTGCGTCTTATACTCCGAATGTAGCCCCATCCACCCGCTGGCCCCCACCCTTGGAAGGTTGTCAGCCTCTGTGCATCACATTTTCCGGAAGTTTCAGGCAGTGGGGATCCTCACATTGCCAAAAATGAGCAATGTTGCACGCTGGGAGATGGCGGAAACGGTTAGGGTGCTGCTTGGAACCTGCTGAAAACTGCCACCGCCGCATTTTCATGAGGGCATGCGGCTGTACAAATTGCATCAAGGAATCGGGGAGGAAAACGCCAGAAAACACGCTGCATGGAGGCTATGCTCTTGTGAAGTGGGTTCGTCTGCATGAGAGGTGTAAAGCAAGGTGCTCGCCACCCAGCCTGTCCCTTTTCCAGACAACCCAGGTTGAGAGCGGTCAGGTTCTGCTCCTGGCCCAGGAGACGGATCTGGCCAGGAGGGAAGAGAAAGTAAGACTGTAGAAAAGGAGGAAGAGGATGCATGGCTTTGCAAATTGCTTCGGGGAACTGGGGAGAAAAATGCCGGAAAACGCAATGCATGGAGGCAATGCTCTTTTTCCTCCCCAATTCTCTGAAGCAATCCGCAAAGCTGCCCACCCTCCTTCTCCTTTTCTGCAGTCTCACTTTCTCTTCCCTCCTGGCCAGCAGTTCTGACAGCTGCCTTCATAACTTGTGCAAGGACTGGAGTTCCCCACCCCTTATAGCAGCAGACTTCTACTTAACCTCCTGAGATAACTGCCCCCATGAAAATCATCCCCCACCCCATCCTATCCAGACCAGGTAAATAGATAGGATTTGTTTTAAACTGATAAAAAGATCTGTGCTACGTGTTATCAAAATCCAAATGGAAGTGAGGACACCGCTGATCCTGATGCTGGTAGGCAGAGGCAGAATTCTTTTTTTCTTGTTTTCCTCCCCCAAAATTAAGGTGCGTCTTATACTCTGGTGCATCTTATACTCCGAAAAATACGGTACACCACTGAGAATTGGATATGTTTAGTTTAACGAAAAGAAGGACTAGGGATGAAATTATGGGAGTGTTCCAGTATCTAAGGAGCTGCCACAAAGAAGAGGGGGTTGACTTATTCCCCAAAACACCTGAAGGCAGAATAAGAAGCAATAGATGGAAACTAATCAAGAAGAGATCCAACCTAGAAATAAGGAGAAATTTCCTGACAGAACAATTAATCAGTGAATCTGTTTGCCTTTGGAAGTTGTGGATGCTCCATCACTGGAGGTTTTTAAGAGGAGATTGTATAACCACTTGTCTGAAATGGTATAGGGTCTCTTGCTTGAGCAGGTGATTGGACTAGAAGACCTCCAAACTCCTGTTATTCTGTTAATTCAAAAAGGGAACAGATCAAGCAATAGTTATCAAATATAGCTGGATCCAATGTGTCTTTTCAAGACAGAGCAATGTGTAATCATATTATAACCTCTCCCAAACTGAAGCACTGACTACTCCTGCATCTAGTTCGTTACATCCTATCTGCTACTGGAAAGAGCATGGATCAAGTATACAAGAGAGGGTACCCATGCTAGAAAGGAATCAATCTATTTCTTCAGAGACCACTGATCAAAAGAAGTCTCAGATAACATGGTGGATTACTGCTGCTGTCACCACTATGAACTCTGACCACAGGGAACCAGGATCTCAGCAAATCCAAGTAATTTATTGGCAGAAAGCTGAACAAAATAGTGACAGAAGCCCAAAGGGTGGCTTATTTGTGTTCTCCTTTCTACAATCCTAAATAAAATCACTGGTCAATAGTTTACTAATGCAATAAGGGAGGAGTAATGATATATCACTTTTCATCATCACAGTGTAGGCTCAAGCCTGAGATTGTATCTGTATTTAGTCAGTCTTCTACTAATGTTGTGAACTTCAATTATTTATCTGATCTCCTGAAATTCCTTAAAAAACCAATGAGCACACTAGAATTGACACATTAAGATATGCTACTTCAGATAATTTATAAAGAGCTCAAATCACTATATGCCAACCAATCAACAGAATGCATGTAAATATAATGCCATTCCTTTGCCTATCTTTGGGTTACTGTGGAACCAAAAACCCAGAAGGGCAGATCTCCAAGAGGATGATAGCATTGCCCTTGCCTAACCAGATTTCAATAATACATTCCAGCTGTCTGCTATCTATAATCAAGTCATGAAGAAACTTAGCAATTACAAATGGATCTGGCATTTACTCCAACCAATGTGAATCCAAGGCCACTAGTGATATGAATACCAAGATCTAGAAATGGAGTTTGCTTTCCAGACTTACACAACAGGATTTTCTAGAATACAATTATATAACTAATGGTATCAAATACTTTTAAGAAGCCCAGAGCAAAGGAAATGGATTGTATTTCTATTGTCCAATACTTAACCATCAGAACCCAAGGCAGAAATGACAATGGTTCAGATTTTATACAACTAATACAAAATTATAGTATTACACCATGGTGCTCATTCACACCATGTTTATCACTAGGCAATTATTATATGTGATAATATATTGTTAAGAATTGAGAAACTTTGTTGAGAATGATTGTCCAAAGAGGTTTTTTTGAAGAGGCAACTTCAAAACTTTCTAGTTTCTAGTTTTCCTTTGAAGACATTTTGCTTCCCATCCAAGAAGCTTCTTCAGTTCTGACAGGATGGTGGGAGAATGGAAGGATTTATACTTCTTCCATGTGCAGGTCTGCACATTGGGGAAACAAAACAACCACGCATCTTTGGGACTTCCGGTTTGACGTTGCGGTGAGACAGTCAGGGAAACAGCGGGCTCTGATGAGTCCCGCGAAAACCCCAACTGCCGAACCGCCACCAATGGGTCTATGGACCGAACCCGTCTTGCAGGGACAGGGGAAGGACAGGGGCGCCTCGGAAGACCGAGAGGAACAGGCAAGTTCCTTGGAGTCAGCAGCGGGGGACGGCAGCCATGGTGGCCATGGCCATGGCCATGGCCATGCCACGAAGCTGGGACAAATTGAACTAAGAGATGAGCAGGAGGAAAGACTGAAAGAACGAAGCTCTTTGAAGCCGGGTGAGTGACACCAACTTAGGCTTATAACAACGCAAGAGCAATGATTGGTATTTGTAAGACCCCTAGCCTTAAAACAGTGGCTGTGGATTAGAAGGGCATTGAAGATTTTGAAAAATAATTCCAGGAAGGAAAGACCCGCTAGAAAAGTATTTTGGGATAGATCTAATTGGAACAATTAAACATCGAGGCATGTTGAATAAGACTGGAAAAAACTTTTTAAAATTAGAATTGGACTTTAAAGAAAAAGGTATGGATTCAATACTTTTAAAACTCAAAAGAAGAAGAGAGTCAATTTGGATTGTTAAAGAAGTGTAATAAAATGGATACTGGCGTGACTAAGCGAAAGTGTGGATTGCAAAGTAACACCTTCTGCCTCAAAAAAGAAACAATGTAACTTGCTGGTTGCTGTGGAATACTTTGAAACTACCAATATTGAAACTACAAATGACTTTGGTGTTGGAGGCTTTTTCTTTGTCTACAGATGGCCTTTTCAGTGGAAAGAAAGAGGAAATACAACGGAACTTTTATAACTGTTACTAATTGGCGTAGGAACAAAAGAAAATGGCTCAGGAACAAAAGGAGGAAAGTTGATATACTTTATATTGAAAAAGAAGTAACAAAAAGAGTTTAAATGACACTTTGAGAACTAAATTAGAGATCAATTTGAAATGGATTAAATATTGACAGACAAGGAAATGAAGAAATAAAATATATATAAAAGAATATAAAAATAGTTTGATTAAAAATGGAAATGTAATGCTTAGATTAATATTAATTATAAAAAGGAGGGGTTTATAAATGTATAAGGATAGAAAATATGAAAATGTGATTAAAATTAAAAATAATGTAAAGATGGATAGTATTGATAAGATGAATATGAGAAGAATCCAAGAAATTTTATTGATATATAGGGGGAAATGTTTGATGTAAGAGTTAAATTTCAATGTTATATTGCAGATAAAGTTGAGAATGATAATATGATTAAGTATGATCAACTAAGATATACGTGGAAGGCAAAATAAAATGGGGATTACACAGAGATAAATAGTAAAATTAAGAAAATGCTTAATGAATATGTTGGAAATAGTTATATGCTGGGAATCAGCTAAAATAATAGATGGAGATGGGGTTTTTTTCCGTTTCTCTTTTCTTTTTTCTTCTTCTTCTCTCTCTCTCTTTTTTTTTGGGTGTGATAGTAAAATAGAGAGGAATATGCTGGAAAATAGGTAAAATAAAATATGCTGGGAATCAGCCAAATGATAGTTGGAGGTATGGAGAATATGCTGGAAAACAGCCAAAACAAAATATGCTGAGAATCAGCCAAACAATAGCTGGAGATATGGAAGGGAATATGCTGGAAAAAAGCCAAAATAAAATACGCTGGGAATTAACCAAATAATAGCTGGAGATAAGGAGAGGAGAATATGCTGGATATTAGTTCAAATATGAAAATGCTGGAAATGCTGGATTAAAATAATAGATATGGGGGGGGGGAAAGAATAAGTTGGAAGATAATTAAAATAAAGTGAGATGAGTATGAAATGATTCTGTGTAAAATGAAAAGTGTAATAGATGATAAGTTTAAGAAAATTAGGTGTAAGTTAATAGACCTTAAGATTTAAAGATTTGATGAAATGGGTCTAGGGATGAAGGAGGATAGATGGAAATTTGATTTATAAATGGAAATAAAAATAGAGTTGTGTTTATTTGGAAATTAAGATTTGTGGTGATAAAATAATAAGATAAATATTTAGATTAAGATGTTAGAATATTTGTTAAAAATTCGTGTTTTGATTTTTATGCTAAAAGATATAATGGAAGAAATGCCGGAAAGAATTGTTAAACAATTTTAAGCGAATGTACCTATACATGACTGAATCAAGACTTCGTTCTTAAAAGATGTATTTTATGTTTATGGTTTTTTTAAAAAAAAAATGGAAAAAAAAAGCATCTTTGGGACAACCATGACCTGGATGACTGAGAATCTCCATAGACGTTGAGAATGATTGTTACAGGTCATTGTTTGATCTTAGAACTGTCACTATCTTATGAACTATAAGCTTATACATTAAAAATATTATAGATTACTTCAATCCTGGTTAATGTGCCTCAGAAGTATCAAAATTCATCCAATAGCAGCAATAGTATTGAAAATTCTTCAAGCATAACTTACCATAAATAAGTCACGGGCACCTATATCAATTGCTAGCAGAAAGGCCTTTTCAAATCTTTGGTGCCTATAGAATGAACAGAAACAAAAATTATTGAAATATATGGTATTAATTACATGTAGCAGACACAAATATGTAACCACAGCCATGAATTCTAGTCCCACTTTGGGGACTAGGGTCAGCAGGGTGGTCTTGGGCCACTCACTTTCTCTCTTCATCCTAGAAAATAGGCAAGGGCAAACCACTTTTGAAATTTTGCCATGAAAAGTGCAGGGACGTGTCCAGGGAGTTGTCAGGAATCGAAATTGACTCAAAGCCTCCCCGCCCCGATCAAATCAAGACAAGAGTAAGAGACAAGGGAAGGGAGGTACCCTACACATTGATGTCTGATTCCAAATTCACCACTTTTTACATTGTAAGTGAATGTTTGCTGTTTGAGAGCAATTGCTTGCCCCGGTCCCCAAGACTCTGCTCGGATACTAGGTGGCTTAGATACTCAGGAGCTGGGCCTTCGGCTGATGCTGTGCAATGCCAGGTCCGTGGTCAATAAGGCCCCCCTCATTCATGATCTTATACAAGAGGGAGGAGCGGACCTGGCGGGTATTACGGAGACCTGGTTGGGCCCGGAGGGTGGCGTCCCTCTGGTTGAAATGTGCCCACCAGGATTCAGAGCATTCCATCAGCTGAGGGCCCAGGGGAGGGGCGGGGGGGTGGCAGTTATTATTAACGAGGATCTGGGTCCGAGGGAGACCACTGTGCCTCAGATAGCCGGATGTGAGTCCCTCCTTGTGAGGTGGGGCCGTGGGGTTCAGATGGGCTTGTTGCTTACGTACCTGGCTCCCTGCCGCGTGGCAACAGCCCTACCTGAGCTACTCGACGTGATAGCCACGGTGGCAGTAGATACACCCAGGCTTTTAGTCATGGGTGATTTCAACTTGCCATCCGTCGGTGAAACGTCTGAGGTGGCTCGGGATTTCATGGCTTCCATGACGGCCATGGACCTGACCCAGTTAGTTCATGGCCCTACTCACAGGGGAGGTCACACTCTGGATCTGATTTTTGTCTCTGGCCAGTGGTTGAGTGGTCTTGTTATAGGGGATATAGACATGGAACCCTTGTCATGGACTGACCACTCACTCCTTTGCCTAGATCTTCGAACCACGACCCCTCGCCGCAGGGAGGCGGACCCAATTAGATGGATCCGCCCCAGGCGCCTGATGGATCCTGATAGGTTCCAGACGGAGCTTGGGCCATTTCCTGAGGATCTAGCACTTGACTCGGCCGAGGACCTGGTAGCCGCCTGGGATCGGGCGGCTGGTGGGGCCTTGGACCGAGTTGTGCCTTTGCGGCCTCTGACCCGATGCCAATCCCGTGTGGCTCCTTGGTTTACTGAGGAGCTGAGGGAAATGAAGCGCCGGAAAAGACGCCTGGAGAGCGGTTGGAGGGCCAGTCTCGCTGAATCTGATCGAACACTGGTAAGGTCGCATATTAAGGCCTACCTAGTGGCGATAAAGACGGCAAAGTCTAACTACTTTCCGCCTCTATTGCGTCATCAGGGAATCGTCTGGCCGCCCTGTTTAGGGTGACCCGCACCCTGCTCCATCTGGGAGTGCGGGAGGATCCCTTAGAAGGCAGGGCGGAGGATTTCGGACAATACCTGTATGACAAAATCGCTCAGATCCGGGGGGATCTGGACTCTGACTGGGTAGATCAGGGCAGGGTGACGAGGAACAGTCTTGAGAATGTTATCTGGGAGGAGTTTGATGCTGTGACTCCCGATGATGTGGACAGGATTTTGGGGAGACTTAGTGCGGCCACATGTTTACTGGACCCGTGTCCCTCCTGGTTGGTACTGGCTTCCCGGGAGGTTACACGAGGCTGGCTCCAGGGCGTCATTAATGCTTCGTTGAGTGAGGGTCACTTCCCCGCCGCCCTGAAAGAGGCGGTGGTGAGGCCTCTCCTCAAGAAGCCGTCCCTGGATCCAGCAATATTGGCCAACTATCGTCCTGTCTCCAACCTTCGCTTCATTGCGAAGGTTGTTGAGAGTGTGGTCGTGCAACAGTTTCCGCAATTCCTGGAGAAAACATCCTATCTAGATCCGTTCCAGTTGGGTTTCAGGTCTGGCCACAGCACGGAAACGGCATTGGTCGCATTGGTGGATGATCTCTGGAGGGCTCGGGACAGGGGTTATTCCTCTGTTCTGGTCCTATTAGATCTCTCAGCGGCTTTTGATACCATCGACCATGGTATCATGCTGCACCGGCTGGAAGAGTTGGGGGTGGGAGGCACCGTGTTGCGGTGGTTCTCCTCCTTTCTCTCCGACCGGTCGCAGTTTGTGTTGGCAGGGGGGCAGAGGTCGACCTCGAGGCCTCTCATCTGTGGAGTGCCGCAGGGATCGGTCCTCTAGCCCCTTCTGTTCAACATTTATGTGAAGCCGCTGGGCGAGATCATCCGTGGCTTTGGGGTGAGATACCACCAGTACGCTGATGACACCCAGCTGTACATCTCCACCCCAGGCCACCCCAACGATACCCTTGAAGTGATGTCCCAGTGCCTGGAGGCTGTGCGGATCTGGATGGGGAGGAACAGGCTCAAGCTCAACCCTTCCAAGACTGAGTGGCTGTGGCTCCCGGCATCCCGATATAGTCAGTTGACTCCATCGTTGACTATTGGGGGCGAGTCTTTGGCCCCCACTGAAAGGGCTCGCAATCTGGGAGTCCTCCAGGATAGGCAGCTGTCTTTGGAGGAACATCTGACGGCTGTTACCAGGGGGACCTTTTATCAGGTTCGCCTGATTTGCCAGTTGCGGCCCTTTCTTGATCGGGATTCCTTGTGCACAGTCACTCACGCCCTCGTCACCTCTCGCCTTGACTACTGCAACGCTCTCTACATGGGGCTCCCCTTGAAGAGCACCCGGAGGCTCCAGCTGGTCCAGAATGCAGCAGCGCGGGTAGTGACGGAAGCAACATGGCGCTCCCATGTAACACCACTCCTGCGCGAGCTGCACTGGCTCCCGGTGGTCTTCCAGGTGCGCTTCAAGGTGTTGGTTATCACCTTTAAAGCGCTCCATGGCATAGGGCCTAGCTATCTCCGAGACCGCCTGCTGCTACCGACGACCTCCCATCGACCCGTGCGCTCCCACAGAGAGGGCCTCCTCAGAGTGCCATCAGCCAAACAATGTAGGCTGGTGGCCCCCAGGGGGAGGGCCTTCTCTGTGGGGGCTCCTACCCTCTGGAATCAGTTGCCCCCGGAGATAAGAAGAATCCATAACCTCAATGCCTTCCGTCGTTCCCTGAAAACCCATCTTTTCCAACAAGCCGGGTTGGCTTAGAAGAAATCTTTAAATTCTTTTAATTGTTTGTGATTCTTAACTTTCGGCCCAAATTTATATATATTTTTAAATGTTTTAATATTTGTATTCTATGTTTTTTATCTTGGCTGTACACCGCCCTGAGTCCTCAGGGAGAAGGGCGGTATATAAATTGGAAATTAAATTAAAATTAAATTAAATTAAAATGTAAGCAAGCTTCAGGGCAAACAAAGAGCCTTAGAACCCCATCACCTCTATCTCTGATCATCTTTTCACCAAAAGTTACTACTCTTCATAAAATAAGCAGGACAGATTTGTATTCAACATAAAACCACAGCACTTCTCTACACTGAAATATTTTTGCAAAGTGAAAGAGATACAGTTCTATTTATGATATATTCTCCCAGAACTCTTGCCATTGTGTTTCAACATGTATGAAAGTCTTCGTAGATGCTCAGCTAAAGCAGACACGGACATATAGTAAGAAGAAGTAATACAGGAAAATTATGTTGGTTCACTTTAATGAGAACAAAAAAAGCCTATTTTCAAAGTGTGCAATAGAAGAGTATGGTAGAACACTTCTGAATTTTACCAAAAAAGCCGCATGGGCAGACAAGATAAAGTGAATGACAATATAATTACGGAAGATGGACCCTTGAGATTGGATGACACTCAACAAGCTACAGTGTACAAGCTACACTCAACTTACAACCACAAATGACCCCAAAATTTCTGTGGCTAAGCAAGACAGTTGTTACGTTTTATTCCATTTTACAATCTTTTGTCACAGTTGTTAAGTGAATCACTGCAGTTGTTAAGTTAGTATTATGGATATTAGGTGAATCTGACTTCCCCACTGACTTTGCTTGTCAGAAGGTTGCAAAAGGTAATCATATGACCCTGGGACACTGCAACCATAATAAATACAGGCCAGTTGCCAAGTATCCAAATTTTAATCACGTGACCACGGGATGCTGCAATGGTTGAAAATGTGAAAAAGGGTCATAGGTCACTTTTTTCAGTGCTGTTGTAACTTCGAACACTAAATGAAAGGTTATAAGTGATAATGGTACTAATGATATTTATGACATGGCAAGGTAAAAGTCTGCAGGATGCCTAGTTTCTGATATTACCTCTAGGAAAAGAAAACCCAAAGCTGCAAAGAGAACAATAGTGGCAATATGGAACATAAGAAACACAAACATGAAAAAGCTCAACAGAGTGAAAGATGAAATGAATTTATTACACATTGACATCTTAAGGGTCAGCTAACTGAAATTAACTGGATTTGGACCCTTTTGGTCAGAAGATCATGCTGGTTGCTTCTCAGAACATACAAAAAAATAAGCGGGAAGTTAAAAGTCCCAAGCAGCTCCCAAGCAGGCTAGTGGGCAAGTAAAAAGCTGCTGAGGCATGGCAAGTCCAGCTGCTGCCAGGTGAGGCAAGGTGCACTAGTTGGCATAGTATCAGCATGGTAGAGCCAGGTGCAGGAGTGATTGCTGGTGACCGCGTCAGCACAGGCAGGCATGTGCTACAGAGTACCAGATTCCTACAATCTGGTACTCCATAGCTGGAGTCCTCAGGAGAAAATGCCAAGGGAATGGGAGCAATTTACAGGAGTGACTTGAGACCTTCCCTTCTAGCTTCCCCATTGACTTTGCTTGTTGGAAGCTGGTAGGAAGTTGCAAGAAGATCCTTGTCTAACAATCCACAATGCTCTCTTAAGGAAGCAGTAAACTGGCAGGATTGCTGTCACTAAGCAATGTAATCATGTGACATCATGCTTTATGATTGCATTGCTTAGTGATATTTTCAGATACTACTATATTTCAAATTTTCTTCCATTCCATTCAATTCTACTCAAGCAAGTTTTTTTTATGCATACTGTATTTTTTTTTTATTTTTTAGATAACCAAGTATGGGAATTTTTTTTTGTGGAGTTAATCCTCCTGGCTTTACCATGTTTTTCGTTTTGCTCATGGTCTATTCCACCCTTTTCCTTTAAGGCAAACAAAATTCTGATAATTCATACAGTACAATCTAAGGTTCACTGAGGCTAAATCAGAACCTTGCCAGTTCTTGTCACTTTTCCATCTGCTTTTTCGTTACTGGCCAAGCTTTTTGAAGGAAAAAAACCAAATTAATGTAACACCAATAAAATAAAATAAGCACAAGGCTAATAAAGTAATAATGAAATTTTCATGAAATACTGATTGATATTCTACTTAAATGTAGAAGAAAATCATACTAAGAGTCAAAAATATTTTTATTAACTAGTAACTACCAATAATCTGTCTTAGTCATGCTCATTGGCCGTGTAAGTAAATTTCTTGTGCTGGACTGATAAAAAGGAAAACTGCTATATTTCTTCCCTTGCTTCTCTTCAGTAAGAATGCAGTTTTAAAAAAAATCATCTGTGGGAGAAGAGCTATGCCACAGTTATGATTTACAAACATTTCTTTAGAAATGAAGAACTCTCAGAACCTGCCTCATAAAGAAATCAAATGAAGGATGATGTATTACTGCAAAAGATATTTTTAAATCCTTCCAAAGGAAGACAATGAGAATAATGAATATTGGAAAAAACATGTAATTAAGTGGAATAAAATGAACTTCTAATTTCTTCAAACTTTAAAATGCACATGCAACTGAATTTCATTCGAGCATTTTAACAACAAGCAATTATATCTAAGCCTATGAATAAGTGATGCAAATAGGTAAAAACAACTACATCTCCCAGACATTTATTTCAAGGCTTACATGATCATTTTTCATTCAGCAATTCTGTTTAATATTTCAATTTAATACTTTACTCTTTCATTCAGTTTCTAGGCATCTAGCCCATTTCTTAAGCATAATATAATTATTCATAAGAAACACTTTCCTTATAAATTCTCCTATTAGCAATTGTTGGGTCAGAAATAACATTTATGGAGGTACAAAATGAAAAATGAAGTTTCATTAACTATATTTTGCAATATTATAACAGTTTAATTCTGGTCCTTACTAAACAGAATTCCTTTAGCTAACAGGGCATGAAGTATGCCTATTTTGCCGTGCTTGTTCTGAGGGGTAGAACCAACACCAAGTAACCTGGTCCTGAGACACTGGCAACAGATCACAAAGTTGTGGTATTACGTATGCTGAGTAACCAATGCTGCTTACTACTCATATTGCTGCATTCTGGACCAATTGAAGCTGTCAAACACAATTAACTTAATCTTTGATACATTAATTTTCAGACTCATAATTTTCATTGTATCTTACAATCTAACATTAACCAAATACCATTCAGCTTGTCAGCCAGTAGCATAGTATCATCTACATACAAACGTACATGCAAAACCACATCACATTGTTAACCAGTACTTAATGTTATATTATCACATTTTTATCACAAATCTGTCCATAATAAACAGTCAAACAAATATTAAAACACCCTTGTTTTTTACTTCTTGTTTTATAGTGCTGAGCTATTTGCTAAACCTTCCATTTATTCTCACACATGCTATTCTTGCTTTCCATTTGTTTAAACTTCAGTTGTGGATATATACAGTTAATTTTGCCATTGCTGCATATTCTCCAAGTTTAAGTTCCCAATCAGATATTATCAGAACTGTATTTTTTTTTACCACGGGGCAAAATTTATATTTGATGCTTGAGGGCTTTATACCTAATAAGAAATATTGTGATTTTATTTCAAATTTACTTTCCAAAATTTTCTGCACTGCATTATATGTATTTTGATTTAATATTTTTGAGTTTTCTTTACATGTGTAGTACAGGTAGTCCTTGACTTATGACGGTCATTTAATGACCTTTTGCAGTCACAATGGGCTCAGAACAGGCACTTAACATAACATACTTCTGACCATCATAAAGCATTGTACTAGCCTTCCCCAGTCACATGACTGCATTTCAGGTTCTTGTCAACCTCTGCACATTTACTATCAGTTGCCAAGTGCCCTGAGATCATGTGATCACCATCTGCATTCTTCTGTGCCGGCTTCTCCATAAAGTCAATGGGGAAGCAGACAGGGAAGGTTGCAAGGAGAGGGGATGTTGGATTTGAGGTCCAATCCCCCAGCATGCTGCAAGATTTTGACTGCTTTGCTCAGTGATCAAGATTCCAGGATCAATTGTGGCTGTAAGCGGAGGACTGTCTGTAAAATGTTCTTTTCCAACATTTATTATTGTATCATTTATCAATCTGAGAGATTATTGATGGATTGCGTACAAGTGTAAAACACTTTGTACCAATTTTATTTTAAGCTATAGCTTGGAGTAAATTTTATGGATTTGATCCATAATTATTCCCATTGCTGTGTACTGATCGTGTCTTTGACATTTTGTTTCCATTTTCTCATCCAGCTATTTGTTGTTTCCGCATTGTATCTAAGTAAGAGTCTACCCTGTTGTGGAGGGCACCCTGATAAATGATAATTATTTGTAGATACATTTCAAATTTAGCCTTTTTTAAAAAATGTCTCTCCCTCATTCTTAAGGTTAGATTGTATCCTTCCAGCTATGATATATTTGCAGCCTTCACAAAATATTTCTTACTGTGTCTTTAATCTGTTCCTTGGATCAGAGTGAATCATGTCTGCGTTGGTAATTAATTTTTTCTTACTGTAATTATCTCCAACACGGAAGGCATTTGAAGGAAAAACTAATGTTGAAATTGTTAGGCTTATTATTTTCTTGGTAAAATTCCATTTTTAAAAATAAACCTTGATAATTTGTTTTTAAATTTTTATCCTCCTTTGTGCTTCTATACCACATATACTATGAGGTCCATTAATTAGGCTGACTCCTTCCAGTATTCACATTTTGCTGTTAGAGAATTTTATCCACTCTGTTATCCATGACAACAAACATGCTTTTTGCTATATCTTAAAATTTGGAAGAGCAAGATCATCATCTTTTGAAATTTATAACATTTTTAGTTTAATCTGTGTCTTTTCCCACTCCATATAAATTTGTTGACAAATTCCTTGTCATTCTTGCAAATGTCTCTGATACTATAATAGGAATCATTTCCAACAAATAATTTATCATGGGTAATGTATTCATTTCAGTAATTGCAACTGATCTTAACTAAGATGGCTTTGTTCTTGTCAGTAGATCCTTATTTCATTTTCCATTTCCACATCATATCATTCTCATTTCCCTCTAATGCTTTGTGTGTGTGTAGAGACATTGCTTAAATTGCTTGTCTTTGATTCTATAAGAGCTACAAATAATTCTTAACTTTCACTGCCTCTTAGTTTCCCAACATCTTACTATTCAGAAACTTCTGTTTACCTTTTACCTTTCTATATAGGCACAATCCATCACAACCTTCCAAAATACTTTGCTTTGAAAACTGATGTTAACCCATAACCATAGACCTGTAGTCATAGTGACTGCAATAGTTTTCCAAAATGTTCATAACACCCCTATTTTTAGAAATGGACCATTCCAGTTGCGAATAGCTTTTGTTTTCCCAACAATAAGAGTGTATGCAGCATCACGTTTGTTATTTGGAGTTTTCTGTAGTGGCATTTGAATTTGAGTTTTGGTCATTTTATTTATTATTATTTATTATTCAAATTTATAGACCGCCCTTCTCCCGAAGGACTCAGGGCGGTGTACAGCCAAAGTAAAAAACATAGATACAAACATTAAAAACAATTTAAACAGATATATATAAGTTTGGCCCCAAAGTTAAAAAACAATAACAAAACATATTAAAAAAACATTTAAAAAGTGTTAAGCCAGCCCGGCTTGCTGAAAAAGAAATGTCTTCAGGGCACGGCGGAAGGCACCGAGGTCTTGAATTCTTCGTATCTCTGGGGGCAGTTGATTCCAGAGGGCAGGTGCCCCCACAGAGAAGGCCCTCCCCCTGGGGGTCACCAGTCTACATTGCTTGGCCGATGGCACCCTGAGGAGGCCCTCTCTGTGGGAGCGCACCGGTCGGTGGGAGGTCGTTGGTGGCAGCAGACGGTCTCAAAGATATCCAGGTCCTATGCCATTTTGACTGCAGATCTTTGTTAACATATTTTTTAAAATAATGTTGGGGCCAGGTTTTCTGCCAAAAAGAATGCAATTTGGTGATCCAAACTTCAAAGAAACTGTTCTAAAATGGTATGGAGAAGCAGAGAGTGATCTGAGTGAAGTGGAATTGGATTGTGATGAAAATTTTGTAATGGAAGATCAGGAATCTCCCACTACCACTGATTCTGACATCAGCAATGATGAAGCTCCCAATGAAATTGATGACCTGATATAATCTATGGCGTGCAATAATTTATATGGCAAGAACCAATTCAAATGGTTTTCTGCACCTTTTGGAAGCAATAGAAACAGAACTGCTAGTCACAATATGGTTGTGCAATTACTTAGACTACAGCCAGCAGCTAGAAATTTTGGAAATTCACTCCCCTAGAGATTTGGAAATTATTGTTTTCTAAAGAAATTTAGAAAATTGCCATCATTCAATGGACCAATGTAAAAATTAGAGAAGAAAGATTGAAGTTCAAGGATGAAGAAACAAAAAGTGACCTGCACAATATGGATTTGATAGAGATCAGTGCCTTTTTTGGTTTACTGCTCTATACATCAATTTTTAGATCCAACCATGAAAATATCGAATGTCTTTTTGTTACTGAGGTCATTATGACTGTAATAGCGTAGTCAAAATAGTACGTCTATGGTTAAGGGTTAATTAAAAATGCTGACAATAAGTTGTGACACCTGTTGTTTCACATTTATTTTGCTCAACCTTGTATGTTAAAAATCAGCTATGATACTTTAATTGTCTTTGGCCTTTTGTCTGTTCTAGCTTTAGCCCTCTGGTGATTATGTAAAAATATTCTTGAAAGCTGCATTGAGTAAACTTATCAGCATGTCTACACCCTAAGACAGCCCTATAGCAGAGACAAATATAGGCTAAGATGAGTTCCTGCTACTATTGTGCAAATAAGATGGACCAACAATTTAAAAAAGTGCAGTAGATTAGAACATTTATGATCAGATTCTAAGATTCAAGCATTTGACATTCTGATTTAAAGCCATTAGAGCTTTCATTACAAGGAAGGAAGGAAGGAAGGAAGGAAGGAAGGAAGGAAGGAAGGAAGGAAGGAAGGAAGGAAGGAAGGGGCAATGAAATTGGGAAGCATTTGTCACTTTGAAGGTGGGAAATAGAAAATGATATGTGACTCCCCCATTGTCTTCAAAAACACAAACTCTTCAGAATCCAGTGCTGTACAACTTATTCTCTGCAAGTACAACCAGTTTTGAATGTACATAATTGTTTCTTTATATTCCCCTTCTATTTTACCTAGTTTTGATTACAATGTGAACTGCATAGAATACTTGGCTTACATAGCCATATAGCATCAAAATATTTAAACAAAATAAAAACTATTACTTTAACTACCTTGACCTAAAAATATTGTAGAATGAAAAATTTGAATATTTTACTGGATGAAATCTTAAAACAAAACAAAACAGAAACTTACATCCGGTTATGTCAGAGTCCCTATCTTTAGTTTTACAGAACAAACCATCCTTTTTATCTTGTCTTGGAGTCATACTGACACCAATACATTTTGATTACCTTTACAAAGTGATTAGAAGCTAAAATGTATTCCAAAAGGATGTCTATTAACAGATTTCAGGATTCTTGTTAAATCTTTTTCCTGAAAGTTATTTTTGATACTAACACCTGAACAAACTCTTAATTAGCTTTTGGGTATAAAGCATAATTTAGGTGCTTCAAAACTACCATCTGCCCCCGAACACTGCCAGATACATGTTACATTAATATTTAGGAATCATTCTTAACTGCTTAAACCAACCATATTTTCATATAGTGATGACATCAGCTGGCATAGTCAAAAGCAGTAGTAAAGGAATATGTTCTTATAATGAGGGAAATTCCTAATAACGTTACATTTATTAATTTTCTCTTTCAAAATATTTTCTAAAAAACTGTTCTCATCTAGAATATTTAAGGATATCAGCTATCTCAGCAGGGAAGAGAGATGTACTTTGCTAATAGCTAAAGCAAACCACCCTTACAAGGGCACTTTATTGCTGAATGAGGTCTTTTGTCTTTCTTCTTTTCTTTTCCCTAATTAGGGAACTGTCAACTAAGTTAACTGTAGTTAAGCTATCAATACTTTTATGCCTTTCATATACTGTGTATTTATTTTTCCTTTAGGAAGAAGATGTTGCAGTAATCTTTCACGTTCAGTAAATGTAAACGCCCAGAGATTCACCAGATATAAACTGCTCTGAATTACATAAAAAAGAATCAAGTGATACAAAGCAATACATGCTTAGTTTTGTGAATCTTTTGAAAGTTCACAAAGAGCATTCAGAAGTAAAGATTATTATGAAATTAAGTCTAAAAAGGAATTGTGTGTGCATTTATATACATTACCTTTCATTCATTGATTTCTACTTGAGTAGAAAAGGGACTACATTATAGTAACTGAATAATTTTTCTAGGTTTTGTGATTAGTGGTATTTATTTCATTATTTGAAAATAAGTACATCACCAGCTGTATAACAACCCTACGTGGCTAGCAAGCAAATACACAAATAATACAAACATAAGATTAACATTCTATCACATCACAACTGTCATAACATTACCCACTTAAAGAAAAATACAAAAATATGCTGGGCTTGCCTCCTATCTTGACCTGAGACCTAAGAACAGAGTCAGCTTTTAACAGTCTTTGGGACGACAAGAAGAATAGGGATCTTCTATATCTAGGAAGGATGGCAGAGGACAAGAAGGCCTGGAGGAACGTTGTCCATGGGGTTGCGATGGGTCGGACACGACTTCGCAACTAACAACAACATATCTAAGGAAGGTGTCTGTTCACAGGGAAGGTTACACTATGGAAAAGGCTCGCTTCCTAGGTATCACAGATGTCAACATTAAATAGAGTTGAAGTGAATCCACCCTATCCAGTCTAGTAGGATGGGAAGTGTCTTCAGTAGAATGGCTGATCCCACAATAACCTAGTCCTGTGCCATATAGAGTTTTAAAGGTGAAATCAGGCTTCTGAATTGCACCCAGAAAGAAGCTGGAAGGCAATACAGCTTGCATATCAATGGTATAACACAGGCCAATCATAAGGAACCCAAGATTGCCAACTGAAATTTCTGGGTAATCTGCAAAGGCAGCCCATATACAGCACATAATGTCATTTAAATAATGACCATGAAAATGATTTCACAGGCATTTGTCCTTTGTAATATATTATTATATGGGTTTTATGATTTTCTGGCATAGGAATATTTATTTAAATAATCTTTTACAATTTTTGGCTTTGACAATTTTAATTTTGTTTATGAACAGTAAGGTTGTAAACCACTTAGAGTTGCTTGACAATTAAAATGACAAATAAACCACGTCGAACAAATAAGTGAGATACAAAATCTTAGTATGCTGAAAACAGAGCAAATATATATAGCACCTGAACATGTTTGAAAAAGGACTAGTTCAAATGAGCCAAAATATCACTGAAAGTTTGTGTGTGTGTGTCTTCTAGAAAATATGTTAAATGCTTTAATAATTTTTTATGGAAATCCCAGTATAAATTCTTTGAAATTGGTAAAAGTCAGGATAGTTGTTCACCTGAGCAGATGGTGGAAGAACCTTCGTGCATATCTGCTGATCTGATCCCTGTATCCCAAAATAGTTGTCTCAGACAAAGGTCGGGTTGGTGCATAAAATGTCCCAAGAGTTGCCTCCAGCTGTGCTGTGGAGTTCAAACACAGAAATATGGGCTTATGTCTTCAGGCAGCCAAGCTTTTCAAATGAACCTACAACTCGGAAGAATACATTTTTTAAAAAAGTGACAGTACAGAAACAAATCTATGTATGAACAATCATTTCAGGCAGCACCTATGATGATTTGGAGCAAAAACAAAAATCTGTCAGTATCTTAGAATAAATGGATATCTAATTATTTTAACGTGGCAAGAATGATTAATGACTATGCAAAAAACTTCAAGCAAAGTTTTTCCTAGTAAAAAGCAGTCTCCTTTTTATCCTTCCTGTTCTGACTTAGCTTGTCAGAACTTTTCCATTGTCCCACAGGTAAAAATCTTTTCCAAGGTTAGCCCCTGGGGGAAGCAACTTGACCTCTGTAGGTATTTCAGCACCTCTAAAAGAAGCATTGATAACTGTAGGAATGTTTTTCTGCTTTCAGTATTGGTTGGCAGGCTTTAATAGTTACAAGGTGAGTCATATATGTCATGATAATAAAGTATCTAAGTGCAAACTTCCAGCTTTACTATAATGTACAATATGGATGTTGCTTCCTTTCTGAAATATTGGAAGTTTTACAATGGTAGCTCGTGCCACCTGCTGTAGGACAGGAAAAAGGGAAACTTGCCAGTATGCTCTTTTCCCTTCTGCCAAAATATATAGATTAAATAAAGATAACATTATTATTAGATTTGTTAAGATTGATAAACAACTACAAATCATTCACATTTGTGCCTCCAATGGCATCTGGGACTCATGACTATTCAGCAATATTATTTGGCAGCAATTCCTTGGCCTTCTTTGGAATACTTTTTCCCTCAACTCTTTCATAAATAGCCAATATTTGGGTTTTCAGCATGTTTCCCATGGCAGATTGCAAGATGATGAGGTATTTTGCTTTAAGGTATCATTATACTGTTTATGGAATGGAATGAAACTTTCTAGCTCCTTAATCCCAACTTTTTTGAAGCACCAGGACTACAATTACCACTAAATAGGAATAATATAAAGTATGGCGAAAGCCACTGCAGACAGGACTTTCACACAGCTTGTATTCTCTGGATACCTATCTAGCTTGAATAAAGGTGAAATGTTGCACAAGTTTAAAATTAAACAATATTCTTTCCGATTAATTTTGCCTAGGATTACATTCTTGAATATATTCATATTTTGGCTATTCCCCCCACTCTGTCTTCCCCATCTTTTGTACTATTATTTAGAAGTAGATAAATGCAACCAGTGATGCACAGCTTTAACTAATGTTAGTGTTATGCCATGCAAATTACTTAAATGAATGATGTATTAAATGCCTTCCTTTAAAAAAAAAATGTGGATACAATTTGATTTTAGATATAGGCCTGCCTATTAAGGCAGATGGACAAATAAAATTTTAGATAGTCATAGATACTTCAAAGGAAGGCCCATACATGATCTGTGGAAATATAATTTAATAATTTAATAAACACTACTGCCATGAAGTTCCTGCTTTTCCTTATAAATTTTACACTTTTGAATTAACCCAGGCTACATGATCTTGGATTAAATACTATTGCAATTATAGCTTTATTTTAAAAAATCTATTTAAAAGAACCATTAAAAAGATCTAGTTCTCTGAAGATCTTGAAGATAACCAAAATGGTTAAAATAAATTTAAATTTACCGGTAGATTAAATTAAATTAAAACAAATCTGGCACTGAGTATGAGAGAGGAAAGTAAAGAGAAATTTCAGCCTTGAATCATTGCTATGTAGGAAACTGACTAGGAGAGATCCTCCCTAATTTCTAGTCAACATTTATCAGATAATTATGCAGAGTATGTTTCAGTTTGGCAAAATTTTGTCTATGGGCAAACATGCAAAAAAGAAACTGCTTTGAGCTTTTACTTGTATCGTTCTTGATTTCCCATGGTTGACATCACATCTGGTAAACAAATTACCATGACAGATTGGTTAGGTTTCTTCAGAATAAATCTCAAATGGCATAAATTACATATCTAATATATTGCATACTGGGAAAAGCATAGAAGCAAAAATTTATTTATAAAACATACATATTAAAACCAAAAGGTCCAAATCTTTCCACTTTTCACTATTCCTATAAATTTTCTAAGAATAAATGTTAATCTTACATAGAATTTTATGTCAGTGATGTAGAATGTCATGATAAGTGCTTCTTCTTCTATAGCATAAGGATTGTGGGTCTCAGCCTCATGGCCTTGACACGTTTCAACAGCAAGCAATTTTTTTTAAAAAAATGCTGTTTAAAAATCCTCTAGCATTTTCCTTTTCTCTAGGGAAGCGCTTGGTGCCCGGTTGGTTGTACTTACATGCAGAGACAAGCCATGAGGCTCTCCTACTTATTATTTTTCTTATTCAAATCCTGGGAAAAGAACTAATGGGACCTCAAAAAAGACAAAGAATAGAAAATGAAGATGCTAAAGTCTTTTGGGATTTTAGAATTCCAATAGACAAGCATCTACCACAAGACATCCCAGATTAACATTGCTGATAAGCAAAAGTCTGGTGAGTCCTATTTGGAGAAGGGCGGTATAGAAATAAGAACAAATAAATAAATAAGTAGACATTGCAATATCTGGAGACAGCAGAATAAAACAGAATGAACTGGAGTAAACCACAAAATACAAAGACTTGCAAATAGAAGTAGAATGACAGTGGCAAAAGAAAGCAAAGGTAGTACCAATAGTGATGCTTGGATGCAATCCCAAAACATCTGGATCACTTGAACACCATCAGCATTGTAAAATCCACCACCAGTCAATTGCAAAAGACAGCTTTACTTGTAACCTTTAACACCATCAAACAACATCTGCCTATCCCAGATCCTTTGGAAGGACTGGACAGGTAGATAAAAATGCCAAATCTGGTCTAAACATCTGGCTGACTGTGCAATGAAGCAATAACAAAATTTATTAGATTTTTATCCTACTTTTTACCATAAAATTCAAGGTGTCAGCGTTCTTAATATAATCTCTTGCCTCCTATTTTCCCCACAACAAGCCTGTGCAGTAGGCTAGGCGGAGAGAATGACTGGCCAAAAGTCATTCAACTGGCTTTTATGCCTAAGGGAGGCCCAGAACTCAAAGTATCCTGGTTTCTAGGTCAGCACCTTCAATCCCACACTATACCGATATATTTACACTGAAAAATTGATTCTGTAACACAAGTTGTTTTTAGCGTAAAGATCAGCATATGCATAATCTTGCAATGTTTTAAGTATAATCTGCTCAAGTTGATTAACATTAAAGTTCTACCATTAATTGAAAGGTAGGGATATGTATCAGCCATAGCCCAACAAACCTTCTGTAATGTGTGTCAGCTTTTGTCGAAGAAGGTAGTTTATTATAGCACATAGGCTTACATAACAGTGATGACCCACTGTATTCCAGTTCATTCCATTTAAGATGTTAATTGCCTCATATATCTCATCTTGATGAATATATTCCTGGATGATTTCTACAAGGCCAAGTTGTCCTCTTGGGGTGATACCTGCCACAAAAAGTAAGAAAAAAGTCATTCCAGTCAAATATAGTTATGTTTATTTGTTTCACCAAGAATATGTCTGTCTCGTTGCCTGTCTTTCACCCACTGAAATATATAAGGCAGTGATGGCGAACCTTTTACTCACCGAGTGCCGAACAGGTACGTGCTTCGCGTGCTTTGGGTGCCGTGTACCATCCGTACTAACGTGTGGCTCCTCCCCATGTGCTGGCCGTGCAACTGCACCATCTGCGCATGCGCACAGCTTTCGTGCGTGCCCCCACCGTGTGCTGCGCACGCAATCGCACCATCTGCACATGTGCATGATTTTCATGTGTGCAATGCACACATGCAAATGCTGTCTGCGCATGTGCGCACTGCACCCCAGTACTCTCGCACCCATGCGCAAACACACACCCATATGCAAGAAAGCTCTGAAGACCAGTTGGGTCCCCTGAATTGCACGCATGCACACTGGAGGTGCAAACACCAGCTGGGGCAGATGTGCAGCTGCAGGTGGGTTGGGTGACAGCTCACGTGCCAAGAAAAATGGCTCTGTGTGCCACTTCCTGCAGCTTGCCATAGGTTCGCCATCATGGATATATGGTGTACACTTTGGGCAGATGCACTGGTAAATAGTATTTGCTTAATGATTCAGGATAGCACTATTATATAAGAATATATAAAAATATACCCCTTTGGAAGCAATGAATCCAAACCCAATTAATTTTAGCTTGCCTCCTATGAGAATAAAGACAGAAGAAAAAATTTCAAGGCTGTATCAATATTAGCAAAATGACTGGAGTGAAAATTACTAAAGTTCAAATGTATAGCATTCTGCCTGTGGATTGGAAGACTGATCTGACCACCCAATAGATTTTGTTTTTATCTGTAATTTGAGACTGATTATACAGTACATATTTCATATACAGACACACTTCTGTTATCAAAAAATATTAAGTGCACATTAACAAATGCATCTTTACCACATTCATATATTTTATATAGCTGTGAATGCATGTTGGAGCTATCAAAATTGGAATATTTATGATAGCACTGTTTTCAATTTATACAAACTCAGTAGAATTCAGCAAGAAAGGAGAGTCTCTACAGGGAAAATAGACACTTTGTGGTCTTTACTGGCTATCCATGATTCCCCTACCTTTGATTTACATTTACATTGTGTAACATTATGGAAGTTTAGTCTTTTCATATTGCCTATCAATATAATCTCTTGTTTTTGGATTTCAGAATATTTGAATTTTAATTACAATCTGGTTCTACTCCAATCTCCATGAAATAAAATATTGATGTTTTTTGCAGGAGGGATTAGTAACAACAAATAGTAAATCTATTATAAGCCCATTCTAGAACAAATGAAACAGACATTTTAATATACTAGATGCAGAAAAAGCTTTTGATATGGTGAAAATTGAATTTCTGGTACAAGTAAAGAAAATTGGATATCCTTCAGAATTCGTTACATATAAAAAATTATTATTTTAATCTCTTTGCTTGGGTGGTTACAAATGGGATTATGTGCTATGTAATCAAAATGTGATGATCCAGTGATTGGTTAAGGACCTTAATGGATTAGAATGTAAATATAAACTGTTATCACATGCAAATCAAATTTTAGATCTTTTAAATGACTCTTAAAAAATATTCCCAAATATATGGGAAATGTAAATATAGTGCAAATGAACATGGTCATTAGAGTAATAAACATTTTGAGAGATTGCCTATGTTGCTTACACTTTTAAAAAATGAATTAATAGTTAATTAATGTCTTATGAAAGAAACCCCTACAATCTTATTCTTATTCTCAAATATACAGGTTTCATATAAATATTATGGTGATCTAGAGCCAATCATTATGCCATTAAAACTTTTGAAAGATTACAAAATGAATGCAATTTATCCAAAATATCTAAGTGCCAATATATTCAGCTAAAACTTTTGTTTTATATACACACACACACACTTTATGAGCTTTAACAATCCAAATCTCTGGAAAGTTTGTTTATTGGGGGAGGATGTTACTGAAACTAAATTTACAATTTAATGTTACTAAAAAATGAAAGAAAATTACAAAAATTTGGACAACATAAAAGAAATGAAATAAGAGAATTAGAATTACCTAGTTAGGAAAATCACTATTTTCACATTTTAAAAATTTGATCAAGTGGTTAAGGCTTAGAAAATGGTAGATTGTGAGTTCTAAGTCCCGCTTTAGCCATGAAAACCAAGTGAGTGATCTGAGGCCAGTCACTCTCTTTCAGCCCAACTCATCTCACAGAGTTATTGTTGTGGGGGTAATAAAAGGAGGAAAGTGTGTTGGGTATGTTTGCCACTTTCAGTTATTTGTAGAAATGATAAAGGTAGAATACAAATAAAGAAAGAAATAAAATTTCAAGTGTGCCTAATTAATTAAATATTATTTTGAGAAAACATTAGGTACTTCAATGTATGATTTTAAAAAATCGATTGGAATTCTTCTTATGTCAGAGATATAATAAAAGTGAAGGTAGATATTTTTTAGTAGTTCCCTATTGGTTATTGTTGTCATCAATCAGCTATTTGAAAGACACTCAAGAAATAAATATGTCCATGCATTGTTACATTGTATTATCAAAATTTGAAATTTGTCTATTTAGAAAGAATTTTAGACATACAAAACCAGAACTATATTTTTTAAAAAATGCATTTATACCAAAGGTTGGTTCAACAAAATTTATCAATTTGCAGTCTTTAATCTGGCTTAGTTTTGACAAAGAAGCAAGACTGGACATTATGATTTCGTATAGTTTAGGTTTGTGATATTATTTTGATATTATACAGTAGAAAACTGGTAAAATTTAAAAATGCTTTTCATTTTTAAAATTTTAATTGAACAGTGATTCAATGATGATGATTTTTCCAATATTTTGGTATTTGGAGGGAGGGTTACCATTCTTACTATTTTTTTATTTTCTTCCTTTCTTTTTGACTTACATTGTTTAGTTGTTCGGGCTTATATATATGTGTGTGTGTACACACACACACACACACACACACCTACTTCAACAATACTTTAAATGAAATGAAATGTCTTATTTTTGTTTTTAATTGTTGTTCCTTGTATTATTACAAGTTTTGAATCAAAAGCTCAAAATTTTTAAAATTGCCAATAAAAATGTTATCTAGCTTGTCTCTCACAAGTATACCACTATATATTGCCCAGATAACTCGCACTTAAGTTCACATTTTATTGTAACCTTAGTGGGAGATTCAATTTTTCAAATTTCAAGGCTCTCTTTACATGTTCTTGAAGATAACACGGGTGACATATCACAATTGCTATTAAAAGCCAAACAAGTGGTCTTTGGACAATATTCAGATGTTATCACAAGAAGTTGCACATTGTAACTGGAAGATCTGACAACAATAATACATAAAATACTTTAGTGCAAAATACCTAAATTGCTACTTCCTTTTCATTCCAATCCTTGTTTCAAATTATTTTCTTAATTTTTCTACTACAAGAAATCATCCTAGATCCATCTACTTTTGTGGCAGAGCAATAGTTTGCTTAAAACTTGCAGGTACATAAAGCATCAATTTCACATCTTGGAAATCCTAAAAATCTCTTTCCAAAAAGACTTTGGTCCTATTCACTTTTGAAGTGCAGCTTTCAACATGAGATGCAAACTCTGTTTGACCCTCAAACTGACAGAACTTTTAATTACTTAAGAAGTAAGTAAATGATTACTTGCCAAATAAGCTTTAGAACGGATAAAACCTAAATATTATTTGCCTTACTGATAAACCAAAGCTTGCACCATAAATTAATTCCACTCTCAGAAGACATGGAAAAAGAGCTCACCTCAATGGCTTTTGTGGAGCCCATGATCTCTCAGACTTATTAATCACGATCACACATCTTCCTAGAATTACATATATTTTAGCTTTATGGACTTTGTTCTATCTGTCCCCATGACAATGTTGTTCTATATTTTTCTAATATGTTTAGTGTCATAAAATTGTAAGTTTTAAGTAAATTTTGAAAATGCAAGTGTTATCTCAGATTTATGTTACATTCTAATTTTTCTAATAAACTGGATCAGAATAGGACAATCATCCCTAATGCATGTAACCAGAGAATTTCTTGTTGAAAATATAACAGCAATTTAAAAAAAAATATTGCAGCTTTCAATCACAGAGGTCAACAGCTTTCTTTTTGGGTGTCTAATTTCTTTTGGGTCATGCATTTCCAAGTGACCTACTTTGGTAAGAAAGATGACAGCCAACTCATGGCCTAATTGATTTAGGAACAGTGCCCAGGGAGACAGTCCAATTAAGTTTACAAGCTGGCAATTAGCAGAAAGGCCTCTAAATCCCTGCACTGAGAGCATATTTCTCTCAGTTAAGAACATAAATGTGCTAGAGATAGGAAAAGTAAAGCTGTGCTTTTTAGAAAATTGTTGTGAGCAGAGCCACATGGGAAAACTAAGAAAAGCAAGGTAGGTATAGCCTGATTGCCTTCTGGTAGACAGGTAACCAAAAAAATTTAACAGCATTTAAAAATATGCAACATTTGAGAATACATCAGCATACTGTTTTAATTAGCTTTCCAAATAAACATCTATGACTGTTAAAACACTAGACAAGATAGAATAATTTATCTCACAAATTATTGTACAAGCCTTCCTGTTAAACAAGGTAACAAGACAATTTTTAAAGAATATAAAGCTGACATATCCTGAATGATGTCATTTTATTTATATACCTAATTGGTGGGGCATAGGTAATCATTAGAGTGGCTTGCGGAGTAGTTTCTACTTACCTACCTATTTGGTCAAATCTGCAATCACACTTGCTTGAAAACTATTCTTTAGTTGCAATATTAATGGTGCTGGATAAAATCCAGAGACCTGTGATTATCAGTGGGATAATTAGGAGAAAGATGTTCTTCTCTCCAGCTCCCAAAATCAACTTGGGAGAATTGCCCATTCTGCTGTAGCAGATTTAGAGCAAGGGGCAAGATGAGAAAGGCCTTCTGCATAAATCAAAGTTTCTTGCACAACTGTGGATTTCATCTACATTATTTGCTGATTATTTTCATTGGCTGAGACAGATGACTCATAAAATACAAATATTTTAATTACGTATCTCTCTTCGGATTTCTTTCAATCAACGGATTTCAACACATTCAGCCCAACCATTTAGTTCAATCATAAAGAATATAATGTAATCTTGGATTTTTTTCTTCCAGTTCTTTTACTTTTCTTGCTTAGTTTTTAAAAACTTAGTTTTTTGCTTCTGCTTTTTAAAAAGCAGAAATATTATATTTACTGATGAAACATATAAAAATTGCATTTGCCATTAACTACCAAACAAACTTACCAGTTTTGAAATGAAGCACTCCAACAGGTCCTTTGTCAAATCTAAATAATAGAAGATCATGTATACCCAAAACATCTATGTCCTGAGAAGAATCTTGTGGGATAGCCCATTGGATTTGAGTGAGACTACTGGATATCTCAAAATTTTCACTGAATTGTAAAGTTGATTTTGGTGAAAAATCTTCAGCTAAAAGCTGCATTTTAATTGGAGACAGTGCCATGTCAAATAACTGTAGTTCTCCTTGAGAACTACCAATAAGAATTATGGCAGCACTAGGGTGGCAACACATTAAGGCAGGTAGCAGCTTTGCTTCTGTTGCCAGAGTTACTTGACGGTAGGCTTCATACAGAACTACTGAAGAATCTTCACAACCCAGAACTAGTTTGTCTTCTGTAATATTCCTGCAACAGCTGATGGCCTTGGATGTTAATGGTATTTTGGTGATCGCCACACAATGAACTTTATTCCTAACATATTCATAAATGCAGCTGTCAACCATGGGCTTTTGGTCTGCACTCGCCGATTGTTCTACAGTATGAATCTGATGTGGATTACACATACTAAATCGGACATCAAGTGGATCCCCATCTGTATGAATATAACTCAGAATCTGAAAAACAACCCATATGCAGAATTACATAGTGTGCTGAAATACAGTAGCATATACTTACAAGTACTATAAATAAAAAAATGCTTCAATTCATAACCAAGATAACAAATTGACAGAAATGGATTTCATTGTGCCTTATTATCTGCTAAATCATGTGACATATTAATTGTGCCTCAAAGTTGGTTTGTATATCAGTGTATATAGTTTAGTTTATAGCTTAGTATACAGCTTATAATGTAAACGGATGTACTGTTTTTCAGTTAAAGGTACATATTCTTGTGAGTGTAATTAACTGGAGCAGAATTTTTCACTAGTAAAAAAAGGTTTGACTTTGTGAACAAATATATATCATAGGGCACTAAAATATAATTATTTTATTTCATAATGCATATACATACTCAACCATCTATGAATGATTTAATTATACTGTTTCTATTTTAAAAAGTTCCAATAAAAGCAGGAGTGCCCCAGGGAACATTTATTAGTCCCTTCTCAGCTATATTAAACAGATTAAATTATATTGATGTGATATATTTCATAACTTTCCTTTAGGTTCAGCAAATTTAAACATAGAAACAAAATATTAAAACAATAATAAAAAATATTCATGCTAGTAAGTAAGAGTTGAAAATATGAATGATGTTCTAAAACCCCTCTAAAACCAAAGACTATTTTAAACTGGCACTTAATACTTTAAGAGGCCAGAATCTAAAGGAATCATTTTTAACTGCTACCCACCTCATCTAAATAGGGCTATCCAAAAAAGAAACTAAGAAAATTAAATCACTATATCCAAGTAAAAGTAGATGCTTCTTTAAATAACTAAATAAATTATCCCAGATAAAGTATCAGATCAACAAGAGGTACTGAATCTTTCATGTATTATTTCACTGGAAGAGTTGAGAAGCTTTCATGAGATCCCAACTCCATTTGATTCTTCTTCTCTCTGAATTGAGATTCAGTTTCTACTGAACCTAAAAAGCTCTGCTAAATATCCCTTCAATTTTTCTTTCTGTATAACTGTCAAGGGATGAACAATTAAAAACAAAGAAAGTGAGGTCAAAGGTATGTATTTGTTTTCTGTAATCCACCTCTAAAATCCTTCAATCAAATGATCCTTAAAATAAAATTCCTCAAATACATAAAAATAATAGTAGGAATTACATCTTAACAAAGACATAATTCCTAATAACTCTAGGGAAGTTTCAATTTCTGCCACATTTGGACTGAAGTATTTTGATATAGCACTAATTTAAACTGGTCATTATGAGAACTTCCCCCGTATTAGACCTTCCTTCCCTTTTCCCTTTACATTGCATTATTTAGGCTGGAAACCCAGGGCAGGGATTTACTTGTTTGCTACAAAATCACTCTAGAGCTTTTAGCTAAACGGGTAAAACAAATATCCAATTTAGAGATTTAGAGGATTACCTCTAAGTTGCCATGTTCACATTTCAAGAGTAGCAAGTTGGCTCTCTCTCTTTTGCTAGACATTGGGGACCAAGGCCAAAGTTCATCCTTTGCAGCAGACCACCAGCAAATAACCATATTCTGTACATAATTTATTGTCAAGTGACGCTTCATCCTTCTGTTTCCTACTCCTGGTATATCAATGTAAGATATCTGAGTAAGAAAAAATGCAGGACAAATGTGAAATTACCAAGCAAATACAGTATATGGGATTTATTTTACATACCAAAATAAATACATAAAACCTAAATATTATAACTAAACATTATTTCATACTTCAGGTCCACTGATAGCACTGTTTTCAGCATGTCCTATAAGTTATCTATCACTTCTTAATCTTAGGATTTCATTTATAGCAATAACTCAAAATAGCATGTCAGAATTATCTAGGATTACAGCAGAATAAAGGTAACAATATAGTCTATTTGGATTTATAATGTGCCAGTCAAATACATTTAGACAATTGTTTTTTCTCCTCAGTTTCAATATATCAAATATAAAGAACAGAGACGTAATAAAAAGTATTAAAAATCTGAATATGAGTGGGAAGTACAACTGTTGGTTGTACTGTGTTATGATTATACTATTACTTAGATGTAAGAAAGTCTTCAGTGCTACATTTCAGTGCTTCTTACTATACTAAGGTGCATGTGTATGTTGTGTGGATGGGAGTATAAATATATACATACTATAGACATGTATGATTCTATGCAGAAGTATTCACCCTCCTTAGGATGTTCTGAACTTTTGCATATGAATATTATCACAGCTTGAGGGTCCCATTGATATATGAAGAGTTTAAGTAAACCAATGCTTACTATTAAAGATTGGCTCTTGTTCCATTTATGTAATACTGTAACCTAAATTAACCAACATATTAAGTGCCAGTGCAAAAAAAAAAAATCTTTTAGATTCAGTAACACAGGGGTCCCTAACCCCTGGTCCATGACCCAGTATTGGGTCATGGCCCATTGAGAACCAGGCCATGCAAGTGGTGGGCAAGTGCATGAGTGTGCAAAGCTCCATTTGTGCAAGTGGAGGGCGCAATGTGAAACCATAGCCTCTCATTGCTGCCGCTGCTAGTTGGCAGAGCTGGAAAGGCTGGGGATCACTGCAGTAATATCCACACATTTACCTCCAAGAACTGCAGGCAAAAGCTTCCTCCAATTGGTTATTAGTGTTTTAGCTCACTAGATACAAAAGCTGGCCTATTCTTCCATAGCAAATTGCTTCAACAGAGTGGCATTTGAGTAGATAATTTCAGGTTCTGCCACATATCTATGCAATTTAGGTCTGGATTTTGACTTGGCCATTTTCAGAAACTGAGTTTTTTCTTGAATCATTATCTTGTCGACTTGCTTGTATGTTTGGTATAGCTATCTTCCTGCATGACTCGCTCAGACTTAAACTCTTGCAGAATTCTTTGATGCAGAACAGAACTCATAATATCTTCAGTGATGGCAACTGGTCCAAGTCCAAACCACCATACCCAAACCATGACCCTTTGATGCCTGACAGTTGGTGTGTGAAAGGCAGTATCTGACTTAAAACTACATATATAGCCTGAAAAAATCCACTTTTAACTCATCGGTCCTTAAAACATTCCTCTAGAAGCCTGGGGTCATCCAGGTGCTTTTCAGTACATTTAAAGAGAAATCATTCTTGTGAGCAAAGATTTCTATGTTGCCATTTTCCTGTGAATCCCATTTTACTCTCTCTGCTTTTCTCCTGGTAAGAGTCAAGGGGAATGATGCCTGCTGATACACAGATGTTTTTCTGAGGTTTTTTTTGGTTTCCTCAATAATTTTATGATGTGCTTTTTTAGTGGCATTGACAAGGTGGCCACTTTTGGGAAGATTCACTATTGTCCCAAAACATATTGTAAGATGGTGTCAAGTAATTTATACTGGGAGAATAAAATAATGCTACTGGATGAGATGATGCAAATTTCCCTCTCCTAACCTGTTTGTGTGTGGGGGTGGGGGTGGGGGTGGGGAAATCCATTCATGAGTTGCAGGAATTAAATCATGTGCAAATTATGATAAAGTCTTAGGACTGGAAAGAAAGAATACTTACATTAAACCTTGGTTCAGGGGTGTTAAATTCGCAGCCTGCACTCCAGATGCATGTGCTCGCTGCACCCACCCCCATTTTAGCGAAGGGGGTAAAAGTCATGATGCAAATTTGACACCCCTGCCTTAGTTGATAATGTAATTTGCTGAATCAACAATTTCCCTTTTTACTAGAAACAAAGGGCACAATGTGATTTGAGGAATACTTCCCATCAAAGAACTCTGGTCAGCACAAGCTTTCCTCTAAAACTGTACTCCATTAAAAAAAATCCTTCCTTTACCCAGCTGCTGATTTTCTCCCACCAGTTCAAAATTTATTTTCCTCTTCCACTATTCTGTCCCTGCACTCTCCCCCACATGTCTTCCTGCTCATCTGTTTATTACAAACACTTCTTTTGCCTCTAGGGGGTCTGATCTTTCCACAAATCCCATTATTTCTTTGCTTTTCTGAAAAGGTCCTTCCTTTCCTTGCTCTTCGGGTTTCTATCTATATGAACCATGACTGTTGTATGTGAAAGCATTTTCAGAATGGGATTAGAGTAATGCAGTAGGAGGAACTTTTTTCATGGGTACAGGTATGTAAATCTTGGCGTATTCGGGTCTTTTCCCGTGTAAGATTGAGAGTATCTTGGCGACGTTTCGATGAGGTCTCTCATGAAAACGTTGTCAAGATACTCTCAATTTTACATGGGAAAAGACCCGAATACACCAAGACTTATATATATGTGTGTGTGTGTGTGTGTGTGTGTGTGTATGTATAAATAAAATTCCTAATGGGGAGGGAACTAACTGCCTTTGAATGTGCCAAGTAGTAATTACATGATGCTTTTTAGAACAAAGAAATGAGTGCTATTTCTACTGTAGATTACAAGCAGTCCTTACGACCACAATTGTACCCAAAATTTCTGGTGTTAAGTGAGTTTTGTCCCAATTTATTACCTTTCTTGCCACATTATTAAGTGAATCACTGCAGTTGTTAAGTTAGTAAATGGTTGGTAAGTGAATCTGACTTTCCCATTGACTTTGCTTGTCAGAAGGTCACAAAAGGTGATCACATGATCCTGGAATATTGCAACCGTCATAAATGAGTCAGCTGCCAAGGAACTGAATTTTGATCATGTGACCATGGGGATGCTGCAACAGTTATAAGTATGAAAAATGGTCATGTTACTTTTTTTCAGTGCCGTTGTAACTTCAGTTGCTAAACAGACTGTTATCAATCAAGGACTACTAATCTAGTTATAAAATATATTTTTTCTTTTACTTGGATGAGAAGGGGGCTGTAAGACAGAGGACAAATAACTTATGGTCAGACTATATTTCCAAATAACGTTTTAAAATAATGTTGATTTTACTGAATCATAGGAGGCATGGTGGTGATGCAATGAAATCACTGGGGGGAATGACATTCCCCCGCCCCCTTTCCTTCTGTTATTTTGTACGTTTAAAAGCAAAATAGATTTATTAAGCCTAGTGAAATTCCTTGGATAATCTAATTTTAATAGGAAAACATGGATAATTTCATCACTGAAAATCAGAAATTTGCTACATAATTTGGATGGGCTCTGAGCCCCAAAAATGAGCAACAGGGAAATGAATTAGTTTCCAAGCTGCCCATTCCTATAGTTGAAGGGTTTGGACTATGAAAAATTCTTTAACAATGTTTCTTTTTCTATCTGCCTTTGAAAGTAAAAGTGCAGAATCGAACATACAACGTTATAAATAAGTATGTTTGAAATCAATTCTTTTTGAAAAAAGGGTTGCAGTTTTTTGTTTCTCATGTCACTTGCTTTTGTTTTGTAAGCCTGAAAATAGAATTTGTTAATAGATAACTTTGAATTATTATTATTGAATGAATATTATTATTGAATGAATGAATAAATGAATGAATGAATGAATGGGGGAAAAAGAATTAAAATGCAGATAGGTGGGAATGAAGTTTCTGGTATACTTTTCAAAGTTCCTTTATCTGATAATGTTTTTTCTCCAAACCAGAATAAAGGTGGTTAATAAAAATCTCCACCACTATTAAGTTAGTAAAGAATGTTTTCAGGATGTGCTTTTATGAATTTGGAAGAATGGATTGAAATCACTTTAACTAATATATACACACAAATTAACATTGATATATATTTTGCTTTGTTGAAGTGTTTTCCAAAACCATTGCTCATAAGTAAAGTGTTTCTCATACTGTGAATGTTAATCCCACATTTCAGTTATTTTGATTGCAATGTGAGCTTTTAAAGATAATTTTTTGACTGACATCAGTGTGATTACAAAATCTTTCAGGTTTTTGCACCCAAAGCTAGCATCTAATGTAAGATTAATTTTGAAACAATCTGGAGATTATTTTTTTATAAATTTTACAAATACATGATGCATGTTATTTCTCTTCACTTTTATATTTCCATGTCTTTGAGAACACGTAAAACTCCTGGTTGTAGATATGGACAGGGAAGCGTACAAGTTAAGGAGGAATTTACTGCTGTGACTCCAATCAATACTAAAATGTACAGTCATGGTTGCTTGACAGCATCGACCTATGTGTAAGGATTTAAAGCTACTTATGTATTAAGTTCCACTATACTGACCAAAAGTATTGGAAAAAGGCTACTCATTTCAAATATAACACTGAACATTAATAGGTAATTTACAATGTATGAATAGGATATATATATTTTCCTCCAGGGTTAAGAACACTAACTGTTCTAACAAAGGATACAATTTTTGCCAAGTAATATGGATGAGTGACAGCATGATGTATAAAGTTTATGCGGCTTTTGAGAATTTCTTAGTTCTGTTCCTTCTATTCTATTCTATTATTATTCAAACTATGTTATTTTGGAGCATGATTATTTGAAAATATGAACAGTACACCATCTGGGTGACACATGCCAAGGAAATATAGATTGCACCACATTTCTGCTTAAGGAATTAATGGAAGGTTGATAGCTGGGGGGAGTGGAAAAAAAACTATCTTGCTATTGCTGGTCAGCAATAATCGAACCACTTTCTGGGGATTAAGCGCATGGCTAAGCCTACTGGACCAGACACAAGCAAAGGGCAGGGGGTCTTCTTATCAGAGAAATGCTTCTGGAGCCAGTCTCACTACATGACAGATTGCTTTCATATTCCTGTCTGCAAGGCAACAAAGGATGGCAGTAATGCGATAATGCCAGAGTGCAATGGGTGTTAAGAACCCGTTGCATTTATGTATTGTATTTAGTAAATAATCAGACTCATCCAAATTGTGATCTCACCACTCAACCAAGGCCCATTAAAAATCAAGGTTAATGCTTTAATAATCCTTTGCTGTTTCTTTATGGCCAAAAAGAACTCCTTTCTATTTGCATGGTCATAATATTATTGACCTCTTCATCCCCTGAATACACATCAAAAGGAACTGAAATCAAAGTAATTACCACTGTTTTCTCTCAGTAAACATTAACTCTTTATACTCTATCTTCTCACAGTTCAGCAAAGCGATTTAAAAAACTATGAAACTGAAAACAGGCAAAACAACAATGATTTCAGAAGATTTATCCAAAAATTTTAATGCTTTATGGTGCTGAGAGCTTAGAAGAATAAGATATGGCAGATTATGGAATTCTGAAAAAATAACTATAATGGCTTCATTGAGCATTGATAGCATGGAGTTCTCAATTTATTAGATACTGAAGTTTGTTACCCACTAGAACTACTTTAAACTATATATTAATTTTGCATACTTTTCAACTTCATTCAATTTTATATCAATTTTATGTTAATTTCAGCTTTGTTTTTTGTTACCAACCTTCCAAAATTAGCCTTAGCCAGGAAAAAATATTTTTATAACTAATAGCAACCAGGATACTTACACTAATACATATTGTATAGCTGGGTATAGTGCACAATTTAATTTTAGTACAATATTATTACACTGGATATACCTTCCTGCTATTTTTGTAACGCTACCTTGGAAGCTTTTTAATGAACATCAGTTTTATTAAAATAAATTATATAAAAGGAAATAAACATAGGATTGCAAAGCTTATCTCCACTTTTTGCAACACATTTCCTTTCTTCCTTTTGTATAGATGATGGTACTTCATAATGTCTTTTTCTTTTAGACAAGGAATGAAAAAATCCTGCTTTTGAAGCAAATTGTGTGAACAAGAATGGCTTCGATCCTACCAGTTAAATTACTGCCTCACTCCGATTTCATCTGCTCATCCGACCAGATCTAATAGAAAAGGTATGTGATGAGTCTGTCATCTAGGGAGCTAAATTTGGTGCGGCCTAGGTGGGTCTTTTTTGCTGTGGCACCCGCACTGTGGAATCTTTTTTCTCCCCCACCCAAGGTGAGGATGGCTTTATTGCTTCTAGACTTCAGAAGGTCACTTCAGACCTGGTTATGCCAGCAAACCTGGAGATCCCAGGGGATGGGTGAATTGGTAAGGTGTTTTCATTACTATTACTATCCCTTCATCTATTAATTTTGTTTTAGCTGTTTATATAGTTTTTAATGTTTTAATATTTGTTAATGTTAATGATTTTAGATATTTTAGATATTAATTTTGTAGTACATCACCTGGTGTCACTTATTTGTAAGATGGGCAACTATATAAATTAAATAAATAAGAACAAAAGGAAAGGGAAGAAGTTTGTCATCCCAGAAATTTGCTTCCTTCATCATGTTTGCTAGTTTTCATTATGCAGGGGTGAAGACTGGTAAAGTGAGTGCTGAATAATTGGTTTATCTAAGAAGAGGCCATCCAATGCAGAAATAGAGATTATTTCAAAGAAGCTCTATGTTAATTAATGCACTATAACTGAAACAATGAATTTATTCTTACAGTTATCTAGATTCTGGTTTTAGCCCAGATTAGCATTAAAAATAGCAATAAAAACTCTAAGTTATTGGCAAGGATGGTGAAAAATAAAAGAGAGAAGAGAGAAATTGGAGCCTTGATAGATGATAAGGGTATAAGATGCTATAAAAAATTAGAAAAATGTGAAGTGGTCAGGAACTTTTTTCAAAATTTATATTCGAAAAAATTAATTGATCAGGAAAAACTGAGAAGTTATTTAGAAAAACATGTGAAAATTGACCAAACATATAAAGATTTGATGGAAGAAGATATAACACAAAACGAGATTAATGGAGTAATACAAAAAATAAAATTAGGGAAAGTTCCAGGTGAAGATGGATTACCTGCTGAGTTTTATAAAGAATTTAAGGAAATAATAATACCAAAATTGCAAAAACTATTTAACGGAATTTTACATGGTGGAGAAGTTCCGTTGTCATGGAACAGAACAGTGATATCTATAATCCCTAAACCAGATAAAGATTTAGAAAGGATTGAGTCCTATCGGCCCATCTCCTTAATTAATCAAGATGCAAAGATATTTACTGCCATTATAAGTAATAGATTAAGTAGATTTATAGATAGATATATAAGTCATAACCAAGTAGGTTTTGTGAAGGGTAGATACATGAGTGATATTGTCAGAAGAGTATTAAATATTATAGATGTTGCTGAATATAATGCTGATAAAATAGGTATAGTATAATTAGATATTTTTAAAGCTTTTGACTCTGTACAATGGGAAACTATTAAAACAATTGTTGAGGTACTAGGTTTTGGTAATAAGTTTATACATGTTATTTCAAAACTGTATCAAAAAAGTAGTACAAGAGTGAAGGTGAACGGAAGGTTGACAGAAGAGATAAGATTGGAAGCGGGTACGAGACAAGGATGTTCCCTGTCTCCAACATTATTTTTATTAGTTATGGAAATGTTGACAAAAATGATAGAAAAAGATGAAGAATTGGAAGGGTATAAGGGATATAAGATAAATCTATATGCGGATTATACTTTGATTATTTTGAAAGATATAGAGAAAGATTTGAAAAAGATACATAAGCATTTGGAAGAATTTGAGGAAATGACAGGTTTGAAAATAAATTGGTCAAAATCTGAACTATTAATGAATAATAATGGTAAGGAGTGGGAGAATATGCAAGAACAACTTGGGATAAGGATTAAAAAACATTGAAATATTTGGGCATAACACTTTCACTCAAAGTTGAAGAAATGAAAAAACTAAATTATGATATGGTGATGAATGAAATTGAGAAAAAGATAGATAAATATAAAATGATAAAGTTGTCTTGGTTTGGTTGAATTGCAATGTGTAAGATGATGTTGTTGCCAAAGTTCAATTTTTTATTTGAGATGTTACCGTTAAACTTGACAGAGAAAGATATTGAAGGATATCAGAAGAAATTGGATAAATTTTGCAATGGTGGGAAAAGACCTAGATTAGTGAAGAAAATGTGGTATCAAAATCAAAAGGAAGGTGGATTAGGGATCCCCAAACTACTCAATTATTATTGGGCTTATGCTATTCGGACTGTGGTAAAAATATTTAAAGGTGAAGATAGTCATTGGAGAGATTTAGAATTAAAAGACATCAAGAGATTTGGCTCAACATGGTTTTTAGATAAAGCAAAATCAAAATGTGTAATTAATAGCTATTGGTTAAAGGGACTGAGTAAAATTTGGAATAAATTTGTTAAAATTTTAATTCCAGATATAATTTTCTTAGGGAAGACAATTGAAAATTGGCCGATTAAAACTAATATAAGTCATGATAGGGTAATGGAAGATGAAAATATACAAACTATAATAGATTGGTTAAAAACTTCAGAAAATGAAAGAAGGAAAAAAGAAATCATTGAAAAATTGGGTTTAGGCTGGTTTGAAAAAATACAGATAGAAAAATGGACTAAGAAGGTAAGGGACAATTGTTCGATAAGTAGAAATAAAACTGAATTTGAACATTTAGTATTCCAAATTATGAAAGATGAAATTGGGCTAAAGGGACTCGTTAGTAAGATATATAAGATTATAAATTTTGATGGAAAACCACAAAGGGTGATGAAGACGAATTGGGAAAAAGAACTTAATATTAAAATATCAGATTTAGATTGGAACGTGAATTGGAAGAGTAGAATTATGAAGACTTTATCTGTAAGGATTAAAGAACATAATTATAAGGTTGTTTGGAAATGGTATTTGACTCCATTAAGATTGTCATTAATGGATAACAAAATTAGTAAACAATGTTGGAGATGTGATATGGAATTAGGGACTTATGAACATATGTGGTACAAATGTGATAAAGTTAAAAAATTTTGGCAACAATTGGAGGAAATGATATTTGAAATGATGGGGAAAGCAATAATATTGAGACCAGAAACTATATTACTGTTGATAATTAAGGAAATAGAACCAACAAAATATGAGAAAGAATTGATTAGAATTATGATTATAATGGGTAGAATTATAATAGCCAGATATTGGAAATTAGATGTGAATTTTAGAATAGAAGAATGGTATTGTGAAATGTGGAAATTAGCTTTAAACGATAAAATGGCATGTGATATTAAAATTAGAAATGGTGACTATAAAGAAGATATTTTCTGGAAAATTTGGAAACCATTTGTGGACTATGCGCTGGGAAAATTGGATGCTTCGGTACCTGTACCCCAAGAACGTGGATTTTGGCAATCATGAGGATATATCCGAAGAACCAAATCTTCCTTTCTTATGTATAGCACAGGGTGAAATATTGTATATGTTGTTTGTAATGTTAAAGTAATAAAAAATTATTTTAAATTTTTTTAAAAAAAACTGGAAGGAGGAAGGAATATTAGGTACATTTGCCGCCTTGAGTTATTTATACAAATAATAAAGGTAGAATAAAAATAATAAATAAATGTAAATAAATATCAATCCTGCCCTAAAATAAGAAAATAAACACCCAGTCAGAAATTAACCAAAGCTCATTTTGAAAACACAGCCAGAAAACAGCCTGGTCTTGGAACAATTATTACCCTATAAATCCCTGAATATGTGATACTTCCAGGGACATAAAACAAGTATAAAACAGAATATTTTCATCAAATATATTGTTACAGATTGGACTGTTGAATCTGCAAGAGTGAGATGGATAATCTTATTGCCACGCAAGGTTAACTGAAGGATAGAGGGAAGACAAGACTTTGATTTAGCTCATGATTTATAGTTGCTGTG
Organism: Arizona elegans; assembly: GCA_022577455.1. NCBI lineage: Eukaryota > Metazoa > Chordata > Lepidosauria > Squamata > Colubridae > Arizona > Arizona elegans. The sequence continues at coordinate 176,479,675 of JAKOOJ010000001.1, forward strand.
TATTAATCTATTTTTCTTAGTATTTATGTACTTCAATGGGATAATAGTTAAAAGCACAGAAAGGAATATATAACTTATGAAAAAGCAGTAAATAATACCTGCATGCTTAAAATACTTCATTTTAAATCATCCCATATTTCAACAACAGTTCTGTAAAGGCTAAAGGAGTTGCAGTGCCATAAGGCAGATCACCAACCATAGGTACCCACCAACTCTTTTACAATGGCAAAATAATTCTAATCATTATCTACTCTATAATATGCTCTCTTATTGGAACACATACCATCTGCTTTTTTGAAATGCTTCATGGGGGTGGACAAATCCATGCCAGTTCCAGCAGTAAGGGCAACGTTGAGTATATCTTCTATATATAGTCACCAAACAATTAAAGTAATTATTATTGGCAGAAGATATTATTTATGGACCAGATAGATTACCCAATTGTGTTTCAAAGAGCAGACATTTAGTATGTCTCCTTGCACTTGAACTGTCCATCTCACAATATGGACTCTTTATCCAATTTCCAGTCCACTCAAATCTTGACTATTTATGCCCAAGATGATATCACATCCCTTAAACATGTTAAATCCTTGCAGTAGCTGACTTAACACAAATCAGCTTCCCAGATGGAAAAATATTTAACAACTTATATATCCCAACATCTTAGAAGACCTTTCTATAGATCATGCTTTGAACAACTAGATTCCATTATAAGATATGGGAGGTTCCAGGGTATCACATTCAAGTAAAGACTGTGTATATGTACTGCACCAGCTCTTGAAGACATATCCTCTTTGATTGTAAAATATATTTGATGGGAAGGACCACATACTTGGATCCTCACTTAAAAACCAAAATATATTGGGACACCCAAGAGAAATTATCTTACTTCTTGCAGGGAATGAACCTGCATATCTAACAAGATTGCAAGTTATGTATCAAAGGTATTTTGTAAAGGATAGACCATTTAGAATAGGTTGGAGTTGATTGCAAGAATAATAATTTATGTTAATGGTTTTTTTTTCCACATAGATCTGTCCACCAGATGTTCAGACTGGTTTTGATATTTTTATCCACCTATTGGGTCCTTCCCAAGGATCTGGGATAGGTAGATGGTGATGTTTTATGATGTTAGAGATATTGTCGCAGAATGTAGGCTGTTCCAAATAAAGCTGTCTTTTGCAATGACTGATGGTGAATTTGTCAGTGCCAATGGTGTTCAAGCAGTGCTCCAGTTGCTTTGGGATTGCACCTACGGCGTCTTTTACTATTGGAGCTACCTTTGTTTTGTTTTGTCACAGTCATTCTATTTTTATTTGGAGGTCTTTGTATTTTGTTATCTTCTCCAGTTCTTTCTAGCTACAGGAATCTTGGGGGCGAGTGATCATATTGGAATTCAACATTATGCAAGCACAAGCAGTAGAACCAAGTCAAACTAGAGTCTTGGACTTTAAGAGAGCTAATTTCAATAAACTTAGAGAGAGATTGGAAGGATTCCATGCAGGGGTTCTCCTTACCTTTACTACCGCAACAGGGGCACATAACTAAGGCAGAATATCAGAAAATAGCCCGAGCCTGCAAAGATGAAGTGAGGAAAGCTAAGGCTCACAATGAACAAAGGCTTGCGACAAAAGTAAAAAATAACAAAAAAAAGCTTCTTCCAACATGTTAAAACCAAGAAAAAAGTCAAGGAATCAATTGGTCCATTGCTGGGAGAAAGTGACAAGAAGGTTACAAACAACAGGGAGAAAGCAGAAATACTTAACTTGTTTTTTGCAACTGTCTTTACATAAAGGGAAAAAAACAGTCCAACCTATCAAAAACAGCACCACAAAAAACAGATTAGGAACATAAATTAAAATAGGAAAGAAAATGGCAAGTGAGCACCTGTCTACCCTAGACAAGTTCAAATCACCAGGACCGGATGGATTACACCCCAAGGTTCTGAAGGAACTGGCAGAAAAGATCTCAGAACCACTGAATTATATCTTTCAAAGATCCTGGAGCACAGGGGAACTGCCAGAGGACTGGAAAAGAGCTGATATAGTTCCCATCTTCAAAAAAGGGGGAAAAAAATAGACCCAGGAAACTACAGACCTATCAGCCTGACCTCAATACCAGGGAAGATTTTGGAAAAGATAATCAAGCAACAAATCAGTGAACATCTAGAAGCAAACAAAGTAATAACCAAAAGCCAACATGGTTTTGTCAAAAACAGAACATGCCAGACTAATCTTATTGCATTCTTTGACAAAGTGACAAAATTAGTGGACCAGAGGAATGCTGTCTATATACTTTACTTGGATTTCAGTAAGGCTTCTGATAAATTAGACCATAACCTACTACTAGATAAAATAGAAAAATGTGGGTTAGACAGTATCACCACCAGATGGATTTGTAACTGGCTGACCAACCACACTCAACATGTAGTCCTCAATGGAACTGTATCTACATGGAGGGAAGTATGCAGTGGGGTACCCCAAGGCTCTGTTTTAGGGCCCAGTATTCTTCAACAACTTCATCAATGATTTGGACGAGGGGATAGATGGAGAACTCATCAAATTTGCAGATGACACCAAACTAGCAGGAATAGCCAACACTTCGGAAGATAGGCTTAAGATATAGAAGGATCTTGACAGACTTGAACTTTGGTCGCTATCTAACAAAATGAAATTCAATAGTGAAAAAAGTAAGGTTCTACATTTAGGCAAGAAAAACAAAATGCACAGATACAGTATATGTGGTACTTTGCTTAATAGTAGCAACTGTGAGAGGGATCTTGGAGTTTTAGTGGACAACCATTTAAATATAAGCCAGCAGTGTGCAGCAGCTGCCAAAAAAGCCAACACAGTTCTAGGCTGCATAAACAAAGGAATAGAATCAAGATCACGTGAAGTGTTAATACCACTTTATAATGTCTTAGTAAGGCCACACTTGGAATACTACATCCAGTTTTGGTCACCACGATGTAAAAAAGATGTGTAGACTCTAGAAAGAGTGCAGAGAAGAGCAACAAAGATGATTAGGAGACTGGAGGCTGAAACATATGAAGAACGGTTGCAGGAACTGGGTATGTCTAGTTTAATAAAAAGAAAGACTAGAGGTCGACATGATACACTGTTCCAATATCTCAGGGGCTGCCACAAAGAAGAGGGAATCAAGCTACCAAAGCACCTGAGGGCAGGACAAGAAGCAATGGGTGGAAACTAATCAGAGAGAAGCAGCCTAGAACTAAAGAAAAATTTCCTGACAGTTAAAACAATTAATCAGTGAAACAATTTGCCTCCAGAAGTTTTGAATGCTCCAACACTGGAAGTTTTAAAAAAGATATTGGATAACCATTTGTCTGAAGTGGTGTAGGATTTCCTGCCTAAGCAGAGGGTTGGACTAGAAGACCTCTAAGGTCCCTTCCAACTCTGTTATTCTATTCTATTCTATTCTATTCTATTCTATTCTATTCTATTCTATTCTATTCTATTCTATTCTATTCTATTCTATTCTAGTCTAGTCTAGTCTAGTCTGCTATCTTCAGGTACTACCATGTCCACTTTCCAGACTACTTTTTCTTTTCTTTCTTATTGACAATTGTTAAATCTGACATGTGCCTGTCTATTTGAATTTTAAAGTCCCAGAGGACATTACCTTCTCCATTTCCTATTACTTTCTCTATTTTATGGTCCCACCAGTTCTTGAATATAATTTATGATGATTATATTTTCTTTATATTGGTTTTATAGTTTTCTGATATGGTGAGACAACTAATCAATATTTGTACCATACTAAGGGTGTTGTACCATAATAAAGATGGACAATGTTGCTCAGAGGAAAATTGTTTGTTGTGATTATCTTCTTTTCCTAATTTATTGCTCTAATCTTTAAAATTGATTGGAACTGGAAATTCTGCTTCTATCCATTTTTGCAGTACGCTTTTAGGAACTGCAGACAAGTACAACAAGTACCCAACATTTGGGTCCCTGAACAAGTTAAAATATGTCTTTCCTTTCAGTACTGAAATATTGCACCAGCCCTACTTTAATTCTTACTTAATTAGAACTATTGGCTAATTGCCAGGTAACTGAGTAAAAAAATACTTTTTTAAACTGTACAACTCACATCATATGTTTGTTCTTTTGCTAACACATCTTTGTACATCTTACTAAATTTTAACATGAACAGAGATGAATAATTCATTCTTCCTGCTTAGAGGAAATTTAAGATGAAAAAAATGTAATAAAGATATATGATAAATCTAGACCTTTCTAATGACAATTTCCCAGACTTCACTGAATCATTACAATACCTGGATTTTATTACGCATACGGTTTGATATCATCGAGGTTAATTTTTATTGTCATTAAAAGTTCAGATAGCTACTATAAGAGGAAATATTTCATTTTTTTTCTATCCTAAATCTCCTACTATTCAGATTTACTAGATGCCTTCTTACTGTCAATTTTGTAAGCAAACAGCTCCAAGGAGAGATGTTATGTTTCTTTTTTCATTTTTGTCATTTTTTGCACTTTTTCAGCTCTGTTATTTTCTTTAGTTGTAGTGGCTAGGAATACACACTCCTTTACAAATAGAATTACACCATACATTTGTATAAAGTCATTACAGATCTTGCAGTTTCATTTTCAGTTCTTTTCACAATAATAATCAGCACAGAATGTGCCACTGTGATGGGATCACAATCTGAAAGGCAGTATGATATATTGAATAATGTTCTTCATGATCCACATACAATAGACTGTTTTCTTTTGTATCAAAAGGAAAGTAAAGGAAATTGTCTGCAAATGAATTATTTTTGGAAAGTGGGTGTGCTAATACTCCTTGTTTGTGTTAGAGTAGAATCAAGTTGATTATCTGGCTAGAGTATAAGATGTTGAATTGATTGGGAATTAGGCTGACAAATTATGCTTTCTGGCAAGGATGAAAACAAAGAGTTCTGATCAGGATGCAAAATGTAGAATGGAGAGGTATTATAAAAAAATCAATATGCAAGCTGGTGTCTGCATAGTTTTGTTGTTGTTGTTGTTAGCCACAAAGTTGTGTCCAAACCATCGCGACCCCATGGACAACATTCCTCCAGGCCTTCCTATCCTCTACCATCCCCTGGAGTCTATTTAATCTCACGCAGACTGCTTCAGTGACTCCATCCAGCCACCTCATTCTCTGTCATCCCCTTCTTCTTTTGCCCTCAATTGTTCCCAGCATTAGGCTCTTCTCCAGTGAGTCCTTCCTTTTCAGAATAGTTCCTATGCCAATATTATTGCATATAGCATACACACTGAGCACCAGTTGGAGTGGGGAGGTTCATATACAAAGCTGCTCACAAGAACAACTTCATGGGACTAATAATCAAGCATCATACCCATGTCATTTGCATTCTCCCAGTGAGAGGTATGGAAGATCTAAGTCTAAATTCCTTTTCTTTTCCCTTTGAAAAAAAATGCCTACAATTTAATGATTTCCTTCTTGCTGTTTGTGTTTTGGGGGTTTATTTTATTGCCGATTTAATTGGTGCTGGTTGCCTTGGATAATGTTACTGTATAGGTTTTTTTTGTCATGCACTACTTTGTTAACTAAATTGTATCTAAATGTTTGAAAATTAATGTTTATATTTCAGAATACCTATCACAAAGACTGATCACACCTAAAATTTTAGTTATTTAAAAGCAATGTAGTTAGTTATTTAAAAGCAATGGTAGCTCGGACGGTTGATTTATGGCTTTTTTCCTTGTTTTGTTATTTCTGATGAGAGCGCATGGGCAATTAGTTTTTGGCATGACCTGCTGGAGATGCAATCATTTGCCTTGCTTTTGGTGCTACATTTATGAACCGTTTCCAATGTTTTTGGACAAAATGTATGTAAAATTATATACAAGCATACACAATCATTACAATCAACAATTAAAAAAACATCATTGTATTCCTACAGTTAATACAATCCACTATAAAACAGCAATTGTGTAGAGCTACAGCACTAATATAAATAAAAAATATTTTTCAGTTATATTAGGCTGATTAAACTATTAGAAATATTATTAAAATTAACCTTTAAATATTTAAATTGTGTTAGTGATTCTCATTTATTCTTTTTCTTGAATATCCATGTTTTCTTTTTCTTAAAAGTTCATGTAAACTATGCTTTTGGTCAAAAAGAGGGGATAATTAAACATATGCAAGATAGATTTGGAAAGTATATTATCACAGTAAGTTATTCCAAAGCTGCTTTGCAATAATGCTAAGTATATATAGATTTTGATGATGGTTACCAAAAGCCCAAACTTAACTAACACACAAAAGTGTGCATCACCCTGAAGTAAACAACATATCAGCTCAGTTCCTTGTGAACAGTGAACTGTCTCAAATCCATGTTATAGAGGTTGGATCAATCTTGCAAACACAACTCAGTATTGAAAAGAGGCCTTCAACTGAAGCAGCCTGGAAAATATATTAGATGTCCATTCTAGCAGAGAGCATTCCCAACAAACTCTATAATATAATCTGGCAAAATATTTAGTGTAATTTGCTAAAACTAGCCTTATAGACACAAAATCTATCTGAGAAATAACAAAAAAGCAATAGGAGAAAAATAATACTAGTTAACAAAACATTTTGTCATGTTTGTTATCTAATAATATTTTGGCAGTGATAGGGGATAAAAGGCAGCATATATTCATACTTACAATGTAGTGGAGACCAGTCTGTTACTGTAATAATTTTTCATTTTGAAAACAAATAAAATGAGAACGTTTATTTCATTTGAAGAATCTCTTCTATTTTATATATATTCAGAATATATCAGGATGGAACAAGTTAATTAATTCTAAAGCCTCTGTCTCAAATCTCAATATTATCAATTGAATTCAGTTCCTTTCACTGTAAACCAGTATTGCCAATGGCAAAGGATGAGAGGTGTAGTCAGAATTATTTAAGAGAAACCCTGCACGTGTCCATCTTGTATCTTGCACTCCTTTACAAGCACAATACTACCTCCAATGCCTAGTCCGGTATCGCTAACTGAATTTGGATTTTAATAGTTTGTGCAAAGTTTGTAATAATTCCATTTACTGCATTTTTATTGCACAATATTATCATTTTTAAGCTCCTAGTTGCACACTGGTTAATGCTCCATGGTTTTCTTCCTTCATCAGGATCTAGATACACAGTAGAATCTGAATACAAGAGGAGTTTATTTATCATTGATACATCAGTGTCCTCTTTGTCATATGTTTCAAGGTTAAGCACAACCTGGCCTAAGTTTGTCTACAGTTTACCTTTGGTAATCATTTCTAAAACCTTATAGTATAAAGTAGACTGAAATGTCTGTCTGCCTACCTATCTTTCTTGACAGTTATAACAGTCCATATGAAATTCAATTTAAGCATCACTGAAAACATTTGTCTTTACTTTGTACCAGGGGTGAAATGTTCCCGGTTTGGACCAGTTCAGGCGAGTAGGTAGCGATGGCGGCGGGCAGTTCGGAGAACCAGTAGCAAAAATCCCTTTCCCCCCCCAGCCTCCAGCTTGTTTACCTTCACACGCCTGCCTTGCTTCGCTTGCTGTAATCCCTGCAATCCATTGCATCAGCAATCTCCCTGCCTGCAATCAAGCTCATTGGTGAGCAGCTCTATCTGCCTGCCTGCTTGCCTGCCTGTAAGTTTTTTTCCCCCTTTGGGAGCTTTAAAAAAAATAGTTAATTGGGATTTTTTAGTTGTTCTTTTTTTAGACCTAGCCATTTAAAGTTTAGGAAGTTTTAAATTTAGCTGCTTTTATATAAAAATAAAATAAACTAAAATAATATTTGTGCAGCTTTATGAGATTTTGTGTGTTTCTGTAGTGTTTCATTCTAACTACACAAACACACAAAATCTCACAAAGCTGTATGTGGAATTTTGTGTGTATAAAGTGTGAAAGTTGGTTTTTTGGGCTTTTTGTGGCTGTGTGAGGTTCCTGCTTGTTGCAGGGGCCATTTTGGGTCTAGCACAGCTGCTTTTACATTGTGGGTGAGCCAGTTGTGATGTGTTGTGTTGTGTTGTGTGTGTGTAAAGTGTGAAAGTTGGTTTTTTCGGGCTTTTTGTGCCTGTGTGAGGTTCCTGTTTGTTGCAGGGGCCATTTTGGGTCTAGCACAGCTGCTTTTACATTGTGGGTGAGCCTGTTGTGTTGTGTTGTGTTTTGTAGGTTAAAAAAGGACAAAGAAGTGACGTCGACTTGGCCATGCCCACCTGACCAACAAGCCATGCCCACCCAGTCACCTGACCAACAAGCCACGCCCAATAATTAAGCCACACCCACAGAACCGGTAGCGAAAATTTTTAGATTTCACCCCTGCTTTGTACCAGATCCCTATCTTTTTATTAACATCCATTTCTCCAATTATGATACAATTATGATACAATTATGATACTTGCAAAATCATGAAAGGCTGTACCTTAAAATCGAAGTTTGAGAGTTTTTCAAGTCTTTTGTTTATATCCGGAGAATTTGGGTTTTTTGAGAGTTGAATGAAACAGAGTTTGCTTTGTTCCCAAAATGAAAAGATCATAAAAGTATCAGTAAGCACAGCTGGAAGAAAAAACAACAACATTTTAATACTTATCACTGACAACAAAATAAATTGCTGAAATCTCCACTGGAATATTGGAAAATAAAAACACATTTTCGGTACTATGCATGACTTCTATGATGTACTGATATAAGTGTTTCTCCTACTGTGTCTTTTTGAAAATGGTAAGTAAAGCCTTGGAAGCAGATGTAATAAAATGGAACAAATTATGATATATTTTTAAAGATAAGGTATTTTACAATATCTCTTCTATTGGTTCTTTTCTTTTAAAGTTCTTTCAGATAGTAATCTCTTCTGCAGTGGTTGACACTGGATGAATGAAAATATTGGGGGTATGCTGGAGTGAAGCATAAATATTAAAAAAGTACCAAATGAGAGGGCAGTCATTACTGTGGCTTAACTGATTTCTTGCAGTTGTTATGCCTTAAGAAAGAGAAATGGGTGATAATGTTTGTTTGGTGCAAGCATTTTTTTTTATTCTGAAATGAAAACTTACATGAAAATGAATGAAACCAATTAGCTCTGCAGGCATCTGAATAAAACTACCAATACACTGTTTTTTGCTGGGGAGGGGGTGGGGCGGGATGGTGATGACACTGTAATGAGTATCTGCTACTCCTGCATTATGGCTTATAAAAATACAATAAAGACATTTACTATAAGAAAAAAATAATAAAAGGGCAAAATAATTAAAAAATTACATCAAAGATCCCATAAAACCAGAGCCCAAAATAACTCTCCCCAAGCAAATTAACATTTAAAAATAAAAGCTCTGCTTTCTTAATTTGTGTTAATCTTTTAGTAACTTTTAGCTATCTTTTCACACAATTAGCTAGCAATATTATGTTTTCTACTATATTAGGAGGAGGTGTAAAAACTAATAACAGATTTCAGATAGATAACCTTTTGGAATGCCTCAAAAGTGAATTATTTATTTATTTAACATGTGGCACATTGAGAAAGGATATGAGAAACTATAATAACAGAATCTTGCAGGAGTTTCTGTTCTACCTTTCTGCCTCTTATAACTTACTGAGTCAGGGAGGAGTCAGTTCGAGCCTATTCTTAACATATCTTCCTTTCCAGAACTTAAGGAATGCTTGTGTCCTTGTTTCTGAAAGGAACTTCAAGATCATCTCCATGGCTCTCTATACCAACTCAACATGTTTATCAGCTTCTACATGGCTCCTCTGGCTGTCAGACTGCTGAGGTGGCTTGACTATTAGTTAGAAGAGATCTAATCTGCTGATTTCAGAAACCCACCATTCAACTCCAATTGAATTCCAACATCCTTCACAATGTATCATTCATTTGCTCCTCCTCCTTCAAATATTTTAAATATCCCTCTCTATCATGATTAAGATGGTCTAATACAGCAACTGTCTTATTTCCTTGAGCCAGCTTCTTTGTATCCATGACTGATAAAGAAGTGATTAAAAAAATGGTCCACAGATTTTTTTGATGGCTGCAGAATTATAATTACATTCCAAACTCCAGATATCCCTTAAATACTACTTCCACATCTAATCAAATTGTGTGCATATGATTTACCTCTCAAGCCCCTTTTGCCTATAGAAAGCACAAGAGCAATGCCATCATAATTAACAAAGAAGTAAAACTATGTATAATTCCAAGATGATGAAGCAGTTTTAAGAAGAGACAGCCAAATGTCATTAGGTCTGGCATTGACAAATACCCTTTTCAGAGGAAATTTTAGTTATGAACTCTTACCTTCTGGCTAAAAGTTCTAACTGTTCCTAGCCAAAAGTTAATTGATTTGAAACAAGCCTTGTCACTATTATACTACGATGTAGCATTAAACCTGTTTCAATATCCAGTTCCCAAGCTTGGAACCCTGAGAAGCCAATCCAACAATCCTAACTTGCAAACATCAGAACATCTGCAGCTCACTAAAGATAAATTTCATCCTGATTCCTCTCTTTAGCCTCACACCCCAACTACTATCAAAGTAACTGATATCATGGTGAATTGAAATATGAGAAGATTCCACTTTAAAGCAGTCCTTAAAGGAGTGCAAAAGCAATGAAAGCACTACTATGTTGACAATGTTGATTCTCCACCAAACTGAGTTACATCCCAAGCCTCTAAGAATAAATTCACTCCTTAGAAACATGCCCTAAAACCCTAATCTGAGCTTTAGAATCCATGAGGTCAATCCAGTCCCAAGAGATTTAGCTTCATCTGCTTCTATCACAAGGACCCATTTTGAGACAATCTTGAAGGTAATTCTTGCTGAGTGACTTTGGGTTACTCAAGAAGATGTGTGGTTCAGTTCATGGAATATAATAGGCTGATCTTCTAAGAAAACCCATACTTTTACTGCTTATTAAAGAATTTTAACACTGCTTTTTTTGCTGTTTATAACTGTTCCCTTGACTGGTCTACTGTATATCACACACATTCCTTGTACAATTGGAAAATGGTAACTTTGCTGAGCTGGGTGAGCAGGCTCTTGTAGAACTTCTGACTGGGTTCTCTGCTGCTGGTCTGCCTATTTGATCTTATTGATAATTCTTTTTACATATCTCAACAGTGGCGTTAATCATAACAATTTCAATAAAAAGAAAGAAATACAGCAGAGCTAACATTTGACCAGTCATCTTATTAAACATTATAAATGAATTCTATGGCCTTAATGAGAAACTCACTGAGTGATACAAGGGGAGGTGCTAGCTGAAAGGCAAGTTGGCTTTAGGGCTGGGTAATCAACATTAGATCAATGCATCATTTTACATAATCTGGCAGAGAAATACTCTAATTTACTGCAATGAATTCTCTGTGCTATGTTCACTGACCTGAAGGCAGCTTCTAACTTGGTCTCCAGGAAGAGGCTATGGCAAAAACTAGCAGCCACATTCAGAGGTTTCTGACTACTCCAGCACACCAGGGTCCCGCATGGGAATATCTACATGCAAATTCAATGTGCTACCGTAGGTGGTTTCTCTGCAGTAACCCTCACTTTAAACAGAATCAAATATTCTAAAGGGAATCAAACAGTATCCTTATTCTCCTATTTAATTTTCACACCAATTCCACAGTTTTGGTATTTTCTAAAAGTAAATTTCAACCTCCTATATTATCTGATATCCATCATTTTTTTATTGATGCTACTGTCCTTTCCCATATTCTGTGGCACTAACAACATATTGCCATAATGAAAAAGTAGAAATTATTTAAAAAACAAAAACAGTTTTCTTTAATAAATGGCATGCTGACCATAACCAGGAAATCAATGGCATTCCAATTGAGATTCAGTTTTTTAGACTTTACTTCATCTAATACTGCTTGGAAGCAACAAAACCTGTGAAACTGTATCTTGTGCTCTAAAATTTTCCAATACAGTAATTAACTTCCTAGTTTTTAGGTTAATAATTTCATTTCTGTAAAATGTCAAATTAAAAGATGCTGAGCTTCCTGCTGTATGAAGTACAACTTCATACAATATGTAGACGGATGCCAACATTTAGCATTTGTCACTACTATAACTCCTGACACTCTATTATCCTAATTCCTTATTTCATTTTATTATTGTATTATTTTATTTTCCATTTAGGCTCTTTCACTGCAAATTAATTAGCTAAGTAAATCTCAGTATACTAGAAGCATTACAGCCAATGTTTTTATTTCAAATATGAAATTGTTTAAACAGCAATATCTTAGGCCAAGCCTCTATGGTAGTGGTTTAGAGTTTATTGTATATTAATGTTGATGTTTACCACAGTTGCCTTTATAGGTTTTTTATTCTGTCTTGAGGTTATTTTGGATTATGTTTTTATATATTATAGCTAAGTAAAACAATAAATCTTTAATACCATTTTTTAGCCTTGCGGTATTCAAACTGAATGTTTAGACTGCCAGTAATAATAAAAATTATTCACTTAAATGCAGACCTTTGTTAATAAAAGCTGCCTAGACTTACAATAATGTGAAGTATAGACAACTATCAGTTAAAAATATCATTTTAAAAATATCATTTCTGTGAATCCTAAATTTATTAGATTACTATATCTTCTCAGGTGCTGTAACTTACTGAATAAATATATTTAAATCCTTTCAAATCTGTAGAACTGAAATAATAGTTTGCTTCCTCCTATAAGACTATTGTTTCTTTAATTAAGGATTAATTAAAATTACATTCTTTAATTTTTTTTCATTTTATGTAATTATGTGAATTCTTCCTCTCTAGCAGGTTCCTTTTTCCATACGAAAATATTGCAAATGACTTCAGGTGTAATAAAGGATACATGGTAGGATAGAAAACATGGGCAAGGAATCCTTTTCTTTGTAGCATTTGTCTATTCAAAATGCCCTCCACACCTGCATTTCTCTCACAAACAATAGATATGGTGACCTTTCTTGTAACTGCCATGGGAAAAAGAACAGTTGAGGAGGGGGGGAACCATATTCTTAATCTTAAACCACCTCTTATGATTAAAAGTCCTTAGACCAGAGGGAGAATGCCTATAGAACTATCTGCACCACGTAGTTTCGCCTTCGATGTGATTATTGAAAATGGTGAATGGATTTAGAAATTAGTTTGAACAGAGATCTCATATATAAATTAACAGTGTCTGAGTCTTTTTACTGCTATTTTATTTTATTTTGATATACGTAAGCAATTGACTAATAAAATATATATCATTTTCTTCTATCTATGAGTAATAGCTTGTTATTCAATCATTAGTGGTTTCTCATTTCTCTTAGTTTCTCCAGTATCTCTGCATTATATAATACCAAACTGAATTTATCTGAATCAACTCAATTCAATCCCTTACCATTTACTTTCACTGGGATATAACAGTAAAATATTCACCTCAATAAACGGAGAATGCAGACTACCTTTTCCACAGTAAAACATTTATAGAGTCATATTGGAGAGAAAGCTTGTCAGAATTAAACGCTTGGAACAAATTAATCCAACACTTCTGTAAATTTTAAATAATCAAATTAGCATTTTAGCATATATTCCTGTGCTTGCAATTTGAAATTTCCAAGCCGATTAGGTTGTTCAAGTGTGAACTTTTCCTCATGTAGCATCCAAGACTGGAATCCTATGAAAATTGTATCACAACAGAAAAGCTCTCTGACTTTTATTTAAGATAGCACTGTTGTTAGACAGAGATCAACATTCTGAAATTGCATGTAGTATTTATATAGTGATATCCTTCTAATTATTACTTCAATTGAAGCTGGGAGAATTAGAAATAGGTAGATTATTTTCTGTTCTAAATATCTGAGAGAACTCATTTATTGTTTGTTTGGGTAGTGCCCAAGTTAAATTTTACCACCATCTTTCCCTATTATGGCAATAATTTCATCAACTACCAAGAATAACAAAGTAACGGAATTGGAAGACTTGGAAGTCTTATAGTCTAACCCTCTGCACAAACAGAAGACCCTATACCCTTTCTGGACAAATGACTGTCCAATCTCTTCATAAAAAACTATAGTCATGACAACTTTCTTTAAAAAGTTGTCATGACTATTATTTGGAAGAAGGATATTCAAGCCATTAAAGATTAGGGCTGGGATGGCGAACCTGTGGCACGCGGAATCATATTTGTGGGCACACGAGCGTTGCCCTAGCTGAGCTCCAGCACGCATATGCGCGCTGGCTAGCTGATTTTCGGGCCTTCTGAGACACCAGAAGTCAGCAAATGGAACTGTTTCCGGCCTCCAGAGGGCCTCTGGGGAGGGGAAGGCCGTTTTTGCCCTCCCTAGGCTCCTAGAAAGCCTCTGGAGCCTTGGGAGGGCGAAAAACAGGTCTACCGGGCCCACTGTGCCATCACATGACAAAAGCAGGGGGAGCACGGGGGAAGTTGCATGCACATGCACGGGGGGTCAGGGCTCGTAGAATTATGGGTGTGGACATGCACGTGCCCGACCACCCCGCACTCCCCCCGCTTTTGGCACACGATGGCAAAAAAGTTAGCCATCACTGAATTAGGGTGTGCAAGTCTTTTAAAGATTGTGTTTTGGAAAGATCCAAAATGAAGCCCTTCTTCAAACTGACTGTTTCAGAAGCTGCTCCTGGCTGTCTCCATGTGTGTAGGCATGCACCACTTTGAAAAGATTTATGCAGAATTATTAGTGATACCAATGAGGCTGAATATACAATATTTAAATTAGAAGATGGTAGAAAGTTGGAACTGATTTACTGAAAAATAGAAGCAAAATAATATTTCTTAAATCTAGGTTTGGTTGACATAATTTATGTTTGATCAGAATGCAAGAGCAAGCAGCAAAAGGCCAACCAATTCTTTTTATGACAATGGTATTAGTCTTTTCCAGGAGATTATCAGCTAAATATTGAAGGGGCTTCCATATTTTAGCTTCTCCTTTTGGTACACTTTCTTTTATATTTCCTGTCAGTGGCTACATAACAAATATCACCCTTGAAACTGGATCTTAAAACAATAAAATTAAAACCCTACCCAATAACATCCATGTTGCTAGTCAGTGCATGAAGATGGAACCTCTGACAGAGTTTGCAGAAGTGAATCTATATAGAAATTAGAAAGAATAGACTATGGCCATGTATTGTGCAGTTCTCAAGATTTGCTGTCAAAAATAACTTATTCCAAAGGCATGATCTATGAAGGACTATATTACATTTATCCCAGATAACACTAAAACGTCCAACAATGTAGACAAAAGTTTAATATGATAAAAAATACAGTTCAAGAGAATAATAATCTTCAGTATTTCATTACATTTCCAGTAATTTTTGTTTTAAAATTAGAAGATAGCTCTCAGAAGCCATTTTATACTTATGATAATAACTCAAGTTCCTGCTTAGGTTGCTTTAGGGAAAAATCAGTACGTTACCATGTTCTATTGTATTGCCTACTTATGTGCATGTTTCTAGGTTCCCCCCCCCTCCATTTCTAGATACTAATTAAGCATCTGCATTTTTTGTCTGTTTTTTTAACCTCCTCCCTGCTTATTATTATTATTATTATTATTATTATTATTATTATTATTATTATTATTATTATTTTAATGTTCACCTTAGTTTAAGATCCATATATTTTAACAGATTAATTTGGAGAATTTGACCCTTAGATTTCAATTTGTTCCTGTAACTGTTCTGTTCACACTGCATTTATATAGGGCTGCCAAGATTCTGATATTAGATTTTGAATTAATGTTCAATTAACCTTAACTCAAAACAGATAGGATTCAGCAGCTATAATTAGTTTGGACAGAAAAAATACTTTAATATGGTTGCTTGTAAACTTTCAAGCAGGTTCTAACTATATTGGCTTACTTTACTTTTAAACTGTTTATTTAATCTCTCAATCATATCATTATTATGGTATGCCCTAATCTTGATTAAATTTATACCATAGTACATATCAGAAATGCCATTTAATCTGACTTTAGAACCTTTTCCTTGTAGAAATCTTTCCTTGTAAGATTTTTCTATAAGTAGATATTCTGTTTTATATCAATGCCAAACATAATTTCTAATCTCATTTCATTAATATGGAAGCTTGATAGCCTGTCTGGTTATTCCATAAATCAAATAAATCAGACTTGATGCTTCTAGGTCATAAAAAGTATAGGAGTTAATGTTTTAGGTTAATTCATTTATTGTGGTATAAAGATTCTTTGAAACACTGTGAATAACTCCCCTATACTAAGACAAATGAAAGAAAATGTAAACAAAAAGTTCAAAATTATTTGGTATTGGCTAGGAAAATGGAATCAAGATGAATTTAACTCCAAGACTAAATTCAACATGAGATGAATTACTTGACCTTAGTGAAATACTGACAAATATTGACATCCATTGTACTTATAAAAATATTATTGGATTGAAATTATAATTTTTTACCGTGAAAATATTACATTATGGAATAAAATCAACTAAAAATGAGCAGATGAATCCTTTTTTCATGGTATGCTGGACCTTTCATAATATCCTTATTTTCAACCAACTAATTTTGATAATTTCCCTGTGAATTCTTGCAAATACATTCAATTCTAGAACATGCTATTTGTTTAGTCCTGATGCCATTGCTTCTTGCTGGAATTGAAAAAAATGGTTAGAAGATTTGGAGAAATCAGTTAAAGCTCTTTTAAGAAATTAATGGAAGTTGATGAAGGTGATACAAGTAAATTTATTTAGTCTTTGAAATTATGTCCACAATAGTGGAAATTTGCCTTAAAAGCTAAAGGTCACTGTTAAACATCTTCATGTAACTGTTTTTTAAAAAAATCACGCTTTGTGAGTCATACTGTCAACAGATTACAAATGGAAAAGAGCCATTGCTCTTTACTAGAAAACTTGTTTTGAATGTAGAAGGACTTGAATTCAATCTATGATATTTATTTAATAGATGTCAGATAATATGGCTGAACATACTCTGTGAGTATATTATATTCATACTTTTGCCTACTAAAATATAATGCACTCAAATATGAAAAGTTACTTGTGCTAAAACTTTAATGCTTTTGGGGAAAATTACAAGCTGACCTGAGTTTTTTTAAAAAAATGAATATAACAGCTGATAAAAAATGGGTTTTTTTTCCTAAAGTGGTTTCCTAAAGTGTCCTGAGGGTAGTAGCTGTAGAGTTTCATGCAATTACTTCCAATGTTTTCAAATCCCCAGTGGTAATAATTGGTCTACCTGTTGACATACTATTTCTCCTCTTCCGCTTTAAATGCAGGCAGCCGAATTGCATGCACATAGGTATAATTACCATCATTGATAGTGTTAGAGATGAACTTTCCCATCAGGGTTCTGTCAATCACCACTTGTTCCAGCTGTAGTCCAGAAAGGTTTAGAGATACCAGTATACCTGAAGGAAAGAGAAGCTGAATCCAAGGAGACAGGAAAAAATAAAAATTGTAACTTGTTAGCAGAGATTGTTAAATTTCATATTAAATTTGTATTTTAAAGGTCATATAATAATTCAACCACTGAAATGTGTCAAATGCAGTAAGATTATTAATAATCAAGCAAAAGCAAAGGAATTATAATATAAACATGTGTGAAAATGTTACTGAATGAAGTACTTCCCATAATTTGCACACACAATAATTAATAGAAGTCTGCCATTTAAGTTTGAAATCTTTCCCCAGGTAGCTGCCTGATGAAAACACAATTGAGTAATAAAAAGTCACCACAGATTCAAGCCAGTATAACCAAACTATTTAATAACCTGTATCTATGTGTTCCAAATGAAAAATTAAAGTAGTGATGCCAAGAAGAAAACATAGTGCCAGGTAAAAAATATGTCTTTTAAAAAATTTCAAATAAGCTTGGGATGAAAATGAATACTGTAGGAATTGTTACAAAGTACAATTTATACAAACACATAAGTAGTTCTTGTCTAATAATACTAAATGGGACCGGAAACTGCCATTTAGTGATGTATTCAAAAACCGCAAAATATGACTGCACAATAAACAAAGGGAGTTCCGGCAAACCCAGTTGCCATCATTAATCAAGGACTGGGCGAATTGTTAAGCAAAGACCTCATGTAACCGTGACTTTTGTCTTCCTGCCAGCTTCTCAGTTTACTTTGGTTGCCAGCAGGGAAATTTGCAAATTACAGTCATGACCATGGGGCACTGCGCAGACCATAAGTATAAAGTCCAGTCATAATAACCATTCAGGGATGTTGTAAATTTGAATGGTCGCTGAACGAGTGCTTATTAAACAAGGATGACCTGAATTTACTTCCTATACAATATACAGTTCATCGAATGCTTCTATTTTATCTGTCAGAATTTTCAGAATGCTTCAAAGTACCAGAGCCAATTTGATGTAGTGATTAAAATGCTGGCCTAGAAACCAGGAGTTCTAGTCTTGCCTTAAGCATAAAAGTCAACCTGGGTAACTTTGGGCCAATCACTTTCTCTCAGCCCATCTCACAGGGTTATTTGTGTGGGGAAATTTTATTTAATATATTTCTATGCTGCCCATCTCCCTGATAAGGAAACTCTACAGTAGGTAGCTCAGAAAACATAGAAAGACAAAAAGAAAAGCAATTAAAAATGTAAAACTAAAAACCAGAACCAAGGAGATAGACAGAGAAGTATTATGTATGTTCATTGTGTTGAGTTACTTATAAAGTAATAAAGGTGGGATAAAAATCTAATAAATAAATAAAATTTACAACTACCATTTACAAACAGATTGTTTTTTAAAGTGTGCACATCTATTGATTTGTTTTTGTACTTTAACACCTAAGAAGTGATGAAAGGACTGTAAATTTGCCCTAGAATACTGACCTAAGCATACTTAACAAATAATGGATTTAAAATTAATCATAAATACCTTGTTTAAATAGTTTATAGAAAAATAGAACATAATTTTAAAAAGCCTTGTTCAGATTTGGGTAAAGGGAGATTTCTATAAGCATAGAATGAAATGTAAATTTTTACATACAGTACATTATATCAAACTATGGCTTAACTATGATCATTATCAATTGTTAAGATATATATAATACAGGGATGAATAAATTGCATTCCCTCTGCAGAATGCAAGAGGTTCTTTTTCATGACCCTCAGAATCCCTTCTGACCATGACTGTTGGAAACTAATGGTCGTTTCCAACTATAGTTAACCCTATAGAATGACCTGAGATTTGGATGGTCCAATCTTGCTGGCGTTTTGAAAAGATGTAACTCTTTTCTTCTTTTCCCCCAGCTTGGACTTGGTATAGGTTGGATTTTGTTCTGTACATGAAATATTGATATTAATAATTGTGATTATTTTACTGATCATGTCAATTAAGTTGACACGTACATTTATCACGTCAATTAAGTTGCCACATACATTTATATAATGAATAAATAAATTTAGAGAAAAGCTCGCACACCTTGAAATAGTCATGTCATAATTTAAAACTCATAACTGCCAGCCAAATTTAGCTTCACTGTACATTTGACGAAACTCCATTCATTTTGCAACCTTCAATTTCCCACAAAATAATTAAATATGCTATTTTGGCTATCAAAAAATTGTCTCTCTCTGACTGGGTAATGCCCACCCATCAAAATACTTGTAGTTAATACAAGTAAAAATAACTAAAATAGTTAATACAAAATATAAAGACTATGGTTTACTAGTTCAAAGCAAATTCTATTTAAATCTCTGAAAACACCTAGATAAAGCAGATTTTTATGTAAAATATAAACTGCCTTCTTTAGTCTAGTAAAACTATCTTCAGGTAATCATTCTAGATACTTATTGAAACTCCCCAGGTGATGGCAAATGTCCTTTAAGGTTTTACCCTAGTAAGAGCATTAGACACAGTTAGACTTGTACAGCTTTTATTGCAAGATCTCAGCACTTCAATCTATTCTTATATTGCAGTTGGATTAGATAAAATCTCAATTGATTCTGAAATAGATAATACGATTGTGTATCTTAACAGTATTTTGGAAGTATTTTAATTGGCTTCCCTCACCAAAATAAATAAAAATATCTGAAGAATAACAAAACTCTCTAGAAGCTGTATAGATTGTTGTGGGGTCTATGTAAAATAAAGTAATATATGAAAAAAAATGTCTATAGTGTTCCCTGTTCTCAAAAAATAAATGAATACTCTATTCAGAAAAGGGTGTTGTTTACTACTGCCAAGTCTCCATGAACACCATCTATAACAAATACACTGACATTTGTTGCTATAAGCAATCTATCATTTTTAAGGAAATAATGAGAACCAGATATGTGTTTAGAAATCAGCAGCATCGATAACAAAGTTCAGAAACCTTCTATGTAAAAAATACTAATCACAAGAGAATATTCTTTTCCATGTGGTTTTTAACTCAAAATTTTAAAAACCAACTAAATTGTTCCTATGAATTCCTTATATTAGTGGCTGCTATACCAACATCCTATACCAGTGTTGGTGACCTTTTTCGGCACCGAGTGCCAAAATGGGAGTGCGCCTATGTGCACGCCGACCTGTGTGTCCGGATACTGGAAAAGCAACCACCAGGCATGCACGTGCGTGCCGGGAAAATGATCTTCCGGTTTCCAGCGCGCACATGAGCCCCAGTCAGCTGCTCTTTGTGCATGCATGCACAGCAGAAACAGGAAGAAAAGGTGGCCAGCACACATGCGCGCGCTGGAAACCGGAAGTGTCAATGAAGTGCCCCCCCCGCCCACTACTGAGAACAATCTAGCGCAGTTCCCCTCCTGCTACTTCTGCCAAGGGACCATAACCGCTTCCCGGCCAGCATGCCTCTTAACCCAGCGCCAGACATTCTTCCTGCATGGACTCAGCTCCTGCACAGCCCCATCACCCCAGAAAAGCAATGGAAGCAGTCTCAGGGCGAGGGCAGGAGCGACTGGCCGCCCCTGTAGCTGCTCTCCCGCTGGCAAGCTGGGCCCTCAGCAGCCTATCCATGCATGAGGAACTGCACTCTCCTCTGGCCCTCCTGGGCAGTTCGTTTCTCTGATGACGGCTCCTCCTCCTCCTCCAGCATCCTGGCCAGAAGCGGCAGCGCATGAACTGCTGCCATCCCCTCGCCCCTGGTTATGGCAGGAGCAGCAGGGAGAAGGGCAGAGGCGAGGGTGTGTGTGCAGCAGGTGGCTGCTCTTCTAGTTTCCAGCACTCCTGCATGCATGAAGACCATCTGGCCGGTGTGCGGTAACCTGGAAGAGCAACGGGCGACAGCTCGCTTGCCCAGAGAGATGCTCTGCATGCCATTTCGAACACATGTGCCATAGGTTTACTATCACGGGTCTATATAATATTAGATAGTCACAACTGTATGCATTTTCAATCACAACATACAAAAACATGTTAGCTTTATTATCTGGTACTTCTTTTGAATAGCCAATAGTCAAAGTGGGCAGAACAATGATATTACAATTCTATGCCAGTTGGCAAGGGCCAGATTTTCAGGGGTTTTGAAAAGGTGTATTAAGGGGCACTAATGATTCGTGGTTGTAGCGGTTGCAGCATCCCCTTGGTCACATGATTGCATCTTGGATGTCTGCCAACTATCTCCACTGAAAAAGCTGCAGGATTCTATGCTAATGTAATCACCATTTGTAATTTTCACTGCCAACTTCTGGCAAGCAAGGTCAATGGGGAAGCCGGGAAGAGATCACAAATTGTGATCACTTGACCACAGAATACTGGCGCCACATAAGATTTGCCTACAATGTCAACTGGAACTGCTGTAGTAAATTGGCATAGTCACGTGACATTGCACTTTATGATAGCATCACTAAGGAACAGAGTTCCCAGTTCTAATTAAGGATAATTAAGGATAAGTGAGGAATACCTATAGAATTCTATCTATGTAATACTGTTAGACTGTGAAGCAGGATTTCCTTTTGATATATCATGCTGATTTAATTCATAGTGAAATCTATAATATATGTTTATTAATTAGAGTTTCAGAATGCTTCCTACCAGTTTTTTGAGGATAGAAATCAGACTCAATGTACCTTAATTTTTTGATCCATGTAAAAAACAGTCTGATGAAAAAAAATAATCACCTGGCTGTCTTTCAGCTCTTTAGTAAGGAGGCACATTACTTCAGTCTAAGTTAGTTTTAGATTGTTCTCTAAAAAACCTAGAAGTACATATGCTTTTAAAAATAAAATCCTGCATTTGTTTATGGAGAAATATGTTTCACTGGTTTCAGTGATGTCTATTCTCAAGTAACTATGTAGAGAATTGCAGTATTATTATTATTATTATTATTATTATTATTATTATTATTATTATTATTAATTTAATTTGTATACCGCCCTTCTCCCAGAAGGGACTCAGGGCAGTGAACAGCCAAAATTAAAAAACATACAAATACAAAAGTTAAGATAATTAAAAAAATTAAATAATTGGTTACCCAATTTAAAACCCCAAATCCATAAAATTTAAAATCCCAGTTAAAAACCATTTAGGCTAGGCCGGCTTGATGAAATAAAAACGTCTTCAGGGCTTTACGGAAGGTCCGGAGGTCCGGGATCAATCGTATTCCGGGAGGCAGCTCATTCCACGGGGCGGGTGCCCCCACAGAGAAGGCTCGCCTCCTGGGGGCCGCCAGCCGACATTGCCTGACCGACGGCACCCCGAGGAGGTCCTCTCTGTGAGAGCGTATTGGCCGGTGGGAGGTTATCGGTAGCAGCAGGCGGTCTCGCAAATACCCTGGCCCTAAGCCATGGAGCGCTTTAAAGATGAGAACCAACACCTTAAAGCGCACCTGGAAGACCACCGGGAGCCAATGCAGCTCGCGCAGGAGAGGTGTTACGTGGGAGCGCCACGTCGCTCCCATAATCACCCGCGCGGCCGCATTCTGCACCAGCTGGAGCCTCCGGGTGCTCCTCAGGGGGAACCCCATGTAGAGAGCGTTACAGTAGTCCAGGCGTGACGTAACCAAGGCATGAGTGACTGTGCACAAGGAGTCCCGATCCAGAAAGGGGCGCAACTGGCGTATCAGGCGAACCAGGCGAATAATGCATCATTATCAGATATCAAAATTTTGCCTTTGAAGTTAATAGCTAAAGGTGTTCAAATTACAATACATGGTAAGACAAAATATTATCCAGCTTAATAACTTTATCGTTATAAAGTATAGCTATAATTACAAGAAAATTAAATTCTTACACCAATACTATGATTATTAGCATATATTAATAAAATTCAATGAATTAAGTCATACAAGTACTGTATACGCCTGTTAAAAATATCAAGAATAAAAAAGCAGAAGTAGTTTTTAACATATTTCAGGAAAAAGCTGTTGATTAGACTGCTGGATTACACACTTTATGCCAACCTGTTCCCACTTTCCATGCCGCTAACAAGATGTGAGCAGATGTTTTCTCTATATAATACGTGAATATTTACATAGATACAAAATACACATTCTGGACAGTTTGGAGGTGTAATAAAAACAAACACATCCAGTATAAACATTAAAAGATTCTCCTAACTCTGATAATCCAGTTTGAAGTTGGTGATGGGCTGATTCTACACTTATATATTCAGAAATAAGTCCTGCCAATTCCAAATGAACTTCTATGTTGTGTGAGTGTACGGAGAACTGTAGCCTGTATTTTCTAAATAGCTCATTTTATTTGAAAGCATTATGTATTTTTCATGATTGATTCCAATTTGAAAAGAGACACTTTTGTCAAGACATTCAGCTGAGTATTATACTGGTTTTGTTCTTCAAGTGAATATGTGCATCAAGAAATTATCTTAAACAAACATTGTATTTTTCTATAAGTTAACTTAAGACTAGTCTCTTTAAAAATAGTTCAGTGCTGTTGATTGAACATTGCAAAACCATGTCAAAACATTTACCTGACAGACATCTTTGCTCTTCCATTTACTCAGTACACACTGACTATTTTGCATCAGTTCCTGGAGGAAAATAGAAAGTAGATAGTGAATAGATGACTGTAGACATTTCACGTGTGGTTGAAGTTCTTCTGTTTTTCAAAGAGGAAAGATTGCCTGACATCTAAAACAAAGATGCAACTGTTTTGGATATCCCACCATACAAAAGCTGGTTTATCACCAGAAGGAGGTGATCTTTTGGAAAATTAAAGGTGTTGAAAGAGATTTGAAAACATGGATTAATTGTTGTTATGCTTGAATCTTTCTGAAAAATACCTCTAGCTCCTTAAGTGTGTCTCGAAGCTTTTCTGGACGTTTGTTCTTAAGTACCCAAGGATAATTTCGACCTAGCAAATAAAATAAATATGTAAGATATTACATGCCATAATGAGTAACTGTAACTAGTATTTGATTTGAATCCATAGTTTATGAATAAACTTAACATAAAACATTCAAACACTGAAAAAACAAATTAAAAGGAATGTAGAGTTTCTCTGCATTATGAACATTTTCAATCCTATTCTAAATTTGTTTTATAATTTAAAGTGTCCATTTTCAAAGCAGGTTAAATATATTTATTCAAAGAACATTTACCACTAAAATTCTATATAACTTGGACCGAGGTGGCTTCTAAATTTTTTTTACTACCGGTTCTGTGGGCATGGCTTATTTTGTGGGCATGGTTTGATGGTCATGTGACAATTCTTTAGGATTTAGCAGAGGTATTGGTCTACCAGGCTTTTAACTGCTTGCAGAGCTGTACTGGTCTACCCATTTGTTTTTGGAGGCACTGGTCTACCCGTTTATTTTTGGAGGCACCAGTCTACCTATTAGTTTTTCGAGTGCACTGATCTACCACCACACTGCCTTTTAACACTGACCAGCTGTAGGGTGGCCTTTTGAAGCCCCGCGGCAAGAGTTTAAACAGTTTTTTTCCTTCTAGCCGATCAGCTGAGACTCGGGAGGCAGCGAATAGATTGGGGGCGATGCCAAATAAAAGGTAAGAATAACACGGGGGCGTGCGGGAGGGCCCAGCTCCCGAACAAAGAGAACCAGTTCGGTGATGTCATATCATCACTGCTACCAGCTCAGCCGAACCGGGAGGAACCCACCACTGACTTGGACTCAGAAATCTACAGTATGTCTATCAATTAGACCTGCTAGTTTCTGATGATGTACAGTGAGTTTTTGCCACTGTCACCAAAGCATGACTGATAAAGAGGGTCTCCTCTGTGATCAAGCCTGGATATGGAACACATTATTATGGAAGTCCTATTTGGTCCCTTTTCTGTTTGAGAGGTCCTTATTTTTCCAAATGTCTGACTGGTCAAGTTGAGTAGTTTTGTTAGTTTGGCCCTTTGCTTTTAAGTTGCTTCTAACTATAGAACCAGTCTTTTTACTGCTTTTACTTCTATATGTGTCTCTTGTTATTCATTTATTTATGGATTTGCTTTATGATTTTTAAATTACTGTGAACACTCATATACTCTATTTATAGTGGAAGAATGTAAATCTTGTTGAATTTATAGATAAATGCTTAGGAAGGCAATACGAGTAAATACTATTGTATTGTAGGCACAACAGCAATAGCACTTAGACTTAAATACCATCCCATAGTGCTTTGCAACATTCTCTGAGAGCAGGTAGAAAGAACCATCCACCCATAATACTGGGATGAAGTTGAGTGGATCAGGGATTGCTGCAGTATTGTGGGTGGCCAATTGACATGTGATGGGTGGGTTGAACAGCTGAATTTCAAATGCTGCTTCCCTTGCTTCAATTATTGAGTCTGCCTCAGCCTCTAACTGCTGTTAGTTAGCACCAGATCTGTATACAAGTACGGAAGGGAAAAGGAATGGGATACTGAGCTGCAATGAAATCTGCATTCTGGACACTGTAACAACTCTGATTGTAAGAAAGGCATTATTTTTAAATGAGATCTTTGTTATAAAAGCTAAATGTTAGCATTGTAGAGCTATGTGACTTCAAACTCCATGTCTTGGGAGTGAGTTCAGATTGGGAATAGGCTTTCATGTTCTACATGGCAACTATGGGCTTATTATCCCTGGAAATCTCTGGCCCAATACATATAAGCAGTCACATCTTAAACTTGATGGGAACAGTCACAAGTACATAATGGATCCTGAGGGCACTGGGGTATTTTCCTAATGATCAGATAAGCAGTCTGACTGAGCAAATTGTTGCTCTCTCAAAATCAGAATCAACCAGAGTATTGGATGAGATGTCCAAATGGCCTTTTCTTGATCAATTAGATTTGTGTATGTGTGTGTGTTTCTGGGAGGGGGGGAGTCCTAGATTTACTGAAGACATACAGATGAAAAGTTAAAGCGAGATCTCAAACAGTATGGCAGAAAACAAGTAGAATGTAATCAAAGATAACACCAGTTCAGGAATATTCCATGACAATAGCAGTAGTGATGCATGTTTATTTATTTCTTCTTGTTGTGTCTTCAGACTCATATCCAGCAGTTTGTTCAGCGTTACCCATACCCTTCTGGACAGAGACGGGGAGAACTTCCTACAGACTACTGTGATATTTTTGCAGGATTTTCACAGATAAAAAAAACACGTCAATTTCTCAGAATTAAATGGCAATTCAGCAAAGTCTTGCAAGCTGACTTAGGCTGCATTTTACAAGATCATCTACTTTGAGAAAGATTGAAGAATCTGTGCCTCTCTTTTCAGGCAGCTATCTGGGATATGTGCAGATCAGTGGATACAGGAGGCGACTGTTTTCTCTTTGAACCAGGCAGTGATTTAACCTCTCCAGAAACAGTAGCTTCTTCACCCATCCTTGCTGGATAAACTCCTTCCAATCTCTAATCTCTGTTTCCTATCATGGAAACACTATGGGCAAGTTGGTAGGAATTCCACTATGAAGACTCTAAAGGAAATAAATGGGTTATTTCCTTTCCAATCAGGATTCAGGCCCAGGCATTGGATGCAAATAGCAATGGTTGTCCTGGTTGGCATTCTGTGTTGGGAAGTAGAGGGAGTGTACTTCTCCTGGCCCTACTAGATGTCTCAATGGCATTCAGTTTCATTAAACATGGCATTCATTTGGGCTACTTAAAAATAATCGGAACTGGGAAAATTGTGGTAGCTCTACTACTCCCTGAATGATCAATTCTATTTAATGTGTACGCAACAAAAACATTTGAGTGCTTGTTACTGCACTCTGGAATGACACAGCGTTCATTCCTCTTTCTCATGCTGTTTAACTTCTACCCTGTTTCCCCCAAAATAAGACATCCCCTGATAATAAGCCCAATCAGGCTTTTGAGTGCATGGCAATAAGGCCAAGCGCTTATTTCAGGATTCAAAAAATATAAGACAGGGTCTTATTTTCGGGGAAACACGATATCTGAAACTACTTATCTGTCAATTCGAGGTGAGGTATCAATATGATAAGGGCCACGAAAGTTCTGGTCCTAATTAAATTTCTTTTGTAAACAGTGGACTGCTTAATAATAGGGGAACCAATTTAGTAGCATTATAGTTTTGATTTGATTGCTGCTTGGCTTCCAATAGGGTCCTAGATTCAATTCAGGACATTAGTTTTAATCTTTATAGCCCAGCTTGTTTCAGCACCCATGTTTCTTCAGGATGCTCTCTCTCAAGTGGAATCAGTCCATTGAGTGGGTTCATATAAAGAAAGACTGCTGAGGATCCCCACACTACGTGAAGTGAAAGAATCAGAATTAGTCATGGAGGTTATAGTTTGAGAGAAATAGAGGGCAGAGCTTAATGTTTTCTTTTGTAATAGTTCTTCCACCCTCCACCCACCTCCTTCATGAGGTTCAACAGAAAAAAAATCAAATAATCTATTTGCAACCTGGTGCTTTCCACATGTTTTGGATTACAGGTTTTCACCAACCTGGCTATAATGAATGAGAACAATAAGAACTATAGTCCAAAAGATGTGCAAAAAAACAGAAAGTCTATCTCTAGGACAAGTTGCTATTTCTCTTACAAAGCAGCATCTCATTTAGAAAGCTAGTTCTACAGTATATATGATTTTAAAAAACAAAGTTAAAGAAAAACATACATTTACATATTTGTACATTTATTTGCAGTAACAAGAAAAAAGAAAATGCTCTTACATTCTGCTAATTGTTGTTTCTCATATAAATAACCAACTTTCATTTGTGGCTCTACAAGAAGAAAAAAAAAACAAAGTTGGACTATCTTAACTTCTATTGCCAGCAAGCTGCTATTTTGTATTTTGGAAAAGTAGAGATATTTCACAAGGAAAAACAATGCTGGTCTATAACTGTTATAAAGATTTGATCAGTAAAAAAAAATTTTTCCCCTTCTTTGGTAAACTAATTTTGTTGTAAAACTGAAGCAATTTCAATAATAATACTAAACAAGTTTTATTCTAATTAACTTGACAACCGAATCCAAACCAAAACCAGTCTGTGCTGCTTGTGAAGGCAGCATGGAATGCTCAGACAAACTACCACTTTAATATGGACCAAAACAGGAAGTCATTTTAGCTGAAAAGACCTTTTGGCCCATCATGAATCTTCCAGGATTAAAAAGTTTAATCAGATAAAGAAAATTGATCATTCACTCTGAAATGCCCATTTCAAATATCAGGAAAGGAGGATCCAGGAAACCAACATCAGTGCATTCCTATGAATTTAGAATGCCCTCTACTGGATCTTCAATAAATAAAATGTAACAGGCTCTACCAATTTAATATATTGTACTTTATATTTTATACAAAAAATTAAAACTTCTTAAGTATATACTTTTTGTTGAAAAAAATGTTTAAAAGTAGGATGAGTTAATGGCTAACTAGTGGCGAGCAAAGTAATTTGGAATAGTTTTGGTCCATGAGGAAAAAAAATCAACAATTGGACAAGATCTTTGTCAAAAACAAAGAAGTAGAAAATTATAGAAATATCTGATATCTCTTCAGGAAATAAGATGCCATACTATAAAAACAGGACAAGAAAGAGAAACAGGACAATACAAGGAAGATAATGTAGAAGTCCACATGAACAATCTTAAGAAATTATCTCACCAAGATGTGCAGACTTATATATTATATGATTTACTAGATATTATACAAGTTTCAGACTATGCTATGACTGTTGGAATAAAATAGGCACTTAATAATCAAATTACTCATTGTTGTAAATATACTACATAAATATGTAATCATAAAATACAAAATATACAATTTCTGAAATGCTGAATTTTTAACTGTAATCTTATTATAAGTGTCAAAAATTTACCTGGATCCTTCTTTTCATGGTACTGGTAGACACCAATATCTTTGTCTGGATAATTAAGGAAATAGAACTTTAATTATTGCACTTAAAACCAACTAAATTTCTTTCCTCATCATGTTAAAATAAAATATACAGTGACACAAACATAATTCAAGTTGCCAGGTACAAATGAATGAGTGACAATTTTATATAGACATAATATAGATACACATACATATACAGGTAAATACCTGAAAAAAACCTTTATTGCAATTACAACACAGTACATAACGAAGAGTATCTACTGTATCATATTAAATAGTTTGATAGAAGTTTGCTTCATGTTACATAATTGGGATATTATCCTCTCTGAAATAAGTAACAAAGAAGTCTGACAATCTACCTCATTTTCAGTTCAAAGTTTTACAGGTAAGTATTATTTCTGCAAAGTTTTAAACAGTTAGGAGATCAAGTTAGAATGAACATTGGAGCTTACCTGAATGTTCGATCTATGTGCGCTGCAGGAGAGTCCAAGCAATGGGTTCAAGTTTAGCTTGGTTGGCCAGAGACTGAGTTGAATTTGCCTAGCCATGCCTCTTTCTCCCATGAGCCTTCAGTGTTTCAACGCAGAGGTCTGTAGAAGACGTAGCAATGATGATAGAATAATGTCCACTATAACTAGGTGTTGGATGCTGGACCGCTACAGTAGGGCGGGGTTGGACTCTCCTGCAGCGCACATAGATCGAACATTCAGGTAAGCTCCAATGTTCAATCTCCTGTGCGCTGCTTGGAGAGTCCAAGCAATGGGATATATCCAAGCTAAGTATCCCTAGGGCGGGAGTCCGAGCAGCCCAGGTGTCGTTAGCCTGGTAGAACCTGCTGCAGGACTCTTCTGCCAAATGAAGCCTCGGCCGAGGCAAAAACATCCAACTTGTAATTTCTGATAAAGGTAGTGGGAGAAGCCCAAGTTGCAGCCCTGCAGATCTCCAATATGGAAGCCTGAGTAGCCCAGGCTGCCGTGGTGGCAGCACTACGAGTTGAATGTGCAGTGATGTTTCTAGGCACTGGAGTAGATTGGTGTTCGTAAGCCATTGCGATGCAAGCTTTGATCCATCTCGCAACTGTAGATGGGGTAACTTTTTTCCCCATGGCAGTAGGCTGGAATGATACAAATAGTGATTCAGACTTCCTGAATGATGCGGTCCTGTCAATATATTTGCGGAGTGCCCTATGAATGTCGAGCGTGTGCCAACGTCGTTCTCTAGGATGTGCTGGGTCAGGGCAAAAGTTAGGTAAAACCACCTCCTGTGCCCTGTGAAACCAAGAATTGACTTTTGGTACGAAAGTCGGGTCCAACCTGAGGACCACCCTGTCAGAGTAAAAGATGCATAGATCTCCACGTACTGACAGTGCCGCCAGTTTGGAGATCCTTCTTGCAGACGTGATTGCTATCAAGAAGGCGACCTTGAAGGTAAGTATTCTGAGGCTGGCGGATCCTAAGGGCTCAAATGGAGCAGACGTGAGTGCTTGCAAAATGAGAGGCAAGTCCCAGGAAGGATACCTATGGACTGGAGGAGGCCGTAAGTTAGCAACTCCCCGAAGAAAACTCCTCACCTTGGGGTGTTGAGAGAGAGGGATAGGACCCTCTCCCTGTAGAATAGTCGCTAAGGCGGCCACCTGTCTGCGGAGCGTGTTGGCAGTAAATCCCCATTTAAATCCTGAGTGTAGGAAATGCAAGACGTCCAGAAGAGAAGCTACCCTGGGAGGAATGTGCGATTTTCGGCACCAGCTAGAGAAAGTTGACCAAGTGGCGTCATAAATCCTGGTGGTAGACGGACGACGAGACGCTTGGATGACGGAAACGACCTCGCTTGAGAATCTGGAGTCCCTCAGGATTTCCCGCTCAATCGCCAGACGGCCAGTTGGAGCCACTGGGGCTCGGGATGTTGAACTGCCCCCTGGTTTAGGACAATCCTGTCTGGCGGAATCCTCCATGGGCGGGACACTGACAGTGACACTACGTCCGCAAACCAAACCCTTCTGGGCCACTGCGGAGCCACCAACAGAATTTCTGCCTGCTCGTCCAGAAGCTTCCGGATGACCCTTGGTAGTAGAGGTGTCGGAGGAAATGCATATAGAAGGCCTCGAGGCCAGGGCGCCCAAAGGGCGTCTGTTGCTTCTGCCCCCGGCGTCGGGATTCTGGAAAAGAACCGTGGTAGATGAGTGTTCTTTGGTGTTGCAAACAGATCCACGCATGGTTGGCCGAACCTGGTCGTCAGTTGGTGAAACAGGTCTGGATGGAGATGCCATTCAGAGTGGTCGACAGTTGCTCGACTCAACCAGTCCGCCTGTTCGTTGTGTGCGCCTGAAATACGTTCCGCTTGGAGGGAGAGCAGGTGTGATTCCGCCCAGAGGCCAAGACTCGCTGCTTCGGACATCAGGTCCTTGGACCGGGTGCCTCCCTGCCTGTTCACGTGTGCCTTGGCGGTCACATTGTTGGTTAACAGCAACACATGACGGTTGGTTAGCGAGAGGTGGAAATGACGGAGAGCTAGGTGGGCAGCTCTGAGTTGCAACCTATTTATGTTGTGTAACAGATCCTGTGGTGACCATCTGCCCTGTGCCATATGGGAACCCAGGTGAGCCCCCCAGCCGAATAGACTGGCATCTGAAGTTAGTGTTAGACGTGGCGGTTCCTTGAAGAGACAGCCTTTCTCTAGGGAAGGTGACGTCCACCAGTTCAGGGAGTGGAGAACTTTTGGAGGCACTCTGACTCTTGTTGTGGAGTAACTGATCCCTGCTCATTGGCTTGGTAGGAGGAACCATTGTAAGGTTCAGGAATGTAACCTTGCCCAAGCAACTATGGCCAGACATGAAATAATTTTCCCTAGCAACTGGGACAATACTGCGAGGGAGACAGACCTGGCTGACCTGACCCGATGTATCAAGGCCCGTATGCTGACTAGACGTTCTGGTGACAGAAAAACCTGGCAACTGACTGTGTCTATCCGGGCACCTAAATGAAGGATAGAATGGGATGGAATTAACTGGCTCTTTTCTAGATTTATTGAAAACCCGTGAAGTTGCAGAGCCTGAATAGTCTCTGACAAATCCTGTCTCGCCTGCCTGATGGATGAAGATTGAATCAAAATGTCGTCTAGGTGACTTCCGGTTTGTCTGCCTCCGGTGAAAGATGGTCCCTTTTTAAGGACCGCCAGCCCCGCCGCCTGTGAGCCGCTTCGACTTCGAGAAGCGGCTTGAAAACTCCAGAATCTGAAGGATTTGAGGAGCAGAGTAAGCAAGGCGCAGGTCGAGCCCCTGTGAGCCCCCAGAAGATCGCTACTGGGGAGGAAACAGGCGCGGCTCCCTTTCAACCTGCTGAGACTCCGGACGGCATGGGACGACTCTGCCTTCCGCAGAGCAAGCCAGCTGCAGCAAACGTTCAAACTGAATGAAATTGACTTCAATAGTTAGCGGAAAAAACAACTTGAACCTCTAAACCAAGAAACTGCAAGTATTATTTCTCTTGTGACTTTCTGACTTAAGCAAAAATCTGAGCGAGTGAAAGTGACTTAAAAAAATGGCGCCCGGCTCCAGCGCTAACAAGCTGAGAGTGAGAGTGGTCTTCTAAAGTAATTTCAACAAGTTACAAAGTTGCGCTGCTTGTAACAAGCAGGAACAGGAGAAGAGGGGAAAAAAATTCTTTTTAAAATAAGCCTGAGCTCGCTTCAGTTTAACTCTATCTCCAATTTGACTAAACCTGGGGGACTTTTTTAGAGGACTTTGTGGTGCTGGAAAAGGAAAAAGGATCCCCTTTTTCAGAAAACCTAATCTACGTGGCAGAATGGCTTCTAAGAAACAGGAAGGCAAGGCAGCGGGGGGGGATCCCCCACACACAAATCTGAACAGCAGTTTCCCTCTGCTCAGCAGAGTCAGAAAAAAGATTTTGATTTTGAAAGTTTAAAAGAATTTATTACTCAGGCTCTGGATGCTAATTTTCAAAAATCTCAACAGGAAATGGATGATAAATTTCAAAAATCTCAACAGGAAATTAAGCAGGAAATTAATGAAATGACAAAGCTGGTGCAAGAGAATTATGGCAAGGTGACTGATAAATTATCGAATGTGGTGTCTGGCCTGTCAGAAATTATTATTAAAGTGGACTCTAAATTGGAAGAATTTAAATCAGAAGTGAATGCCAAAATAAAGGATACTGATTTTAAAATTTCTGATGTGGACAATAAAATGCAGAGAGTTGAAAACGAAATTACGATGATGCAATTCCGGTCTATGGAATTTGCCATAAGAATTAGAGGTATTAAGGAGAATGATCGTCAAGACTTGAGACAGATTTGTGCTGATGCTTTGGCTGTGTTGTTAAAAATTAATTCTGAAGAGATTTTTTATAAAATAGATAAAATTTACAGAGTGAACTCGTGGGTGGCCAGACAAAGACAATTGCCTAGAGATGTGGTGATATATTTTACAGATAGAAGAATGAGAAATTATATTCTGCAAAAATCTTTTCTTTCCTCTGTGCAAGTGGAGGGAGCTCAAATTGGAATCTATAAAGAACTACCGCCTAAGATGTTGAAAGATAGAAAAGATTTTGGTTTTTTAGTAAATGATTTAAAAAAATTACAGATTCCATTTCGGTGGGATGCCCCAAGTGGTATAATTTTGAAGTACAATGGAGAAAGACACCGATTGAATACTGTTGAAAAGGCGGAACATTTCTACTATACTGTTTTTAAAGAGAGATCACTATCCCCACGTACATCTACTGTGGTGGAGATAAAGGAGAGTGACAAGAAGAAGCAATCTCAGCAAAAGATGGAAGAGCAGCTTAAGCAGGTTGAATCAGAGCCAGTGGAATTGCAGGGTGCTACAGGAGGTTTTTTGGAGGAGCCTCTGTTAGAATCTTCTCCAATTTTGACTACAAGAGATGTGGCTTTGGACCTAGCTTGAATGGCTGAAGCCAAAGACCAGCGCATAACTCATGCAATCTCTAAACAACTCAAAGAAAAGCAACTACAGGAAAGAGCTAAGGCACAACAATATAAAAAAGGAGTCAAGAGTACTACACAAGAAAATGAAGCCATGGGGGGAGCAAAACCGGAGATTTCGGAGGATATCCGGCAATTTTGCTCGTCGCTTCAAAAAGGTATATATGACGGTTAAGTTTTTATCTTGGAATGTGAATGGACTGAACTCACCACAGAAAAGGAAGAAGATATTTACATATCTGAGACAATTTAATAATGATATAATTTGTTTACAAGAAACTCATGTCAGAACACAAGATCAAAAATACTTGATAAATTCAAAATTAGGAATACATTTCATAGCTTCAAATTTGGAAAAAAAGAATGGTGTGGTTATTTACATAAATAAAAGACTGTCAGCTAAAATTATAGAAGCAGATGAAGATGGCAGGTTTATAGCAATTGAACTGCACACTGTATATGGCCAAATTCTTGTGATTGGAATTTATGCTCCTAATCAACAACAGGATCATTTTTATAAAATTTTGCACACTAAAATATTGCAATGGGATTACAGTTCTATTTTAATCATGGGAGATTGGAATGGAGTAATTGATTCCAAATTAGATAAAAAGAGTCTGGCGAAGTCAAGGATCAGACTACCACAAACCTTTTTTGATATGAAAGAAGATTTGGAATTAAAAGACATTTGGAGAATACATAATCCAAAAGACTTGGACTATACTTTTTTCTCTGATAGACATAGATCTTTTTCTAGGATTGATTTTATTTTATTATCAAATGATTTACTTGTTAAAACAAAAAGAACTAAGATTTTTCCAAGAACTCTATCTGACCATAGTCCAGTATGGATAGAAATTGAGACTGGAAAGACTGAGAGAAGATCATGGAGATTAAATGAAAAATCTGTTTAGATATGAAAAAAATATAATAGAACTTAAAAAACAGATTAAAGAATTTTTTGAAATAAACTTGAATAAGGGTACCCCAATTGAAATTGTGTGGGATGCGAGTAAAGCGTATATGAGAGGGGTACTCATTCATATGAATTCTAAACATAAACTGAATCGACAAAAAAAAAAAAGATCTGAACTGGAACTGGAAATAAAGAATAAAGAACAGTTACTTATTAAAAATTTATAGCACGTGGTGCTATAAAACTTTTGAAAGATCAATTCCACATGCTTATGGCGGAACAAGCTGCAACAAATTTACAGTATGCGAAGCATAATACATTTTGTAATGCCAATAAACCGGGTAGATGGTTGGCCTATACATTAAGGAAGAAGCAGAGTATGCGGACTATTGATACTATCGATATTGGAGGGAAAGAAATTTCTCAACAAAAATTAATTAAAGAAGTCTTTGTAGATTATTACACCAAATTATATGCTAAAGATAATATGCAGAATGGACTTATAGAAAAATATTTAGAAAATAAAAGAGTTACAAAAATTACTAAGCAACAAAAGGAAAGAATGAATCATCCTATAACAGTTGAGGAGATAATTGCAGCAATTAAACAATTGAAAACAGCTAAAGCTCCTGGAACGGATGGCTTGACAGCAGTGTATTATAAAACTTTGCAAGCAGAAATGGTGGAACAACTCAGAGACTTATTTTGTAATATACAACAAGGGGGTAAAATACCCCCATCATGGAAAACAGCTTATATTTCTTTGATACCAAAAGAGCAAGTAGGTCCCAAAAAAATGGAGAACTATAGACCAATATCTCTTCTGAATAATGATTATAAAATTTATGCAAAAGTACTAGCCAACAGGTTGATGCCAGTAATTTAAGAGGTGATTCATGACGATCAAGCAGGATTTATAGAGGGCAGATATATGAAGGACAATGTAAGGCAAGTTATAGATTTATTGGAATATCTTGAGAAAAATAAACAGATCCCTGCAGTGCTGGTTTTCTTGGATGCGGAGAAGGCCTTTGATAGAGTGGACTGGAATTTTCTATTAAAGACTTTAAAAGAGATGGACTTTGGGGATCAATTTATACAGGCGGTTTCAGCAATTTATCAAGAGCAAAAGGCACAGATTATTATTAATGGAAGTTTGACAACAGATTTTAATATTGAAAAAGGAACAAGACAAGGTTGTCTGTTATCCCCATTGTTGTTTATTTTAACACTAGAAGTCTTGTTGAATACAATACGGGATTCGAGTATCTTGAAAGGTATAGTGATAAGGCAAGAGGACTACAGAATAAGGGCATTTGCAGATGATCTGGTTGTTACCCTAACACAGCCGATGGAATCAATAATCCAGATGAAAGACATTATAAAAGACTATGGTATGGTATCAGGATTTAGATTGAACCAGAAAAAAACTAAGATGATAGTTAAAAATATGACACAAGATCGAAAACACAAACTTGAAAGGAGGGCAGGTTTTGAGATTGTACCAAAGGTTAAATATCTAGGAGTTCAGGTTGCAGAATCAAATATGAAACTGATTCAAAATAATTATGAGGTGTTGTGGCGAGATGTACAGAAAGATATGGAGACTTGGAAAAAACTGTAGCTGTCTTTACTTGGAAGAATAGCAGCAGTTAAGATAAACATTTTGCCAAGATTTCTTTTTTTGTTTCAAATGATTCCGGTGCTTAAAAGTGATAAACAACTGAAAGAACGGCAAAGTGGAGTGAATAAGTTTGTCTGGAACGAGAAAAAACCGAGAGTGAAATTGAAAATTATGCAAGATGTTCCAGAAAGGGGAGGTCTTAAACTTCCAAACCTACAGTTATATTATGAAGCAGCAGCTTTGACTCAAGCAAGCGATTGGTTTGGAAGGAAAAAGACTGGAATATTGAATATAGAAAGTTTTGATCTGGAATTTGGATGGCATGCTTACTTATTTTATGAAAATAAAGTGGATAAAGTATTTAAAAGCCATATATTTAGAGACTCGTTGATGAGAGTTTGGAAGAAGCACCGACTCAAATGGGATTACAAAATACCGCTATGGTTGGATCTTGGTCATATTATGTGGAATACAAATATAATGTCACTCGGGGGGGGTTTATATAAAGAGGTTCTTTTTACAGATGCGGGCAGATGGCAACTGAAGACATTAGAAACACTGTTGGACGAAGGGATTAATTTAACTTGGTTACAGTATAATCAACTTCAATCGAGATGGAAAGAGGACCAAAAAATTGGTATTATGTTGCATGAGGAAGAATTGGTTAGACATATAAAAGAGAAAGGTCCAATGCATATTAAAAGGCTTTACAATGTTTTGTTAGAAAGGGATTCAGAAACTGAATTGGTTAAAGATTGTATGATTAAGTGGGCACAAAATTTTGCAGAAACAGTGATGTTGGAAACATGGGAAAAAATTTGGGTTCAGAATGTTAAATTCACACAGTCGCAGAATTTGAGGGAAAATTTTTATAAAATGTTTTATAGATGGCATTTAGATCCCAAGAAATTGTCGTGTATGTACCCTAATGTTCAGCCAAAATGTTGGAGATGTGATTGTTTAGATGCTACATATTATCATGTTTGGTGGACTTGTAAGAAAGTTAAGGCTTTCTGGATAAAAATTTGGTGGGTCATGCAGAATGTTTTGAAGAAAAAAATTCAATTTTCTCCACAATTGTTTCTACTGGGGATAGTTAAGGGTTTTACATTGGATGAAACAAAGTTGATATTGTATATGATAACAGCAGCAAGATTATTAATAGGTAAATACTGGAAAAATGAAGCTTTGCCCACTATCGAGGAATGGACTTTGAAGATGGCCAGCTTTGCAGAGATGGCGAAGATTTCAGCATATCTAAAAGATCGCTCACAAGAGACTTATGAATGGGAATGGAAAAAGTGGATAGATTATGTGCAGAACAAATATCAAACTAGGAAGTATCAAATAGCTTTTCACTGATAGTATTATATTTAGACAGATATATTTGAATTTTGTGAAGATGAAAAATTATATGGGGGATGGAGGGGTTCAAGTTTTATATAAAGGGGATTTTGATGGGAGTATATTCTGTGAAAGTCCGGGGGGGAGGGGAGGGTTAGGGGGGGTTAGGGAGGGTTAGGTTGGGGAGTTTGGGGTGGGTTGGGGGGGAAAATGGGGTGAAAATGTAATTGTAAAACTTTTGCAATAAAAAAAAAATGTCGTCTAGGTAACATTGAAGCCTGATTGGGTGAGCCCGCAGATGGGCTGCCACCACGTCCAGGAGCTTTGTGAACGTCCTGGGGGCAGAGGACAGGCTGAATGGAGGGCCCTGTATTGGAAGTGTTGCCCTGCGTAACAGAATCTGAAATATTTCCTGTGTGAAATCCGAATCGGTATGTGCAGGTAGGCTTCCTTTAGATTTATGGATGTAAGCAGATCCCCCTGTCTGATGCAATTTAGAATAGAGGTTAAGGATTGCATCTTGAATCTCTTTTTTTTTTTTATTAAAGAAAAAACAATACATTAAAACAACATACAATACAAACAAACATCAATTCAGTCCAATGACTGACTCTTAGAAGTTACTACCACGGTGGGTTATTTTTGTCTTTCTATTTGTATCAATATCTACAGTCACCTGTTTACATGGTTAAATATGTATGTATATATTTGACTTCATATTTACTTCTATGCCTTTCTATTAAATAGTCGAAAATTATCTTTATATTCCTATTTTTGCCTCCAGCCAGCTGTACCATCTTTGCCATACTAAATAGTAATCAGTATCGTCTTTCTCTTGTATTTCTTTTGTGAGCTTGTCTAATTCTGCACATTCTGTAATTTTAGCTATTATTTTATCTTCAGTAGGTAACTGTTCGGATTTCCAATGTTGGGCAAAGAGTATACGTGCTGCTGTGAGGATATGGATGATCAGATATTTTATTTCTTTGGTATATTTTGCTGTAATTATTCCCAATAAAAAGGTTTCCGGCCTCATTTCAAGTTTTTGTTTCGTGATTTCTTCAATCATTGTTTTAATTTGCTGCCAGTATTGTTTTGCCTTACGGCATGACCACCAGAGATGATAATAAGTCCCTTTCTGTGATTTACATTTCCAGCACAACGGAGATGTATTTGGGAACATCTTGGCTAGGCGCGCCGGTGGAAGGTGCCATCGGTAGAACATCTTGTAAAGGTTTTCCTTGTAGGGTATGGACAGTGTCATCTTATAATTTATCTTCCACAAATTCTCCCACTTATCCAATTCTATAGTATATCCTATATTTTTGGCCCATATTATCATATTCTCTTTGACAACTTCCTCTTCTAATTTGTATTTTAGTAGGTACTTATAAATTTTGGTAATCATTTTCTCATCTGTACTTTGTAGTATTTTATCCAGTTCATTTGGTTCATTTTGGAATCCAAATTGTGCCCGATCAGTTTTGTATCTTGATTCTATTTGCATGTATGGCCACCAATCAATGTCTATACCCTGATTTTGTAATTCTTGTCTTGTTTGTAATTCTCCTTCACTATTCAGTAGTTCTTTATAGGTCCTCATTTTCTCTATATCCATGGCATTAGGATATATTAGTGCTTCCATTGTCGATAGCCATCGTGGAATTTTGGTATAATGTTTTCGAATCTCTTGCCATGTTTTGTACAATGATTCTCTGATAATATGTTGCTGGAAATATCCGTGGAGCTTGTCCTTTCCCTCCCACAAAAAGGCGTGCCATCCGCGTTGTAATTCAAAGCCCTCTAGTGATAACATTCTTTTATTCTTAAGGTCTATCCAGTCCCTTATCCAGTTTAGCGATGCTGCTTTATAATATAACTCCCAGTCTGGTAGGCCTAAACCTCCTTTTTCCCGAATGTCTTGCATACACTTTATTTTGATTCTGGCCCTTTTCCCATTCCAAATAAATTTTGTTATTATTTTATTAAGGTCCTTAAAAAAGTTCTTTCCTGGCCAGATTGGGATTACTTGAAAGAGGTAGAGTAATCTAGGCAATATATTCATTTTTATAGATGCAATTTTCCCCAAAAATGACAGTTGTAATTTGTTCCACGTTTCCAGATCTTTTCTAATTTGTTTCATTAATTTGTTATAATTGTCTTCTCTAATTGTTATTGCTTTTGCAGTAAGCCAGATTCCTAGATACTTTACTCTCTTTACAATTTGTATTCCTAATTTGTCTTCGAGTTTTGTCTCCTGTGCCTTTGTCAAATTCTTTGTTAATACTTTAGTTTTTTGTTTGTTAATTTTAAACCCTGCGACTTTTCCGTATTCCTCTATCTTCGCTAAGAGTTTGGTTCCTGTTATTTCCGGTTGCTCCATTATAAACACCACATCGTCAGCGAAGGCTTGCAATTTGTACTCTTCTTTCCGTGTTCTCAAACCTTTTATTTCCGCATCTTTCCTAACTTCACTCAATAATATTTCCAATGAAATTATAAACAGTAGTGGGGATAAAGGGCAACCCTGTCTCACACCCTTTTGTATATCCACATTTTCAGTCATATCTCCATTAATCATAATTTTGGCCGTTTGAAGGGAGTATATTTTTCTAATCATATGTAAAAATTTGGCACCGAATTCCATAGTTTCTAGTTGCAATATGAGAAAGTTCCAATTTAGATTGTCAAAAGCCTTTTGGGCGTCTAGAAAGATTAAGGCTACTTGTTTATCAATTCTTTTCTCATAATATTCCAGGACGTTGATAATTGTTCTTATGTTATTTTTGATCTGCCTTCTTGGGACAAAACCGTTCTGATCTGTATGTATATATTTATAATTGTTTTCAGTCTGTGTGATATAACCAACATGAAGAGTTTATAATCTGCATTGAGCAATGAAATCGGCCTGTAATTTTTGACTTGCGTGGGGTCTGTGTCTTCTTTGGGGATAAGTGTGATGATGGTTTCAGTCCAGGATTTGGGGATTTCTGCTTCTAATAATGCATCATTGAGGACTTGGAGTAACAGTTCGTCCATTGCATTTTGACAGTTTTTATAAAACTCTGTTGGTATTCCGTCCGGACCTGGAACCTTATTGTTTTTTTGCTTTTTCCTTGCTTCCACCAGCTCAGACATCGTAATTGGTCTATTTAGTGATTCTCTATGGGACTCCTCTAGTTTTGTGATATTTGTTTTACATAAATATTCCCTAATGTCTTCATCCCGAATCTCTTCTTTCTTATAGAGACTTTGAAAAAAATCTTTGACTATTCATTTTTTGTCTATATTAGTATGGTATATTTGTCCTGTTTCGTCCTGTAATTGAAATATTGTTCTCCTTTCTTTTTCTTTTTTCAATTTATACGCTAACCAGCGCCCCGTTTTATTTGCATACTCAAAATGTTTCTGTTTTGCTAGTTTGATTTTCTGAGCAATTTCTGTCTGTGTAATCAGATTGATTCTATGTTTAGTAAGGTTTAATTTTTCTATTATTGTTTTGTTATGGGGCTCTTTCTGCAATTCTAATTCATATATTCTAATTTGTTCTAACAACTTATTCCTTAACTGTTGTTTCTCTTTATTTTTTTTAGCTATGTACGCAATTGTAAGACCTCTTATGTATGCTTTAATTGTGTCCCAAAGGTTTTGAAGCGATGTCTGTTCTTTAGTATTTATTTGTAGGAACATTTTAACCTCTTTCTCAATCATCTGTATGTATTCCTTATCTTTTATTATTCCCGTATCCATCATCCACCTCCTTTGCTTTTGATGTCCTTTCCATAGTATTTTAATGGGGTTATGGTCTGCCCAGGTGTTCACTGCTATTTCAATATTTTTTACCTCCTCTCTGAGGTCTGAAGTCATCCAGGCCACATCAATCCTAGACCATGACTGGTGTGGGTTCGAATAGTATGTGTACTGTTTTGTTTGCGTGTTTGCCTCTCTCCATACGTCATGTAGGTGTAATTCATTGATCATGTCTTTGAAAGGTTCCGGTAGAGTTTTCTTTCTGGTTTTACTTTGTTTGTTACTCCGATAGTCTTTTTCTATATCCATGATTGCATTGAAATCTCCTACCATGCAGATAGTTTCATATTCCAGGTCTTTAATTATATTATGTAGCTTTTTAAAAAAATCATTTTGGTTTCCGTTGGGTGCATATATGGATATTAATAAT
The DNA here is from genome assembly GCA_022577455.1 of Arizona elegans. Classification (NCBI taxonomy): domain Eukaryota; kingdom Metazoa; phylum Chordata; class Lepidosauria; order Squamata; family Colubridae; genus Arizona; species Arizona elegans. The sequence goes on from JAKOOJ010000001.1 coordinate 176,521,901, forward strand.
ATTGTTTTGGATCCTGTTTGTATTTCTATTATTAGGATACGTCCTTCTGTATCTGCATAAATTTGTTTTGTTTTTAGGTGTTTCTTTACATATATTACGACTCCTCTCTTTTTTTGGTCTCCTAGAGCTGCATATAGCCTTCCTAATCTTTGGTTGTCCAATAGTTTTTGATGCTGTTTTTTGATATGTACCTCTTGGAGTGTTATGATATCTATTTCTAGCTTTTGAAGTTTTGTGAATGTCTGCTTTCTTTTAGCTGGTGAGTTAAGTCCGTTTATATTGATTGAAATAAGTTTTAGCTCTCCTTCCATCTCTATTTATCTATTCGTTGTTTGCAGTCTTTTTGTGTTTCTAGTAATCATTTGCGTCTTTTCCCTCGCTCCCTCTCTCTCCATTCTTTCTCTTTCCACTCTTCTCCCCTCTTCCTGGTCTCTTTCTTCTTTCTCTGTCCGCTGTTCCTCTTGCCTCTTAAGTCTCTCTTCTTCTCTGCTCTCCTGCTCCTCCTCCAGCACGAAGTGTTGGTCAAAGAAATCCTGTGCTTTTTCTACATTATCAATTCTGTATTTTTTGTCTTCCCAGGAGATTAGTAGGCCCTCCGGTATTAGCCAGCGGAACTTTATTCTAAATTTATTCAACTGCGCCATTAAAAAGTTGTAGTTCCTTCTTTGGTCCCTTGTCCTTTTTGGTATCTGTTTGAGGGTTAAAATTTCTTTTCCCTTATACATAGCTGTTTCCTCTCTCATTTTCCTATAAATCTCTTCTTTTAACGATTTTTTTGTGAATCTAATGTGTATTTCTTTTGGTAACTTATTTCTCCGGGCGTAATTCGTGTGAACCCTATAGATTTCATCTATTCCACTTCGAATCTCCTCCTTGTCCCTCTGGGTCACTTCTGAAAATATCTCAGTCATGATTTCTCCTAAATCCTCCTCCTTTTGCTCTTCTACATTCTGAAACCTCAAATAGAAGGATGCCTTCTCCATCTCAAGATATGATACGGTGTCCTCTAGGTCTTTATTTATGGCTGCTTGGTTGTATTCCATCTTCTCCATTCTCTTATTCGTATGTTCTATTCTCTCCTCCGCCTTATAAATCCTCTGTTCATTTTCCTCTATTTTGTGTTGTATCTTTCCTATCTTCTCATCCATGTTCCTAATATTATCCTTTATCTCTCCCACATCCGTCCTAAATTCCTCGTGATTTTTCCTTGTCTCTTCATGGTTGTGGGCTATGGTCTCTTGCATTTTATTCATTCCTTCCTGGATCATCGTTAATACGGAATGGATGTTTTGCATACTAAGAGTAGGGGATGCTTTCTCTTTTTCCGTAGATTCCGCTATTTTCTGTTGTGCTGGAGAGGCTGTGAGTATCATCTGGTTTGATGGTATTTTCTTACTCAGCTTAGTAATTGTTGTTGAAGTTGTAGTTGCCATTAGTATTTCTTTTGTTATCTTCTCCCAGATTTTCATATACTGATTACTATTTGGGCTATTATATTTCTTTTAGTATTTATGTTAGATTGGTGGCTTTCAGTAATCCCGATAGTCCCAGGGAGATAAACAACTAGGGTGAATTTCCTTATCACACTATCACTGTCTATATATAAATTTATAAATTTATCTATAAGTTCTTTCTTTCACTTTTCAATATTTTATAGAGTTCTTCAATTCTTGATGGCTATTTTGCCTATATTACTCTCTAAACATGGGGGTAAAATATAAAGGGAGGGAGTGAGGGAAAAGTCTAATACTTCAGCAATTCATCAATTAACTATCCTTATAATTAATTACTTACTGCCTTATTTAAACTTATTATTAATTACTATTTATCAAATCAATTACTCTTAATTACAGTCCTAGATTCAATTAATCTGTCTAATATAATTTTTCAAAATTAAACATACAAAAACAATGTGATATTTAACTACCAAGATAAAATATAGCACTGAAGTTAATATAAATATATAAATATAATATAAATATATGTTTAAAGTAAATATGTAACTAAATCAACAATTATATATGTAGTATATAAGGTTATATATGAGATTTCAAAAACAGTAGATTAAATATTAATACTTTTTGTGCTTATTAATCACTAATTTGTTATCAGCTTTTAATACAATTGATTATACTTTACAGTTATTTCTTCTTCTTCCAGATCACTCTTTTTTTTTTCAAATTTGTATCCTTCTTATTTATTGTCTATTTACTTCCAAAGTCTAATGTCCCAATACTTTTAAATTGAATGTCCAATGTCCACCAAAACTCCAAAACTCCAGAATGTCCACCTTTCAAAAAGAAAAGAGATAAAAAAGAAAAGATAGTCCAAGTCCCAATATCTAAGTACTGTCCAAATTTTCGTCCAAATCTCCAAATATCCAAAGTCCAAAAGTCCAAAAATCCAAAGAGAAATATTCCACTTAGGTTATTTTGATTTAACTCCAAAAGTTACTAGCTTCCACTTTAAACAAAGTTTTCTGCCACTCTCTCTTCCGGTATCAGCTGCTTGTTACTTGCCTCGTTGTCGCCTCCACAAAGGGCAAAGTCTATCAAATAAATCCTTTCTCTCCTTAAATTCCGCCTCTCCTCTCCTCTGTAGCAAAATCTCGAAAATCCAAGCTTCTCTGGGATCACTTTCTCCTCCTCAGTTTCCCCAGGATTTCCTCCGATTTCGCCGGTTGTTAATTTGTGCGCTGTCACTGTCAAGATGGAATCCGTCTCCGCTTATTTCTCAGTCGCCGCTTATCTAGCGAAAATTCGCCTCTTAGTTGGAGTTTTATCTTCTTCCGCTTTCAATTCTCACGTTGTGGATTATAAAAATATACCTTTTGAGCTCTTTTTCTTCCCGATCTTTCCACCGAAGTCTTCTTTATTTGATTTTCGCTTCCCTCTTAGTCAGCTGTCAACGTTCCTGGCCAGCCGGAGCAGCTGGTTTTTCCCCGATCAGGATTAAGGGGGGTTTCCTGAACCTTCGGGGGGATTGCTGTCCTCCCCGAGGTCCTCGGAGTTTCCCCTTTTTTCTATTGACCTCTCCGAGGTCAATAGTGCCTAAATCGGCTCCTAAATCGGAGATATTAGGGACTTGGAGAACGGAGAGCCGTTCCTTTCGTCCCTAACCCGCTGACGTCACCGCATCTTGAATCTCTTGTATTTGATGTGTTTGTTCAGTCTTTTTAGATCTAGTACTCCCCTGCAACCCCCCGATTTCTTGGGAACCAGAAAGAGGATTGAGTAGAAACCGAGACCCTTCTGTAAGACAGGCACCGGTTCTATTGCCTGGATGGAAAGTAGATGAAGGATCTCGGCTTCCATCAGAGACCTCCTGGTGGCATCCCTGGAAAGAGTGCAAGAGATGAATCTCCCTGGAGGGAGGGATGAAAACTCCAATGTGAGACTGAGCCGGACGGTTTGCAGAGCCCAGGCATTGTTGTGATGAGCGCCCATTGGGCTGAGGACCTTAAGAGGCTGCCTCCAATGGGAACGTGTGACTGGGAGTCATTTGGACCTGCGGTAAGGTCTACCGCCGGCCCCTCGAAAGGGTGTCCTAGACTGGGGTTGTCTAGACCTGTCCCTGAACTGAGCCCTATCCTGGTATCGGTCTGAAGTTGGAGGGTAAGTCCTCTGATAGGTTGGGGCAGAGTAACCGCCTTCCACCCCACGAAAGGACTGCCTGCGATAATATGGAGAGTATCTCCTGTCTGTCCTCCTGTGAGACAGGGGAAGTACCTTCCTTTTATCCTTGGTCTCTACCAAAATGGGATCTAAAACATCACCTGAAAAGGAGCAGACGCCAATTTCCATTTGGATTTCATATTGGCTTGCCAATGGTGAAGCCATAATAATCATCTGGAAGTCATGTTAGAGGCCAGGGCCCTGGAAGCGAACTTAGCCGCATTAAGGGTTGCATCAGCAGAGTATTCTGCTGCAACAATTAATTTGTTGATGTCCTGGTGTAATCTGACATCTCCATGGGGAGCTCTTGCCTGCATTTGGCACAGCCACAGGAGGGAGGTTCTATTAAAGAAGGAAGCTGCCGTGGCTGATCTGATCGCCCAGGCAGCTGCTTGATGTGTCTTACAAACTGACATCTCAGCTTTCCTATCCTCGGTCTTCAGCCCTTCTGCAGAGTCTGAGGGGAGAATATTGGAAGATACTAGATTGGCAAAGGGAGTATCTATTGTAGGCAACTTAAGCATGTCCTCAACCTCCTGTTCTACAGTGTACATCTTTTTGTCTAATCCGCTGGGATTAGAGAATGACCCAGGTTGAAGCCATTGCTTCTCGATAATGTCTATGAATAATCTGGGAGAAGGAACAGTGTCCTGGGTAGTGACCGGTTCTGTAAATAATCGAGCATGGGGATCCTGCTAAGCCGAGTGGTCAGATGCCCCAGCCACAACCCCTAGATTGGCTGTGGTTTTGGCCTTGTATAACAAGGTCTTGAACATGCTAGGGTTGAAAAGGCTAGTGAAGGCTGGTTTGTCTGGAGATCTGCCTTCATCTTCAGAAAGATCATGATCTGCAAATTCTTCCTCCTCCCCAGTATAAGACCATTCACTGCCCTGAGAATCATGAGGCGAGTGAGGGGCCTGGGAATAAACCCTATTTTGGTGGGCCTGGTGTACATTGGGAGTGGTACCAGCTGAGTCAGGAGCAGGAAAGCCCCTTCTAAGCAGGGCAGAGTCTATGCCCTGGACAATGGTCTGAGCTAACATCTGGCAGAGTTCCTGGGAAAGAACAGGGGCCTGGTTTACCTCAGGATGGAGCCCCACCACTGTAGGGGTGAAAGTAGCTGAAGGAGCTGACCTCCTAGGTACTGGAATGACTCCCTGATCAGATGAGCCCTGTTCTGATATGGGAATAACCTCCACAGCACTCTCAATTAATTCAGTTGGAGGATCTGAGGTAATATCTGGAGACCAATTCAATCTATCTTTGTTTGAAGCAGAAGGAGGTGTATCCTGAATTGGAGGGATATTAGGCTCTGGGTGAACAATGACAAGGCCTAGGCCTGAGGAGGCTTCTGCCTGCTTTTTTGCCTTTGCAACTTGTTTCTCTAAGGCTTTTTGCCTTCTTTCTGCATCCTTATCAACAGCTGTGGAAGAAGAGGCCTTGGATCTGGTGGAAGGCCCAGGCTGAGCCCCAATTGCCTTACTGTGATCTGAAGACTTAGCTCTCTTAGAAGCAGAAGAATGGGATGCAGTACTTTTGGAGTGAGAGGAGCTGCGATCCGCCATCTTGGAATGACAAGAAAAAAAGGCAATTCAATCAGAAGAGCTTACTAGGATAATGATTATAATAGTGATATTATTCCTCACTCCAGTATTGGTAAATATGGCGCCAAACTGACAAAACAGTGTGTAAGCGCAATTTTCCACTGCTGTTAGGTATTAGGCGTGAGACTGATCAATGACCAGCTCTAATAACGCTATGAGAGAAAGGCAGCAGTAATCAAATGGCACAGGACAGACACAACAATCCCCAAACCACAAAAGGCAATAGCAGTAAATCAGCCAGAAATGCTAGGCCCGATCGCCAAACTCACGGGGCTCCTTGCTGTGTTTCCGATAAAAAAAGACTGCTAATTAACAATCCCACGACGGTTTCTGAAGCGTTTGAGGCTTTCCGCTGCGTTTCTGAGCTGTTAGGAGCCGAATTTGCCTTTAAAAGGATCGCCTCCACTGTGTTGTTAATGGCGGCAGTTAGGATCAGCCCCTGAGGCAAAAGATTAGCTCCGGAGCTAATTAGCTTCACGGAGCTCCTGGCGGTCGCTGCGTGCTGCTGGGAAACACCTCAGGCTGTTAGAGTTAAGTTTTAAGAGAAAAGGGAGAAAGAGGGCTTCTTCTATGGCAGGCAGAATATTTTAAATAATTTTTCTAAGATGGAGAATTTTAAAGCAAGTCTCTTTAGGGCGACTGAGTTGAAACACTGAAGACTCATGGGAGAAAGAGGCGTGGCTAGGCAAATTCAGTCTCTGGCCAACCAAGCTAAACTTGAACCCATTGCTTGGACTTTCCAAGCAGCGCACAGGAGATATCACCATTTTTTGTTCAGATGGTGTTGATTGGAGAACGAATGCTGTCACTTGGAGAATGAGTAACAAGTTTTTGTACACTGTATGAATCTGGAAACTAAGTGCAATGCATCACATTAAGCTTAATATTAACATGGTTTGGAAAGTTTCTTTAAAAATTGGGAAAAAAGATAACATCTGTTTTACCTTCAACATATAAGATGCTTTTCACGGACCAGAGATGCATTTCAGAGAGAAAGACAGTCATCTATAACAGTATGAACTTAATTCTAGAGAAAAAAGAGATGGAAGCAACAATTAGATGAAAAATAATGAAATTTCTTTATCATTGTACAACTGTATATATATAACTGTATTTTATATATATATATATAATGTGTGTGTGTATGTATTCACACTTATTTCTCTAATTTTCTACCTTAAAGTTGTATTTAGTTGCATCCCTCCCCAACAGAACAAATGACTTAGATTCACCTCTTCTGTGTTCCCAAATCTGCCCCAGTGATTTGGAAACTCGCTGCAGGACACTTGGGGTTATGTAAGGAATGCAAATAGGAGAAGAGAAAAGGAGAGAATGCCAATAGTATTAGCAGATATTGTACGTAGCCCTCTGAAATCAGGTGTTGTTGAAAAGGAGTACTTGAATGTAACATAATCATACTGCCATAAATCTTGGCAGTAAAGCTGCAGAGTAATAATTTACATAAAAGACTAGCAATTGCTTTTTGAGTAGATGATGGTGTTGATGCCTGTAGAATGCAAATATGACTAAAGGACATTTAAGGTGAAGAAAAAAAGCAGGCATGAACTGAAATCCAGCAAACAGCCAAGAAATAATATCAGAATGTTATACCATTCCTTGAAATGACATCTTGCACACAATTTTTAAATGCATAAAATAGCTTATAAAAGCTATTTACCTTTGTTACCTTCTGGGAGGAGTCTTTGTGGTATCCGAAGCAGAACAACTATAATCGTTTTGTACCTTATAGTATCAACCTGGATCCAGGAAAGCTCCCTGGTTTATCGAGGAGCTCCGGGAGATGAAGCGCCAGAAGAGACGTCTAGAGCGACGCTGGAGGACCAGTAACTCCGAATCTGACCGAACACTCTTAAGAGCCTATATTAGGACTTATTTAGTGGTGATACGGGCGGCAAAATGTTCACATTTTTCCACACTTATTGCATCCGCTGATTCGTGCCCAGCCACCCTATTTAGGGTGACACGCTCCCTCCTTCATGTAGGGGGAGTGGAGGAGCCCTTGCAGGGTAGAGCTGAGGAGTTTGTGCAGTTTCTGTCGGATAAAGTCGCTCAGATTCGGATGGACCTGGACTCTGATTGGGCAATTCCGACTGAGATGACGGGGACAGGTCTTAGTCCTTTTGTGTGGGATGAGTTTGAGCCTGTGACTCCTGAGGAAGTCGACAAGGCTGCAGGGGCGATGAGTTCCTCCACTTTTTTGTTGGACCCGTGTCCCTCCTGGCTGGTCTCAGCCAGCAGGGAGGTGAAATGAGGCTGGCTCCAGGCTTTAGTTAATACGTCCTTGAGGGAGGGGTCCTTCCCGCAACTATTGAAGGAAGCGGTTGTAAGGCCCCTCCTCAAGAAGCCTTCCCTGGATCCAGCAGAATTAAAGAACTTTCATACAGTCTGCAACCTACCCTTTGTGGGAAAGGTTGTAGAGAAAGTGGTGGCACTTCAACTCCTGCGGTCATTGGATGAAACAGATTATCTGGACCCTTTTCAGTCTGGCTTCAGGCCTGGCTACAGCACGGAAACTGCTTTGGTCACACTGATGGATGATCTCTGGCAAGTCCAACATGGGGGTCATTCCTCCATCTTGGTGCTACTTGACCTCTCAGCGGCTTTCGATACCATTGACCATGGTATCCTTCTGGGATGACTAAGGGAGTTGGGAGTGGGAGGCACCGTGTTATGGTGGTTCTCCTCCTATCTCTCTGGTCGGACACAGTCAGTGTTGGTAGGAGGACAGAGGTCGACCCCTAGGCCCCTCATTTGTGGGGTGCCTCAGGGCTCGGTCCTCTCTCCCCTCCTATTAAACATCTACATGAAGCCGCTGGGTGAGATCATCCGACAATACGGGGTGAAATATCAGCAGTACGCTGATGATACCCAGCTATATATCTCTACCCCGCGTCAATTCAGTGATGCAGTGGATGTGATATGCCGGTGCTTGGAGGCTATGAGGGTCTGGATGGGAGTTAACAGGCTCAGACTTAACCCAGACAAGACCGAGTAGCTGTGGGTATTGCCTCCTAAAGACTATGATGATTGTCCATCCTTGGTTCAAGGGGGGGAGAAATTGTCCCCCTCAGAACGGGCTCGCAATTTGGGTGTCCTCCTAGACTCACAGCTAAGATTAGAGCAACATCTGACAGCTGTGGCTAGGGGGACCTTTGCACAAGTTCGCCTGGTGCACCAATTGCGACCCTACTTGGATCGGGAAGCTCTCCTCACAGTCACTCATGCCCTTGTCACCTCACAGTTAGATTATTGCAACACGCTCTACATGAGGCTACCCTTGAAAAGTGTTCGGAGACTACAGTTGATCCAGAATGCAGCCACACGAGCTGTCATGGATGCACCTAGATACACTCACATTACACCAATTCTCCGCGAGCTGCACTGGCTCCCTATTGCTCCGGGCACAATTCAAGGTGTTGGTTATTACCTTTAAAGCCCTACATGGCTCAAGGCCAGGTTATCTTTGAAACCGCCTTTTACCACATAGCTCCCAGCAACCGGTAAGATTCCACAGAGTTGGTCTCCTCTGGGTCCTGTCAGCTAAACAATGCTGGCGGGCCTGTGGGGGAGGACCTTCTCTGCAGCTGCACCAGGTCTTTGGAACCAGTTACCTCTTGAGGTCCGGACCACCCCCACCCTATTGGCCTTCCGAAAAGCAGTGAAGACCTGGCTTTTCTGGCAGGCCTGAGGCCATTGATCTCGCTGTTGCGATCTTGTGAGATCTGGCCATGAATGGTGTGAATGGGTTTTAATGTTTTAATTTTTAAATGTTTTTATAATGGTTTTTTGTTTTTTTGTTTTTAAATGCATTGTAAGCCACCCTGAGTCTCCAGAGAAAGGCGGCATATAAATTGAATTAATAATAATAATAACCTTGTTAACTCTCAAGACTTTTTTCCACGATGCATTCAAAATGGACTATGATTTATATATATATATGTATATATATGTAGAGTGTGTGTGTGTGTGTGTGTGGCATATGTATAGGTGTGTGCATGTATGTGTATGAGTATATATTTATTTTTTTTAGCGAGTTGGCATCAGAATTTCATTTTTGACGTGTGCCAGTGTATTCACAGAAAAAAACATCTTAAGATCCATTGAAACATCCACTGATTTTTTTCATATCTCTTCTGTCTGAATACTTAATAGTATTTATATAATTATCAAACATAGAGGTGATAATTTTTAGTAGCAAGAAATTATATTTAATAATTTCAGTATTCTGTTATAGCATCTTGAAGTCTTGCTCTCTGGTGAATCTAATAAGCAAATATTAAAATATTTACTCTTTGCAATAGAAAATAACTAAATAGTTAGAAGTTTTTCAAGTTATCCTCTCTCAATTCACATGCATAATTATATACTTATGCATTGCCCCAAGTGAAAATTTTTAGATCTTAAGAGTCTTCAATGTGAACTCCATCCATTCATAACATGCTGCTAGGCATAACATCCACTGAACATACTTCTGTTCCTAAAATCATTGCAGACAATCTTAAGAAACAAAGACTATGTAGTATAAGAGGGCAGGTTGAAAAACTATCATTAAAAATAAGTAACCAGTTTTTTGTTATGATCTCTGCAAGTCACATATTGATGGCTTAGAAGCTTTTCATCTGAATCAGGTGGATAAGTGTGGACAGATGAATCCATATAGCTGCCTGGTATAGTTCTAGAATGGTTATAGCCTGGAAGAAGTTTTTTTTTTTTTTTAATTTGATTTATATGCCGCCCTTCTCCGAAGACTCAGGGCGGCTTACAATGTGCTCAGCAATAGCAAAAGTGTGAGAAAGTTGGCATTTATCAAACTTATTTATTTTATTTATATATCAAACTTCTTAACTGTCCATCTCACTCATAGATGGGTGCTGGGAAGTGTACAATTTACCATATTTTTCACACTATAAGACGCACCTGATCATTATTTATTATTTATTTTATTAGTCGCATTTCTATGCTGCCCAACTCCCTAGGGACTCTGGGCGGCTTACAGCAAAAAAGACAATGCGAACAATATCCTGTAAAAAATATTTAAAAGAGAACATTAAAAACCCATACACTCCATTTCATGGCCGATCATAAGATGCATCTAGGTTAAGAGGAGGAAAACAAAAAAATAAATATCAGGCAGAGCCTGAAAGGACTACAGATAGGTGTCCTCTCATGTACCAGCTCTGCCTATTGACTCCTGCACTGCGGAAAAGAGACAGAAGAGGAGGGAAATGACAAAGACAGAAGAGGCAGGGTTCAGCACTATAAAACGACCCAGTTGCCGTGGCCCGGCTGCTATTCACCAAAGGACCGGCACTGGTCCACCATTGGGGACCCCTGAGGTAATACACTACATAGTCTCTGACGCAATGTTCGCTCCATAAGATGCACAGACATTTCTATCCACTTTTGGGGGGAGAAAGTGTGTCTTATGGAGCAAAAAATATGGTAATTAATATAGTAAAACATTAAAAATTAAATGATTTCAGATTTAAAATGTTGAACCTATACATATTGTGGAAATAATGGTCTGTTCCTTGCTATATGTTAAGTTCCACTTTTAATCTGAGAGCAATACTTTGCAAAGATACCATCTGAGATTGAACTTCAGCACATGACAATGACCAAAACTACAAAAAGAATATTCCAAGCACAGCAACTGTTTGGCCATCCTTCTAAAAGAAGTAAAGTGTCCACAAATGCTACATAAGGGGTAGACATGTAACCAAGGAGTCAATTTTGTTAAATGTATGGATATGTTCTTTACTAAGAAAGGAGAAAGATGGTATTTACCAAAAGGAATTAAAAGTTTTGGAAACCATCATGTGGGGAGGACATGAAGAGAAGATGTGAGTTAAAGTGAAACATAGATTTGACAATGTATACCATTAAAATTGAAACAAAACTGTTGAACGGAACTCTGCTGAGAAGGGTTTATTATTTCTGGTAATGTTTAATAGCTTTTATTTTTGTTTGCACGCAATGTTTAATTGTTAAGAGAGGGATGACTGGGGGATTTAGATATGGGATGAAGATATCTGGTTATATTTTAAGAGACAGTAATAAGCTGTTATTGTTAAATATGTTGTCTGAAGATAAAGGAAAAAGGTTTTTTTCTTACTATCTTTGGGGGGGGTTCCACAATTTGTTTGTTAAAATATATTTTTGTGTATTTCATCCATTTTATATAATTCTTTTTAAAAATTGTTGAAAAAGGGAATTGTGCAGAGAAAAAAATCCAATACTGAGGTTATAAGTGGATGTAATGGGTAGAAATGATTTGATTAATGGAAGAAAAGTGAAAGAAAGGATGACACAAAATTTTCTATTTGAGAAAGGATGTCTATGAAGTTTCTCAATCATTCAGTCATTGTTGTCTTAAAGGTACCTTTACAAAAGGCAAGTGGACTTTGCTTTCTTTTTCTTTGAAAACGTTTTGCTTCTCTGATGAGAAATAAAACATTTTCAAAGAAAAGAACCAAGAAAGTCCAGTTGCCTTTTGGAAAAGTATTTCTGGGATATTTGAGGAAGGCCTGCTGTTTTTAGGCAGAGCTAAAGATCACCAAAGTTTAATTTCATTTAATTTCTGCTTGTTTGTTATGACTAAAATATATGTTCTTTTCTCACATGTTCATTTCTTGTGCTAAATTCACTTTAAACTAGTTTTTCCCCCCTACACAATGTTCTAAAGTCCATTGAAGAAGGTAAAAGAAACTAAAAAAAAAAAAAAAGAATTTTCCTCTTTCTTGTATATTGTAATGTGAATGCCTTTTTAATTCTCCAAATCAGAATTTCTGGATAGAAAGTAATCCTGAAAAGTTGGGGTAGGGCCATGATCCATACTTTATCAGTAGGTTATGTTTAGTTTAGCTGTATTGACCGTATTAAGAGAGTGCAAAGGTTATTTTCTCCTCAAATCATTTATATATTCAGGAAGAAAACATCAAACATGTTAACAGCATATTAGTATTTTAAAATGGTAAATGTTCCCAAATGTATCATTTTACAAATATATCGTATATCACAAACAGAGAGATAAATACGCCAGTATATAATATGATTGGAAAGTTACACTGAAACTTTTATTGTCACAAGAAAACCAACTATGAGCTGTAAAATAACAACTGGGGAGAAAAATATTATCTGATTACCTAAGAATAGTGGCATGAAAATCACACACTGTAAACTTATTTCCATTTACTAAGAAGTTGTTTCATGCTTCACTGAATTAATTCTTCACATTTTTAAGAAGCCTGGATATAAGAGCTATCTTTTGAAATTACAAGTAGTCACGTTGTAGCAATAGCACATTCAGTTTTAAGACATTCACATGTGTAATAACACCAAAATTATATCTTGAACTACATTTCTTCTTTGGAGCAAACACATGAACTAGAAAATTTTTGATACAACTAGACTTCCAGTTTCATAGACCGAACAAATTACAGTTCTTAAGTCTATGTAAAATATTAGTATCCATAGCTCTTGGTTTTAAAATTGTAGGGAGTCATTATAAGTCACTTGAATAATAAACCCTGATCTCTCATTATTCTGATGTTACTGTGTGTGGACATACATCTTGTATAAGATTTAATAATATTTGAAAGCAAATTATGAAACCCATCAAAATTCAAAGAATACGTTAGATACAAAGACACTGAAAGCAAGTATGTGCACAAGCTTTCAATTTTTCAGTCTAATGGGTACTATCCCAAACACAATCCCTTTTATTCAGATATTACATAGATATGAAAAAACAACTTTCTCCTTTCTGGAATATTAAAAATTTATTTCATATTCTACTTGTTTTTTTAAATAAATATTAATTATTGTTCTAACATGATTTTGAAAGACACCTTTTAATTCATATATGAAACAAGAGTCATAATAAGCACAGCTATATCTCAATAAACTTCAGATAATATGAATGGTTACCAGTAAATTTCACTTATGATATTAATGAAGTCATTTTCTTTAAACTGTTTTGGAAGCTAGGTTTTTTCCCCCAAAAATAATTGCATAAAGTTAAAATAAATAAGTCAAACACTATAAAAAAATTACTAGAGCTTTAACAAGGTAGGGTTAAAATTTTATTTAATTTGCCAAAATTTAAAAAGTGTACGCACAATATTTGAAAGCAGATGAATGATACCAACTAGAATAAAGATATTCAATCATACAGTCAACTACAGAAATGTGAAATGCCCTCATTTCAGAAGAAAACTTTTAAGTATTATAATTAATTCTCAACAACTAGTTACAAGTTATTTTTTTCAGACAGTAAATATTATATCAAGTTATTTTCGGTTTAGAATATTGCCATACAAAAGTTGTAGATACAAAGTCAGTTTAGGTCTATTGAAGTCAAATATCCTCACTTAAATCGTTTAAGATTTAATACATTTTGTTGCATTTACAATGAAATAATCCAGCATGTTCTTCTATAAATAAGAATGACCTTAATAATTACATTCAAATAATTATGAAAAATAGGTACTAAATATGGGTACTAAATATGGGATCACTATTTTTCTATTTTCAATGTATGCATTGTTTTAATTAATTATCTGGTATATTTTTTGGAAGTTAAAAGTCTTATTTATTTAAAACTGAACATTTTTAGTCATTCTTTTTCTATATAAATACTTGGTTCTAAGACATGATATCTAATAAGTCACAACGGATTTGCATGGTGCTAGTAGTATCAAGAGACTTCCTAGATATTATTGAAAAAAGTATATAATGCAAACTGAAATACTTTACAAAATTGAAATGAAAATATTTTTTTCTTTCAAAATGTTCAGCCAGCCCTTGCCATCGGCATTAGCAATGACAGTGTTCTGCAAATGCTATTTCCATTCATCCGTTGACACTCTACATTTCACTCCAGTCTTTATGTATTTATCTTCTAGTCTATCATTATAGGCATTCCTTTTCATGATTCTTAAATAGCAAGCTAACTATTACAGAGGACAGTACTAAGAACTACCTCATACATTACAGTCAACATGAAGAGATTGTTGGCTTCCAGTAAGGGCGCTCCAAAAACCTTATGTGAAAAGTCATTATGAATTTGGCACGCTTGTAAGGCAGGAAATAAATGTATTAAGCCTCCCAATTCTTATTTTGAGATTTATGTGGCAGAACATATCACACAATGAAAAGTCACAGTATACTGCTCAAATTTAGCTGCACAATCTTGAGGAACTCTGCAGTCAGAAAAATGGCGTGTGGAGGTTGCTGAGTTTACCATCCTTATTCTATAGTGATCAGATTAGCACACACAGCAAGACATGACCATACAAATTGAAATAACCAGTTTTTGTACAGGTTGGAAAACTAGAGTTAATCTTAATCTTACTATCCAAGTATTTATTAGCACATTTGTTACACTTGTATCTGTTCTGAATTAATTAGTTTCATTCCTGTCATTACATATCTTAATGGATTTATAGTGGCAGAGAAATGGCTTCCTTCCACATTGAAATAAAGACCTCCTTTACCAAGGAATTCAGCCTTTTAAAAAGAAATGTATAAACATTTAGATTATTTATTATCCAATTAACACTTTTTCCAAATAAATAAGAGTCAGAAATAATTTGGTATGCTAATCTTTTCTTCCCGTGTTTGGCATAATCTTACACTTTTAATTTTCAGCTCAAGAGGGAGGTCTTAAGCCATGATTACCAGTGCCTCTGTATTAAAAAATAATCTAGAAAAAGGTATATTAAATTCTACATTCCCCAAATTTAGGAAAGCTTTATCCTTAACTTAATTTAATGTTATTCCTACAATTGTCCTAGAAAGGAAATATGAAACCCCGTACTGTCCTTGAGATATGGAGGTCATAGAAACCACAGCCCATGTTCTTCTGAACTGGGACATTCGCCATGAGCTGATTAAAACTCTTTTATTTACATTTCCAGGGCACTCTGATATTTTCTATGTGCACTAACTGTTAAATAATAAAGATAAATTGGTTTTTTCTAAAAGTAGTAAAATTTTGCTACATTATTTGTAAGCTTTGCCCACAAATGGTTCCTAATAGTTCTTGTTAGAGGATAATTTTGTATTTTTTCATTGTTTGAATTTTTTTGGCCAATGACTGAAAAAAAGTTCTGTCTGTCTATATTAAATTCAGTTTTATGTAAGATTCCATTCAAAACAAACTTCACCGAAGACTTTTGGATATCTTTACATTATCCGTTGCCCTACTTTCTACAATTACATAAATAGGCATATTTTCTATATTTATATTCATATTTCTGCATTTAAATAAATAGTCATGTTTTATTGCACACATAAAATTTATTTTATTTTTGTATTTATTGGAATTTGTCAAAAATGAGAACAAGAATAAAAGAATAAAAATACAAGGACAAGGACAATAGGTATGTTAAGTGCACTTATGTAATGTAAAATCTGTTTTTTTTTTTAGTGTTATTGAATGTATAATTTGTCTGGATAGTAAGAGGAACAGAAAAGTTATATTGGAATCTAAGAAGCCAGATGAAGCCTCATTGCAGAAATACCCTCTAATAGAAGCTGCAAAGCAGAGTACTTTTTGAAGCAAATCAAAGCTTTCAGATCATAAACAATGTGGAAAAGTTGATCTGCCAGAGTCACAAACGATGAGTTGTCAGTTTTATAAGTTTTTTAACTCAATTAAAAATAATAAATATGTATACACGTACATATATCACATTGCTGGTGTATTCAATATGAACTAAATTAAATAAAAATAGTTGATTAAATCATTAATCTTTTTAGCAGGAGAAACAGCAATACTGCAGATTACCTCATTTGCAAGCTGGAAAAAGAGTGTTAATTTCCATTTTTACTGCAACCATTAAAATCATATTAAACCTTGAGTCTAACTAACAAATGTTAGATAATTGAGAAAAATCTAGCTCAAATATCCAAGCAACTTTCATAATCAGGAAAAGGGCCATTGCTTAGTCAGAGAAACAGTGCTTTTGGTGTAAACAACTCTCATATTTAATCTCAAACGTCTGCAGGCAAGAGTGGAAAACATCATCTTATGAAATCCTGGGGAGCTAATGTCAGTGAGTATACACTCTACTGAGATAGGAAGATAGATTTTAACATAAGATTGCTTCCTTCTGTTGCCACTCAATCCCATTCTCTTTCACATATGAAACCTCATTGGCCAGAAATATTACAGGCACCTGGGAAACACTTTTACCATAGAAATAGTCAGAACAGCCTGGTGTATAAAATGTGAAAAAAGAAAAATATCTCCAGGATTCTCTTAACAAGTAATCTAAAACCTCATTTTTATAATATCAATACCTGAGGAAATTGGGAGGTAATAGAAAAGAAAAAAAAATGCAAAATCAATCTTCCTTTCCAATGGAGGGAAAACATCATTGTTTATTATTTTCTGCCAAGTGACCAAGCAAATTCCCCATATATATTGTTCTGAACCCTCAAACCATGGAACCATTTCCCTCATGGAAGCTTGAGATAGAAAGACAGGCAGGTAAGTAATGTCTACAAGAACTAAATTCCCTGCTTATAGTTCAGGTTGTTGAGAATAGATTTAGGTTTCATATCACCAGCAAAGTACAGTACGTTTCTTTTTTTTTAGAAGAAATTGTGTCCAAGGATCCACCAATACATTTCACACAAATCTGCAATGTGATTTTAGGGCCTACTGCCAAAAATTGTCTTTATGATAAAAAGAAATGTCTAAAAACATAACCTTCTATTTAAACTTTAAAACTGGCCTGAAGGCTGGCTCTTGTACAAAATGCATAAATTATCCAGTTTAGGTTAAAGATATCAAAAGCACAATTTCTGTTTCTAGTACATTAACAAGAGCTCTTTCACGCACAAATAAATAATTTTTAAGAACCATGCTGTTTGTACTATGTAATAATATTAGGCCTAAAGGGCTCCAAAAGTCCAAAGTGAAAAAAATAGCTTATTCAACATCAAACCACCTGATAGAAATCCTCTTATTTTCCTGGTACACAAGAGATAGAAAGAATGTTTTTTCTACTGATGGCTTTGTAATTTCACAGGATACCTATCTTCTCTAAAGGAGCCTTTCAGAAATGCTTTTATCATTAGTCAGGTAGAAAAGGAACATGCTATTTTAATGTATTGAGCTTCTGATTTAATTACTTCCAAAAAACAAAATATGCTTTTGAACAATGAAATATGTTAAAAGAGTAAAAAAATTAGAAAGAAACTCAGAAACTTTAAATGGTTTTATATCATATCTAATAATCAAATCTTGTACTCTCTCCACAGTTGTCTTAGGAAATGCATAAATGAATGTTGTGTTGTTTGCAGTTTTTATTTTTTACTTTAAAAAGTAAGTACTATACAAAATAATGAGCATTTAGTTTACATATTTATATATAAACTAAATGTGTTAGAATAAAAGTAGGAGTTTTTAGAGGATTCACCTCACCCTGACTCTTAGTTCCTGCTATATATTTTACTGAAGACACTTAAAATTGCCCTCTACTTCATATTGTGATAATTACATGGAAGCAATTTTGCATGATAAACCTACTAGATTTATGGCTCTGGCCACTTTCAAGATGTCTTTTTTCCCCAGTGGAAGTTATTTTAATTAGTAACTATGCCATCCTGCCAACTTGTCAGCTCTAAAATTGGAAAACATTCTCCTAACATGTGTTTTCTGTTCACTGATGGCAATACAAATCATATTACTTAAATGTGTTTGTATAATTAGATGGGAGAGGTGCCCTCAACGTAATATTTATATACTTGCAATGTATATAATAAGCAACCTAGTAGTGAAAATTAATACTTAGGTATAAAAGATTGATCCATAAAGCGATACACTGATACAGGCCTCATTTAAACTGAATGCAATTTCTGCTGGCACATTGCCTTAAATAAAACAGCCAAAATGCGGCTTCTTAGAAACTAATGCCAACTCTCCAATAGTTTGTAGGTCATCTAAATACTTGTTCACTTATGCTTGCATATAAGCCTTAGCTTTAAAATATATATCTATATAAGTAACTTATTGGGGATGATGAAACATTTGTTCATAATTTATGCCAAGATTGGTTCCAAATGTTTCCCAGGAAAGTTGAAATAATTATTTAGATAATTATCGTTATACGTAAACAACAATTTATCATGATATATTTTAGTCAAAATAACTCCTTAAAAATATTTTAAAATCTCTGAAGTATATTCAACAATTTTTTGGACAAAAAAATAGCCACCTATCCTTCAACTCATTAGTAACTTTAGCTTTGCTGTAGCAAGATAACCAATATGTTCAAGAAAACTTGTGCATGCTCAGCAAGGTGCTTTCCTTTTTTTCATTTTCATTTTAATATCAAAGCGTTAAAACACCAATTAAGTTTCATTATTAAAATTATGAATGTACCGTTCAATTATTTTAATATGTTGAGATTACATAAAGAAAGCGTAATTTTCGTAGAAATGCAGGTGAAAACCACAATCTATTTCAAACAAGGAAAAAGCTGTATTTCATGTTTTCACCCAATCAAGAGGCAGCATCAAATCTAGACAATATTGTATTACACGTAATTGCTTTAATCCTAAGGCATTTTAAGACGTATTTGAAGTAATACAAGGGATGTCTGTTTTACTATTTTCACTATGAATCTGAAATTACCCGCTCCCTGTCTTGTGAAGACTGTTATTTGAAAGATCCCGCAGTGTAAGATCTAGATTCTAGAAGGTAAATACTGTTGATACAAATATCCTGATATATTTAAATAACTTAAGTAATCACAGTATTATTCAAGATTGGCTTCACTGTTTAATGCTGTTAAAAAAATCTATGGACTCTTACAAGGAAAAGACAATTTTAAACCTTCTCCAATATGGTACAAAAGAATAGCTACACAAGTAAGCTATAAACTATCTTTACATAATAGTGCCATCTGCTGGCAAAATTCTTATATCAGAATAGAATAGAATAGAATAGAATAGAATAGAATAGAATAGAATAGAATAGAATAGAATAGAATAGAATAGAATAGAATTCTTTATTGGCCAAGTGTGATTGGACACACAAGGAATTTGTCTTTGGTGTATATGCTCTCAGTGTACATAAGGAGAATAAAATATATTCGTCAAGAATAAAAAGATACAACACTTAGTAATAGTCATGGTTACTAATAAGCTATCAAATTGTACTAGGAAATAAAAACAATATAAATTGAAAGATACAATCAACATGATAATAGTAATTAGTGGGAAGAGATAGATACTAGTAAGGAAGAGAAGAATAATAGTAATACAGTCTTAGTAAATTATTTGACAGTGTTGTGGGAATTAGTTGTTAAGCAGAGTGATGGCATTCGGGGAAAAAGTCCTTTTTTATTTTTTTTATTTATTTATTTGTCAAGCATATATAACAGATAAGCAGGAATGGGTTTCAATTTAGTTGCGTACACATGCAACACTTTTGCACGTGCGCAGAAGCTTCTGTGCATGCGCAGAAGTGTCTGGGCGGTTGGGCGGAGCCTCTGGCCGCCACCGCCACTACCAGTTCGCCCGATCTGGGGCAAACCAGTAGCAACCCACCACTGCAGATAAGAGTATAAACATGATTTTGAATACATGAAAAGGATATAAGTAAAAAGGGACATTAGGACAGGGACGGTAGGCACATCTTGTGTCTAGCGTCATTTTGAGAGTAGAGGTTGAAACAATTTATGTCCAGGATGTGAGGGGTCTATGGATATTTTCGCAGCCCTCTTTTTGACTCGTGCAGTATACAGATCCGAAGGCAGGTTGGTAGCAATTGTTTTTTCTGCAGTTCTAATTATCTGTTGAAGTCTGTGTTTGTCTTGTTTGGTTGCAGAGCCAAACCAGATAGTTATGGAGGTGCAGATGACAGACTCAATAATTCCTCTGTAGAACTGGATCAGCAGCTCTTTAGGCAGTTTGAGCTTTCTGAATTGGCGCAGAAAGAACATTCTTTGTTGAGTTATTTTAATGACGTTTTTGATGTTAGGTGTCCATTTTAAGTCTTGAAATATGATAGAACCTAGAAACTTGAAGGACTCTACTGTTGATACTGTGTTGTCTAGTATTGTAAGAAGTGATAGTATAGGAGGTTTTCTTTTAAAATCCACCACCATTTCTACGGTTTTGAGAGTATTTAGTCAAGATTGTTCTGGTTGCACCACAAGGCTAGTTGTTCAACCTCCCGTCTGTATGCGGATTCATCGTTGTCTTGAATGAGACCAATCACTGTTGTATCATCTGCAAACTTCAGTATTTTAATAGAGGGATCTTTTGAGATGCAGTCATTGGTGTATACAGAGAAGAGTAGTGGAGAGAGCACACAGCCCCGGGGGGTTCCTGTGCTAATTGTGCACAGGAGCCCCTGTGCACAATCACAGTGATGTGATTTTGCCTAGCTTCACCTGAAGCTTATGATCCTTTTATAAATGTGTTCAGGTATAGCTAGCTGATTTAGTTTAATTAGAAGAATATCTGGAATGATGGTATTGAATGCTGAGCTGAAGTCTACAAAGAGGACTTTGGAGATTCAAGATATTGTAGGATGTAATGCAAAGTCATATTAATAGCATCATCTGTCGATCTATTTGCTCGGTAGGCAAATTGCAAGAGGTCTAACAGCGGATCCGTGATTGTTCTCAGATGACCGAGCACTCGTCTTTTAAAGGTCTTCATAACTACAGATGTTAGAGCAACTGGTCTGAAGTCATTTAGTTCCTTGATGGAGGGTTTCTTCCAGGGGTGAAATCAAGTAGATAAACCTTCCCTACCGGTTCAGAAGTGCACACACTCTGCACGCTCATTCCACTCATGCGTCACATGCACGCGTGGACCCTTCTGCGCATGCACAGACAGTAAAAAACAGGTTACTTCCTGGTTAAAACCAGGAAATAACAATGACCAGGTGGGTGGGCGGAGCCTTGTGCTGCCATTACTACTGGTTCTCCAAACCACCCGCTGCCCTCGCTACCGGTTCAGCTGAACTGGTCCGAACATGTAGCATTTCACACCTGGTTTCTTCAGTACTGGGATGATAGTAGAGCATTTGAAGCAAGAAGGAGCATAGCACATCTCTAAGGTAAAGGTAAAGGTTCCCCTCGCACATATGTGCTTGTTGTTCCCGACTCTAGGGGGTGGTGCTCATCTCCGTTTCAAAGCCAAAGAGCCAATGCAGTCCAAAGACATCTCCGTGGTCATGTGGCCAGCATGACTAAACACCAAACAGCACGGAACGCTGTTACCTTCCCACCAAAGGTGGTCCCTATTTTTTTACTTGCATTTTTTACCTACTTTAGAACTGCTAGGTTGGCAGAAGCTGGGACAAGTAATGGGAGCTCACCCGGTTACACAACACTAGGGATTCAAATCACTGAACTGCTGACCTTTCAATCAACAAGCTCAGCATCTTAGCCACCGAGCCACCACGTCCCTCTAAGCACATGTTAGTGATTTATTAAAGATGTGGGTATATTATAAGTCATATAAATATATATACTGCTGTATGTTATTCACTTTTCAGATTAACTGAAGTTATATAAAGTGCAGAAAGTGCATAACAATGAGTAAATTGTCCAAAGAAATTAAGGCAAGAGATAAGAGGAGGAAACATACCTAAAACTAGTTTATACCAATGCTGTCCTCTGCATCTCATAATGCTTTTCTATTCTTAAAGCCATTATTGTTTCTAACATGTTTGTATATCACTTCACACACAGTTTTTAATGGTGTACTCCTATTTATGTAGTCATGTAGTTATGTATCTTAGTTTACAATTTTTAATCAGAGATCATGAACAAAAAAAATATCTTCTTGCTTTACTATCTGTGCGTCTTAAAAAACACTTTTTCACTGATCAGACTTCCTTTATATGTTTCCCATTATATACAACACTTCCATATCACTGAAGCAAAACAAAGAGGCTGCTGGACTTCCTGTTGTCTCTTGGGTGGGGAAACACTAGCCCTGAAACAGTAGATCCAGAGATGGGCATACCCTGAGCTCATAGCTACTGCTAGTTGAGCAGGCGAAAATGTGGGCCATCAGATTCTTTGTCCAGCTTCAACTAGTGAACCACTTATCTTATCTGGAGCACAAGGACCTTGCCACAATAACTCCCATGCATATCAACCATTCATCTAAACCAGGGGTGTCAAACTCACAGCGTCAAATTGTCGTCACGTGACGTAGTGTGACTTTTTTCCTTCGCTAAACCAGGGATGGGCATGGCCAATGCGTGATGCATCAGCCCGCGGGCTGCGAGTTTGAGACCTCTGATCTAAACAATTACAATGTATTCTACATTGGGCCTCCATTGCAGTTGGTACAGAACATAACAGCCTGTGTATTAATTGGCACTTTGTACTGAGGGCTCACTACACTCTTGCTTCAGGCCTTGATCTGGCTCTCAGTAAATTTCTAGATGAAATTCAACAAATCCTAATATGGTCTAGCATGTGGATATCTGTAGGTCAGCCTTCTATTACAGTCAATCCAGGAGAAGCTCCAGCTGTACCGTTTCTACAATTTATTTATTTGTTAAATGTATTTGCTGCCTATTTCGCTGTGGGGCTATTCTAGGCAGCTTATAACAATAAAAATGAAGAAATGACAAGAGTGTAAAAAGAACAGAAGTAAAATAATAGAATAATAAAATAAACAAAAAAGACAATGAGAATATATCAATATGCTATTCTTTCACATGGTGACAGCTGCGAGGATTGTACTTGCTAAACGCTAGAAAGAAAGAGACACCTGCCGACTGTTGAAAAATAGATTTTGAAATTGACTGAATTAGCAGAGATAGTGAAATTAACTGCTTTAAGTAGAGATAATGAACTAATTCCATTGTATATATGATGTACAATGACAATAAAGGCTATATTACTAGACAGCTTCATAAGACACTGGAAACCATTTGTGGACTTTCTAAGTATGTATGTATGCAAAAGGGGAGGAGAATTTATTGCTTTTTCTTTCTTTCAGTACCCAGCCACGGTGGATCCTACATATTAAATGTTAGATTTAATTGACCACTTTTTCCTCCTTTTTTGTACACTATTTTTTTTTCTTTTTTGTTGTTAGGGTTGAAAGTTTCTGTTTTGTTTCATTTTGTTTGCTGTTTTACTGTTTTGTATTTTGTTTTCTATGATAAAACAATAAATTTAAATTAAAACAGAGAATATATCAATATGATAACCAAATAGATGGACAAGTGGAGAGCAAGGGTGGGGGGAGAAGAGAGACTGAAATATAGAGGCATGAGGGGGAAAATAACAATTGGTAGTAACACCTGTACTTTGGAATAGCTTCCTTGGTTGAGGCTGTTGCCCATATCTTGATTTCTTCTAGCAAGATACTAAAACCCAGGCTCTTTTTATAGATCGACTTGCACCATCCAAACTGAACATATGTATTGCCAATAAGCCCTTAATATAATTTTATTCTATTTAATTTTTATCCTACATGAGTCAGAAGTATACAGGCTGAATAAATAAAAGTGAGCGGAAGCATGCTCTTACAGCCATTTTCTTTTTTAAAAAAACTCTCCAACAGTGTATAATCATTTGTTTCTGTATCCTATGTAAAGACTTGTCCCCTCTTATTAAAATGACTTTCACATTGCCTAAAGTACTTGGGGTTCATACTGGAGGAGGTATATGTGTGTGAAAAAGCCACTTTACCAAGGTACTGGGTGTTTCTCACTCAAATTCAGGAACAAGATTCATTCCAGCTTCATACCAATTCAGATATCCGAGTTTCAAAGGCAACACTACCATGCAAATAATTAGCATGTTCATTTTCTGGTAATCGTGACTCAATTTAGTGCTTCAAAATTTTTATATACTTTTTAATAAAATGATGCTGTATAAAATGCTTTCTGTTAAGACTCCACACATTTTCATTCATCCCCTAACTCGGGTCGGCAACCTCAAACGCTCAAAGAGCCACTTGGACCCGTTTCCTACAGAAAAAAAACACACCGGGAGCCACAAAACCTGGGTGGGAGTGGCCAACTCGATGTCACTCACTCCCACCCAGTCACATGACCACCTAGCCTCGCCTACTCAGCCACAAAACTATTCTCTATATCTCTCTCTCCCTTTCCCTATCTCCCCGCTCTTTCTGTATCTCTGGGTCTGTCCCTCTCCCTATCATCCCCTCTCTCTCCCCTCTATGTGTGTCTCTCTCTCTCTCCCTCTTCCCCTCTCTCACCCACTCTCTATGTATCATTCTGTATGTGTCTCTCTATGCCTCTCTCTCACCCCCCTCTGTGTATCACTCTGTGTGTCCCTATGTCTCTCTCTGTGTGTGTGAGAGTGTGTGTGTCTCCCCACCCTTCGGGCGATGGTCCTCCTCCTCCCCCCTCCTCTCATAACTCCCTGCTGTCTGTGGCTGAGCCGGGAGCGTTCGCACATGCAGGGAGACCTTCCTCAAGCGAGCACCAAAGCGCAGCAAAGGCATGTGCGGGGTGGGCAGCCACTCGCTTAGGAGGGGCTTAACAGGATGCGGCTTCTCTCCTGCGCTAATGCTCCGACCATCGCCTTGCTGTCTCATTGCCCATCCCTCGGCAGCTCTTCAGCTGAGTGCGGAAGGGAGAGAGAGAGAACACGCATGTGTCTTTCCTGAGGGTGTAACTTTGAACTTTGTTGAGGCAATTGAAAAATTCATGTGGATGTGTAATAGTTGCATATTAGGAAGTCATGTGAATTGCCAAAGCAATACATTACTCTCTCTCTCTCTTATACAACATAAATAGTAATTACCTTGGGGGTTTGTACTGCCATTTCAAAGTGAAGAGTTTCCATTCCTGTCCCATCATTGGTTGCCCCAGCCCTTCTTATTTCTTTTTTGGACTCCAGCCCAAAGTGGCAGGACACAAAGGCTGCCTTATGTGCAAATGTGGCACGAAGGCAGGTACAGGGCAGCTTCGCTCCTGCACTCTCCGGCGACCCTCTTCCCTCTCCTCTCAGGACGCCCCGGCCAACTGTGGCTGAGCTGTAGCAAGCACCATAGCTCAGGAAAGGCGCACGCGAGGCGGGCAGCAGCTTGCTTAAGGAGGGTCTCTCCGTGCGTGCGCACTCTCTCAGCTCAGCCACAGCTGGCCAGGGGGTTACGAGAGGAGGAGGGGGGAGGAGAGTGCAGGAGCGAAGCTGCCCTGTACCTGCCTTCACGCCACCTTTGCACATAAGGCAGCCTTCGCTTCCTGCCACTTTGGGCTGGAGTTCAAAAAAGAAATGAGGGGCGGGGTGAACCAGTGATGGGACAGGGAGCAGCGGCAGAGGACCCAAAGAGCTGCTTGTGGTTGCCGACCCCGTCCCTAACTTCTTATATCCTCATTTGTGTATATGGGGGGAGGTCCATATCCTATTAATTAGCTTGATATATTATTACAATATTTACTTAGAGTTATAACAATAGATACTGTAAAACAGCAATATCCTGCTAAGGATTGTATTTACTAAACGTAAATTTTCCAATGGTCTCCTATTGTATAAAAATTTATTTCTTAATAAAATATTTGCTACAGAATTACAATAGAGCTTGTAATACACAAAATCTACAATGTATTATCCAATATATACTTCTTTAATAGAACGATCAAAATGGCAATAAAAATATATTTTATAATGTTGTGAAAAAAAAATATACTATTGCTAACAAGATCAAACTGTTCCTTTGTCTTATAGTGAAATTGTCATTTTCCTTTTCCTGTAAGCAGTTGTACAACAGAGTACCAATCTAATTTGAAAAGAAATAAGTTCCTACCAAAAAGTTGATGATTCTGAGCAAATAGTTAAAGTTTTCAAATAGTACAATCCATTTCTAAGATTTTTTGTATGAACCTTGTTCTATTGGCATTCAGTTATTGTAACATTATTTGTAGAAGTATGGCAGAATAAAACATTTAACTGAGTAGGTATTTATAGTTAAGTTTTTTTCTTGTTTGGGGATACTAATATCTGGATTTCTCAAAACTGTGGAAATCAGGCTTTTATTAGAATCTAGATTCTTTGTGGATATTATCAGTGGATATTATCTGCAGCTTTGAAGTTTCCTCTAGGTCTGTCATTTGGTTAGGCTGCTGATGGGTACCTGGGGTGCTTTGTCCTCTGGGATGCTATTTGGCTTTAATTCATCTCTGATTATAAGCAATTTATGCATTTTATCTGTTTTATATAAACATCAAAGGGAGTAGAGATGCCTACTATGCAAGCCCCATTACTGATAAAAAGATGGTAGTGTGATCTTATTTAGTTTTAGTGTGATTCTCTTAAGCTCTCTTTTACAGTTTTAATATACAGTGATAAGTAATATGTGTTTCTATGATAGGGATATTCTATTACATGGTAATAGTTCAGATTTTGCAGATAATTAGGAAAAAATATACACATTGCCAAAGAAAAGAAAAAAAAACACATTTCTGCTTTTTTTAAAAGTAAAAGTAAAATATTGCCAATATTTGGCATCCACTATTAATGGATTTATATAACCAGTAGTATCTATTGAGATAAATGTTTCTTCTACAAACTTGATTCTGGGGAACTAAGAGATGAAAATATTTATTGTCCATTAATTAACAACTATTTCCATGATCCACAATGCATTCAGAAAGTATTCAGTCCCCCTTCACTTTTGTCAATTTTGTTATGCTGCAGCCTGATTCTATGGTTATTGCAATTCATTTTCTTCCCATTAATCTATACTCACTACCCCATAATGACAAAATAAAAACAGAATTTTAGAAATGTCTGTACATTTATTAGAAAGAAAAAATTGAAATATCACATTGGCATAAGTATTCAGACCCTTTGCAACAACACATGAAATTTATCTTAGGTGCCACCCTTTTCTCGTGATCGTTGCTGACATGTTTCTACACCTTGATTGGAATCTACCTGTGGTAAATTAAATTGATTGGAAGTGATTTGGAAAGGTACACACATCTCTATAGAAGGCCTCACAGCTGATAATGGATACTGTAGCAGAGCAAAAGCCACGAGGTCAAAGGAACTGCCTGCAGAGCTCAGACACAGGATTATTGCAAGGTATAGATCTGGGAAGGCTACAATAAAATTTCTGCTGCATTGAAGTTTCCTAATAGCACAGTAGTGTCCATAATTCTCAGAGGGAACAAGTTTAGCACAACCAGGACTCTTCCAAGAGCTGATTGCCCGTCAAACTGAGAAATTGGGGGAGAAGGGCCTTTGTAAGAGAGATGATCTGTAACCCTCCATCAATCTGGTCTTTATGGCAGAGTGGCTTAGATAGAAGCCGCTCCTCAGTGCATGAAAGTCCTGAAGGACTCTTAGACTATGAGGAACAAGATTCTCTGGTCTGATGAAACCAAGACTGAACTATCTGGCCTCAAATCTGAATGTTATGTCTGGAGAAAACCAGGCACCATCACCTGCTCAATACCAGACCAAGAGTGAAGAATGGTGATGGAGCATCCTGATGAGGGGGTGCTTTCAGCAGCAGGGACTGGGAGACTGGTTGAGGGAAAGCTGAATGGAGCAAAGTATAGGGATGTCCTCAATAAAAACCTGTTCCATAGCGCTCAGAACCTCAGACTGGGCCGAAGGTTCACTTTCCAACATGGCAACGATTCTAAGCACACAGCCAAGACAACACTGGAGTGGCTTAGGGACAACTCTGTGAATGTTCTAGAGTGGCCCAGCCAAAGCCTTGACTTGAATCCTGTAGAATATAGGGACCTAAAAATGGCTGTCCACCGATGGTCGCTGATTGAGCTTGATTTGCAAGGAAGAATGGCAGAAAATCCCCTAATGCAAAGCTTGTCGCATCATACCCAAAAAGACTTGAGGTTGCAATTGCTACCAAAGGTGCTTCAACAAAGTACTGAGTGAAGGGTCTGAATATTTAGGCCAATGTGATATTTCAGTTTTTTCTTTTTAATAAATGTACAGATATTTCTAAAATTCTGTTTTCACTTTGTCATTATAGGGCCTGGACTGTAGATTAATGAGGAAAAAATTAATTTCAACAACTATAGAATCAGGCTGCAGCATAACCAAATTAATGGTAATCAATGTTTCGAGATTTACTCAGTACCCTAAAGTCTTCCCTGATATGAATAAGTTTACAGAATCACTATGATATAATCTTCCCTTGATTTACTAGATTACTATTATTGCACATGTACATCAAAATAGGCAACAACTATAAAATATATATTTTAAATAATCATCTTTAAAAGGTCCTGGATGTCAGTAGAAGCTGACCCTGAAGTAAAATTACCGCTTGGGAAAATGTAATTTCTCCACGGTCTGGACAACATACTGTAATAATTTAAATAATAATACTATGGGCTAAAATAGAATTTTAGCTACACTTTGATTTGAGAAATTGGATAATAGTGTAGGAGAAGGAGTGGCAGAACCTGGGGTGGAGTTAAAAGAGGGATAAGCCTAGAATGCGTATTGGCAACCCGTGACTCCAGAATCGCATGCAGCTCTTTCACCTGTCAGGTAATCCCACCACTGGCTGGCCCTGCCCCTAGCTCTCCCCTCCCAGTCACTCCTTGCGTGGCCTGAGAAGGTAAGGGCGACAGCAGGGGATGGAGACTCACTCCATATTCCAGAGTGTGTGTGTGTGTGTGAGATTCAATGGGTGTTTTATACCCAAACATGTATTCTTGCAGCAACCTGCTCTTGCACATGGATGCAGGATGGCTGGGAAGGGGGCTGTTTACAAACATGCACTCACTTTTGGGGTGTTTTTTTTTTAGGGTTCTTAGAGAAGATCTTTCACATCTGTTCTTTCTCTCTTTCTGGATGTGAAATGTAAAATTTGTTACTACCGGTTCTGTGGGTGTGGCTTGGTGGGGGGGGTAATGTGACTGGGTGGGCGTGACCAACTTTTTTTTTTTTACTTTTAAAAGCATTTTTTCTACAACCTTAAGAGGTTGCAGAAAAAAATGCTTTTAAAAGCCTCTGACAATCAGGCAACTCAGCTGGGATCGTCAGAGGCTTTTAAAGGCATTTTTTTTCTACAACCTCTTCGGCCGAAGACGTTGTAGGAAAAAAAAAGTGCTTTTAAAAGCCTCTGACGATCCCAGCTGAGTTGCACGATCATCAGAGGCTTTTTTTTTTTTTTTTACTTTTAAAAGCATTTTTTCGGCCGAAGAGGTTGCAGAAAAAAATGCTTTTAAAAGCCTCTGACA
The DNA here is from genome assembly GCA_022577455.1 of Arizona elegans. NCBI lineage: Eukaryota > Metazoa > Chordata > Lepidosauria > Squamata > Colubridae > Arizona > Arizona elegans. Next base: position 176,551,393 of record JAKOOJ010000001.1, read on the forward strand.
ATCAGGCAACTCAGCTGGGATCGTCAGAGGCTTTTAAAGGCATTTTTTTTCTACAACCTCTTCGGCCGAAGACGTTGTAGGAAAAAAAAAGTGCTTTTAAAAGCCTCTGACGATCCCAGCTGAGTTGCACGATCATCAGAGGCTTTTTTTTTTTTTTTTACTTTTAAAAGCATTTTTTCGGCCGAAGAGGTTGTAGAAAAAATGCTTTTAAAAGTTAAAAAAAAGCCTCTGATGATCGCGTGGCTCAACTGGGCATGGGGGGTGTGCAGGGATTTTTGCTATCGGTTCACCGAACCACCCACAGCCATGGCTACCAGATCGGGTGGTCCGGTCCGAACCAGGAGCATTTCACCCCGATCCAGCACCAGTTCAGGGGTTCCTTCCTTCTCCTGGGGGGGGGGGAGAGAAGGAACGTTGGCTTACCTGAACGTTCATTTTCTTGGCGATGAGCAGCAATTCATCTATGGGGATTCTATCATTCTTCAGATATAGGGACTGAGGGAGTACTGTGCCTTTAAATCTTTCTTGTGGCCACTCCCCTCTGCTCTGTTATCACCTCAGTTATTTCTCGAAGGGATTCCACGTGATACCTAACCTGAAAAGAGAGGAAGACACCAGAGACCACCTCCCCATCCCAGACAGCCTGAGAGGTGGGATGAATTGCTGCGCATCGCCAAGAAAATGAACGTTCAGGTAAGCCAACGTTCCTTTTCCATGGCGATGCTACGCAATTCATCTATGGGATATGCCCAAGCACCCAACTACTGGGAGGGAGGCTGGCTGGGCTCGTGGACCCCAGGGGAGTGGACAGACTGCAGAACCCGTCGGCCAAAGGAAGCTTCAGCTGAAGCCAGAGAGTCGATCCTGTAATGGCGGACGAATGGGGAAAATGACGTCCACGTAGCAGCGCGACAAACGTCCAGAATGGATGCCTGAGTTGACCAGGCGGCCGACGTGGCAGCGCTGCGGGTTGAGTGAGCCAAGATCCTTCCCGGAGAAGATCTGCCCTGTGAGCTATAAGCAGAGGCGATGCAAGCCTTAATCCATCTAGCTACAGTCTGAGAAGAGACCTTCTGTCCCATGGATGCCGGGTGGAATGAAACGAAAAGCGCTTCGGTTTTGCGAAAGCATGAAGTTCTGGCGATGTAGCGACGCAGGGCCCTTCTGACATCTAGTGTGTGCCACTGGATCTCCAGGGGATGACGAGGTAAGGGGCAAAAATCAGGTAAAACAATCTCTTGTTGTCTATGGAAAACGGAATTGACTTTGGGCACAAAGGAAGGGTCAAGCCTAAGAACAACTACGTTGGGCTTAAATATACAAAGGTCACTGCGGATGGAAAGGGCAGCAAGTTCAGACACCCTTCGTGCCGATGTAATGGCAAGAAGAAATGCCACTTTCAGGGACAAAAATCTAAGGCTGACAGAAGCCAGAGGCTCAAAGGGGGCAGCCGTGAGGGCCTTCAAGACTAGGAGCAAGTCCCACGATGGATATCTATGAATGGGAGGGGGACGGAGATTAGTAGCCCCCCGTAAAAAACCCCTAATGCGTGGATCGAGGGTCAGGGACCTAGCGTCACCCGATCCCAGGACTGTCGCTAATGCAGCTACCTGACGCCTAAGAGTGGAGGGGGCTAGCCCTTTAGCAAACCCTGCTTGAAGGAAGTCTATAACCTCTGGTACTGTTGCAGAAGTAGGATCAACATGATGAGCGGCACACCACTGACAGAATGCTTTCCAAGAGGCATCGTAAATCCTAGTGGTTGATGGACGCCTAGCCGCCTGGATTATTAGGATGGCTTCCCCTGATATATTGTCCTTCCTCAGGCGGACCCGCTCAAGCGCCACACGGCTAATTGTAGCCACTGGGGATTTGGATGGAGTACAGTGCCTTGGCTGAGCGAAACCGTGTCCTGAGGAATACGCCATGGGGGTTGAACGGAAAGGTTCACGAGGTCTGCGAACCAGGCGCGTCAGGGCCAGTGTGGAGCCACCAGAAGGATCTCTGCGCGTTCCCAAAGCAATTTGCGGATCACCCCCGGAATCAGAGGGATGGGGGGAAAGGCATAAAGGAGCCCCTGGGGCCACGGGCACCGAAGGGCATTGACGTTCTCGGCTCCCGGACAAGGAAAACGAGTCACGAACCTGGGAAGCTGTGCGGTGTCCCGATGGGCGAACAGGTCCACCAGCGGAAGTCCGAATCGGCGAGTCAGCTCCCGAAACAGGTCCGGATCCAATTTCCACTCTGAAGGATCTAGCTGTTTTCTGCTGAGCCAGTCCGCTGTTACATTTGCGGACCCGGAGATATGTTCTGCCCTCAGGGACAATAGGTGAAGTTCCGCCCAGTCCAACAAAGTCTCCGAGTCCCGCATGAGAGCCTGAGATAGGGTGGCCCCTTCCCGATTTATGTGGGCTTTTGCTGACATGTTGTCCGTGAGGACCAAGACATGCCGGTGGTGCACCCGCTGCAGAAAGTGGGCTAGGGCCAGTCGCACCGCTCTCAGTTCCAGTACATTGATATTGTCCCGAAAGTCCAACTGAGTCCAAAGACCCTGAATCACCTGTGACTCTAGGTGACCCCCCCAACCAGAAAGACTCGCGTCTGTGGTGAGGACTATCCTGGATGGCTCGTGAAATTGGCAACCCAGTGCCAGGGTCCCCGACACCCACCACCGGAAGGATACACGTACCTGCAGTGGAAGCGATACAGTGGTTCTGGATGACCCCTGGCCCAGTCTCTGAAACGGCAGGAGGAACCACTGGAGTGGTCTTGAGTGACGCCGTGCCCACGGAACAATTCCTAAACAGGAGATAAATTTGCCAAGCAACCGAGACAAGGTCATGAGAGACACTCGCCTCAAGTCCAAGACATGAAGAACCAGGTCTTTGATGTTCTGTTGACGCTCCTCCGAAAGGAAGACCTTCAGGTTCACTGAGTCGATTCGAGCTCCAAGGTGGATGATGGACGTGGCAGGAAGAAGATGGCTCTTCCGACGGTTGATAGAAAGCCGTGGAGCTCCATGATCCGGCACACTGTCAACATGTCCTGCTGCGCTTGGGTGTGGGAACTGGACAAAATCAAAATGTCGTCTAGGTAACACAAAATGCGGATAGGGATCAAACGAATGGAGGCCGCCACGGCCGCCAACAGTTTGGTGAAGACCCTCGGGGCCGACGAGAGACCGAACGGCATTGCCCGGTACTGGTAATGCCGTCCGGCAAAAGCGAAACGAAGAAACTTGCGGTGTCGGGGGTGGATCGGAACATGGAGGTAAGCCTCCTGAAGATCGATTGATGTCATAACATCCGCCTTCCGAACACAATTCAGGATGGTTTTGAGAGATTGCATCTTGAATCTCTTGTACCTGATAAATTTGTTGAGGTACTTGAGATTCAAGATAGCTCTCCAGTCCCCCGAGGACTTGGGGACCAGAAACAAAATTGAATATACCCCTTTCCCTTGATGAGAAAGTGGTACCGGCTCTATAGCCCCTATGGTTAATAGATGCTGAATTTCCACCCCGAGGTTGTCCCTCCTGACCTTGTTGGTGGGTACTGGGGATTGAATGAAAAAATTTTTGGGAAGAGTTTGAAATTCCAATGACAGGCCTAGGCCCACCGTGCGATGGACCCAGGGATCGGACGTGGTGGCCTCCCACTGGGATAGGAAATGAAGAAGCCACCCCCCTATGGGAACAGGGGGAAGAGAGTCATTTGCCCCTTCTAGCTGAGCGGGAGGACAAACCCCTGTAGGGACGTCTGGAAGATGGCTGGAAACACCCTCTGTCACTGTTACCCTGTCTGCTAGGGAAACGGTCGTATCCCTGGGAAAAGGGTCTGTTGTAGTAGTAGGGCCCCCTGGGGCCCGGCTCAGTCCGAAAGGGCTGTCGCTGGGCATAAGGGACATATCTACGTTCCTGCCTATTGTATGTGACCGGCAAGACCTTCTGCTTATCTTTCCCCTCTACCAAAATAGGGTCCAGAGCTGCCCCAAAAAGAGAGGAGCCTTGGTAAGGGGCGGAAGCAAGCTTCCACTTTGATTTAGTGTCCGCCTTCCAGGGTTTGAGCCAAAGGAGCCTGCATGATGAGACAGAAGACGCCATTGCTCTGGCCGCAAATCTAGCTGCATCTAGGGAGGCGTCAGCAGAGTACTCTGTTGCGGCCACCAGTTTACTAAAGTCCTGATTAATCCTGGTGTCCCCTGGGGGTAATCGATCTTGCAACTGGCGAAGCCAAATTAACGTAGCCCTATTAAAGAATGATGCAGATGTCGCGGCCTTCACAGCCCAGGCAGCTGCTTGATGTGTCTTCCTGAAGGAGACCTCCGCTTTACGTTCGTCAGATTTTAAGATTTCCACGGCGTCCGAGGACAACACCGCAGAGGACGAGAGGGAAACCACTGGGGGGTCTACAGAAGGTAAGCCAAGCAAATTTTCCAAGACTGGGTCAGCACAATAAAGTTTTTTGTCATGGCCACTTGGGGCAGATGGAACACCTGGGGTCTCCCATTGTCTCTTAATGACATCCTGGAACAGTTCAGGGCATGGAATGAAATCTTGGTCAGGAGCCGGAACAGCGAACAGGTCGCCATGTGGCTGGACGGCCGATGGACCTGGATCATTTGGATTAACTATCCTGCCCATATTTGTTGCCGCCTTTGCCTTCCTAAGTAAGGTCTTGAATACAGCCGGTCTAAACAGGGTGGTAAAGGCTGGCCTATCAGGGATTACCTCATCATCATCCGAAAACTCGGGGTCTGGCTGATCCCCGTCACCTGATTCTGCCTCCTCACTAGGAGAAACCTCCAAGGGCGCCGGAGGTAGCGGGGCTGGAATGACAGCAGACGGTGGTAGCTGAGGTGGCAAGGGAGGCTGAACCACTGTCTGGGGCAAAGGTATCTGCCAAGGCGGTATCCCTTGTTGTAGGCCGGAGGAGATAGCTTTGGCTAAGGCATCTGTAAAGAGAGACTGAAAGTCAAGATGAGGAGGCCAACCCATCCCTTCCTGCGGACGTAAGCCAGCTGCTGTGGGCGTAAAGGTAGCCGAAGACCCCGGTCTACCAGGAGAAACGGTTTCTCGAGGGTCAGCAGGCCTGTCCCCCCCTTGAACCGGATCTGCAGCAGGAACAACATGAGGAGGAAAATCAGAGTCATGATCGTCCCCAGGTTGCTGAACAGAAGGGATATCCACAATCACTTCACCCCTGACTTGAGCCTGCTTTTGAGCTTTGGTAAACTGTCTCTCAAGGGCTTTGTGCCTCCTTTGTTCCTCCCTGCCTCTGGTAGATGAGGCAACCGAAGGCTGGGCTGAATGAGATGTATTGCCAGCAGAATGGGCCGTAGACCTCTTCTTGGAGGCTTTCTTGGGCCTTGGAATAATTGGAGCCTGCTCAGGGTCTGAGGAAAACTCCTGGTCAGCCATAGTGTTATTGGAGACCAGGTGGCAGCAGAGTACTAGAGGAAAGAAAAGGGAACCCTTTGTCAGGAAACCAGGCCCACAGTGGAGAAGAAAAAAATAAAATAAAATAATAATTTCCTCAAAATGGCTGCCAGTTCCCAATCGCAGTTTTAAGGCCCAAAGTCCCTGAATAATGGCAATACTCACAATCCAGAAGACAGCGGTGATCCTTCCTACTCACAAGTAGGCAGCTTCACAGGTGGCCCAGTTGGATAAGCGCTAGGGAGTGACCGTCCCCTGAAAGCGCTGCCTCGCTGAAGGAGCCAGAAAATGGCGGCCGAAAAATGGCGCGAAATTGCAAACGGCTCTCTTTTGATGCAAATGGCCTGAAATGAGGTGGCAGAGAGGGCGCAGGAGAATGGAAGATCCCTAGAGCGCCGCGAAGAAATTATGGGAAAGGCAGAGTTTGAACTCGGGTCCCCGAGCAGGTACTCTGCAACCGCCACTAAACAGGGAGCGAATGAGGCGGCGAGGGAATAGCCAGCGGACCAGCAGCTCCACTTCGCTCGCCGGCGGCCTGGAATTTACAGCTCTAAGGCTGTGCGGCCTCTCCAACTCAAGGAAAGGCCGCCCGTTGTTAAAGGGGGCAATGGACAGTCCGGATGGCTTACCCAGTGACGTCCACGCCCGCAGCCGATGGCCAGCCGCCTCCGCGGCAGCCGCACGCCGTTTGGATTTTTTTTTTTTTTGTATAAAACGCTCCCTTGCCTACTCGAAAGAAAAAAATTTATACTATATACAAAAACACTATATACACTATCTACAAAACGCTAAGGCACTAGCTAGAAAAAGGAGAAAATCACCTCAGAATGAGGAGAAAACTAAACTCATGTCCCTACACGAAGACTGAGAGAAATAACTGAGGTGATAACAGAGCAGAGGGGAGTGGCCACAAGAAAGATTTAAAGGCACAGTACTCCCTCAGTCCCTATATCTGAAGAATGATAGAATCCCCATAGATGAATTGCGTAGCATCGCCATGGAAAAGAGACACAGAGAGAGAAAGGGAGAGGGAGAGGGAGAGGGAGAGAGACACAGGAGACAAAAAAAGAGTGAGAAGAGACACACAAAGAGAAAGTGAGACAGAGAGAGAGAGAAGAGACACAGAGAAAAAGAGAGAGAGAGCGGAGACACACAGAGAGAGAAGAGACACAAAGAGAGAGTGAGAGTAGAGACATAGAGAGAGGGACCTGTTTCCCACAGAAAACACCACAAAATCTGGGTAGGCGTGGCTGGGAGGTCATGTGACTGGGTGGGAGTAACACTGAGTCAGCCACGCCCCCCAGGTTTTGTGGTTCCCAGTGTTTTGTTTTCTGTGGGAAACGGGTCCAAATGGCTCTTTGAGTTTTAAGACCCCTGGCCTAGAATCCCTATGTAGCAGCAAGTGGGCTAGGTCAAATCATCCTTGAATTCCATGGATTCCAAGCAGGTACTAACAATTAGTTGAGAAGATTTCTATGCATAGGCTTTTTAGCAATAAATCAATATAATTGTATCTTCACATGTGGACCTGATCGTTCACACCTGACAATAATTTTGGTTAATTCCTAATGTTTGATCCAGGGAGCCTATTTAGGATGATATAACAAGAACTTACAGAGTAAAGTCATTGTCGTCCTCCCGCCATCCACTGAATATGTTATATAACCAACACTTTTAAAATGTCAATAATGTCAAACAACACTTGGGAAGAAATATGCTAAAACAGAGGACCAAAATTCTGAATTTGGATGAGTTTCCTCACATTAGGAAAACAATGTAGAAATGTTCATCTTTTTAACTCCTGCTACTAAAAGCCTAAGAATACTACTATTTTAAAGTTATAATTACTTAAGTAACAATTACAAATATGAAGTGTTTCCACATAAGCAATCATATATCTCACTTTCTATTCAACTGCCTATCTAAAAGATTTATGTGAGGATAACATTGCCAGATTTATCATTTATACTATCTTATTCCTAGAAAGGATAGGATAAAAAATTAGAGGTAGTATTTTCATACACACTTGAACTTTATCCTAAATTGACTTAACAATAGAAATAGAGGGAAACTTTTCTTAAAATCTGTAATTCCTCTCTAATCTTCAATTTTGCTTTCTCCAGGTGTTCAAAGAATGTTCCAGAACAATGATACAAAACTAGCCCCATTCTTTTAAGGGAATTCTTTTAAAGCAATTAAAAGCCTTCCACAGATTAAAGAAGCATTTTGGTCAACAGAAAAATCAATTTTAAAAAATCAAACATACACACATGATAAAATGATACAATTCTCATTATTAATCACTTAAATTGATGAAACCTTGGCAAATCTATAATTAAAAGTAAGCTTCAAATTAACAGAAATTACTTTTGCATAGTAATACACCAAACTGTTATCGGCATTATGAGAGTTCAGATAGAAAACTATTAAACATTCATTTTAGACAGAATTCAATAATATCATATCTACAATACTTCAACAGTATAAGAATCAATTGGTATAGAAAAATTTAATTGTGACTTCATTGTGAATTTTAAAATAGAATTCAGTTAATTTCAGTATAAAAATTAGGCTCATTTATAATAATTTTATTGAAAAATAACTTTTATTTACATTCAGTAATATTTTTCACTCACCTAAGAATACAACTATATACATTATACCAGCTCAGGTTTTTTTTTGATTGAGTGGGGCACTTCAAAATTAGCAATAATTCTAATATATATAGAATAAGAGGGGCTGGGGCAACCAGTGATGGGACAGGAATGGAAACTCCTCAATTTGAAATGGCAGTACAAACCCCCAAGGTAATTACTATTTATGTTATATAGGAGAGAGAGAAAGTAACGTATTGCTTTGGCAATTCACATGACTTCCTAATATGCAACTATTACACATCCATATGAACTTTTCAATTGCCTCTATACCAAGGGTCCCCAAACCCCGATCCGTGGATCGGCATCAGTTTGTGGCATGCCAGCAACCGATCCACGCAACCAAGTGAAGCCCCATCCACAGGATGCAGACAGCATGCAAAATCATGTCCCTCCAGAACAACTTGCCTCCAGAAGTTGTGAATGCTCCAACACTGGAAGTTTTTAAGAAGATGTTGGATAACCATTTGTCTGAAGTGGTGTAGGGTTTCCTGCCTAAGCAGGGGGTTGGACTAGAAGACCTCCAAGGTCCCTTCCAACTCTGTTACTCTATTCTATTCCAATCCATGGAAAAACCTTTCTCCATGGAACCAGTCCCTGGTGCCCAAAGTTTGGGGGCTGCTTCCCTATACAATTCAGACAGATGTCTAAAATCTCTTCTCCAATCTTAAAAACTTCCAGTATTGGCGCACCAACATCTTCTGGAAACATGTCATTCCAATGATTAATTGTTCTGTTAGGAAATTTCTCCTTTTTGGATTAATCTTTCTGTTATAAACTTTGCTGTAATTCAACCCAAAAATGGTGATGCAATTGATGAGAAATATTTTTACTTGATAAAATGGACGTTGACTTACCTCTGAACGTCCCTTTCAGGATGCTGAGACTCCAATCCATTGGCTGGGTTGTTTCTTCTAGTTGCTGGGAAAGTGAGTGCAGATTTTTTTCCTCTCCTTGGCTGACCACGCCCACACTGTGTCACCAACGTCAGTCTTTCCTCACGAAGGCGCAGGAACTTAAGAGTCTAAAAGAAACTTTAACCAAAACGATCAAAGGTAGGTAGTAACTCAGGAACAGGAAGCCCCAAAAGGCGGGTATGGATTGGAGTCACAGCGTCCTGAAAAGGGACATTCAGAGGTAAGAGGTATGTCCGTTTTCCAGTATGTTGCTCCTCCAATCCATTGGCTGGGATTTACCCAAGCTTAAAGATCCCGGGCGGGAGGCTGACTGCTCCCTGAGTCCCGGTAGGCTGTCACTTGTTGCAACACTCTACGACCAAAAGAAGCCTCCGCTGAGGCAAAAGAGTCTATCTTATAATGGCGAATGAAAGTGGAAGCTGATGCCCAAGAGGCCGCCCGACAGATTTCCAGAACAGAAGCCTGTGTCGTCCAAGCCGCCGTGGTCACCGCACTGCGGGTCGAATGTGCGTAAATTCTGTCCGGAACGGGCCTGTCCTTGCGATCGCAATACAGGCCTTGATCCAGTGACCTACAGTAGCAGAGGACACTTTCCTCCCCATGGTGGCCAGGTGGAACGAGACGAGCAGAGCCTCAGTAAGACGAAATGATGCCATTCGTCTGATGTATCGGCGGAGGGCCCTTCGAACATCTAGAGTATGCCAATTTTTCTCCCGAGGGTCCTTTGGATCTGGGCAAAAGTTTGGGAGGATGAGCTCCTGGGACCGGTGAAACCAGGAGGTTACCTTTGGTGTAAATGAAGGATCTAATCTCATCACCACCCGATCCGAATAAAACAGGCAAAGGTCTCTACGAACCAACAAGGCTGTTAGCTCGGAAATTCGTCGAGCAGAGATGATGGCGAGAAGAAAGGTAAGTTCACAGGTTGCGACGAATGAGAAGCTGCAGAAGACTTGCTAGCCGCTTTGGGTTTATAGTGTTTATGCCTGGCCTTGCGGTGACCTGAGACTGCAGGAGGAGTAATCTCCTGTTCAAGATCTGATGACAAGTCAGAATCAGCCATTGGAATGACCAGCTGTAGGATATAATGCCTACAGGTAAGGTATCAAATAATAAAGGCAGGTTGTGGCAAGGGTACGAAAGGAGCCGATGCAGAGCCCAGCGGTCCTATGCTCTAATGTCCCAAGTAACTGATCTGGTAATTCTGTAACACCACCTCCAACCTGCAGACCTCCAGGCACACTGGCTAGGCGCTCAACGAGAGCCAGAAACACCAATCCCCCAGCCGTAATAATGTGTATTCACCGTCAAAAGGCACCTCTGTAAGGAGCCAAAATGGCGATCGCAAGGTTTCAGCCTTCCAAAATGGCGGCCACCGGGTCTTCCAAAATGGTGGCCGCAACGAAATTCAAGAGCCTGAAACCGCCCATACAGTCACCTCATTAAATGAGACCAGTTAAAGGCTCGGAGGCTCTCAGGTAGCGCAGGATAGCATCCGTAAATAGCCCAGAGCCGTTTGAGGTCGCCGGAGCTGAGGTGGGCCGGAATGCTGCTCAGATAGCGAATCCAAAATGGCAGTCGGCACTTCAAAGCTGCAAATTGACGGCCGCTACAAAATTAATCGGTCCGAAAGCTGTCAAATGGGCATCCTGGGATAAAGACAGGCACTGGCTGGGAGATAAGCCTGCACCTCAGAGTATGCCCGATCGCATTGGCATTGACTCCGGAGCCGCCTGAAGAGATCGGAGCTGAGGCGCTCGTGGCTGTCGCAGCTCACCAGGAAGCCAACAAGGTGCCGGCGGCTAAATTAAACACGGATCCGCCCAGCCGGGTCGGAATCCAGATAGCTGCCTGACAGTTGTAAATTGTCAAAGGAAAGGAGCGGAACAACCTGGCACCCCAGGCGCGTTACCGCTCCCCTGGCAGTCTCACCAATCCCACGTAGCAGTGCCTTACACAGCAATGGGCAGGAAAAATAATAAATTAAAATAATAAAAGTTGGTGAAGTCAGCCAATAATTATCCAAAGAAGCAGAAATGTAAAAGCACAGGTTCCCTCAGAACTGAGTGAGAAAGACTGACGTTGGTGACACAGTGTGGGCGTGGTCAGCCAAGGAGAGGAAAAAAATCTGCACTCAGTTTCCCAGCAACTAGAAGAAACAACCCAGCCAATGGATTGGAGGAGGAGCGTACTAGAAAAAGTGATGAACATGTTAATATATGTTTTACAAAGCATTTAACAATTATTGTAGTGTCTTGCCATTTCTTATATGTTAATTCTTGTTATATACATTTGTTTTATATATGTCATGTATGTTATAATAGATTAAGATTTTTAGCTTTCTTGCTTGAAAAGAAGTTATAATCTAAGCATCTCTTAAGAAGCATAAAAAATTGTACGTAAATAAGAAAGTGGAATGAAATGTCACTCCATCACATATCCAAAGTGTTTCATTTATTATCTTGACATTTTATATGGAAACCATTCTCTGACTGCGTATTTCATGCCTTTGGTAGTTTATCTCTACACCTTCCAATTTCTTCTAAGTCTTGAATTTTCCAGGAGAGCTAATTTTCTGTGCTATGAATGAGAATGAAAACCTCAGGATTCTGTCCTCTTAAAACATGGAAAAAATCATTACTGGACAATGTGTAAGTAACCTGGAATAAATTATTTTTTTAATTCAACAGATATTTATATATGCTTGAAGACTAAACACTTCATTTATCAATTCAATGAACAACATGAAAGGTAAAACAACTTATTTTCACCCTTCAAGGAAACTGAAGACTAACTGGTACAGATGAGCAATATCATGTGTGATTAATTAGTTATTTGAAAATACTAAGCAATTATAAAAAATGTTACTTCTAACTTTTGATCAACAATTAGATCATCAGTCTGAGGAGATGGGTGGTCTAGAAAAGTGAAATATAAACAATTAAAAACAAACAACAATCCATGATAGCAACATTTCTTGATTTTCTTGCTTCTTTCACATTTTATGCTCCCTTTTTTCGGAAAAGTTTTACTTTACAAAGCATTCTGGAGAAGGACAATGTTTACCCATTCTTTTTTTTCTATTTTGAATTATTCCAATAAAAGGACTGGGCATTTTTTTGCTTATTTTTTGCTTCTGTTACTGTTGGGGGGGCACTGAATTGTTTCAGTCTTCAATACAATTAATTGCTACAATACCATCACTAGACTGAAATATGAGTCACATTGGCAACTAAATGTAGAGAGTTGGTAATGTGGTCAAACAGTATAATTTAAATTTCTGCATTTACCGGTATCTAGAAACATTTCTTTTTCCTTACGGTTAACTTCTTATGACTATTGTTAGAGCTTCTAGTATATTGTGTTCTAGAGCGACAAAAAAATGAATGAGCAAACTGCCGTAATGTTAGCTTATAACTGAATATTGCAATACCCAAAGCCTCATTCACATTTACAAACAAGTTTGTTTTTTAAAAACTCCTACATGAAGATATCATATAACTTTGCATATATATATATGCAGTATATATTTTCCTTCCCAAGATTTTTTTCAAAATAAAAATGGCCCAAATCTCTGCAAGATTTGTATTTACATATGAAATTTTACAACTGGACGGATAGCACCTACAACATCCTTTAACACAAATGTCACTTAAGACTGTTGACTACCAGCCTAATCTATATTACCTCTTTTCTTTAGCGAAATAAATTGATATCAGGATCTTAAATACCATAACTACTAATTAATATGTCCAAGTATATTACAATGTCAGATAATTAACATAAATCTACATATGGATTAAAGTGCATCTTTAATCCTCAAAGTGCCTAATTTATTAAATGATATGAGAGTCCAGTAGGTATTCATAAGAGAATAAATGTATTCTGAGACAGTAGCTTTTATTATGGAAAGAAACAAATTGCAAGTGTTAGCTGATTCTTTTTAGAGAAAATATAATAAAACAAATTCATATCCTAAGGCATTTTACACACCTAAATGCTACTCAGTCTTAATCACTGTCAGTTGGAAAATGTAATTCAGCATAAATTACTTCTGACTAAGTCTTTTAATCCTTCCTTTTACTGATGATGCAGTCACTCTTTGTGCTGTCAGCTATGTCTCTCTCTAACTGAACTTTTTGAAAGAATCTCTCTAAACTTGTTCCAAGGTTGCTTGTTCCCCTGTAAGAAATAGACTCCTTAGATCACAAGTCTTAAAAGACTACTGTAGGTTCAGGTAACATAACTGAAAACAAAACAGGTAACAAACTAGCAAGAAAAATGCTACTGTTTTGAGAAATTTGATTTCAGGGGCCATGATCTGGATTATGGCAAGACAGTGAAAAATAGAGAGAGATCATAAACTTTTAGAGGCCATTTTTAAAAGGCCAACTGAACTGGCTTCTAGGAATCATAATTTTGCAGAAATAGTAGCTGCAAAGTACTTATAGGTCAGAGATTGATTTGCAATGTTGGCCTTTGGGGAAAAAAAGAGGATGGGAACTGAGACAGAACCTCAACATCACATCTTGGGGTTGAGAGATATAATTGGGTATCGGGTATTGAACCAATAACTGTAACAGAATGAAGCACTAGTGAGTACACCTGTTCTTCATAATTTCCCTCTAGAAAAAGAAAGGACTTGAGATCACCCACAAGTACTGAAGACAGTTGCTCCTCATGATGAGACCACAAGACAGTGGTCTCCAGTGGGAAACAAAAGAATAGTCATCTTGCAGAATCCAATCTTGAGTTGTTCACTGGGACAAGAAGTTTAGTCTTCTGAGCTTTTGAACTTGTGCTGGAGCCCAGCTTCAGGGAATTTCTCTCTCACCACATTTTCTCACCAGAATGTGACAGACTAAAACTTTGGTCCCAGTGAACTATCCAGAATGGATCCTGCAAGCATAAAAGAGCCTGTAGTACAGTGGACTAAACACTCTTATTAACATCTGCTGCTTGCAATTACTGCAAGTTCAAATCTCACCAGGCTCAAGGTTGATTCAGTCTTCCATCCTTTCAAAGGTAGGTGAAATGAGGACCCAGATTGTGGGGGCAATAAGCTGACTTTGTATAAATATACAAAAGTATGAAAGCTATTGCTTAATGCAGTGTTAGCCGCCCTGAGTCTCCGGAGAAGGGCGGCATATAAATTAAAGCAAACAAACAAACAAACAAACAAAAACATTATCCTGGGACACATATATTTGCCTTCATAATAGCCATCTTGTTCAAACCATGGTCAGCATTTTTAAGTACGCTGAGTAACATACTTCTTTTTCTAATCATTTTCAGAAATTACTTATTAATTGCCTTTTAGCTATTAGGAATGTTTGGCTCAACAAATTCTAAGTACACTAAATGAGTTTCCTTCAATACTTAACAAAATAAATTTTAAATACAAGTTCAAAAACTTTTTTAAAAAATTTAATAAACAGTAAAAGAGTCACTACAACTTTTGGGAAAGTTACAAATGAACTAAGGATCCAGATGATTTGAAATAGAAATTTGAAATTAATTAGAAGAATCCTGATAATGCTTTTTGGGGAATTTTCTTTAAAAAAATGATAGGATGAGGCTGTGAAGGATCAATCTACAGGGAACCAAAAGGAACTAATGATTACAATTGAAGGAGAATATTTAAAATTGTTCATATTTCTTATGATGAAGGGGGTAATCATTTCTTTATATATTTATTTACTTTACTATATCTTTATTTTTTTTCCTATTTTTCTTTTCTAGTTTGTATTTGTTATCATCTTTGTGATTATATTTTTAATGAAATAAATATAAATATAAAAAGATATATAATTCGTTATCATTCAAATATTGATGATACTGAACCCTGAACTGGCAGTTGATCTCACCTAGCAATTTCATGTACAGCCTAAATGGAAGAAAAAAGAGTGTTGAACTTTGTAAAACCACATAAAGAAGGGACCTCCCCCATCAATATCAACTAGCTACAAAGGAAGAGAAAAGATGTGATTTACTAGGAGACATAAAATCTGTCCCTCCAGACTGTAAGGAGACTTTCTTAGCTGTTAATTAGTAAGAATTTGGCAGAAGGGCTAATTTGTTTTTGGGGTTGTTCTTAGAGGGTGAGCCCAGAGGATTAATAATTTTCATTAATTCAACTGCAATTTCAACAACAATTAATCTGATAAGAACCTCAGGAGATGGACTTTACAGCTTTATAGATTCATAATTTTTGTTTCTAGTTTCAGACTTCCCAGACCTTGTATTTTGATCTTTTTCATCTCTCTAGAAATTTTTAAATTGAAATTTACAGCTATACTTTTACTATTTGTGGAAATTTTATTCCCTTGGTATTACTTCCCAAATGTTTTGCTTGTCTATCAACATTATTTAACATAATAAAGATCCTCAAAACTTATGATTTTTGGAATCTGTTTTGATAAAAACATAATTTGGTTTTCAAGATACTTGTTAATCTGCATTAAGAACCTCTGAGGAGACTTCCGGTTTGGCGCCCTGGCGATTCAGTCGGGGAAATAGCGGGGCTCTGATGAGCCCCGCGAAAACCCTGACTGTCGAACCACTGCCGACAGGTCTGCGGACCAAACCTCTCCTGCAGGGACAGGGGAAAGAGAGGGACACCTTGGACGGCAGAGAGGAACAGGCAAGTTCATCGGAGGCCGGAGGAAATCCTCTGAGTCAGCAGCAGGGATGCGGCAGCCATGGCGGCTGCCTCGAAGCCGGGGCAAACCGGAGAAGCACTGTGCAGGAGGAAGAAAGAAAAAAAAGCGAAGCGTTTGGAAGCCGGGTGAGTGACACCAACCCAGGCAGGAACAGCGTTAGAACATGGATTTTTACAAGTAAGACCCTGGCTTTAAATAGCGGCTATGGATCTGTGGGGCAAGAAGATTTAGTAAAATAATTTGCAGGAGGAAAAGACCCATTAAGGAGCTTATTTTATTACAGACCGATCTGGAATAATCTGTCTATTGGAACAAGTTAGAAAATTGAGAAACTTTTTAAAATTGGAATAGATTATTCTTGGAGAAAGAAATAAGAACAAAAGCAATAAATAGGAACCTGATAACTTTAAAAGCTAAAAGAACAGAGACAAATGGATGACCACATAATTGACAAAATGGAGAATTGCCGTGACTAAGTGAAAGTGTGAATTGCAGATTGCTTTCGGCTTGAAAGAAAAACGATGTGTTTTGTTACTTAAATTGGATTACTTTGAAAATAACCAAAGATTTCTGACTTTGGAGATTCCCAATTTGTTTATGGGTGGTTTTATTGGTAGAAAGAAAGAAGAAATATAACGGAACTATTAAAATTGAAACTAGCTGGCACAGGAATGAAAAAAAATGGCATAGCAACAAAAGAAGGGAAACTGATGGACTTTATATGAACAGATGTTATAAAAGAACTAAAAAAAGTTTTTTTTTTCTTTTTAAAGAGTTTTAAATTTGACAACACTGAATTTGAAATGGAATACTTATGGACAGGTAGGGAAATGAGGAAATATATTTGGTTGTGAGATAAGAACATAAAACAGTTTGATTAAAAATGGAAATGTAATGTTTAAATGAATTCTGAATATTAATAGGTGGTGTTTTTTAAAAAAATTGGCAATTTTGAATTTGAAACGGAATATTCATGGTTTAAAAAAGAATATATATATATATATATATATATATATATATATATATATATATATATAAAATTTGGTTGTGAAATAAGAATATAAAATAGTTTGATTAAAAATGAAAATATAATGCTTAAATGTTTAAATGAATTTTGAGGATAAACAGGAGGTGCTCATAGAGTAATAAATATATATACTAAGGTGGATAAAAATGATGTTTTTATAGAAAATAAGAATATGTATGTATATGGGATGAATTTAAGAAAAATTTATAGCACAGGAGAGAATATATGGAGAATATATTTGATGTAATACGTTTCTATTCTAAATTGGTGGGAGATATGGAGGAGAATACGCTGAAAAGCAGTCTATACAATATGCTGTGAATCAGCCAAAATAATAAAAATGGAGTGGAGGAGAATATGCTGGAAAACAGCCAAAACAAGAAATGCTGGAAATCAGCCAAATAATACTTGGAGAAGTGGAAGAGATTATGCTGGAAAACAGCTAAAATAAAATAGGTTTAGGAATGGAGGAGAATATGCTGGTAATCAGCGGGAGAAATGGAGATTATGCTGGAAAACATAATTAAATTAAAATTAAAATGCTGTGAATCAGCCAAACAATAGATTTAGGAGTGGAGGAGAATATGCTAGAAATCAGCCAAGATAAAATATACTAGGAACTAGACAAAACAATAGATGGAGACGAGGAGGAGAATATGCTGGAAAACAGCCTAAAGATAAAAACGTTGGAAATCAGTTGGGGTGAAAAAGATGATGATGGATGATAATTAAATAATATGAAATGATTTTGAAATGATTTTATGTAAAATGAGAAGTGTAATTAATGATAAGCCTAAGAAAATTAGATGTAAATTAATAGTAAATTAATACAGGTTAAGATAGAGATTTGATGAAATGGGTTTTAAGATTAAGGAATATATATGGAATTTTGATTTATAAAATGATTAAAAAATTAGAATTGTGTTTATTTGGAAACTAAAGATTGCATATAAAAAGGAGTTGTGTTTATTTGGAAATTAAGGTTTATGGTGATACAATAGAATGCTAAATGTTTAGATTAAGATGTTAGAATTAGTGATAAAAATTTGTGGTTTGACTTTTATTTTAAAAGATGTAAACGGATGAAATTTGGAATCGAGCTTGTTAAAGAAGTGTGAGCAATTGTACCTATTTATGACCGGACCAAACCTTCGCTCTTAAAAGATGTATTTTATGTTTAAGATGTTTAAATATATACATATATACATACATACATACGTGTGTGTGTGTGTGTGTGTGTGTGTGTTTCGTAGGTTTTATGTGTATGTCTCTTTAGCCAGGTTCTACCTATGTAAACCAAGATATTATGCAGCCCTAGTTCAGTGAAATAACAATTCACTAGTTTCTGGGCTTTTTTTTCCTCTTCTGGCAGCCAGCAGACCCTTTGCTGCCCATTGGGAGACTAAGATAGATCTATTTCGGCCTTATAAGGCCTCATCAGTTAGCCACACCCTCATCTCATGTATCCTCCCTGTAAAGGTACAATATTTGTTTTTCTTTCTTTTTCGTAGGTTTTATGTATATGTCTCTTTAGCCAGGTTCTACCTACGTAAACCAAGATATTATGCAGCCCTAGTCCAGTGAAATCACAATTCACTAGTTTCTGGGCTTTTTTTTTCTCTTCTGGCAGCCAGAAGGTAGGTACGTAGGTAGAACCTGGCTAAATATATATATATCTCAAAAAAAAAAAAAAAAGAATTATGACCTCTGCTTACTTTCAAGAGAAACTCACCTTGCTTTAAATATTATTTTCATTACTAAAATTGAAAATGTAGATTTATTTTTCTTGGTTACAATAATATTACATGGTTTCTGCAGCTGAACATTTTAATTAGTTATATTTATTTTATTGTTTCCAACTTCAAGATTATCTTTTGTTAAAAACTAATTTGGGTCTGCTTTTCCTTCCTACCCCACAAAAAGTAACTTTTCACCAAAAAAAATCTTGTTTTAACCACAAGAGAGCACTCCAACACAAGAAATGTGGGACAGTGTGTTGCTGTTTCCCAGTTTTCTTTTCCTTAACCAAAGGAGGGCACTCCAACATAAAAAAATGTTTTTAACCATAGAATCTAACAGGATTTTTTTTTCATTTTAACCATGATTATAAGTAAACGACATGAATTTCTTATAACAAAGAAACTTTTTGCTTTTTAATTCTTAACATATATTCATTCAATTTAGCTTTAAAACTTGCTTTGTGTATAGTTTTTGTGTAATATACCAAACAATGATTTTATTTAATCTTTTACTCTTGTTTCATTTAATTTAATCAGTACAAACAGATATATTAAACATAAGATTACATATTATTTTTCAAAAATGCGTGAAAATCAACAGAGCAAGGACCTTTCTAAGTTGGAAGAATGATACTTCTTCTCCAGAATCTCAAAAGTCTTATTTATATCAGAGATCTATGTATTGGACGATAATCTTCATTTCATTATCTTGGCAATCACATCAGGAAATGCAAACAAATTTCAATTCTCCTCAGTATCAACATTATCGACTGGTAATTCAAGTAGGATCTGAGAATAAGTGGATCAAAGAGTAGAAAATTCAGAAATTTTAATAGAGATAACTAAAGAATTTGGAGGCAAAACTCAAATTAGTGGAAGCAGAGTTGCATTAAAACAATAAAATACAAATATAATACAAATGAACTATTCCATTCTATATATACATCTGCTTAAATGAAAGTAAAACTTTAGCGTGCACCCAGGATGATGCAAAAAGATGCCTTAATCTTTTTATGTAAAGAAAAAAATATGAAAGAGACCAGAACTTGAATAATCAATTGGCCTTTTTGGAAATGAAGGGGGGGAGGGAGGGAGGATGGAAGAAGGTATGGAGGAAGGAAAGAAGATTGCTGATGCTTGCTGCCAGCTTCCCACAAAGACGTTCGATGGGAAATCACTCTCACTGATTTTTTGTCCGTCCATTGTCATTATGTTTTTCTATTTAGGTAAGGTAATATCTCTCAAACAATGACCCAGCAAGTGTTGGATTGTTCAGTAATCTAGTATTTGTATTATTAAAAACAGTGGAACCCCCATTTTGAACAGGGAGAGACCTAATGAACTGTTATTATTACAAATTGAAGGGTCCCCAGGAATTAAAGAGCTTCTTTCAGACAAATGTAACTTCTAAAACTTCCCTAACTACTAAATGTTCTCCCCCTCCCATGCATGGTTTGTGAAAGACCAAATGGATCAGTCAGAAAGCTAATGGAAGAATGTTCTGTAGATGGATGGGGCTAAAATAGAATTTTTTAGCTTGAATTAAAGAATTGGTTAAAACACAAATACTGCATTCCAATTTAAGAACCGTATCCCACTGATGGCGGCAGTATCATGGTTGGGCCTCATTTGCTAAGTCTCTGGACCAGGACAGCTTGCCATCATTAATGGAATTTATTCTGAATTATACCACCAAATTCTACAGGATGTCAGGGTGTTTGTCTGTGAACTAAAACTAAAGAGCAAGTGGATCATGCAGCAAGACAATGACCCAAAACATACAACATGCATAATCAAAAATGCTTAAAGTAGAAGAAAGTCAATGTTTTGGAGTGGTCAATGAATATTTTCATCTTATTTCCTTGAAAGCAGTTGCCATTGTTTCTTCCATAACATATTTTCAGTTTTGCTTAATATTTGCATGGTTTTAATACTAAGGTCAACTAGGTGCTGCCATTGCTTGTAGACATAGCCTACTTATTTTCTCACTAGCCTTACTTCCTTCAAGTCTAATATCCATGAGCTTTGTGATACTATATAAATCACAAAGGGGGGAAGTCTCACTAAGCTCAATAGAGTTTAAAGTATGGACAGAATGCTTAGATATATTGGTGATGGAGAATTTGTCCCACGTTATCTGTTCTCAATTGTACTCTTAAAATTCAGAAAACATAAAACAAAAACATTACAATTTGAGGATTTAAGGAAAATAATGTGTTTCCATTTTGGTTTCCTACTAGCCCCTACCTATAAACATGTACTGACAACATATTTTTCCCCCATTGGATCCAAAACATTGCCTGCATCTTATTTCCTTGCAACAAGTCAAGGCTCAATTGCTTTAAATTGTACTACTATGTTGAAGTAGCATTTTATCAGGTACTGTTGAAGGGAAGTCTCACGGGTATTAAAATAAATCTTAGCTTTGACACCTATTATATTTTAATTATATCAAGTTAATATAATTATATCGATTTCATATCATTATATTAATAGACTTAAATCACGATTAAGTTCTCCCAAGGAGCTTTTATAAAGCTTAAGACAGATAAAGATGCCACACAGCTGCCTCTACGAAGGCTTCCTTTGCAATCCTCTGGGCATGTTTCACTGATTTTTGTAGAATTAATTCGGAATATACAGCAGAACGGCCGAAGAGAAAACCCGCTTCGGCAAGGGGCTTCAGGAGACGGATGGAGAAGTCTCAGAATAGTTACCAACAGAGCAGCTACTGCTCTCAGAAACACGGAATCATAAATAAATACGGCCGAGAGCAAGCTCAGATTACATTTTCAAGTGGAAAACTGGCCGCGGGCTCCCTCTCCTCTTCTTGCCTTTGGACTCTCCTCCATTATCAGTCCCCCACACAGCTCACCTTTCGAGAAGAGAAGAGCCGGCATGAAGAGAAGACTTCGCCAAAGGCAGCTGGAAGCCACGGCCGCCAGAACGCCTCACCCTCTTCCTCTCCAGCGCGCGCTTTCCTCCCGTTACTTGGCAACCAGCGAAGCGCGAGCTCACCCTGAGTCCGGAAGAAGGAGTCGGCGCATGATTACGCAATCACGAATCCTTCGAATCCTCTGGTGGAGAGAAGGAAACTGTAGAGCAAAGGTCTTCAAACTTGGCAGCTTTAAGATTTGTGGACTTCAACTCCCAGAATTCTCCAGCCAGCAAACCATAGCTGGCTGAAGAATTCTGGGAGTTGAAGTCCACAAGTCTGCCAAGTTTGAAGACCTCTGCTGTAGAGCTATATACCTAATACCAGTATAAGTTTGTATACAACTTCTTGCATTTCTGTCCCTCTCGTCATTAGTAATGTTTCATCATTACATCCTGTACTAAGCACATTGGACTACAAACATACTCCACAGTTCTTGGTCCACAACTATAGTTTCCTCATCCTTTCATTTAAGATTAATGTTTTTCAGATCTTCCTAAATGTTTGGTGCCAGGTTTTATTTGGCCTTCCTCTTTTTCTCCGGCCATCTGGTGGTATCCAATTGATTGCAGCCTTTGCTGGACATTGCTTACTCATGTGGAGCACATGTCCAGCAAAGCACATAATATGATCTAGGTTGCTGTGTTTATGGTGGACATGATCCATACTGAGTGCATTTGTTGGAAGACAGCAGTTGCTTTGCCTATTCAGCATTTCATATCTCCTGTTGCCCAATCTATATCCATGATACTACCAAGATAGTTGAATTGTTCCACAAATGCTAAGATCTGTCCTCCTAATATTATCAGAGTGCTTTCTTGAACATTGCCAGCTTGCATCAGGTTGGTCAAGAGCCTTGATAGTACAGTGGTTTAGTGAACCCTGTTATTAACACAGCTGCCTGCAATTTCTGCTGGTTCGAATCTCTCCAAGGCTCAAGGTTGACTCAGCCTTCCATCCTTTCTAAGGTAGGTGAAATGAGGACCCAGTTTGTGGGGGCAATAAGCTGACTTTGTATAAAACATACAAAAGAATGAAGGCTATTGCTTAACGCATTGTAAGCCGCCCTGAGTCTCCGGAGAAGGGCGGCATATAAATCAAATAAATAAAAAAAAAAAAACCTCACTCTCAGTGACTCCAGGAGGCTTACAAGGATAAAAACTCAATACAAAGCAATAGAGAGAGCAATAACCTCCCACCCTCCTGGCAACAACAATTAAAGGAGCCATTTGATAGGTTTCATATCATTTTGGGGTCACCACACCCGTTGGCAGAACCAGTCTTCAGGGCCTTGCAAAAGAGTGTCAAAGTGTCACCAAACTTACCTATGTAGGGACAATGTTCCACAGGGAGGGATCCATAACAGAGAAGGCCTTTCTTCTTGGTTCTTCAAATGGATCTCCTTAGGAGAAGGGATCCATAGCATTCCCTGCTTCTCTGGTCTGGTGAGTCAAGTAGATCTGATTGGGAAAAGATGGTCCTTCAAACAACCATTGCTGAGTGGGAGCAGAAAGTTTACTTCCCCTTGGTTTCAAAGTGGTGGCTACAACTACCTGCTAATTGCCATGATTCCTTTTTTAAAGATGTTTTTTGCTCATCTGTGCTGAGATGAAAAATGATCTACTGTTCTCAGTTCTGCAGTAGAGCCCTTCAAACTGATCATCCACACTCCATCTTTTCATGCCTTAATTGTATGGTGAAAGAATCAGTGCTGCAGTTGGAAGCCAAGATAGAAGGAGTTATTAGTATGCTCATGACCTTGAGTTATTTATAAAGCAATAAAGATGGGATAAAAAACAAAAATAAAATAAAAATATTCCTTGTTTCATTTGTTCATGCACAGAAGGACCAATATTAAAACATCAAACTTTAATTTACATAATTTTGTTATTTCAATGTGTTATTTTTCACTGATCTGTTTTCTTTTAGAAACTCATTTAGCTTGAATATTAATCCTCAAGCATTTCAACTATACGCTTAGTTGAATGAATTCTACTAGTTAATGCTTAATATTGTTCTTTCTGAATTGGAATGTGTTTGTGGCCTCTGGCATTACGACTTTTGTTAAATTGTTTTTTATTGTTTTTAAGCCTTATGTGCCACCCAGAATCAGTCGGGAAATGGTTATAAATTGTGTAAATAAATAAGTAAATAACTACCATATAATAGTATAGTAATTTTATTACTTTTATTACTTGTAAAAGTTGGTCCAATAGCTTTTCCCCGTTTTCTAGTTTTTAAATAGTATATTACATAAAATTACATTAATGTAATTATTTTAAGCTATGACTTTTTCCTGCAAAATTCTAACAAAGTAATTAACAGAATATCTTAATATCTTCTGCGTATGCGACAGTTTGGACCCTATTCCCTTATTGAAAAGCGCGTGATTTTTACGTGAAATAGAAATCAAATCTTATCCTTCTCTCGCTTTTATTACGGATGTAAGGCTGAGGATGACGGATGGTTCAGTTGGCTTCTGGGAAATGTAGTTCTTTTGAGCGGGTCAAGCGTCCCATTATCTTTGCCTTAGAGAGTGTTGGAACTACAGCTCCCAGGTGACAACAAGAGGTTGGAAAATAGGGGGCGGTGGCTTCGCCTCCTTTCATTACCTTCCGAACGAGACACACTGTCTCTTTGCTGGTGCTGAGACTGAGCTTAGAGGTGACCTCGAGGAAGGAGGCCTATCGCGTTTTCCCATCATGGTTAGTACTCTTTCACTATCCCTTTCGCGGCTGGAGGACAGATAGTTTGGCGAGATATAAAAGCGTAGTATTATTATAATTTACAAATCGCAATAAAAGAGAAGGGCTTGACAATCACTGGCGTGCAATCATTGGCGTGTAACTCTGTAACCGGAGGGAGCTGGGAATGCGGCGTCTTTCCCTAGGAAAAAGCAAAAAGGTGGCCAAAGGAGTGCAATGAATTCCTTTGCAACGGTAATTCAGTGGACGAACCCATTTAAATGTGGGGAAGCTGGAATTGCTTCCATTTATATAGGACTCGGGTGAAAGTGAAATGTCCGGAATCAACTCTCGTATTACAAAATGGGCGCAAGGGGAAGGTTACTCCATTAATTAATCCTGCTCTTAGAAGAAAAGAACCTAGTCCTAGTGTGATTAATTTTCGGAGATGCGGAGGTGGACTTGAAGTAGAAGCGCAAAGCAGTGAAACATGGGAGTAAGGAAAAGCTAATTAAATGGCACCTGTGCATTAGTTGCACAACAGAGGGAAAGATAACTGCGCTATTTTAACGCAAGGGTGTCTTGAATTAGCCAGGATCCATGTTGCAAGGACTAACTAAATCACATTGAACGCATTTTCTGGCTTGAGTTTTTCGAACAATTGTGGGTCTGCTTTTTTAAAGCTGGGCGGTAAGAAAGGGTATGCTATTTATAACTCCTGCATTCTGAAGAAAAATCCTTGAAAAGAAATGTATTTTCTTGCTGATACCGGTTTAGAAATTTAGAATTTAGAAAATTTGTACTGTGTGTTGCCTGGTCTCTTAATGTTTCTGGCCAGTTCACAAGATGCTGACATCTTTCTGAAATAGCAAAAGTAATAGATACACAGAACACCAAATGACTAACAAGTTAGGAAGAGGAGGAGATTCACCTATTAAGAGAAGCATTGTTTCCAGTTGGAAATCACTATCACAAGTATTCAGATGTGGTGCTTCAGACAATGCTTCAGAAAATGCTGCCAAATTGCCCAATCACAGGACCCCCCCCCCTTTGATGATGTTCCGCTATGCAGCTGCTGCAATATTTGACCAAATGGCATTGCTGTAATGACTTGCCTTGTGACTTTCAAGGTGATCTTCAAGTAGGCACATGCTTCATTTCCAAATTCTTGTCAGAATTATTGTCTCAGAAAGGTTAGAAAGTAACAAGTTTCTAGAGTCAAGAAAGGGATGTATAAATTGCACTGTACATCGAGCTTTGAGGATGTGCCATTTGCTCCTTGATTAGTGACATTTAAATTTCCCTGATTGAAGGAGAAGTGCAGTCAATCCTCACACCTTTGCTTATAGGCTGTGGCTTGGGACTCTTTATAATGATAGGAATGCTTTCTGAAATGTCCTGACTTGAATGTCCAGCTCTCTTACCCAAAATAGGTATTATTAAAACAGTACAAAAGATTCTATCATTTTTTAATATATATATATATATATATATATATATATATATATATGACTTTATTTTTGACATCGTGATTAAATGGTATGTAGAAATTATAGGGGAAAAACATAATTCATTTATTGAATAAATCTTTACTGCTTTTGCTAATGGTTCATTAATAATATTTTTTGTAACTCGCACAGATCACTACTTTGTTCAGACAGGACAAAGCATACGTTTGTATGCTAAAATTATTAGTTCTGAACTGTTACTTAAATTAATCCTGCATGTATTGCATACATTCATCTTGCATACATTGACGTTATACAGGGCATGCTCTTTGTTCCTGGTTGCTTGTACTGCAAATTCACAATCTTACCAGCTTTCACCTATGAGCTGCCATGCTAATGCAACAGCTTGTTAATAAGTCCATCATTGTCAGCACTGCATGATTACCTTATACTGTTGCAATGATCATTGGTTCATAAGATCAGTTCTTGTACAGATGTGCCAAGAGCTATAAATTTATCCAACTAGCATTTGTAGTGCTCCTTGCACCAGTGCATTTTGGAGATAAGATTTGAATATTGTACTATTGCTAATACAAAGTGTTAAGAAGGTAGGAAATGGCTTATCTTGTGTCATCCAGGGCAGATTATAATTTATTTACCAACCCTTCTCTATGAATAGTTGAAGATAGCTAAAGAATTCCTGGCAGACTGACTAGCTCTCTTTTAAATGTCACCTGCATTTAACTTGCTGGTTACAGTAGCAATTTTTTTTCATAATCCTCTTTCAAAGCTTTATGTTCTTTAAAAATGTCATAAAGTTCTGTACATTGCAAATAACAAGAGGAAATATTTCTCCCAGAGCTATATATTGGATTCTACAAATATCCTTTCTTTTCCAGTCGGAACCAATCAAAGTCCTAGTGACCGGTGCTGCTGGACAAATTGCATATTCTCTACTCTACAGCATTGCAAAGGGTGATGTTTTTGGCACTGAACAGGTAACGGCTTAAAAAAAATACAGTATTTTTTTTTACAGTAGTATACCCCTATACAGCAGTAATGATGCGGCACATTATGGACCTCTTAAGGCAAATAGTTTTGACTGGTGGGAATCTAGGAGAGGCTTATCTTTTGTGGCCAGGCCCCCTTTTAACATCTTGCCCCTGAAGATACAGTCTGCCCCCCATCCTTTCAGTCTTCCAGAAGGGCATTAACACTAGGCTCTACTGGTTGGCTTGGGGGGGGGGGCTGTGTGTTGGAGGTGGCTGGTGAACTAATAGGAATTGAAGCCGCCACTGTGGGTTTTCCAGTTTTGTACCTAATCTTGTTAATCTTGTTAATATTTTTATTTAATTATAAGCCACCCAGAGTCTCTTTATAGAGAGAGATGGGTAGCATATAAATTTGTTAAATAAATAAATGATCTTAAAGTGGTTGGATTGGAGTTTCTCAAGGACTTTCCCAGTAAGAACAAGATGTCTTGAAGCTACCTCCTGTGAAAGAAGGAATAACACCATTGCCCTGTATTTTGAACATCTAGGTCAATTGAAAGGATAATAGGAATCCAGTTCTAAATGACAAACCCAACTATTTTTTATTTTACAGCCTCTTATTCTTGTGCTGTTGGATATCACTCCCATGATGACTGTTTTGGATGGTGTACTTATGGAATTGCAAGACTGTGCTCTTCCTCTTTTAAGAGGTGACAGAAAATCAGAATTAGTCTTACATAAATGTTTAGGTTGGATGAGCTAAATACTCTGAACACAAGATACACTGCCAGTTTCACAACCTTGTTTATGGAAATAAGTATCTTGCTGTCATTTTGTGAACTGAAGTAATATTGGCTTGTAAAGGAAATGAATTACCAGATTTAAAGAAACAATACTTCAAGTGTGCTGGGGCATTTCATTTGTAATACATGTAGTCTTTGACTTATGGTTATTTGTTCAGTGATCGTGCAAAATTCCAACAGGGCTGAACAAAAGTAATTGTAAGCAGTGGTGGAATTCAATTTTTTTTACTACCGGTTCTGTGGGCATGACTTGGTGGGCATGGTGTGGCTTGGTTGGCATGGCAGGGGAAGGATACTGCAAAATCTCCATTCCCACCCCATTCCGGGGGAAGGATACTGCAAAATCCCCATTCTCTCCCCACTCCTGGGGAAGGATATTGCAAAATCTCCATTCCCACCCCACTCTGGGGCCAGCCAGAGGTGGTATTTGCCGGTTCTCTGAACTACTCAAAATTTCAGCTACCACTAGTCACATAATCGAAATTTGGTACATTTACAATTTCAGAAGGTGCTGGAACTACCTCCACCTATCTCTTCTCCTCTCCCCCTCATCACAGATGCCCACTTGGCCCACCAGTGTGTAAAACTGCCAGGGAGGCCTTGGCCAGGATACCTTTGCCGGCTCACTCCCACCAAGCTCAGGAGGCTTCAACCCGCTCCCTTCCCCATCCTGGGAGGTGTTTGCCCCTCTTTGCCCTACCAGTGTGTGCAAATCACTTCATTTAACTTTGATATTTTTCTCCAGTTACTTAACGATATGCAATGTTCTTGCTGAGGCTGCCTCATGCCATTCCCTAAGTGGGTTCCATTCTTGCAGTACTTTGGAAGTCGTCTCCAAATTGTCGATTTGGAGGAGACATCTAAAAGACCACAAAAATGGAGCCACTCTTGCAGTCCTTCAGAATCCTCCATTTCCAAATTGTTCAATTTGGAGAAAAAGATTTATGAAGTACTGAGAATGAAGCCTGGTTGGAGAATGGCGTGAGGTGGACTTGGTAAGAAAGCCATGCCTAACAGGCTGAGCATACCTGTCAGCATTTGGAGAAAAACACCAAAGTGGGGTGCTTTGCTTGTGCTGGTTGGAGAGGGAGTGGGCAGAGACCTCACAGGCCTGGCAAGGTAAGGAATGGGCTGAAGCTTCCTGGGCCAGGTAGGAAGCAGGTAGAGGCCGCCTGGTCAATGGCAGCTTTATGCTGCACTGCAGGACCACCATCACCCCAAACTCATACCACAGCCTATGATGGATCTTTCGCCTCCACACCCTTTATTTCGGACTTGCTATAAGTTGCCAATAACAACCAAACAACAACAAGCACTACCAGGAGAGCCAGGATTATGGCTTTTCTCAGATTGAAGCATTATTTTTTATTTTGATAAGCTGGCATCTGAAAACCATTACAGAAGTTCTGGTTTACAATGAAATTTCAACTAGAACTGTGTTCAGCTATCAGTAAACAGCTCACTGATTTTTCTCCACAATAGAGCCATGACCTCATCTTTTCGATGGGATTGTTGATCTCTTTCTCTCTGCTTGTAGAGGTAATTGCTACTGACAAAGAAGATGTTGCATTCAAAGATCTTGATGTAGCGGTTCTGGTTGGTTCAATGCCAAGAAAAGAAGGCATGGAACGGAAAGATCTACTGAAGGCAAATGTGAAAATTTTTAAGTCCCAAGGAGCAGCATTGGACAAGTATGCAAAGAAGACAGTTAAGGTGACTATATGTGACATAGTTTACTGCCTGACTCCCTCAACCAGATCCAGTTGGTTTACGAAATCAGCATTCATGCTTTCATCAATGTATTCTCCAACTCCTCATGATGTGAAAGAATTACAAATAATGTTAGGCCAATAGTGGGACATGGGGACATTAAAAAACAAAATTGAATGAAATAGCATTTTCTCCAGGGATAAATATTATAGAGTTTGGTATATTTTACTCTTCCTATTGTTCATTAGCCTGCCTGTAATTAAGTCTGACTTTTCTTTTCTCTATCAGGTTATTGTAGTAGGTAATCCAGCAAACACTAATTGCCTAATTGCTTCAAAATCAGCTCCAACCATACCAAAAGATAATTTCAGTTGTTTAACTCGTCTGGATCACAACAGAGCTAAATCTCAGGTAGGCATGAATTTTTAAATTCCACCTGGAAGTTAGTATATAAATGAAGATCTTTTTCTGAAAACAGAGCATTTAACTGAAACATACTTGAAATTGTCAAAATGACATGGGCAGTTTCTTCTCCCTAACTTCAACAGATTGCTCTGAAAGTTGGTGTGACTGCTAAGGATGTCAAGAATTGCATCATCTGGGGAAATCACTCTTCTACTCAATATCCAGATGTTAACCATGCCAAAGTGAAAATACAAGGGAAATATATTGGAGTTTATGAAGCTGTGAAAGATGATAACTGGCTGAAAGGTGACTTTATTACAGTAAGTAATGGTTTTAGACTTTTATACTTCTGTTTTCACTTTGAAAACATACAGCCTGGGTAGCAATATCTTGGGGACGGATATGTCATTGATTATTATTTCAAAGAGCAGCAATGAAAATCTTGTATCTCTGTGTCATGGACAAAAACAAAATCCATTTGTAGTCTAGATAAAAATGTTGGTATGGTTTCTAATACCCTTATTTTTATCTTACTATGAAATCCCTCTTTTATAAGGATGCAACTTATTTGCCTATATGGATGGTAGCTCAAATTATTTATAAAATTCAAAGCATCCTATGTGTGTCTCGATTAAAAGTTTGTGTTGCCTGAATTGCTTCCAAGCTGTTATCTCCCCACAAGTTCCAGATAAAAGGTTCATGGTGTTAAGATGCTCGCTCTCTCTCTCTCTCTCTCTCTCTCTCTCTCCCCCCCCCCAAGTCAACAATAATGTGTGTAATACGTTCAAGCTTAGTAGTTTCCTTGCCATATAATTCTAGAATTTGAGACAGTAGTGAAATCCAATTTTTTTTACTACTGGTTCTGTGGGCGTGGCGTGGCTTGGTGGGCGTGGTGTGGCTTGGTGGGCGTGACAGGGGAAGGATACTTCAAAATCCCCATTCCCTCCCCACTCCAGAGGAAGGATATTGCAAAATCTCCATTCCCTCCCCACTCCTGGGGGAAGGATATTGCAAAAACTCCATTCCCACCCCACTCTGGGGCTAGCCAGAAGTGGTATTTGTCGGTTCTTCGAACTGCTCAAAATTTCCACTACCGGTTCTCCAGAACCTGCTGGATTTCACCCCTGGTTGGAGACATTGGAATAATATCCTAACTAACTAGTGCAATAAACTTCTGGGTCTAGGATTCTCTATAAATCATTGAGGACTAACCACAGTACATGCAAATAATCCTCTGTTATACTTTTTAATACTTCAGACTGTTCAGCAACGGGGGGGCAGCTGTTATTAAGGCCCGGAAACTGTCAAGTGCAATGTCTGCAGCCAAGGCTATCTGTGATCATGTGAGAGACATCTGGTTCGGCACTCCAGAGGTAAGCATTGCCCACGAGCATTTGGGCTTAGATAAGAACTCTTCAAAACATAATTAGCTCAAGTTTTAGCTCATGTTTTCTTGAATTTTTTTGTAGGGATGGGATGTGATTTAATAAGTATAAAGAGAATGAAGATACTAATTTGGCCTTTTGGTATACTATTAATGTAATGAAATGTTATAGGACACATTTTGTATTTTTACACAAAGCATTAGAGCATGAATTATTGCACTGGTAGAAACATATTAATTATTTTTGATTTTCTTTTAAAGGGTGAATTTGTTTCTATGGGTGTTATTTCTGATGGGAACTCCTATGGTGTCCCTGATGATTTGATCTATTCATTTCCTGTTGTATTATCAAAGGTGTGTAAAAAGTATATATTTAATTTTATACCTGAATAAAAGTCCATATTTACTTTTTATAATGTGACAGTTTCTAGCATGCTCCTTTCTCAGTAAGCAGAACTCACAGCTCCAATTCTCCAATATTTTGGCAAAATATCAATGCCTATAAATCTGTATTGAGTAAAGAATATTCCTAAATGTTGGTCCACAGTGGCAAGTTAATGTGAACATGTGCATTTAAAGATACCATAGACTTGCAGTATTTGAATAGTTATTTCTAAAATTATTGATATACATTTGACAAGTATAAATAAAAATGTATCTTGAAATAACAGATGCAGTTAGTACAATATTTCATCTTTTTCTTATAAACACATGCATTTGCTCTAAAAAAAGACTTCAATTCTGATTTGATGAGGGGAGTGTAGTTAGATAATCTAAAAATCTTTTTCTTTCCAAAAACAGTTTAGGGTATTAAATCTATGGTAATCCAGTGTCTATAAATAGGCATATCATATGTAAAAATCAGGCAATCAGCAAAATAACACCAAAATACTTTGCTGCCATATAGTGGTATAGAGTTTTGCAGAGAATGTTAAAGATTTTAATCTTACCAACGTCTTCACAGGATAAAGCATGGAAATTTGTTGAAGGCCTTCCTATTAACGACTTCTCCCGTGAGAAGATGGATTTGACTGCTAAGGAGCTAGTGGATGAAAAGGAAACTGCGGTGGAGTTTCTATCTAGTGCATGACTAAACGATCATCAGAATGTGAGAGATGGCTTAAATACTGAGGAGTCTAAAAGTCGTCTCTAAATGCAACATCAAATGCTACTCCTGGATCAGCTTTTCTTCGTGGCAATTTCTTCATTACATTATTATTATTATTATTATTATTATTATTTTTGGTCCCTCTTGCTAAGCAATGATATAATTTCAGATACAGTTTGCACACTTGACCAAATTCTCCCAATACCTTATTTCCTGTGTTGCATCGTGCATATGCCTATATTTTAAACTTGTGATAGCAAATAGAATTTGTTTACTGTAACAGCAGTCTTTCACCATAGGTTAATGGTAAAACCATGTATAGTGCGAGGATGACTTTTATGGTATGGGTTTTAGTGTTAGGTTAATAAAAGTACTCACTAATAGTTTTATGGAAGGAAGCAAGAAAATGTATTTCTACTCCAAAAAAAAAAACAAAATAGAAATTGTTTCCTGAATATCATGAATGTGCTGTGTATTGATCACCAAATCTCTCACAACAAATCTTGCTAGAATTACATTAAATGTTGAGTATACACTCCCCATGTATTGTGGCACTATCCTGTTTAGTTTGCTGTGATCAAAATACATGAAATGCAGTCTTCAGAAAATCATGTTATAAAATAAAATAGAATTTGGAAGTGATTTAACAGCATCGCTATACATTGAAGGAAAAAGCTTGGTAACATTTTGCAGCATAACCCCAAAGGGTTTTATTAAGTTGCTTTGCACTGAAGCTCTAATGATGAGTTATCCTTGCACTGGTGACACTTAGACTTTGTTCACAAAGAATGGGGAAGTGTGCCAAGTTTCTGGCTTTTCTCTTGTTCTGATTTGCTCTACATCCTAATCCAAATTTCTCCTCCCTCTCTTGCTTTGCCTCATTTGCTGCCTTAAACTTTGGGTTTTAACCATTAATTTCCGTAGGCTGCCTCCTTGGATATGCTTAAAAATAGCTTAAGTAAAGTAGGCAGTGAACCATTCCAGACAATGAACAGTTTGTTCTTCCTTCTCCATCGGTTGGATAGAATATTAAGACATGGATATAAACATCCGCAATCTACCATCTTTCATACTGTATCTCAAAGGTGTAGATGAACCATACTACAATACATTGTTCTTGCAATAGGAATTGTTGTGTAGAATTCCAGTCACTCCAGTTTGTTTTTCTCCTCTTTTACACACACAGAGAGAATAATGTAAAAGCTGAGTTCAGATAGTATGCTAAGCCAAAACTAAACTACCTTATGGCTTGGTTTGATTCTGAAGCCCAGGACTTGTGGCTTCTAAATTTATTTATATCTTAGCATGTGTTATGAACCTAACCAGCTGTAATTTATTAAAGTATGGGTAAACAAACAGCTTACCATAATATACCAGTAACATTTATTTTCTGATGATGTCTGATTTTTTAAAATTTGGATTCAGATTTTTTTCTTCTGTTGGACTTTCTTCAATAAGTTAGATAAGTGGTTATCTAATTCCTTCATTTGATTTATATTGAAATACTTCCTGTTTATTCATCAGAGCATTTTTAAGTATAGCTTTAGTACGACATTTAAAAATTAGAAAACAAGTCACATTGTTTTCATTGTTGTCATTTAATGTATTTTCTACATTCTATTCATTTCATCTTCCATTCTATTATAATTTTTATCCTCTACCCAGTTTAATATTTTCATGGGGTGCCTTTTGCCATCCTTCAAAATAAACAGAACTGTTGCTAGTAATTGAGGAGAAACAATTCTCTGCTGGTATCTTTAAAATGTAACTGAAGCTTTAGTGATCAACTGATTAGGCAGGTTAACTTTGCAATTCTAAAACAACTATACAGTAACTTAAATGTTTAGTACTTGAAAAAGTTCTTTGGAGGGCAATATGAGCTTGTTGGCATTACACCATTTAATTTTTGATTAAGTGAAAAGTAAGCAATATGATTAATTAGTAATGATAATTCTTAATGCTTTAAATAGAAAATTCTTAACTAAACCTGCAGATGGAGCTAAATAAAAGGGAAAAACAAGAACTGAAAAGTGGAAGATGACTGAATTTTAAAGGAGATAAGACACAATTCCATACGTTATAAATTTTAGAGTCGAGTATCAAAAGAAAAGCTAAGCAATAAAAATGCTCATAATTTATCTCAATTAGTTATTTTTTAAAAAATACGTACTAGAAGGCCTCACTTTTCACAATTTCTTCATAAAGGCTTCATTTTATTTTCTGCCTTTGTTTTAGAGGGATGCAATGGCTCAGTGGTTAAAGATGCTGAAATTGTCATTTGGAAAGCTGACAACCTGGGTTCAAGACCCGAGCATCATGCAATGGAGTGAGCTCCTGTTATTTAGCAGTTCAGAAACATGCAAATGCAAGTAGATAAATACAACTTCGATGGGAAGGTAACAGTGTTCCATGAGCCTTGGCATATTGTCATGCTGACCCCATAACTACAGAAGTGTCTTCAAACAAAGATGGCTCCCTTGGCTAAGAAACGGAGATGAGTATGCCCCCTAGAGTTGGACACAATTGAACAGGGCAAACCTTTACCTTTTATTACAGTATTTTTGTAAATAACTCAAGACAATGAATATACCTGATACTCCTTCATTCTTGTCTTTTCCTCACAACAATCTTCTAAGTTAGGTTGAGAAAGAATGACTGGCCCCAAGTTATCCAGTTAGCTTCCTTGCTTAAGTTGGGACTAGAACTCAGTCTCCCACACAGGCAATATATAAGTATGCAAACGTACATCAGGATGATGACCCTATGACCTTTCAACTGTTAAGGGTTACAACCCATCAGATGTTCCTCTAAGTCCCTTCACTGTTGGCCATACTGATGCGTATTTTGAGCAACATCTGATGGACATGTTCTTTTCCATTAATGTATTCTCTCAAGTTCCTGTTCTGGAACATTCAACAGGCTTCTGGAAAGGGAGATAACAAGGAATTAGATGTACATGCATACATACTAACCTTTCATTTGAGGTGATGGATATTTTAGCTGCCAAGCCAGTGAGAGCTTTTTTTCCCCTTTTTACTCATGCATGTTTTCAACCAGTTTTCAGGTTAATGATGAGCACATTTCAAATAAGAGAAACAACTAAATATGATTTCTGAAATATTGAATATAGGATTCCACCTTAATGTAGATTCTAGTCCCATTCATTTACAATTTCTGTTTTTAAGCATTTATGCTTGATGGCATGATGGATGAAGAGCAAAAGGATATTTTATTTTTTAGGAAAATATTGCAGGATTGTGCAATATCTTGGAAGTGCATTTGGAATTACGAGAGATATTGGAGACAGTTCAGTTTACCAAAATTGGGAAATGCCCCACAAATTACAACTGAGCAGTATAATTTTCTTGTAGAAGAATGTGGATAACCTTGAAGAAGGAATGAAGGAATAACAAAAGGAAAATGAAAGACAACGTGGTCCTGAGAATGGAAGAGTTGTGAAAAAGTAATCCCACCTTGTCTCAAAGGTGCTTTTCCAAAAGGCAAGTGGCTTTCTTGGTTTTTTTCTTTGAAAATGCTTCGCTTCTCATCCGAGAAGCTTCTTCAATTCTTGGATGGTAAATGAAACATTCTCAAGGAAAAAAAACCTAAGAAATTCCAGTTGCCTTTTGGAAAAGCGTATTTCCAAAGATTCATGACCTGGATGATTGAGAATCTCCATAGACATTACTCCACCTAGTTTCTGTTTGGCATAAGATGGGACTGAAGGAAACAGACAGACTTTCAAGATTCTGTTATACAGTATATATCAATAAAGTAGCATTCCTGTAATACTTGCTCTGTGTAAATACCATTTAAAAGATATAGCCTAAAGCCAAGGAGGGAATCCAACACCCAGACCATATCCCTTCTGGGCACCAACTTCCAGTTAAGCAGGAAAAAAATGATACCATAACCAGGAATTACCAAAGAATAACACCACAGGGAAAAGTACTGATGATATTACCTAACCTGGTAATGAAACATTACCAGGTTTTTTTTCCAGAGAAAAACAGTAAGTGAGCGATAATATTAACTGTAGTAGGAAGAAGGAAAATAGCCAAAGTCTTGAGGTCTTAAGTTTCCTTTTTGGAAGGGAGGGAGGGAGGAAGAACTACAAATGTGTTCAGCATATACTGCTTTTAAAATAAAGCATTTAATATTTAATAAGTATTCAAGCAATAGGTTCCTATATACCTTAAATCTTTTCTGAATCCCAATCCTGTTTCTCTCCCATAAGGAATTTCCTTCCTAGAATACTAGGCTGAGTTGATGACACTTGGGAGAGTAACCACAACAGTTTATGGCATGAAAACCTGTGTTTGTTGCACCATTTAGACAAGCTGGGATCTGATATTGTAAGTTATGAGGCATGGAGAAATTCAGTGCTAAGCCTTTTCCATGGAAAAACAGTAATGGAAAAAGCTTCAGTTGTTGACATTCTTTTGTCAGGCATTTTATTATCTGGGCTTATCCTTGGGTTATTTTTTTCCTCTGAGGATCCATGGTTTCCCCTCTCTGGACTTCCATTTACCAAAGCAACTCCCATTTATCAAAGCAAAGAGCCCACAATGGAGAGTAAGAGATAATATAACCTGACAAGAACTTTCTTTATGGAGTTAAAGTGGTAATTGTGTCTTTATGCTTATACTTTAGTACACGTGTGTTATATGCACACATTTTTTCCACATCAAGCACTGGGCCCTAAGCTCTGACTGATCATAAAGACTTAGTCTTTTGTATCTCCTCATTGTCATCTAGTGTTTGTCTGGATTAATGCAGCCTAAATATAGCAAATATAACATAATGAATCATGCTAGCGTATGCTATGATCACTTTGTATCTGATTTATCTAAGGTGGAAAGAAATCACATGATTAGAATTTGTGTGTGGGATAGAGTTAAGTGCAGTCTGGTCCTGGCAGAGGCCATCATTAAGGTGAGTTGGACAGCTTGATAGATCTCCTCTGCACCAACTAATTTTAACTACTGTTTCTTGGCCAGTGGCAAAGGTTCTCAAACTTGGGGTCCTCAAACTGTGTGATGCCCAGCATCCCTAAAACAATAATTGATGAAAATGAAAGAAAAGTGAAGTAGGCTGCGGGTTTGACTAGCACAATACTGTAGAAATTGAATTGGCAGGTTCAGAGCAGTGTCAGCCTTTTTCTCTTCCCCAATTCCCATCAGCTATATGATGAAACAGGTGGGCAAGAGGGGCCCATTCCAGGAAGCCCATCTCAGGAAAGCTGATTGCCAGAGTAGAAGTCACACACTGACAACAGCTTTGCCCAGCACACTTTTGGTAGGCAAGAGGCAAAGTTGCCCGTCTGGTATTTACTGCCCCTAGCTCATTCCCAGGTGGTTTTATATAATCGATCTGCACCACAAGCAATGTGGGTCTATTCAGATGCCCACTGAGAAAATGATGAGCATCCCATCCCGAAGACTTCAGTTCTCCTGATACATCAACTAATCACCTTCTCCTTTAACTCTCTGCCCCAGAGCTTGGAAGCTTCCCTTATAAGAGAGAGCAGGTTTGGTCATCCTCTAAATTTCAAAGTAGGATCTTTTCCCAAGCCTGATGTAGGGTCAGCTAATCTTCAGTCAGAATCAAGGGATATTAAAGCAGTCCCAATTATGCTTTGTTCACATCTGGGGGGGGGGGAACACACCTTGCAGAGGGATGTGAGTATAGTCAGGTTGCCTACAGTAGGTACAAACGCTCAGCTTCAACACCAAGGGTGAAACAGTCCAAAAAAGAGAATAGAAAATGACAATCCTGGTTAGATCACCTTGGACAGTATCCAGAAATGAGTTGGCCTTAGAGCCATTCCTGCAAGTGCGAAGGCTATTTCAGGAGAGCTTGGCACCCAGATCTCAGATACAGCATTGACCAGCATCAACAATTCAGGGAATTGTTTAGCTATGATCTAAGCAGAGCTAAACTGTGACATGCCCCAAATCCACCTCTCAAATTTGCTCATGACTCTGAGAAAATCTGACCCAAGTGGAATATTCAAGCAATTCACTTGATCTCACAAGTGGCTGTTTTTGTTTTAAGACAGACCAGTATTT
Source organism: Arizona elegans (assembly GCA_022577455.1). Lineage (NCBI taxonomy): Eukaryota > Metazoa > Chordata > Lepidosauria > Squamata > Colubridae > Arizona > Arizona elegans. The sequence continues at coordinate 176,589,369 of JAKOOJ010000001.1, forward strand.
CTCAATCTTGGCGATTTTAAAATGGGTGGATTGCAACTCCCAGAATTCCCCAGTCTGGGAGTTGAAGTCCACCCATCTTAAAGTCGCCACAGTTGAGAAACACTGAGATAACCTACGTGTACATGAGCATGTAAATCCATGACCATCATTTCATTTTTAGTAAACTAATCCATCATTTTTCCACGACTAAAAGCCAGCTGTATTAGGGTGGTGCAGACAAACACATCATACAAAACAGCCACTCAGAAGTGGAGGGATTTTCACAATAAATCTCTTGCAAATAGTTTGGAATTAATTTTTTGGATTAAAGCCATGTCTTGACATATTCAAGTAATACACAAAATATTACCAGTTTATCTACTACTATGACTAACTTAGAAAAGTCCAGGCACTGAATTTAAAAAAGAGAGAGAGACAGAGATTCAGGGAGCCAGTTGTCAGAAGTCAGATGTATTTTGCCAAGTTAAATATGTACTGAAGGATTTCTGACATATTTGCATTATTGCGTTCAATCACACCACCATCTGTTCCATTTGCAAGTCATTCCAAAGGCACATTAAATCCAGCATGCATTTCCCCATCTGTCCCTATTATCCAAGCTCAAACCACTACCCAATCAAGGTTGCCAGATGCTGAGTTCATTTTTCCCTCCTAAAATTCCCAAAGCTCCATGAATCAACCCTTCGTTTTCTTCATAAAAAGAGAAGCAAAGCAAAGCAAAGCAAAACCAAACAAAAATGTTTTTTGCTTGCAGCAAGCTTTGTAATTCCTTTTTTTTAAAGAATGTATAACTTTAGGAGAGTTTCTGGCTATCATATCTATGTTGCAAAAATCCATATGACCACTAACAAGAGACAGTATGTCCTGTATCTGTTTGCTGCCATCCGGAATCCAACACCCCCGTTTTGGTAGCTCTAGAAGTGCTATTACCAATCCCAAATGTGTGAAAGGCTTACCTTGCATTAAAACCAAGTTCCGTCAACATGGAAATGAGGTATCTTTTCACTGTTTGCTTTCCCCCCCTTTGATTATCTTTTCAAAGCTGAATTCACATTTAAGTCATTTAAAAGTTCATCACTCTGATGAGATTTCTGTTTTTAGAACTAAGTTTCAGAAGATAATAGAAAACTTGTTACCCTTATTTCTCAGTTCCATCTCAAAAGCATATACTAAAGCAGTGGTTCTCAGTTGTGGGGTGCTGACTACAGATGAGGTTCAAAAATCATCTAGGTGAGACGTCAAATAATTTGGTGGTAATTTAAATCAATGTAAAAGTATAATGGATGGAGAAGAAGTGAGCAGCTTAAGAATGAAAATACAATAGACAATATACCCTTTGTATCCATGTAGTTGTACTAGTTGTGGATATTCTAGAGAGGAAAGAGAAACTAGAAACATATATCAGTTTAATGGGAATTGTTTCCTTCCTTCTCCTTAGGAAGCTGAAAAAAATGATCTTTATCAGAGAATGGCAAACTCCTTATTCTGCTCATTTCTTTTTAAGTCTGAATGTAAGATCAGGGACTGAGCCCACAAAAGGAGGAAACCTTCAGGCAAGCGAGCAGAATTGAAGAATATAATTCTTAAAGATTAGAATAGGCCCAGATAGCAAACAAGAAGATGGACAAAAGAGCAAAAGGTGCAACCTGGGGATCAAAATCTGAAAGTAAGCAGCTATGGCTCAAATATTAACGGTAAGTAAATGGATAAATTTGGTCACACTGTATACAAAGTAAATAAATGGGAAGGAAGTTCCAAATTAAATCCAAAGACACAAGGACACCCTAAAAGCATAGCAAAAAAAGATGGGAGGGGGAATGTATTACCTCATCAACAAAATCCTTACTGTTTCTCTCTGCTCAATAAATAGAGCAATCTTTGTCCCTCTTAATATTCTTCAAATGTGTTAGACTACAATTCCTATGGTTTCCAGTCCAAACAACTAGACCATGTTGGCTGAAACTTAATGGACAAATACTGATTGTACCTGGACAGTACCCAGTTCAAGAAAGCTAGCAAAAGAGATGATGGGAGAAACACTTATCAGTTTAGTTTTTATTCCAGATCACCTCTCATCTACAATTCATTTCCCTTCTTAGTAGTCAAATAGTAAATACATTTGATTGGGCTGATTATCCCTTGGGTTCCCAAAAAAATAATAATGAAGCACTGTACTGGCTATATCACCATCAATTTAGGACAAATAGCATCGTTTAACTTCTAACCATTAGCTTTGATCTAATTCTTATCTTTATCTAAGAAACACTTCCTTTTATAAAAGTAAAAAGTAAAGACACCCTAAATATTAAAGCAATTTGTAGTGGTGAAATCCAATTTTTTTTACTAACGGTTCTGTGGGCATGGCTTGGTGGACGTGGTTGGCTTGGTAGACGTGGCAGGGGAAGGCTACTGCAAAATCTCCATTACCTCCCGCACTCCAGGGGAAGGATACTGCAAAATCCCCATTCCCTCCCCCACTCCAGGGGAAGGATACTGCAAAATCACCATTCCCACCCGACTCGGGCCAGCCAGAGGTGATATTTGCCAGTTCTCCAAACTACTCAAAATTTTCGCTACTGGTTCTCCAGAACCTGTCAGAACCTGCTGGATTTCACCCCTGGCGATTTGCCATTGTCCGATGGAATCCAGAGAAGGGAGTGGCATCTCAGAAGAAGCACTAGGAGGAGGAATTCTAGAGAGAAATTCAAAATAAGAGACTGCACAGTCCTGAACTAGATAGAAGCAGGAGAAAGAGGTTTAGGGCAGCTATTCCTTAAAATTTTCCAGGGTATATCTGTTAGATTAAAAGTTTGTTTGTTTGAAAATTTTATTGATTTATTTACAAAATTTATTGGCTTCCTATCTTACCATAGGGTAACTCTGGATGGCTTACAGTTACATATAAATTTAAATCATAAAAAGTTAAAATCAGACATGAAAAGCAAGGACATATGGAGAGAGCGAGGGTAAAGTGGGGGAGAGGGGAGGTGGGATCTGTTATGACTCAATTAATCCACTTTTTCCAGCAAGCCGGGCTGGCTTAAGAAGAAATTTTTAAATGTTTTAATTGGTTTGTGATTTTTAATTTTTGGGCCAAATTTATATATATTTTAATTGTTTTTTAATATTTGTATTTCATGTTCTTAATTCTGGCTGTACACCGCCCTGAGTCCTCAGGGAGAAGGGCGGTATATAAATTGGAAATAAAATAAAATAAAATAAAATAAACTATTTCCATTGCACTGTTCCCCCACTGGGGCCCCAAACTGATTGGCAAAGTCACATGTTAAGGCCCTTATGAAAAGATAGGAGAGTTATACACCAGTGAGCCATGGTGACACAGTGGTTAGAATGCAGTACTGCAAGCTAATTCTGCTGACTGCCAGCTGCCAGTTGTTTGATTCTCACTAGCTCAAGGCTGACTCAGCTTTCTATCCTTCTGAGGTCTGTAAAATGAGGACCCATATTGTTGCGGGGAATATGCTGATTCTGTAAACTGCTTAGAAAGGACTGTAAAGCACTGTGAAGTGGTGTATAAGTCTAAGTGCCATTGCTATTGATACACTGTCGTCTGGCGAGAGTCTGTCTATTAAGTAAACGAAGGATTGGATTTTGCTGTGGCATTTTTGGACTTGGACCTAATACATTCTTCTGGGGGGCTTTCTTCTTTCCCACTCTAATCTTGTAAAAATCTAATTGATTAGTAGTTGCCTGGATTTTTGCAGCTGAGATTTTGTAAACCCCAGTTTACAGGCTTACATTTTCCAGATAGTTCCCCAACTTCTTACTAGGCCAATCTTGTTTAGCTTTTTTCAAGTTTTCTAAGGTGCTGCCACCTACTGTTAGGTGCTGTTAAGTGCCAAACTCAGCTAGTCTTCGACTTACAACCACAACTCAGCCCAAAATTTCTATTGCTAAGCAAGACAGTTTTTGAATGAATTTTGCCCTACTTTACAATCTTTTTTGCCACAGTTGTTAACTGAATCACTGCAATTGTTAAATTAGTAACATGGTTAACTGAATCTAGCTTCTCAATTGACTTTGCAGTCAGAAGTTTGCAAAATGTGAATTTGACCTTGGGACACTGCAACCATCATAAATACATGCTAATTGCCAAGCATCCAAATTTTGATCACATGACCACAGGGATACTGCAATGGTTGTAAATGTGAAAATTGGTCATGCTACTTTTTTGAGTGCCATTATAATTTCGAAGAGTCACTAAACAAATGGTTGTAAATTGAGGACTACCTGTATCTATCAGCTCAGTCAAAGCAGCCACTGTCTTCGGCAGTTGTACATTTTTTTCTCAACTAGGCCAATCCTTTCTATTGATTGCTTTTGAACTAAATTAGAGGTCTAGAAATAACATGAAGTTTATTTTGGCAATAAATAATGTCTTGCAACATTCCTCTTTTATCCTTAGTTGATTCATTCCTTCTTGCATAAAAGGACTCTGGCCCACTGATTAGGTTAAACAAATATTGCATTAGCTCATCCTGTTATAGGTTGGCCAGACTTTTCACTAATTAGTGAAACCCGTGATGGTCGAGCAGGGCACTTTTCTGAAATCAGACCACTTGACATGGAATGACCCAGTAAGAAGAGTAGGTTCGGATAGAATTAGAATCATGCACATATTTGTTAAGCTTAGATCATATGCTACACACATACTTAGAGTTGACTAGAACTGACATTTGGGTACCCCCCAAAAAATGTTATCACTTGTACTTCTTAAGACCTGGGTTATCAGCAAGACAGGGAGAATAATTTGTGTGGGTATGCAGAGCAATTAGAAGCTGTATATGGTATTTCCAGAGCTTAGTTGGAAAAGAACAAATTTTGTTGGTAGTTTGAATAAAAAGGGGGGGGACTGTAATGCTGTTTTTATACTGCCTCTTTCAATCAAATCCTTAGAATCTCAAACTAAAAGGGTTGGGCTGTTCAAGATCCTACAGCAAATATAGACAAAATGTGTCATTCCAGAAGTTCTTGAAAGGCTCCTAATACCCTAAACCAGTGTTTCTCAATCTTGGTAGCCTGAAGACGGGTGGACTTCAACTCCCAGACTCCCACAGCCAGCGCTGCTGGCTGGGGGAGTCTGGGAGTTGAAGTCCACCCGTCTTCAAGCTACCAAGGTTGAGAAACACTGCCCTAAACATTTTCATTGTTCATGGGAAGGCTGTGACTTCAAATTTGTTGACAACTGGACTGCCACAAAGGTCTACCGTGCAGGTCTTCAACCATAGCTATTCTGTTGACTATAATATCCAGGGATTATTGGAATTGGAGCGCAGCAACTTCTATAAGAGAAGTTTCTCCACCACCCTATCAAGAACATTAAGTTTCTACTGAGAGTTGACTCAGACTTGAAAGCTGAAAGGCAGTCAAGCAAACCGGGCTCATTCATTCATTTCAATAGTTGTGGCTTCCACTAATGAGTCAAAAGAACAAGAGATACATTTGATGGAGCTCCAACCCAGCCTGAGCTGCATATACTGTAAATCCCATCAAATAGCTATTTCTTTCTGACCTTAAAGAATGGATGTCATTTATTTTTCTGCTTTTCTTTTTTGTTTTATACTTTTTAAGTTAGGCTTTTATGTGCTGCACAAGAATTAGGCCCAAACATTAAACTAGAACAGATCCTCTAATTCTGTCCAAATTAAATTATACTATTGGGTGCAGCTATGGGATTTTGGAGTAAATGTCCCTTATTAAATCTTTTTATATATATTATTTGATGATCAAACTGATTTAGTTTAAGTGAATATTTAAGGAGATACTTTGTGCAAAGGAAATATTTAGTAAATAGGAAGAGAAGATTATTAATTCATTTTTTGTTTTGTTTTATAGGAAAGGTATAAAAAATTATACAATGTTTTTTTAAAAAAATTGGGGAAAAGTAAATAATGTTTACAGGCAAAGAATATTTGTTTCAACTTTCCAAAAGAGTGTGATTAAAAAAAACCTCCTAGCTTTTTGTTTCCTATATTTGTATTCCTATATTAACGTGTAAAACAGCTCCATTAGTCTCTTTCTGCCCATTTATAATGTTTTGTTAGTGTTCAGTTAGTAAAAACAAGTAAAATGGCAGCAGTGTAATATGTAAGAAGTATCTCATATATAATTGTTAATTTAGATTGATATTTATTTAAATTCTGTGATGAAAGTAATTTAAACAGGTGGTGGCAGATAATTTTAGTGTCTACTGTAATTCAGGCTTCCCTGTTCTATATCACTGTCTAAAAGAGGTTCAATTCCCTTTTATAAATAGGGGAAAAGAACAAGCACAAGAAAAGGAACATTTGATGGAAGAAAAGAAAAAGAAAAAGCAGGAAGGAAAGAAAGAAAAAGAAGGAAAGTTCTCAGAAAAAGGGTTGTTAAGAGATTTCAGTTATATGATTTAATGTTCTATTTTATTCTATTAATGTTAACATAATACAGTAATTGAATGTATCTTACTAATCAGTACATTGTAACTAAATAAGATTTGTGGCTTGTTTACAATAACAGGATAGGCTTGCCCCAACCCCTTGCATCTGGGAAAATGTCTTCAACTTCAGCTTATCTTAAAATTAAAATGCATATAAAATGCCTAGCTATAAAGGGAAGTGTCAAATATAAAGCCAAACATTATTCAGTCATGAGTGCTCTTTTGAAGATCACTCACATGCTATTTTTCTTTTTATATCTAATAAATCCTCAAGGATTCACATTGGTTTTTGTAGACTCAGCTGCCACTGACTTTCAGAAACTAGCCTTGCAGGAAGTACACACAAATCCAGCTATCAGGTTAACAAAAGAATCTCTGCTTTAATTCTCTGGCTTCATGTTTCATATTGCATTTTTTTCCAAACATGTCTTTAAACTCTTTTCCTATTAGATCTGCAAATCATAGGACTCAATCTCAACTAAAGTAAACAGTGCTCTGTGTTAAAGTTTTCACCTCTATCCCTTGGAAAAAAAATTTATGATTTTTATGCATTAGATCAATGCTTGTTTAAATCCAAATTACTATCAGATGATTGGCAGGCATGTTCTTCAGAGGCTATCTGAGGTGACCTAAGATCACATTGTGAAGATGAGTGTTTTAAGATTCCAAAACTAAGTTTAGGAGCTTGGCTACAACTCTGAACTGGAGCCAACCCAAGTTTCTCAGTTTTCAGCTTGAAAGACAAATGCACAAGGAGATAAACATCTTATTAAACAGAGTACAAAAGTTATAGATGCTTAGTCAGCAATTTTGTGAGTTAATTGAAAGATAGCAGCAATTCATTGTTAGAAACGAAACTTAACTAATAGGTGAAAATTGTCAAAACAAAGCCATCATAATGAACATTGTGAATGAGTCAAGTGTAAAATAAAAAGGAAAATGTGAGTAAGAAAACAGTCTATTAATAGGAGTAATGATCTTTAAGCATTTGAGTGTATTTGACTGGAGTTCCTCTTTTGCTTGTTTTAATTGCTTGTTAGACTATTTCATATATTGAGCTACTTTTAATGATGTATGATTATTTATTGATGTTTTTTATTATTGCTTTATGCTGTCCAACATCATTGTTTCAGTTGAATATGCTTCAACTGAATGCTACAAACAAACAAAAAACAAAAAAGTTTGCATTGTCTGAAGGCAGAACTCTTAGATTTACAATGATTCTTCCATTTTTTTGCCTTCACACATTTTTTTTTTTTTTGCTTTAATTTATATGCCGCCCTTCTCCGGAGACTCAGGGCGGCTTACAATGCATTAAGCAATAGCCTTCATACTTTTGTATATTTATACAAAGTCATCTTATTGCCCCCACAATCTGGGTCCTCATTTTACCTACCTTTGAAAGGATGGAAGGCTGAGTCAACCTTGAGCCTGGTGAGATGTGAACTTGCAGTAATTGCAAGTAGCAGATGTTAATAACAGTGCTTTAGTCCACTGTGCTACCAAGGCTCTAAACATAAGGCAAAATATTTACAGCATGTCATTGATTTTCGTGACTTTCTTCATATAATGTTGGAGCTTTATTCTTCAAAATCTTTCAGGAAACCATTTCAGGTTTTTAATATTAGTACAGCACTTTCAAAATAATAAGCAATTTGTGTGGTCATACCATGTACATAGTAGTAAGATTAATCTTTATTATGGTCACTGACCAGCAAATCACACAGCCTACTTCTTAAAAGAATAAAAGAAAAGAAACCAAGGCATTGGAAGAAAAAACATAAACATTACTTGGGGAAAAATACAATGCCTAAAATATAGAGTGCTTCTAAAACAACAAGTGTACTTATAGCAGGTTATTGCAATGCAGTGAGTATAGACTTTTTTTCTTCCATTCACTTATGCCTGGTTATCAGAGACTGCCTGGACAAGTCCCTCCATTTTTCTTGGTAAAGTTTTTCAGAAGTAGTTTGCCACTGTCTCTTTCTGGAGAGAATGGGCGTTGGTACTTACCTGATACGCCTCTTCTCTGACTGTCGGGCACGGCAGTCAGGATGAGAGGAGACTTGGTTGAGTTGCTATTGGACTGGGTCTGCAAAATTCAAGGAAGTCCCTCCTCCTGACTGTGGCCGTCAGTTTTGAGACGAGGGAGTATTTGCAGATAGACGTGTCTAGGGTTGAAAAACAAACAAGATTAGAAGACCCCTCCCCCTCCCAAGGGAGTTTATGTTGGGCTGGCCCCCCATGAAGGGTGGGGCTGACTGCCGTGCCCGACAGTCAGAGAAGAGGCGTATCAGGTAAGTAGCAATGCCCATTCTCCTTCAGTCGGGCATGGCAGTCAGGATGGGACATACCAAAGCCAGGTGTCCAGTCAGGAGGGAGAAGGCCGGTCCCGAGATCAGGAGGTTGCATGGACACCCTGGAGGACTCTCCGTCCAAATGCTGCATCAGCCGACGCAAACTTGTCCAGGTGGTAGTGCTGGATGAAGGGAGACGGGGACGCCCAGGTCGCCGCCCTGCAGTTCTCTTTGATGGAGGCTCGGGTGGACCAAGCCACCGATGTGGCCGCGCTCCTTGTCGAATGGGCGGTGATGTTGCGCGAAACCGGCAGGGAATGGGATTCGTAAGCCGCCAAAATGCACCCCCTAATCCACCGTCCCAAGGTGGAAGTGGTAATTTTTGTTCCCAGGGAGGCAGGTAAGAAGGACATGAATAGTGCATCAAAGCACCGGAAAGCCGCTGTGCGGGAGATATATATCTTAATCGCTCGCCGGACGTCAAGGGTGTGCCAATGCTTTTCAGGGGGGTGTCGAGGAGTCGGACAGAAATTTGGGAGCACCACTTCTTGGGCTCTGTGGAAAATCGAATTAACCTTCGGAATGAAGGAGGGATCTAGTCTCATCACCACTCTGTCTTGGTGGAATATGCAGAGTTCTTTACGAATAGAAAGCGCTGCCATTTCAGAAATCCGGCGTGTGGAGATGACCGCCACTAGGAAAGCCACCTTGAAGGAAAGATGTTTCAGGGAAATGTCTCGTAGAGGTTCGAAGGGTGGACCGGTGAGAACTGTTAGGACCTTCGGCAAATCCCAAGTAGGGTACCAGTGGACTGTGGGCAGCCGGATGTTGGTAGCGCCCCGCAGAAACTGGCGAATTAGCGGATTCCGGGACAACGGGTCTGTCGAGGAGCTGGATAATACAGTGGAAAGTGCAGCCACTTGGCGCTGAAGCGGGTTAGGTGAGAGGCCGGATACGAACCCTTCCTGAAGGAACTCGAGGACCAGCAGTATCGAGACCGACGTAGGGGAGTGATGTCGCCTGCCACACCACAACGAGAAGGCCCGCCAAGTAGCCTTATAAATGCGAATAGTTGAAGCCCTCCGGGACGCTTGGATCGTAGAAATGACTCCATCCAACAGCGGGAGCGCAGTCATAAGGCCCTGCTCAACCGCCACACGGTGAGCTGGTACCAGTGTGGATCCGGGTGTTCCAGTTGACCCTGAAGGAGTACCATTTGATCGTCTGGTATCCGCCATGGGGGCTGTACTGATAGCGACCTGAGGTCTGCAAACCAGAGGCGTGGTTCCAGGATGGGGCAATTAGGACTAGCTCTGCCCGCTCCTGCAGGAGCTTCCGCACGACCCTGGGTAATAGGTTGACTGGGGGAAAGGCATACAGAAGTTGTTTGGGAGGCCAAGGACTCCGAAGAGTGTCCACCGCCTCCGCCTCGGGGCAGGGAAACCTGGTAAAGAACCGTGGAAGCTGGTGGTTGGAGGCACTGGCGAACAGGTCCATCGTTGGTTGCCCGAAGCGGCGAACCACCTCTTGAAATAGGTGAGGCGAAATGGACCACTCTGCGTTGTCTACCTGTGACCGACTGAGGGAGTCGGCCGTCCGATTCGGAGATATGTGCTGCCTGAACTGGCGCCAGATGATTCTCCACCCATCTCCCTAACCGTCTTGCTTCTCGCATCAGAGCCCTGGAGCGGGTGCCCCCGAGATGGTTTACATGTGCCTTGTACATTGTCGGTTAGAATTAGGACATCCCGTTGCAGGACATGCGGTTTGAAGGCCTTTAGAGCGAGGAAGATGGCCTGCAGTTCTAGCACATTGATGTTCATCCGCTGCTCGTATACGGTCCATCAGCCCTGAACTAGGTGGGGGCCAAGATGAGCTCCCCAGCCCGACAAGCTGGCATCCGTTGTGAGAAGAAGACACTGAGGTTCTCGGAACTTGGTACTCTTGTGAAGTGACTCCGATGTCCACCAGGAGAGAGACCGGAGTACCGGAAGGGGGAGCACCAGCCTCGTGGTCAAAGTGTCCCTATGTGAGCGTTGAAAGGGGAGTAGTAGCCATTGTAAGTCCCGGCAGCGAAGACGAGCCCAAGGGACTATCTCGAAGGTAGAAACCATCTTGCCCAGAAGGTGGGTCAGGGAAAGAAGAGAAGATGATCTCTGGTGCTGTACCCAGTCAGCTAAGTCCCTTAGGCTGTCAATTCGATCAGGAGATAGGAAACCCTCCGATGACAAGGTATCAATTACCGCCCCCAAGTGGTGGATTCAAGTAGAAGGAATTAAGTAGCTCTTAGTCCAATTAACTGAGAACCCATGGGCCTGGAGGACCTGAAGTGTAGTAGCTAGGTCCGTCTGTGCTTGGTGTAATGATCGGGACAAAATTAGAACATCATCCAAATAAAAGGACACCCTGACTGGGAGGGTGGCGACATATCCCATAAGGGAGGCCATTATCTTAGTAAAGGCCCTTGGGGCCGAGGATAAACCAAAGGGTAGGGCATGGTACTGATAATGTTTGTTATTATAACTAAAGCGGAGGAACTTACGGTGGTCGGGAAGGATGGGAACATGGAGGTAGGCTTCAGTTAAATCCACGGATGATAAAAAATCTCCTTCCCGAATAGAAAGTAAAATTGATTGCAGGGAATGCATCTTGAACCGTTGATAGGTTATGTGCCGGTTCAATGATTTTAAATCAAGGATTGGGCGCCAGTCACCTGAAGGTTTTTGTACTAGAAAAAGCAGAGAGTAAAACCCTTGGCCAGATTCATGAGAAGGCACTGGTTGAAAGGCCCTTATCATCAACAAGTGGCGGATAGCCTTCTCCACTTGGATACGTTTAGTTTGGTTAAATGAAACTGGACAACGTATAAACCGACAAGGAGGGGTAGACACAAACTCAAGGGAAAGTCCGAATCTAATGGTATTTTTCACCCACTCATCGGAAACAGTATTCTCCCAGGCCTGGGAGAAAAGGGCCAAATGACCCCCAAGGTGAGCAGGGGTCTGACTCCTAGTGAGACCTTCGGAAGGGGCGGCCCCTACCACCCCTCGGGGCTCTCCTAGGGGGATATCTAGCGCCCTGTCTGACCTGATTGTCCTGGTGGAAAGTCCTCCGCTGCTGGAAAGAACGCTGGGACCTCTGCTGGAAATAACTGGAGTCGGAGCCTCGAAAGGACTGCGATTGAAAGGAGCCAGACAATCGACTATCAGACTGGCGAGACATAGCTGGCAAAATTTTTCGGTGGTCTCTGGTCTTAACTAGAAGAGGTTCCAGGGAAGGCCCAAAAAGTTTGTCACCCGCATATGGTGACGAAGCCAGGTGCCACTTATTACGCACGTCAGCTTGCCAATATTTTAACCATAGAAGCCTGCGAGCAGTGACTGCAGAGCCAATGGCTTTTGCGGAAAATCTGGCGGCATTCAGGGTGCATCCGCCGAATACTCCACCGCTGCCAATATTTTATTGATATCTTGATGTGCTCGCACATCCTATGAAGGAATGCGCCCCTGCAACTGCTTTAACCAAAGGATTGATGCCCAGTTAAAGAAGGATGTGGCTGATGCCGCTTGGATGGACCAGGCCACCGCCTGGTGACCCTTGATAAGGGTTTGTTCCGCCTTCCTTTCTTCTGGGCACAGGGACTCCTCTGCTGGGCCTGAAGAGGGCGAAGGTGATGATAGGGCTGCCACTGGAGCGTCCACTGAGGGTATCTGCAAAAGAGAAGCATAGTCCGCCGCCAGATTATATAAATGCCTATCCAGACTGTTAGGAATTGGGCCTGTGCTGGGGTTCTTCCATTGTCTCTGTAGTACGTCTGCAAATAATTTTGGGGCTGGAACTATTTCGGCTTGTACTGTAGGCTCTTCAAATAAGAACGAAGAAGCCACCGATGACCCCGGCTGAGGTTGGGATTTGGCAGTTGGAAGGCCTAGACCAGTGGTGGTCTGAGCCTTGAATAATAGGGAGCGGAACATCTGAGGCCGAAACAAGCCTACAAACGAGGGTTGATCAGGCTCCAAGCCCTCGTCATCAGACAAATCTTGCTCAACAATGGCTCGTTCTTCGTCCCCGGAAAGGGACCCCTGGCTGTCTCTGGAAGGTGAAACCACCCTTGCTGGGATCTGAGAGGAGGCCTGCAAGGGTTGAGAACTGACCGAGGAAGTATGGCGGATCAAATAATCGGATACCTTGGAAGATGCTCGCTCCTGCAACCCCTGGGCAATCCCCTGCTTAATGGAGTCAGCAATTAACTGGGCTAAGGCTGGCGAAATATCCAGCTTCTGGCCTTGCGATGCCTGGGCTTCATAATCCCCGGGAGACTGGGGAACCTGGCCTGGGTTCTGGATAGTTTGAGGAGGGGAAACCTCAGTCATTTCAGTCGGGAAAACAGCCGCTGTCTCAGGGTTTAAGGAATCTTCTGTAACCAAAATATCCGGAGAAAGGGGTGGTACCAAAGAAGATTGGGGAATAGCCTCCATCGCCATAGGAGTAGAAACTGGCGCTGGGTCCGATGGAGGCCCTGATTGTGCTCTAGAGGAGGACGCTGCCTTATTACAGGCTTTCTCTATTGCGTTGTCTCTCCTCTGTTCCTCTTTAGACATTGGGGCTTGAAGGGGTGATTGGATCTTCGGCCTCTTAGCCTGATTACGAGAAGAAGAGCCCTCTTCCGGGTCCCGCTGTTGCTGGGGCCGTTTCCCTTTGCCGCCCTTATTAGAGGCCTTGGCGTCCGCCATTTTAGAAAGGCCACAAAATGGCCGCTATTGGGCAGAATAAAACTAGGCCAACCGTGGCCCGATAGGGTTGTACTCACGACGTAGGTAACCACTGCCTAGACGAGGGCCATGTGAAGTGCTAGCCAGCCGGTCAAAGCACTTCAACTCACGCGGAATTTTCAACGCGTGCAAAGCCGCCAGCCGACGATGTACAGGCCGCGCTGTCCAATGAAGTGTCTTCGAGGGGGATCAATTGGCAAAGTGTAAGCCAGCCGGCTAAACACTGGGCGAGGCGTGGAAAGCTCGTCGCGCTGAAACAGCCACCAAAGAAGCGATCGTCGTCCCCTCACACTCTCCGCCGTTGCCTGTAGCAGTAAGGCCGAACATGATGGAGCAAACTGGTGTGTGTGGCCGATGGAATTGCCAGCCGGCAATTCTACCGCGGCGCGGTCTTCAGCGGAGCTAGGACAGGCTCTCATGCTGGAATGATCATCAGCCAATTCCAAGAAGAAATCTCCTGTCGTTTTTATTGTATTTTATTTTCCTAGCAAGAGCTCTCCCTAGACACAACTGGTCCTGACTCGACTGAGTCAAAAAACTGACGGCCACAGTCAGGAGGAGGGACTTCCTTGAATTTTGCAGACCCAGTCGAATCACAACTCAACCAAGTCTCCTCCCATCCTGACTGCCGTGCCCGACTAAAGGAGAAAATAACTGGCTTGTGATTACCCAGCTCGCTTCATGCCTAAAATAGGACTAGAATTCATGGTCTCCCAGTTTCTAACCTGATGCCTTATCCGCTATTTCAAACTGGCTCTTTAAAAGTACAGTAATGCAACCTAGATAATATAAACAAACCGACAAATTAATTAGTAAAATTACCTTGAGTTCTACTTATGAGATATTAAGTTATTAAGTGGGTATATATTTACATGAGTTTCTATGAATGTAAAGGTATATAAATAAAATAGTATATTGGTTAGTGACAAATAAACAGCAGAATTAAATCCTTGGTTCAATAAAAGAGACTGAGATGAACAAAATGAAACTATACCTTAATTTTAAAAAATAGTTTCCTACATAGGATAATGGTAGCTGAAATAATATTGGCCTTCCAAAAAGTGGTGAAGACCTGGCTTTTCCGGCAGGCCTGGGGCCGTTGATCTCGCTCTTGCGATCCGGCAAGATCCGGCCATGAATGGTGTGAATGAGTTTTAATGTTTTTAATGTTTTTAATTCTTAAATGTTTTTTATAATGATTTTAAATACATTGTGAGCCGCCCTGAGTCTTCGGAGAGGGGCGGCATACAAATTGAATTAATAAATAATAAATAAACTTTGTAGCTTTCCTGGTGTTGGGTTCTGGTTTGACAGCAAGGAACAAAGATGACAGAAAGGGAGAACAAAGGAGACTTCTATTGACAGAGGGAAGTTATTGTAAGAGGCATCAAAGGAAAACATAAGTAAGGTCTCAGGTTCCTCCACAGCAAAGTTACAACTTCATTCTGCAAAATGAATGTTATATCCCCCCCTCCAATATTGCACAGAACAAGGTATTACAATACACTAAAGAAGAAGCTGTCCTGCATAAAGGGCAAGTGATTTTGAGTTTAATAATTTGCTAGTCTTTTATTATGTACTGCAACTTTGGGTGCCTGGTATACCCTGTCCCATCTAAAAAGCTACATAGAACACTTATTAGAATAGAATAGAATAGAATAGAATAGAATAGAATAGAATAGAATAGAATAGAATAGAATAGAATAGAATAGAATAGAATAGAATAACAGAGTTGGAAGGCAACTTGTAGGTCATCTAGTCCAACCCCCTGTTCAAGCAGTAGACCATATACCATTTCTGATAAATGGCTGTCCTCCTCCTCCTCCTCCTCCTCCTCCTCCTCCTCCTCCTCCTCCTCCTCCTCTTCCTTCCCTATTGCTGGATTGAAGCTCTCACTTTTAGAAGCCCATCTGGTCATAATTACTTTAGGTTTGTTTACTGAAAATGTATCTAATTGGTGTGTATTCAATAAAGTACACCAAAGCAAGGCACTGTGATTTAGTTTATAGGAATGAAATTAATACATTCTGAAGTTTATTTTTGTGTACTTGTAAATATGTGTATATTATTAATTTTGTACTTATATTCCATTAAAAAGCTAAACTACTTTGAGATAATTTTAACAATAAGTCTTACAAATAGAGAAATGGAGATTTAATCAGAAACAGTCACTGGATGTAGCTGCTAATTGATGTTTTATTATCTTACATGGTTTGATTAGTGGAAGACATATGGTAAAACATTTATCATTAGAAATTGATTTATTTATTTAAAAAATGTATACTGTATACTGCACAAGTCAAAAAGAGGGCTGTGAAAATATCTACTCACATCCTCACATCCTGGACATAAATTATTTCAACTTCCACCCTCAAAACATTATAGGGCACTGCACACCAGAACAACTAGAAACAAGGACAGTTTTTCCCTGAATGCCATCACTCTGCTAAACAACTAATTCCCACAACACTGTCAAACTATTTACTAAGACTGTATTACTATTATTCTTCTCATCCTTCCTATTACCTATCTCCTCCCACTTATGACTATAACCTTGTTGCTTGTATCTTTACGGTTTATATTGTTTTATTTAGTTTCCTAGTACGATTTGATTGCTTATATAGTATCCTAAGACTATCACTAAATGTTGTATCTTATGATTCTTGATGAACATATCTTTTCTTTTATGTACACTGAGAGCATATGCACTAAAGACAAATTCTTTGTGCGTCCAATCATACTTGGCCAATAAAGAATTCTATATTCTATATTCTATCTATGATGCAATAGCTTGGATAGCATTTAAAAGCTCTCATAGCGGATGGAATGTGGGAACAATATCTTTCAATGGTGTAAACAATTATATTGTGGAAAATTGCATTGTTCCACATGATTTTATGCTTTTAAGATTACTCTTGGATTTCTTTCATAGAAAAAGTTCCTGTTGGACTAGGTCAAATAGAGCTCTCAGGAGTGGCACATAATCTCCACAATGGCCAATGAAATGCCCTTGGGAAGCAGGTCATGAAATTAAAATGTTTCCTGTTACACATTCAGTACCTATAAGCAATTTATTTTAATTCTTGTAATCATAAAAATGTATGGAACATTGTTATTCTACAATCAGAATTAATTCAGTGAATAAGCAATAATAATTTCTAGCACAACATAAAAGCCAGGTAAGGATTTTAAAATATAAACAAATGAATGGAAAATTTTAGAAGAGGCAGATAAATGGGCAGAAGTGAGAGATCAAAAAGAATAGAGAAATTGAGTCAACTGGAAAATTAAAGAATAACACTAACAGAAAGCTTCTGCTGAAAAAGAGATAACCACACTGAAATTCTCAAAAGAATTTGTGGTTTGCAAATTAAATAATTTGTGGAAAGTTACAAATGATTTATGATATAAAAAAAATAAAACTACACATGGACTTTGCAGATTCTCTGTATAAACAATATGAATATGGAAATGTATTATTTGAAATGGTTTTTCTATTGTATGTAAATGTACCTGTTGTAATGCTAACTATATAATATCACATGTTGGAAATTTATTTTGTCATTATTTAATATTTGATTATGTTTCTTCTCTCTTAAAGTGAAAATGCATTCATGTATATAACTTCAAGTGCAGGAATAAAAGAATGGAATCAGTAAGTCTGTTTAGCTTTTCCAGAGGAAAAACATGTTTTGTTTTATCAATGCAGGTATTGTACCAGGTTACCCTTATTTCCTGAAAAAGATATCCTGGTTGTTTCCTGTGCAGAGTTGACTTTTCAACAGCATTTATTAAATTGCTGAGCTAAAGTTGTTTTGCAGTTGCAGACAGAACAAAGTAATTTAAAACAACGGCAGTGAAGGAGCATAAATGCTAATTTACTTGTAAATGCACATGTCATTGAATGAACTTGAAAACTGTAATTGAATAGGGATCCTGAAAAACAATCCCTGATTAATTTGTTGATAATTTTGAGAAACCAGATCTTTTTTTAAAAAAAAGATATGTTCATAAACCTTAATAATAATAACCTCATGGGTGCATGTTGTTGGATAGTGTTACATCCAACCAATCTAACTTGTCCTAGAAAAAGTGACAAATCACAAGTATTGAACAGAATAACAGAGTTGGAAGGGATCTTGGAGATCTTTAGTCCATCCATTTGCTCAAGCAGGAAACTTTACCATTTCAAACAAATGGCTGTCCAATCTTTTCTTAAAAGCCTCCAGTGAGGAAGCACCCACAACTTCTGAAAAGCAAGCTGTTCCACTGATTAATTGCTCTCACTGTTAGGAAATTTCTCCTTAATTCTCAAGGTTGCTTCTCTCCTTGATTAGTTTCCATCCATTGCTTCTTGCCCTGCCTTCTGGTGCTATCCACCAGCAAACCATTTCAGTTTAAACTATGCATTCTGCACAAATATGATTCCAGGACTCATGGCTTTTGCTAGGTTGAATACACTAATACGCTACACTAATGGGTGGGGTGGGGGCTGGGTTGTTGGACTAGATGACCTACAAATTCCCTTCCAACTCTGAGGTAATCAGTAGCAGAATTGTTACTAACTGGAATAAGACTGAAACAGTGATTATGAATTTTGTTGCTTACCTTCTTTAATTTCTTGTTGTTTCTTAATGCTTCATTTTGTTCCCAAAGTACTTAAACATCACAATGAAGAAAAATCTTAACCAAATATTTAAGTTTTTGTATTTTAAAGAAAATGTTCAAAGGTTATTTGAGACATTAGCAAACTAAAAACAGAGTAAGGAGGCACTTTTCCTTCAAGCGATGAATGAGTAGTCTGAGAAAGTCAAATTTAACTCTTTGTAGTTTAGAAGCTTGATAGATATAAATAAAAAGGAACAACTTTATCACATGCTCTGAAAGGTTTTTCTGTTATAAAAGATCAACACAGTGTTTCATATGCATTAATTATTTCCATAAATAAAAAATATGTCTCCATATTCTATTATGGAGAATAAATCAAATCCATCTCTCTCATACACAATAGAATTTCAATAGGCATGTGAAGCAGTGACAAGGAGAAACATTGTTATTTATTTATTTAAATTTATGATAACTCAGCTCCAATGGAGTTTTATACACTCTGAAAACTATCACAAAAGAAAAAAAAACAGGTAGAATTACAGCATTATAAAAATACAAAGGAACATTATACACTATCCAATATAAGTTCACTACTAGTTACTAATTAACATATTATTTGCCAACAATGTCCCAGATAATTAATAATGCACAAACTAGGCTAAGCATTGCACAATTGTAACAGAAGAGCTACCTTTAGCTCTTGTGCCTAAAGCTCTAATGTGAATTTTATTAAAGTATAACAATTTATATTAGCAATATTTATATTTTAATAGTAAGAGACATATATTTTTAAATCTGTTTAGGAGAATAATTATGTACTAACCTTTCTCATGTCTGTTTTTCCTTCATGGCTTATATCCAACAAGGAAAAGAATGGCATTTATACATATTATATTACCATTTCTGCTGCTGACTGTAATTTATTCTCAAGATTTTTTAGATTCATGAGATACGCTGCCCTTCAGTATAGTTTAAGTGCAAGCAGGAATTACAAGCTAGTAAAAAACATTTCCCTGAGATGTGTATTAAATTTCATATATACTGAGGTTTCATTAAGAGGACTTCCTCCTGTCATCTGTGCTATGTTGGCTTCCAAAGAAAAACATCACCTTCATGGTGCAGTTTCTACCTCATTTTGTTTGCATTACAAAAAGAAAAAGAAAAAAAGGAGCATTTATCAAACACGGGTAGCGTTGACATCAGGTTTATTTCCTCTCCTGCATTAATAAAGGGGCCAGTGATTATCATGTTGATAATAAGCATTCCATTGTGGGTCTCTGGCATTCTCATTTTGAGAAATCCAATCATGACACATCTGGAAAATATCAAGTTGCAGAAAGCTGATGAACAAAATCCTTTCAGATTGGCTTTTGATGTGCCTGCAGCCATTTTAGCTAGATGGAATTTTAAATATCTCTGTAGTTGCGAGTTCCCTCAACAATGTTAAGTCCTAAAAGATGAGTGCAGTTTTTGTTCTGTTTTGCAAATTGTGATCCCAACCTATTGCAGTTTGTAAATAAAAGATTACAGGTAGTCCTAAACTTATGACCAAAATTATACCGGACCTACATGAGAGGTCTTACAACCAGAATTCAAACTTACAATGGTCAGCCTTCCCTCCCCCATGGTGGTGTGATTGCACTCTGAGGGCTCAGCATCTGGGCCACATTTGTCATCATTTGCAGCATGTGTTTTACAAAATTTTTGCTGAAAGCATTTATTTCGGCCCATACCAAACCACTGGTTTGGTTAACAACTATGGCATTCGCCTAATGATCACTTAACAATTGCCATGTTTACTTAGTGACCATCACACAAAAAAAGTCATAACATTGGATCAAACCTAATTTACGACCCTGATGAACAGGCTCCATTACGGTTGTAACTCGAGGACTACCTGTATAAACATTAGCAACAGAGATATGTTAAATGCCTCAGAAGAGGAGCGCCCTAATTTCTTGAACTGTATAGGTCAGTGATGGCTAACCTTTTCTGGACCGAGTGCCCAAAGTGCGCACCCAAACCCCCAAAATGCAATGCATGTCCCCCCGCGCATGTCCCTGCCATGTGCCCCCCCACACCCCTGTGCATGCGTGCACTGCCCTCGCACATGCCTTGCCCCCATGCATGTGCGCCCCACACATGCACCCTGCCCCCCGCGCATGTGCGGCAGAAGACCAGCTGGCTGGTGGGAGGTGCTCGTGCATGCGCAGCAGAGCTGAACTGGGGCAACGGCTCACGTGCCCACAGAGAGGGTGCTGTGTGCCACTTCTGGCACACATGCCATAGGTTCGCCATCACGGATATAGGTGATCAGGGATGGGGGGAAGAAGTACTTTCAAACTGCAAGACAAATATAATGTAACCCAACAGTACACCTAGAACTAATATTTCTGGGGTGTGTGTTTCTTGTCTGGATTACCTCTCAAGATTGACAGCAGGAGGAGAGTTGTAGCTGCATGGACAATTTCTATACAACCATTGTGACACAGTATAGCTGTACATTTCTGCAAGAAAGGGTGCGGGAGCGGGGAACGACAGATTACAAACTCAGGCAAGAAAAATTACGAGGTATAATATTTATCTCAGTTTGGAGGCAAATCTGAAGCATCGATGAGGTTTCTATTCACATTTTTGCTCATATTGACTCTTCTCAAAAATTGCAAAAATATAAATAAAATCTGCAAATGAAACTTTGACTACAAACTTGCAGGACAACAGAGGACTTTTCATGGAATATTGGCCATGTTTCCGAGGTAAACAAGCAAAAGACAGCAATTCCTCCTGTCTACATGGCACAAAAAAATTGCCAGCCAAGTCAAAATTTATTACTATTTCTTAAAAACACTTTCATGAACATTGGATCCAAATTTGACTATTAAAATTGTGATTCCCTAGATTTATATAAAAATTTTGCTGAAGAAACCTAATGCAAGATTCAAGTTACAAAAATATGCATCTGGCAATGACCAACTGTTAAATCTGATTTTTTTTTCCAGATTCTCGTTCCCTCCCCACAATAAACTTTCATGAACTGATTTCTCCTTGGGCAATATGGTTCTCTGAAGAGTAACATAGATCCACATCAGTGGAGGGTTGCTACCGGTTTTCCCCGGTTCTTGCGAACTGGTAGTGGAAATTTTTAGTAGTTTGGAGAATCGGTAAATTCCTCTGCCTGGCCCTGCCCCCAATCTATTCATTGCCTCCCGAGTCCCAGCTGATCAGCTAGAAGGAAAAAATCAGGGCTCACTTGACAAAGAAGAGGAAAAAAAACCAAGACAACTTAGCTTTAAATTGAGAAGCCAAGAAGCCTCCCAACTGATTGGCTAGAACCGATCCACTCCCTGTAAACCACTCGGTGGTGGTAAATTGGCTATTGAGGCCAAGCTGCCTGAAAGCGGTTTCCGATGCTCTCGGTGGTGGCAGAGCGGCAAAAAACTGTTTAAACTCTTGCTGTGATGCTTCAAAGGGCCGCCCTACAGCTGATCAGCAGTAAAAGGCAGTGTGGTGGTAGACCAGTGCGTTCCAAAAACAAATGGGTAGACAAGTACGGTTCTGCAAGCAGTTAAAAGCCTGGTAGACCAGTACCGCTGCTAAATTCTAAAGAATTGTTTGTCACATGACCATCAAACCACGCCCACAAAATAAACCACACCTACAGAACTGGTAGTAAAAAAATTTAGAACCCACCCAATCCACATAGTGATTATTAAAAATATACTGTAAAATTTATTGCCCTTCACACCATGCTTTATGAAGCTATATCCAAAGGTCACTGTAATAATATCCTCACTCCAAACAAACAGAGATTAATAGCACTTGTGACCATTGTAGTATTTTGGTAACTGTGTTTAGTTCACTTAAAAGCAAGATAAAAAAACCAGCTGAAAAGGCTGCTTCGTTGATACGTTTTATACAAATCATTCATTTAGGAGCATATATACCCGGGCTCAAATTCCATTAAGTCTCAGCCAGTTTACAACTCTCTCCACTCTTCCCAGCAATTCCCTGATAATTAAATGAGTACAAGTAGTCCACGCTTAACGACTGTTCACTTAGCAACAGTTCAGTTACAATGGATCACTCAAAGTTACTTATAACCCAGTTCTGGAGTTCTGACAATTATATCACCACCCTCCAGTGGTGGGTTGCCCACGGTTTGGACCAGTTCTATAGAACTGGTAGTAAAACTGGCGGGAGGCTCCGCCCACTGACCCGGATGTCATCAGAAGTGATCTGCGCATGCGCACGGGCACGATGTGAACCGGTAGTAAAGGTAAGTAGAACCCAGCCCTGCCACCTTCCCTGCAAATTCCATGACCACATCTTGGGTGCCTGGCAACCAGTTCACCTTTATGGCCAGTTGCAGCATTCCACAGTCATGTGACCACAATTTAGAAGAGTTTCTGTCAGTCTCCAAACTTTTCAGCTGGTTTCCCAGAAAAAAACCCACACCCATAGCAGTGGTTCCTTCCGGTTCCGCCGAGCTGGTAGCAGTGACGATATGATGTCACCGAACTGGTTCTGCCCCCCCACCCCCCACGTTATTCTTACCTTTTATTTGGCCCCACCCCCTATCTATTGCTGCCTCCTGAGTCCCAGCTGATGGCTAGAGGGAAAAAAACTGTTTAAACTCTTGCTGCGGGGCTTCAAAGGGCCGCCCTACAGCTGATCAGTGTTAAAAGAAAACAAATGGGTAGACAGGTGCCTGCAAAAATACATGAGTAGATCAGTGCCTGCAAAAATACATGAGTAGACCAGTGCCTGCAAAAATACATGAGTAGATCAGTGCCTGCAAAAATACATGAGTAGATTGGTACAGCCTGGTAGACCTGTACCTTTGCTAAATCCGAAATAATTGTCACGACCATCAAGCCACACCCACAAAATAAGCCACACCCACAAAATAAGCCACGCCCACAGAACCGGTAGTAAAAAAATTTAGAACCACCCCTGACCCATAGGAATATATTGATTCACTTAATGATTGTGATGTTTGCGTTAAGGACTGCCGCAAAAAAATGTAAAATCAGGCCAGGTCATGTGTGTGCCTTGACTTACCATCATCATGATTTATCATGGAAATTCTGGACTCTATGATGGTTGCAAATCAAGAATTACCTGTAGCTAAATGGGTACAAAGGTAGTAACTATATTGAAATTTATGCAATTATTATTATATAGCACATAGTCTTGAAAGCTGCAGGAAAACAAATAGACATTAAAGGTGGTAAAGGATCTACCATCTTTAGTGCCTATTTGTTTTACATAAATACTGTATTTTTCGCACTATAAGATGCACCTGACCATAAGACGCACTTAGGTTTACAGGAGGAAAACAAGAAAAAAAAAAAATCAAGGAGCTAGGTCTCCTCTCATGTGCCAGCTCTGCTTATTGACTCCTGCACTGCGGAAAAGAGACAGAAGAAGCAGGAAATGACAAAGACAGAAGAGGCAGGATTCAGCACTGTAAAAGGACCTAGCAGCTGCGGCCCGACTGCTATTCACCAAAGGACCCATACCATTTCCACCCACTTTTGGGGGGAAAGTGTGTCTTATGGAGTGAAAAATATGGTATATATTAAACACAATTAGCTGGCATCATACATTATACTAACTCATAGAACATATTGGGCAAACAAATGGTATAATCATAGAAAGTGAAATACCTATTTCAACTTCCACTACAGTATAACCGCAACTAATTACCCCGTTCCTGGATAATTTTTATCAATCAATTTTTTTATTATGGTCATAGACCAGCATAGGAAGGATAGAATACAAACAATTTTAAAAGCTAAAAAATATAGAATACAGAAATTTAAAAACTTTTCCTCTGGTCCCATGGGAATCTGACTACCAGCAGAAACAGCTTCCCTTACCTCCATTTACACTGGACAAGCTAAAGGATGCTTCCCCCTGTTAACAGTTGGAATCTCAGCTCATCAATGATCCACAATTTGCCACCTATGCTGCACTGATTCTTTGGATGAAGACGGAAGAAAAGGATGAGCAGGTGCCACATCTCCCCTCCCCCAGGAGATACAACTCCAACTGCCCCAACCATCAATAATAATAATAATAAATAATAATAATTTTATTTCTATACCACCCTTCTCCCGAAGGACTCAAGGCGGTGTACAGTCTATTTAAAAACACAGAAACAAAACAACAATTAAAATTTAAAATCATTAAATAATTAGGCTCCAATTAAAATCCCAGAAATTTAAAATACCCCAATTTAAAATCGTTATGTTAATAGCCCGGCCTGGCGGAACAACAGGGTCTTCAGAGCGCAGCGAAACACCCGGAGGTCGGAGATCTTACGTATTTCCGGGGGCAGTTCATTCCACAGGGCTGGGGCTCCCACAGAGAAGGCCCTCCCCCTGGGTGTCGCCAGCCGACATAACTTGGCCGATGGCACCCTGAGGAGACCCTCTCTGTGGGAGCGGACTGGTCGGTGGGAGGCTATTGGTGGCAGAAGTCGGTCTCGAAAGTACCCGGGTCCTATGCCATGGAGCGCTTTAAAGGTGGTAACCAACACCTTGAATCGCACCCGGAAGACCACTGGGAGCCAGTGCAGCTCGCGCAGGAGGGGTGTCACGTGGGCACAACGAGTTGCACCCATAACCACCCGCGCGGCCGCATTCTGGACCAGTTGAAGCCTCCAAGTGCTCTTCAAGGGGAGCCCCATGTAGAGAGCATTACAATAGTCCAGCCGGGAGGTGACAAGGGCGTGAGTGACCGTGCGCAAGGTGTCCCAATCCAGAAAGGGCTGCAACTGGCGAATCAGGCGAACCTGATAAAAGGCCCCCCTGGCCACGGCCGTCATGTGCTCTTCTAAAGACAGCCGTGCATCCAGGAGGACACCCAGATTGCGAGCCCTCTCTGTGGGGGGCAAAGATTCACCCCCAATAGTCAGCGATGGCACCTGCTGACTATATCAGGGCACTGGAAGCCACAGCCACTCGGTCTTGGTGGGGTTGAGTCTGAGCCTGTTCCTCCCCATCCAGACCCGCACGGCCTCCAGGCAGCGGGACATCACATCAAGGGCATTGTTGGGGTGGCCTGGGGTGGAGATGTACAGCTGAGTATCGTCAGTGTACAGATGACACTTCACCCCAAAAACACGGATGATCTCACCCAGCGGCTTCACATAAATGTTGAACAGGAGAGGCGAGAGGACCGACCCTTGCAGCACTCCCCATGCGAGATGCCTCGAGGTCGACCTCTGTCCCCCTGCCAACACAAACTGCAAGCGGTCGGAGAGGAAGGAGGAGAACCACCGCAGAACGGTGCCCCCTATTCTTAACCCCCTCAACCGCTGCAGCATGATACCATGGTCGATGGTATCAAAAGCCACTGAGAGGTCTAATAGGACTAGGACAGAGGAGCAACCCGTCCTGAGCCCTCCAGAGATCATCCACCAACGCGACCAATGCCGTTTCTGTGCTGTACCCCTGCCTGAAGCCCGACTGGTACGGGTCCAGATAGATAGCTTCATCCAGGTGCCGGGGAAGTTGTCGTGCCACCACGCTCTCAACAACCTTCGCCACAAAACGGAGGTTGGAGACTGGACGATAGTTGACTAATTCAGCCGGGTCCAGGGAAGACTTCTTGAGGAGGGGCCTCACTACCGCCTCTTTCAAGATGGCAGGAAAGGCACTCTCACTCAGAGAAGCACTTATAATCCCCTGGAGCCAGCCTCGTGTAACCTCCCGGGAGGCCAGCACCAACCAGGAGGGACACGGGTCCAATAAACACGTGGCGGCACTAATCTTACCCAGAACCCTGTCCACATCCTCGGGAGTCACGGGATCAAACTCCTCCCAGATAATTTTCTCAAGACCTGCCCTCGTCTCCTCCCATGGACTCATCCAGTCGGAGTCCAAGCCATCCCGAATCCGAGCGACTTTATCATGCAGGAATTGCACAAAATCCTCAGCACGACCCTGCAAGGGATCTTCCCGCACTCCCCCCCGGAGAAGGGAGTGGGTCACCCTAAACAAGGCAATGAATATGAACCTACCACCCTTGCAAAAATCACCCACCCAATTCCAGGTGTGCAGTGCAGATGGTTTATACCCATCAGGGACCCATGCTTTACTGACTTCCTCTCCCATCATGACATTATACTGCTCTAGGAAACATAGACTGTTGGCAACTATCATTAAATTCATTCATCTTCGACCAGGATGAAACCAGGAATAAAGCATGGAACAGCCAGAAAATCTTAAGTCATGAGAGTGAGTCTACCGTCATTCTAAGCAGACAGTTCTACATATTAACAACTTTTACTATCAAGCAAATTCTTCCCAATAATCAGCCTGAATTTTCTTATTTTAGTTTCACCCTGTTGAACTTTGTCCTGCTCTTGGTTTCAACAGAGAACAGATCATATCCCTCTTGCCTCTGAAAAACTTTTTGGCTATTAGTAATATTTGTAATTTGTAAACTATTTTTCAAAGGGCTTAGTTGCCTTTTTAAAAATATATTTTATTAACAGTTTTAAAAAGAAGATTAAAAACTAACAAAGACCAATACTGTACAAAGATCAAAGGGCTTGGTTTCCCAGGCCACTTATCATTCTAGTGGCTCTCCAGCTCACCTGCTCCAACTTCTTATCTGCTTTACAAGCAGAACTGAACACATTTTGAAGCAGCACAAAGTACAATTAAATTACTGACTCCTGGGAGTTGAACACATTGCTTTTATTACAGCAAGGCACAAGAAAACTAGATTGGTACTTTTCAATCCAATCTTGTTGCTTGCTCAAATTGTGTTGATGGTCAGTTAGTATTCCTAAATTCTTTTTACATGTACTTCTGCCAAGCCAGGAATAATGGGTAATACTGCATATTGATTATTTTTCCTATATGTATGCAGGAATTTATATTTTTCACATTCAGACATCATTTTCATGGATTTGGCTCAGTGTTGACGCTTGTTGAAGCTATTTTGAATCATGATTTTGTTTTGTTCTCTGAGGCATTAGCTAATCCTTCAACCTTGTTTTATTCCCTGAGGCATTAGCTAATCCTCCAACCTTGAGGTTATTTGCAAATAAGTATCCTTCCCATCCCAACATTTGTGTCATTTACAAAGATGTTGAATAGTACTAGACAAGGATGGAGCCCTGAAAAATTCTACCCAATATTTTACTCCAGAATAATGCTGAACTAGTTATCAGAATGGTTTGATTGTACTTGTTGCAAATCTACTGGATTTCCATACTATCTAGCAGACTTGTATCCCTATTTCTCACAAAATAGATCTTATCATGTTGCTCAGATTAAAGTACGTAGCACCCACAACATTAGCCTGATTTGCTAACCCAATCTAATCCAATCCAATCCAGTCCAACCAAATCACATTGTGATTTACTATGATGCATGAATCCAGCCACACAGCAACAATGTCTTCTTGAAAATTTCATTTGTAGCCATATTATAAAAATGCTAGTAAAATTTTATCTGGAAATGCAAACATAAAAAAATCTTTTGCAGATGTTATACAACTGTTCCTACTTTCATTCAACTGACTTTGAGGAAGTTTATTGTGGATCATATTCCACACAGGGAACATTAGACAACTTTTAAAAAGGTATACCTTTTCCATCTTACATATTTAAATATGCAATCCTCAATATTTTAGACCCGCATTCAATTATTCATTATTGTACTTTATATTAATGGTAATAGACCCCAAATCACTCAGATAATCTGTATATAAGTATATGCCCCATTGTTCCTGAAAGATCCTACTATTTTTAGTTTCCAAGAAGAACATCTGAGAAATGTCTTAAGGAATATAAAATATAGTTCACATACTGAACGGGTTTCAAGGATGCTAAATGTCACAGGATTAAGACAATTTCTTAATCCAAGTAGCACCATGTCCCTGGCAACTTCAGTACATTTGATTAAGGAAGACAGTTCTCAAATTTCTTTCTTCTCTTTTGAGATTTCTACTTAAATGTTACACTACATTCATATATTACACTGAATCATAGGCTGGTTTGATGGTTTTAGCTTTGTACGCTGGGCAAATCTAGTCATTTATTTAATAAATCACAGTTAAGCGAAGCATGTCTAAGCATGGTATGCTTACCCAATGTGTCTCTTTCTCTCTCTGTGCATATTGACTTAATTAGCAGGAGTGCCATGTAGCATGTTCTAAATAATATAGCTCTTCTTGATAAATGATTTCTGGGGCCAATGGAATGTTCTTTTTTTAAAAAATTAATTACAGTTCTGGCATTATTTTTCTGAAGCTCTTAAATATGTCAGAAGCTAATACATTACGACTGTGAGTAATAATGATGCATCAAATGTATTTCTTTTTTAAAAACTTGTTTCACATACACTTTAAAATATAAATAACTACAAAGTTTTTCTGCAGCTTTGTATGTAGCACTACAGTCCCATGCAGTACTCACTGAACTGGAAAGAAGAGCCACCTGTTTTTCTTACTTTTAACACGACTGTCTACTTAATTTCTATTTCTCACCAATCATAATAGCTTAACCTGTGGGACAGTATGAAAACCACTGAAATGGCTGGAAATGATATTTTTAAAAACAAAGCATTTTCTCATTCCCAGCAAGTTTTAGGCAAGAACTTATACTGTAACTAATAGTATTTTATATTTGTTAACACCCAATTTGTGTGCATGAAAGCTTTTTCTCTACCAATCAATTTAATTGTATAGACACAGTTCTAAAATCAGCCATTTTTCTCCTCCCTTTTTCTAATCAATTTGCTTGAATTAGAAAAGACGTGGCTAAATTAACAGTAATTATAATAATTATAATAACCTACATGCATTACCAATTTTGAAACATATCCTTCTAAGGATTCATCTTCAAAATATTACATTACATAAGTTAGCCTTCCTAAACCAGGGATTCTCCAGATCTTAGACTTCCTAGTCAGCATGGTTTATGGATGAGTGCTTTGGTTTGTAAAGATGAACTACTACATAGTTCCTCTATATTCCTTTAACAAGTAGAAATCCACTGTAATCATATATAACAGGTTGGAAATGAAAGACCTACCTACATTAGTGAAGGCAGAGAAACTTTTACCCATATACTTTTTCAATCTAATTATGAGGCAGACAACTATAGATGTATCAGTCACGAGTTCTATTTTTTATTTTTACTGATGACTATTGATAGGAATATTGCTTTATTTTGTTCTTTGATCTGAACAAAGAGGAAAGCAATTAAAATTAAGTCGTACTTTTCCTGATAACAAATACTCTTGGCTACATTTTAACAGACATTTGTCATAAACGTAATTTATTTATCTTCAGTAATAGAAATAAAATATGTGAGATTATAGCAACAAGTAAAACCAGTGTATACACAGAGAGCAGGTCTTTGGGAGGCATTAGGCATACAGCATAAATTGCTAAGTAAACATTATAATATTCCACTCTTCTCTAAATAGAACTTCCTCCCTCCATCAGACGAGATACCCCATTTTTATTACTGAATCCTTGGTAGTACAGTGGTGTAAAGCAACCTGTTATTAAGAACAGTTGCCTGCAATTACTGCAGGTTTGAATCTTGCCAAGGCTCAAGGTTGACTCAGCCTTCCATCCTTTCTAAGGTAGATAAATTGAGAACCCAGTTGTGGGGGCAATAAGTTGACTTTGTATAAATATACAAAAGAATGAAGGCTATTGCTTAGCGCATTGCAAGCCGCCCTGAGTCTCCGGAGAAGGGCGGCATATAAATCAAATTTAAAAAAAAACAAAAAAACAGGTGGACAAAAGAATTGACATTTTTTTCTCATCCATCCTCGGTGCAGCTGCAATGTTTTCTCAAACAGAGTAAGAACCTACTTTCACCACTCTAATTTAGAATATCAGTAGAACTGTGCATGTACTGTTGGCACTGATCCACATGCCTATGTGGACAATATGGGTTTCCAAATAAAGCACAGCTAAAAGCTTAAATAAATGACTAATGATAATAGTGTTACCATAAGTGAAATGGACACCATACATTTTAAAGTAGCGCAATTTTAGGAATAGCAGCTTTAAGAATAGGTAAAACATTTGGATTAAACATCTATCATTCTCTTCTACTGATTTTTAATCTATAAATAAAATATGATCAGGAAAATTACCGTACCTTTATCAAAGATGGCTAAAGAAACTGATGCATCTGTTTTACTGAAATGAATAATGAATTCCATGAGAAAGTTAAGGAATCGCTAAGCTTAAATGCAGGTGATCTAATTGCTAATTTACCATTATTGATTAAATTTCCCTGAGTCTTTGGAGGTGACTATGTAGGCCTATAATTTATGCTGATTTTTTTCTTTGGTAATTTTACTGATGCTACTGTTGTGAGTCCAATGCCTTTGCTAAAAAATGTTTTCAATAATAGGAAAAGACTTCACTGAAAAAAGGGGGAAAAGGGAGAATATTCAGAAGACCTCAAGAATGCCGGCTGGGCCAGATTAAGGCCCCTATACACAGCTCCGCTCTTCTAATGCTTAACTCAGGGGTTTCCAGACTGGTGACAGTCCGTGGCCTGTCTCAGACAGCACCAGAAATAAAGACCTCTTTTAAGGAGCAGTATCAGAAAAGATTTAGAATCTTGATACTGCCATTGCTAATCTCAAAATACTTTGTTTCTTACTGTCTATAATAAAAGTGGTTGTTGCTGTTCCATAAAAATACTACTGCAGTTATAGAAATGTTGTTTGACAGTATTTATGTTATAATTCCATTAAAATATTGTGGAGAGCAATGTAGGATATACTGCCAAAGTGCAAGGAAATAATTATTGATGCATAAATAGGTAGAATCTAGTCTTCAAATTCTCCCTTCCTTTTTCATATTGTAGCTGGAGGGCCACTTTTATCAAATAAGTCATGGAATAAGTTATAAAATTCAGGTGGTTTATGAAGGTGGTGTTTTTACACATTTCTTTTTGGCTTTCCCCCCATTACCTATCCATTTACATATTTCTGAATGTGTTTGTTTATAGGAAACAACAAAGAGAAGCATAAAAATTTTAAAGCAAAATATTTGCTTTAAAAATTTGATTTTTATTTTTTATTTGCTTTATTTGATTTCCATCTTCTTCCATTTATTTTATCTATTTTACTCTGGAATTAGATCCTGTATTTTATTTTTATTCTTTTTTTGATATGGTTGTAAGATTAATCAATAAACTATTGCTACTACTACTTCAATAGGCCTCAACCTGGATGATCATATCCGACAGCTTTTCTCTACCAACAAATGCCTCTCTAGGAATATTCCATCTCTGCTGTTTTGTAATTCCCACATTGACCCCCGATTCTTTTTGATTAACATTAGTCCAACAAAAGAAGGCAGAAGCCAAAGTATTTTGCTTTTAAACTTTCATATTTGTTTCATTAGACGTTCTAGAAAAGCTATTTTTTCATATTAACTATTTCCTTTTCAGATCCACAATTCATATTTTTCAAATTCTGTTTGATACCTTAAATATTTCTTGTATACTTTGAATATTTGATGTACAGACATTTTTCTGTTGATTCTGTAAGACATACAGATAAAATTATTGCTAGGTGCTTTGTATTGTTTTGGTTATTACATTTGAAATCAGTACCTAGTTTCTTTGATGGCACAGATGAATATTAGGCGATTACATTCTCAAAATACTGCTGGGGGGAAATGCTTACTGACCTTTAAAAGAGAAGGTCAACTTTCTACATCAGAAAAGATTGCTGTACTGATAACTCTTGGATCCTATTCAAAATCTTGACTTTTAAACAGTCATGATTTGTAGTGACTCTTGACTTTCAAAAGTTCTTTATCAATTTGGCGCAAAGCCAACCAGAGTTACCTTGTAGGGGAGATGGGTGACATAGAAATTTAATAAACAAATAAAATGCGCAAATGATTGCAAACCTTGTCACATAGATCCTCAACTGAGAGCCTTCATATCTCTGTTGGCACCTGAGATATGATGGTTAATTATCAGGGAAGGGCGTTATTCTTTTTAAAGTAAGGAACTCTTGAGTTCCATGCTGTATTCACATGTTTTTTCATGTAAGGGAGAAGGCTTTTTGTTAAAAAAAAAAATCCCAAACTTTTCAAGTTTTAACTCAGCCTTCTCCTACCTGGGGTAGCAGTGGATCACTGTCCTCAGACAGAACTGCAGGTTATTTAGCTCACATCTGAAAGTAATTTTCAATATTTTATTGTAAAATGATCTCATGGCTGCATTCCACTACTGTGATGCAGTAATATTGGACAAGCCCCAGGAATATCCAAGATTTAGTCTACTTTCAACCACACAAATATAGTGAGTTTGGGCCAGCCACTCTCTCAGATACCTTATTTCATGGAAAAAAATTGTGAGTGCCATGAATTCCTGAACAAAAGAGATCGAATATAAATCGATCACATATTTTGTATTTTACTCATTATTTTACAACCATAATAAACTATATCAAAGTTTGCCAAACCGCAATATAATTTAGTATCTGCCTCAGTCAAGAAATCATAGTTTAAGACAGGGTTTAGTCCTAATCCACAATTATGTTACAGTTTAGCATATTGGGTGAAAACGGCCAATGTAACAACGATATATAAAAATAAATGCTCACAAGGGGACACGCGAACCCTTATTGCATTCATTGTGCACGTATCAGTGTCTCCGGGTCAGAGTCAAGACCAAAGCGGTCCAAAACAACGAGACCCCCACATTCGTAGAGCGTGGCTTTTCGGGTGTTTCCCACAAAGTCTCGTCCTTGAGTCACTTCCACGGGAGATCGGCGCTGCTCCAGGAAATAAATGCGCAGCGCACACTTCGTAGCTTGGAAGACAACCGTGTCCCCATTATTTTGCGAGTGCGCGGCTGCAGCGAAAAGATCGCCGTTTTTGGTAAACCAAAAGCCTGGGCCAAAAGCAACCAATTACCAAGCAGCCTTCCTCTGGCATCTTCCTGGCCGTGCGGTTTGCGGCTGCGCTTTTAAGGGCAAAACAACGACGCCTGTGTTTCATGCAGCACTTCCGTGTGAGTTCCCTCCGCCTTGACGCTGGCTGGTTAAAAGGGAGTCGTTTAACTTGCTGCAGCCGCCGCCGATCTTCCTGCTCCTCCTCCCTCCTCGAGGCCCACTGCTGGAGCCCTGACGTGAGTGGGAGGAGAGACCAGAGCAGGGCTCTTGTGAAATACACTTTTTTTTTCTTTTCTTTTTTTTTTTTTAAAAATCCCACCATTTACTGCCAGAATTGAGCTCCCAAACCCTTCCCCACACCCCGGCCCAACCCCACCGCCCGAGGAAATAGGTGGGTAATCTCTGCTGGTTTGGAAAAGGAAAGGGGTGGGAGAGTAGTTGCTCCTGCTCTACCGCCGCCCTCTTGCCTGGCTTTGTCTCCTAAAATAGGGATTACCTCGAGGAGGCCTCTGCTTGGTTGTTTTTTTTTTTTTTTTTTTTTTTTTTGCCGGGAACTGGGAATGGGGCGCGCGAAGACGCGCTCGCGGGCGCGCGCCAGTGTTTTGAAAGCAGCTGGTGCGGGGTGGTGATGGTGATGAAAGTGGAAAGCGGCCCGAGGGGAAAAATATGCCGCGGTGACATGATGTTAGTCACGTTCTTCTCTGAAACGCTGCTGTTCCGCTTTGTCCCATTCCGCGTGTTTTTCATTTACTGCTTTTGCTTTAATGAAGGCCGTATTTAGGTCCCGGCATCTTGTTGCTTTTTCAACTTTCCCCGGCGCCGCACCCAACCTCCCTCCGGTTTCTTTCCCCATCCGGACCTTGCTAGTGCTTCCTAGGGAGAGGAAAATAGAAAATCGGAAATTCTGCTGATAGAGGCATTGAGTATGCAAAAGTGCTAAAAAAAAAAAAAAAAAAAAAAAGGAAGCATATGCCCCCCCCCCCTCCAATTCCTTTCAGCTCATGGAAGGAGTAGCTGAAGCCCTACCTTTACAGGATTTGTCTCTTTCTCTTATTCTGAAAGCATTGCAACTCTAAAGGGACTTTGAGCCAAAGAAATAAGCAGGCCAGTTCTAATTGGTACTTGAACTGGAGACCTTCAGGAAATTGGGATTAGTTTTAGACTAATCTGAGTTGAGGTTACATTTTAGAAGATGCATTGGAAAACTACTGTTTTTGAAGACATTGGAAGTGGAATTTCACTTGAAGGGCCCCTTCTGCTCACTGCCATTGCTTTAGGAAGGTCCCTTTTGTTCTGGGAGCTGAAGAAGGAATAATAGTGTGCTTGCAAGGTAGATTGATCTATAAAGTTGCCAAATGTATTTCAGCCTAGCATGGTGTAGAATGGAGCCAAGGTAGTTAGTTCATGGTTCTATATATCTCACAAACCCTGAGAACAGGGTTGAGTTTGCAGGGGTTAGTAGATCCTGCAAACTTAGTGTTACATGGATATCTCCTTCTGTTATAACAGAGAAAATGAAATGTTTATTATGCATTCATAAAAATTGTGAAAGAATAATTGCAGGAACATTAGACTGTTATTTCTGTGGGGTGAATCACACACACATCAGTCTGGAGTCTGGTGGTGCCTACGTTGAAAAAATAAAATTATACTTTTATATCATGGAAGCTAATACATTTACTTTTATCCCAGTAATCCACTTGTGTGTTGATTTTACACAACACACAAGTGGATTACTGTGTGTTGAGTCTTGAATTACTTGAGTCTGTTTTATAGATCCCACAGGAACTGTAGGCCATGGAGAAAATCAATATGCAGCTCCACAGATTTTCCCAAGTGATCCCTTATGATTTGCTCTCATTCCATTCCTGTAGAATTATCTTTCAAAATGCATCTTTTCTTCTGTCCCTCTCATTTTTACCTATTTACTTATTTTTCCAGAGCCCTTGAATTTTTTTAAATTTTTTTTTAAAAAGTCCAAAAAAGAAAACATGCTGCAAAGCACTAATTATCATCCCAGACAAAACCCATGTATTTGATTGGGGCTACAGTTCATTGTTTATAAGTATGTTATCTCCTCCCCCCCCACCCAGAACCCTAAAGCTGAGTGGGAATAGAAGAAAACCATCCAGTAAATGCTTATGTTCTCTACAGCAGCTATTTTGTAATATTCTGTCATTTTGCAAGATCATCTATAAACATGTTCCCACAGTTCATTATTGGTCATCATACTGAAAACGTTTTAAGTTTTCTGATGTTACTTCTTGAAATAAAAAGGATTTGATAGTTTTTTAGACTAATATACAATACTGTGCATTTGTGGATCAATCAAATGAAAATACATTTGAGCCATAAAAGCTTATAATAAAAATAGGTATTCTGTAGAGTACCCCAGATCTGTCTCCTGATAGTGACCATCTCATTGAAAACTTTGAAAGAAATCCTTAAGTACTGCAACAAAATAAATGCTTAAATGTTTTTACAAATTCAGATGATCTTACCTGGGTTTTGCACAGCACATTGTTAAGCTTATCTATCAGAAATTACACCCACTAAATCCAAGGAAGCAATGATGAGGAATAGCATTGCAGCCCTAACATGCAAAGCAGCTGAAGCGTGGCAGAAAAGAGAAGAACAAAACAAAAATGAAATGTAGAAATTGCCGGTATAGCTCACAGAGCAAATTCCAACATTTCTTTAAAGCTAAGAGCAAGAAAGAAGAAAAGGGGTTCAATTCTGACCCTCCCACTCTCTCTCCCACTCTCTCTCCCACTCTCTCTCAGTTGGGGATGAGAACTGAAGTTGTAAAATCAAAAGAGCCTCTTCTCATATAGAAAGAGATGGCTTGAGGAAAGCAGCCAGGAGCTCTGGGAGAGGGAGAGAAAGCAGGACCAGTATTTACTGTAGGTGGTCCTAAGGAATCCTGCCTTTTAAAGGAAACCAGTCAATTCCCAGGAAAGGAGGAGCCGGGTGGAGGGAGGGAAATGGTGTGAGCCACTCTCATCTCTGCAGCAGCCAGGCGTTTCCTTGGTGGTGAAGGGGGAGGAGAAAAGGGTGGTGGTGAGGCACAGTTTTTGACCCTCCTCTTTCATTGATGAAATTTAAATCCTTAGGTTTTTACCTTGAAGACAGTTTCTCTGAGTCATTTATTTCTGAAGATAGGTATAGGCAGAGAGCAGGGAACAATCGGAGATAAAATCCTGATGAAAATCATTTTTTTACAGTGTGGGTGGCTAAGACGATTATGATTAGGACTTTTATTTTTTTCTAAAAGAGTATTCTGTTGACGGTATGTAAATTTTGAATAACAGTGAGGGAAGTATCTGCTACATCGGGGGAGAAGTCACTTAAAAGAAAGCTCTTATTTTTCTGAGCTTTTCTGGCATATTCTGAAGGAGGTAGTGTCTTAATTTTTCTATATTTATACAAGAAGAGTATTTATTTTCATAAAGATACAAAATGTCATCATTTGCAAAAGGTAAGTGTAAGCATGTTAAGTTTTGCAGTGCCAGAAGCTGTATGATGTTCGTGGCTGTGTGTGTGTGTGTGTGTGTGGTTTTTTTTTTTTTATTAAAGAGCTGTGCTGTGGCTCACAGGAGCTACTGAGGTAGGATGGTAATGATCAGAGGCTGTTTAAAAGGGGTATCAATTGGATTAAGTCAGCAATTCTCTTTTTGAGGGTTGCTTAGGTGATAGCAAAGCACTGCCAGTCTCTATCATCTTGTATGTTTGTTTGTATGTGTGTGTGTGTGTGTGAGAGAGAGAGAGAGAGAATGTGTGTGTATGTGTGGGAAGGGGAATATGTGAGTAGGATTCCTTTTCTTTCTCCAAATGTTAAAAAAAAGAGACTAAAACTAGACTGAGGCAGTTGGAGCTGCTTGTCCTCAGTCTGGTAAATTAAAAAACGGTCTGTACTGAATAGTTTATCAGCTGGCCTTCCATTAACATTCTGGTGACATAAGTGGTTATTAAAGCTTCATTTCTCCTAGGTATTTTATGGCCGTGCATGTCTGTATATGTGGTTTGAAAACCCTGTATTGTGAAATTGCCCACAAGCAAACATTTTAGCTTGATGACTGATGCATTGCTGTGACAAGGAAATAATTGAATAGTGTGCTTGTTTCACGGAAATAATCTCATTTCTGTTTTATGCCACAAACTGAATATATGAAGCCTTCAGCATTAGGAAAGTGTATAGATTATTTCAAATAGGCAATACATAGAAAACCAGGTAGCAGTTCAGTTCTGAGTACTACTATCTATGCCAATGGAGTGTGAATATACCTGGTGGATTATAGATACAGAATAATCTTTGTAACGACTGAGTGAAAAGCTGAGCACTACTGACATGACTGACTCTTAAAATAGACTCCTTGAAAGTGATCTAATGAACTCTACACAGCAAAACAAAAACAACCCCCACCAATAAATGTTATTTTAACATTTGTTGTTGCTATTTTTTAAGTCCAATACTGGAGGAGGCCATTTTGTATAAAAATGGATTTCATTATGTTTTCTAAATGTGTCTGTTTTATAATACAACATTCCTCACTTAAAAGATAGTCTTGGTTGTAGATGCTATTTTTATGTATCTCCTACATTCATAGATTATGTTGTTGTAAACAGAGATTAAGTATTAGTTATTGCTAATATAAGCTTAAACTTTCATGGTCAGAATGTAACAAAGCACTTTTCTGTACTATCTAGCATTTTTAATGGAAGATCAGTAGATCTTACTTTTCTTTTTAATGCATTTAAATGTATGCAATATGTTACATGCTTTTTTCATTTTGTTATTGCGAAATAAAATGGTGCTTTTCTTTTGCGCCCCCTCCCCCCAATTTTGGCATACAATTTTAGGATGAATTGGGATCCTGGAAAGGGATTTAGCACACTACAGCTTTCTGTCCTTTTGCTAAGCTTTTCACATTATCAAAGATAAGCTTTGCCAGAAAATCACATTATCACTTAGCAGATCTAGGCCACTCTAATTAGGTTAAAACTAAAAAGTGTTGTCTATGCGAAATAATTTTATTTGTTTATATACACTGAATAAAAAGATAAATCTAAAATACTTAAAGCCAGTACATATGCTGGATGTTTCCCCAGATGAATGCATTTGCACAGGGTTGATGTTTAAATGTTTAGGTAATGGGTCTGAAAGTCTATGGTCCATGTATTTCTATTATTAACAGGAAAGTAGCAGAATTGAAGAGGTTGTGCTGCACAGAAATAATATTGAACATCTTTCAGCAATATATAATCCAGTCATAATTTCTTATAAATTTCTAAAGCAAATTATGTAGGTACATGGTAGATTTTCTAAATCCATATACTGTAGATTATAACTATATATTTAAAATGGATTAAATAAAGCTGTTTAAAATGGAATTAAATTAAAATGGAATGGAGTATATTGTTGACACTACCTACATGTCCAAGAGAACTTGGATTCTGTCCTTCTAGAGCAATATTTCACATGCTGTCTAAGTAAAAACAAAAAGGGGAAAGGATAGTACTACCTACCTAATTATATGTAAAGTAGCGTACTGGATCCCAGTTTCAGATTCTGTACCATGAGATATACTGTAAATACAGAAATGATCCTTGTCATGTTCCTTATATCTCTTCTAGATACATACTTTTCTTTTCTCATCTTTGGGTATCCCTCTGTCCCAGATACATTCTGTACTTTTAATATGGCAAGATGTGTTCTTCTATCTACTTACTTAATACATTTGAATAAAATTTACAGCAGTGATTCAGAATTTGATGTGACCAGATTTCAGCTCCCATCTGTCCCAATTAGCATGAATCATGGCAAAAGATTTTGATAATTGAAGCCCAGCATATATATTTAATCCAATTTTGGGTTATCTGTCCTTAGTCTGACCAAACAATTCTAGAGTGTAACTAGCTGTATGCTTTCCTTTCTCTAGCCTCACCATTGTTTTCCTTCTACACCCTCACACCACCCCACATCCACCCCCATTTCATGTATTGTAATTCAATACCCTTTCTTTGAGGTCCACTTAAAATCACCATAGAGTCAGAAATATCATCCTGTGCTGTGCTTTTTTAAAAAACAAGCTAGGACTATAAAGGTTGATTAGCATAGTACTGCAGTACTTGTAGTATTTTCATATATTGTACTTGTTTCATTTCCTTCTCTTACAGGTGTGCATGTAAACAAAATCTTGTCTCATGCAGCATTTATCAAAGTGCAGTTTTGTTTAGTGGGAAAACAAGGTTCAAAATAGACTTTGAGAAAGGCAGAGTTTTATAATAAATAGTTTCTTTGTTCACAATTTAGTTGTATTTGAAAGCAGTAGAAAGGAGTCATATTACTTTGTTTTAACTAAAAAGTCAAGGTAGCATAAGTCTCTCTTGTCCAATTTGATACCGGTATTGTATGCCTCCTTTCACTAAGGGTAAAGAATGGCACTAAAAGCATGAAAATATCTTGAACGTTTGATTGGAGCCATACTGCTTTGCTATCCAGTTGTCCCCATTAGAAATACCTTCAGAATTTTAGTTGCAGTGGGGGCTGTTCCAATTCTTTCCTTATGATCTGGAAATAGATAAAGCAGACTGAATGTGGGATCTCTAAAAGAGACAGAAATCTTTATCTTTCTGTGTTTCACAATTTTATTATTTATTTCAAAAATAGTTCTTCAAGATGGTCCTTTCCCTTTTTGTTTTATTCTCAAGAGTTTGTTAACTAAATGTAGGACGGTTGGAAAGTTCTTACCTTGTTTGTTTGCACCTGAGCTCCACTGTCTGGGTGTATTTTTTTTTAAAAAACCTATATTTTCTTGAGTACAATGTTAACTTTTGCAATAACTGTGATGAAGCAAGTCTGTTCAATTTTTGTTCAGATTTGTTCAAACTTTTTTGCTTGCCTGCATCACTATATTTGCTAATCCTATCGGGCAATGAGGGCGTCATCGTTTTATTGCTACATTGGAAATGAGACATGCAGTTGGCAAAAGCAGTAGGGAAGACAAACAGTTGAAACAAACCATGTTCTAAGATCGTTTTATCAGGCGGTTGTAACTTCCAGGGTTATTTTTGTGAGACTGGGGCATAAATATGTTGTATAGCTACTAAGAAAGAAAGCTGGTTCTACTTACAATGAAATTAAAATACATTTCATTACCCAAAACAAAACTAAATGCATTCACTTGACATCTGCAGTTGAATTTAAATGTTTCTTCTCTAAATTGGGATAATATACTTTATAGGTGTTTCCCCTAACAATTTTCAAGTATGAATATAGCAAACCTGCTTTCAAACCTAATGAACGTACCCTTTTTAAACCTAAGATATCAGCCTTTTGCAACCCAGAAGCAGGAAAGGGTATTCACCCCTCATCATGTCTAGCTATCTTGAGAGCCGGAAATCCAACAAATCTGGAAGGCATCATTTTAGGGAAGAAATCTCATCTTTATAATGAGGAGCATGATTCATTAGTATGTGACACATGCACTCAGGGCAGTTACAATATTAAACAATTGTGTTTCTGCAATCTGAAAATCTGATCATTCCAGCCCTGATATTTATTATTAAGTTTAAATAGTTGCAATTATGATTAGTTTTAATAACTGGTTTAAGTGGCAAAATGTTGTAGGTAGAGATCTTGTATTTCTTATTCCTAGCTGATGTACTTTTAGTGTTAACTATGGCACGTACAGAGTTACATATAGAGAACTAATAGAATGCCTTTTGTTTGTGAAGATTTACTGATTGAACGAAAGGGCTACTTTGATAACAAGGTGTTCTACCTCTATTGTTACATGAGTGGCACTTTTGTGAAAGGTACTTCTTGATCGGCTCTTTCTGTATTTTTTATTACTTTTCATCTGCTCTTGATGGTCCATCAAACCTCTGGAGCAGATTTCAAAGATTTCAAAGATAGTGTAAGAACTGAAGAAGCTTCTTGGATGAGAAGCAATACATCTTCAAGGAAAAACAAAGTCCTGTTGTCTTTTGAAAAAGCCCCTTTGGGACAACCATGACTTGTATCTCCATACTCCGTAACTTCTTTCTCAGCAGACAAGAACCATTGACTATAAGCCATGGTGTTGTTTATATTATAATTATCAATCAGTTTCCAAGAATGTTTAACTTGGATATGTGTTAGTTGAAGAAACTTAAGAATTCATAATTGTGTGAAGGAACAGAGGATTTTTAATATAGAACTTTAGGTACAGAACTTTTGAGATACTACTATTTTTTAGTCTTTCTAACAAAGCCACAACAGGTTGTTATTAGTACTATATTATAGAAGTCTGATTACTCCTTTTTAGCCTAATAAATTTTAGTGTCTTCAGATAACAACTGTCAAATGTATTGGAGTATGATGAAATAAGCTGCAGGTCTTGAAATGTTTTAATTAATTTTATTGTCTTAATTAAATTTATTGGTCTGAAAAGATTCCTAATTTTTGGATACTGTAGACTAACGTTCTTTTCCTACAGTGTTTAATATTAAGTATTTAGCTATAATATAACAGCCACTTCTTGCAACAAATTATTCTCACTTTGGTCAGATACAGTAGAAAATCACTGTTCTTAACATCTATTCAAAATCCATAGATTCATGTCTAGTTTTCTGTTACCCACATACCAAGTTTGAAGTTTGTTTGTAAATGGGAGTCCACTCATGTTACTTTGAATTTTTTTTTCTAATGTTAATTCTCTTCTTTCCTACCACCAGTAGTAGATTCAGTTTAAGATTACAAAACATGGTTATAATGCTGATTGTGTTAGGTGTATGCTTGGGTCTAAAACATAGTAAAAGAAAAATAACAGAATTAGACAATATGCAAACAAACTGGGAATTGATTATTGAGGGAAAAACTTCTATGTTTTTGTAGATTTTCACGGGTAGAGGTATGCACGTTTTGGTGTATTTGGGTCTTTTCCCGTGTAAGATTGAGAGTATCTTCATGACGTTTTGACAAGATCCCACTCGTCATCTTCAGGCTGGTGTCTTCGGCTTCGTGCTTCTGCAAGGAAAGCGTATTAGTGTACTAGAAAATTGTCTAGCTTGTCTTTGACATGGGGCCAGATGACAAACATATCATCTACATATCTGAGCCATAATTTTGGTTTATAAGTAGTTTGTTCCAACAGCCTAATTTCTAATCCCTCCATGAACAGATTGGCAATAACTGGGGAGAGCGGTGATCCCATTGGTGCCCCTTGCGTTTGTTTGTATCTTTGTCCTTTATACATGAAATAGGTCTTAGATAGGCA
The DNA here is from genome assembly GCA_022577455.1 of Arizona elegans. Lineage (NCBI taxonomy): Eukaryota > Metazoa > Chordata > Lepidosauria > Squamata > Colubridae > Arizona > Arizona elegans. The sequence continues at coordinate 176,631,651 of JAKOOJ010000001.1, forward strand.
ATGCTCTGCCAATTCTATGATGTGGTTTGGTGGTTGATATTTCTTTTTGATCATTGCTAGAGCTTCTGCAATGGGTACTTGGGTGAATAATGGACCACATCAAAGCTTACAAGTAGGTCACCCTGCTCTATGCGTTGGTTTCTCAGAATTTCTATGAGATGATATGCGTTCTGCACATAAGAAGCAATCAATTCCACAAACGGTTGTAGTTGTTTGGCTAAATATCTAGCCAAGTTTTGCATCGGAGAGCCTATGGAGCTAACTATGTCTGAGAGGTATGCCCTCTTTATGTATTTTTGAGAGGCCATATAGTTTTGGACATCTCGATGACTTCTGTCTAGGAATGATTGTTTGTTGAACTTCTTTATCTATGGGGCTGGCCTTTATCTTGGTTTTGGTAGTTTTTTCCAAATATGTGGTTGGGTCAGTACTTAGGGGTTTATACGTAACGTCTTGGAGGAGCTCGAGCAACTTTTTATCATAATCCACTGTATTCATTATCACCGTAGCATTGCCTTTGTCTGCGGGCAATATGATTATGCTATCATCCTTTCTTAGTTCCTGCAATGCTCCGTATTCTTCTCTGGGCAGATTACTTTTAGTGGGTTTACTAGTGCAGATAATGTTAGTAACCTCATGTCTAATTTTATCAGCATCCTCAACGTTAAGTTTTGTCAAGCTGGCTTCCACTTCACATGTCATTGTTTCTATGGGAATTCTTTTGGGCGCTACTGCAAAATTAAAGCCCTTTGTTAAGACACTTGTTTCTGCTGTAGTCAGCTCTCTGTTAGAAACATTATGAACTACCTGTTTCAAATGGTGCTGTACTACTTTAGGGGGTCTCCCTTGATTTTCTAAGTTTTCAAATTTCTTTTGATGTCTGTTACTTTTGTAAAAGGTCTCAGTTTCAGTCCTCCAAATGGCCAGTAGTTTTATTTTGTCCCACAGAATAGGTTGAACTGTGTTACTTATTTTCAGATGCAGAGTTAGTAAATCCTTGTTTGTTTGATCTAATAAGAACCTTTTGTTATGGAGTTCATTTCTCAATAATGCCATTTCTGTTCTTCGTAAAATACGTTTGATAGAAGCAGACATAGGGTGGAATTTAACTATAAAACATGTTGGTATAACTCCTTGGTCTTGACAACAACGTAGGAAACTTAGATCACATAATATTACAGCCCTTCTTACTTCAAAATTTTCATAGGTCCTAGTTTGAAGTAATAAGGGCTGTAATATTATGTGATCTAAGTTTCCTACGTCCAAAATTCTGACAACGCATAGAGCAGGATGACCTACTTGTAAGCTATGATGTGGTCTCATTATTCACCCAAGTACCTGTTATAGAAGCTCTAGCAATGATCAAAAAGAAATATTAACCACCAAACCACATCATAGAATTGGCAGAGCATTGCCTATCTAAGACCTATTTCATGTATAAAGGACAAAGATACAAACAAACGCAAGGGGCACCAATGGGATCACCGCTCTCCCCAGTTATTGCCAATCTGTTCATGGAGGGATTAGAAATTAGGGCATTGGAACAAACTACTTATAAACCAAAATTATGGCTCAGATATGTAGATGCTACGTTTGTCATCTGGCCCCATGTAAAAGACAAGCTAGACAATTTTCTAGTACACTTGAATAACATTCACCCGAAGATGCAGTTCACTATGGAAATGGAGATTGAAAATCAACTCCCATTCTTAGATGTATTAATATACAAGAAAACTGATGGCACTCTAGGACATAGTGTCTACCAAAAGAAGACACACACAAATCAATACCTAAAGGCACACTCACACCATCATCCTTCGCAAAATAAATTCAGTGGCAAAAACCTTAATTACTAGAACTAAACATCTAGCAGATGAGGCACATGTACAAACAGAGCTTCAGACTCTCACAGAAGTATTAATAGCAAATGGGTTCAACGAAAATAAAATTAAAAGTATAATCCGGCAAGGGACATTAGGACAGAGCGAAACCCAAGAAGAAGAACAGAATATGGGAAAAGCCATCCTGCCCTATATAAAAGGGACCACCGATAAAATTAGTAAGATATTACAGAAACACAAAATAAAAACAGTATTCCGCACAGATAGAAAAATATCGATGATGTTAAGAAACCCCAAGGATAAAATTGAACTGGAAAATCAAGGGGTATAGAAGTGCCATGTGCTTTCTGTCAGTCATCTTACATTGGACAGACAAATAGACGAATAGATGTGCGTTTAGAAGAACACAAAAACGCATTGAAAAAAGAAGAGCGAACTTCTTCCTTGGTACAACACATGAAGGCCACGATATATAATATCGACTTCAACAATACTAGAACAGTGGTGAAAGAGGAACATCTTAATAAGAGAATAATTAGGGAGGCTATCGAAATTGAAAAGAGGCCGCAGAATATGAATAGACGAGATGACGCTTCTAGGTTATCAAGCATTTGGAGACCTGCACTGAGGGAAACTCGAGTTTTAACATCAGAGGATAGGCAGAGATTCCAACAGGCAACCAGTGGTGGTGTAACGCCTGCCAGAGTCCTTCCCTCTTTGCAGATGATAGCTAGCAATAGGGAGAGAGAGAGAACCGAGCCAGAAGATAGGCTGAGATCTCATCAAGCAATCCGTGGTGTTGTGATGCCTATCAGAATCCTTCCTTCTCTGCAGTTGACAGTTAGTAATAGGGAACCAGAGAAATCTGGGCCTTTAACACGCAGTCAGGTTGCAGTTAGGATAATGAAGCAGGAGAAAAAACTGCTGCCCTCCAATCAGGACACAGAGTTGCAGGCTAACCAGCATACGTCAGCAGCAGCAAACATAGAAAAGCGACAACTCTGATCTCTCAGCATACCCAAGCTTCCAAACTGAAAGTAGAGGCCTGATGATGACAAGTTAGAGAGCTTGTCGAAACGTTGCCAAAAAGAAAACTTTTAAAGTGTTGGTTAGGATTTTAGACAGAGTTACAAAGTGTTTTGTTGGGATTTTGGAGGATCTTAAGCTGGGATTTTAGCCAGGATTTTAAGCATTTCAACTAACAGACTTTTAATGACGCGGGAAAACACCCGAGATTTTAATTTTTTACATACACACACCTGCGAAAACTTGAGAAGACACATACTTATATAAATATAAGTATGTATATATAAGTATGTATCTCTCTATATAAATATATATATATATATAGAGAGAGAGAGAATTCTGCAAGAGAGAACTAAATATTTTAATAGGAAAATGGCTAGTACGAACTGTATGACAGAATTGAAATAGGAAAATATTATATGTGTTCTAATATAAGGAACCTTGTTAAGCAAGTTAAAACTATTTACAAATAACTTAAAAATGCTTTAGGCCATTATCGCAAAACCTGGAAATGCTTTTATACTTAACTGGAATAGTCTTTAAAAAATAGTCGTAAGAAAAGCGGAAAAATCAATTCTCTGTGAGTAATAATGTACTGAACTTCTCTGAGTTTCTTTTTATTACAAATAATGTTGGGTGAGTTAAAATGACATCTATATCCAACACTATTTTATAGAGTTTTAATGCAAAAATAACCATTTTTTTTCTGATGCTATCAATGATTTAAATGATTTTAAAGTAATCTGCTGATTCAGTCTGACTCAATCTGTTATAAAAAAAACTAGAAAAGCAAAATATAGTGCTTCATTAAAAAAATAAGCATAGGAAGAAAGAAAAAGTAATATGTACATTGAGAACTTCCCAGATTTGGAAAACATAAGTAATGTTATTATACAGTCCTGAAAAATGTATATTCTTGAACCAATAGCAACAGTTTGGGACCTGACAAATATAATAAGTTAATTTAATATTGTATTGTGTTTCTGAGCAGTTTTGTAAATTTTGAATTACAATATATTCATTTTTTCAACAGTCTGATTTGAATAGGAAAAATAATAAGATACATAGCTACTGTGATTTTATATAGTTGCTTTAGGTTGATACCTGCTTGTCCTGTTAGCCTTGAGACACCATTTCTTAATTCTCACAATAATTGGCAATGTTTTTAGAGTCATCTTAGAATTTGATTGGGATATTCATTGTGGATTGTACAGTTTCTTTTATATAACCATTTAACCAGACACAGCCAACTGCATTTGAAAGTCATTTTTCCATGTGATTGGATGGAGGTGAACAGGGAGACAGATAACTTCAATTGAATGGGTTGAAACTGAATAGTTCTGGAAGATTTATTGATTTATTCCCCCACCCCCCAATGAAGAGTTAGTTACCTAAAAGTTTGTAGTGTAATTTTTGAGTTGATATGTTACAGTACATTAGGGAAAAGCAAATCACTATGTTGTTTCTTTAACATACAAATTTTTAAAAAATTAAAGAAAATGCTACTGCTGATTTATGATGATTCTTGGATTGTTTCTGTATTGTATGACAGCTGGTTTTGACTAATTTTCTGTTTAATGGTGAAAGATTATCAGATCCCCACCCCCCCCCCATCTAGAAACTTGTACTTAAAAGTATAACTTCCTAATAATGGATACTTCCTCTGTTATTTTTGCATGTGTAAAATAAATGCCTTAAAACTAAAGTTCTGTAAATGCAGGTAAGAAATATGCAGCAATTCACTTCATGTTGCTTAGTAATAATTGAACTCTGGAACCAGAAAACACTAAGGGAGAGAGCTGAGGAATACAGAAAAATTATTAGAGTTTATCACCAAGTTTCTACATTTTTTGTATGACATAATTTTGTGAAAGGAAGATTGTGTTGCTTGGCAAATCAGTAATGCTCAGCTGTTCAACTGCAGAACAGCCTGACCATTTAGAAAAAGAATAGCTATTATTTGGGGATTTTTTCCCCATAACTAGTTAATTAATAACAAGCATAAAAGTGGAATGCACCCTCATTTGGCCCATTGGTTAACTAGCGAAATGCAAGAATATGTTGCATCTGTAAAAATATTGTACAAAATAAATCTATATAATACATGCTACAGTACAGTTTAACTATGTTTCATTGTTAAGCATTTTGTTCTCTCTATGATGCCTATTAAAATTCTCTCTCTCTTTTTAAAGATTTTAGCAAAGCGATGTCTCAGGCTGGTACCTCCCCATTCCAGGAAGCTATTAGGCAAGAACTGGAATATACTATGAAAATGGAACTGGATAAAATACTTGGAACTGCACCACAGAATGAACTACAGGTTAGAATTAAAACAAAATTACAGTATGTTCTTGAGTAGATCCTGTTTTTGTAATGTTCAGAATTTTGGGATATATATGGGATAAGTACAGTACCTAGGCAAATGTTCTGGAATTTGTCAGAGAAACAAAGGAATTTTAAGTGCAGCCACTTCAAGAGCTTTGTTGTTCTTAAACATCTCCTTTAGGATTACATGTAATAATATTAAACAATGTAAGTTAGAAAGCAGTTTTCTATGCATTCTTTCCATTTTGGGATAGATTAACTGATGCACAATAAAATATGATTTTTTTTCTATATTTTTTGTGCTTATCTGTTTTGCCTTCAGCAACTTTATTATCTTTTGTTGACACTTCTTGATTTCACACAGTGAAACATCCTAAGCAGTTGGCAAGCATGACAACTCTAACAATAGGATAGAGGGGCAAGAAGTAATAGATACATAAAAACTATTTATAAATAAAGTTATATCAAGTGAATTTTAAGGAGTGCATGTGTGTATACGTGCATATCATAAGCATTTAGCATGTGTATGTGTGAAATGCTAAAAGGTTATGATGGTTAGTGCAATAATCATTGGTAAGAAAATTCTTATGCATTCACTTTATCTTGCATAGCAATGGGAAGAAGAAATAGAAAAAAGAGGAAACAATGTTTTTATTTTTTTTAAAAATGGTATACAAATTGTTTAGGTATGCAAGTAATTGTTACATATTTGAAAGTGTTCATATCTAACCCAGAAATAAATTAGCATAAGAAAGGATAACTTTCCTCATTACAGTGATATCTTCAGTTTCCAATAATACTTGCAAATGTTGAAAACAAAGACATAGAAATAGAAACTGCTGATAATGATGATATTGTATTCCAGTTCAGAAAAAAAAAAACAGATTACATAGATGCAGGCATACATATGCAAAAGTGTATTTTGAGCCTTGGATGCTTTCCTTTTTCTTAGCTTTTTAAAAATTACTGCCTTCTACATTGTTTGAGGCAGTGAAACATAGAATTCTAACACATTGATTTCTTTGCACTAATATATCTTTGATAATTCCTTTTCTGTGTTTTGTTTGCCTGCTGCTTCTAAGGATATAAAAAGATGGCTACATTTTTTAGAATCTAGTAACATCTAGCCTTGCTCCATTTGAAATTAAAAATTAAAAATAATTCTATAACTACAGGTAGTCCTTGTTTAGAGACCATTTGCAGTTACAACAATGATAAAGTAACCTTATGACAGCATTTTACAGCTTTCACAGCTCTGTAAAGTAAAGCAAAGCTAGAGTAAGATCATAACTAGAGTCATAGTTTCACTTAGTGATTGGTTTGCTTAATGATCAAGTTGACAGATCCACTTGTAGTTACTAAACAAGAAATTTATAATTATTGCCTGAATAAACTATACTTTTCAGCTTTATTCACTCCAGATAGTGAGATAGGAGGCATATAAATTTAATAAACAATAAATATATTTCCCTGACCAAATCAAGTAAGTTATGATATATGTTACACTGTATAACATAAACAACAGTGTGCTAAAATAAGTATTGATATATTTTAATTTTATGCAACATTTCCAATTTTTCCTCTCAAAAATGAAAGAGAAATGGCTCTATTTCTGTTGCCTCACATTTTACAATAATTTTATATCTCTGTTTTGCATAAGTCTTAGCAGAAGTTAAAAATAATCTGCTTCAATTTCCTTTTTCAGCACACTAAAAAGGACCTGGAAGGATTTCAAAAGCTCTTTCACAGATTCTTACAAGAAAAAGGACCATCAGTAGACTGGGGAAAGATTCAAAGACCTCCAGAGGATTCTGTAAGTTACAGCATGATGTGAATTACCAATTTCTTGTGGATCTCATTGTTTTTTAAATATCATATTCTGACTTACCCAGGGATTTTGAAGAAGTTTACACTAAGCTATACGAAGGAATTGGGTTTTGACTTGAAGGAATAAAAGCCAACAGCCATGATGTATCAGGATATCAGTTTGCCTAAAGATAAAATGTTACTATCCTCGACAATATCTGTCACTTATCTTTGAGTCATTAAAGGGGGCTTCTAAAAAAATAAGTCCAGGAATTAGAGTAACAAATATATAAGGTTCCCTAAAGCATCATCTTTGCTGGCATTCAATGTTTGCAATAAGATTTATTGAATCAGTTTTGGTTACCTAGTTTTACTTCTGCAGCCACTCAGTACTTAATCTAAACTTGTTGCTTGCAAACAGGAACAGAGTATTTCAAGATAGTAACCAAACACAGTGGTTGGGAAGAACAGCAATAAGTCTTTGGATTGCTTTCACCAATATAGACAATTCTGCAATGCTGTCTGGATGAAAATTTTGTCTTATGTAGCTAAAACCAAAATTTAAATCTTTACTGCATGTTTTATTTTGCAATTCTTTTTTACAATAAAATACTATAAACAGTATAGTTATTCTAACATGCTTATCACCATTGCTTTCCTTTCAGATACAGCCATATGAGAAGATAAAAGCAAGAGGATTACCTGATAGCATTGCTTCAGTTTTAAACAAGTTAGTTGTGGTGAAACTTAACGGTGGCTTGGGCACCAGTATGGGATGTAAAGGTCCCAAAAGTCTCATTGGTGTACGGAATGAGAATACATTCCTGGATTTAACAGTTCAACAGATTGAGGTGGGTAGCATATATGTGAGTTCTCCTTGTTAAATAATTGTCATAAAATCTCTGGCTATGATTTACAGAGAGCCTATGCAAAACACTAAAACCCCAGTGGGAAAGTCGACTTGCATTATGCTGAAATCTATTTTCTTTTGGGGGGGTCTATTTCAAGAATCTTACAATCACTCCAGCTACCTCATATTGATGTATCATTACTTTTTAGCATATAACTACTTGTAAAAGAGCACCTGAGAGCAAATTGGAATAAAATATTAAGAGTACTGAAAAAGGTGGGGGGTTTTTTGTCATTACCATTCCAAAAGCTATATGAACATAAGAATATAAGCAGTGTTCTGTTGAATTGGACCCCTGGCTCATCTGATGCAGCAGTCTGTTCTCAAAATGGCCAACCAACCGCACAAGGAAGCCCACAAATCTCTCAGCAGATGACTTTCAGAGGCAGTCACTCTGCTATCAATACCAATAGTCATTGATCCCCACATGTCCCCATGAAACATTAATTGGTGTTAGAGGCAAGTAGTAATGTTTTACACTAGTGCTTATTAATCCATTTGGTAGAAGGTTATTAAAACAGCAATACCATAAGCTTCCTTCAGTAAGTTTATTATAGACACTAGATGACTTTTCATGACATAATGAATTTGAGATGGTGTTGCTTATGTCAAGGATAGCATTGGTCCAAGAGTTTTTGGAAAACATTTATGTTTTGGCTGTTGTTTCTCAGGTTGTGTAAAAAAAAAATTAGAACTTGAAAATATTGTTGATCCTGCTGTCCATTCCATGCTTTGTCCAATTTGATTGAATGAAATTTTCTGTTTTGTTGCCTGCAATCAGCAATTATATGAAATTTTGCAGATTGGATCTTCAAAGCACAAACTAACTTGCAGAATCACATTCCAATTACTGCATTTTAAAATGGATTGTGGATTGAGTGGTAATTCGAGTACTCTGTATAGACAAAGACCAATGAGAAGTTTGAAAATGAAATAGATTGACAGTAGATTGTATTTTTGGATATTCTTTCACTCAGACAGAGTAATCATATTGAGCAATAGCTTTGAGCATTACCTTTCTGAACTCCATTCATTGTATAGAGTTGGGTGGAGCAGGGAGCAAGAAGGGGGAAGTATCAGTGAAAGGACCTCGTAGTCACATGGAGCCTTTTTGTTTTTGAGGAATATTTGAAAGGCAGTTATTGCTGACTACATTATTTCAAATACAGTGTAAGCTTTTCAAGAGTGTAGTGTTCCAAATGGCAAGATAAAGAAAGAAAAAAAAAAGTGGCTTGTGAGGAAAGTATGCTGTCCAGGCTTGGTTGCTACGAGACTGCAATAATAAAGGTGAATTAGTTCAAAAAACCAAAGCATGACAGTTACTGGCACCAATACTAGTAGTTGAGCCATCTTGTCAGTCTTCAGTTAACTTCAATGTGTTGAGCTAAAAAAAATTTTTTTTGTTTGTGATGGGGGAGGGGTAAATGATGATTTATACTTTTGCAGCACAATTTACCTCTTTTGTATATACATCATAATATTGCATACACATTAGAAAGTGGCATAGCTTGCATTGTGACAGCATCTTTGGCATTTTTATGAAAGCCTTCAATCCTCCTGGCCCCTCTAGAATTATGGTAAATAAAGGGTTTTTTTAATATTAAAAATGCCCTCCCTTAGTAATCAGGTTGATGGCAAAGACTTAGTTAAAGCTTCAATCACTGTATATTTCCGATTTCCTTTGCTTTCTTTGTATCTTCGGTAGTTTTTAAGTGTTAAGTAAATGCTGTAAAACTTTTAAACAGAAACTAGGGTTTATTAAACATTTTCTTATTGAACTTGCTGTTTAAACTTTTAATGCATAAATGTTGCTTTTGTATGCGTGCCTTCGAGACAGTCCCTGCTGTTTCAGAAGTGATTGGCCCTTGCCTCTTTCCTTGGCTGAGACAGAGTGACTGCCAAGGTCATCCAATTGGCACAGTCTCTCAGTTTCCAGCCTTAACCACCACACTAGACTGAATGTATGTCCTGCCCTCTGTACTAAAGAATATTTGAGCCAGCTTACAAATAAATAATAGAGGAATAGACGACAACTATGGTGTTGCAACTATGTTGAAAAACATTTGTAGGTTGGAAATATTTCAGTTTTCATACAGATAAAAGTATTTTCAAAACAGGAAACATAACTTTAGATAAAGTACATATATTGTTGCATGCATCAAGTTAGGAAAGATATTCTTTACAAGGAAGAAAGGAAATTCCTCTTCAGAGCTGCTCTCTGCAGTTTCCATAAACACTTGGGTTATATTTGTCATTCTTCCTAATTAGGGATAGCTATTTATGCATTGAAAGGTTTTACTCAATAAACAATTCTAATTTTATAACTAAGAATGTGAACTTGGTATGTGTTCCTCTTATTTTCTGAGGGAAAGTTTCTTGAGCGGAACACAAGAAGTAATAGGAGGTGGAGTTTATAAATGGTAGGTGATTGAGAACATTTCTGAATCAGGAAGCTACCATAGAAAAAGCCACATCTTCCAGCCTGATTGATATATTTTGGACCAATTAATCTTTATAGGTTCAATAGCAGGTTCCTCCCACTGGAATGTAAGGCATAAATTATCATTTCTATTGAAGGCAGACTCCTCCCCTGGTAAGGGCTATCACTCGCTATCTTAAAATGATGACAGCAATAGGAGCCAGTTATATCGAAAAGAATTTCATTGATTGTAAGAAAGATGAGCTGAGTTAGAGAGGAGCTATCTTATTTGGGTTATCTAGTTTTGGAAATCTAGTTATTGAACTTCGATATTGTTAAATTTTAAATGTCATATATCATATATTTTTAGACTGTTATTTCTGTAACTGTTTTATCTTTTTCTTTTCTTTTTTTTTTGAAAAGGCCTTTGGGCTATTCAATAAAAGAACTACCACTAGTAATAGCAGGTTCCGATGAACACATTTTTGCAGTATTGTAGTGGAATTTGGATATGACTAAAATATGAATGAAACCAGGCAGTTTAACGCTTATTATGGACATTGAAGACAGAATTGGTAAAGACAAATTGGTGAAGACAAACTTGGTAAAAAGCTATTCTAGACAATGCCACTAATTAGCTGTCCAAGAGAAAGTAGGCCTAATGAACAGCAGGGTTTCATTCTCTCTGTTGACAAAAATGGATGAGGCGGTAAAGATACAACTTATTATTTTTTATTTGTTAAATTTATAGGCTGCCCATCTCGCAATTGAGCGATTCTGAGCAGTTCATGTTCTTCCTTGTCCATTTTCAAAACTATATTCCAACACTACCAGTTTGTACCACCTCACTAGGAGAGCTGTTCCCCATATTACATTATTGCATGACCAAACCCAACAATTCTTTGCAGCTGATGAAAATGATGGAGTACATCATTTTCCTCGTAAGTGGCTAATGGCAATTAAGTGGCATTTGTCTGTCTATCTGTTTGTCTATCTATCATCTATCTATCTATCTATCTATCTATCTATCTATCTATCTATCTATCTATCTACAAATTTACAAAACCACCTGACTGATACATAAGTGATTTTGAGTGGCTTATAAAATTTTAAATTCCATTATAAATAAAAAACCCACTTCAACTCCCCTCCCTCCCCAAGTCAGCAACAGTACAATTAAATCCACTTGATTTATTGATTTATTTATGGATCAAGCCACTTGATCCATTTGTGGTCACCAGGCCCACTGATCAGACTCCTTGACTAGGCCCATGAAAAGCAACAGTGTGGGGAGCCAACCACACCTCAAGGGGAAAGAAGTTCAGTAAAGAAGGGGCCACCACCAAGAAGGCCCTTTTTTGTGGTTCCACCAGATGAGAATCTAATCAATGGAATCTGTATACATACCCTGTCTTCCCTTCTTAGTGGGCCAGATAGACGTAATATTTTCCATCATTACTGCCTGATGCAGTCTTCAGAAACGAGTGATCCATACCAATCAATTTCAGTTAAGCTGGTGTGTGCACATATATGTCTGTGAATGTGAATCTGTAGCTAATCATCCATCTTCCCACATCACAAATGTTTAAATGATTGCAGATCTTCAAAAGAAAAATTGCTACTGAATAAAGACTTCTAGCTTGTTTACTACCTAACAATCGAACTGCATCACAACATAACTCCATCTCTGATTTATGCGGTGATGAAGTTGTATATTCCCTACATTGGTAATGTGAAAAGCACTTAGCATATAAAAATGATAACACACTAAGTGCTAATTTAAGTCATTTGTCTCTTGCAAGATCTTCATTTTCATTTTCATGAGACAGATTTTTCAAAGAACCTTGCAGTTAGTATATTTAGTAAGAAATATATTTAGTGATGATTCAAACTGAATTTTTGGCATAAGGGATTCACTTATTTTTACAGGGTTAAGCATCACCATTATTATTCAAAGCCCTTGATTGATTGAACTAGATGATTAAATTTTGTGACTGTATTTTAACTGTATCTGATTGCTTTGATACAAATATAAAGCTGGAATATGGAGGTTATATTTAGCAGATATTTTATAGCAATCATTTTAACATTTTAGGTGTAGTTTGAATTAGAAGCCTGTGTGTTTGTTTTTCCAGTTGATTAACTGTTGTCTTGTAAATACACATGTTTAATAGCTCTTGAACATTAGATATCTTTAATGTTAGCGAAATGTTTAAAATAATATTTTATTTTTGTAGCATCTAAATAAGACTTACAATACAGATGTTCCTCTAGTTCTGATGAATTCCTTCAATACTGATGAAGATACAAAAAAAATCTTGCAGAAATACAGCCACAGTGGTGTGAAAATCCATACTTTTAATCAAAGCAGGTATTTATAGTTCAATTTTAATAATACCAATAGCTTAGCAATAGCTTTTAGACTTATGTACCGCTTCACAGTGCTTTATACCCCTCTCTAAGCAGTTTACAGAGTCAGCATATTGCCCCCAACAATCTGGGTACTCATTTTACTGACCTCAGAAGGATGGAAGGTTGAGTCAACCTTGAGCCTTGTAAGATTCAAACTGCCAAATTGCAGTCAGCCGGCAGTCAGCAGAAGTAGCTTGCAGTATTGCATTCTAACCACTGCACCATGGCAGCTCTTATAATAAAAGTTATGTAGTTGCAGAATAGCATTTAAGGAGGCCAGTCAATTGTTATGTAAATAGTAGCAATAAAAATCTTCAATCTGTTATATAGGCTTTAAGCATTATTTTTTTAAATTACAAAGAAGACTGTTACATAACTACAATGAATAAAATTGTAAATGAGATGTAGATGAATGAGTGTTTTGAGATAATTTTTTTCTTTATGTTTATGGATTCAGTTTTCTAATACTGTCTCCTCATGTGAAAAGCTGCATTTTTTTCTCTCACATACATTTCCCTTAGCTTTCTGTGATATTTGAAGAGCTTGGTTACAGTTGTCCCATGGAAAACCAGCTTTTCCCAGATAGGGCTGTATGTATATTAAATTTCCTTTTAAAATTACAGTTCTCAATTATAAACTACATATGAGCTTTTGGTTTCATAATCATGCTATAATAAGTAATTAATGATTGATATTTCCTCCTGACATTGAATTGATCCAGTGGTGCCTCACCTAATGTTTCAGCTGCTACCCTGAGGGCTTTTTTTTCCCCCCCAGGTATCCTCGAATTAATAAGGAGTCTTTACTTCCAGTAGCAAAAGATGTGTCTTACTCAGGAGAGAACACAGAGGCTTGGTATCCCCCTGGCCATGGAGACATCTATGCAAGTTTCTATAATTCTGGATTGCTAGATATTTTTATTGAAGATGGGAAGGAATATATTTTTGTGTCCAACATAGATAATCTTGGGGCTACTGTTGATCTCTATATTCTCAATCATCTCATGAATTCGCCAAATGGAAAAAGATGTGAATTTGTTATGGAAGTCACCAATAAGACAAGGGCAGATGTGAAGGTATTTAATTCAGTTGATTTCATTGAATGTAAAATCTGTATACTTCAGTTTAAAGAAAAGGATTGCTAAATTATTATACTCCCCATTTGCAACACACTGATCCTCTAGAAATGTATTTCTCCCACCCCATTCTTGGTCTGTGAACCAGATCTGCAGACCACGTCCAATGGCAGGAAGTAAGACCCATTCTTATTGATAGAGATTCATTAGTTACACATTCCCACTCTGGAAATGCTAATTCTTTTTCTACCTTCTTCCACTACTGACAGTGTTTCTGTACATTATGCATTTAGAGTTTTATATTGTATGTTCCATAGCTATGAAATCAATTACTTTTGCCTTTTATTTTGCATTTCATTGAGGTTTTCCTAAGTATTTATCACATAAGACATAATTTGAGAGGATGGTAACTGAGAAAATACCTAATAAAAATGTTTAATTTTTTAAATTGCTTTTCAGATCGCTTCCAAAATAGATATGGTTTTTAAAAAAGTGTTTTTAAAAACAAAAGTATGCATGCATGCAGTTACAGTGCCTCTTAAGATGTAGTATCCTGCATAATACAGTGCATAAAGGAAAACAGTGTGGGAAATGAATCCCATTGGACTTAATACAATATAGTTCCAAAAAGATATATAAAAAATTACATTATATTGCTGTGAGAAAAATAAAATAAAAGAACTTTTTGTCCAATATTAAATCTATTACAACAGTGGACTAAATTATGCCATGGCAAAATATATGTGGGTTTTTAAAGCTAAAGTAATTGCAATTAGATCTCACTGAAACTAGTGGTACCAAATAATTGTTGTGACCAAAGCCATACATTTCTTTAGACATTTGTTTAGGTACTGTGACAGATTTCTATTTAATAAAGGCCATCTTTACTTTTGCAGGGTGGTACGCTTACACAGTATGAAAACAAACTGAGGCTAGTTGAAATAGCTCAGGTGCCAAAAGCACATGTTGATGAATTCAAGTCTGTTTCAAAATTCAAAATATTCAACACAAACAACCTGTGGATTTCACTATCTGCAATTAAAAGGCTGCAGGAACAGAATGCTATTGATATGGAAATTATTGTAAATCCAAAGGTAAGCCTGTAAATAATTGAAGTCTGGAATTGCGGTGGTGAGAATAACATTATGAATCCTCTTGAGCTGATCAACTAGAGAGGTAGTTCAAACTCTATTTACATTTATGGCTCTCCTGTCTTCAAAATAGTATTTGTAGGAATGTATAAGTATATCAGATCAATCTGGAAAAGTATTTCAAGAGCACATTAATAATCTTTAGTGTTTCTGTAATTTTAGTCTATATTATTCTTGGAGGAATGCTTATTATCTTTTACTTAACATTCACATTTAACATTTTTCAGATAAACCTATCTTTAAAATGTTCCATTTTCATTTGATAGATCACAAAATGATCCTTAGAGAGGGAATATTTTCATCTCTCTAGGATAACGTAAGGGGAAATTATGCTCATTTTCATGTTCCTGTCAACACTTAATTATGAAACAACGTCTAACTTACGTTCTTTGTTTGGAGAACTGGCAGAGTAACATGTAAAATAAAACTTGGCTTCCCATTTCCCAAATTCATGGGAAAATCCCTTGTGTATGATCCCTCTGTGACTAGAATAACAGTTTTTCAGAGACATTTTGATTTCAGGCTTATCAAACCTAATGTTTCTAAGCTCACTTGAATTGAATTGAATTGAATCGAATCTGTAAAACTCAGCTAGCTAGCATATCCCATGATTTTGAACACTTTCTCTTCCAGACTTTAGATGGTGGTTTAAATGTTATTCAACTGGAGACTGCGGTTGGTGCTGCTATTAAAAGTTTTGAGAACTCTTTGGGAATAAATGTTCCCCGTAGCCGTTTCTTGCCGGTCAAGACCACGTCTGATCTTCTACTTGTGATGTCTAACCTATACAGCCTTAATGCTGGGTCTCTAACAATGAGTGAGAAACGGGAATTTCCTTCTGTGCCGCTGGTCAAGCTGGGGAGCTCTTTCACCAAGGTACACATAATAATTGTATTTTTTTAAAAAAAAATATGTGGAAACAGACATTCAATCTATAAGCTAGAAAAAAACAGCTCTTGCTAATTACTCTTAAGAGAATAGGAGTAAGACTGATAGTATCCTAAAATGTTCTATACATGTGATCATCCAGCAGTTGCTACCTATTTTTATCAAGTCATTCTGGTACTAGCAGTACAAAATTGGTGTTCGAGGTTAGTTACTGAAGCATCATCTAAGTTATTGCATGTAACATGTTTAATTCTTTATTTGGATATATGCTGAGACTCTTGAGTGGCTAACAGTTCTCTAATTGAGTAGATTAAAATACAATAATAAGATTAAAGATTGTGATTAATTTGATTGGAAAAGTTTTGTGACAATGTAATTATCATAAAGAACTAATTCTGCCATCTACAGATATTGATTAGTGCAATAGGCCAGTTTGCATCTTTATAATCTAGTAACATTACTATTCATAACAATTTTGTTGCTTGTTTTTATGTGTGAATTGTTATTTAATTAGTTAATTTCTAGACTACTCAAGATGACTCTGGTGGCTTCACAAAATTTAGTTAACCTAGACCTGGGCATTTTACAGCCTTCAGGCGACATCTGGCCTTTTGACTGTTTCTGTCTGGCCTGCGGTAACAGTGGGGGAAGGAAGCGGCAGTGGCCTTCTCCAACAGTCCAAGTTTCTCACTGGTGGCCTTTTGTGAAAATTATTTGCCTACATTTGAGTTAGCTGTTCTGTGATAACCTCCAGACCAGTTTATTGCAGTCAATTTTATAGACAGATTTTAAGTACTTTAAGCACACTTTAAAAATGGATGGGCAACACATGGTCATCCCCAGCAACCCCAGAATATATTAGATTTGGGCCTGATTTAGAAAATGTTAAGAATGTAGTAGTAGTTTCCTCCCAGAAGCTTCCCCTTCCCATGCCACTTCATTGTTTCCCCCACCCCCCCAAAAAAACAAAAACAAAAACAAAAACAAAAACAAAACAAAAAAACAAAACAAAACAAAACAAGCATCCCTGGTCCTTCTAGTGAATAGCATCTTGCAAGTTTCCAGAAAATTGTAAGACCAAGTTGAGGCCACTGATCCTCCACAGTTATCCTGGCATTCTAAAACTTTTAAAAGTTTGTTTTTAGGGGCTGAAGTGTAACATTTGTGCCTTCCCACACTCATTCTAATAGGTTTTTTTCTGAAGTTTTTAAAATTAGGGTTATCATTCTAATAAATTCGTAAATATTATAAAGATTTGCCTTCCTTAAATCACTCAACTTTCTCATTCAGACAAAAGCCAAATTGGTCTAGTGATTAAGGCACCAGACTTGAAACTGGGAGATGGTGAGTTCTAGTCCTGCCTTAGCCACGAAAGCCAGGTGGATGAATTTGGGCCAGTCATTCTCTCATCCCAAGCCACATCATAGGATTGTTACTGTGGAGAAAATAAGAGGATATATATTTGAGTTATTTGTAAAAATAATGAAGGTGAGATACAAATAAAATTCAGCTAAGGTGAATAAAATATAACCATAATGTAATCAGATGTGGATCAGAACAAGGACAATTAAAGAGAGCTATATGAAATAATAAAAAATTAACATTACAGATATAGTAGTGAACACTATATGGCTTTCAATGAACTGCAGATCAAGCTGTGTTCCAGATTCAAAAGTTATGACACTTCCTTAGGGCTTGTTTTTTCCAAATTAAGAACTTTGCACTATGGTTTGCAGCACAATTCTTTGACTACATATTGTGAGTTTCATAAATATTGAACCCGAGGCTTTGCATTCTCCCTTTTTTTTTTAAGGTTCAAGATTTTTTGAGGAGGTTTGAAAGTATCCCAGATATGCTCGAACTGGATCATCTAACTGTTTCAGGCGATGTCACTTTTGGGAAACATGTTGCATTAAAGGTTGGTCAATATGATTAAAATTTTAGAACAATCCCAAACTTTTATATACTTGAAATGCTGCATCCTCAAGCCACGCTATTTGAAAAAATCTGCCACTATCTTTAGAAGTCATGTGCATTCTTGCAATATCCATTTGATATTGGAGATTCAATAGATTACTTAAAATTAGTTAATCATATATTTTCATTTACTTAAATAAAGTTGCACAAAACAGTCAGAAGCATTTTTGTGCAGAATGGCAAGTACAGATGAAGCACCTCATCAGTTATTAAAGTAGTCACATGGTTTGCAAGTTTGCACAGCTGGTTCAAAGGCTGTTTTGTGCTCTTGTCTGCATATGTAGGCAAGCAAAGAAATAATTTCATTTATGAGCTGGTTGAAATAAGATTTAAATAGATTTTCCATTTCTAGATCTCACCATATTACCTCTACCTTTATTTCTTTATTCTTCTTTATTATTATCTACTTGAGTTGTTATCGTATCTGTCATTAATGTCAGACTTGATGGAATAAATTTTTGTTTTCAAATCTTATTGAGTTAATTAAGAACAATTATCTTCCATTGTCTGCAGCAGAGGAATGAGACTGGGCTTCTCCCGATTTGGATTGTTCTCTATTATATATTCTGAAAAATGTAAAATATTTTATGCTAGAATTTTTCTTCATTAAAATCAACCAGCTAATTAAAACATTAAAAGTAAGAAATAATAAAAAAGCAAACTCAATATACTTAATAACAGATATATAAACAGATAATACAGTATGAAGGAAATGGACATTAAAGCTTTTAAACATATCAAACTATACAGATACTAAACTGTGGATTCACAAATTAAGAACTGAATTCCATTCATTACGTTCATACCATTTCAACTATTTTATTCCTTAAAATAAACATTCCTTATTCTTGTTGTTAAAAGAAAAAAATTAAAGGAGTTGAATGTAAAAATGGAATCAGATCAAATTAGTTCAGTCAAGTTGAGTAGCATGTATCTGGTTGAAGCAAACAAAATAATAATCTGAAAGCAGGTATCTCCAAATTAATAACATTCTTAACTATATAATTGCACTAGAATAGTTTTAAAAGTTTCTTTTAAACTTTATTATGGATCAGGCATGATTAAAAAATACAACATCCAGTTTTGGTCGCCACAATGTAAAAAAGATGTGGAAACTCTAGAAAGAGTGCAGAGAAGAGGAACAAAGATGATTAGGGGCCTGGAGACTAAAACATATGAAGAACAGTTGCAGGAACTGCGTTAAGTTTAGTTTAATGAAGAGAAGGACTAGGGGAGACATGATAGCAGTGTTCCAATATCTCAGGGGCTGCCACAAAGAAGAGGAGTCAAACTATTCTCTCAAGTATCTGAAGGCAGGACAAGAAGCAATGGGTGGAAACTAATCAAGGAGAGAAACAACCTAGAACTAAGGAGAAATTTCCTGACAGTTAGAACAATTAATCAATGGAACTACTTGCCTCCAGAAGTTGTGAATGCTTTAAAACACTGGAACTTTTAAAAAAAATGCTGGATAACCATTTGTCTGAAGTGGTGTAGGGTTTCCTGCCTAAGCAGGGGGTTGGACTAGAAGACTGCCAAGGTCCCTTCCAATTCTGTTATTCTGTTCTGTTAAACATATAATACAAATTACAGTGTTGCTCATATGCTAAAACAGCCTGTAGCCTCTGTACCTTGCTGTCCACAATGCAGATTCTACAGGCTAAATAAAACACTTCCAACAGCAAATGGTCAAAAGAAGCTGCACATAGAATTCTTCTGTATGAAATGGACTAAGAAGAGGTGTTAATAACTCATTGTATGAATCTAGGTAAAAATTGCAACATAGCAGTTTACAATCCTGTGATTCAGTGTTCCCATCTTTTCAGGGACACAGCTTTTCCACAAAGGGAATTTTGGAGTTCTTACCCTCCATCATTGCTGATGGTAAGATCTTAAATGAAATAGTGTATAGGGCTTCCAAAAATTTGTCATTTGTAAATTGGGCCAAACACAATGGTGACTTAAAATAGAATTAGCTCTGCCCCAGTTTAGCTCTAAAAGTCATCTTGGTATAATCCTTTTTAAAATTCTATATCATGAACTGTTCCCAGTGCATCAGCATCTCATTCGATTGAGTGAGATTTATATAATATTCCAAGAAGACTAATAATTATCTGATTGGATAATTATTGGGGCTCTGAATGCAAGCTTTTAGCCACAATTTGAGAGCACATAGCCAAATTTCTATTTTGATTTTTGTAAATTTTGCATTTAACGAGAGCAGCATTAGGAACATATTTTGCTACCTGAAAATAGCAAAAGTAGGAAGCTAGTTTCTACTCTCTCCTGTTGCTTGTAATTGACACCTACAATAGATTTAACTGCTTCATAGAGGAATTGTGCTCAGAAAGTTTCAAAGTAGCTAGTACATATTGGTTCACTCTAGAGAAAAAGAGAGGCTTGTTTATTTATTCAGTGTAAACAACAGCTCACTTCACATAGGTGAGCCTGGGCAGCTCACATACTTAAAAACAGAAAACAAAGAAAAAGTTAAAATTTAATTTGTGGGAGAGTGCAATCCATACAATGATTAATAATACAATTCGATCCCCAATTATTTGATTCCCAATACTGGATTCTCAAGCATGATGACAAAGCCATGTCTTGATAGGCTCCTGAAAGGCCAGCAGCATCAGAGCCACTCTAACCCCAGGGGTAATGAGAATGGATGTTATGGCAGAAAAGGCTCTCTTCCCGTGTCCTTCAGATGACATTCCTTTGTAAATGGACTCATAACATGCCTCTCCTGCCAACTGTGATAGGACAAGTAGATGTAGCTGGGGAGAGGACCTGCCTCAAATAATCTGGCCCGTGCCTTGTAGAACTTGTTGCTGACCAGTGGTGGGTTTCAAAAAATTTTTACTACCGGCTCTGTGGGCGTGGCTTGGTGGGTGTGGCAGGGGAAGGTTACATTTCCTCCCAATCAGCTGGGACTCAGGAGGCACAGATTAGATGGGGGCGGGGTCAGTCAGAGGTGATATTTACCGGTTCTCTGAACTACTCAAAATTTCTACTAACAGTTCTCCAGAACTGGTCAGAACCTGCTGAAACCCACATCTGTCCTGAACCCATCTGAGTATTCAGAGCAATCAGAGAAATAAGAGCATCTCATTTCCCTGAATAATATAGCATATATCCCAGGTACTCATTCAAGTATGTGCCTTTTAGGGTTCAGTGGAACTTTTTATATGGAATGGGACAACTTGCCATAGCCAACGCGCTGCGGCCAACTCACCATGGCCAACTTGCTGCAGAACAACTCGCCGTGGACATCTCACTGTGGGACAGTTTGCTGCAGGACAATTTAACAATTCTGTTTAATTATTTAAAATAAATAATTAACTTTTTTGCAATTCACATTTCATTCTGTACCTCCTTTTGCATGCTTTTTAAAATGATTGTATTCCACTATTTCTTTGATATTAGTATAAATTTTGTCCCACAGCAAGTTGTCCTGCAGTGAGTTGGCTGTGGTGAATTGTTATAGACCTCTTTTTATAGCCTCTTACAAAACATATAATCTTTATTTCTTAGTTAAAAGGTAATGGACCAGTTCTGTTAAGACTTGCCAGTGTCTTATAATGGTATTGTTTATAGTTTTAAATTAAAGTGATGTTTTATTTGCCTTTTGAAGAAAGGATAAAAAAGGCACTTGCTGTATGGAATGTCTTTTTCAAATTAGCTGTTGTAAATAAATTTTGCAGTTTTGAATTTTACTGGAAGAGTGAAACATTGAGCAATTATATAAACAGTCCTCTTAGATATAGAAAAAAGTAATAAATCCCAATCAGAGATATTTCAGTGGGGGTTCAGAAAGAAACAGTTCAGAAATTCAGAAAACATGAGGAAGATATAATAAGAAAAAAACAAGATTAAAACCTGTGAGTTCTGCATTGGTGATTCTCATCAGATATGCCTGCTGTAAGTTGCTTCAGAGCAGGTGGTTGATCTGTTGAAGATGTATAAATCCATCCCTCTGGAACAGAGCCATCCCTCAGCGAGAGAAAACTGGCTGGCAATTAATAGCCAATAATATTTCCTTGTGCAGTTTGGTTGGGGGACATAAAATCTTTCCTGCTATAATAATGTCTCTTTAGTGAACCTCAATCTTGGGTTCAGATATATGCGTTCAAAGCTATTCTGATCTAATTTTGCTAATTTTAGAAAACATCTTGAGACTGCAATTAAATATACATTTCTCAAATATAACTGACAGTTCTGTGAAACCAGGACATTAATACATATAGTTGAATTTTCTGTAATGAAACAGCATGTGTTTTTGTTAGATGTTATAGAATAAATGTAAGGAGTTCAATATCAGTACTTTATGAAATGTGATTGCTTCAGAATTAATGAAATGTAAACTTAAATTTAGAATTTTATCTTTAGGCAGCTCACTGGAACTTTCCTATTTTTTATATACACAGGGAACTGTCATAATTATTGCAAACCATGGTGACAGGATTGACATCCCCCCTGGAGCGGTTCTGGAGAACAAAATAGTCTCCGGCAATCTTCGGATCCTAGACCACTGAGCTGCTATGAACTTCATATAATATAGTTTCATGAATGGAAGAATATATAGGCATTAAGATTTGTATACAATCAATCACTCTTCTGTTCTTACAGTATTATTTCTGTAATCCCTTTTAACTGAAAAAACTAATGCAGGCAAATATTTAATTAACTCAGTAATTCAATTAATGTAATCTAAAGTGCAATATTGCTGATATTCAATGACTTTTGAACTGCTTGTAACAGAAAAAGCTGTGAAACAATATGCTGTTAACTATTAAATACAACTACATTATGAAGTACTTTTTGCTACTATAGCAGGTATGTCTAGAATGTTATTTGCCTTTCTGTACTTCAAACTGTGCTATTCACAGCAACCTCACCCCCTTCACAGGATGGTTCCGTACCTCACTTGGACTGTTTTCTCCTGTTTACCCAAAGAAAAAGTACCTGAAACATTGGAATAATCGTTTCTCACCCCGCATCTATACTGTTACTACTTAAAACATTAGTTTACTTTTAAATACGGAACAGATTGCCTTCTTCATTATACTCATTAACAGAATAAAATGTGTTGAGACAAAGGAGGAAATGAATTCCACATCTGTACAGGTACTGAAATAAAGAATATCAAGTCCCCAGTCTGGATATTGGTTTTTGTTGGTAATAATGTTAGGAAATAAGTTAAACAATTCATTTTAAGAGTTTTATTTTGATTGACAGTGATTTCTGCTAATGTTAACAGATAGGCATGCCTGTTTGAAAAAAGCCATAGGCACACAACATGGTAGACTATTGTTGTACATAATCATCACAAGAGTAGGCACTCACTGGATTTAGATAAAAATGCTGTGAGGTGAAATACACAGGCACTTTATTACTTCATAACAGGCAGGTACCAGCCTGAAAGCATTAAAAATGTTATAAATTAATACCCCTTATACTGTTGCTTTTATGGGTATATTTATTTCTATGCACCTTGAAATATTTTAATTGGGATGTGGGTGGGAGAGACTTGGAGGTAAATGTTACATGGATACTGGCCAATTTACACTGTTGTAATCACTCTCCTTAAATAAATAACAAATAAGCTTGAACTGCGTTTCCAGTTTGCCCTTATAAGAACTGGGCAAGTTTTACAACTTCATTTTAAGATACAGGAAATATTTCAAATATTGTTTCCTGATGAGAGTACGTAATTCAATTGAAAAAAATACTTTGGAACGTGAATACACCTTAAATCCAAAGTTTTGTAGGTAATCAAGAATTTATAGAAACATCTGTAAAAAAATAATTTTAACAGTATACTTTTATAGTGAAAACATTTTCAAGATTTCAACAGCAAGAATTTTCAAACTGTACCATCATTAAATAAGGTGAGACACCACATAAATTTCATTGCACTAGAGGAAATGCAAAGCATCTTTTTAATATAAAGACTTACAGAGCACTCTCTAGACAACAGCTGTGTTACAGCTATGAATTCTTTTGGATTTGGTCCAAAGAAACCTGAGTCTGGTTCCAGATAGAATGAAGAAACTGCGCAAAGAACTGCTGTTGCTTTTCTTGCAAAAAGAGTTCTCCCCAAATCATTCCTACAGCTACGTTCTAACACTTTTCAAGAGAGTTTCTTCTTTAGTTTGCAAGAATCCATTCTTTTGCAAAGAAGAAATCATTCCAATGTGAAGTGGCAAGTTGTTAGTCACCTCTTCTGTTCCCAGATTTCAGCCATGTTTAAATCTAGAGTCTGAAGCCCTTTCAGTGCTTGGAGGTTTCCAGTGTAAAAAGCTACATCAGCTGTAACCAATCTATGCAGAACAGAAATAAACATTCAGAAAATACATTTTCAAACCATGTAGACATTGATGCCATTTAAAATATATGTTGAGAGCTAATCCATTTGTTCTAATATCTTGTGTTTTATGCTGGCAACTATTAGAATATAAAGCACTTAGTAAACAGCATCACCTTCTGTTGGACATCTTAGCAGAAAGTTTTTAAGGAAAATATTAAGAGTTGTGAGTCCATTCTATTACTTGGCTAATTTTTCTACCCAAATCCAATTTTTATCAACTGCAAAATGATCCCAACCTCAACTCATTCATTTACACATGTGGTTTCAAGATGGGGGAACTCTCCAGAAAAAGAAAATGGAATAATGAGTTTTAGCATTTTTTTGAAAGTATACATTTGTGCATTCAAACATTTTTTTTGGAAAATATTTAACTACAAAATTATATCTATTGAAATATAACTATGGAAGAAACAATACCAGTAAAATATAAATAGCAATATATAATCAGTGTTGAAAATGAACATAGATGTGAAACCTGTTACTTAAAAAATTAATCTTGGAATCTTTAAGAGGCAAATCTCTGATAGAAACTTGGATTTGCATGAGTGAACTCCCCACCACACTAGTCTCTCACAAAACCCCATCAAGCACAATATAAAACTCCTGCTGTAGATGATGGATGCTTCCAATCTCCAGCATCTTCAGATTGCGTAACAGAATATGGGAGATACAGCTGAGAGTCAGCAAGGCCCCACATTCTAGTCCAAAGAATACAGACTTTATTTACCACAAAGAATAAATAGGTTATTCCAGATAGCATAGCTGTGTTTAAAACTCTGGCAGGCTGCAATAGACTGAGAAATGGCACACAGACTTACTCTATCAGTAGAGCTGATGACAGCAGAGCTGATGACCTACTTTGATTTCCCCCTCTCCCTATACTGTATTCCAGTGGTGGAATTGAAATGATTTACCAACCGGTTCTCTGCCCTAATGATTTCTTCCAACAACCAGCTCACCAACTGCTCAGAAAGTTAACAACTGGTTCTCCCGAAGTGGTGCAAACTGGCTGAATCCCACCACTGCTGTATTCCAAGTAATTGTTATAAGATTTTTGTAATTTTAAGACATGATATCCAAATTTATTTTCAGCTTCCTTCCCCTCACTAGGGAGGGGAGAAGGGAGAGAGCAATAAAACCAGGGTGGTAACTCAATCAGTGGTGCAATCCTAAATTTATTAGTTCTCACATAGCTTAATACAGATTATGCATTGCAACCCAACAGCATAGGAGCTGTGTTTTTGTACCTACATGATATGAGTGGTAGCAAGGGAAAGGGAGGCAGTTTTCTCTTTACCAGAGTGCTTGGAAATGTTGGTTTCATAGCATGTGAGGGAGAAGAGTCACTTTAATGTGGGAGCAAATATTTGAGTGTATCTGAATCCCTCCTGCCCCTTTATTCCCTTAAAATGGGATGGTGTTGGTAAAATCCTTTTGCATAATGGACTTGGTCCTTTGTAGAGAGTATTTTTCCTTTACTCCCTGAGAAAGCATTCAAGTCCTCCCAGAACTCTGAACATCTACACATCCACTTAAAAAGCCCTGCACTTGGAGATGGACAGTCATGGTTTGAAGATCTCTAGCGAGGGATAATTCACTAGATCATGTGGCAACTTATTCTCTGGCTGACACAATCAGGAAGGTCCTGATTCAATAACGTCCGTCCTTAAAGTTTAACCACAGGTCTGGTCCTGTCCCTTGTGACAATGAAAAATAAGTCCACCTGTTCTTTTGTGTGACAACTTTTTAGCTATTTCATATATTTTCTTTAAGATAAAAACATAGCCAGATTGGCCAGATAACCATTCCTCATAGGGATTTAATTCGTCATCTCAGCAACTGTCTTCTGAACTTGTGGCCGTTTGTCACTGTTCTTCTTGAACTATGAACTTCTTGAAAACTGAATTTCTTAAACTATTGAACCAAAGTTGGACATAATATTGCAAATGGGGTCTCACGGGGCAGATGGTTCTGTGGTTAAGTAAATTAAATCTAGTGCAAAAGTGGAGGGGGGGGAAATACAATTAGGATATTAACTTTTTATGCTGGAACAAAATACGTACCCCCAAACTAATAAATAATTTTATTGTAACATACCCATTTTGAGGTCCTCCATCATTGACTACATTTAAGTGGGCCAACTGTCTCTTTAAGTGAAATTTGTAACTTGTATTAATTCTTAAAAATAACATCTAAAAGATAATACAAAAGTTAACAGTAAGAAAATATTCTTCTGAAAAATCCATAATTAAGCCGCTACATCAATTTGCAGTTTAAGCAGCAAACATTCTTGTTCCTAGAGGAAAGTCTACTGCAATGGAAACAGTGTGAAAAAGAAGCAGATTTATGTTCTTAGGAAAGGGAAAGGAAATAGATTAGGAAATTACAGAGCAATAATCAGATGTGCAAATATTCTGACACTGAACAAGTGATTAAAACATGTAATTTGATAAAAAGCTTTTTTTGGTCTATATTATCTGTATTTAATATAGAAAAAATGTGAAGCTTTTATTGAATTTCAGTTTGCCTTTTAGGATTATTTTTGAGTCAGCAGAAATAGCCTGCAGTACCGCATTCTAACCACTGCGCCACCACAGCAATAATGTATCAACTTAATTAAAACTAATGATTAATTTACTTCTTTTATGATATGAATGAATCATCTACCAACATACAGAGAGTAATAAAATAGATGTTTTAAAGTAAGGGACTAAGCTTATATAAGGGAACCCCAACAGACTATATTTGGAAAAAGCAGAAAAAAAGAGATCAACCTCTTTTTTCTTCCTATCATATAGTTTCATAACTGAAGATTTTTTTGCTTGGTTCAGATTAGACAAAGCACTTCCCATTTTGATTTCCTCTTTTACTGTGACATGAATTATGTATCATCCAACAGTCAAATACAGTATTTAAAATGCCATTAATATTGTGTACTATGGCCCTATTTTACATCTCTTAAACATTTGGGAGAACATTTATGACAGTTCCTCAGCAGCAACTGATCAACCATCCCAAAGGACTCACCTGTGTTTGCTCCTCAGGAAGCAGGTCATATATTGCTTCATGCATCTTTGCCATCTGCTTACAAATATTCCTGAAGCATATAGAAGGTACCGGAGCTTTCACTTCATACTGAAAATACAAACACTGAATTTGTCTTCTGGATTTTGACTAGCACTTTATTTGTGAGAGGAAAAGATGGGAATAGAGTCATTGTAGTAATTTCTCCATTCACCTCACTCTGTGAATCTGTTTTCCTTTGTGCAGGCTCTAATGCAAAAATAGTGCTACATTGCTACATTGTTCTCTGAGGTTTGGGCCATTTGAATGAGCTAGAGTTGCTGTGCCATAACTCTATGAGGGACAAAAGCACAGATTATAATCCTAAGAGATGGCATCAGAGCACTACATCCTACATGTGTCTTTTGCATGAGAACATTGCAGTCAGAATAGCCTGTGAGTCGTAGGTGTGAGCGATGCTCCAGGGAGCTGGTATTGTGGCTACCATTATTCCACAAATATTGAAAGAACTGGTTTATGTTTTCTGTTTTAGGTGGGAAATATATAGGTTATGTCTATAAGTAGAGTAACTATTTTATTAGCATAAAGCAATAGTACAAGGATAATTAATTTTTAAGATAGTATTAAGATATTTTTTATATCTCTTGGCACATGTTATTGAGAATGCTAAAAGAAAAGAGGAGGAAAAATACAACTCAAGTATCAATTTAAGTTCTAAGCAAAATGAGGAACTTAATACAAATTAAGCAATATCATTCCACCCTCAGATTATTACCTTGGAAAGCAATTTGTCAAACAAGGTATCCATTATGGCTACAAGTTTAGTGGAAATTTCTGATATGTGGTCATGGTAATCCTGGAATAAAAACATGATTATTATTCATATTATGTCAGACTTCGTTGTGATAAATATCTATAAAACACAAAGTAAAACTAAAGATGGTTTCTTTGTGCCCCCCTTATTTATTTACACCAGTTTTTTTATTCATTTGAACTGCAGTTTGGAAAAAGCAGAAAACGGTTCTTAAGCTGTTATAGAAGGTATATGAAACTGCCTTTTCCTAAAATGTTTGGCTGTTTCTTTTTCACATTTTAAGCAAATGAGATACTGTTTTTTTCGGAGTATAAGACGCACCAGAGAATAAGACGCATCTTAGTTTTTGGGGAGGAAAATAAAAAAGCTGATTGGGGTGGATCGCCTCCAGAATACCCCCAATCAACTGTTCCCAGAGGTGAATTTTAGCAACAGGTTCGTTGGTTGTGAACTCTGTGCCTTACTTTTTTTTCAGCCTCTGAAATTTGTGAACCTCCGTTTCAGGAAGAAAAAAAAAATTCTGCTTCAGAGCTTCTTTTTCTGAAGCTCTGTTTGGAGGCTTTTTTTCTGAAGCTTCTTTTCAGAGGCTTTTTTTCTGAAGCTTGGTTTCTGAGGCTTTTTTCAGCCTCTGAAACCTCTCTTTGAGAGGCTGGGCAGGGCTACATTCTGAGTATAAGACACACCCAGATTTTAACCCTCTTTTTTGGGGGGAAAGGGTACATCATATACTCGGTAAAAATACAGTAAATGATGGCTCTCTTCCAAGCATTCTACTTTTGATAGAGGATTGTAACATCTGGGAATTTTTTCTCACTTCCTAAGAAATCTGGATGAAACTGAACAAACCTGTTCCTTATTAAATCCTTGAATGGATATAGAAATCCATCCAAGGAGGACAGCATATTGTCTCACTTACAGTCATGGCCGTAAATGTTGGCACCCCTGAAATTTTTCCAGAAAATGAAGTATTTCTCACAGAAAAGTATTGCAGTAACACATGTTTTGCTATACACATGCCCTTTGTGTGGATTGGAACAAAACCAAAAAAGGGAGGAAAAAAAGCAAATTGGACATAAGGTCACACAAAACTCCAAAAATGGGCTGGACAAAATCATTGGCACCCTTTACTTAATATTTGGTTGCACACCCTTTGGAATAAATAACTGAAATCAGTCGCTTCCGATAACCATCAATAAGTTTCTTACACCTCTCACCCGGAATTTTGGACCACTCTTCCTTTGCAAACTGCTCCAGGTCTCTCTTATTGGAAGGGCGCCTCTTCCCAACAGCAATTTTAAGATCTCTCCACAGGTGTTCAATGGGATTGAGATCTGGACTCATTGCTGGCCACTTCAGAACTCTCCAGTGCTTTGTTGCCATCCATTTCTGGGTAATTTTTGATGTATGTTTGGGGTCATTGTCCTGCTGGAAGACCCAAGATCTCCGACACAAACCCAGCTTTCTGACACTGGGCTCTACAGTGCAACCCAAAATCCATTGGTAATCCTCAAATGTGTGCCTTGCACACATTCAAGGCACCCAGTGCCAGAGGCAGCAAAACAACCCCAAAACATCAGTGAACCTCCACCATATTTCACTGTAGGTACTGTGTTCTTTTCTTTGAAGGCCTCATTCTGTTTGCGGTAAACAGTAGAATGATGGGCTTTACCAAAAAGTTCTATCTTGGTCTCATCTGTCCACAAGACGTTTGCCCAGAAGGATTTTGGCTTACTCAAGTACATGTTGGCAAACTGTAGTCTTGCTTTTTTATGTCTCTGTGTCAGCAGTGGGGTCCTCCTGGGTCTCCTGCCATAGCATTTCATTTCATTTAAATGTCGATGGATAGTTCGCGCTGACATTGATGCTCCCTAAGGCTGCAGGACAGCTTGAATTGCTTTGGAACTTGTTTGGGGCTGCTTATCCACCATCCGGACTATCCTGCGTTGACACCTTTCATCAATTTTTCTCTTCTGTCCACGTCCAGGGAGATTAGCTACAGTGCCATGGGTTGCAAACTTCTTGATAATGTTGCGCACTGTGGACAAAGTCAAATCTATCCCTCTGGAGATGGACTTGTAACCTTGAGATTGATAATATTTTTCCACAATTTTGGTTCTCAAGTCCTCAGACAGTTCTCTTCTCCTCTTTCTGTTGTCCATGCTTAGTGTGGCACACACAGACACACAATGCAAAGACTAAGTGAACTTCTCTCCTTTTTATCTGCTTTCAGGTGTGAGTTTTATATTGCCCACATCTGTTACTTACCCCAGGTGAGTTTAAAGGAGCATCACATGCTTGAAACAATCTTATTTATCCACAATTTTGAAAGAGTGCCAATGATTTTGTCTAGCCAATTTTTGGAGTTTTGTGTGACATTATGTCCAATTTGCTTTTTTTCCTCCCTTTTTTGCTTTTGTTCCAATACACACAAAGGGAATAAACATGTGTATAGCAAAACATGTGTTACTGCAATACTTTTCTGAGAGAAATACTTCATTTTCTGGAAAAATTTCAGGGGTGCCAACATTTACGGCCATGACTGAATAACAGAGTATTACGAACTGTAAGTTTTCGGTGTTCAAAAGAACATCTCTGACCTGGAAGCATTGACACTGCTGTTTATTTTTCTTTAGGAAGCATATAGCATACTTTGAGGAGCCAAATGCTCCTTTTTTGTTGGTTTTTAGAACATTTAAGTCAGAAAGTAATTAGAAAAATACCTTGGTAATATGGTCAAAATGCCTAAGCATGCTGAACTGTTTGGGCTGCAGGCGAGCTTCAAAGTGAGCCCTGATAACAGGAATGTAGTATACTATAAGCTGTAGGCAGCGTGACGAAAGAGCTAAAAATTGAAGAAACAAAAGGAAAATCACAAGAGAAGAGTTTCGCTTTATACTAATGGACATTTTTCAATGCCAGCTGTACCAGTGGTCTTGGTTAACAACCACTCATTCAGCAACTGTTCAAACTTAACCAGTGCTGAACAAGTAGTACTTCAACTGGTCTTCCAAGTTCTGGCCCACATGGCACCCCCGTGGTCACATGATCATGATCCAAGCACTCATCATGATCCAAGCACTCAGCAGCTGACCTGGATTTTCAACCATCAAAGTATCCTGCAGTCATGGGATCGTGATTTGCAACCTTCCCTGCTAGCTTCCAACAAGCCAAGTCAATGGGGAAGTTGGAAATCATGTTCATGTGACATCCTGACTCAACAACCTGTGCTGATTCGCTTAATGACATTAACCAAGGACTGTCAGAATTGCTATCACTAAGCAGCATGGCCACATCATATCTCACTTTATGACCACTTAGTGATAGAAATTCTGGTCTCAATTATCATTGCTATGTAAGGACTACCTGTAGGCTTGTCCATTGTCTGCATTAAAGAGTATCATTTCAATTAGAGAACAGCATTGAAGAAAAAGATTTAGAGAGAAGGAACCACATTTTATGGACTGAATCTTACAATTACTTTTCTAAGGCCAAATTGTAATATTCAAACACTTATGGCAAACAATTTGCCAGAAACAAATTCATAAGAAAACATTATATTAAGTCAAAATTTAAACTGCAGCTCTTTTTCTTCAAACAAACAAACAAACAATCTTAAGGAGAATTTACAGAACCACAGAACGTTTAAAACCACAGCCATACCTAAATTCTTTGTAGTTATTGTTTTCAAGCCAACCACTTGTAAAGCACCTGCTCCAAGTACTAACTGACAACTTCTTGAGTTGAAATACTGTATGAGAAAGAGAGAGGAATAAACTATTAAAGAATTACATGCAATGTACTTAAAATTCAGGAATCTGATAACACCTCTTTTCACTAACATATGTTGTTAAAAGGCACAGACTTTCATGAACTGCAGTTCATCTTATCAGATGCCCAGTAACACTCTTTTTATTTAAAGCAGTGGTTCTCAACCTTCCAAATGCCGCGACCCTTTAATACAGTTCCTCATGTTGTGGTGACCCCCAACCAGGGGTGGGTTCTAAATTTTTTTTACTACCGGTTCTGTGGGCGTGGCTTATTTTGTGGGCGTGGCTTCACGGTCATGTGACTGGGTGGGCAAGGCTAGCTGGTCATGTGACAGGTGGCCATGGCTATGTGTATAGGGACTACTCAGAGGGCTGAAAAAAGTCATTTCTGACAGGTCCTCGCACTTTTGACTGGTCCTCACACTTATGACCATCCTCACATTTATGCCTGTGCAGCATTCTTAACAACAATGTCACTCATTTCACAACTGCTTCTCTTGAACATGGTATAAGATAGGGCAAAAAACGTAAAATGTGAGGACAGTCATAAATTCGAGGACTGGTCAAAAGTGCGAGGACCAGTCAAAAATAACTTTTTCAGCCCTCTGAGTAGTCCCTGTGCACAAAAGGACTACCCAGAGGGCTGAAAAATGTGATTTCTGACAGGTCCTCGCACTTTTGACCGGTCTTCGCAGTTATGACTGGTCATCATTTATGCCCATTGTACCATTCTTAAAAACCGTGTCACTCATTTCACAACTGCTTCTCTTCAACATGGTATAAGATAGGGCAAAAAACGTAAAATGTGAGGACAGTCGTAAGTTCGAGGACTGGTCAAAAGTGTGAGGACCAGTCAAAAATAACTTTTTCAGCCCTCTGAGTAGTCCATATGCATAAAAGGATACAGCAATAGAGAGGGATGAAGGAAGGGAAGGGAAATTAGAGTAGGAGTGAGGGTAAGAGAGGGAGGAAGAGAGGAGGGGAAGGAGAAAGGAAGAGGAAGTAGGAAGAAGAAGAAGGGGGGAAGAGAAAATAAGAAGGAAAGAAAAGACAGAGGTGGTAGGTTTGAGGAGAAAGATTGCTGTACAATAAAAAAGATGAAAGGGAAGAAAGCCAACCCCAAACAAATATAAAGATATTAAGATAAAGAATGAATTGTTAAACTTTAAAGAATAAAAGAGAACAAATAGGAATAAATAGCAATAATTAGAAACACACATACAAACATACAAAGTATTTTCTTTGAACAGAGTATTTGGCCGGTCCACAAATTTAAACAGTTGTAGGAGGTTAGCACCCACCCCTTTCCTAGAAGAATGAAATATTTTGTGAAATATTAAAAAGGCAGAATATTATATTTCCCTGGATGAGAAATGGAGAAGCATATTTTACAGACAAATCAGCTCCCACCTTCCTGCCCACCACCCTTTGTTAATGGCCCAGAGGCAGAAAGTCAATCCTTTGTCAAAGGACATTTGCAACACAATAGCAACAGAAACTAACACAGTGGGCCCCATCAAGCCATGTGATCCTGTCCACCATTAAAACATCTTTCCAAATAGTCTCCATGTTTCCAGTGTCTTTTTCCCCACTTGGAGCAGAACCCAGAAGGATATTTCTTCCAACACAGTATTTAGTCATTTCAATTAAATTTACAATTTCCATATTTCCTTTTTACCATATTTATTCCTCATCTGTTTTTTAAAAAAACCAATATTACCCTTCATCCTCATCTCTAATCTTAATCAAATTCAATTTTTCCCTTCTATTCTATATTACACCCCTTCGCATTGTCATCTATTTTTATATCCATCCTCACATTGGTTAATTATGTAATACAGTTGTTTAATACAAATTCAACATTTTAATATAAATCAATTAGTTATATAACTATCTTTTTTGTATATTAATCAATATGAACATGAATATTCCAATTATTTCCATGCAATCCAATTTCTTACAAATCAATTAATTATATTTACCAATAATAATAAACCAAATAATTTCCCCCATATATTCCTCCAAACCACAACTTAACCATTTCTGCTTTCAACACAATATGCAATTAATAGTACCTCAATTATTACAATTCTTTTTTTCTTTTGTGTTTTAAAATCTTGAACCTCCTCTTGCCCTAAATTTCCCATTGTTTGCAGTTTTGTACCTACCTTTTTTGGTGAGGAAAAAGAAAAAGAAATCTCTCTGCCTCATTTTGTCACGTTGCAGCTAAGACCCTCCTTTCGCTTTCTCTTTTCAGCATAGGTAGGGGGAAAAAAACTTGCTCCAGGAATTTACCTCTTTGCAGCTAACTCTTTGAAGC
Organism: Arizona elegans; assembly: GCA_022577455.1. Taxonomy (NCBI): domain Eukaryota; kingdom Metazoa; phylum Chordata; class Lepidosauria; order Squamata; family Colubridae; genus Arizona; species Arizona elegans. The sequence continues at coordinate 176,665,776 of JAKOOJ010000001.1, forward strand.
CTCGCGGCAAGAATTTAAAGTTTTTTTCCCCTCTAGCCATCAGCTGGGACTCCGGAGGCAGCAATAGATTGGGAGTGGGCGGGGTAAGCAAACGGCGACCGGGCGATCCAACAGAGGCAGAGGGGAGGGTGAGTGAAGGCGTGGGGGGAGGGGGATGAGAGAGGGCTTTGGCGACCCCTGTGAAATGGCCGTTCAACCCCCAAAGGGGTCGCGACCCCCAGGTTGAGAACCGCTGATTTAAAGGTATAAGCTGCAGCACATGAAACTTTATGTTTTTCAATAAAATTTCTCAGAAAAAGACACTACCAGGCTCCTTCTGACTTTCTGTTACCAAGGGGAAAGCTTATTACACAATGAAATACTGTTTCTTCCTGTGTTTTTAATCTTACCATTTAGATTAAACAACTGTGCAAAAGCAATGTTAAAAATAACCCTGCAAGTACAGTCCATGCATTGAAAACAGACTGGAAGCAGTTGTACCTTCAGTAAATCAGACAAACGAGTGAGCATATCAGTCACTATGGAGGGAATATTATCCACACACTGGCAGTATTCAAGGATGATTTTAATTAATAGCAACACTGTCCTGCAAGGTAAAGAATTAAAGATGTCATTACAAATCATAGTACATACTGGAATCATATGAACATTTAATAACTTTGTCAGTGAAAAAATTAGTTGACAAAAACAGCATGTTGTAAAGAGTGTTAACATAGACAAAGAATTAAAGAATTAAAGCAACTGCACATTTTGGAAGGCTTACACAACTGCTTCAAAGACAGTCAGCTTTAATGCAGCTACTTTAATGCTACGAGTAGGGATGTTTTGCTGGTTTACCTTTCCATTATGAAGGATCCTTAAAGGATTTTACATCACTACCAATTAATGTAATGTGGATACTTTTTCTGCTAATCAGCCTGTTTCTTCTCTTTTTTGTCATATTTAGTTTATTTTAATCCTCACTATATATCTAGGGCCTTTTAAAAACTGTATAGTCACTAATTATCCTCTCTCCCAATGCAATTTTTTAATATTTCACTACTGGAAAAAATTGAATTTGTTTTTAATAAACATAGATCAACGAATAAGTAAACAAATTTTACTTTGCCATTTTCAAATTTGAAGTGCCACTGGAAATAATTTATTCATCACTGATGGAGAAGTACGGTTCAGTGATCATTGGAAATACTAATTTTTTTTATTAAAAAAATTTTAATCAAGAAAAAACACAATTTTCCCACAACCCTCCCACCCATTCTCCCTTCCCCTCCCCGACTTCCCAGAGCAGAACACAAGGTATTTCAGTTAACCTTTAACAATAAACTAAATTGCTTAACTATCCATTAAACTAACATCCCCTCTTAAAAAAAAATTCTTAACCCCCCCATAGATAAAATCATGCTTCTAGGATATAATACTTCTAAAATCACTCATATAATGCTTATACCATTAAAGATTCATTCATAAGCTATTTGATATTTTTTAGTCTGATACTTATTTTGAATATAATCAATCCACCTTCTCCAATCCAATATATATCTTTCTTGTGTATGATCCTTCAAGTATGCTGAAGTTTTAGCCATTTCAGCTAAATTAGTTATTTTCAGTATCCAAGCATCAATAGTAGGCAAAAAGTCCTTCTTCCAGTGTTGTGCTATCAACAATCTTGCTGCTGTTATTAAATTCAGGATCAGTTTAGTCTCTACAACTGTACAATCCGTAGTTATGCCCAGTAGGAACAATTGCGGAGTAAATTTCAATCTTTTTTAAAAAAATATTCTGCATCACCCACCAGATCTTTATCCAGAATGCTTTGATTTTTTTACAAGTCCACCATATATGATAATAAGTTGCGTCATCACAATCACATCTCCAACATTTAGCTTGCACATTAGGATACATACATGATAGTTTTGGGGGATCTAAGTGCCATCTATAAAACATTTTATAAAAATTTTCTCTTAAATTTTGTGCTTGTGTAAATTTCACATTTCTAATCCAAATCTTTTCCCAAGTCTCCATCATCACTGGCTCTTGAAAATTTTGTGCCCATTTAATCAAACAATCTTTAACCAGTTCTGTCTTTGAATCTATTTCCAATAAAGCATTATACAATCTTCTGATATGCATTTGTTTTTGATCTCTAATTTGTTTTACCAAGTTTTCTTCATTTTGCACAAAACCAGTTTTTTGATCTTCCTTCCATCTAGCTTGAAGCTGACCATACTGAAAGCATGTATAGATTATACCTTCTTCTCTCAATGTATCTAAAGATTTCAAATATAATACACCCCTTTCCATAACAAAGGAAGGTAATTTTTTATAGGTAATTACCTCCTGTTTTTGTTCTATACTTATATTTTCTATTGCATGTCTAGGATTTGCCCATACAGGTATCTTATAATTTAACTTATATTGATATTTTTTCCAAACCCTCAACAAAGCATTTCTAAGTATATGGGCCTTAAATACTTTATCCACTTTTTTATCATATAACAAATTAGCATGCCATCCATATAGTAAATCATAACCTTCCAAATTCAACATTCTCCCCTCAGTTAAATTAAACTAATCACTAATTTGCAATAAGACCACTGCTTCATAATATAGTCTTAAGTTAGGCATTTTAAGATCACCCCTTTCACGTGTATCTTGTATAATTTTCATCTTTATTCTGGGTTTTTTCCCAGCCCAAATAAAAATATTAACACCTTTCTGCCATTCTCTCAAGTTTTCATCTTTCTTAAGCACTGGTATCATTTGGAACAAGAATAAAAATCTAGGTAACACATTCATTTTAATTGCTGCTATTCTTCCCAATAAGGACAACTGTAATTTTTTCCAATTCTCCATATCCTTCTGTAGCTTCTGCCAGAGATCTTCATAATTATTTTTGTATAATTTTGTATTTGAAGCTGCTATATGCACTCCTAAATATTTAACCTTTTTAACTATTTCAAACCCCGTTATTCTTCCTAGTTCATCTCTTTCAAGTACAGACATGTTTTTGGTTATCATCTTTGTATGAATTGACTTTAAATCAACTTATATGAATTGATTTTAAATCCTGATACTTTCCCATATTGATCAATTATATCCAATATATATGGAACCAACTCTATGGGTTGAGATAAAGTAACAATCAAGTCATCTGCAAATGCTCTTAATCTATAATCTTGATGTCTGATTACAATACCCTTCAATTTTTCTGAGTCACATATCTTATTCAATAGCACTTCCAAGATCAAAATAAATAACAATGGGGACAGGGGACATCCCTGCCTTGTTCCTTTCTCAATTCTAAAAACCTCTGTTAGACCTCCATTAACTATTATTTGTGCTGTTTGCTGCTGGTATATCGCTAATTGATTGTGTAAAATACTCCCCAAAATGCATTTTTTCTATTATTTTGAACAAAAATTGCCAATTCAAACGATCAAATGCCTTCTCTGCATCCAAAAATATAAACACTGCAGGGACTTGGTTGTTTTTTTCCAAGTATTCCAGTAAGTTTACAATTTGTCTAACATTATATTTCATTTGTCTCCCTTTTTTAAACCCTGATTGATCATTATGAATTATTTGTTGCATAACAGGCATTAATCTATTAGCTAATATCTTAGCAAAAATCTTATAGTCAGTATTCAAGAGTGAAATTGGCCTAAAATTCTCAGGTTTAATACAATTTTGATCCTCCTTTGGAATTAGTGAGACAAAAGCTGTTTTCCAAGGGGGTGGTACTCCTCCCCCTGCCTGTATTTTGTTAAATAAAATTTTAAGTGGTTCTAACATTTCAGATTGTAAATGTTTGTAATAAACAGCTGTTAATCCATCTGTTCCCGGAGCCTTACCTATTTTTAACTGTTTAATTACCCCAGCAATTTCCTCAGAAGTTATTGGCTGGTTCAATCTTTCTATCTGTTCCAGCGTTAATTCAGGAATATCTACCTTTAAATATCTATCAATATCAACATCTTGGATTGAATCTTTAGCATATAACTTTGTATAAAAATCCAAAAAAGCCTTTTTAATTAAATTTTGTTGATAAATCTCCTTACCTCTAAATTCTATCTTATCTATAGTACGTGATTTTTGCTTTTTCCTCATCGTATAAGGCAGCCATTTCCCTGATTTATTGGCATTACAGAATGTATTATGTCTAGCATATTGTAAGGTGGTTGCTACTTGCCCAGCCATTAACATATTAAATTGCTCTCTTAATATATTTATCATATCTTTTGCCTTTTTATCTCCTGGATTAGTTATAAGCAATTGTTCTTTCTTTTTTATTTCCTCCTCTATCTCTTTCCGTCGCCTTTGTTGTTTTCATTTATATTTATTGTTCAAAAAAATTAATGTTCCCCTCATATAAGCCTTATTTGCATCCCATACCATTTCCATAGAGGTATCTCTATTCATACTGTTAACAAAAAATTCTTTCATTTGTTTTTTAAGTTCATTCAAATTATCTTCATATCTAAATACATTTTCATTTAACCTCCAAGACCTCCTTTCCCCTCTTTCCTGTTCTAATTCCACCCAAACCGGACTATGATCAGTTAAAGTTCTTGGACATATCTTCGTCTTCTTCACCCTAGAAAAAAGATCATTTGTAGTTAATATAAAGTCAATCCTAGAAAAGGATTGATGTCTATCTGAAAAAAAAGTAAAATCACTTTCCAATATGTTCCTTTCTCGCCAAATGTCTCTCAGCTCCATATCATCCAAAATATCAAAAAAAGATTTCGGCAGCTTAGCACGCATAGATATCTTGGATAAACTTTTCTTATCTTTCTGAGTATTTATTACCCCATTCCAATCACCCATTAAAAGTAGAGATCTATAATCCCATTGTAGTATTTTAGTATGTAAAAATTTAAAAAAATTATCTTGCTGTTGGTTAGGTGCATATATTCCAATTACAAGCAACTTCCCATTCTGTGTTGTTAATTCAATTGCAATATATCTACCTTAAGCATCAGCCTCAATTAAATTGGCCGATAGGCCTCTTTTAACATATATAACTAGGCCATTTTTCTTCTCTGGTGCTGATGCCACAAAATGTGTACCTAATTTCGAATTTATCAAGTATTTTTGATCTGAAAATTTAATATGCGTTTCTTGCAAACAAATAACATCATTCTGAAATTGCTTCAAGTAGTGAAATACTTCCTTTCTTTTCTGTGGAGAATTTAAGCCGTTAATGTTCCAAGATAAAAATTTATTTGCCATCTCTAGGCCCTCCAAGCTTTGAGAGCATCAGCTGAACCTCCTCCGCCATTTTGGTCTTTGGCCGAGCTCCTCCCACTGCTTGCGTTTTTTGGACTTCTTGGATTAGATATTGAGGCTCTTGTATTAGTTGCTGTTTGTAAGTGGCTCTTGTCAGTCGTTGTTCTCTTGGCATCTCTATCTTCTTTAATGGCTCAAGGGTTGGTGGTGGACCCCCATTCAACAATAAATCTTCTTCCAGGTTAAATCCTCCAGTTACAGCTTGAGCATAAGTTTGTGCTTGCCCTCCATCTTTCTCTTGTTGTATCATTTCCAATTGCTTTCTACCACCCCAGCCTTTAAAACATGGACATAAAAATCTTTTGCCTTCCCAACTGTGTTTAAACGGTATCTTTGCCCAGCATAGGTCACTATTATACCAAATGGGACATCCCATCTGTACTGCACCTGCTGGTTTCTTAATTCATTCACCAAAAAAACAAACTCCTTTCTGTCTCTTAGCATTTTAGGAGGGAGCTCTTTCAAAACCACCAACTCCTGTCCATCCACTTGAATCTTATTTTTGTAAGAAGCTTGCAAGATATCATTTCTAATTCTCCTTGTTGTAAAATAAATCACCACATCTCTTGGCAACTGCCTTTGTTTTGCCAGCCAGGAATTAACCCTGTAGATTTTGTCAGTCTGAATTGCCACATCTTCTGCCCTTTCTGAAATCATCTCTGCTAGAGCATTGGCACAAATGTCCTTTAAGTTTTCACCACTCTTTTCTTTCAAGCCTCTCAATCTCAGGGCAAATTCCATTGATCTATATTGTAACATGACCATTTCATCATCCACTTTCTCTGTTTTTATCATAACCTCTCCTAATTTAGTTGCTAACTCCAAATTAGCTTCATCAACTTCCCGTACTCTCTCCTCAATCTTTAACATATGATTTGCCAGTCCTGAAACTGCAAAAACAAAGTCATCTCTTATTGCATCATGTTTTTCTTCCACCACATCTTTAATTTTCTTTAACTCCTCCGAAAATTCTTTCATCATTACTGCCTGATTGTTCAGGGCTCCCATTATAAATTCTTTAAGATCTTGTGACTGTGTATCAGCCGGAAGTTGTTGCTTTTGAGTCACTACAGGGGAACCTCCTCCCCCTTTAGAAGTTGGTGGCTTTACTTGTTTAGCAGCCATTTTATCTTAAAATGTATTATTCCTTTTACAGCCACAAAGTCTTGTAAACAGTCTTCAAATGTTTATTTCAAAGTTTTTCAAAATAGTTAATCCTCTCTCCAGTCTTTTCTCAGTCCCCAGCAATTTTCTCTTCAAGCGGAAAACTCTAAACAAGCAGTTTCCCTTTAACTTTCACTTTCCGTTCCGCCTATAACAAAGGCTTCCTCTCCAGCCTCCGGCTCAAGAAAGTGTCGTTTGCAACAATGTATAGGCGGAGTTAAGCTCTGTTTCTTTTAAAATGCTTGCCCTCTTGCTTCCACTCTGTCTGCCTCTTTGGTAATCATTAAAACTCACTGTTTGCCGGCAGATCACTGTTTGCCGGCAGATGAAATACTAATTATTTTAATAACATAGAAAGTTGTTATTTTCTGCTTCAGAAATGCCAAATACATATTTACAGAGGAAGGCAGATTCAATAAACCATATTGTTGTAATCACTAAAGTACATGCTGCATCACTCTATGAAGATTGTGTGTATCAATTAGCAAATATGTAAAAAGAATAACATATTTAGTAAAAGCATAAAATTGCTTATTATTCATTTTAATACTCACAGGTATTAGGTAATTATTTACTTAAAGATTTACCTCCTCTCATATTTATCTAAGAGAAAGATGAAATTTACTTCAGAAGCCATTTTAAATGTGCCTTGTCAAATTAAGTTGGGACTCTAGACTCTGAGACTCTAGAAAGAGTACAGAGAAGAGCAATAAAGATGATTAGGGGACTGGAGGCTAAAACATATGAAGAACGGTTGCAGGAACTGGGTATGTCTAGTTTAATGAAAAGAAGGACTAGGGGAGACATGATAGCAGTTTTCCAATATCTCAGGGTTTGCCACAAAGAAGAGGGAGTTAAGCTATTCTCCAAAGCACCTGAGCGTAGGACAAGAAGCAATGAGTGAAAACTAATCAAGGAGAGAAGCAATTTAGAACCAAGGAGAAATTTCCTGACAGTTAGAACAATTAATAAGTGAAACAACTTGCCTGCAGAAGTTGTGAATGCTCCAACACTGGAAATTTTTAGGAAGATGTTGGATTTGTCTGAAGTGGTGTAGGGTTTCCTGTCTGAGCAGGGGATTGACTAGAAGACCTCCAAGGTCCCTTCCAACTCTGTTATTCTATTCTATTCTATTCTATTCTATTCTATTCTATTCTATTCTATTCTATTCTATTCTATTCTATTCTATTCTATTCATAATAGATGCTAAGAGAAAAAAGCTTTTCAACCAATGGTGTCTCAATTGTGTAATAATTCCCTTCTATAGAAATTGTTAACACCAAGTGAGAAATTGTTTATTTTCCAAAATAAATAAAAACATTTTAAAGTTTCGTTTAAGATCTTTCATGTTTTAGCTTTGTTATTTTAAGTTTCCACTTTCACCCATCCAGTTCATGACAAAGATCGTCCAAGTGAGCAATGTTCTTTCTATCCCATAACCTGACTGAAAATGATCCAGATAATTCATTTCTTTTGCTGCACAGTTTATCTACTACCATCTCTACAACTTTCCCCAAGAAGTGGAGACTGGAGTCCAGGCATTCATATTCCCCCCCCACCCCACACACACACACTTCTGGATTCAGAAATGGTGTTTTCTGAGCTGAATGCACCACTGCCTCTTTCAAAGCTGATGGAAACTCCCTCTCTGGGAATGAAGAATTGACAATTAGCTGGATAAAAGTCTTCACATACCTACCACTTTCTATACAAGCCAGAAGATATAGATTTCCAACCAGAACAAAACAGAGACAGAGACAGCATTGTTATTGAAGATAACAAGTGGCAGAAGATAACTGAGACAGCACCCTTCTATTTTATTGGAGAACAGACATCAAAATAAGTTCCATGTACCAGTTACTACTGAAGACTCTGTCCAATAGCAGCCAAGACTATAGCAAATCCAAGAAACTTTATTGGCAGAATGCTGCATAAACCAGTGACAGTGGCCCAGAAAAGGATCACAAAAAACATTTCTTGCCCAGAATAGAATTCACCATCCTGTACAAAGCCACTGGATGACAGCCATCCAAGCAATAAGATAGAGGAGAATGCTTTGCCTCTCTTATTGTCACAGTGTAGGCTTGAACATGGTACCTATCCATCCTTCTAGATTTTCTCCACCAGCATCATGTAGGCATTGTTGTACTACATCTCCAAAAGGCTCTCCATAAACAAATATGCCACAAAAGATCAAAGAGGCCATTCAAGGCAAATAACATCCAAGGTTCAGTTAGTAGATGCTTACCAGCCATTGAGCAGAATAACCCATCAGAGAGCTATAAAATTTTTGAACATCTTTTGGAATTCAACTTCACTAATTAGGTGCCTAGGGCAGATTATATGAATCTGTGCTATACCTATTAAAATTTTAATATTTTTATATTACTTTATATTAAAAATAGATTATATTTAGATATTTTGAATCAAAATTATTCAAAATAATGAAGTTATGAAGGAAAGGGAAAGTTTTTCTTACCCAACTACAGCATATTTTTGTCCATCAACAATAAGAAAATCAGTGGCCTTTCTTTCTTCGGGTGCTATAAAAAAAAAGAAAGAAAAAAACCCCTAAATGTTAAATTGACCGCATTAAGTTACAGATAGTCCTCAGCTTATGACCACAACTGAACCTGGAATTTTAGTCATAAATCATCATGGTTAAGTGATACACCCATGTGACCACTTCTCTCAACAACCACATTGCCAGATCTCTCTGTTGCTGGCCTCTAGGGTTGGGGAGGGGAGGAAGAGGGCCTACGTGGTGGTGGGCCTAGCTGGCTGAGACCTTGTGACCCACAATGGAAGGAAGTGGAATTGCAACAATCCTACAGTTTTAAGAGTGGGAGCGCTGCCAAGCACCAGAATTTTGATTATGTGACCATTGGGGCACCCAAGCAGTCAGAACTTCAGGTAGGGTTATGTCCCTTCATTCAGCACCATTTAATTTCAAACAGTCGCTGAACAGTTGTAAGTCGAGGGCTACCTATAATACATTCTTGTACATTCTCGTCTATTTAAGCAGTAGCCCAGTAGCTGCCTAACTCCATAGGCACAACTACTTTTCTTTATCTATGCAATAAGAGACATAAAGCAAGCTGCTACATTATAGTGTTTAGAGAATCTTGAAGCAGCACATCTTAGATTTTACCTTATTCTGGTCATAAAAAGGATATGTTTAGTGGATAAGGCAATTGGAAACAAGGCACTCCCAATTTCCTGAAATGAAAACTCCTCAGAACCCACATGATGTCAAAAGGTGAGGCGTTTAGTAGGGTTCAACATCTGATGTTGTTCATCCCCCTAGTGGATTAATTTGGGGGATTAGATCGCAACCTGCCCTCCAGGGAGATTCTAAGTATCATCTGTGCCACAGGCAGCAAAGAAATCCAGGAAACTATTTGGAATTGTATGCCAATGAGTGAAGAGATTGCTAGAGAGGAATGAAACAAACCAGGTTTCCTCCCCAGCCAGTACAGAAGGAAAGCTTGTTCCAGCATAGCATGCAACTGACTGCTCAAGCCTCACAGATACAAATATTTTACAGAATAGTAATTGGTAAAAGGTTACAAAGAAAATGGTTTGGACTTAAAATTATTCTAGTTCCACCTTTCCTTAGTAATACTATCACTTAGTTTTCATTTGCTTTTATCACATGTCATTCGTGAATTGTAAATTATAACACACTTGCTTCATAAAAAGCAGATTTGCTTTTTATGCTCAGAGCCCATAACCATTATATTTTTTCCGCCATTTTTGAAACCTACTAAGATTTGCAATGAATAGAAACTGAGAATGGTGGAATGACTGTGCAGATAAAAGTAACAGATGGTTCTTCATGTATCTGGAAATTGAAATATTAATCAGTTGTAAAAGAGAAGTAACTATGGCTTCAGTTATCTAATTTAACTGAATTTTCTAAAATCCATCACGTCAAGAAACAAAACCCTTAATCAGTGCTTAAGTTTTGAGATTCAAAAATGACCCCATTATTTTATCAGAAAATATAAATGGCCCACATTTTCAATAACTGAATGGAGGCTGGAATTGCCATTTGCTCAAAAAACACCCCCTCCCAAACTCCAAAATGTATCCATAAAGATAAAATAGAAATAAAGTGTTTCTTGAGGGATACTCTGACAAAAGGGCAGAGTATCATGGCACCTTCCCAATGTCATTTACCTCACAAATCATGATAATGGACATATTGTTAGCCCCATTCTTTATATCAGCAACAGTAAAGGGTAGTTTACAAATAATTGAAGTACCAATTACAAGTACTGTAAATGATCTGTTTACTTATGTTCTGGTATTACTATGTAGGTAACTTGGCTATTCTAAGAAAATGCACCTTTTTGGCAGAATCTTAAATACAAAAAGACTCATCCAAGGAAATATAAAGAATTACATTTAATTTTTAAAAACCTTTCTCATTTTGGATTAGGAGCAAGCCACATCCAAGGAGTACAGCTTGCAGGTTACATGAAGACATTTCGGATTTACTTTTAATTTCATTTCTCAGTAAGTGTGCACTGTTTTAGACTGACTTCAGAAGAGGCATTTCTGAACCAGTGGATGTGCAAATTTAACCTGTCTGTGACTCATTAAAACAGCTGTTTGCTTCTAAGCTTTAATGAGTCCCAGAGATAAGTATTATCCTTATCAAATTGGTCTTTCTCTTTAGGAACTAAAAAGCTTGGTTATAATTCATAATGATTTTGCCTGTCAAAGGTTTGCCAAAGTACATTCACACGCAACAGTAGAATAATCTAGAGTCTATTGAGAGAAGACTCACCTCCTGCTTTTTTCTCTGGTAAAGCAATTTTGCCATCTGATATAGAATCAACAAGATCCTGAAACTCTGCAGGAACATCAGCTTGCTTCCAGCGTTCATTATCTAGTAGAAGACTATTTACATGCAAAAAGAAAATGGGGGTTTAAAGGGGAAAAAACTGTTTCTTGTCTCTTGCACCCATTTTAATTTGAAATTCAACATTAGGAATGTTCTAACTAAGGGGCAAGCTGCAGCATCTATTTCTGTAGAATTTTATTTTTATTTTTTTTAAAAATCCCTTTTGGTGTTTATAATATTAAGTATTGATACTTAATATATAATGGTGACCACATGGTGTGTAAAAATGAATATACCATTTGGAAAATGAATTTACCAGTTTTATATTTTTCTTTTAATTTATTGTCCCTCTATTGAGTTTGAAGCCAAAGTTTGGATAAATAATCATGAGAACCTCATATGAAACAGTGACCCAGAGATGAGCTGTTGAGAAATGGAAGCCATTTACTCCTTTGTTGGCTCAAGTCAAGCTTCTTCTACCACTGAAGTTCATCCACTGCAGGCTTCATTCTCCCATTTATCAGTTTTCTCATGGCATCTGATGTTGACTTATCTCAAAATCTCTAGATGTACAGTGGAATCTTTTGTCCACTTTGTTTACAAGTGTTTGGCCATGAGAAATATGTGTCAGGAAAATGGAGAGAGATGATTAAGGAGGCTACGGTAAAAGGGTAATAGAGGCTAAGTGTGTATAAGAGAATTAGAAGGGGAGGAATAATGAATTTTGAAGATGTGGAAGGGAGAAAAATATTTTTGATCATTTTTGGTCTATCATATTCCTTCTGAAATCCACGGCAGTGCTCTACTTACAGAAACCTAAAAAGTGACTTAAAATTAACTATCATTTTATTGATTTAATATGGATTCAATATGCTTCTTAGGCTTATTGGTTAATAATTCAGGTGGAATGCAGTGGATTTCAACTCCACTTTTTACTGTTTAGAGTGCAAAAAGGGCTATGTAACAAACATACAAATACCTCAGCTTAGTCTTTCTTTCCTCATGGAATCTATTTACAAATCTATTAGCTTGGCTTTGAAGTGCGCCCCGCAATGACATACTCTTTCTACCACATATCTGTTCTGTATCCAAGATGAATGTTTCCATTAATCGTGAAAGAGCAACAAACTCTGTAGAATTCAGTTTCTCCAGGAATCCATCCTAAAGGGAGAAGAAAAGCTGATGCAATAGCACTCTACTTATTTTCATTTTTCCAACTCTATACAGGTAGTCTTTGATAACAGTTCATTTAATGACGATGCTGAAAAAAATGACTTATAAACCATTTTTCACACTTTATGACCATTGCAGCATCCCCATCGTCATGTGTCAGAAGGTTGCAAAGGGCGATCACATGACCTTGGGACACAGCAATGGTCGTAAGTTTGAACCAGTTGCCAAACATCTGAATTTTGATCACATGATCATGGGGATGCTACAAAGGTCATAAGTGTGAAAAATGGTCATAAGTCACTTTTTTCAGTGCCGTTGCAACTTTGAACGGTCACTTTTTTCCAGTGCCATTGTAACTTTGAACGGTCACTAAATGAACTGTTGTAAGTTGAAGATTACCTGTATTTCTATTGGGGAATTATCCCAAAGTGATCTGGTTAAAACTGCAAGCAGGAAAAAACAACTGTATTTGAAAATTTCTCCCTGGTTTCAACCATATTTGAAAATTTCTTCCTGATTACATACAGGTACTTGCATCAAACTTACTTTTGCTCTAGCCATAAGAAACTTGACAGAGCGATCATGACAAATATCAGAGGCACTGTAAAGTAGCTCCTGGATGTTATTTGCTAATCTGCCCAGTTCCAGTTCTGACAATTTTATATCTTCACCAATCCTGAAAGTAATAAGAAAAAAATTGTTTACAAAAATATGTAGTTTATATAATCCAATGGCTACTGTTTTGTTTAGAAAAAAATGGACCCACCTACTGCTGCATACCGTGTTTCCCCAAAAATAAGACCGTGTCTTATATTTTTTTGAACCCTGAAATAAGCGCTTGGCCTTATTGCCATGCGCTCAAAAGCCCGATTGGGCTTATTATCAGGGGATGTCTTATTTTGGGGGAAACGGTATATGCTGACTACACTGCATTTTGAGATCAAGGTCTTTGAACTAGAGAGGAATTTAATGGTACATTTCTGCTCATTGGAATGTTTAACTTGTATTTGCATTTATTTTACTATAATCAGAACTAAGAACTTGTTACACTAGAGAGAAACAGTATAATAGAAGAATTGTCTCTAGAAGTGTTTACCACATCAGTTCTCCAAAAGCAACAAAAATAATTCAGTGCAAGAAGTTATTACATAACATGACAGGAATAATCTGTTTTTGAGTAAATATGATATTTTTCAGAGTATACGTCGTACCTTCCCCCCACCAAAAAAGAGGGTAAAAATCTGGGTCGTCTTATACTCTGAATGTAGCCCTGCCCAGCCTCTGAAAGGAGGTTTCAGAGGCTGAAAAAAGCCCCTGAAACAGAGCTTCAGAAAAAAAGCCTCTGAAACAGAGCTTCAGAAAAAAAGCCTCTGAAACAGAGTTTCAGGAAAAAAGTCTCTAAAACGTAGCTTCAGAAAAAAAGCCTCTGAAATGGAGGTTTCAGAGGCAGAAAAAAAAGCAAAGCACAGAGCTCACAACCAACAAATCAGTTGCTAAAATTCACCTCTGGGAACAGCTGATTGGGAGTATTCCGGGAGGCCGATCCACCCACCAATCAGCTTTTTTCTTATTTTCCTCCCCAAAAACTAAGGTGTGTCTTATGCTCTGGTGCACTTTATAGTCCGAAAAATACAATACTTATACTGTAGTTATTCTCAAGTAAAGATAACTTCATTAGCATATTATAGGCACCAATGAAGATGGAATAGAAAGGAAAACTAGAAATCTCATAGATGGACTGGAGGATGGGCATGGAATAAATATATCAAAGCAAAGCTTCTCAATTTATATAAAAACACAAACAGATTAAAAAATATCAATAAGACTCTTCCATTGCAATTAAAAAATGTGGAAGCAATATTTGTTCTTTCATCCACAGACAATAAAGCAACAGAAGCAGCAAAAGTTACAGAATTCTAAATTTTTAATGCACAACATAGACAGGATGGGCAAGCTGTTCATTTTAGACAATTCTACACACATTTGAAAATAATACTGGAAAATGTGACAATTTGCTATTATTTTATGCAGAGTTACCAAGTTAAAAACTTAAAATTTTCTGAAACTAACAATTGGTGTTAAAAACCAGGGCTAGGAATTCTCAAGTTGTTTCTTTCTTCAGAGAATGCATAAAATAGAGTCAAACCTGACATTTGAGTTTTGGAAATTATATTTTCTAAGTTTCACTTTTTAGAACTTTTATGAATGTTCACATTTGTATAGCTGGAACCAATCATGCCTGCCGTTTGGATCAGGTTCTAAGTTAAAGATTTTTGCTACATACATGATCTCAATTCCACCTAATGTTACACTGGATGAAGTCTGTTCCTTGCTAGATGAGGAATCAGTGGTACATTCAGCTTCAGACACAGAATCGCTACTGCTGGGCTGACTGTCTGGGTAAAGATTTCTCTGGGAGACAGAATCAGCTACTGTGGATGGAAGGTCTCCTTCACTGAAGGCATCACTTATGAACATGCCTTCATGAGTCAGATAGGCCACTTCTGTGTCTATGGAACTCTCTTTTGCAGAATTGGTCTGCACAGAAATATCGCCCACTTCCTTGCTCCTTTGGTTCTTGTCAAGAACCAAGAGAACCACGCTTCTGATGACATTTAGTGTTCCCTAAAGAAAATATAGTACTTGTTAAAATGCTGTATTCCTTGAAAAATACATCCTTTAGCAAAATATGCTAGCTTGATAACACATTAAATTCTACTCAAACAATAAAATCATTAAAAGTATTCAAAATTCACAATTATCTAACATATATTCTGTTTCAAAAGTTATGGTATTGTATGGAACATTTATGGTTTTATATATATGAACTGCACTAAAAACAAGTGTCAACATTTTGGCAAATAACAATAGTTTCCTCCCCCACTCCCAATGGTCTTAAAAATTTCAACTGGACTCCAGTGTCTCAAATCTTTTAAATCTGAATGAGAGGTCATGGAAGATTTTCTGTTTCTGTGAATCTGAGCAAAAAGAGAAATGCCTCCTCACAACTCCAATTACACAAACATTTCTTTTCATGCTGCTGTTTATAAACCTTTATACTCAACATTGGATAGAATGTTGGTGTAAGTGCTGGAACGTATGTCTATCTTTTCTTTCCTAACCATGTTTCTATATCATAAAAAAAAGTTTTCCCCTGCCAGTTATGTTTGACTCTAGGGGGCGGTGCTCATCTCCTATTTACAGCTAAAGAACCAGCATTGTCCAAAGACGCTTCTGTGGTCATGTGGCCCGCATGACTATTTGCTAAAGGTGCATGGAAAGTAGTACCTATTTATCTACTTGCATTTATGTGCTTTCAGATTGCTAGGTTGGCAGAAACTGGGGCAAATAACGGAAGCTTACTTTGTCATGCAGTATTCTCGATCTCGAACTACCAACCCTCTGGTCGACAAGTCCAGTGTCTTAATTGTTTGGCCACTGTGCCCTTTTCTATAGCATAGGTGGAGGTAAATCGGGATTGTTATCATTAAGAATTGTAAATGTATTTTTACTAAACTCCCCAAGTGAGAGGACTAATAACAACAATTCCCAACAATATTTAGTTTAAGAAGTCAGATTCCTAGCAAATCAGGACTATCTTTTCTGCTGCTTGTTCTTAGGACTGGATATTAATAATATGTATCTTTTTCTTATCATTTCATTTCATCTATTTTATGTGAAATGGGCAGAATTAGTTTTACTTTAAAATGTGAGCTTGTTAACCAATATTAAAGGAAGACTTTCTTAATTCAGACAGGATGGAAAATGCTGATTCATACAAACGAGAAACAAAGTACCAAACAGGAAGTGATTAGGAATAACATTCAACCCTCACGCTCATTCCATTCATAAAGACTGGAATTCTCTTGCAAACAAGATCATGTTAATCATAAAGGCAAATACTGCCTGTAGATATTTAATTCCAGGTATGTTCTAATTTGCAGGTTAAATTAAGCTCTATGGTTAAACTTGTCAGTTTTTTACACACCAAAATCTTAGACATGTTTTGTTTCTCCTCTAATCCAATGGATTAAAATTTATGTTTCAGCCTGAGCAAATATTTAACCAATCAATTTCATTTCAGTTTTAAAGTTGACTTATTATTATAGACCAAATTAAATTAAAAATATAGTTTCTAATTTCTAGGTAAGTCATTGGAGGAGAATAAAATTCAGCCTCTCCTAGATTTACTATAGACCACCATCATAATTAAATATGGGGAGAACTAAGTGTAAAAATCCCAGATTACTATATAAAAGTGGCCCTTGTTATATGGAGTTCTAATATCCATTGTTTTATGGATCTATGTTTAGTAAATATAGATCATATTTTGTTATCCATAGGAAAGGGTTTCTTGTATTTGTGAGTTTCGGTACATGATTCTTTTTGAAAATGGACTTTTGCAGCATATTGTGTGTATTTTAATCGTGTACAAAATAAGTGGGGTTTATGTATGTGTAAACTATATCTTTTCAAAGTTTCACTATCCACAGTTTCATTATTCACAGCTGTCAAGTCTGGAATGGCACCCCTCCAAATAACCATGGCCACCTATATTTGAATTTTGACCGCCAATGTATTTAGAATTTTATTATCTTAAATAATTATTGTTGACAATCAATTTCCCAATACTTCCTTAATTTGCAGCTGTACAACCTTGTTTGATAATAACGGCAGACAAAAGTCCAGTATTCTATTATAAACTACACTATATCATAGAACTAGAAAAATTTTGTATTATGTATTATGCAAGATACATTGTAAAATCTTTATTGAAAATACAGTACCTTACCTTAATTCTCTTGAGAAAGACAATGAAATTAGAAAAAATACTTTTCAGAAGTTCAAACCACTGCGGAAAATTTAACATTCTCATTTGATCTGCAAGTCTATAAACAATAACAAAATACTATCATTTAAACTTTAATTTAGCTCTCTGGTTTACAATGGAAACAATAAGGTCATTACAATGTTGTTTTGATGATTAATAAAGCTGCATCTTTTTCTTGGTCCACAGAATAGTTGAGTAATCTAACTGATTAGTTGAGTAATCTAACACTTGACAGCATATCTGTCTGCTTTAAAGCAGCGGTTGCCAACCTTTACATTTGGCAGTCCAGGACAGTGCAGTGGGGGGGACGACATGTGAGTGGCAGGCACACCTGTGCACACACAGCTCACTTGTGCAAGCAGCAGGTGCCCACGCCCTCAACTCGCACAAATGGAGCTTCGCACATCAGCAAAGGCTGCCTGTGCTTGCCTGCGAAGTACCACTCGCACAAGCAGCTGGCACTTGAGGTTATGTATGAAACTACACTTGCACAAGCAGAAGGTACTTGTGCTCGTGCATGAAGCGCCACTCGCTCAAACAGAGGACACTTACACTCATGTGCACTCATGTGCAACTCACTCCATTCTTGCGAGAGGCAGGCACTTGGATGAATGGTAGGCACTTGGCACTCGCGTGCTTGGCATGAGCTTGTGCTCATGCACAAAGCTCCACTTGCGCAACTGGAAAGTGCTTGTGCCCATATGCAAAGCTCCATTCATGCAAATGGAGCTTCATGCGTGAACAAAACGTACTTATGCTCGTGTGCAAAGCTCCACTTGTGCAATTGGAGGGCGCTCATGAGCAAAGCTTCATTCGTGCAAATGGAACTTTGCGCGTAGGTGCAAATACCCTTGGATTATGCAAGTGGACCTTCACACTCTCATGCTTGCCCATCTCTCCCACAGCCTGGTTTCGAATAGCCTGCAAAGCAGTAGGAGGCCATGGCCTAGGGGTTGGGGACCCAGCTCTAAAGCATCATGTAGCACTTAGGTACTTTCTAAGCTCAAAACCTATTTTTCCTAGAATCAAGAAGCTAAAAAATCTCCTTAAGGAGATGTTAACAGCTCTGGCACATATATTCATACACTTGAATGTCCCTTTCTAGTTTATGAACTGAAGCACAGCAGTTTCCTATAATCAATATATTTGCTGATAAAGCCATGCATACTTTGCTTCTGATTTGTGCCAGATGTTCTAAAACTCAGAATTCTCATTTTTCTTTATTGATTTAGTTATTATTCTGTGTGAAAATGGTCAGTTGCTCCATTTATTATTCTTATCTATAATTTAACATTAT
Source organism: Arizona elegans (assembly GCA_022577455.1). Lineage (NCBI taxonomy): Eukaryota > Metazoa > Chordata > Lepidosauria > Squamata > Colubridae > Arizona > Arizona elegans. The sequence continues at coordinate 176,684,382 of JAKOOJ010000001.1, forward strand.
TTCTGAACAAAAGGCACAGAATATACTAGGGTTATAAATAAATTTGGATCTTAATTTAATTTAAATTTGAATTATTGAGATCATTTCCAGCATTATCATTTTTATCTAGTATCAGAATATTCCCAACATTAAATAACTCACTTGACAGAATGATGTAAAAGCACAATTGCTAAGAAGAAAAGATATATGCATAAAAGTGTAAATTATTCACAGATATAGAAAAGATCTTAAAGCAATTTAATTTTATACTTACTTTACAACAATGTCTGTGTCAATTTCTTCTTGTTGTGATACTACATTAACAATACACTGCATAGTACAAAACAAAAGTCTTAGTTTTCCCCACAGATTTAATGCTTCCCAACCTTAACCAATTAGAAATATTTATTTGCCTAATGCTAGGCTCAGATAAAATCAAACACAGAAAAGGTTGAAAAAAATTGGATTCTGCTTTAATTGTACAAATAAGTAAGATTTACTTATTTAATATTATTTTCCACCTTCTAATTATTGTGAGGCTGAAGGCACAATCTCAGGTTCCTGACAATGTTAATTAGGTCCTACTTCTGGTTTTTCAATGCATGTTGTGGTAGTGGTAACATATCTTAATTGCAAAAATTATCCTCAGCAAGGCACCACGCAAACCCAGCCATCGTGTGTAAAAATTATGTTGTATTTATTTTTTAAAAAATTAATAGATAAGTTTAAATTGAGCCCACGTAATGAATGGCGTAGGAGCTGTCTGCAAATGTTTAAGTAAAGCCAGACTTGACTGGCACTTGGATGGGATATTATCAGTGAATTCTGGGGCTGACAGCTAGACTGGGAAGCCAGAAAAAAATTCCAGGAGAAGCCAATGGCAAACCACTTCAGCATTATTGCAAAGGAAGTTACATGGATTAAAGTCATCAGGAGCTTGAATGCAGCTTTATAAGCCCAAATATACAAGAAAGAAAGTTTGTTTTATCAAGCCCTACCATATGAATAATTAACTGGGTGCTCTCACTATCACACAAGCTAATCTACCCACACAAGGGCAAATCACCATATCAATTACCCTCAAAATATATTGTACTGTTTTGTAATAAAGGCTGGCAAAATATAGACCATGGTCATAATCTTTTACAGCAGGAGCTGAGTGATACTTTGAAATTCATAATTTTAAAAAGTTGCAATTCCCTACCCTTTCTCTAAACTCTAGCTGCTGCTAAATGCTATTATCAGACATCACTTGTGAGAACCAAGATATACTTTTAAATAAATTTAAAGCAATAGATTATGAAACACAGTGTTCCTTGTTTTCTACAACATTTAGTGAGGAATTATAAAATTTCCCAACAGCCCATATTTTAAAATCTAATTAGTTTATTTCTCCAAATAGAAATGTGTAGTCTGTTCAAAGCAGTGTGATACATCAACAATACATGGGTTTTGGCACATTTTTGTAACTCAATTATTAGAAAAGAGAAAGCTATTAAGTTACTTTGAAATATAAAATTGCCTGCAGAATACATACTTTCAATATATAAGATAGGTAAAAATATTTGAAACAGGTCACCTGCTTTATTATATTCTTTGCTGTGATAATAATTTCATCTCCATAGATTTCAAAAAAATTAAGCTTTCTTTGCTTTAGAAGTCCAAACACTAATGATATAAGCCTTTCCTAGGTAAAGGAAAAAAACAAAACACAATACACTATAAAAAAATTAAAACTTACTATACTAAAACACTAAATAGTAAATTCAATGGAAACTGCCCCTGTAATATGGCTTTAGGTTTTAGGTGCAGAAGTTACGAGATCCTGATGTGAATATATACTGTGCATAAAGTATTCAGACCCCCTTCACTTTTGCCTAATTTGTTATGCTCCAGTTCCTTTGACCTTGTGGCTTTTGGTCTGCTACATTATATATTGTCAGCTGTGAGGCCTTCTATAGAAAGATATATACCTTTTCAAAACTTGTCCAATCAATTTAATTTGCCACAGGTCGACTCCAATCAAGGTGTAGAAACATGTCAGCAACGATCAAGAGAAAGGGGAGGCACCTGAGCTAAATTTCATATTTTCTTGTTCCGCCAGGCAGGGCTATCAACATAATAATTTTAAATTGGGGTATTTTAAATTTTTGGGGTTTTAAATCGGCCAAATCTATTTAATTATTTTAATTTTTAATCATTGTTGTGTCTTGTGTTTTTAAATTGGCTGTACACCGCCCTGAGTCCTTCGGGAGAAGAGCGGTATAGAAATAAAATTATTATTATTATTATTATTATTATTATTATTATTATTATTATTATTATTATTATTATTATTATTATTATTACTATTACTACTATACGTTGTTGCAAAGGGTTTGAATAGTTATGCCAATGTGATATTTCGGGTTTTTCTTTTTAATAAATGTACAGACAGTCATAAAATTCTGTGTTCAGTTTGTCACTATGGAGTACTGAGTGTAGATTAATGAGGAAAAAAATAAATTTCAACAACTGCAGAATCAGACTGCAGCATAACAAAATTGACAAAAATGAAGGGGGTCTGAATATTTTCTGAATGCACCGTAATTGTGTATATACTGGAGAAAGTTAAGACACAGTTACTATGACTATGAACACAAACCAAAGAAAGGACAAACATATATTTTGATGTAATGAAGAAAATATTTTTGGAGATTATTAAAGTTTTTCATTTCTAGATTGAGATACTACTACCCAATATATCTAATTAGCAGAAAATGAATTATTCTAATACAAGAGCATTCCACATATAAAATAAATAAATGAAAAGCTGCTTTTGATTCTGCTATCTTTGTCTTAATATTTATACAGATTATCTAATCTATATCTATCTCTCTATAAATAAAATGTTAGATTTATAAGTTATAATTTAGTAAAACTTCCTCACTGGATAGTATCAGTAAGTGCAGAGGAGGATGGAATAAGGAATTCATGCATCTTTCATACAATGCTTTTTCTGATGTAGCCCAGAAGATTATTAGCTCATATTGCTGGCTCATGTTCAACTTGACCATGCTCATGTCCTTCCCAAATGTAATACAGAAAAGAAAAGATGTACAAATGCAAATTGGGATCAGAATTAATGCTTATAAATCACTTGATATAATTCAAGTTATATTGGTGTGGATTACTTTAATGAAAGGAAAAAATAAACAGCATTTCTGACTATGGATTTCAAATTGTGTCCTGAAGGCAATTGTAAATTTATTCAATATTGAACATTGTACCTCTTCTAGAATTTGACATTCTTCCTCCAAAGGTCGACTTAAATCATTGTGAGAATAAGAAGAGAACTCTGCAATCATCATTTTATCTATCAGTTTTTCTAACTCACAAAGCTGTGATCCAAGATGCCTGTTTAGGATTTTTTTAAAAATCAAGAAAAAAGGTTTAGAAGAAATAAAGTTCATTTTGAGAATCATGGAGGTGTATAACTATCATATTAATAATTTCTATTCACAGTATATTACAGTTCCACTTAAACAAAGACATTCTACTTTGACATTAACTGAAAAGAAATTTAAATTAAAGTGAGAACAAACCAATAAGAAATGATTTGCTTCCATTGTCTTGTTTACAACTTCCTGAAAGTATCTGAATAACTATTGTTCTAATCAGGAAGGCAGTCTGCTCTATCAATATTCTTATATTTTATGAAACATACTCTTTTTATTTTATTTATTTGTTTGGTAAATTTATATAGCTGCCCATCTCATATATGTGACTCTCAGCAGCTTATAAAGTTAAAAACACAAAACAATACAACAAAATAACAAAAAACATAGCAACAAAATAATTTAAAAGCATTAAAACAAAAGAACTCTTAAAACTCATTTAAAACTCATCTTTTTTTATATTTCTTATGAACAAAACCCCCTTTTTGGCTTCTGCAGCATTGAAAAGTGTAAGCCATTGCTCTGCATATGGCAAATTCACAACTGAATGTTAAGTAAGTTTTATCCGATTGTCATATGCTGCCCAGTGTCACTGCCCAGGTAAGATGAATGGCTGTATTTGATAGGTACATTTCCCTCTATCTTCAAAAACAGTTAAATGATTAAGTATAAAAATAACTTAGCTATCTACATACAAAATAAGTTAACGATTATATGATTATGCATATCTGATGAAATTTCAAACATTACCTACCGGAAACTGTGTATGCCCTGAAGTTCCTGTTGTAGCACTTCCTGCGTTGTTGCAATTAAGTCTAATGCTCCAACAAATTCAGAAGTGGACAACAATAACTGTACTGTAGGCTGTGTTTGGTGTACAGTTGCCATCAATTTCAGCTTATTATAAGCTTTTATACAGTTATTTCTACTCAGTGATAAACTTAATACTTTAAGAGATCCTTCACACATGACTTTGTCTATTTGGCCTATCTTATCTCGAAGCATTTTTACAGCCTGGGAAGTTTTCTTGAGGTAGTCTTGCAGTTCATGCTGAGAGGTCATTGCATGAAAAAAAGCTTCTGATCGGAGAGAGATCTGATGAGCAATATTTACTTCCACAATATCCAGATAGTGACTAAGCTTAAGAAATAAAAAGAAATCATGTTGGATTTGATCTATCTACAAAAGTCATTATTAAAATGCCAGCAAATTCATACAGTATGTTTCATTCATGAAATTGCATTCTAAAATACTTCATATAAGTATTTTTTACAAATTATGACCTGTAAAACAGACCCCTTATTTAGTATTACATTTTAGCAAAAACAAGTATATGGCCAAAACCAAAAGATTTCCAGGAGAAAACTGAGAAACAGTTCAGTATTTCTGAATTTCTGCCATTCTTCGGAGAAAATTTTCACTGTTCCCTTTTTGGAAGTCTCTGTGATCTAGTTGAAGTTACTCTGTGAATGTACCCGAGAAATGCATTTCCCCAAACATTTCTGACCCACAAATCCTGTGTCCCTCTAATCTAGTTTAAAGGCTGGAAAAATACTAGAACAATGTAGAAACTAGCAGAGTGGTAGTTAATTGCAAGCACACAACCTGACACTATTTCTGACTGAGTTCTTCCAAAACATATTTAGAATTTGCATAGGAAGTTTTTCTTGAGGGCTGCTATTAGAATGAAGGCTAACTGGAAAATGAGATGGCCAAACATGGTATCTATATCTTACCCTTCATTTGTTTTTAAAGAAAACAAAACATGACATTTCAAGAAAATACTTCAATTATTTTTAATCACTGTGGTGAAAAATATGCATATTGTTTACCTTTTCTTGGAGTAGCTTGGAGGAAGCTGCATCACGGTTTCCTTTCCCAGAAGCAGTATTAAAATGAGACCAAGGTAATACTGCATTAAATGTTAAGGAATCACCCAAGGCAAAATCTGGTTTCATAAAAATCTGGTGGGGGGGGGGGGGGGGAAACCCACATCTCACATAAATATAATTGATGGATTCACTGCATACTATTATTTACTTATCAGTTTTCTACAGGAGTATCATAGTTCATGCCGGGCATAAAATATTTAGAATTTAAACCAACCAATCAATTATAACATAATGTATTTATTTCTATTCTGCTACAATCATCTGACTCTTGATGGTGCGTACTTTAGAAAACCAATTTAAAACATCCAAGGTGACCTAAATATTATTTTGGTTTTGTTTGTAAAAAAAATCTTAATGGTAAAATAAGAATTAAAAATATCTCAAGAACAGTTTCCATAATCACAGAAAGAATAACCCTACCTCTTTCCAATTCCCTGGCTGTAGCAACAAGGCTGAATGACCTAAAATCTGGCAAGTCTGATTTCAGAGAGAGTGACATTGTCACCTTTGCCCACAAAATATGTCAGATCTGCCTGTTTGTCCACCACCAAACTGTGAATGAAAGAGGTTTTATTACAGACAGATGTGGCTTTTACTACCAACACCCTGAGGCCACTACTCCAGCAATCTGATCATCTGGCCCCCAGCATGAGCTTGTTGAGTTACAAATAGAAAATTCCATTAAATTAGATGCCTCTCTTCTCCTAGAACAGTATACTCATATCTTCCTGAACCAAACAGTACAGAGATATAACCACCACCACCCCAATTCACTCTGTTGGCTCTCACTAGTCTCCCTTCTCCTTTCCATCCATTTAAATGCCCTTATTTCCCAACAAGATGGGAAACACATTCAGCAACAAGCCTATTTGGAAATAATCACACAGCTGATCACAAGTCCTAGGAACTCACTCAAATTTTCATATATATTAAATCACCAATAAATCAACTGAGAATCATCCTTCCCAATACATTCCCACTAATGTCTCAGGGTTGAAACCTTGTACTTAACCTGTGACCCAACTCACTTCTTACCCAAGGTTCCAGTAACACAACCCCGCCAGTTACTCTCAAAACACCCGTTTTCCAGATTATATCAGTCTCCAAACCACATGAAAATCCTTGCAAGTAGGACATTTCCAATGCTATCTCCAATCCCACTTGGTTGTTCATCAGGTTGCAATATCCTTCCAGTTTCGTCTTAATGCTGCTTCTTTGTTCCTATCAGCTATAGCATCTGAGGAAAGGACACCTGCATCCTTTTAAGCCATTTTATGGCTGTTTCAGATTCTTTTTAACTGCCATTCTTGTTTTCACAAGACTGTTTTTCTTACTGTTCTTTTTATTGACACTTTAAAAGCTCTTTTTACTTTTCTTTCCATTGATGTTTTTCTTTTTCCTTCCTTCTGCTGCTGTGCACACAATAGTTCTTTTCATTTTGCTCTTTTTGATTCAGCAATATTTAATGGCTGAGTATTTTGCCAGATATAACTCTGACACCTGTCCTTTTAAAGCAGTTTTTAAAAATTGCAAATATGATTCAGAAATGAATTAGCATATTATAAACTATTGTTGCAAATTCTTTATCAGAAGATCAGGATAGTGGAAATAAAATCCTGTTATGCAAGCAAAGCAATGAATTTGCCAATGTTAAAGTTGCTGCACATATGAGTAATTAACATTAATATTTCTGAGAAAAATGCATGTAGCTCATAAAGCAAGCAATATAACTTTTGTTGCTGATCGCTACTTGCTTTCCTCTTTTCAAATATAAAGATGACAAATAGGGTAAGTCTTAACTATTCTACAGGTAGTCCTTGATTTACAACCATTTGTTTAGTGAACGGTTGAAGTTGCAACGGCACTGAAAAAAGGCAATTTATAACAATTTTTCATACTTACGACTATTGTAGCATATCTGTAATTATGTGATTAAAATTCAGATACTTGGCAACTGGTTCATATTTATGACAGGTGCAACGTCCTGGGGTCATGTGATCACCTTTTGTGTCCTTCTGACAAGCAAAGTTAATGGCAAAGCCAGATTCACTTAACAACCGGGTTACTAACTTAACAACTGCAGTGATTTGCTTAACAATGGTGATGAGAAAAGTCATTAACATGGGGCAAAGCTCACTTAACAACTGTCTCACTTAGCAACAGAAATTTGGAGCTCAATTATGGTGTAAGTCGAGGACTACCTATACTAAATTTAGGAGTACATAATCTAAATATCTTATGCATGGTGTAAGAAATACAGCTGGACTTGTAATTGCAAATATGGCTGCATGGACCAAAGATTTATATATAGTTTTCCAATACTGACAGTTTTATTTCCAATTCATTTCCTAAAAATCCCTAGCAAAACACTGGTTTTTTTTTCATAGCCACCACACACACGAGTATTGGGGGAATGCTTGAGCAACCAACAGAGATGGTCCTTTAAAATAGAGAGGGGGTGAAATATTCAATTACAAGTTCAGTGAACTTGATAGAGGTGAGAAAGAAAAGAAGATGACCAGCAGTGAGGCAGATAGACTCATTTACAGGGGTGATGGGTGTACCATTGGGAGACTTGAAATAACAGGTCAGGATAGATTGTCATGGAGAAAATCTATCTTTGTGATCACTAGTCAAAAACCACTTGATGGCACATCATCCTTATCATTCTTATCTTTTTACCTTTAATATTTTTATTAATCTTGTCCTATAAATAATATTTCTTTTCAATGCACGCACAGGCACTGAATAATATCCTCAGTCAGCAACTCAGGGTGCCTCACAAAATTACATTACATTTACCCAGGAAAAAAGATAAAATATTATCTAAACAGGGAAACAAACATACATCATGAACTAATCCACGTAGTTCAATACAGGTGGACATCCGTGGACATCCTACCTAGAGAATGGATATGATGACAGGAATCACGATACAAAATGGCATTGCCTGAGAAATGGGTCATGATGCAAAAAAAAAAAAGAAGACTGAGTTCAGATTCATACCCAGTTATCTCAATCCAACTCCAAAATAGTATCTACTACCTTTTTTCCTAAGCATGTCACACCAATTGTTCTAAATTTGCTCTTATTGTTTTGCCCATTTTTAAAGTAAACATTTCCTTGAAATTTGCAATAAATAAAGGTTAAAATGCACAATATTGTTAAAATTTTGATGTAAGTTTGTTGTAAACTAAATTGGGAAATTTTAAATTTTAATGCCACAGCTTATGAGCAGACAATGAAAGAAGGGAAAAGAAAACAAGTCTGAAATTGCTTTTGCCATATTCTAAATGTTAATCCAACACAGGTAAATAAAATAAAATCTTACAAAAAAAAAGAAAGAAAGAAAGAAAGAAAAATATGGAGACAGCACAACTGTGCTTTCTAAATTGCATACTTCTTTGTATAAAAGAGCATGTCTATTTGTCTTCAGGATATTTTTGACTCCTGCTGACTGCCTGGACAAGTCCCTGCAGTTTTCTTGGCAATGTTTTCAGAAATGATTTGCTCTAAAAGACCTAGGGCTGATTGGCCTACATAACTCTTCATGTCTAAGATAAGGCTAAAACTTATCATCTACCAGTTTCTAATCTAATGCCTTAACTACTACACCCTCTCCCCTCCCCCCTCAAACATTAAAGAATGTATTACCATACACACACAGTAAATTATTAGGTCAAATATTTGAATAATGCATTTTTTTCTTAGTACAGGTAGTCCTCAACCTACGACCACAATTGAGCCCAAAATTTCTGTTACTAAGTGAGAAATTTGTTAAGTGAGTTTTGCCCCATTTTACGACTTTTCTTGCCCCATTTGTTAAGTGAAGCCCTGCAGTTGTAAAATTAGCCCCATGGTTGTTAAGTGAATCTGGCTTCCCCATTGACTTTGCTCGTCAGAAGGTTGCAAAAGGAGATCATGTGACCCCAGAATACTGCAACCGTCATAAATGTGAATCAATTTTCAAACATTTGAATGTAAATCAGGTGACCATAGGGATGCTGCATGGTCGTAGGTGTGAAAAAGGGTCATAAGTCACTTTTTTCACTGCCATTCATCTTCGAATGATCAATAAGTGAACTGTTGTAAGTCAAGGACTACCTGTATTTTGCCTATAAAATATTTTAATCATACCTTAGGTACTTGTTCCAGATCTGTCCTGGATTTATCTAGGAATAAAATAAAATTAAACAAAATGAAATTAATTTACATGACAGAAAAAGATATTTGAATTATATACACCCTCAAGAAATTCTGTTCATTCACTGATTTTCTGTTACAAAATAATAACAAGCAATAACAGGCTTTATTAATTTTTAGAATTTATTAATTTTTACAATTTAACTTAGAATGTATTAAATATTATTCTAAGTAAACCCGGCATATGACAGATAACAATTAAAAATTAGATAAATAAATAAAAACAGAACCCTACCATGAGTATGTAACAATGTCCTGTCAAAAGTATCTTTAGGAGGACAAATACTCTTACATTTCTCATGAATCTTCTCTTTCTGTAAAAGAAATCAGATAAAGAAAATGTTTGGTTTGAAAAAGTTGATGAAGAACATTTTTCTAATATATTAATTTCCTTACCCAAGGAGAAACCTTTGTCAAAAACTAACGGGTAAAATGGAGTGTAAGTGACATAATGGTATGGTATCTACAGTATAATTAAAAATATTGTATTAATTACTATAAAGCAATTTTAAAATTCTCTAGATACTAGAGAATTACTCATTCTAATTTCATCATTTACAAAGCAGTAGAGCCAATTCATTCAATGAATTAAGTGCAATTCAATCTGGCTTGGCTATCTGGGAGGAACCTATTGGTCCTAAGGTAGTGGGCAGGGTGCTTGCGACTGTTGGTTTGCCATCACTGTTTTAGATACATATTTTTCTGGTTAGCTAAGGCCTATCTAGAGGCAATGTATGATTGGGTTTGGCACTGGAAAATTTCTCTTTGAGAAAGGGGGTGGTGCTACTGGTTCCCAAGGAAGCAATGGTCACTCCTTCCTCAGACAATTTCTTCCAATGTCTAACCTTCTCATTTTGGAGATGATTGTAGAGAAGGTGGTAGCACAGGAACTCTAGTGAACTTTAGAATATTATCCGAACCCCTTTCAATCAGGATTCAGACTTGGGATGGGACTAAGATAGCACTGATCACACTTTTAGATGATCTCTGGTGGGAGTAGGATGGAGGCAAAATAAAATAAAGTAAAAGTAAAAAAAAGAGATGGGACTTTGGGGGAAGTCCCATCTCCTGCTCTGGATGGGGATGCACTACCCCAGATGTTGCACAGCTACAATGTGTGCCAATTGCACACATTCCTAGACTGTGTCAGCAGTTATTGATACTTTATATATATAATATTATAATATTATAAATTTATTATCATTAGAAGGATTCATCTTTGCAAGTTGGTTCCTTCATGATTCTACATTATTTGGACTAAATAATTTAAAGATACAAGGAAGTCCATTTGAAGTTTAGTAATGATTAAATTTAAATAGCAAATATAGATGAGTTTAGTATACATACATACAATTTATTTTTACCTGAACAACTTCTTGTTGGTATGTTACAAAATGTTCCTTGTTGATTTGTGGGAGGTAGAGTGAAGGCACGATTTCAATGTCTACAAAATCCTGTCCCCATGTCTTTGTAAAGAAATCAGATTCCCTTTTTGTTAATCGAGGATCGTTTAGTGCTGCTGGGAGATTTACTTTGGAATGATAAATAGTCCATCGATGTTGATCAACAACTAATGATGGGCTGTCACATAAGCTACTAGGATCACCTGCAAGACAAAAAAAAAAAAAACAAAACACCTAGTCATGGAATACGATCTAGCAAAACAATATTTTGCATAAATTTATAATTAATCAAAAGGCTGATTGTATAGTTAAACCATACAAACCAATATTTAAATAATTATTGTAGAGCAAGATAATGTATTAGCTGGATTTATAGGTATTTGAATTTAGTTCACTACATTCTTGAAACAAGAAGAGTAAGCAGATTCTTCTTGGTTTTATGAATGCTATTAGTATTCATAGAAGAATAGAAAATTGTGAACCCTTCAATACTCTCCATGATGCAGCAAATAAATTTGTATCCAGAAGGTAACCTGAGATATCATTAAAAACATACTTTGTGAATCCTAAGAATAGAAAACTGCACCCATTATAATATTTTACAACAGCAAAGCCATTATAGTTTGCTGATTTCCCATACCAAATGATAGTAGAGTTCATTGGCAGGGAAGAAAGAAATATTTGTGCCCCATCCATTACCCAGATAGCACAGAATTAAGTTGGACCTATTCCTGCCAAAACCTTGTTTAAATAAGAGCAGAAAAACATTATGTTCATTAATTTCTAAGTCCTGATTTACTGGCTCAATTGCAAGTTGTATTTCTGCCAATACTTTGGAAACTTATTTTTCTAATAACATTAATGTTTCTAAGAATTTGGGATTAAAGCCAAAAAGTAAGAAATAAATAAGCAAGATTTAGAAAGGTCAGGTTTTTATTAATTTACTCTTTCAAATACTCTTTATTAATTTACTCATGAAATAACAGAGTATTTTGAAAATGAACTATATATTGTCATATACATTTGAAAACTGCCTCCATTTTAATTTCAATAGTTAAGGATTAGCAAATGATTCTTTCTTCTGTTGGTAAAAACTGTTGTTAATTACCCCTCAATCAGGCCAAATTATATGTAGATAGGACAGCAATTTGTCTACTCTCCATTTCTTGTCAATAAAAATGACTGGTAGGGTTGTACACATTCTCAGATTGTTTAATTCATATTTAAACTACTTGTGACCTACTTGTCTTCCAATTTTCATTCATTTCAAACTGGCTGAATCTAGAATATTCTTAGTATTATATACAAGTGATATACCATTATGTCAATAAAGCAGTTATATTTATATATAATTCTTTGAGTAAATTATTGTGAAATACTAAGCAAGCCATACATTTTCAATATTTCACTATTATTTGCATTCTTCCAGTTCTTGGGTAACTTGGAAACTTCTGTCATTTAATCTATATCAAACAGTTCTAAAGCTATAATTTATTTTATACAAAAAAGAAAAATTATTCTCATCACTCACCAGATATTGAATATAAATACACTGACTCAGTTGTCCAATCTGGATTTGAGTTTTAACCTTCCAATTAGTGTATTCTGTATTTTTGTAATCTCTCTTGCTATGCCAGATATCCTATCTCAGTTTCTAAACAAGGATCCCTTTTGGCTGAATGCAGAACTGGATACCAAGCATTCAATTTGGAGTATTATGCATTCTAATATTTCTTTTCAGGTTATTTGTAAATTTTCCAAAACTGATATTTATTATCAAAAGCCTTTGATAATGAATAACTTGTATTAAGACTCTGTAAACTCCATTCCACTCAGAGCTATTGTCAGGCAAAATCTATTCTTGAATGCTAATTCATAACATTTTAGTAGCATTGCTCTGAAAACTTACTTTTCAACACATCTTTGTTTGATTTTTAATTTTATCACTGACAATTATCTGGATAACTTGACTGTTCTCCAATTCTTAAGAATATATTTTTCCTTCCTATCTATCTATCCAATCTATCTAATCTATATCTATCTATCTATCTATCTATCTATCTATCTATCTATCTATCTATCTATCTATCTATCTCTAATATGCTAGTCCTTAAGATACTACTACTTGATTTGATAAATGAAAAAATAATCCAACTATCCCTTTGAAAGACAAACAAAGGAATGAACAAACAAAACAACCCAGTTTAAACATCAAAACTTATGTTTCTACCTGTGGGTTCCTTGGGGCACACATCTGGTAGCGTGCATACTGGTCGAAAACATTTGGAAGAATCCATTTCCTTTTTAAAGAAAGCATCATTGTTCTTTGACTGAGGCACTGGTGAAGACCGGTGGCTTGAGGCCATTGCATAAAATCACTACTGGATAAATACTGGATTAAAATATATGCATATTTATTTAGACATGTCCAAACACCATAGGAGAATAATGAAATATATAGCAGTTATAAGGGGAAAACATTTACAGCAAGAGTAACTAAAAATAATTCTGTGTTACCAATGACTACATGAAATGTTAAGATTATTTTATTGATACCGCACAGAAAATTAAACCAAATCTTAATTAACAAATGATTATTTCAACCAAAGTGCTAACGAATATATGCAGGTAGTCCTTGACTTACAACCATTTATTTAAAGACTGAAAAAAGTGACTTAGGACTGTCTTCCACACTTATGACCATTGCAATATCTCCATGGTCATGTGATCAAAATTTGGACATTTGGCAACTGGAATGAATTTATGACAACTGCAGTTTCCTGGGGTCATGTGATCCTCTTTTGCAATCTTCTGAGAAGCCAAGTCAATAGGAAAGCCAGGTTCATTTAACAACCGTGTTACTAATTGTACGATTCACTTAACACCTGTGGCAAGAAAGGTTGTAAAATGGGGCAAAACTCACTTAACAAATCTCTCACTTAGCAACAGAAATTTTGGGCTCAATTATGGTCATAAGTCGAGGACTACCTGTACTCTGCAGTGCTCTATAAGTGGCTGTAGGAAATGGAGAAAAGGAATGACAATGAATAATTTGGATGGATTAATCTTACAGAGCATGGTAATACACATTTCCTAATTCCCAATAATATCTTTTTCTCCAAGTTATTTGAAAGTTATCTTCAAACTCTATTCCTAGCCTCAGTCCTATTTTTTTAATGAACTTCATCTCTTGTATCTTTTTGTTTTGCTAATGTAATTCGGTCCATCATTCCATATCCTTGCTTATCACAAGTTATATTCCGTTCTCTTGCATTTTAGTTACCTTTCTTTCCCTTCAGTTTGAGGCAGAACAGATCTGACGGGAAGAGCTCCCACTTGTAACTATTCCTCTTTAGGAATTCTCTGAGAAGCTCCTTTTAAGAAATCTGAAGATGACCATAAGGCTCACAATCAAAGTGCAGGCTGAATCAACCATTAGCAGCAGAAGTAGTAGTATAAAGAATCAAAGGCTTCCTCACATGTAAAGTTATACTCATGACTAATATCTTACTCCTAAATAGGAGTTTTTCAAGAGCCTCTCTAATTACCTGAACCTGAGCTTGGGTAATTTCTGATTGTGGCCAGACTAATCTCAAAACTATCCTGTCTGTCACATAGTCTACATGCTCTGAACTGTGAACTTTCTTTGGACATTGCCCTTGAACAGATATTCTGATGAAGACTTTAGTCAGCCTCTAGTTCTGCCAGCCAACCAATAATGCAAGCAGATATGGCTCTGTTTGATGCAAATCAAAATACAGGGGAAAAAACAGGTAGAATACAGTCTCAGAAGGAATTTTGGTAAAATAAAATACTTTTACTGCAACTTTTTCATTCTCTTTCCTCATTTTTTTTTCTTATCAAAGGTCCAACAACAAGGGAGATACAAAATGGAAGAATAAATATAAATCTTTGGAGATCATCTTACTGCCTTCAAGAGAAAAGGTCCTCCGAAATGAACTGCGATATGAAGCTACACTAAATTATTCATTGCTAACAGCTATTTGTGTGCAGCCATAATTTAGAATCTTATGGATAATTAACTTCAATAAGGCACTGAATCTGTCAAGATAATGACTGGTTCACATATTAGAAAAACAATCACCCCCCCAAAAAAATGCAAAAATTGATTATGTATAAATATATCAGTTATTTAGGAACTATGTAACAGGATAATAATATCAGTGTATGTTATGTTTTTCAGATGTCATTAAGTAATGAGAAGCATTCTGATATATTATTCCCTCTGCTACTTATACAATCTACCATAATCATTTGCAATATCTCAGTTCTTTGGACCACAATATTATTTCTGGACAGATATTAAATGTTAAAAAATAAAATCTATCCCGCTATTCTTTCAAAAGCACCAGTTTTAAAAAATAAAATTACATCAAGAGATGCAATATCCACATTTTCTAAAAACTGGGTCTGAAAGCCAGAAAAATCCCAAATCTGTCATGTCAAATTAATAGGAAAAAACCCCTTGCACTGGTAGTCCTTGATTTACGACCACAACTGAATGCAATATTTCTGTAGCTAAGCAATACAATTAAGTGAGTTTTGTCCATTTTACAACCTTTCTTGCCACAGTTTTAAGCATTTCATTACCCTAAGTAGGTAATATCATTAGTGCCAGTAAGGAATGCTGTTTGCTGTCAGTTTATATTCTGGTGATTTGCTTGTCTTTGTGGGTGGGGGTGGTCTCAGAGATTCTTTGGTTGGGCTGTTTACTGATGGCTCTTTGGCAGTTTCTTGATTGGGGTATTGTTTACTCAATTATTGGTCTGAAGTTAACCTGGGAGTTAATCTATACTGATCTGGTTGCTTAAGTGAATCTGACTTCTCTATTGACTCTGCTTGTCAGAAGATGATCACATGACCTCAGGACACTGCAACTGTCATAAACACATGCCATTTGATAAATGTCTGAATTTTGATCACATGACTATGAGGATGCTGCAATGGTTGTAAATATGAAAAACGGTCATAAGTCACGTATTTCAGTGCCACTGTAACTTTGAATGGTCATAAACAAATGGTTAAGTCGAGAACTACCTGTATTTCTTTACTCTTTACCAGAAAAGCACTAGCTTCAGAATCATATGCACTTTAAGGGACAGAATAATTTTACAATATAGACATACGCTGTGTCCTTTCCGCTGCTCTTCTGCTTCTTTGAAAGTGTTCAAGTTAGCATCACTCTTGCTGGCACAGAGGAAAGCTATCAAAACCTATCTAGGGTCTGCCACTAGGACAATTTTCTTCAGTGTGGACTAGGAAGTAAATTTGTATTGAATGTTTACTTTTATTTTTTTCCTCTACTTAATTATTTTAAGTTTATTTTTTGCAATCAGTTCAGGGCCTTTCTGGAATTGAGTAGCATATAGTAGCATATATTGATAAGCATTTCAGAAATACATGCATGCATACTGCTTGCAGGTAATTACTGAATTAGTTTAATAACCATAGCTTTCTTTAAGGGCCAGGCACATTTAGTAGGAATAAACAGACTTTTAAATAACTTTGATCAAAAGCTAAACAGCTCACAACCCAAACTTTTAATTGTGTCCCAAACAACTCACAGCAAAGCCTAGGCCATATATAAGGCAAGCATTTTCCATCTGGATTTCTCAAAATCAATTGTTAATGATAACTAATTTTACTGTTCCTTGCAGTCTAAACTAAATAAAGTTCTAACTTCAATTATCATATGCTGATAATGGGTTAGATAAAAGCAAACAAGAGCTATGCTGATCTAGAGAAAGCAAAGCTATCATCGATCAGCCAAAGGGCAGATTACAGGGCAGGTAGCAAACTATTGGTCTTTGGTTACAACGATTTCACTGGCATTTGGTCCTTTTCCAGGCAGTTCAAAGTGCTATTTCTGATTTTTAAAATCTGAAACTTTGACATAGGCAACTGAAAAACTCTTTATTTTCCTATGACCCTGTGGAATGTTTAAAATCCTTAATAGATACACTTCTTTCTTATCCCTGTTGGGGGATCTGTACTGTCTATCTACTACCAAGCAAAAGAAAAACACAATTCAAACAGGAATTTGGCTTTTAAAGTATTCATGAAGAGATTTTAAATGGAGGATACTTGCTTCCTATTTATTTTATTTTTTATGTTCAGTCATAATTTCAGTTTGTATCTTAATATACTGACAGATATCTTGAATATTATTATAATATAAAGAAAGGCTCTATGTTTAATAATAAGCCAATTATTAGAAGATTAACAATATCTGAAAATATTTCAGTATTTTGTGCACTTTGAGGATGGGTTACTTTGAGCCAGTAATCATCTCTTAACCCAACCTATTACATAGGGTAAACAGGTAGCTTTTGACTTACGGTTGTTCATTTAACGATGGTTCAAAGTTACAGTGGTCTCAGAAAAAGTGATTATGACCCATCCTCAAAATTACAACTATCGCAATACACCCATGGCCACATGATTGCAATTTGAGTGCTTGGCAACTGGCCCATATTTACGAGATAACTTTCAGTACCATTAATCAAAACATCTTTCTTTAGGAATCATATGAATTTGGATCCCTCTGTCTCTTAACACTCTGCACATGAAATGGAGGAAGAGTTTGCTTCCTAGATTGAAAATGTTGGTCATCCAACCTTAACTAACTTCCCTCCAATTCATTTAGTTCACATATACAGGTAGTCCTCTATTTACAACAGTTCATTTAATGACCACTTGAAGTTACAATGGCACTGAAAAAAGTGATATATAACCATTTTTCACACTTCTGATCATTGCAGCATCCCCATGGGCATGTGATTTACATTCAGATGCTTGACAAGTGGTTCATTTATGATGGTTGCAGTGTCCCAGAATCATATGATCATTTTTTGAAAACTTCTGGCAAACAAAGTCAAGGGGGAAGCCAGATTCACATAACAACCGGGTTACTATTTTAACAACTGCAATGATTCACTTAACAAATGTGGCAAGAAAAGTTGTAAAATGGGGCAAAACTCACTTAACAAATTTCTCACTTAGCAACATAAATTCTGGGCTCAATTGTGGTCATAAGTCGAGGACTAACTGTATTGAAGCAACAGGATTTTATCAATTCTAAATTGTTCAGTTCTGATATTTGGCTATTTCCTCCCATTTTTTGGTCCTGTACCTATATGATGCACCTCCCAACCTAGTATGTAAATGACAATGGCAACTAATCCTCTCTTTCCTGTTACAAACCTCTTTTTCACTTTGGAAAGATCTAATGTTTTTGCTGCAGTGCATTTTTAATGTCCTTCTGATCATGCAAAAACTATAATGCACAATGAAAAGTGCTGACAGTGTGTATTTGTTTAATTCTTTCTAAAGAGTTTTACTTGATCATTTCCCAGATGTATTACAATTTTATTTTGACTGTTGGATAGCCAGCCAGATGCTTATAAATCTGTATCTCTCATTCCTATCTCTCTTTATCTATATATTCTTGATTACTAACTCCCTGAAGATGTCTACTGCATGTATGCCTCTTTTACAAGTTAATATAGGACAACATTAAGTTTGCTATATAGAGAGTTCTGCACTTTCTTCTAGTAGTCTAAACATAAGTCTGTTGAATAAAGACTTGTCATTTCTGCAGCTTCATTAATTAATTAACATTGTTGGACCCAACAGTTTTTTTGTGCAAGTTGAGCTGCACGCGCATGTGTACCAGCCTGCCGCTTGTATGACTCAAGCTGCCTGCACATGAGTGGCCCAGCCCATTGCTCACCCCACCCAGTTGCAAATAGCCGACGGCCCGGTAGTGGGTCGTGGCCCAGAGGTTGGGAACCCGTTTTAGATTATATTTACGTATTTGTTATTATGTAATTTACAATGCTTTAAATTTAAATTAATTTTAAATGTTAGGTACTTTCCTTATGGTTCTATGCAATAAAGAAACAATTTAACTGTTTTCATTTCATTTTCAACCCCTGGGACTAATTTTAAGGTATATGGTTGCATTTTTTTTTAAAAAAAATCAATAAGTGTAATTCATTTTAACTATATATCTATTAGGGTCTGAATTTATTTTGTAAAACAAAGCTTGGTTTCTGAAAATTTATCATAACAATTAGGCTTAAGTCACTGTGTTTCTCATGTACGTATATTTTAATTTATTAAAAATAATAAGTTACTAAAAAAGGTAAATTCTAAAAATTTATATCTAACTGTATGGAATACTTTGAAATTTGTGTCATTTATGATGACGCAGGAAATTACTCTCAAAGTCAAAAATAAAGATTATGTCAGGAAGTTATTTATACTTGTGTTTGTACGTTTTATTTTAAATATACACACTTTTAGCACCAGCATATTATTAATAACTACTGGCTGTGAGAAAATACTGACCGCAATCTGCAAGTACTTGACAAATGAAAAAGTATAACAACCACTTAATTTGCATACCTTAACAATAGTATTCCAAGAAGATTCCAGTAAGGCAGACCTCATATCTCTTCCAGTTTCATTTGTTAAAAAATCATGAGATTATAACATTCATGACCATTTTTCAAGTTCTAAACAAAAGAAGCATAGATATAAAAAAGTATCAAATTATTAACTTAAATTAATTAAAATATTAATTTAAAAGCAAAAGTATAAATTAAAGACTGCATATAATATAGTTTCTTGTAACTTGTTAAACTAAACTTCTCCCTTTTGATAAGGCAGGATGATTACTTCAAGGTCTGTGTAATATATGCAGCTCCATTATACCTATAGGAATTTCACTGATTCCTAAAATATAATTAATAGTTTTATTGTAAAACCATGTATACATGATACATATCATAATGGATGCAAGCATTTAATTATTTTTTAAAAGTATCAGAAGTAGTAAGTTTGATACTGCCATTGAAAAGACAGCATTTTACAAAAAACTAGCAGGAACAAATAATATATTAACCATACACAAAGAGTAAAACAAAAAGCAAAGGAGCAAAATAAATCATATGTTGAAAACCTGTCTTAAACATTTCCCTTGCAGTATTTGACTGTTTTTCAAACAAGAAACCCAAAGTATTTAATACTGAAAAATCCTGAAAATAAATCATTTTAATTTAAATGATTTCTCCATGGCAGTTTTTACAGTACTTCTCATAAGAGGGACGAGGACCCGGTTTGTGGGGGCAATAAGCTGACTTTGTATAAAAAAGAACACTGGGGGGGGGGAAGCCCTACTAAGCAGGTATATACAAAAGTATGAAGGCTATTGCTTAACGCATTGTAAACTGCCCTGAGTCTCCGGAGAAGGGCAGCATATAAATCGAACCAATCAATCAATCAATCAATCAATAAATGAAACATGGGCACCTGTCACATAACTTGCATTTAAAGCACAATGCAGGAACATAGTGTACGTTTACATCTAGGATATTACTAAAGGATGTCAGGTTCCTTTTCAAGTCAATCTACAAATATTACCGTTCCAATCCCCATGACTTTGACATGTATCAGAAAATAAGTCCATTAGAAAAGACCTGTGATGCTATTTGACAACTAAGAAAAATTCTGCATGTAATGTCACTCAGTATGACTTAATTTTGCCACTGATTCAGAAGCAACACTAAAAGCATTTTAAAAAGTTAATCGAAATTAGGAAAGTCAATGTATCTATCAGTATTATTTTATGAATTAGTTGTGTATGTAATATAACTCTAATTAATTCCCAATTTAAACTAATATAATTATTGGCCTATTTTGCATTTTTTTCCCTTCTTGCCAATGTAGAATAGCAATCCATACATCCAACTACCAGTAAGTGGACTATAGATAAGGCAAATGCTTATGTGCCCTAAATTGTGTTAATTAATTTTATAAACATACATCTCCTTTAAATATACTGCCAGGTTTACACCCCAAAGGAAAACATTTTAGAACATGAAGATTAAGTAATCCTGAGATAAATATCTTGAATTAAACAGGGATTCTGAATAGGTAGTCCTGGGTGGGCTAAAGGGGTAATGTGGAGTGAAGCCACTTTTACAAGTGTGTTCTCTAAGCGAACTTTGTTATATTCTAAAAAGAAACCATTCTCTACAATACTCAAGTGAAAATGTCTTACTTTTCCTTTTAAAAAAAATTAGCTGGACAAAGGGGTGACTGATGGGGCAAAGATGATACAGTACAGACTTGACTTTCTCTGGCCTCAAAGTAACTTCTATCTTTTTAGACAGAAGACCCTTATGTGGGATTAGCAATTGTTTCCTCGAGATTAAGAACAGGAGCACATTCCTTTTGCTCCAGTAAAACCATTTTCCTGAAATTGGCAGGGCATAGCCTTCAATTGAGAAGGGAGGGGAGATAAACTGGGGCAGGTAGGGGTCCTAACCATCGTGGAATAAAGAGATGGAGAGGAAAAAGATACCTAATGCTTCCCCCCACCCCATCACCGTTGGGACTTGAGAAGACATTTAACTGAAAAAACTCAAGGAGAGGTGAGGGAGGGTTATTAAATCTGTTTCTCCCAATGACGGGAGGGCTCCAGTAGACTCAGTCTGATACCTGGGAAGGAAAGCCGCCTTCTCCTCTGCAAACCGCACCGAGGAAATGCGGGAAAACCGGCGGCAGGGAGGGGGGGCGCCTGCAATTTGCCATCCTCTGCCTGTAAGGGGGGCGTCCGAACCCGGCCTACCTTAGCGAGGTTTTGCTACTCTCCTTCTTCGCCTCTCCCCGGTATTAGGGGCTGGGGGATCAGCACGGAGAAGTGGCAGCCGCCGGCGCTTTTCGCCCTTCTCGGCCTGGAATTCCGCGGGGGACCGGGGGGGTTTCCGCCCCGCAGCAGAGCGCGGGGTTTACAGCTGTGGCGGTCGGAGCGGCGAAAAAAGACCGAGGCAGCGATGCGGCCTAGCGCATTCCCGGCGCCTCCAAAGCGACACGTCGCGACCATGGGCGACTCTGGGCCGAGCCACTCGGCCGGCGGCAGCGCAGCGACTTCACCGGCCGCAAGCAAGCGCCGCCTCTCGTCGCAGCCGTGACTGGCAAGGAGGAGGAGGAGCCGTGCAGCTCTGCCGTGCCGCCGACGAGCTCTGGCTGCGGCTCCGCACCCTTTTCTTTTCTCTCTCCCGCCCCCCCCGCCCACCACCCACCACTCTTCGGTGGAGATCCGCCGTAGCCACGGAGGAGGCGAAGGTGCGGCGGTCAGAGATGGGAAGCTCTTCAAGGCCGGCCCCAGCCGCGCTGCCCTTCCTGGCTCATCCGATGCTCTTTTCTTCCCCTGAGCGAGGAATGAGCCCGCCTCGGTTTAGTCTGATTTTGCTTGAACTCGCTTGGCGCAGCTACTTCGGGGTTCGGCCTGAAGAAATCATGTCCTCCCTCCCTCCCTTAAGTGGAAGAGCCTTGTTTTCTCTCTAGGGAAAGGCTGGCGTCACACACCCTCCTCTTGGAGCCACCTTGGTCTACTTCGGTTTGCGAGGGGAAGCCTTTCTATCCAAATCGCAGATTTTTCTAACCTCCTAGTTGAATTGGGCCCAAAACATATTGGTTTCTATTGGCAATATAAATAGCTCAGGATTTAAAGGAACATGGTCTGTGTGCCTATCTGTAATGTAACCAGGGGCTGCCCTGTGGACTATCTTTCAAAGGCAACAGTACAGGTAATCCTCGATTTAACAACAAGAGGTGGGATTCAAGTAATTTAACAATCAGTTCTCTGCCCTAATGATTTCTTCCAACAATCAGTTTTCCAAACTGCTCAGAAAGTTACAACTGGTTCTCCCGAAATGGTGCGAACTGGCTGAATCCCACCACTGCTTACAATATTTGTTTAGTGATTGTTCGAAGTTAAAACAGCACTGAAAAGAAGTGACTTATGACTGTTTTTCACACTTAACAACCATCCCCATGGTCATGTGATCAAACTTTGGACACGGGATATTTACAGTGCATTCAGAAAGTATTCAGACACACAAACCCCTTCACTTTTGTCAATTTTGTTATGCTGCAGCCTGATTCTACAGTTGTTGAAATTCATTTTTTTTCCTTATTAATCTACACTCCCCATAATGACAAACAAAACAGAATTTTAGAAGTGTCTGTGAATACATTAAAAAGAAAAAACTGAAATGTCACATTGGCGTAAGTATTCAAAGCCTTCACTCAGTACTTTGAAGTATCTTTGACAGCAGTTACAGCTTGTCTTTTTGGGTGTGACACAAGCTTTGCACACCTGGATGGGGGAATTTGCTGCCATTCTTCCTTGCAAATCCTCAAGCTCAAGTCAGGTTGGATGGTGACCTTCAGTGAACAGCCATTTTCAGGTCCATTTTCAGAGATGTTCAATAGGGTTCAGATCAGGGCTGTGGCTGGGCCACTCTAGGACATACACAGAGTTGTCCTTAAACCACTCTGGTGTTGTCTCGCCTGTGTGCTTAGGATTGTTGTCATGTTAGAAAGTGAACCTTCAGCCCAGTCTGAGGTCCTGAGCATTATGGAACAGGTTTTCATTGAGGGGATCCCTGTACTTTGCTCCATTCAGCTTTCCCTCAACCTGGCCAGTCTCTGCTGCTGAAAAACCACCACCACAGCATGATGCTGCCACTACCATGATTCACTGTTGGGATGATAGTGGGCAGGTGATGAGTAATATTTGGTTTCCTCCAGATATAATGTTTAAAATTGAGGCCAAATAGTTCAATCTTGGTTTCATCAGACCTGAGTATGTTGTTCCTCATAGTCTGAGAGTCCTTCAGGTGCTTTATTGCAAACTCCAAGTGGGCTGTCATGTGTTTTGCAATGAGGAGAGGCTTTCATCAAGCTGCCATAAAGCCCAAATCAGTGGAGGGCTGCAGTGACTGGAACTCAGTCACGTGACCATTGGGTTCTTGGTCATCTCTTTTACTAAGGCCCTTTTCATCTGATTGCTCAGTTTGACCAGGTGACCAGCTCTTGGAAGAGTCCTGAGTGTGCCAAACTTCTTCCATTGTGCTCTTACTGGTAGGAACCTTCAGCGCAGCAGGAATTTTAGTGTAGCCTTCCCCAGATCTGTGCCTTGCAATAATCCTGTCTCTGAGCTCTGCAGAGTTCTGTGGACCTAATGGCTTTTGCTGTGGCATAGTATACATTATTAGCTGTGAGGCCTTTCCAAATCATGTCCGATCAATTTAATTTACCACAGGTCGACTCCAATCAAGGTGTAGAAACATGTCAGCAACAAGAAATGGGAGGCACCTGAGCTAAATTCCAAGTGGTGTTGCAAAGGGTCTGAATACTTAGGCCAATGTGATATTTTTTCAATCAATTTACAGACATTTCTAAAATTCTGTTTTCACTTTGTCATTATGAGGTACTGAGAGAAAAAAATGAATTTCGACAACTGTAGAATCAGGCTGCAGCATAACAAAATTGACAAAAGTGAAGAGGTGATGGTGTCTAAATACTTTCTGAATGCACTGTATGACAGTTGCAGTGTCCCAGAGTCATGTGATCACCTTTTGTGACCTGACAAGCAAAAATTCTATTCAAATCAATCTTGTTTGGGGAAAAAAATGAATAGGTTGGGTTGTTTATTTCTACTCCCCACTCTGCTTCCTCCTTGTATTTCACCCTTCCTCCTTTATCAATTCCACAGAATCACTTTCAAAATATAGTTACACTCCATTTCTGCTTGGGCATAATTTCAAATAGTTTCAAATGAATTAAAATATTTTAAAATGAAAACATAATTAACTACTACTTAAGTAACTCAGAAATGTATTTGTAAAAACATTTTTATTAAATATACAATAAATATAAAATTGTGGTTCTGCATTGTATCTGTATGTGTATATGTATAAAATAGTAATAAAATAAAGCATTTAAGATTCCAGAAACAACAGTATAGACAAAATACTAAGTGTTGCCATCTTTAAATTCTTTTCAGACACAAAACAAAACAAAGGAGGTCAAAAAGGTCTGTTTACCTGTTTACCACCAAGCAGTGATTTCATTCTACTAAAATGCCATCTTCTGCAATTAACAAAAATATTTGGGGCTGTGTTTTAGAATGGTGTTCCATTCTTTTTTCTTTTATTATTCCAAACCACATACCAGAAAGTCCTTTTACTCCAAAGGGTAAAATACTTTTAAGTCAATTTAAATGTTGTGATTGGGTAATGGATATGTATGTTATTACCCAAAGAAAAACCACTTTTATCCAATTTTGAGTAATTTACCCAGGTTTGGAAAGCACTGTTTTTACAGGATAAACAAGCAATATCAAATTGTTTTAAGATTGCTTGAATTAGAATTCTGAAATGATAAAGTCTCACAAATATTAACATAAAGGTAAAGGTTCCCCTCACACACATGTACTAGTCGTTCCCGACTCTAGAGGGCAGTGCTCATCTCCGTTTCAAAGCCGAAGAGCCAGCGCTGTCCGAAAATGCCTCCATGGTAATGTGGCCGGCATGACTAAACAAAAAAGGCACACGGAACGCTGTTACCTTCTCACCAAAGGTGGTCCCTATTTTTCTACTTGCATTTTTTACGTGCATTTGAACTGCTAGGTTGGTAGAAGCTGGGACAAGTAATGGGAGCTCACCCTATTATGCAGCACTAGGGATTTGAACCGCTGAACTGCTGACCTTTCGATCGACAAGCTCAGTGTCTTAGCCACTGAGCCACTGCATCCCCTGCCACAAATATTACATGTGGCCAAATAATAAACTGTGCAGTAAAATATATAAGTTCATACTTTCCTAACAAAGTAAGTACCAAGTCTTCACATGCTTAGTTTTGCAAGCTTGGCTCCATCCTCCACTGATTATGAAATATTGGTTAATGTTGTGAATTGTTAATGTGGTTAGATTGACTACGTTGGTTATGTTCTCACTCACCATCTGGCATGCTGCAAACAAATTCTTTGATTAACCAGATGGCAACAAAAATGCATCAAGACCTAATCAGCACAGTACTCATTTGAGCACTGTGAAGTGGAAATCAGAATATTGGCTTGCAAAAATGGGAAATTGGCTTCTTCTCATATTTCCCTGGTTGAACTTTAAATCAGATTTTATGTTGCAATTTCAAAGTCAGTGTATTAGAAGTATAATCAAAGATTATTAGAAATATGTATATTATCTGTTACTCAAGGATTGCAGTGCTGCATATGTGAAAGAAATTTCAATGAAATACTGTACATTAGATTTACTTTCAGTCAAATATATTGAACCAATTTATAAATAAGGGACTAGAGGATTACCTTCAAGTTAGGTAATCTTGTGATAGTAGGCAATTACTCTTTTTTTCCTGTATTTATTAGAAACCTGTGGTGCAGCAGTGATGTAACTGTAGATGTGATTAGGAAGAGTTGTTTTTGATGAATGATTTGATTTACTAAGACTAACGCTAAACCACTGTATCTTTGTGGGGGGTTTTGGTCAAATTTGGTTATATGTTTTCTGGATATACAATATGGGATTTGTGATTGCTTAACTCTGACAAGGGAAAATCTTTATTATTAGTGGTATCCATAAATCAATAATTTGATTTTAATTATGATTTAAACTCAGTTAATGATGGCAGTTGGGACCAGAATAGTCACCATTCAGTAATGGGTTATAAAACACAATGTCATATGAACATGCTTCTTAGCAGTGGCAATTTTGGGACTCCCAGTTGTGATCGCTGAGTGAATCTCTGGATTGTTAAGCAAAGATGTCACAAGTCACTATTTGTAATCTACCAGCCATTGATGGCAGTAGTGGCAATAGTATTTATAGTACACTATTTGTAATCTGCCATTGTCTTTGTTTGTTGGAAGTCTGAAAATGTCACAGAAGGGCAGTCACGTGATCATAGGACACTGATGGCTAGAACTCTGATGACTGCGTGTTGATGCCACTTGCTCAGCCCTATTACAAGTTTCAACAGTTGTCAAATCATTAACTGAAGACTACTTTTAATAATATGTTTTCAGAAACAATAGTTTACAGTCCAAATAGTTATTTTCTGTATAGTTTCATTTTTTAACACATTTAATGGATTTCAGAGTCATTAGAAAACATGTGCAATTTATTAATTTAATATGAATATAATAATTGTGCACTCTTGGTATTTTGAACAGTGAATGGAACAGAAAAACAGCTGATATTGCTTAGGCTCAAGAGAAAATGTGCTGTTCTACTGTTAATCAATGGCATAAAAGGAGAATTTCTTGTCAAGTATAACATTAATGATATTCCAGTTGATCATAAATGGCAAGTTGAATATAACTTGTACTGTTCAATAGGGTAAATATTAATGTCCCATTTAAAGGATAAACTGATGTGATGTGTAAACTGACTCTGTAAAATACTTGGAGAACTAACTGTAAAGCACTATGAAGCGGTATGTAAGTCTTAAGTGCTATTGCTATTAAGCTTTTAGTTTGAGAATTGTGATAAATATTTTGTACTTATTGGTTTGAGAGCAATTTGGTAGAAAATAAATATTTATAGATTTACTTTTATTTAAGCTTTTGCAAGACAACTTGTTTTTACATTTTCTGACTATGGCTGTGAAATACACCAACAGAATTAATTACAGTTTGCATACTTTACAGTGGATTAATAAATTCTCAACAGTTTTCATTTAAATTATTTGTTTAAAATAGCAGATTTGTAGAATTAAACTAATTTTTAAATACAGTTATGAGAAAGTATAATCCACTGATTTCAACTGAACTGATGTGCATACGGTAATATTGTATTTCCTATGTGTATTTCAGAGTAATCTATTTTATCTACATGGATTTTTTTTGTTCTAGTTTTTAAATTGTCTTATTTTTCCCCTTTGTGTAAGTGAAGTAACTGAACCCTGCTTCATTAAGAGGAGAGGTAATGTCTGTCTCAATGCTATTCCTTTTACAATAATTACATACACATGTACCCATCATACTATTTCCTTTCAGTATAATCAAAGCTGTGCCGAGTATAGAAAACGAGTAAGAAATAATAAGCCAAAGATATTAAAGGCATGAAATGAGGAAAAGGAAACATAGCTAAAATTAATTTAGCCCAATATCATTTGCTATGGGTTTCTCTGCATTGCAGCCTTAAGTTGCTTGAATTCTCTGTGTAAACTTTCCTATTGGTGAGTCTTTGGGGACATGTGGTTTCACTGATAGATCTTTTGTCTGATCTCATTTTTGTTGACTCCTCCTTGTATTTGATGCCTTCCTATCTGATGCTCCACCAATGGACCAGTAAATAAAAATGAAAATGAAAACACCTCATTTTTTATCATTTCACTTAGGCAAGAAGGGGAAAATGGCAGAACATTAGTCAATTTCACCAGATTAATTCTCTTCATTAATGTACTTGTAAACAATTCAAACTCCCAATTTTTCATTGTTCTAGATGATTTACTAGTTTAACCTGGATGAAATGACCATATAGGATGAAACAAAGAAAATGTTAAGAAGTTATATTTATATAGTTACTTACCAAGCACATCTAAATTATATTAAAGTAACCAAAATATCTTTACAATCCCCAACGCATGTCACAATTTTTGAGCACCCTAATGTTTGGAAATTGAAAGTTGAAAAATTTGACATGCCCTGAATGGTAGCCCATAACCAGAAGAGAAAAATAATTTTTGCCATAGCATACATTAATTGCTGTAGGAACATTTATTGAGTTCCTACAATAAAATGAGGCACTATAGGCAAAGAGAAGAGCACCACTTTAGCAATCACAAATCAGAAAACATTATTTTGACACATAGCAGAAAAAGGTCTAGAGATGAGTAGAGGATGATATTGTATAGGACTGTCTTTGAGAAATGAATAATGGATTGTACCATTATGTACACTCATGGATATGATGGAAGCACAAGGACAAGCTTGTTGTGCTTCCATCACATCCATGTGTGTTCATTTCCTTTGTTCTTAACACAATCTCTTTTCTCTTTTTCAAGATATCATCAATTCCATCCAGCCATGACTTATTTTTTCTTTCCCTCAACCCATTCATCTCTTGTTATATCATCAAGCCATCTCACCTTTCCTACTGGTCATTCACTTTTGTATTCAGTTCATGTTATTCAGCACACCTACATTTTAACCGTATATCTTCTTTCACATCCATAATTCTTAAGTAACCCATTCCTGTAGCATTCAACTTATGTTTAAGTTTCTCTGATTTACCTATCTATGTATCACTTTCATAAAACAAGGTGAGCAGAAACATTCTTTTATACACATATATTTTTGCTTTTTTAAAAAAATATTCTTCCTTGCAAGATTCTTCATACTATCCTGTGTTTCCACCATTTGGACATCTTAAATATTCTTCATTTAATTCCCCAGAAAGAACATTCTGCCAGGGTACTTTCTCTCTTTTTTAACCCTCTGTCTACATTGTAATTATTCATTCAATTTTCCCTGTTTAATACAGCTATCTTGGTATTCAATACATTCATTTAGGTAATTTTCAATTACATCTTACAGTCTTTCAAATGTTCCCTGCAAATCATTTGGGATCTTAGCCAACAACATGGCATCATCTGCACACAAATGTAGACATTCATTCATGCCCCAAGCAATACACTTCTATCATCATCACAAATGTTCTCTACACATTTATCCATAAATATCTTATGCAAACAAGAGGACATCATACATTTTTATTTTTATTTCTGCCTCATTGTTAAACCATTTCTAAGTGTTCCATTTATTCTCATGCATGCTTTAGTTTAATCATATACTACTCTTACCAGATTTAGCAATCAAATTTCAACTCCATATTTGTGTAAAACATTTCATAATTCAAGCCTGTTCAATTGATCATGTGCGTCTTCTGAATCAACAAATGTAAAATAAACACTCTTTTTTCCCTTCAAAATTTTCTCAATGAAAGATAATAGCGCAAAATCTAATCTACATGCTGCATTTCACAAATATTGTTCATGTGTCATATCTCTTATATCTCTTCGGTCATATTTCTGCCAATTATCTACACAAGCATACTTAATTCTGTAGCTTTTGTATTCAGACTTGTTTCCTTTTCTTTTGCATAAGGGAACAATAACAGTATTCTCCAATCAGTACACATATAAATATATTGAATATCACAGTCACTCTAAAAGAACTGCATTCTTATTTTAGTATTTATCCAGTTATATTATTTATAATTTTCCTAATATTTTAAAAAACATTTTCATACTTCGTCATCCATTTTTTTTAAACACTGAATTTCTAACATTCATTTTGATTAATTTAAATTCCTTTATTCAGTCCTTTCTTTGGCATCTTTTTATTATTACATAAATATCATTGAAAAGGATGTCATCACTTTTGTTTTTAATTCCCATTCAGTCTGCAGGAGGCTCATTTATACTGACTTTCAAAACAATCCTTTATTTCCATCAAAATCAATTAGAACAATAACTCTGTGTTCTTCTTGATCATATTCTGTGCAATAATTTTTTTCTCTTCATACATTTTCCACAATATAGCTTTCTTTATCATTGTGTTAGCATTCCGTGACATGCTTTTTTCCCCTATCAACATGCTATTTCACTTCATCATTCCATTAAGCACCTTTTATTCTATATCCCATTTAGTATAACTCCCCTTGCTTCATACTAACCTATGAGAGTTCTGGTCAAGAAACAGACTCCATAAATTTGACTGGAATCACACTTCGTTGATATAGACTATAGTAAAAAGGAACTTGAAAGCCTGACTGAATTGTCCTCTTCCTTCACCTTATACCCATGATGGCGAACCTATGGCCAGAAGTGGCACGCAGAGCCCTCTCTGTGGGCATGCGCACTGTTGCCAGTTGCTCTTCTGGGTTCCATCGTGCACATATGTGCCGGCCAGCTGGTCTTCGCAGGAAGACCAGCTGGCTGGCGTGCATGCATGTGATGGAAGCTGGAAGAGCAGCTGGCCACCACGCACATGTGCACTGGCCAGCTACTCTCTTCTGGGTTCCAGCGTGTATGCTTGCGCTTCAGTTTTGGCACTTGGTGCTGAAAAGGTTAACCATCACTGCCTTATACTATAGTGAATTAGGAAGGAGTCAATCTAAGCTTCTTTCTTACACTTTCAATACTGCCAGGCTTAAAGTATGCTTTTGTTTATGTTGCCATTGCTCCCCATGTCTAGCTTTCCAAAGATCACCTAGATCTCTACATCAACAGTCATCTTTCTCTTAATTCTGGGGGTCTCAAAAATGCCTGATTACATTTACTACACTGCCTCATCTTGTTCCTACCCTTCCATTCATTTGTGTCATCTAGTAATATAACATTTTCTCCCTGGATTGCATTCATTTGGAACATTTAATCATCATTTTCCTCAGAAGTCATCACTGGTTCTTCCAGTCTTACCATTTGCTAGAACACAACCTGCAACTATCACCAACTTAAGGATTTTATACTGCCAGTCACACCCATAATAACCTAGATGACATCATGTCAAACTTTTTAACATGTAGGTATGTTATTTCATTCATAATAAATGAATGAAACATTTTCACTCTAGTTTGTGTTTCCTGTGTCAAAATTATGTCAAATCAGACCATTTGATTTCAACAGCAGGAATTATACAAAACTCTCAAGGGTTACCAAATCAAAACCAAAACTGGTTCATAATGTGTGTCAATCTCTTGAACATATCATTTTTATATTCCAATAAAGGCTATCTATGTCAAAGCTCGGTATTTTATTTTAAACATAATACTTGATTGAAAGACAAAATTTTTGGTCTCTAGCAACCTTCATATAAGTCAGCAGATGGCAGTCCAATACTGTATTTTAAAACACATGGAACCTTTTCCTTAATTATCAGTTATAAGAATGGAATACATTCTACATTCATTAAACACTTGACTGGTTTATCTTGCAGTCAAGACTAGAAATGCTCAGGTATAAGTACACACTCAACATCAAAATAATAAATAATAAAACTCTTCTGTAGTTCAAGACAAAAATTTAGACTAATTTATTTTTGCTGTTGTTGAACACAGCAATTTCACATAAAAGTTAAGGATTTTTTGGTAGATATTATTCAAGCCAAGTAGATGATGATGATGATTTTAACCCAAAGATTTAGAACAGGGAGGTACAATTTTCAATAGTGTTGGGCCACATTTTATTTTTTTCTACTCTGGTCAAAGTCGCCAATAAGCAGAACCTTGATATTAAATAGGAACAGTATGGAGAAAAAAATTCAAATAATTAAGGGCAACTGGAAGAAAAATAATTGTAAACAGAACTTTTTTTTCATTAAAATATTCAGAAAAATTCAGCACAGAAATAGTAGTTTATAAACATTACACTGATCCACACTGCTGAATTTTGGTGGTGCAAGTAGATGGGCCTTCAGGGACTGCAAAACAGTAGTTGGGAACCTTTATTCTTTAGATTTTTTTCCCCTGAAATTCAGTTCAAGCAAAGGTATTTTTGTCTTGCCCTGTGGTTTCTTCACTGAAGACCACGCACAGAGACTAAATTGTACTGTTCTGCAGTATCCTTTCCTTACATGTGTTGTCATGATAGTCAAGATACCCTTAATTAGTTCACTAACTTCTGTTGTAAATTTTTAAAAAATGTTGGTTTAAATTATTTGAGTGAAGTACAAAAAAGAAAGATATATTTTGATTGCAGGTTTGGCCTCCTTTCTTGTTGTCCTGATTTGGGCCAGCTTTTCATATTCTTATGCTTATTGCATTCTTATTGCTTCCTATGTTTTCCTTGACTTTCCTTGACTGATTGAACTACTAGAATAAATGAAAATACAAAAATGAAATGCAACTGTACCAGAATAGCTATGATTTTATGTGTCCTGTGTGCTTTCATATGTAATACCTTGATGAAACATGAAATATTCACTTAAAAAATAAACGTGTGCTAAAATAACTGAACTTTTGACCTATATTCTGAAGTGTTCTTATGAAAAACTATTTTAAGTACCTCAGAATTTTTTTTAAAAAAATGCAGGAGGATTTTTGCTAATCTGCTTGCAAATCTGCTTGACAGAAGTTTCTAACCACACCTTAAATGCTAGTCATGCATTATGACTCAAACCCTTGATTTTTCAAAATTATTATTAGGACTGAAACAAAAAGCTTGTGCTAGAAGCTAGAATGTGGGCTACTGAAAAACAATAATTTGACTAGTTTTGATTGCATAGGCAGAATTGTTCAAAGAAAATTGAAGATCAGTTCAAGAGTTCAAAGCTACCAGTATTACTAGGTTTGAGTGAGGGTTAAAGTACAGTAGATAAGGTGTAAAACTCCAGAACAGGAACTAAGAAGTCCCACTCCTCACATGGGATATTTTTCATTATGTTCTGTTATGTTCAGCTTTCTATTTAACTTCATTATAGGGTTTGGAATTCAGGTATGAAAAAGGATTTTGCTTCCTTTTATAGAAGCAATGCGGTTTATTCTTCAGCAGGCATATCCATGTGTCCCAAAGTATTCCATAATTTTGGTGTTAATATTGCTTTCCAATTATTTAAATGGGACAGACATCTAGCAAATAACCTTATAATTTTTTTTCTGCTGGTATAATAGCCAGTCTTGTGAAAAGAAAAATTCAAGAAATCTCATATACTTGTTCGTCCGAACCTTATTTATCTGTGCCCCTGAGTCTTCCCTATTTACAGGAATTCACCTAGCATCTGCCTTATACAGTTGCTGTTGTTCTTCCCAACTCAGATACTTCCAGATGTATGGATTTCTCCACAAGCACAGCAGTTCCTGAAGATTTTGAAACTTGAAATCCACATATAGTTGGTTACCATAGCCAGGGAATGCAGTTTTATTTGATTTGCCGTTGTTGCCTGCTCTTATTTTCTGTTTGTAGGCTGCAACCATAGAATTAACGAGTAATAGAATGAAAAATAATAAAATATTCTGTTACAGTTTCACTCCTATCAATCATTTATGTAAAACATTAATGGCTTACATTTCTTTAATTAGGTGAATATTGGGATTATTTAACTAAGAGACAGCAAAAAGGTGATGGGTTTTAACAGCTCCCGATATCTTACTGGTGATGCATTGGCTTAAAATGTATATATTGTAACATGGTTGTCCAACCTTTTGGCTTGCTTGGTCTATATTGAGGGAAGAAAAATTGTCTTGGGCCACATATAAAATATACAATATAGTTAACATATGCAAATATTGCTAAAGTCACATGTTAAATGTTTACTATCTTGTAGGGTTGCAGGAGGCCTGCGGGTTGGACTTGCCTGTATAACCTGTGAAGGAAAATGTGATAAACTGAATGCATCTTCTTTTATAAAATTTCACTTCCTCACCTGGAATCAGACCTACTGAACAGAATACAACTTGCTTCTGAATCAGCTTGCATACAATTGTGCTAACCTTGCTTTGCCAATGTGTTTGACAGTAAGAGTCCATCAGTTGTTAAGCTGGATACAGATGGTCAGAAGTGTCTCTGGAGGGTCCCAAAGAACTTTGTTACCTGTACACTTAAATTTTTCTCAACCTGTTTTCGGCAAGATTGCATGGGGAGATAGGAGGGGAATCAGCAATGAGGACCTATCTCTGTATTTCACTGTTATATTTGGAAGAAAATGAAGGCTGTTATCATCCCAGTGTCTATTTTTTTGTTCTATGAATAATGCTAGAAAAGTCTTTCAGAGCTGCCAATATATATAAAAACATAAAATTCATTGATGTTTTCAATGAAAACATATATTTTTGTCTGTTAAGTCTACCCTAATCTGTACTTACCTTTATATCAATTTATATTTTATTATCATTCTAATCCCAAGACTTTAGGAAGTTTGCAATATATCATCAGAACATATTACATTGGTCAGCTACCTATACAGTATAATGTACAGAAGCTGATTATATATATATCCCTTTTCCTAATATTGAAGGGGGAAAAAAACCAACCTCAGATGCCTTGGTTATTTTTTTTATTATTTAAATAAACATAAACCCTTCTGAGTTGGAAAAAAGGCAAAACAAAAACTAAAAGCAAAACAAACACAGAATATTTAACACAGAGGAAGAAAATAACTTCATTGAGGGTAAATTGCATATTCCAAGTATCAGGTAAATGTTATGTGACCAGGTATTACATTTCCATCAGACAGAAAAAAAGAAACACCAAAGTGTTTATCTGTATTATCTGATGAATAATTAAGGATTTTTAAAAAGCATATAAAAGCAATATGCTTTGATTGGGTTCTATAACTTCCTGCTTAGCCATCAACTCAATAGTGTTCTAGACTTTTACAAAATAAAGCTCCTTTACCATTTCCCCTTCTAACTTTTCTCATCAAGAACTAATCTACACATCCCATCAATGGATGTAACAACACTACCCTGCTACTCTATCCAAATCATCTAGGATAATTACTCATAGTAAAGATAAATAGAAAAAGGAATTAATATACAGATTGCTCTATTTTACATGTTTGCATCCAAGCTGTAAACATATGTCCTTCTGATCTGATCACTTTTACCCTCAGATATGTACTTACAAAAAAAGAGATATCTTTTAGATATTAAAGGCATGTTATTCAAAACATTACAATGAAGGCAAATAATTTTATCAATTCCATCTCGAAAAAAGGAAAAAAAAGATGAGCCTGGAACTACCTTCCATCTATCCTACTTACCCATCACCAGTCTTTTCTACATAGCAACTTCTTTCATTATCTACAGAGGAACTTAAACCACTGAAGTAATGATAATAATATTAATAAAAGTATTCTTCATCTCAAAGTAAACTGTCAAAGCCCAGAGAAGAAATATAGTTGATTTTAAGACAACAGTTCATTTGAAATCAGAATTCCTTAGCTTATGCATTTAGATGCAGTCCTTGAATAACACATGTACATTAATCAAGAGGTCCTTGGAAAATAAGTCTTATGTAGCCTTGTTCACCAGAAAGCTGATGTGCACAGAATGGACATGCTGCATGAAAAGTGTGGGTACCATGAGGAAGAGGGATTTGAGACCAGTAGGCTGTTGTCTTCTCTGAGCACACATGTCCACATGGGCTAAATGCATGAGTTGGAGGCCCTGCATCCACATAAAATCCAGCTTCACATCCAAGCCATAGAGGCACATATGGACCAACAGACCGGCACATTGGACATTCCCGATCCTTGCCATCTCTCTCTTCTTTATTCCCCCAGTTATGGTATCCATGCACATGGCCACAGTTCAGATAAACCCAGGGTTGTTTTTCATCGACAACATCTTTCCTCTTCATGCTGGGAAAGGCTAATGTGTTAAAGCCCACAGGGCACTGAGGCCGGGCTGCATTGATTTCCTGCCTGAGAGCTTCCAGGTGCTTCACTGTTGGAGTGCGTGAAAGTCCTTCTGCTGTACGCCACAAAAGTGTGGCTCCACAGAGATCAATCAGTGACCCATCCTGGAGTTGGTTAGTTTCATTTTCAACCTGGAAGATTAATACAGAATTCATGAAATATGCAGAGTTCTAAATCAAGTTAATCTTATTTCAAAAATCCAGTTATTTTGTTCTTATATGCCTTTTACCTAAGAAATGAATAGTGGATGTTTAACTATCATGTCTAACTATCATGTCTAATATTAATGGTTTCTAATAGGAGAAACCAGGTAATGGCACTGAAACCAGTGAAATAACTAGAAACTTCCCTGCAGAGATCTGTACTAAAGAGAGTAAGGGAATAATTGCAGGAGTGACCCTCCATGAATGAAATTAATAAACTTCATTTCATAGTAGTGAATTCTCCAACTATCAGTTTAGTTCTCAATGGGTTCCTTACCCCATTCCTTATTTGTCAGAATTCTACAGTAGTAAGTGATTACAATTATCAATATAACATTGATAAATAAGTAATTCCTCTTTAGGCATGAAAAGTGGAACCTTGTGATTGCTGGCTTGAACAGACAAAATGGGACATCTGTCAGCAATCCAGCTTTTCATACTCAAGTCATCATTCTCCCACTGTTAAAATGAGACCACATGGCCTGTCAAGACAGAATAATGCCAATTAATACAAGGCTCTGGTTCAATGCATGCAAAGCCAGTTTGCCATAGGGAGCATCACAAGGAGCAGTAGAAATTCCTGTGACCAATAATCTAGTTTGGGATGATGGCACTGCTTAAAACCTGAGGTTGTGGTAAAACAAAAGCATGCTAAAAGATGAAATAAAATTCTAAATTATGCTTCTTGATTCAGGCAGCCTTCCAGTACACAAGGAAGAAACGAGAAGGGGAAGAGAAGCCACAAAGAGCCAAAGGTGCAATTCTAATCCCCCAATGCATTTCTTACCAACCCCCACCCTTACCCAAACTTTGCCTGGAATCCTGACACTCCATGCAAGATAGCAACACCCTTCTTGTAACTCTGTGCTCCTGGGATCTTGGAAGGGAGTGGGTCAGCAAAAGGTAAGGGCTTCTGGAGATTCTCTGCAAGTAAGCATTCCACTGTCTTCATTGATCATTCTTTTCCCTGGAGACACCACTTTCCTTCATCACCATTTTTCTGGATGCACCTATGCCCTTTACTTCCTTGCCACCACCAAAAACAGTGGGAAAGCCTGCTACAGCTAGCCCCTGCACAGCCCAAGGAAGGCATTTCTCCACACAACCAGCAAGAACACAATGCACCTCCGATTTGTGCAAATCTCACTGAGCAAATAGGGAAAAGGCAAAACAACCCTTCCCAACCTAGCTAACCACTCCCTTCAGTGTAGCTTGCAACTCCTACACTGAACCAAGACTTCTCATCACATCTGAAACCAAGTACTTAAAATAATCCAGCTTTGTGTGGTTAGGTTGAAAAAGCCTCCCCTGGTACACCAATTTGCTCACAATCTCCCAGGGAGTCACCAAGGCCTGCTTGAGAACCTCTGTCCTCCTCACACTTACCATTTTGCCCCTCTGCTGAGCAGATCTTGTTTCGCGAAGACTGAACACATTCCCACATACAGATATCTCTCTCCACACCCCTGGCTTTGAGTCTTCAGTGAACCCATTCCGTGGATGCATTACAAGAACTCCGTTTGTGGTTAATCCATCCATTTGTCCATCAGGTGTTTTCCACTTGGCAGCTTTTTCCTACAGGGAGATAACAAATGACTAAAAATCATTTTGTAGTTATTAATATTTGAAGTCTGGAAAGCAAACCGAAATGTTACATTTGCCTTGAACAATAGAGGAAGACAAGCTCCTTACCCCTAAGAAGATATTTTTGGAGGAGTCAAAGCCGGCAGCATATATTCTTGCTGTGAAAGGTGGATTTCGTTCACATATTATCCTGCAAGCAAACCTTGAGATGGTGCTTTGGACAGACTGAGTCTCTGAATTGCTCTGGCTTCCAGGAACAGTATCTGTCACTACAAAATCTATAGGACTTTCTGTTGATCTCCCAATCTAGCAAAAATAAAATGAATTTAGATTTAGTTATTAAAGTAATTATAAAATATTTGTATCAAGCCAAAATGTAATCTTTGATTTATACACATATATTGCAAACATTCAATGCTCTGAAAACTACCCATCTGTTATTTCAGCAATAAGAACCAGTTAAAAGAATGCAGAATTTTACTTTTTCATCCAGTATTCATTGGAGACTTCTTGCTTGCCTCTGAGTAAAAAAGTAAATTTGATAGGACTTTTCTTTTGCAGCAAGACTGGGCAAGATGATTGTGTTCATAAAATATCTCATCATTTTTGCATTTGTTTATAGATTTTATATACATCTCCATTCTTAAAAGGACTCTAGATAGAATTTATAGAGACGTTTGCTCTTTGTCTGAAAACTTTTAAGAATTTTGTTACTTTTTAAAATATCTTAATGTGATCCAAGACTAAGCCACAATATTTAATTTCAGTTGCAAACCTCAATTTTCAATATATGATGGATAAAATAAATGAACATGGTGCCCTCCAGATGTGTTGAACTACAATTTCAGCCTGCATAGGCTGAAGATCATCATGGGTGACGATTGTGTGGGTTGTACTCTAACACAATGGCATCAAGCTCAAATATAAATAGGGGCCATTAAATCCCATTACATAAGGATCCCTGCAGACCATATGCTGACTTAGAAAATCTCATACACTCACACATATAGTTAATATGTAAAAAGGAAATAATACAAGTTTGCTGTTTTTTTAACGTGTGTGTATCTCCACCGCCCAACTCTGAGCTTCCTCCAAGCTTCCTATTGCCAAACTATAACAAAAACCATCTCCATACCTTCTACTTATCCCTCTAATTTCTGATATGCTGTGCATGGAAAATAATGCTTTTTTGCAACTTTTCTCAAACTAAGTACAAATTTGTGCACCATAATATGAGAATATTAATTAATTACATATATAATTACATATATAACCACATATATAATTAAGCAAATACATGCAAAAGTGATATATTAAGATATTTATGTATTTCTTAAAGTATAGAAACTAGAAGTAGCATGTCACATAGACACTTGGAAGGTGTGTCTTCAAGTAATTTTGGACTCCTGGCAACTGTTCTCTCCACTTTTCTTGGCAGCACTTTTCAGAAATGACTTGGCAGGTTTTGTTTTTCCTCTACTGGTAAGAGAATTGATTGCCCCAAGGTCACCCAGCTGGCTTTGTGCCCAAAGCAGGACTAAATTCTTCTGGTTTCTAGTCTGACACCTTAACCACTACGCTAACTGGCTCCACACATACATCTTTAAAGATTATACTATAAACTCACTAGTCACTTTATAGCTGCAATCAGTATTTTGTAAACATTTAAATTTTTTTCTTCCCTTGAATGTGGCATCATAAAACAAGAAAAAATTAGAAAAAAAGAAAGCAAGGCATTACATAAAAAGGCATTACATAACATCCCCCCTCTTTCATTTCCCTCGTTCTTCTCTGCATGTATTCTGAAATTATATAAACTTTAATTATTATTTTTTTTATAAAGTGGATAACAATCGTGGTCATACACAGACTGAAGCTCACTAGATATTAATTAAGCCTTTATTGGAAGCTGGAGAAAAATGAAATTCAATCTGTTTTGGAGGCAGTAGCGAAAATCTTATTTTTTTTTCTGGACAGGACAGAGGACGGAAATGAATCCAACCGGGTTTATTATTTATTTGTTTTCTATAGATGCCTATCTCACAGATTGCAGACTTGGGAAGTTTGCAATCAAGTAGATAAAAACAATAACAAACATAAGGTAAAACAAAAATAAAAAACATAGTAGCCAAGCTTTATAAATAACCATCAGCAAATCCAAGAGGCTGTGCCAAGTTTTTAGGGCCTTATGAAAGGATGGGAGGGTCAGGGCTAACCTAATCTCAGTTTCTGGTGTCACCGCAAAAAAAGCCCTCCTCCTGGGCCATGTCAGCTGACACTCTTGCCCCTCTTGCTAGACCAGTGGGATGGGTAGAAACAACCTGAGAGAGAGACTGTCCAGTAAGTAACCTGGTCCCATAAAGGTTGAACACCTTGAATTGCACTCAGAAGGACACTTTACCTGTTTTGGAAGGATGTGATTTGTTTTGTTTTACAAGAAGGCGGGAAATGAAATGTCTGCAGGAAAATAAGTTCAGAGAGCATCAAGGACCCCACAGAATTCAACCTGTTTTGGAGAAGCAGGTCCAGAGCAGGTGAGGACTTCCTGCCTGCTGTCCTGGGGGAACAAGCACAAGCTCACAGCCTAGTTTAACTTCAGTAGCACTGCTGCAGCGAAACTGAGAGGGAACTCTGATCCCATGGAG
Source organism: Arizona elegans (assembly GCA_022577455.1). Lineage (NCBI taxonomy): Eukaryota > Metazoa > Chordata > Lepidosauria > Squamata > Colubridae > Arizona > Arizona elegans. Next base: position 176,724,983 of record JAKOOJ010000001.1, read on the forward strand.
CTCTGGGTCATCTGTGCTATGGCAGCAGTAAGCAATCCTCACTACTCCAGCTAAGCTGAGCCAACAAACTTGTACAGAACTCTAAGTAAACTTTATAAAAAAGCTTTATGGTGGTTGGTGACTAAATTTATTATTATTTAGTTTTAAAATGTAGTATTAACTATGCTGTTTTTGTTTTTGTTTTGCAAGTAGAAGGGAAATGTTTGTTAAATACTCTACTCAGAAGAGTTGTGAACTACATGTGGCCTTTGAATCTGCGTTTGTCAAATTCAATATATTTGGAATTTAAAATTAAAATTACCTAGTAGCACCACTATTCTTTGGATAGTATATAGACAGAACATATGTAGACTATATAATGCAAGGTAAATGCAGCCTTTCTGACTGAAAATAATAGCCCAACAAAAACTTATTTTTTTTGGCTAAACTCAAAAAACTCTGTGTGATAAGGGAACTGGCACTTTTCACACCAATACCAAATCATTGCCTTCAAAGAGACATCACAAGAATTAAGCAAAGCAGAACTTATTTCAGTGCAGCTGATTCAGTTCTTGTGTGTTACAAAGTTATTTGTGTCCTTATTCTATTCTTAGTGTTGTTGCCAATACAGGTAGTCCTCAACTTACAATCACAATTGAGCCCAAAATTTCTGTTGTTAAATGAAACATCAAAGTGACCATTTTATGACCTTTCTTGCCACAGTTGTTAAGTGAATAACTGCAATTGATAAGTTAGTAACCCAGTTGTTAAGTGAAATCTGGCTCCCCCATTGACTTTGCTTGTCCAAAGGTTGCAAAAGGTGATCACATGACCTTGGGATACAGCAATGGTATGAACCACTTGCCAAGCATCTGAATTTGGAAAGGCTGTAACTGAAAAAATGTCATGTCACTTATTTCAGTGCCGTAACTTTGAATGGACACTAAATGAACTGTTGTAAGTCGAGGACTATCTGTAAGTTGTCTTAAGTAGTCTAACTTAATTCCTTAATAACTTGAAAGGAACAGGGGAACTTTTTTATAATTCACAATTATAGCTATATACTCTTTGTAAACTGTTGCTTTTCATTTTCACAATCACCAAGAAGTTGGAAATATTCAAATGAGCTATTTAGCTATTAGAACCAAAACTTTCTAAGAATTGCTTTTACAATTCTCACTGGAATTGCAGCATCTTTCTCTTCATTTCCATTCCAAAGCATTTAAGATGGTACTTATACCTGCCCTATTAAAAAGCATTAAAAGACTTAAGAGCTTGATCTGGTTTGGAAGAATCAAGACCAAAATGTTTCATTTGTACACTTCTCTCACATGCCTCTTTGAAGATGAAGTTTTGGTTAAGTTCTCTGCTATAAAATTCAGCTCATATTTGCATACCCTCAGCAATGCACTCAAAAAGATCCAAAGGGGGGATTTGTTTTTAATAAATATATTGCTTTGGGTCAGTGGTGGGTTGCTCCTGGTTCGCACCGATTCAGAAGAACTGGTAGTAAAAATTTGTAGTAGTTCGGAGAACCGGTAATAACATTGGCTGGCTACGCCCCCGAACCAGTCCCGGCCCAGTCGCCACTCGCTTACCCCGCCCACCTCATCAGAGGCTTTTTTAAAAAAACTTTTAAAAGCATTTTTTCTACAACCTCTTCGGCTGAAAAAAATGCTTTTAAAAGTAAAATAAAAAAGCCTCTGATGATTGCGCGGCTCAGCTGGAATCGTCAGACGCTTCTAAAAGCATTTTTTTCTACAACCTCTTAAGGTTGTAGAAAAAATGCTTTTAAAAGTAAAAAAAAAAAGTTGGCCACGCCCACCCAGTCACATTACCCACCCCACCAAGCCACGCCCACCCAGTCACATTACCCACCCCACCAAGCCACGCCCACAAAATAAGCCAGGCCCACAGAACCGGTAGTAAAAAAATTTAGAACCCACCCCTGCTTTGGGTTATGTTACATGACTTTCTTATATTGTTCAAGTTCCTTACACTTAAGAAATGACTATGCTAAGTAAAGTAAAGCTACTAAGTAAAGGCCTCTTTTTGATATGGTACTACTCTATATGCAAGCGTTTTTTTTTAAAAATCATGGGAATACATGAATATTTTGAAGGGTGAAGTGATTGATTTCAGGAAAATGTTTACCAGTTTATACTTTACATGGTTGGCAAACCTTTTCGGCACCAAATGCTGAAATAGGAGCACATGTGTGCGCGCCCCTGTGCCAGAAACCGCAAGAGCAGCCACCCAGTGCATGGATCTTCTGCTTTCTGGCACGCATGCATGCATGAAGATCAGCTGGCCAATACGCATGCAAAAACCGCAAGAGTGTCAATGAAGTGCCCCCTCAGCCCGCCACCGAGAACAAACCAGTGCAGCCCCCCCTCCCGCCATTTCTGCCAAGGGAGTGCAACCGCTTCCCAGCTGACACGCCTCTTACCCCGGCACCAGATGTTCCACCCGCATGGACTCAGCTCCTGCCCCTCGCCCTGCGGCTGCCACTGCTGCTTTTCTCGGGCACCTGAGCCGGCCAGGCACTCCGGACCAAGGATGCCGCGCAAGAAGCCCCCTCGGGCAGGGAGGGAGGGAAGCCCCAGCCCACCCATGCTGGCCGACAGCTCTGCTCCCCTAGGAAGTGATCACCGGGATCCTGTCTCCACAACTTGGGCACACAAGCCATCGCCCGTTGCTCTTCCGGGTTCCAGTGCACTGGTCAGCTGGTCTTGACGTGCGCAGGAGTGCCAGAAACAGGAAGAGCAGCTGCCCAGCATACATGCACGAGCTGAGAAGATGATCTTCCGGTTTCTGCACATGCATGCACACCGGCCAGCTGGTCTTCGCACGCGCATGCATGCCAGAAACCGGAAAACCAGTTGGCACCAGCCGGATGCTCTTCCGGTTTCCGGCGGTCCTGCGCATGTGAAAACCAGCTGGCTGGCACGCCGGAAGAGCAATGGGCTCGCGTTCCTGGAGAGATGGCTCTGCATGCCACTTCCGGCATGTGTGCCATAGGTTTGCCATCATGGATATATTCTCTTAAGTTTCAAATGCAGCAGTATTCTTCAAAACTAAAACACTGACCACAAGAAAATGTGTTTATAACATTAAATAGTTAGATGGAGTTAGTAAGTAGCTAATTCGTAAATAATTTATCCTTATATTGAGGGCCTTCACAGCTGACAAAATTAGCAACATCTGCAGATTCTTGGCAGGATAATACAATCTAAGGTGACTATAGTTTTGTTTTGTTTTTTTGCTTTAATTTATATGCCTCCCTTCTCCGGAGACTCAGGGCGACTTACAATGCGTTAAGCAATAGCCTTCATATTTTTGTATATTTATACAAAGTCAGCTTATTGCCCCCACAATCTGGGTCCTCATTTTACTTACCTTTGAAAGGATGGAAGGCTGAGTCAATCTTGAGCCTGGTGAGATTTGAACTTGCAGTAATTGCAAGCAGCAGATCTTAATTACAGTGCTTTAGTCCACTGTACTACAGGCTCTTGTTAGTTTACTATAGTTTACTAAAACACAGCTATTTTTCTGGAAACTGATTTTAAAAGACTGTTTGCTTAAATGTAAATTGCAACATGTGGGAAAGTATTACACACACACCACACACACACACACGAAACAGAATTCCCAGAAAGCATGTAACAAAGAATCCAAAAAAAATAATATGCATGAGGAGTGTATTATGTGAATATATTATGTGAAAAATATTAATCAAATTTTGATCAAATGTTTTATCCAACTAGAACAAAATTGGAGTCTTATCATTTAAAATCTAGTATTTTTTTTAAATAGACAACCAATATATATCTAGGCAGCAAGTTGCTACTTGTTGCAGGGTTAAGGTTTACTGTGAATTGAGTATCTTAACAGCAGACACAGACTGTAGACAAGTTCAAAACAGAGTTCTCAGAAAATGTTTACTAGATGCATGTTTGTAATAAAAATTAACAGGAAGCACTTCCTTCCTGTTTCTACTAGCCATCCCTAACCTTAAATTCCCAGATCTTTTTACTCTAGTTCAGGAAATAGAATTGTGGAAGTTTTACCAGTGTACAGTGTTGGTGGCCTGAACAATGAAGCAAAACTCTTTACTTTCTACTGTGTTTCCCTGAAAATACGACCTACCTCAAAAGCAAGTCCTAGCTTGATTTTTACACATGTACCCAAAATAAGCCTTAGTTAAGACCCCGACCACTCCAGGATGCATGGGGTGGGGCGAGGTGCACGGGTAAAAGTTAGAGTGGGGATGGGGGCGGGGGTCGAGCTGCCCTACTTACCAGGCCTCACACACCCCAACACCTGCCTCACCAGCCCACTTCTGCGGCCGCTTGCCACTGCTCACACATGTTGCTCCCTGCCTCTGTTTCAATGTCAGAGCTCCGGATCTCTGTTACTGGCCGCAGAGGACTTTCCAGAAGGCCTCTGATCGCAAAATGGAAGCCAGGGGGCACCATGCGCATCAATCTGGAGCCTGTTTCTCAGCTACAGAGGCCTTTCCAGAAGCCCTCTGACATGAAATGGAAGCCAGGGGCGACGTGCATGAGCGGTGGCAAGTGGCCACAGAAGAAATGGGCCAGCAATGGGCTCTTTCTGGTTGGGGCTGTTGGTGCCACTGCGATGAGGTGAGTCAGGTGAGTAGACATCCCCCGAAAATAAGACCTGGTATCTTTTTTGGTGGCAAAAAAAATATAAGAGCAGGTCTTATTTTTGGGGAAACACAGTCTTAATACAACATTTATACAATTTCATCCATATTATTCATCATTAATTCATGCAATTCGCAACATATGAATACTTTACATATAATACCTGAAACATATCAGTGTTGCTGTCATGGGTATACTCAACCACCACTGTTTGCACTCGAGACAGGGTATAAGAAATGCTGTGCTGGTCCTTGTTGCTTATTGCCTAGTAAAAAAGGAAAAGAGGGACTATTTCAGCAATATAAAACCATAAAATATATTGATTAGTAAAACATAACACCAGAGTTCAATCCTATTAGGTGAAATAATTCATGATTCAATATGGAAAATTTAGTCCCATCTGATCTACTTTCCCTAGTTAAGTAAAAAGAACATGTTATTTTAGTCAATAAAATAAAATAATTACTATAAAATCCTATGATATATATCCCCAACTGTGATATTTAAGAACATGCATAATCAGGGAGTTGTGGCAGTTTCTTGGAAGAAAACTTTTAAAGAGCATCTTCATAGCTAACCCTCAGCTTTTTGTGGCTGTTCCTTTGTAATGCAACAAAATCAGTAATTCTTTGCATGACTCTCTCCCCCACTTTTCCATCATAAAGGCAGCAGTTCTTCTGAGCAATTCTGCTAACTAAGCATGTTGTGGTTGTTACTAATGCCATCTAACCTAAGTATGTTGGTCCCTCCCCATTCTCATGCTGTGAACCAGTCACTCACAAATTGATGCCCTGCAATATGACTAACATCACTCTCACTCCCGCCACGTGGCCACTAGCTGTGACATTATTCATTACAAAGGAGACTTAAGTAATATATTTTACCTACCCATTTCCTCCCTTACTCTATTCCCTGTGCCTTTGTGAAATTGAAACTTTAGAAGATATCTTTCCGAGTTGTAGATTTTACAAGAAATTCCAACCCTTAATAGAAAGACACCTGGCTCTTCAGAGCCATGGCATTTATAATTTTTCCTAAACGATAAGTGTCCTGAAACAATGCAATAGCTATATTTTTCACTGTGTTCAGACCCAACAACTGAAGTAACTGACTTAATGTTATTTTGTTGTATTCTCAGATTGTATATGGTTCTCTTAACTTTTATTTTCTGGTCTTGGACTAGAAGTTCACTCATTTATTCCTTACTGTGCATATTGTATTGCTTGATCTTATTGAATCAGTGTATCTGAGTAACTTGTTTTTATGGTAAGTAGGAACACTACACCTATTTCAGGCCAAGAACATAGATAAGACTCAAATGCCTGATGTGTTACAGAAATCATCTGAGATTTTCCAGGGAATTTAATGCATGATTACATTGATTTGATGCCACTTTATTAGATATGTTCTATTTGTAACTATGTATGAGAAGGAAACAACATATAAATGTCAAAGGCTCATACAATGGCTGGGAAGGTCATAGTTCTTTAGTTTAGGTTGCTTGCATGCTTTACATCTATCCCATGATTGGCATGCTATCGGATTTCAAATAGACAGGTTTGCTATCTATCCAAATTGCTACTAGTTTTTTATTCCCATCCACTTCTGGCAAGTCAAGCACATATTGGTTATTTTGAAGTTCGTAGTATTGACAGCCCAAAGCACACTGAGTTCAGACTTTTGTATTATAAGCCTTCATTTTGCTGATTTTGAATCACTATGGTATTCTGAGAAGCCCATCCTAATCCATACGTCACACCAAAGCTGTGATTTAAATTTAGCGTAATATGCAAACCATTCAAGGAAGGTTCATATTTGCAAATCACAGAGGAATTTACAATGGGTGCAATTCTCATGTATCGAATTCCTTATACAGTTCAAACAACCTATATATACAGTACTAGTTGATATCTTTGAGCCTCGGTGGCACAGTAGTTAGAGTGCAGTACTGCAGGCTACTTCTGCTGATTGCCGGCTGCCTGCAATTTGGCAGTTCAAATCCCACCAGGCTCAAGGTTGACTCAGCCTACCATCCTTCCAAGGTGAGTAAAATGAGGACTAAAAATTGTTGACGGCAATATGCTGACTCTATAAAACTGCTTAGAGAGGGCTGTAAAACACTGTGAAGCAGTATATAAGTGTAAGTGCTATTGCTATTGCTAGTTTATGTCAATACCTGGAAGGCACCAGATTGAGGAAAACCAATCAAGGGTATCAGGATTCAGACTCTAAGTAAAACAGTCCTTTTAGTAGGATATTGAAATAAATTACAATGAACATATTTTATTTAACAATGGAGGAAATGCTATGGCCATACCATTTCCAAATACAACTCTGTGACATAAACAAAGAGGAAAAAATCACAAACATGTTGTATACAATTTACATGTACTCTTGTGCTTTGAGTCCAGTTCTTTCAGAAGCTGCTCTAAAGACCCTTCATTATTTCCCAGTCCAGAGCCATATACAAAGCTTGCATTTGAAATTAGTATTCCTGGCCTCCTGTTGAGCTTACTGAAACTCTGAACGTACTGATGCTAATTATGTGCAGGTGTGTCGCTTCAAAACAATGAACTGTAGAGAAACTTTTTTTTAATGCATGACTGATGTATTCAAGAAAACAGTCCCAACTGGTCCCATTTAATCTTTCACAACAGAACATATGTTGCTATGAGATAAGCCTATTAGTCATGGCTACTGTTAGCCATATGTTGGCCTAGACACACCGAATGATTAAGATCCTCAGGGCGTTCAAGTGTCACAAAAATGAGGCACAAAAAGATGAGGCCCTGAACATGACGGGTCAACATTGCTTCCATCCCTTCCCTTCAGTACACTAGGGCAAAGAGAAGGTTTTAAAGTTAAACAGCTTTTTAAAAATGTGGTGATCGATACATTAATTAGACAAAGAAGGTGCTATTATAAAAGAAACACAATGGAAATCCCTCAAAGCGGGGAAAGAGCTACTATAGCAGATTTAGCTATCTGACAGCTAAAAGCTGTAAGACTTGGAATATGAGAGATATTGTGATTCATCTATAGCTGGCCAGATGCCACCACAGATTCATCTATGAATAGTGGTCACTGCCACTATGAGCTCAAGTTTATAGTCTGAAAGATGCAGTATGAAGATGGGGTCTTTTGCCAGTAAAGGCTTCTCCTTCAGCAAATGGCACTGAGCTTTTCTTTGAAGAGTTGCTCCATCCAAAATGTCTTCTCCTCTTACCACTAATACTGTACTCATATTGTATACCATATATTAGTATCCATGCCTCTTTTATGATTATAGGAAGGCATAAATGCTTAGGATAAATAAATAAACAAATCTTAAGATAAAGGAATAAAGTTATATAGGAAATACAAAAACAAATCTTTACTTAGTTTAAGCGTCACTATCCAAAATAATAATCTCATTTTAGCAACCAAAGCTAATAAAAATTAGCTTTTTTTTTTTTTTGCTTTAATTTATATGCTGCCCTTCTCCGGAGACTCAGGGCGGCTTACAATGCATTAAGCAATAGCCTTCATACTTTTGTATATTTATACAAAGTCATCTTATTGCCCCCACAATCTGGGTCCTCATTTTACCTACCTTGAAAGGATGGAAGGCTGAGTCAACCTTGAGCCTGGTGAGATTTGAACTTGCAGTAATTGCAAGCAGCCGTTGTTAATAACTGTGCTTTAGTCCACTGTACTACAGGCTCTTCCAGTATATGCTTCTATATGCTAAGATTACTTCTGAATACAAAGGGCTGCGGGGGGGGGGGAACATGACAAGGCTCGGACATGTTTCAGGCCCAGCTCTGGGAGGGAGGCACAAGAGAAAGCATCTGGTCTGGGCACACAGTGCCCCAGCGTGCACTCTCCCCCAAGAGTTGCTCTCCCGCAACCCTGTCGCAGGTTGGATGCGGGACCTGAGGTGGAGGGGAGAGTGAGTGGGCAGCAGCCAAGAGCTGGGCCCGAAAGGAGGCCAAGCCTTGCCATTTGCCCCTGAGGCAGTCCTTCGGCAGGAGGAAGCCTGGGGAGGAAGCTGTTTTCCCCCCGACAACCGAAAAAACCTAGGCAAAAAACCAGCCCTAACCGGTGCTCAGCATCTCTGACAGTAGACTTGCAAAGGGCAATTTGGCTCCGCCTGCATCAAGCTAGACTGTGGGGGGGAGGGGAAGTGTGAGCAAGCACCGAGGAGACCATGGGTGGAGGGAAGCCAAGCAAAGGGGTGAGTGAGGGGCATCTGGAGCATGCCATAGCACTTGCACTTTCCCTCAGCCCCCTTCTTTCAGAGGCTTCGATTGGCTCCCCTCCGGCTTCTCCACCTCTCCTCTCACCCCATTAGCCAGCCAGCCAATGGGAGGTGACTGGGTGGGCTTTATTGCTTTCCAGGTATTTCCCACCCAAATGACATGCCACATTTGCAATGGGCACTTTCAAGCCACTGGTTTTTGTGGGGAAGAGAGTCTCCCCCTTGTTACGCAGGCAGAGACGCACTTCCCATTTCCCCTAGGGAAAATATTTTTTTTTTAAAAACCCCGTGGCTCGGGCTGGGCTGCTAGGCTGGTGGCAGAACGTCCATGCCCACGCCACCCATAAGTGCATATCCTCTGGCAGTGGATGGTGTGTACAAAATGAGAGGCTTTGCAGCCCCTGGGCAGGAGAACTGCATCTCTCATTAGTGCCAGAGAGGCTGAGAAGGCGTTGCATGTCTGCCAAAAAGTCTTTCTGGCAGCCTCACCTGTAGCAGAGATAAGGATATCAACTGTCTCTAGCCCCTAATTCTCCTTAAGCATTGCCAAATGAGGAACAGTACTGGCAGACTTTCTAAGCCTAAAGCAGGGAGGGAGAGTGGGAGAGAGATATCCGATCCATCCTCTGTGAGTGTGAGTGTGTGTTTGTGTGCGTGTGCGTGTAAGAGAGATGTGGATTCTTAGGGGTGCATTTTGGAGAAGTGTCAAGAGAAATGCTAAAAGGGCAATCAGTTTGGGATTAAATTCCAAATGAAATTGAGTCTTCAGGGTAAGGAGACAAGAAGAACTTTCAACTACAGGTTTCTAAAAATCTTATTAAAATGAATGTCTAAAGGCAGCTCTTTAACTCATTAGTCCAGAGGGAGCAAAATAGATAGGGTCCCAATGAGAGTCTTAGCTATTTAGCTCAGGCATAACAGAATAACAGAGTTGAAAGGGACTTTGGAGGTCTTCTAGTCCAACGCCCTGCTCAGGCAGGAAAACTGAGGATGCCAAAATCTGAGTGGAGGGCCTGGGAAAGTTATCAGAATAACATTTAGAAGGGACCAGGTGGGGGGGGGGAACGGGACGGGGAACCCTATACCATTTCAGAGAAATGGCTGTCCAGTCTTTTCTTAAAAACCTTGAGTGATTGAGCACCCAGAACTTCTGGAGACAAGCAGTTCCACTGGTTAATTGTTCTCACTTGTCAGGAAGTTTCTCCTTAGTTTTAGGTTGCTTCTTTCTTTGTTCAGTTTCCATCCATTGCTTCTTGTTTTGCCTTCTGCTGCTTTGGAAAATATATCCCCCACCCACTTCTTTATGCAGCCCCTCAAAAGCCTGTTTTGTGACCTGCCTATCACACTCTTGGGCAAAGCACGTGAGCCATTTCCTCCTTTCATGAAAGTACATCTATAGTATGCAGATGCAGGTAATAAAGTCGAAAAAAGATGAACATTCTTACAGAATTATAGATATGTTGAGGCCAGGTGTGACAAGGTGGGGCTGGGAAGGGAGGGGCTGGACGAGGTGCCCCTTGATATGAATGATGGTGAGTTGGCCATGCCCACCCAGTCACATGACCACCCAGCCACGCCTACCCAGCCAGTCATTAGGGCATAGAACCTGTTGTTAAATTATTTGAATCCCATCACTGAGTACTGCACTCTAACCACTGCACTACTATGGCTCATTAATGTATGCTTTATTACAAGAAGCTATCTTAATAAACCATGGCTTAACCATGTTTAATCACTGCTTTTGAGGTTGAACAGTATGATAAACCACACTCAACAAAAGTTAAATTTGTTCCTCATGAAGAAAAGGAAGCAAAGAGAATTAGGCATAATTTAATCACAATAAACAGAAAGGTACAGTGAAATTCAAATGCAAAATATACTCGCTCAACAGTTAAAAATGGGCTTATTTGCTATCAGCATTCCAGAAGTTCATGGTTTGCCTATCAACCCCAGCATCAGAAAGGACTGTGAGAACTGTTTAAGACAGTATTTCTTAACCTTAGCAACTTTAAGAGGTGTGGATTTCTGAGAGACATCTTAAAGTTGCTAAGGTAGAGAAACACTGGGTTAAGATCAGTGGTGGGTTTCAAAAAAAATTACTACCAGTTCTATGGGTGTGGCTTGGTGGATGTGGCATGGCTTAGTGGGCATGGCAGGGGAAGGATACTGTAAAATCTCCATTCCCACCCACTCCAGGGGAAGGATAATGTAAAATCTCCATTCCCATTCCACTCCAGGGGAAGGTTACTGCAAAATCCCCATTTCCTCTCAATAAACTGGGAATTGGGAGGCAGAGAATAAATGGGGGCGGGGCCAGTCAGAATTTTTACTACTGGTTCTCCAAACTACTCAAAATTTCTGCTACCGGTTCTCCAGAACTGGTCAGAACCTGCTGAAACCCACCTCTGGTTAAAATGACTGTGAGGCACTAGATGACCTATTTCTGGTCTCTACAATTTTCCAAAGAGTACTCTTTTCCTAAGAGTAAACTCTGCTTGTTCTATAATATGAGGCAGAATAAGCAATTAAACATGAATTTCTATTAACTCACTGCACTTACCAAGTATATATCAATTTATCCATCATCATCTGACCAAACAACCATCTACTGTCAGCTTCAACATAATGCCTGCCTGATGCCATCTTAAAAAAACACATATAATTTCACACACACACAATTTCATTGATAGAAATTGCTGTTAATTTAGTGTGGTAGATCAAGAAATATAAGTCTGCTACCTCATTAATCAAGCTTACCTTGGCTGCCTGAGGTGTACAGGCAATATGCACTGTACTAGGTTTCACCCCATTTGCTTTAGGTCTTTTAAATAAAGCAAACCTACTTTTTCTTCTTCCTCTATCTCCATTTGGCAGGGAGCCATTATATCTGTGGAAAACAATGCAGGAAGAATTGAAGAGATGGGAGGATTATTAGGTGATAAAGGCTCTGAATTAATTTGTTCATTTCCATAATGTTGCAGAACTAAATATTTTAGAAATAACTTTCTAAATATTTAATATATTATTGCAGTACACATGATACTTTTAATGCCCATAAAAGAGCATAAAGATTGTAAGAACACATATCTCTAAAGAAAAAAATCAGGCAAACAACAAGCTACAGAATGTCAGAGGTTACTTCAGATGCATTTAAGAGCCAAATAGGAAAATGATACAGCACTCTGTATTGCAGAATTGCAACTATATATTTTTTCCTATTTAGCAACCAAATTATAAAATATTTGCTAAAAACTTTGTCAGAAATAGATTGTTTTTGATGGTTCACATCCAGTGATGTTACTGTAAAAAACCCTGGACCAATCAAAACCTTTATACTTTACATGAGTATTTTGTTAAATCTATTAAATATAAAGTTTTATGCATTCCTAAGACTTATCACAAACAGGTTCAGGTATATGAATGCAGAAATCAGATATTTGCCTAATGTAATAGGAATGCCATACCATTTTCAATTAGTTTTCATTCATTATATATCCGGTATAATTTGTAGCATGGAGAAAATTAAGCCACTGTTTATTTTAACTTTATTTTAAGAATAAACCATCTCCTGTGCTGACAAGTAGTTTACCTACAATCTATTGTAATACTAATATACAAATGCTATGAATGCCATTCTAAAGTTAAGCCTTAAGGATTTCATGGGAGAAAAAAACCTGCACTCAAATTTTTCTTAGTGAAATTTGATGAAGCTTAGAAATGTTTGGCTGCATCACATCCAACTCAAAAGTCTAGGTGGATATGATCTAACCTTGATGCCATTGGTGCTAATGTTGGAACATTTCAGACTGATGCTAATGTCAGTCTGAAATCAGGATGCTAAAACAAGCTGCACTGCAAGGAACTGCCATGTTTCAGAGAATCACATTGCAAGGCAACAAGGAAAACTAGAAAAAAACACTTTGGTTTGCAGGATTAACTAAAACTGCTCTTTTAGAAGTTCTGATGTCAGTGCCAGATACTTACCCCAACACAATCAGTTCACCATATTTCACTGGTGCTTTTGATGGATGATTTTCTTGATCAGGCGAAAACATGAGCCTAGTTAGATCCTTTTTCTCAAATTCCACTTCTCTAATCAAGAATCTTGGCACACTTTTGTCATTTCCTAAACAAAAAGAAAGAAATATGATGGAGAATGTCACATTTTAGACTCTGGTATTACGCGAACAAAATCCACAAGCTAATATGACCAATACAAATTTCAGCAGAGATTCCTAAAGTATTTTGTTATCACTTGCTAGATACAGAGATCACACTATATAGCTATATAAAGCTGAAATGACAACCCTTCTTAATTTGCTTCAAGTGGCAGGGGATGGTTTGAATTAGTACCCTGGGAGTCTATTCATTCAGCAACTTTCAAAGTTATGATGGTGCTGAGTGAAAGGATGTACAAATAAGAGTGTCAATCGATGGGAAAGGTAGGAAGTGGTTATGCCCAATGGGAAATACCTGCGGGTTGGCTCAGGGAGCCACATGTAAGAGAAGCTGGCCAATCCTGGCACTTTCCCATTGGGTGAAACCACTTCCTGCATTGCCTCTTTGCAAAGAGCCCCTGAACTAGGCTGGCTGGCCTTGTGGTGCAAAAAAAAAAAAGAGGGGTGGAAACCTGCTTTTGGTTTTTTCTCCCATTTTCTCAGTGTAAAATCAGCCCCATATGGCCTAGGAATGTAGTGCATCTAAACATACAGGCTGTTGCAGCGCCCCTGTGGTCCTGTGTCAGAATTTGGGCATTAGGTAGCCCACCTATACTTATGACCATCTCTACTTCAGTCCCAGTCCCAGCCTCAAGCTATGGACCACAGCCAGCCAGTCCAGTGCCACAGTGCAAAGCCCCCTGCCACACGCTCCACAGACTCTGCTGCATCCAGCTGACCTTCACTGTGTTCTTCGTCCTCTCCTTTTCATTGGCTGGCCATGCCACTTCCATAATGTACCTGCTCTGCTTTCACCTCAGGTGCCTCTTGTTTATTTGTTCTTTTTCCTCATGGTCTCCATAGCTAACAATTACCATTACTGCCCAGTAGTGCAGTGAAAATAAGAGTGTCAGTCGATGGGAAAGACAGGAAGTGGTTATGCCCAATGGGAAATACCTGCGGGTTGGCTCAGGGAGCCACATGTAAGAGAAGCTGAGCCAATCCTGGCACTTCCCCATTGGATGAAACCACTTTCTGCATTGGCTCTTTGCAAAGAGCTCCTGAACTAGGCTGGCTGACCTTGTGGTGCAAAAAAAAAAAAAGAAGAAGAAGAAGAAGAAGAGGGGTGGAAACCTGCTTTTTGTTTTTTCCCCCATTTTCTCAGTGTAAAATCAGCCCCATATGGCCTAGGAGTGTAGTGCAAAGAGGCACTTTGGCACACTCCAGCCTCTTTAAGATGCTTCCCTCCCTCTCTTTTTTTTGCCTTGAAAAGCCAGTTGCATATAGTCCAGCAGTCAGGCTGAGCATGCTTTGCCAGGAAGAAAATAGCAGCAAAGGTTAGCTAGAGCAGCAGAGAGCAGGATGACAGGGCCCAAAAGGGCAGAGGGGGAAGGGGTTAGGTAGGTGTCAAACTGTTGGGGCTGTGAGGGACCATATCTGGAATGGCTTGGATTTGGGTGGCTATTTGGCTAATGATTGGTAAAATTTGCTCTGGGAATTGCAGGGATTGCAGTCACTAAGTGATATGATCACACAATGCCTTGCTTTGTGACTACTTAGCCACCAAAATTCTGATCTCAACTGTGGTTGTAAGTGGAGAACCGCCTGTATTTCAATGAATAAGTTTTTAAAAAAACCCAGAAAATATGCCAATTTAAAAGCAAAAACAGTTTTTACTTCTTCTCAAATACTACAACATAGTTTTTCTTTCGTATTTACTATCTACCAGCATTAACTCGACTGTGCAGGATAGAACATATAATAAACAAGCAGTAATTCAGTATGCATTTTTCTGCTCTCATGTATTTAGAAGTAGTTCTTTAAATCACAACATTAAGTTTGAATAAGCATTTTTACTCTTTTGCTTTGAAACTAAAATCTGTGCACAAGGAAAGCCTGGCAAGAGGAAGGCAATCTTTTGACATAAATGCATACCATCTGATTCACATGTGTGGTCACAAATTTAACACTCCACTTTTCCTCCAAAAGTTTTATAACTCCAGTCAGTCCAAGCTTGAATTGTTACAATCTATTTTACTGGTGGTTCAAAGAGGAACATTTCAGCCACCTGTAAATTGTATTGCATATGATTTTCTATGTCCATGAAGAATCAGACAACCCCCACCCCAATGTTTTAAAATCAGATCTTAACCATTTAACCATTAGAACAGTGGGTTAAAGACAGAACTTTACAGTCTTACTGCTACATACCCTCAAAGTGGTGTGCCCTTAAAGTAAAGTAAGTAAGGTAAAGTCAACAATTTAGGATTGAGAGGATGACTACTGTTGCAAAAGCAAGCTATGTCAAAATTGTTACAAAAGTGCCACCTAATTTGACAGTGGAATAGGGAAGTCAACTCACATTAATACCATACCAAGAAAAATGTCTCTAGACATCTTGCTTAGATGTGCATGTACCAAATTAAAATCTTTATTATAATATCTGCATTTGTATATTTAGTACTTAGATCTATACCTTAAAGATTCCATTAACTAAGACTAGACTGAATCAGAATACCTTCTTAGTGAAATGATGAAAGACTGCTAAAAAGATGTTCTAAAACTTAATAAAACTAGTCGGCGACTTATAACCGTAACTGGGACCAGAATTTGTGTTGCTAATCAATGCAGTTGTAAAACATAACATTAAGTGACTGCATCTCGGTTGCCATCATAACTCCAGCCACATGGTTCATTAAGTGGAAAGTGAAGCAAGTCCCAGAGTAAGGAGTATGGAGGTGCCATGGGGGAGGTCCTGGGAGGCCTGGTGCAGATAGGGAAGGGGGGTTCTTGCAGTGCAGTGCAAGTTCAGGGAAACCAGGGAAAGAGGGGGTGGGGTGTCTGCATGCATGTGAGTGCAGGGAGCTGGGAGAAAAATAAGCTGCAGCTCAGGGGATTCTTGGTGCACCGTGGTTCCAAGAAGTCCAAGCCACAGCACAGCAGAGCATGAAGCCCAGCCCAGCTGCACAGCACAAAAGGAATTTTTGCCACTCCAGAGCTGCAACAGGCCAACAACTACTTTTTACCCTGTGCTGCTGGACCAGGCTGGGGCTTGGTTTTGGGTGCAAAGGAATTTGCACTGCATTGCAGTATGAAGCTCAGCCTCAGCTCGGTCCAGCAACATGGGTCACTTGGGAATCCCAGCTCAGTCCCTGATACATTCACCCTTGACATTCTGAACTCTGAGCCCTCTGCCACCCTACACTCTGCTGCCCCAGCTGACAGTTGCTTTCGTCTTGCTCCAGCTGACAAGGCAGGCCCAACCTGGCCCTTCACAACCAGTTATAAGTCTCTTTGTTTAACTTCAAATGGTTGATGAACAAATGGTTGTAAAACAAGGGCTACCTGCAGAGTAAAAAAATTTAGGATGATATAATTTGCCAAATCAGTTAAAGTTTTTTCTTGAGGCTACAAGAGAAATACTATTCAACAGATCATGTGTTAATCTCTCTGGAAGCACGGTTTCAATTATTATTTTAAACTTAGATAAATTTAGATTCTAAATTAATCCAAACATTTTAATAATATGTTGCATGCTACTGAAACTTTAAGGACTGGTTGATTCCCCCCAAAATGGTTTGCCGATAGTTTTGCAATTAAGGCTTTCTTCGCTTTGAGAGCCCAAAAGGTAGGTATGCAAATATTTAAAAAATGTCCCATGGCTTATTTTGCTTACTAACTACATGCAAAGATGCTGAACATTACATAGTTTTGAAAAAATGGTAGTACTCATTAAAATCAAGCAGAAACAAAGAGCTTGGTTTCTGAATTCAGTAGACTTCAGGCAACATGAATGAGAGGCTGGGAAGGAATCTATTATAAATTTCCCCAATCTAGGGTCCCTCTAGGTATGCTGAGTTTCAAATCCCATCATTTTCAATCAGTGTGGTCTCAGCATTCTTAAGGGGGTCAGCCACTTCTACAAAAACAGAACTACCAAGAACACAAATAGTATACAATATACTCAGTTGGTAAGACAGCAAGCAGCATTGCTTTTCTCATTTATGCAAATTCCCTTGTTAAAAAGTTTACCTGGGTTTCAGACATCTTTTTTCTACTGTACATAAACTACTCTGATCTATTCCTTATGGCCATTAAGAAAGGGACAATAGTGTGCAAGCAATAGAACCTCATTTCCATAAGTTATACCTTGCTATTTCAAAGTAATCAGTATAAGAGCCTTATGCTAGGGCAATGGTTCAGGGAGCTTACAACCATATTAGTTATAATAAAACTTGTTCTAAATACATATTAAAATTGGCCTTCAGGAAAATAGGCAAGTGACTAGGACAAAAACTGTGTTTTAAGAAAAGCCATAGAACACTTTCCAATTATGAAAGAGCAACAGCTGATCCTCTTCTGAGGAAACCACACATCATCATATATATTATATGTGGTTCTCAACTTCCCACACATAGATTTTCAGAATTGCACATATTTTTTGCACAGAAAGGCTATTTTAAATTTGTTAGCATGATATTATCATCTACCAGTAACATTTATTTTTGCGTCAGAATAGTATGGCTAGGTACTATGTTTCAATTCCACCCCAGACCCCATCCCCGGAGTAACAATGTCTTTGAACAGTCATACATATTCAAGCCACTTCAGAGCTTTAACAAATAACATTACCAAATGAGAGCAAATTGCATAAGGCTATCTGTACAGCTTTCTCAAAGAAACTTAGACGTTCTTTTGGTTCCTGAGTCTATCAAATATAGCTAGATGTGTCTTGAAAGAAAGCACTTTTCCTTTATTGTATTTTCCCAGTATCTGAGCATGTGACAATAATAATGAGTTAGTGTAATCCTTTGACCAGCTGACTCATTAAAGCTGCATGTTGCATCTTGATATTATCCTTCAACTTATTTTCTTGAATAAATGTGAGTTCTTTATAATTCTACAGAATAATCCTCTTTTTCAAAATATATAAATAATTGGGACTGGAACCTCCATCACTAAGTGATGGCTTAGTTTGATTTTATCGCTTTTTTGCCATAGTCAGGATGTGGTTGTTAAATAACTCCAGCTTCCCCCACTGATTTGTCAGAAACCCGCCGGGAAGGTCATAAATAATGTTCATCTGACTCTGTGATGCTGCAACTATCATAAATGCATATTGATTGCAAAGTGCCCAAATTCTGATTTTATGACTGTGAAGACGCTGCAATGGTGGTGTGTTCGTAAGTCACTTTTTTCAGCACTGGCTAGCTCTGAACAGTTGTTAAATGAATGGTCATATGTCTAGAACTATCTGTATCATGTGAATGACATCCATATTGGTTAATTTATGGAGTTACCATTCAAAAAGCACCATTCTTTCCCTGATGTGCTATCAAATGTGTATTTGATCTTATGCATCACTAAATTTAGCCACATGCATTTCTATTTGGGAATCAATTTTACTAAAACAAGGGTTTTAATTTGCCCCTTGAAAATGATGGTTCAAATTTGAAATAATTTATTTGAAATAATTCATTTAGGTTTCCGAACAATCTCCTTCAAAATATAATGAAAACATCATACATCAACAACATGATAGAAAGAGTAGGCACAACTATAGTTTTCTATTATTTTCCATTGTTTTCCAAGCCGTGATTAAGGATAGGAAGCAAACCCCCTTCCTTTTGGTATCCTTTTGGTCTTTTTGATTATAGGGTTGGTCTTCTTGCCAGCTGTATTCCCTTTTCTTTGATATATATAGTTTTCTTTTAAATTCTTTTTTAACTGTAAGCCTGGATAGCATCACTGGAGTTGGGTGGTCACGAAACTGAAATAATTGAATTAAAATTTGATTAAAAACATACTACCTCTGAGAAATAATAGCGGATGGGGTGGGGGAGCAAGACATATTGTGATGATTGGATTTGAGAAAGTTAGATGTTACAGTGGAGAGAAACTGAAAACAGAGCTGCATTTTAGTTTTGGGATAAAAGAAAAGTCAGGAAGTTGCCAATTTTCATGTCTTTTTTCTTCATGAATTATATGTATTTTCTAACAGATCTAACAATATGGATTTGGTGTGATATGATTTTTACCAACATTACAAGAAGAATCATACATTTCTTTAAGTAATATAGTTTTAAAGAATGTTTAAGAATGCATTTGAACTGTTCATTTAAAACAATCATGAAAAATTCTAAGTATTCAACTTAGCAATATACCAGTATTGTAGACAATAACTGGCTTCAGTTTAATTTTACTTATTTAGGCTGAATCCAGATTTTCTCAAAACTGGAAGTACTTCAAAATGCATTTCAGTTATTTGTTTTTAGAAAGGATAGTGAAGGTATGTATCCAGGTCATTTTTATGCACTAAATTATTTCTAATTTCTCTGCTTTCTTTCATGATAATGCTATGCATATTAGAATCCACGTAAGACCTTATCTGCCTAAACTGTAGGTTCAAGGACAGATCCACAATATTTTAATCAATTCTAATTTAATTTGTAATTTAAGAAAGGTGTTTTACACATTATACTTTTTCTTTATGGTGCAGTGGTTAGAATGTAGGCAAATTCAGGCTGTGGGCAGGCAAACTCTGCCCCCAGCCTGAATTTGATCCTGATGAGGCTTGAGGTTGCCTCAGACTTCCATCCTTCTGTGGTCAGTAAAAATGAGGACCTAGATTGTTAAGGACAATATGCTGTCATTGTAAACCTCCCAAGGCATGCTGTAATAGTACTATGGGGTGATATATAACTCTAAGTGCTATTGCTATTACATAAACTATGCCTTAATATACAGTACTTTATAATGTATACACAAAATAATTGATACTGTGGGATTTTTGTTTTTTGTTACAATAGTTTTCCAACTTCTGCACATACATAAGCAAATATGATTACACAATTATTCAAAAATAATAATGGTCCTTTTGCTCCCATTACCCTAAAGGCACAATTATTAATCACATATCTCAATCTCATTTAAGATATTAACGCAACTCATATTTCAGAAATCAATGAGGAAATACATTTCAAACATTTTTTCAACTCCTATTTTTTCAAGTCAACTCAAAGAAGTCAATTCCAAGTTCTTTGGCAGTTCTCAGAAGTCCCCCCCCCTCTCCCAAAAAAGGATACAGCTGTAATTCTAGAAATTATTTAAAATTCATAATAATTTTAATGAGGTTTACTTGCCACCACTATTCAGTTTGTGGTTCCCCAAACTCTTTGGGAATGAGGCCTCACAAGCAGATGGTGAAACGCTCCATTTGTGAAGAGATGTGTGCACATGTGAAACCATCCCCTCTCCCATCGCCATTTCTGCTGGTTCATGGAGCCAGAAAGGTGACTGCTGATTTAGAATACAAATTAGAAAGATAAAATCTGGTCCTGTGTTCATATATCTTTTACAATCAGTAATGCTCTTAATTTGTTCAGGATCATTGAGCAAATTACAGGAAAATTTCTTGTGCTGACTTCTTTGGCCCTTCCTATTATATTCCTGCTTATCCCATATATAAAATATTCATATTGTGCCAGTGAAAAAATGGAGTGGAAGGGGAAGTCAAACATTTAAAAATAATGAAAAGGACAGAAAAAATTTACACAATCCTCAGGTATGTTCCAGGCAGCTCCAGTCAGTCTTTCTTTGTGTCTTTTTTACTTTAACCACTTGGCTTATACATGATGACTTGAAAAGAAGACCGGTCTGATTTATGCAAGCTGGATAAACACTTGGATGTTAGAAAATTTAACTTATCTGGATCAAAGGTAGCATCTTGCTTCCCTTCCTAAAATTAATCTCAGACTCCAAAAATGAAAAGGAGGAAGCAGAGGGTGTAGAATACAAGTTTTCTAACGACATAGTAGCTTGTCAGGATTGGAATGCTGGAGAGACTCTTTTATTTCCTTGTCAGTTTGTGTTATGTAATTGTACCAATACACACATGATTTAGCGTTTATTAGATAAACGAGCTTTCTTCACTTCCCACATCATCAGTGACTCTCTTATGCAGTTGATATTTTTTGAAAGACAGAAGCACCTCTGGCAATTTGAATCAAAGAAATGTAAAATTCATCTCATGAAATAAATATACACACACCTAGTGATCAGAAGCTATGTGTAATCCACACTTCATTACTGAAAAACACTTGACTTTAAGAAACTATCCTGACTGTTCCCTGGTTTGTGGGCTGAATGTTCAGTTTCTATACATATGATTCTGCACACAGAGGTAGTTAATGTGTGGAGAATGCAGAGTTGTTTAGTGAACTATAGTTCTAAAAAGAGATGTACTAGTTTGACCAGCTCAAGCTAAGGGGGAATAGCCAACACTTTAGAAGATTGATAAAGATACAGAAGAATCTTGTCACACTTGAACACATAGCCAACGAAATTCAATTCAGTAAGGTTTTACTGGAAATGCAAGGAAAATCAAATGCAGAGGGATGGAAAAAGTGGTACCTGGCTCAACAGCAGTAACTGTGAGAGGAATCTAGGAGTCTCTTAGTGAACAACATTTTGGATTCTCAAGGCAGTACATCGGAGAAGAGTAGAGTACAGAAGAGCAACAAAGTACAGAGAAGAGCAACAAAGATGATTAGAGGTCTGGAGGCTAAGATATGATAAACAGCTGCAGGAATTGTACGTCTAGTCTAACGAGGAGAAGGACTAAGCATGACATGATAGCAATCTTCCAATCTTTGAGAGGCTGTCACAAAGAAGAGAGGACAACCTATTCTCCAAAGTACCTGAGGGTAAAATAAGAAGTAATGGATGGAAACTTTTATCAAAGAGAGATCCAACCTAGAACTAAGGAGACATTTCCTGACAGTGAGAACAATTAATCAGAGGAACACCTTGCCTTCTAAAGTTGTGGGTGCTCCATCACTAGAAGTTTTTAAGAATAAATTGGACAGCCATTTGTCTGGAATGGTATAGGCTCTCCTGTATGGGCAGGGGGTTGGACTAGAAGACCTACAAGGTCCCTTCCAACTCTGTTATTCTGTATGACTGGGTCTCAGGTAATTCCAGCGCTGAACAGTGGTCTCCAAATTCATAGGATTCAAAGCAGAATGTAGAGGAGATATTTTGAAAGTATATGAGGCGGCTCAATCTTACAGTACACTTTAAAGTGTTATGCATCAAAATCATTACTTGGCATTGAATCAAGCATCAGGGGAGTAGAATTGTTGTTACTTCAGTAACCTTAGAAATTTATTGCTGATTCCTTTTGAAGCCTTGAGGAATCATTGTGTTTTTATCTAGAATAATTCTGAACTCCATGTCCTTTATTTTTCTTCTTGCCTTTTGTTCCAGTTCCATCCCATTAAATTTAAAGAATATATTAGAACCATTCAATAAGCTTTAGCCTTGGTCTCCAAGTCTGATTCTGCCAGGTTTAACTACTGTATCTGACCAGCTACGTAAATATATAGTGAGGGCAGAAAAAATGGTGCTAATTTTAAGTATAAATGTAGTAAGAATAAGAATTCCACTAATTAGTTATCACTAATTCAGTAGTCAAAAGCCTTATCATCCTTCTCAAAATCCTCAATACTTTCCTAAGCAGTAGAACTAAATGATCTGTCTAATTCACAATGGAAGTAACTACAGGCAATTGATGTACTGTAGTTGATCAAAACAGTAGAGAAACAGACTAAAATAGATATATGACTTGATGTATTTGATCCAGATAGGACACCCACAGAAAATAAAATAATGCTTTCAAAATGAACCGTTTGGAGACTTAGAAAGAAAGTTTGCACTCACCAGTGTAGCAACTGAAGAGCTGAATATATTCCATTTTAGAAATAATGTTAAGACATTTTACAACAATTCAAAAGCCAAGGAATTAAAACAGAAACAGCAGTGATTAAAACTGCTGGTACAAAACTTTCTCTCTGCCTGTTTTTAAGAAAATGTTTTATATAGAAACATTGTTCATTGCAAAACAAAACATGGACTGATTTATTTTTACCATTCCCTCTAAAATTCATGCAAATTTCCAAATCAAACAATTTCAAAAGATTGAGTCTTGTACTTTGAAAGTATGAGATCCTACTATTGCAGGTTTAAAAAAAAACAATTCAAATGTTCTTGAATATTACAAAAGTTGAGCTTGTGACACGGAATGTCTTATGAACACAGAAAATATTTCAGAGGAGCACAATAGGCCCAACTAATTTCATGAAGGTCAGTTCTATTGCCCTGTATGCTCCAAATACACTGCTTAAATCTACAGGAAGTTTTTACATGCCATCATCACACTATTATGTTCACATAGCAACTGAATGGCATGCTCTTCAGCTGTCATCAGAAGCAGGAATTAGTGAAGTTTTCCAAACAGACAAATCTGTGATCCCACTGCCAGAAAACTGAATCAAGCATGCTTCATTTTTAATATGCAGTAAAGAAAAAAACTTAAAGGACTATTTTTATTGACAGAACCTGAGATCACACTATGAATTTATCAGGAGAATGTAAGCCATTGTTCATTAACTTACTTTTGTAATGTTTTGTAATGTTTGCAGGACTGCAAAGACTGTAAGAACATTGGAAATTATTTAAGTAAATAATATCTGAGGGCTGGTAAATTTGGGGGGACAGGTTTCCCAAAATGGAAAAGACTTCAGAAAAATACACATTAAAAAGTGAAAAGCAATCACAGCATATTCTGTAAGCTAATGCGCCCGCTCTAAAGTTAAATACAATTTTCGGAATTGTTGCCATATGACAAAAATGGATGCTGAGGTAATTAAAATTAATTACTGTGAAAATAGGGTAAAATGTGCAAGGAAAGAAAGAAAATGTATGGGATAAAAATCTTAAGTGTAAAGCTTCAAAACTCAAAGAAAAAAAGAAGCAAAGGGGCACATTTTTGAAATTCTAGCAACACTGGATGATGAATCAAACCACCGGGGGAGGGGGGGGAATATGTGCCAGAATATGATTTTGCCTAAGCACCGATATGTCTAGTGCTGACTCTGAATATATGAAACGAGACAAATTGTGAACACCTACAGCAAGTGGACACGCAACTATTAGTAGTGATATCATCATAGAGTTATGATGACTGATTCTTTGACATTTAGAAGCAAAATCAAAAAGTTAAAATCAAAGCTACTCTGATTTTCCCTTTCAAAAGTTTTAATTCCTCCCCCCCAACCCCAAAGTTTTTTTTTTTCCTGTAATGAAATAAGTCTTCCAAATTATTCTGAAGCCTCACCAAATTCCATAGAGGGCTTACTGGCCATCATCCAGTTCTTTTTGCTTTGAATTCTCTGCATGTACTTACTAGCTATCACCGTTTTATGTGCTGTACAATTATGAAATTAGATATCTAGAAGCATTTACTTTCTTGTTAGAGCAGCTTGAAAACTTCTTCAGGCTAGAGTCATTATGGTTTAGTATATAGCAAAAATCGGTTTGGGTTAATTTCCATTAGTGCCTTCAGTTCCAACAGACCTTGCAGTTAATGGCCCACCACTAAACTAGTTTAACCAGCATTTCCAGAAAACTAACTTACTTCATTTGCAGATACATATCAAGTACCAGTCTGACATGTTTTCTGTTTCAACATTAGTCAATAAATGTACTATTATATGAGCAAAGTGAAGTTCCAGTGCAAATGCTGTGGCTTCAGGGTAGTGGAAAATAAAGGTTCTCCTGTGAACCTCACCAGGGAGCGCCAGGCAAGCCAATCTGCCTTGTGCAGCACCCTTTTAAAAACAGACAGGACTGTTTCCATAGTACTAAACTTTAGTGCCTCCCTCACTGCATGTCCTACTATAAAGCAAATCCCCTTGTATTAACATAGCACTTGGAACACACAAGATACTTATGAATAACAGCACAGCATAGCTTATCCTTTGTCATAAAAGCCCCTATAGTGCTAGTTGGCTGGCTCCCTTTTGCTGCCTCCACCAGTGGAATTAAGGCTTATTGTCATCCAAACTAGATCTCAGTATGCTGAGCGTACATTGCCCAGGATAAGAGATTCCATTCAAAATGAATTGGATGATACATGACAGTTTTGTGTATCTTAGAAATTCTACTTTCTTTTCTTTACTAAACATTAGCCTTCCCTCCCCCCCCCAATCATTTAATCATTTGAATATCAATTAGAACATCCAGTATTTAAGTAAACACTAGGAAATTTTAGGATCAAAATTACTTTTGTCTTCTTCATATAAAAAGACAGGCACATAACTTTCTCATTCTTACCAACTTCATGGCACCGTAGGAAAATAAGAATAATTAAATTCAGTTGAAGTGAAGTAAAGAAAAAATAATAATAATAGGAGGCATATCTTATCGCAAGTACGTAACTCTGCAAGCTTTCTTATTACCTGATACTTAATGTCTAAAATAATGTCTGCTATTCAGAACAAATGCCAAACTTGCTCCCAAGGATATATTCCTAGTCAAGGAATTTGACCATCCCAGATAAATAGCTGCCCATACTTTGTGTACTTAATTTAAATAAGTTATGTAGCTAACCATCTTTCATACATAAGCTGTAATAAAACTTTTAATCACAAAGGGCAGAAAAAAGTAACTGTAGAACAATAAGCAATACTGTGCACTGTAACAAATTTACAACAGAAGTGCACCTCAGATGGGCTCAACTAACATTCTGGTATAAACTAGGAGAAAAGCCAGTTCTTCATGGCCTTCTTGAAAGCCATGAGAGGTGGGGCCTTCTAGATTTCAGGGGCTGTTCCATAGAGAAGGCACCACACATCAAGGAAGACACAGACAACACACTGTTTAACAGAAGAGATGTAAAGCAAGTCTATCCTGTTGGGTCTGGTGGGACAAACACTGTCCAGAACCATCAGTTTTTGGCACCGTCTTTTGTCCAAAACTGTGGAGAATAAATCCACAGTCTCTTCCCTCTGACATAAGTATTATGTGTGACCATTGGACTCTTCCACATGACTAAGGGGAAGCTTCCCATAGTCGAGTTATAACCACTATTTCTTCAGCAGCATCATAAATTCAGCCATTGAATGAGGGGTCATTAAGCATAGACCGCTTGTATTAGCTTTCCCCTTTAATTATGGCTAATTATGGACATTATCTATAAAAATCATCAGGATCTGAGATAGCATTCTTCTGAATATTAGTTTATAGAAAAGGGAAAATTTCAGGAATGAGTAGTAGGTTTTATGACCTGTCAGAGGCTTCTCAGAAACAGGTGGACAGTTTGTTTGCAACAACAGGATGGATCCTAGAATAATGTAGCAGAGTAACGTATATTCTCATTTGGACTTGATCCATGCACCTTTTTTTAGCACAACAGTATATCAGCAATATAATTGTGTGCTATCAAATCAATGTCCTTGATTTATGACAACTGAGACCAGAATTTCTGTTGTTAAGCAAGATGGCTGTTAAGTGAATCATGCCCAATTTTATTACTTTTTTTTTTGTTTTTTGCCATGGCTGTTAAGCAAATCCCTGCAATTGTGTAGCGAATCATGCAGACATTAGCGAATCCAATTTCTCCTATTGACTGCTTGTCAGAAGCAGGTTGGGAAGATTGAAGATGATGATTCATATCATTGCAGGATGCTGCAACTGTTGTAAATACATGCCAGTTGCCATTGCACCTGAATTCTGATCATGTGACTGAGATGCTACATTGGCTTTAAGTATGAGAACCAGTTTAGTCACTTTTTTCAGTGCTGTTGTAACTTTGAATAGTCACTAAATTAATGGTTGTAAGCCAAGGACTACCTGTAGATAAGATTTTTGCCATGACAATCTATCTATCTTCCCGATCTTCCAATAGTTCACTCATTCCTACTGTGTACTGAGTCCATCCACTTGGCTGCTGGTTATTCTCTTTTCTTCTACCTTTCCCAGTATAAGAGCCTTCTCCAAAGAGATAAGCCTTTATACAAAGTATCAGAATTAGGATTATTTAAACTCGGTCATTTGTGTCTCGAGTGAGAATTCTGGATTGATTTGAGAATCTACTGGTACTTATTTGTTTCCCAAGTGTCAAACAACATTTATTTCCCCATTTCCCCCCTTCCCCAAAACTGATACCCATCCCTTAAAAAAGGAACATTTGTCACCCTTTCCCCCATACTTTTAGATTGCTTGGATCAAGAGTTATCCTAAACAATGAAAATTAAATCAGCAGCTGAAATGAATATGAGTAGCAATTTAAGGTATTTCAGCACAGATATGCTTACACAATATTGCTGGAAACCGATAGTTTGAGAAGAAAAATCATTTCAAGCCAACCTTTTCCACAGCCAACCTTAATAATCCGTGGGTGACATACAGCCAGAAATAAACTCTTTTCAATCCCCTTCTCCCCAGGTGCAAACTTAGAATTAAAAACAAAAGGTAACAGCCCTACCTGTAGGAAAATCC
This sequence comes from Arizona elegans, assembly GCA_022577455.1. NCBI lineage: Eukaryota > Metazoa > Chordata > Lepidosauria > Squamata > Colubridae > Arizona > Arizona elegans. Next base: position 176,752,369 of record JAKOOJ010000001.1, read on the forward strand.
ATTGGTATCTGGCTTGCATCCTTAACATGACCCGCTCTATGCATTCAGCCTTATGAGAAATCCAAACAATTCACAAGACCAAAAGAGCACAAATGATCCCTGATTGTGCACTGCATAGGCTAATCATTCCCCACAATTCTATTTCCACCAGTTCTCTCCACCCACTTCTTCAGTATCTCAACAGAAAAGTTCCCCAGCAACTGCACAGAAGGAAAGGCCTACACACCACCTGCTTCAAGACTGTTCATTGGTATGAACTCCCACTCATTCCTGAAGCCTGGAGGCTTGTGCCTCTGGTTCCTTTTGCTACTAGCTTGCAAAGCATCCTTTGGAACAAGATGAAGAAAGGTAGCACAGCTTTTAACATGAAGACAAAATTCTGATGTCAATGTGTAATAGTATCCCAAATCAATAGACAGCTTCCAGGGTTAATGTTATGTAATAAAGGTAAAGGTTTCCCTCGCACATATGTGCTAGTCGTTCCCAACTCTAGGGGGCAGTGCTCATCTCGTTTCAAAGCCAAAGAGCCAGCTCTGTCCAAAGATGTCTCCGTGGTCATGTGGCTGGCATGACTAAACACCAAAGGCACACGGAACACTGTTACCTTCCCACCAAAGGTGGTCCCAATTTTTCTCCTTGCATTTTTTATGTGCTTTCAAACTGCTAGGTTGGCAGAAGCTGGGACAAGTAACGGGAGGTCACCCCGTTATGCGGCACTAGGGATTCGAACCGCTGAACTGCCGACCTTTTGATCGACAAGTTCAGGGTCTTAGCCACTGAGCCACTGTGTCCTTGTTATATAATATATATACTGAATTCCCAAAGTCTGTTGGAAAAGGCTTCCTCACTACAAATATAAAAGCAAAAATTTAGATAACACATGACTGTATTGCACATATAACTTTATAGAATCTATCAGCATAGCAGATTCCTTCTCTCTCTCCATAGTTTCTGTCCAGAGTCCTCAGCAGCCTCTTTTTGGGGCTGCAGGAACCTCCACAACAGATTTTGTAGACATGCAAGTCAGAGCAAGGAAAAGACAAGAAAAGCTCATTACAGAACAAGAGCCAAAGCCCACATGTGCATTGTTGGATGTAACCACTGGTTTCAAGCTGTTCAAAAGGAATGTAGCTTAAGATTTGCCAAAGGGCATTAGGAGCAATTTTATTTATTTGTACACTACAGAGATGGTAAGAGACTTCACAAAGTTCCAGCTTCTAACCAAAGAACACATTCAGCCCAAACCATCCTTGTTTAGGCTTTGATATATTGTAAAGAACTGCTGTAATGCAATTTGAAAATGTTTCTTCTAGCTTTAATTTTCTTAAAAAGATAGAGAGTATTAGAAAGAAGATAAAAAACTCAATAATTGGGTTCATAGATTGCACTAAGCCATGATTTGTTGAACTATGGTTTATTGAATAAATAAAAATCGATCAGATTTAGACAACGGGCTAAATCAAAACCAAATATTATGGCTTAACCCAATCTTCATAACAGATCAATGGCTCTATTCAAACATAAAGCAAAAGTATGATTTAACACTATGTAAATGAAGCTGGGCAAGATTTTGTCTACAGTACTCTTCTTTTCAACAACAGAATCAGAAGCTTGCACTTATATTTTGACAAATTATAGTTCTAGCATTATATCCAATCCTAGAAAACCAGTGAATTAAAAATTTATGATTTTTAATTCACTAGTTTTCTTGTTAATTAATAACTCAATAAATCAGGTTCATTGGATCACTGGTTAGTTTGTTTTGATGAATTATTTATCACAATTTAGAAACACTTTGCTATGCTGCTTATTTCTTCCATATGTACCTGCCAGAGAGGAACAAATGCTTTCGATATCTCAATGAATATGTTACATTGACATTACATTACTGCAAACCAGATTATAAAGTGAAGAAAATGCACACACCAAAAACTTCTCAAGTATTTGTATTCTCAAATGTTTGTATTATGAGCATGAAATAAAATTTGAAATACATTCTTACACTATGGGTAGTATACAGAATGAATACCAAGATTTCTTCGACATATAAAAAACCCCCACCATACCATAATGCATTTATAATAGTTCTAAATGTTAACATGTTCAAGGAGAAATGTGTTTAAAAGGAGGTGGTTTCTGAAGATATCAGAATCAATACAGATCTAAATCATAAATTCAGAAGCCTACTGAAAGTCAGATCAGTATCACTGCACTGGATGATGTGTGATTCTGGCAGCTCTTGCTTACCCATAGACAGAGTGCTGCATTCTGAGCCAACCTGAAAATCAGCTGTGTGTGTTTAATGTAGTATGCATTGCATTATATGGTAGTAGAAGTCCATACAGTCATGGCTAACAAGTGACAGAATCTCCCACTTCAGGCAAGACGTATTAGCTAAAGCTGAACAAAATCCCAACTAACCATTTGCTTGTCCAGCAACCATGAATCTAGGAGGGCAGACTTGCTCCATCAGGGAGGGTATTATCTCAAAAATATGGTTTGTTGACAAACAGTGCCTCTATCTTGAGGGATTCCACTGCAGCTTGTATCTTCCTATGGAGTCCTTCACAGCCTCTAAACATGTAGCCTCTAAACATTTCTGCCTTACCTAGTCAAGATGTATATCTGAGTATTACCCATATTTTGGTAATACCTCACACTGAACTGATTGATGAACATTTTTGTATTTTTAATAGCAATTTCATTAAAAATGACAATAGTAAAAAAAAAACCCTACAAACAAACAAAAAAATAGAAGTGTAAAGAAAAAAAGTGCAGAAAAGAAACTGAAAGAAAAATAATAAAGGAAAAGAAATATATAATAAATGACTTCTCCCTTCACCACAAATATAAACAATTTTGGTAAATTATCACGTTCTCTTAAAATACAACAATGATCTCTTCTTTCTATATCCCATCTCGTGTTATGACCCAGGGCTGGGTGCGTAAGCAAGACAGGCGATGTGTAGGCTTATCCCCCTTTATTGAATCAACCTTTCCCTAAAGTCCCCATTGTTCACTTTCAGTCCACAAGCAAGGCTCTAACGCGCGCGCACACCTCAAGCAGTTTCTGGGATGCGAGAAGTCCAAGGGACCGGCACAGCCCTGAGAACAAAACTAGGCTAGGAACCTTAGCCACAGGAGTCTTCGTAGCCCAGAGAGTTTGCCAGGAACACAGCACAACCGAGAGCGGAGCTGTGTTGCTGTGACCTCACCAACGGCAAGGTTAGGCAAAGCAAGGCAAGGCAAGCCAAGGCAAGGCAGCAAATCGTCGGTAACAGTAAGGCTTCTCACCTCACTCAGTCATCTTGCACCCTCCCTTTCTCTCTGGCGACCCTTCTAAGGTCCAAGAGACCCGGACCTGTCTTGTCCTGCTCCTGCAGTTATTCCTCCTGGGCCAGAGAGGTTCATCCTCAGAACTGGGCTCTGACAGGGCCATGACATCTCTTATCTATAAACAAATCTTTAAAACTTCATTTCAGTCCTGATCAGTAACAGTTGTTTAAGGGTAACCAGAGATAACATACATATTTAACCTTGATCAAATGAATCAACTTTATATACCTTCCTTTTTCTTTGAACAATAGGATCTTCAGTTCCTCCAAATAATATCTTAGAACAGGGGTCCCCAACCTTTCGGACCTCAGGGACCACTAAATTTGTAATTTTAAATTCCGCGGACCACTAATATGATCTGCCTAATGACCGGCTGGGTAGGCATGGCTAGGTGGTCGTGTGACTGGGTGGATGTGGCCAACTCAATGTGACTCACGTCAAGGGGCACCTCACCAGCCTCTACTCGCCCCTCCCACCTATTCCTCTCTTGCTCGCCTGGCTCCTTAAGGTCCCAACAGGAAGCAGTTGTTGGAGCTAAGCAGCCACCAACGAGAAAGTGTTGGCAAAACAGTTCAAATTGAATCTGACCAAGAAGGAGGCTCAGCAGAAGCAGCTCACTGAGGACTATGAGCATAGGCTTTCCAAGCAGAGGGAAGACCTGTGGGAGTGCAAGATCAGATACTGGCACTTGTAGGCTCAGCGGGATGAAATGGTCAGCCAGTTCCAGGCCATGATGCAGTCCCACTGGAACAAGATCCTTCGGCTCTTCGCCACCAGTGGCACTTGCCTCCAGCCTTTGCCCAAAGCCCTGCACCAGGAGGCTGAAGCAGACCCCAAGTCGGAATTTCTGTCCCCCCTCCGATCCACACAAAAAGACCCCAAAAGGGGAGACTCTCTGCAGCAACACAAACGTTAATTGCACATATCCGGCCAGGGGCCATAGTTTGAGGACCCCTGATTAAGTGCAATATAAAAAATGCAAATAATTTTTCTGCAGACCACCAACATTTTCTCATGGACCACCAGTGGTCCACGGACCACCAGTTGGTGACCACTGTCCTAGAATTTGATTTCTTTTAATGTTTTTATTTGTCCCTTCTTACAAAATTCTTCAAAGTTTCAACAAGTGTCTTTGTAAATAGAATATAAGAAAGTTATTCAGGTCACTCTTTCGGTTTGTTATTTGCATATCCCTTTTAATTATCCAGCTTCTTTCATATGTTGAGTATAACATCTTTTTCCATATCATTCTTGTAGCCTGCCATTTTAAAATCCACTGTCAGATCAATCTCAGTCTTATTCAGTAAAATGTGTTCCCCTTTCATAACATCTTTTTACAATATTACAAGGCAGTAACTATTGCTTTGATCTCCCCTTCCCACAACTAAAACTGCCCACTCAAAGAAAAGCAGAAGCATTGTAATGCCTCTGCTGTATGTGCAATTTGTTTGCTAGACAGGTTCAGATATTCAATCCTGAGTGGAGCCTGAGTGGCGCAGCAGACTAATGCTACCGTTAAAGGTAGTATTTAGCTTCCAGCTGCCTGCAATTACCGCGAGTTCAATTCTCACCAGGCTCAAGGTTGACTCAGCCTTCCATCCTTTCTAAGGTGGGTAAAATGAGGACCCGGTTTGTGGGGGCAATAAGCTGACTTAGTATAAAATATACAAAAGTATGAAGGCTATTGCTTAACGCCTTGTAAACTGGCTTGAGTTTCCGGAGAAGGGCGGCATATAAATCAAAATTAAAAAAAAAATAATCCACATTCTCTCAATTGAGAGTTGGCTCTTAATCATATTCCAAATCAGATTACCCCAGCCCCTCCTTCTGCTGAACATAAAATATTTATTCTTTTTTAAATCAGAAGCAAAGCTGTGAGCTGAAGCTGGAAATGAGTAAAGCTTACCATCTCAAAGCAGCTTCCAATTAAAGTTTGGAATTTCCCAGAGTTTGGAAATCCAGGAAAACTGAAGCAGAGGAACTGATGTTATAGTATAGGCACTGTTATTTCAGAAGAAATAGGTAAGTCTAGACAGGAACTTGCATTAGGGTCTTAATTTATCCTGTGCTGTGTTGGTTTGATATTTTTATTCCTCTGAACAAATTATGAAATTAAGTATGTTACCTCAGCCTTTTTTCCATTTGTCAGACTGTATATGGAGACAAATTTTCTATGAACTTTACTGTATTTGCTAACATTAATTTGAAACTTCTATCCATCATCATTTTATGAAATGTTGAGGCAGGTAATTAATAATTTGTAGGAAGCTAGTCTAATCTTGTACTCTGCCTGGAGCATTGCATTTTCTTTTCTATGTTTCTTTTAACCAACTGTTTTACTGGAATGGGAACAGCTCTGGAACTTGTTCTCTTTCCCTTTGAATGTTTGCATTTTCATACTCTGTTAATAAGGGTTTTATGTATTATGTTTTCTTCTGTTTAATAAGATTTAATTTGTTGATCTCTGGTGATATTACTCTATAGCCCAAGGAAGCAAGGAAGGGTTGAATCATTTAGTCACATACCTCTATGCTACACAGTCGGGGGCTCACACTATTAAAATGTTATTTTTTGGCAAGTTTACTTTGAATCAAGTGAAATGCAGCACAGATTATAAGACTTCTGTTGTCAAGCTATTGATAGCTCATTACTGTATGCATACCTCAAAAAATAAAGTTCTCATAGAGGCTTCTTTATTCAGACTTACTGAAAGGAGAAAAGGATTAAGGTGACAAAAAACTCAGCAACTGAAACATTTCAGAAGTCATTTTATTTTCCAGTATGCTAAGGTTGGAAGTTCTCAGCCGTTTAACCATGGCCTCTATGGGAATTGGAGAAGGAGCCATTCTTTTAGCTGATAAGAAGTGCCCAAAATGGGAATATTTCTCCAGCTCAGAACCTACCTTTATGCCTAAGTTATGGGATGGAGGCCATGTAAAATGTCCCTTGGAAGATAGGATGGTGACAGTGGGAACTACCAAGCCACTATCTCAAAGCAGGAGGAATGGTGAGTATGTGAAAATCCATAATGGTTAGGGTTCAACCAGTCTGCTATAGTCCCTGTTCCCAACCTTTGCATCATTTATTGCTCTGGTTGATGATAGGGTCTGTTTAGAAGGACCAAGAGGGATGCAATCTCTCAGCCAAGTTCCTAGAAAGATCATCAACCAGAGCAATTAATGGTATTTCTAACCTATGATCAGAATTGAACATTTACTGCTGAAAATGGTCAAGATAATCCACTTCACCTAGGACATTCTGTAATTGCAGTCCTACCACGTTCTCAATCTTTTCTAGCCTTACATAAAACCAAAAAAGGCCTTTTTAGGAGGGGTACATCACCACCTTTTTCAAAGTAATTTTATTATAGCAGAAGAAATGTTTTGGACAAGAAAAAAGACCCCTTACTTCTGTCTTAGATGGTATTTGCTAGCACATCTTCAAATAATTATCAGGAATCAATTTTTACCAAAGGTGTGTATGTGTTTGTGTGTGTGTGTGTTTAAATATATTTCACAATACCGTAGTAAGATAGGTAAATATAGAAAATCAAACACTTATAATACTAGGCTTTTCTATGGAAAGTCCCATTTAACAGAAAGAAATATACCCCGTTTCCCCCAAAATAAGACATCCCCTAATAATAAGCCCAATCAGGCTTTTGAGCACATGGCAATAAGGCCAAGCGCTTATTTCAGGCTTCAAAGAAATATAAAACGGGATCTTATTTTCAGGGAATAACCCAACAAAAGTCTCAAGGAATTATTAGTTTCAGTTCATAGAGATCCCATTACAATCTAAATATTCATCAAGAGGATGATGGTTGTTGTGAGCTATAAGAATATAGGTGGTCGGGATGGGGTGAGCTCCCGTCACATGCTCCAGTTCCTCCCAACCCAGCAATTTGAAAGTGGGTAACCATGAGTAGATAAATGGGTACCACTTTGGTGGGCAACTTTACAGAGTCATAAAAGGAGCCCCAAACTGGATGTCCCCCAGGCAATGGTGATGTCATCGGCAAATTCTTTCATCACGGAAGCATGGAACTATTAGTATAGTTGCCTATTATCAGAAAAGCAGTTAACAATTCTAAAGTAATAGTTTACTGCTGACAGAAACCTGGCCAAGAGCATGGGGCACTTCTGGCATGAACCAAGTGGATTCTATAGCAGGAAACCTTCATTGACAGAGAAAAGGCTTTCCTATCTCTGAAGCACTCTTTTAAACTGGGAGAAAAATCTTAGCAGCTTCTTTTTTCCAAGATCTTAATTAGGTGAAGGACTGCCTCTCTAGTTGATCTGTTTGGAACAGCAGACAACTAACAGGGATTTCTTCCCCTTATTCCAAGACTGCAGAACAAATAAGATCAATGTTGTAAAGGCACCATGATCTAAAGGGTTGCTCTGTAAATTCCTGGTTTTTTCCCAGTGGTATCCAAGTGGAACACCAAGTAAGATGCACAGTGGATAGGTGATTCATTCTGGCCTTGGAAGGTTTGATTCATCACACTAATGGACATGAGGGAGGAACACCCATGCCCCTTCCTGAAGTGACAAAACATCCTAACCCAGGGTGCAACAATGCATCCAGACTCAAATAACTACTATAATAACTACAATTATATGCAAATTGAAACACAGATCTTCCAAGTTTGTAATACAGTCTATCTTAATCCCAAGGAATTACTTCTATCAGTTAACTACGTGCATTTTTGAACAGGGGTACAAAAAGAAAAACTTTTGATTTTCAGGTTTCCTGAAGGTAGAACTGTATAAAGGAATACAGAGATAACCTCAAGGAAAGAATGCAAAAAATGTTGAGCAGATTGTCTCAGTCTCCAGAAAAGAAAAAATATGAGAGAAAAAAAGATAATTCTGCTTTCATTCTGTTTGATGTGAGAGGGAGTAGAGGAATATTCCATAATGCTTCCAAAATGCTGCTATTATTCTCTATAACAATAAAATGGAGTTCTAATAATCATTGTGTTGTCTTTTTTGTGATTGGCTTATCTCAAAGGGCTGACAGTCTAAAGAGGGAATAGAGGCATATCTGCTGCATAGACAGGCAGTCAGTTCAGACTCTATACTCCTCGAGGGGCAAAGAGCAGTATTTTTACATGCACCATTTCTTTAAGGGTGTGCTCTTTTCATCTCCAGTGATTCACTGTTTCTTCACATGGGACTTACCATGATGTCAGAGCCTCAGTGACTTCCACACTTCAAAACTATTAGATCTCCATTACCATTAATAAAGGACATTTTTCTTGATTGCTCTAATCTTGATTTGGAGAGTTAAAAAACTAAGGACACCTTCGGGGATATAAGTATACATGTGGTCAATCTGGACAAAATGGTTTTTAAAAACATTTCCCTACTTCATGTTCATGTTCAATTCCAGTTTCACTGAGTGCAAGAGATTGTGCTTCACAGCTTATTTTACACTCAATCCTCCCTAGAGGTCAGAGGTGGTTTGGAAGATTCTGACCATCTACTTCAAATATACACTGAAAGGAAAAAGTGCCTGACTATCAAGCAAGAGATCAGGCAAAGTAAGTTTTTCTGCTTCACAATTAGTAGATCAGTTGAAAAAATGTCAAGTTGGAAGAACACGATCTGGTAACAGATCTATTTGATACCAAAACAAGAGATAGATGGAAATTGGGCCGCCTGTAAATAAAATGTCATTGCAAAGCTTGGGGCGGAGAAGGATGAGCAAAAATGTGAACATTGATTTCCCTATAGATAAGATTTTTGTTTGAAATATAGCAGCTACTACAATTCTATTGTAATGGCTTCGTGGTCATTTTCTACAATGACACTTATCAAAAGTTCTGGATTACAGTGTTCTTGTTTAATTGATTCCAGTCCAGCTTTCCAGGAACTCAGTATATTGAACATAGAGGTTTCCTCCATAGGACAGTTAGGTTTTTGCCTTTTAGCTTGAGGAGATGGAATTTCATATTGATTCCATCTTCCAATGACCAGAAAACACATCACAGAAGTCCAGCTACTATTCACACTTCAGTAGGGAGAGCTAGACTTAAGACAAAAAGCAGTGTTTCTTTACATAGTCATTCATATGGCAAGAATACTGTACTATTTGGATGAGCAACTTTGTCCATGTGCTACAATTTAACTACAGATCAGACATCATGCTTTACCAGCAGGGAGCTTATAAAACTCATGAGGGAAGTGCATACTTACAACTGTGAGGAAGGAGGGAACGTTAAGTTTCTCAGTCACACAGATGTGTTGTCCACTAATGGGATTCAAATCCTGGAGCTACTGGTTCGCTATTGGGAGCACCCGGGGCACACGCACTTGCTGTGTGACTGTGCGGCCCTTCTGCGCATGCACAGAGCATTTTTGATGATGTCTGGGTGGGTGGGTGGAGCCTCCGCCGCCGCTGCTACCAGTTTACCTGGACCAGGGTGAACCAGTAGCAACCCACCCCTGCTGATGTTGTTGTTAGTTGCAAAGTCATGTCCCACCCATCGCGACCCTATGGACAACTTTCCTCCAGGCCTTCCTGTTCTCTACCATTCCCCAGAGACTATTTAAGCTCACGCCGACTGCTTCAGTGACTCCATCCAGCCAACTCATTCTTTGCCGCCCCCTTCTTCTTTTGCCCTCCATCTTTCCCAGCATTAGGCTCTTCTCCAGTGAGTCTTTAGACGTACATAGACATACATGCACATATTTCACAAACTCATTCCAGATATAAGAATCTCAAGTTTTCCATACCAAAAATGTCATAGTGAAGGTAGGATTTCAGCTCAGATTGCTTTTTGAAGGACACACTGCAATAGAATTAACTTTCCTCCCTGAATGTAATAGTGATTTGCTTGAAGATTTGATTGAAGCTAGGGGATTCTGATTTTCTGGTTTTTGGCTGTAAGAAGAGGCTGCTTCTTCTTTTTCTTTTTTCTTCCCCATTGCCTTCCATTGTAGTAAGATAGTAAATTCCAGATAGTAAGTTCTATCCTTTATGCATCTGTTTCTGTTAAGAGCATCATCCAAAAATCCTATCTAATCCAATATTCTTCTCCTGCAGTGCTTAAAAAAATGCCAATCCAATCTTATTGCTTGATTCCCCCCCACCAAAAAAAACCCTCTCACACCCTTTTTACTCTCTATTCCTTGCCATTGGATAAATATGGGAAAGTAGAGGGTTTCCCCTCCCCCCCAAGGGGCAAGGTTTGTCTTCAGTGTTTTCCAAGGGTACTGGTAATCCTCAATTTATGACCACTGCTGAGACCAGAACTTTCACTGCTGAGTGAGGCAGTTGTTAAGTAAGTCAGACTCTATTTTACTACTGGTTTCGTCACAGTTAAGTTAGTTACAGTAGTTGTTAAGTAAATCATGAGGTTGTTAAGTCCATCTTTCTTTTCCCATTGATTTTGTTTGTTGGAAGCCCCCCAGTGGTGGGATCTTCCCGGTTTAACAACCGGTTCCGTGATCACGCACTTTGCTGCGCTCGTGTGCGCAGTTTGAAGAAATCTTCACTTCCGTGTTTCTTTGGAGGAGTAACACAGCTGATTTGCTTGGCAACTGGCTCTGCCGTGAGAATCAGCTGAGGAGATAAAGGTAGGAAAATAACGCAGGCAGGCAGGCCCAGCTAATCATCGGAGCTACCGGTTCGCCCGAACTGGTAGAATACCACCACTGAAGCCCCCTACAAAGTTCATAAATGGTGATCATGTGACCCCAGGTTGCTGCAGCTATTGTAAATACATGCCAGTTGCCAAGCACACAGATTTTGATCACATGACTGAGGGAACACTGCAATGGTCATAAGGACGAAGACCAGTCATAAGTCACTTTTTCCAACACCATTGTAGCTCTGGTCATTAAACAAATGGTCTTAAGTCGTTGACTACCTGTGTTTTTTATTGATTCTGATATTTGATACTTTGATTGCTGATACCTCCCCTTTGGGTGTACACTACACCCAGAGTGTAGCAGAGAAGACATGAATCCGTATTAAAAGGATTAGAGGGAATAATTAAATTTGCTGTGTGAACTCCATTGGGATCAAATCTCTAATTACTTTCAAAGCTTTTTACTTGTGAGTATGTTTTATGTGTTTCATTATTTATTGTTGTAGGCTTATCTGGGAAATACCATGTTTCTGATTGGGTATTTAAGTAGATTTCTGACAAATCCCTGAAACTACAACATTGTCCAACAGGATTAGTTTCTACCATTGACTTACAGGGCATTCAGGAAGTATTCAAACTCCCTTCACTTTTGTCAATTTTGTTATGCTGCAGCCTGATTCTACAGTTATTGAAATTCATTTTTTCTCATTAATCTACATTCAATACCCCAAAATGACAAAGTGAAAATGGAATTTTAAAAATGTCTTTGTATCCTTGCTTTGTACCAAAAACAATTTGATTTTTTTCTTTCTTCCAAAGAAGAATATGAGGTTAGATTTTGATGATGATCCACTTCCCAATTCTGAAGAATTAATCTGTCATGCCACCAGTTCCAGTTCCAAAGTGACAGATTTGGAAGCAAACAGAAGGAGGTTCCTAGCTATATCTACCACAATTTCTGTTGTTTTGGCATGTTTCTTGATATCATCTCCTAGGAGCTAATTATCAACCAACACTTCTCTGAGGAGATAATTTGAATGTACCAATGGGAGTCCAGAGAAAATAGCCGCATTCTTGAGCTCTCTTCTGCTCAATGGGTTCTACAAGCACCTCTGATCTTTCTAGAATTTTCTGGAAAGTTAAGGATATTTCTATTTCTATCACCAGCTATTTCATAGTTCCATAGGTAGAAGATACAATTTGCTTTCCACTAAAGATGCCACAGGCCATTTTCTACTCTCCCTTGGCTATTTGGGAAACGGAGTATGAGAACTGAGCTCTGAGATACATAATCATCATAGTAAGAAAAGCTTCCTATTGCCCCTTGGGATTCTGTAGACACAGTGGTTGTTGGACTGTTGGACGTGATCATCTAACTCTAAGAGGAGTGTTTAACTGTTTGTTTTTTTTAAATTTGATTTATATGCCGCCCTTCTCCGGAGACTCAGGGTGGCTTACAATGTGTTAATTAAAGATCACATAATATGATTAAAGTAGGATAATCTGAACTTGGCTATGCATCCACTGAGAACTCTGGATTGATTTGTTTCATGGTCCATTTATTTGTTTTCTTGGTTTTTCATTATATTCCCAGGAATTTTCTCCAAAAACAAAATTCAAACATGCCAATACTCTTGCCAATAAGCTTCCTATTCTGCTTCAGCATATTGCAGGTTATTGATGATTATTCCCCAATTTTAAAATCATGCTAAACTAGTTCCAATTCAGTTTCCTTTAATGTATATTCAGCATATAAATTGAATAAACAAGGGAAGAGATTGCAGCCTGGTTTCTCTAACTAGAAAAGATGGAGTTAATCCTCTTCCTGTCACTTTGATCTCCCATGATCAAGAAATAAGCTTGCTACATCCAAATCTATTATACATGGTATTTAAGTGTACAAACTTTAGTAAGAAAATGATCAGTCACTGAATATGGGTATCAACAAAAGCTATAACTGAAAGCGTCTTTTCCTTGAAAACAGACAGCTAAAATAATATAAATATTCCCATCCCACAACTATTACCATATCATTTACCATCTTAAAGGCCGATTCATATATCAAGAGAATATAATTGAAAAGGTTCCTAATCGGTTATATAAAAACTCTATTATGGGAACATTCTGAAAAGTACTTCAAATACTTCTAAAGCCAACATTTTCATAATTGTAGCCTAAGCGGTATAAGATTAGGCTCTAGAATTTTCAAGGTGAGTTACATGCACAGTGGTAGGTAAAGTGTCCCTTGAGTCCAGCTCACCTCCTGATGACTACATGGGCATGTCTATGTTGTTTCCTTGGCAACAATAAGGAAGAAGGCTGTCATCGTTTACTCCCAATAATTTCCAGTTTCCCAGTATAGTTTAAAGTATTGAATGTTCTGGTGATTTCCCACCCAAATACTAACTAGCTAGAGCTTCCCCGCCACACCAACAAGTCATGCCCATCAAGCCACACCCACAGAACAAATTTTAATTCCACCACTGAAGTAAATGAGATGTAAACATTAAAAACATAAATGCATTCCTTCAGCATTTGCCTCTCCAAAAAGAAATGTCAAACTAAAAAAATATTTCCAAAATTTACAGTTTCATCTTCAATAAAATTCTGCAATAGATATTACTGTCTATTAAACATTGACAAACTGCTCTGATTCAGGGTAACTATTTTGCTATTGAAAATGAGAAGTAAAACAGAAGGGAACACTCATTTTCAGCCAAGCCGTATTTGAAAGTATTTAGCAGCAAGTTTTTTTTTTTTTACCTCCAATAAATTTTTAAGGGAAAAAAAATGAAGAGAAAATTCTAAAGACTTAAAGCAAACACAGACAAAAGCCTCTCTTAAAGTCAAGGTAATAGTCTATTAACAAAACAGAAAAACCATGCCAAAACCTTTCAGAAATTAGTCAGTGATACTTTCCCACTACAATATGCTTCGGCTTATGGCTGGCAATTGAGATTTGGTTCCTGAAATTCAACTATTGGGACATTCCTATGATCTCGAGATGGCACTGACACAGCAGTTTCGAACTCTTATCTATTAATGGAATAATAATTGTCCTTACACAGAAAATCTGGAAAAAGCATGATAGGAGATATTTGGGACAACTGTTCATTATATTTACAAATATCTTAGTTTTGAACTTCTACCAAAAGCTGAATATCTTTCCACAATATTTAGACTTGGCTCAATCATTTCACTCAGACTTCAATAACTTCCTCTGCAAGCTTGTTCTATTTCAAATCAAGACAGTTAAAACACTGCTAATTATAAATACAAACCATTAGTAAATTAAGGCTGATGTTTAAAAAGAGATAAAATATCAATCCCAACTCTGTACCTACAGAGTTTTCTTGGCAAAGTTACCAAAATGGTTTGCCATTTCTGCCTTCTGGATTTTTTTAAAAAATTACTTCCTACTATAGCAACATCACTAGGTTCCCAACCAGTTTCCCAATCCAAATACTAACCAGCTGACTCCTCTTAGCTTCCAGGACCAGTGAAGGTTAGCTATCTGCTACCACTTGCTCAATTACGGTACTGCAGATCACAGTAAAATCAGTAATCACAGACAAGATTTTCACAGGAGCTTTGAATGGAAAAACGCACACTAGGTTTCCCGCATTTCCCCCAGAGTATTCCTGGTTTTCTGCATTAGGAAAACAGTCACTTAAAAGCACTACTTCTCAAAAAAACCAACAACCTAGAGTCTTTCTTTACAACAATCTTGCTTATACAAGGTTGTTGGCTCTAAGTGGTTAGTGACTGGATAGGGAGATATTTTTTGCCTCCACAGTCAGCAATGATAAAAAAGTCCAATCCTGATCATCCCTAGAGAACTTTTCTCCTCTCAAGGATCCTGCTTTCAGTGGTAGGAGAGAAAGGGCGTTGATCTTACCTGACACGCTCAATGGGCTGACTGAGAATCCAAAGTATGGGTGTTGACTCCATTTTCTTCCTTTTAGAGACTGAATCCTTTTAACTCCTGGCTGACCCCCCGTTTGAGGAAGACGTAGCAGATGACTTGACATATCATTAATCTTGTTGTCTGCTCCTGGACTCTGGACCAGGTGATCGCCAGGGTGGGGTTGGATTCTCAGTCATCCCATCGAGAAGAAGCGTGTCAGGTAAGACCAACACCCTTTTTCCAATGGGCTGACGTGAGAATCCAAAGTATGGGTCATACCAAAGCAGACTTGTTCTAAGGGTGGGCCGCGCTCTGGTCCCAAGTCCCCAGGTTTGTATGTACTGTCTGAAGGACCCTTCTGCCAAAGGCCACCTCAGCTGAGGCGAATGCATCCAGCTTATAGTGTCTGATGAATGGGGACAGTGAGGACCAGGTCGCTGCCCTACAGACTTCCTCTACAGAAGGCCTGTGTTGCCCAAGCAGCTGTTGTGGCCGTGCTTCTGGTAGAAAGGGCGGTCACTTGCCGGGGTAATGGAAGAGCTTGAATCTCGTAGGCCTTGGCGATGCATGTCTGTATCCACCGTCCCACTGTTGATGCAGTAACCTTGCTACCTAGCATAGAAGGTTGGAATGACATAAAGAGTGACTCTGTTTTTCTCAGGGGAGCTGTTTTTTTTATGTAAATGTGAAGTGTCCTCCTGACATCCAAGGCGTGCCACTTTCTTTCTAGTTCATGGTTTGGACTTGGACAGAAGTCTGGCAATATGATTTCCTGCACCCTGTGGAACCTTGAATTAACCTTGGATAAAAATGAAGGGTCTAGAAGCAGTACTACCCTGTCTGTACACAGGTCCTCCCTGAGAGGGCTGCCAGCTCTGAAATTCGTCTGGCCAAAGTACTAGCCACGAGGAAGGCTACCTTGCATGTGAGGTATCACAGGCTAGCTTCTCGTAACAGTTCAAAGGGATTTGAGGAGATTGCCTGCAGGATCATGGATAGGTCCCAGGTGGGATACCTGTGCACCACCGGAGGCTTTAAATTGGTTGCTCCCTTAATGAAGCTGCGCACCATAGGATGATGCACAAGGAATTCTAGGTCAACACTGATACTAGTGCTGCGACCTGCCTGCGTATGGTGTTTGGGGATAGTCCTCCGTCCAGCCCATCCTGAAGGAATTTCAGGATTTAAGCCACCGTTACTGAGATGGGATCGATGCTGCCCTTGGAGCATCAGTTACAAAACGTTTTCCAAGTCGAATTGCAGATCCAGTTAGTTGACAGTCTCCTGGAGGCTTGGATTGTTGTGATTACTCTGATAGACAACTTGCCCTGTGTCAGGGCTCTCTGCTCAAATGCCAGACGGTCAGTTTTAACCATTGTGGCTCCAGATGCACTAGAGCCCCCTGGCTGAGGAATAGCTTTTCTTGCGGGATCCTCCAGGGACTGCTTACTGATAGACTGACTAGATCTGCGAACCACAGCCTCCTGGGCCAGTGGGGGGCTAGAAATAATACTTCTGCCTTCTCCTCCAGTACCATTCTGATTACCCTCGGAATCATGGGAAGAAGGGGAAAGGCGTATAGGAGTCCTCTTGGCCACGGAGTGTGGAGTGTATTGGCCCCCTCCACCCTCGGTGTTACAAACCTGGAGTAAAATATCAGCAGCTGGCTGCTTGATGGTGTGGCGAACAGGTCCAGGACTGGAGTCCTGAACCGTTCTGTTATTTCCTTATGTTCCGGATGCAGGCGCCACTCCGCGTGCAGTCTGCCTGGACATTCATTGTTCCCAGATGTGCTCCGCTCTGATGGAGAGAAGATGCTTCTCTGCCCAGAGGCCCAACAACTCTGCCTCTCGCATGAGCGCTCTGGAATGTGTGCCCTCTTGATGGTTGATGTGGGCCTTGGTGGCTACATTATCCATCAGGATGAGGATGTGATGGCCACTTATCTTGTCCTGAAACCCTCTCAGGGTCAGGCGACCTGCCCTGAGTTCCAGACAATCAATATTGTTTGCTAAGTCCTCCTGTGACCATTGTCCCTGTGCCATCTGCGCCTGAAAATGGGCGCCCCAGCTGAAGAGGCTGGCATCTGTTGTGATGGTTAGGCAGTTGGCCCGGGACGTCCACCAACGGAAGAACTGTAGCATTTGTGTGGGACCGGAACCTTGATGTTTGAATTGCTTTCTCCTGACCTCTGGTAAGGTAAGAGAACTCACTGTAAAGTTCTTGCGTGTAGGCATGCCCAGGGAACTATCGCAATGCATGATACCATCTTGCCTAGGAGTTTTGATAGAAGGGCTAGTGGGACCTTGCAGTCCACCCGAACCTGATTTACCAATGCCCTTATGCTGTTCTGCCGCTCCTGTGACAGGTAGACCTCACATAGTGAGATGTCTATGATCGCCCCCAGGTAAGGCAAACAGGTGATAGGAGTCAGATGGCTCTTTCTGTAGTTGACGTAAAATCCATGATTCTGAAGAGTCCAGATTGTGACCTGTAGGTCTTCTATCGCTCGATTGTGGGAGGAGGACCGGATTAAAATGTCGTCCAGGTAACACTGGACTCAGATCGGTAGTGCCCTGATGTGGGCTGAGAGTGCTGCCTGGGCTTTGGTGAACACTCTGGGAGCTGAAGACAGACTGAATAGTAAGACTCTGTATTGGTAATATTGACCCGCATAGTAGAATCAGAGGAACCGTTGGTGTGATGGTAGTATGGGAACATGGAGGTACACCTCCATCAGGTCTATGGATGTTAAGAGGTCACCCTCCCGGACACTCTCCAAGATGGACTGGAGAGATTGCATTTTGAACCTCTTGTAAGTGAGGTACTTGTTCAATCCTTTAAGGCCTAGAATTGCTCTCCACCCCATCGAGGCCTTGGGAACTACAAATAGTATCGAGTAGAAACCTTGCTCCTGTTAGCCCGCCAGGACCAGCTAGATAGCTTGAATATCCAACAGGTGTTGGACTGCGGTATCTATGAGGCCCCTCTTTGTGTTGTCTCTCGGTACAGAGCAACATATGAAGAATCTCGGGGGTGTGGAGAGAAATTCTAGCTTGAGGCCTAGTCTTACTGTGTTTAGAAACCAGGTGTCTGATGTGGTTGCCTCCCATTGGTTCGCAAATAACACTAGATGGCCGCCAATGGCAGGGTCTGACCTGGGGTCATTTGTAGCACCGGAAGGGACAGCTTCCAGAGCCACAAAATGGTTTCTTGGCCTGGAACTGCTGCTTGGTTCTTTCTCGGAATCCTGCTCTATCTGTTTGTCGATCAGTTCCCTGTGGAAATCTCCTTTGGAAGTAGTCTGGGCAGTCTCTGCTGTCAAAAGGAGGAACTACATACATAAAGCGAGGGTCGTCGATCTGCTTATCTGTGTAAGCATGGCAGGATTTTCCTACCAAGATGGGCTCCATGGCCTCCCCAAATAGTTTGCCACCCATGAAGGGTGCAGAGGCTAGTCTCCATTTGGATTTGGCATCCGCCTGCCAGTTGCGGAGCCACAGCATGCATCAGGCCATCACCGCTGATGCCATAGCCCTGGAAGCGAATTTGGCTGTATCCACTGAGAATTCCGTCGCCACTATCAGATTGGTGACAGCCTGCTGAAGGCCTTGGTTGTCAGCTGGAATCCTGCTTTGCATCTAACACAGCCAGACTAATGAGGCCCTATTGAAAAGTGAGGCAGTCGTGGATGTCCTGATCGCCCAGGCTGCTGCCTGATGAACCCTGAAAAGGGCCAACTCTGTCCTCCTATCCTCTGCTTTCAGAGACTCTGCTGTGTCTTGGGACATAAGCTTAGGTGCTCGCTTCGGCAGCACATATACTAAAAATGGATCGATACAGGGACACAAGGTTAGATGAAGTTAAAGCTGCTACCAGCCCATCTACTACTGGTAATTGCAGTTCCTCTGCAAAGTCTGTGGCTATATTATAAAATCTTTTGTCGTTCCCATTTGGGTTGGGATATGTTCCTGGTTGGGTCCATTGTTTTCGGATCACGTCATGGAACAATTCTGGTGAGGGAACCTCCTCATTCTGCACCACTAGTTGTGAAAATAGGAGGGCATTTAGGTCTGGTAGGCCCAAGGGTGCCTTTGAAGTACTAGGTTCCTCCCCCATGTTGGCTGTGGCCTTGACTTTAAACAGGAGAGGCTTGAAGAGGGGAGGTCGGAACTGCCCTGTGAAAGCTAGGGGCTCAGGAGCCAATCCCTCATCTTCTGAGAGACTCCATTCTCTCTGGTCCTTCTCTCCTGAAATCCAAACTCTGTTCTGTTCTGGGGTGCCAGGTACTGGCAATGCTCCAGAGCTGAGCCTGATATCATACAATCCTTCTGGTTCCCGTTGCAGGAATGTGACCAGTCCTTGCGTTAAGGATATCAGAAGGCTCATCTGCTCAGAAATTCCTGAGCTTAGACTCTCCCCCGGGTGGGTACCTGCCGCTGTGGGGGTGAAAGTGGCCTCTGTGGCCCTATGCATCCTGTTTTGGTCAGATTCCCCTTTATTCTCTGGCGACAGGTTATTTGCCTGTGAGGATTGCTCTATAGTGCCCTCTAGTAACCAGATGGCTCTCATCCTGGTTGTCTCCAAGTGCCCTAAGGAATGGATGCTCTCTTTTGCCCGAGAGAACTCTGTTAGTAATCTTTGTTATGCCTGTCTTTTTGCCTTTGAAATCTCTTTTTCCAGGGCTCTTTCCCTCCTCTGGGCATCCCTTTCCTCAGCTTTAAAAATTTTCCTCTTTGATGTTGCAGGGTTTCTTTGTTCTATCTGGGGATGAACTGAAACCAGTGGTGGGTTTCAAATTTTTTTACTACCGGTTCTGTGGGTGTGGCTTAATGGCCGTGTCATGGCTTGGTGGGTGTGGCCTGTAAAATCTCCATTCCCTCCCAATCTGCTGGGATTTAGGAGGAAGAGAATAGATGTGGGCGGGGCCAGTCAGAATTTTTACTATCGGTTCTCCGAACTACTCAAAGTTTCCGCTACCGGTTCTCCAGAACTGGTCAGAATTTGCTGAAACCCATCTCTGACTGAAATGGGCGTTGTCTTACCTGAACACCCCTTCTGGTTGTTCGGGGTCAGGTGGTCAGGAACAGGTTAAACTCCCTCCGATATGATTGATTGAGTCTGCTAGCTGAGAAGCTCCTCCTCTTTGCCATGCTTTCCAGCTTTCTGATGAAAGACGATACAGCAGACCGACACGTAGAGCTGAAAAAGAGAGAAAAGTAGGCCGAAGGAGCCGCCGAGCCGGCAAGGGCCTAAACAGGGTGGGGCTGACCACTGGACCCTAAACAACCAGAAAGGGCGTTCAGGTAAGACAACTCCCATTCTCGTTGATTCTGGGTCCAGTGGTCAGGAACGGGACATGCCCAAGCAGAGACTTATTGGGAGGGACCCGCCTGAGCCGGAGAGGCTGACCTACTGTAGACCTGTTGGAGGACCCTGCGTCCAAAGAGGCAAACCGGTCAAGCTGGTAATACCGGATGAAAGGAGTGGGCGAAGCCCAGGCGGCGGCACGACAGACTTCCTCTAAGGACGCCTGAGTGGCCCAAGCTACCGAGGTAGCCGCGCTGCATGTGGAATGGGCTGTGATGTGACAAGGATCAGGGAGAGACTGGACCTCGTAGACTTTGGCGATGGTAGCCCTAAGCCAACGTCCCAGGGTGGCCGAGGAAACCTTCCCACCCAATGAAGAAGGTTGGAACAATACAAGGAGGGATTCCATCTGATGGAAGGCCGAGGTCCTTCTAAGGTAAATACGCAACGCCCACCTGACATCTAGGGTGTGCCAGGCCCGTTCCAAAGGGTGGGAAGGGTTGGGACAGAAATCAGGAAGGACAAGTTCCTGAGCCCAATGGAAAGGGGAGATGACTTTAGGGAGAAAGGTGGGGTCCAATCTAAGAACCACCCTGTCGGGGTGGAAAATGCAAAGGTCCGCCTGCGTGGAAAGGGCAGCCAGTTCCGAAACATGCCTGGCCGAGGTGATGGCCAGGAGGAAGGTTACTTTGTATGAGAGAAACCTCAAGCCGACCTCCCTGAGAGGTTCGAAGGGAGCTTGGGTGAGGGCATCCAGAATCCTGGGCAGATCCCATGTGGGATTATCTATGGATAGGGGCCGGACGGAGGTTAGAGGCCCCCCCCGAGGAACTGTCTAATGCGGGGATGATGGGAGAGAGACTCCTTTGTCCCACAGCAAAGGATGGAGGAAAGGGCAGCTACTTGCCTGCGGAGAGAGTTGGGAGCCAAACCTGTGTCCAGACGATCCTGAAGGTACACCAGTATCTGTTCCGTAGAGGCCGAGGTAGCGACAATAGAGTTCTTCTGGCACCAGGAAGAGAAAGTCTTCCATGTGGAGTTGTAAATATGGGTCGTTGAAGGGCGACGGGCCGCCTGGATGGTAACGATGACCCTGGGAGGAAGTTTCCGGTTGCTCAGTCTCCAGGTGGTTAGTTGTAGCCAGCCAGCGTCTGGATGTTGGACGGATCCTTGTCGAAGAACGAGATGCCATGGGGGGCAGACGGAAAGGGCCTTCAAATTCGCGAACCAAGGTCGACGAGGCCAATGGGGCGTGATCAGAAGAAGTTCCGCCCTCTCCATCAGCATCTTCCGAATGATTTTAGTTATGAGGGGAAGTGGCGGAAAGGTGTACAGGAGACCGGGAGGCCAGTCGCTGTGCAGAGCGTCCAGAGCCTCCGCTTCTAGATCCGGGAACCGGAGAAGAACCTCTGTGTCTGACAGTTGTTCCGAGTGGCAAAAAGTTCCACCCTCGGAATCCCAAAGAGAGACGTGATCTCCCTGTACAGCCGTGGGTCCAGGGCCCATTCCCCAGGGTCCACTGTGGCCTGGCTGAGCCAGTCCGCCTGAGTGTTCGTCACCTCCGAAATGTGAGTGGCCCGTAAGGACTTCAGATGAGACTCCGCCCAGGCTCCCATCCTCTTGGCCTCCTCCATGAGGTGCCGAGATCGGATCCCCCCCTAGGCGGTTTACATGGGCCTTGGCGGCCACGTTGTCCATCCTGATCAGTATGTCTGCCCTTCAACTTGTGAATGAAGACCCTGAGAGCCAGGTGGATGGCCCGGAGCTCTAACCAGTTTATGTTGTTTTCCAAATCCACCCAGGTCCAACGCCCCTGGGCGCGAGACGAAGAGAGATAGGCACCCCAGCCATGAAGGCTGGCGTCCATGGACAGAATAAGACAGTGGGATTCCCTGAACTCCCTCCCCCGAAGAAGGGCCTCCGAACTCCACCATTTGAGGGACAGGAGAACTTTGGGAGGAGGACGAACCACCCTGTGAGAATTCCCCAGATGTCGTTTTTGGAAGGGAAGGAGAAACCACTGTAGATGTCTGCAGTGTAGACGGGCCAAGGGAACTATCCCGATGCATGATACCATCTTCCCCAGGAGTTGGGAAAGTGACGCCAGGGAAGAGATCCTCCGTGTCGTCACTGACCTGACCAGAGACCGCAAGCTGGACAGGCGATCCTGGGAAAGATAGACCCTGCACTCCATCGTGTCTATGATGGCCCCCAGGTGCTGGAAGCGAGTAGTCAGCACCAGGTGACTCTTGGCCAAATTGACAGAGAACCCGTGGCTCCTCAAGACCTGTAGAGTGGAGGCCAGGTCTTGATGCGTTAGCCACTCCGAGAAAGACTGGATAAGGAGGTCATCCAGGTAGAACTGCATCCTTATTGGCAGTGTCCGGAGGTGGCCTGCCAGTGCGGCCATCAATTTAGTAAACACTCAGGGGGCCGAGGAAAAGCCGAATGGGAGAGCCCGGTACTGGTAATGTCTGTTCGCGAAACAGAACCTGAGGAAACGACGGTAGGAGGGGCGGATGGGGACATGGAGATACACCTCCATCAGATCGATAGATGTGAGGTAATCCCTGATCCTGACTCCCTCCAAGATGGACTGGAGGGACTGCATCTTGAATCGCTGGTATGCAATCCGGCGATTCAGGGACTTGAGGTCGAGAATTGCCCTCCATCCCCCCAATGATTTCCGAATAACAAATAGGCGTGAATAGAAGCCTTGTTCGTGCTGCTCCTGAGGCACCGGTTCGATGGCCTGAATTTCGAGAAGATGTTGAATGGCCGATGCCACCAGGAGCCTGGAGGACCTGTCCCGGACAGGGGACAGCGAAGAAACCGGTCGGGAGGAGTGAAGAGGAATTCTAGAGAGAGGCCAAATCTGACCGTCTCTCAGACCCAAACGTCTGACGAGGTAGCCTCCCATTGGCTGGCGAAGGACGCCAGGCGGCCCCCAATGGGAAGTGAGGCCAGACCATCATCGTGATCTGCGGAAATCCCGCCCCCTGCCCCCTCGAAAGGGACGTTTAGATTGACCCCGGGATGAAGAAGAGAAACCTTGTCTGTCATGGGGTCGAAATTGTCTAGGGGGAAAGGACCTTTGTCTACGGGTCCCCGTAAATCCTCCATCAGAGCTCCTAAAGGGTCGAAAGGTTGACTAAGACCTAGCATCCGACCGACGGGACAAATTGGGGAGGATGCGGCGTTTATCCTTGGACTCCACCAGAAGAGGATCCAGAGAGGTTCCAAAAAGCTTGGACCCCTCAAAGGGGGAAGTGGCTAGGCGCCATTTAGATTTGGCATCAGCCTGCCACTGGCGAAGCCAGAGCAGGCAACGGGCAGCTACAAAGGAACCAATGGCTTTGGCAGTGAAGCGTGAAGAATTTAATGTAGCGTCCGCTGAACATTCTAATGCCACAATGACCTTGCTTATGTCTTGTTGGGCCCGTAGATCAGAAATAGGGAGGCAGGCCTGTAGGTGACGTAACCAAAGGATGGAAGCCCAATTAAAAAAGGATGCGGCCAAAGCCGATTTAATTGACCAGGCCATGGCCTGATGGGATCTAACCAAGGAATTCTCTAGGCGCCTATCCTCTGGGTGGAGGTTGTCCTCCGGGGGCCCTGTCAAATTAGAGGTAGCCGCCAATTCAGCCACTGGTTGGTCGACCGAAGGGACTTGCAAGACAGAAGCTAATTCAGGAGCCAAATTGTAGATGCGCCTGTCCACCTCATTAGGGCTGGGGCCCAAGGCCGGGGATGACCATTGACGTTGTAACACGTCCCTAAATAGATTAGGCCCTGGGATTTCCTTGGTTTCGATAGCTGGTTCCTCGAAAAGGGGAACCGCTGTGGACACGCCCTCGCCCGGGCTGGCATCCGGTGGTCTAGTGGTTCCTAACTCCATGGTGGCCTTGGCTTTGTGGAGAAGAGAACGAAACAATTGAGGCTTAAAGAGACCAACAAAAGCTGGTTGGTCAGGGGCTAAATCCTCATCTTCCGACATCTCCTGATCTAGGAGATCAGCTCCAGGTAAAGATTCCTGTCCAGATGAGCAGGCAGATGCTGCTCTAGTCTGGCCAGACCTTAGAATCCCAGTATCCTGTGTGATAGCCTGGTCAGTAGAAATGATGGAGCCCTCGAACTCTACCTGAGAACAGGCTTGGTCAGAAACCCATGAAGAGGTTCTTTGGAGAAGTTCCTGTCTAACCCCTTCCTGGATTGCCTCCTGGATATATGAAGCCAGGACAGGAGTGATGAGAGCCTCAGGAGCCAATGGGACTGGGGCCAGGGGGGCATCAGACTGTGCCGGCTGTTCCAAGGGTTGAGGATGGACAGGGCTGGGAGGAGGCTCTGATTGAACCCCAAATAGTGTAACATTGACCTCCTTTTGACCCTCAGCCAATAAGGGATCCCCATCTGGGGATAATGCAGGAGTAGGGGCCTGGGGTAATGGGGAACCTCCTTGTGTTTGAGGAGAAGCTCTAGGAGGAGGAGCTGACTGAGGGCTAAGTATGACCTTCTCCCGTAAGGAGGCCTCCTTGGCAGCCTTTTGAATGACCTTTTCTATGGCCTTGTGGAGCTTTAACTCCTCTTTGGCCAAGGCTGCAGCCGACTGGGAGGCCTTGGAGGTTCCAGAAGAATAGTGGGTTTTCCTGCTTTTCTTAGCCGGAACTGGGGCAGATCCTGTTGGCTCTTCGCCTTGAAGGCATTGCTTGGAAGCCTTGGTCTGCCTCTGAGAAGTCATCTTGTCTCTAGGAATAAGGACGAAATAAATAAACTATTTCCAAGGCTTCCAGTCAGGAGATGTAATAATTAGGCTTAGCTCACTAACTGCCCCAATTACTGAAGGTTTCCAAGCTAATGGCGATCTGGCATAACCAGGCAGACCAACTGCCTGAATTTGTGTAGGCCTCTAAAAGCCACGAGGCAGAATCAAAATGGCCGATTCAATGGCGACCGGTGAATAAGGAGCCTCCCTCCGTCCAGTACCTGTCGCCTGAAGACTTCTGTCTTTAAGGGAGATGACCAGACAGTCTGGTCCACCCACGGAGCCAAGATCTCCGCCCCAAAAACCGCTCTGTTGCTCTGTCGCCGCTAGGCAGCCGCCCGACAAGCCGCGGCTGCAATTCGAGCCCCACGTTCCACGTGGAAGGCGATTTGAATCGCTGCGGTGAAAAAAACCTCTGGAAGGAGACGGCGGCGGCAGCAGAGTCGGCTAGGCGTCCTAATCGCTGACTCCCAAGCACCTTCGCACTAAGGTTGCTAGCGGTTTCAGGCGTTAGCGTTTCGCGCTGTTGTGAGGGCTAGGCTCAACCGGCCAGGAACCTGCAGCCCCCACTCAGCCAATGATGGCCTTCAGCGGGCTCAGGTGCAAACCCCTTCTCGCTGGAATGCTCTACCTGAAATTTCTGGGAGCAGTGGTAGGAACAAAGTGCAAAAGAAATACTTTTGCCAGGAGCTCAGCTCAAACATGTCTTTCTCAATTGGATTGAGTCAGAAAGCTGGGAAGCATAGCAAAGAGGAGGAGCTTCTCAGCTAGCAGATGCAATCAATCATATCGGAGGGAGTTTAACCCGTTCCTGACCACTGGACCCAGAATCAACGAGAACCCTTTTCCCCCCACTCATGTGAGCCACTTCATAGCTTTCTGATGTAGCAGTATTCTCTATCCTTTTATGTGCTGGGGATTTTCCTGACCCCTGCCAGGGAGGCGCCAGGATGTCTGCTGAGGAAAGTGTGCCAAACATTGGCTCTTCTGGGAAGGAGCCGGAAATGGCGCCTGGGCTTAGTGACTTAGAACTCCCGCCACTTGATTTGGGGCTGGCGGACAAGCCGGTTAGCCAGCACTCTCCTTTCAGCAGATGTGCCCTGGAAGATCCGCTTTTTCTTTGTAGCGGTGCTGGTCAGACCAGGTAGCCTGCTAATTAGTTGTAGCGGCTGTCAGGCAGCCAGCTGGTTCTTCCTGACAGTTTCCTACCCCTCCTGACTAGCAGTGTCCTTCGAGGACCTCTCTCATGCACTGAAAAAGTCATTTAAATCTAAGCCGCACGGCTGCAGCGTTCCTTAAAGTCTTCCTGTGCTGATCAGCTGTTTTTCGGCTTCCGGCCTTGCAGCCGTGATTCCATGGTGCATTGATTCAAACCATTCCCAGCTCTCAGCTGATTGCCCTGTACTTCCCCAGCGCTCTACAGCTGACTTCAGTAAATAGCTAACAGAAATTGACCTTCCTTCTAGCCAGGCACCCCTGAAACACCACTTCCAATGTTCCAGCTTTCCCTTCGTCTCAGCTGCCCTTAAAGCAGCTGAGTCTCTGACATCTGGAAGGCTGAGTTAAACTGCTTACTTAACTTTGATAAATTCCTCTCTGATCTGAGAATCCAAAGTAAAAACAAAGTAACTATAATCCTTTGCTCTGAATAGCTCTACTAAACACGTCTGAATCAAACTGGGGGTCAGCCAGGAGAGGCATGGCAAAAAGTTAAAAGGATTCAGTCTCTAAAAGGAAGAAGGTGGAGTCAACACCCATACTTTGGATTCTCACGTCAGCCCATCGGAGAACATATGTACCTCTGAAGGCTAGATAGATCTATATATATAGTCTTTTCTTGGTCTGTTCCCAATTGTTTTGGATCTGGCTATTCCTTCTCTGTAATTTGGATATGGTTTCTTCTTGGATCAGCAGGTTCCCGTTAACAGCACATAGGGCATGAAAAATTCTTTGTGACTTGCTTAGGTAGATGAAAAGTGGAGGTGGAACAAAACAAAATTCAAAATGTAAACTGGAATACACCTAGGTTTATATTCACCAATACAGAACTAATTTATAGTCTTGCTTTCAATTATCTCCCCTACCCCATTCTCTTAGATAAGCAGCTATCTTGCCTGTTCAATAAGCTTCCTTATTCTGATATACTTAGAAGATCATACAATTGGTGTTTTATATTCAGCAATTCTGTCTTCAACTTCTTTATACAGATCTCCTTATAATTAACATTATTTCTCTAGAATAAAACTCTTTATATCTTCAACTCAGGTTTTTATAGCCGCATCAAGAGTCTTCTGAATGTAATACCAGTTAGAAAAAGATCCATATATTTTTAATTATGGTTCATTTAAAATTTACTACATATATCTTTACTCACCATATTTTAGATATTAAAACACTTAAAAGGAATTTTTGAAATATTGATCTGGAACACAGCTTCCAAAAAATACATTATGGTGTTTTGAACAACTTTCAACTTAACATCCATTTTGACTGTAGTGGCATTTTCCAATAATTTCCCAGCAAAAATATCTTGTCGCTATTAAAACTAAACAAATGCTTTTCCTTTAGTTTGTCCAAAGGCAAAATCAATATTTATAAATTGTTTATTTTTCATAGTGTCAGTTTATATACATTGAGCCAGTCTGTGACATTTCTCTGCCATGTTATTGACTATTCATTTTTGTATGCACTGCAGAAGAGTTCTGGAAACAAATTATATGTTTCTTGTTCTGGAGTTTGACTACATTTCACATTATTGCCTTCCAAATTTATTATCCTACTTCAAAAAGTCAAGAACAAACTTTCTCTTTTGGGCAGGAGGTGGGTGGGCGGGGGAGTAGAGTGACTAGTTTGATAGACAAAAGGATTAATATAGATGTGATGTTTCTTGATCCCATTAAAGTGGTAAGGTTTTTCATGATAATAAGTTAAATAATACAGTAGTGTAACACCAAAACGTCATTCATAAATGGTTTAGCATTGTCTTGGAGGACAGTACTGTAATTCATGAGGTCCCCCAAGGATCCATACTCATCTCAGTGCTATTTAACATCTTTATAAATGACCTAGAGAATGGAATAGAAGATAAGGTCATCAGACTTACATATAATAATATTTTAAGGAATAAAAGCACAACTTAAAATGATCTTGACAAGGTTGTTCACTGGATAAAATGCAATACTGTAGAGTGCTCAACTGTGACAAATAAATGGTCCTGTATCTGAATAGAAAAAAAACCAAAACCACAGATTGAAAGGACCTGACTTGACAAGCAGTATATGTGAGAAGGATTTAGGAATTCTAACATATCACCACCATGAACAAGCACTATGATGCAACAATGAAAAAAGCAAGTTAATAAAACTATTGGGTTCAGAACACGGGAGTAATAAATCTCTTATACTTCATTATTACGCCCAATTTTGGACACCACACTTGATGTATGGTGACTGTTAAAATAATGGGGGGGGGGGAACCTGCCTAAACTCCCTCTCATTGGAAGTTTTCAAATAAGTACAGGACATGTCAAGGTTGGTTTAGTGGATTCCTGCCTTCAAGTGGGTGACTGAACCAGATGTTTTACAAGAGCCATCTACCTATACATTCTACTATTCTAAAGGAGACTTTTAATCCTTAGAACAGCGCCTTTCTCAATCCAAGAGTAGAATTCACAGATAGGTTCTTCACCCCCTTTTTCTATACCATTAAGGTTGTTTTAGATTTTGTCTAAAGAGGTAGGCTTGGTTTCTCCCTATATTGCATAAAGGGGCAGAGGAACCCAGAACCCCACAGTGGAAATGCAGGTCATTCAATAACACTAAATGCAGAATGTAAAACTGAACAAGTTCTGATTTGGATGTTTTCAGCATGTATAATACAAATCTGGCCCCAGCACTACTGAGTACAAAATGCTTGCAGATACTGTCTGCCAAGAACCAATAATATACCAACTATTTTTTGAAGAACAAAGCAGGCCTACTTATTGTTTCCATATGAAGTATTTTTCTAAAAAAGATCACAAATACAAGATATTCTCCAAATGCATTACAACATTAGAGCTATCTGGCAAGCTTTATGAAATGCTGTACATAAACTGCTAATAAATGTGATTCTGAATAGCCACAGAGATTACAAAAAGCTATTAAAATTTACAAATTCACTGTTATCCTAAATCACATAAACAATCTCTAACATCGCCATACCCTCTTTTGTCCATGTGACACTATAGTAAATTTCTGTAGCCTAATGTCATTGAGATGCACAGCATTAGAATGCCCATTACCCCTAGGTCAGAAT
Organism: Arizona elegans; assembly: GCA_022577455.1. Taxonomy (NCBI): domain Eukaryota; kingdom Metazoa; phylum Chordata; class Lepidosauria; order Squamata; family Colubridae; genus Arizona; species Arizona elegans. Next base: position 176,781,580 of record JAKOOJ010000001.1, read on the forward strand.
AGAAGCCAACTGATGGGTTTCAAGAAGAACAATATTTTTAACAGGAAGCAGTTCTTCTAAACTGATTTATCAAACTGAGTCTTACACTGAATTGCTACTTGTGTTTTTCATGCAGTTCATTTGTTTATAAATATCAGTTGTAAGCTTTCAAACGCACACAAGTAACATGGCTGAGTGGTACATTCTTTCCCAAGTAGTTATCCTCATTTCTGATATAGACTTATCACAATTAATATCTTTTGTTTTCATGTGACCAGAGGTGTCCATTTGGATGCTTTGTTGAATGTGTTCTCAACTTTAACACAATAGGAAAATAAAATGCCACAATTTGGGATTGCAGAGCGAAGTGGAATTGAAAGCCAAGGCCAGTTCACATTTAATGCCAACTAGTATACATCTTCTGAGGTTACTAGGCAAGGTTTAACAACATTTACCTCGATCCATAAAATACAACAGAACTCTGAAGCAGGCACTTTAATTACTAAAATTTCATCCTACATTCCAACATCTGTTAGAGGAAACACTCATTTTCACATATCAGTTTAAAAGCAGGGAGGAACCGATGTTACAGCACATGATGGGAAATCAAAGATACATTTTTAGAATTAACAACATGCCCCAAGTGATACAGTACTGAAGTACAAAAGCTATGGCTTGTTTTGAAAAGAAATTGATTCTTTTTTTAGTAAGCCCACATATGGGATGCTTTTTTAATTACGTGCCAAATGTTTAGTACAGCTATGTGTTATTTTAACATACTTTCCCCTACCACTGAACATATTTGAATACTCATATTTCATTTATATTGATAAGTTTGAAATAATTGCAGCTCTTTCCATTAGTTTCATAACTGAAGATTTAAGTCAGCTGTACTGTAAACACTGCATTCATGACAATAGTTGATAATTTGAAACTGTTATACCTGCTGTTAGACCAATAATAGCTCATTCACACATGTAAATAATCTCTCAATACTGCAGATCATACAAGAAATAGTGGAATCACTTCAGAATATTTGCATAATCCCAACTAAACTATCAGATTTTAATTCTGTTTGAATGTAGGAGGTGTAGAAGGCAGACTCTCCAGCTTGCTAGCCTGCTTCACCTGTCAGCAGTAAAGAAAAACTTCAAAGAGGAAAGGAGATGCATCCCGACATATGCAAATCAACTGAATATTTGTATTTTATCATACAATCAAAACTCGCTGACTGGATAAATTAACTGAGATGCCCCATGCATCTCTTAGACTGTATAGAAAACTTGTATGATTTCCAACTCCTCAATTCCAAAAATATCTCATGAACGTTTTCCAAAACTCTAAAAAAATGATAAAAAAACATAGAAAATTATGATCACTTAAGTTGGATGGATGCTAATTTCAATTTAAAGATTCACCTGTTCAAAAATATCTTTGTATAGGACTAAGGGCCTTGGTCTGAATACATTTTATATTGATGTTTATACTATAATCCTAAAAACCATATCTTATAAAATCAACATTAAGAATATTCACAAAATGAGTGGCATATCCATAAAAACAGCAAGATCTTTTTTTATATATCAATTACCATTATAAGTTCCTTATCAGCATATATTTATCTACTGAATTATATCTTGAGGTCCAGATGTTGATCACTGAGATCTAACCCATTGCTCTGAATGGTGTTTGAGTATTTAATGTATGCATTTATTAAAATAGTAGCAAATGTTTCATTTCCATATTTAGAAAAATAGCACACAACTTTACTATTTCCTTAACAAACACTTTCATTTAGTGTTCTTTTCCACTCCCACCCTCTAAAAGCAAGAAGAAAATTCATAGAAATGATCAAACAATAGCTATTACTTTAAAATGTTTGAAATATCTGAACCCTGTCTAATGCAGTCTTCCCAATCTGTTTCTCCCCATATGTCTTAAAATTTTGATTTCTAGGGTTCCATCATCCTGGCTAGGAAAGGTATAGAAGGCAACGGAACACGGAAAGTCTTAGCTTGCATCTATCAAGCTGTCAGAAAAGATAGGTGAAGTTTATTCTGTAAGTAACTCACAAATTCAGTGCACCAGTTCAGAATATATATTGTGACATGGGTATTGAGACTGAATGTAGAAGTCAACTTATCTAATTAAATATAAAACAGTGAATCAAAAGAAAGTGTGTGAGCTTTCTTCCCTTATAGATATTACTTGTCAAGCATTTAATGTTACTTGACACATCAATACTTTGTTAGCATTTCTGGTTTGGGAGGTATTTGTGCATTTAAAAACTGTGGAATAAGCATGTTAGAAATCAACAAGGTGAATTCCTAATGTTCCTCAAAACAGAGTAATTACTATGCTGGTCATTGACCAAAATAAAGGAATGTATGTAAATATTATGGCTTCAAATACCAGGCAACTAGTGCTATTTTTAGTGTTGGGAAACACAAATGATCTAATGTGGGAATATATGCATTTCCAGGATAAAATGATTGGCTTTTGTTTTTAACATGCAGTAGTGAAACATAAGGGGCAGAAATCAGAGAATTCAAGGGCAACAGTATATACTATTAATTTTTAATTAATTAGCAAGGCAAGCTAAATATTGTAGAATAAAGACTACCAATTAAACATATCAGGAGTCTAGATATTGCTGGTGAGACATAAACTGATGTTATATAGTGAGCCTGTAAGACTGATTAAAGAAAATTGAGAATTCCCTCCAGTCAAGATGAACAATGTGTAGGTTTCACAGTAAAAATAATGAATGGATTGCACATATCTTTTTCTGGATGTGTTTTCAACTTCTCATTCTAGTCCAAAGCCTTTGAACTTTCTGGTGATTTCCCATTCAACCCTAACCAGGCCTGATCTTATTTAACTTTTGAAGCAAGCCAGGTACTACTGTCTGACTGGGACATCACTGGTTGTATAATATAATTCACCTTTTAATTCCTCAAGCAATATGAATAACTATGATAAATAGTTTATCAAAGAACAAGGTTTAAATAAAGCAATGATAAATTCGCCAAATGTTTCCTTTATCAAAGCCTCTGAATGTTGCTTCTTTTTTTCTTTTCTTTTGATATTGAATGAATCATCCAAAAGCTGCATAAAAAAATCAATATTGAAGGCCATTTAGACTTTGTTATAGCATTTTTTGTGGCTCTTGTAATCCTGCATTAAATCGACGATTTACGAAGTCAAACTGACTTCACTGAAATTTTGGCATCTTAAGTGGATACAGGGCTATAGACTTAATCTTTAATAAAATGTACTGGTACCTATTAACACTTATAATAGTCATGGTGGCGCAGTGGTTAGAATGAAGTATTGCAAGCTAAGTATGCCCACTGCCGGGAGTTCAGTTCCGATGGGGCTCAAGATTGACTCAGCCTTCCATCCTTCTGAGGTCAGTAAAATGAGGACCCAAATTGTTGGGGGCAATATGCTAACTCTGTAACCTGCTTAGAGATGCCTGTAAAGCACAGTAAAGCGGTATGTTATTGCTATTATACAGTAGAATTTTTAAGTAGTGAACTAAAAACATATGATCAACATAAGCAGATGTTATGAATTACATAGGGCTGTATTTATTTGCATTATAATATTATGATAAATATGCATACTTTTGTTTAGGAAACATCTTTAGACAAACCTGATCTATATTTTTTGACAAGATAGTCCACAAACCATATAGAAGAGTCCTTTTGCAGATTTACTGCAAAAATAGTTTTATATGCATTACAAAGCTACAACAGAATCAATACTATAATTCTTGCACACTTTGCTTTATATGTAGATTGGGGGAAAACAACAGGAAGTGATATTTGTTTTAGCACAGCAACTTGAATAACAAATATCTTCTTATGCATATTGTTAATCTAGTGTGTGGGATCTTCTGCAAGATTTGGCATACAATCAAGAAGTCCCATGTTTACACAACACTTTAAAACTTTGTGGTCAATTTTATCAACTGTTTTGATGACATTTATTTATACAATTTATATGGCTGCCCCATTCATGAAATGTAACTCAGTATAGCTAACACAGGAGTCAAAACAAAACCAATGCTCATTTTTCTTTTTGCCGAAGTAAAGATTTCTGTTGCTGAAATAAATTCCTGGAAATATAATCCCTATGTTATACCCAGCTTTGATCAATCAAATGGAACACATTTCCTTATTTATATAACTAGCATCCAGTACATGGATTACAAGAGAATCCTGCATCATATGATCTACTCTCTCTTAAATAGCCTACCAATATTGCAACCAGTTTCAACCTCACTGAGCTTAAAATGCTAGTGTTTCACAACAAATGCTCTAATTCAAACATGGTTCCCTGGGCAGGCTTCAGTCATGTATCTAGTTACAGTACTTAGGACCAATGAACACAATCAGAACTCTTCTAAACTTGAGGCAAAACATAAAAGGGAAAAGATGTAGAATTATGTTATCCATGGTAGGCTTTCAGTGACAAGGTGTATTAAAAGAAAAGGGTAGGTCCTGCTGCTAAGCAGTATCAGTGTATTTTCTGTCCTTGCCCTTAATAAAACCTGTGTAAATACTGTGACTAAAGATATACCAGTATTCCTTTTTCAGTCTCAATTGAAAAGCAATGCACAGTAATAGCGAAAAACTTACAGAAATTTCTAACTTGTTTAATATACATTTTCTTATGGTCTTCACTTAAGACGATGATAAGTATTCAGATACCTTGAAATGCCAAGTTAATTGAAGAATCAAATTTACTAACAGACTGATTTCAAAAGTCATTAATTTAACACCCCAAAGAAAATATGTAAGTTACTTCTGCTATGTAATAACTTAACCTAAGTTATTGCTAAAATTACTGACGTAACATAGCAGCCTTAAAATGTCAATATTTTCTTCATATTCCTTAATTTAAAATATTAGGAGCTACTTAAAAGCCATGCTGCATTACTTTAACCACTACTTTTAAAATAAAGCAAATTTCAGAGAAATATTTTTAGCATTAGCTTTCAAGTGAGCAGAGAAATATTAATATGAAATGAGATTATAACATCTCAAGTATCCATAAATTACAACAAGATCTTTGGAGAGAGCAAGTCAGCCCAAATGTAACATATACCAGATACAAAGCAAGACTTAAAGCAGCAACACAGAATACATTGTTTATGTTTATGAGATGCAAACTAAAGTCAGAGAAACAGATTTCTTGCTCCTTCTTCCTTCCTGTAGAAATTCAACATAAATATTAAGCTAAACCTATTACTGCATAACTCAGAAAATTGTTGGGAGGAAACCGAGAACATTACTACAGTGTCACAAAGATTGCAAAAAGTAACCAGCAGCCAAGACAAAACAGCCTGTCTGTAAACAATACACTTCATTGGAAAGTACATGATTACATGCATCTACTCGTGGAAAAACTCTATGCTTTACAATGAATAACTGCAGATTTAAAAAACCCAAACAATACAAAATTAAGACACAATTTAGCGGCTACCTCAAGGGTATTCTTTCTTAAGGAAAAGTGAGGTCCCTTTGGAGGCTGAAATGATTTCATACTGAAACTAAAAAAAAAAAAGACCCTCAACCTCATCTTCCATGAAAAAAAGGCAGAAAAAATGAATAATGGTTAATATTCCCTGCAGTAATTTAGCCATTTGAAGCTAAAGGCTTTTGAGGAAATCAGCTAAATTAGAAAAATATAGATTTCTTACCAACACATCAGATTAGGAATATTCTACAGAATATAAAGGGCAGTGAAAATAAAAATCATAAAACAAAGGACAAAGAAAGATCACCTTATCTGAAAAATGTTATTTCTTTGAATGGTTAAAAAAAGGAGGGTGGAAAAGATAACCAGAATACCGAAGGAATCAAGCTGTTGTTACACATCAGCACAAAGGAGTCGGATTCCTTTGTTTTACTCCTTTTAGCATCAGTTAGCGTTTCGGCCTGCTCGCTTACCTCGGGCAAATTAGGAAACGTATTCAGAGTTTCAAAGAAGCACGTATCTTTCATGACCTTTCACACGCTGCTAAGGCACAGACACACACACACACACACACACAAACAAGTCAGATTTCCCAGCCGAAAAGCTCCCTGACAAAGGCTTCACAGACTACATACATACACCAGGTTTTTGTGGGTTTTTTTGCTAAAGGAAGATGAAGACAGGATGTGGAAATATTCACCTCAAGACGCCTGAGCAATTTCCTTTTTTCAGAAAGAGGACAAAGAACATGCAAACGCAAAGCCTACACAGAAACACAACAGGAGGCTAAAAACAAACGTGGAGGGAGGGAGGGGGTTGTATTGGACAAGGAAGGAGAAAACGGCGACGGGGGGAGGCAATTCTTCCTGCTTTAAAATTTCCTCTCGCTTCCCCCCCCAACCCCGTCTCTTCCTCCCCCCTCCCAGCTATTCCCACCCCCCACCCCCTCCCCAGTCAAACCGATACATTCTTACCTTGTACGGACTGAGAGCCGGGATAGTGACCCGGTATGAACTGGTGGCGTTCCTCTGTACCGAGCTCTCCTCTTCCTCCCTCTGCTAACACCAGGTAGACGAGACCCCCGCCGCTGCTCCTCGCAGAACGGCAGGGGGAAAAAAAGGCTGTAATAAATCAATCACCTCCAAGAAAAACAACCCTCACCCAAATGCCAGGCAGGCAGGCAGGCAGGCAAGGCAGGCAGGCAGGGCGGGAGAGCAATTCTGCAGCGGAGCTTTCAAGTAATCTTGCCAGCGGCTCGCGCCAAAGCGGACGTCGCGCGCCTGCAAACCCTGGAAGGGGATGGTGTGTGTGTGTGGGGGGGGGGAGCAGGGGGAACAAAGTAGCTCGCCTCCTTTGTGGCTGGGAACGAGGCGGAAGGAGGACAATTCCCCGATCAACCAACCTCGAGTCTAGAACTAGCCCTCTGGGTCAGCGATAGCTCCGCCACACATATACATAAAAGGGGGCGGGGGTATGGTGACCTCATAAAAACGCACCGCCCTCTGAAGGAGTCTGGGAAATGTAGTTCTTCAGGCTGGATAGACGCGCCGAGCGTGAACGGTTCTAACGACCCCGTGGCGGGTGCCTTTAAACGTGAATGTAGCGATTATATTAAAATGAGCTGGCTTGGCTCAGATGCTATAATAAACTAAAGCAAAGGGAAGAAAGGGAGTGAAGATTTTGCTTCACAAGGCGATTCAACTGCAAAATATTAATTATAGGGCTCACAAAAGCTTTGGAGGTATGAAGCGAAATGCTGAATACGCAGCATCCTTCCTCCCATGACTTAACTTTTTTCTTTTTTTTTTGGTAGGGATGCTGGTTCAAAGAGAGTTTGGGGTACAGGTAGTACTCGACTTATGACAGTTCATTTAGTGACCGTTCAAAGTTATAGCGGCACGGAAAAAAGTGACTTAAAACCAGGGGTGAAATGCTCCCAGTTCGGACCGGATCACCTGATCCGGTAGCAATGGAGGCGGGTGGTTCAGAGAACCTGTAGTAAAAATCCCTGCCCACCCCCTGCCCAGCTGAGCCGTGTGATCATCAGAGGCTTTTTTTCTTTTAAATGCCTCTGACAATCCAAGCTGAGTTGCATGATCATCAGAGGCATTTAAAAGGAAAAAAAAGCCTCTGCCGATCAGGCAACTCAGCTGGGATCGTCAGAGCCTTTTGAAAACATTTTTTACAACCTCTTCGCGATCGTCTTTTGTGACCTTCTGACAAACAAAGTCAATGGGGAAACCAGATTCATTTAACAACCGTGTCCCTAATTTAACAACTGCAGTGACTCAGTTAACAAATGTGGCAAGAAAAGTCTTAAAATGGGGCAAAACTCACTTAACAAATTTTTCATTTAGAAACATAAATTTTGGATTCAATTGTGGTCTTAATTGTGGACTACCTGTATAGTTCAGGGCAATCACTGTGTTCTGGTTAAAATGAAACTTTTGAGAGATGCAAACGTTACAGACTAAAATATTTTAATAGCAATAGGAACTTACCAATAAAGGTCAGAAAGAGCAACAAGTAGATGATAAATTATGATGATGATTAGTTGTTTTTTTCTGGTAACAACTCAAAACTCTTTTGAGCAATATGAATATTAGAGTTTCAGTAATTCAGCCTTAACACCAGCATTCAGAATTTAATACTTAACTACTCAGAACAACCAAAAGGAACAATCTCAAAAATATATAAGCTATCATTGCAATTAGAAATAGGAGTTTGACCCCATGGTTTAAAGGAAGTTTAGGATACTAATCTTGGTAAATTCATACAGGGGATAAATTGGTAAGAATTATGGAAACTGGGTGGATTTGCTTCAGCTTCAATGCAACAACTGCAGTGGAAAATTGTATGTTGCTGGCACTTGACTCCTTTTTGATTTGCACACATATATCTCAGAATTATTCTTTGAAATGTTGGAGAGGTTATTAAAAGTTTTTATTTGCAATGGTCATGTAGTGAAGCTACAGTATAGCTTTTGCATATAACTTTTGGAAATTACTAAATAATAATTACAAATTATTGCTAAACAAATAATTGTAAGCTCCCTAGAGTTAGGCTTACTGCACTTATTTATTGGACTGAAATTCAGGCTTAAAAATAAGGAATTTATTATCTGCTCAATTTTAGCAGCTGAAATAATAATTGCCCAACACTGGAAAACTCTAGATAATATAACAATTGTGATGTAGATTAATAAGGCTTCTTCAATTGCTACAGTAAAAAAAAGCAAACACAAAATTAAAATAAGGGAACATCTGAGCCAGGAAGTATAAGTCTATCAAATCTGAATGGATTTTATAGTATTATTTTAATAGCAAGACCATAATATGATAAATCTGTATGTGTATTGTATCTGTCCTTTTACTTATTTTTCAGTAAATTTGTTTGTATTTTCAATGTCTTATTTCTATATGCATCATAGATTTATGGCATTTAGTTACTTGATAGTATTTATTAATCATAATTCAATTATTTTTAAATGGTGTGAAAGGAGGGTTCATATAGTTAAATCAGTGATCCAGCTTCCAAGATATTTACTATTAGGTGAAGTCTAATATATTAAAACTGAAAATAGGAGAGTTCCCAGATTTCAAAATTAAGAGAATCTCTGTTTTCTGGCTAGCACTCCTGAACACAGTTGCAGTTTGGGATTGCTCCTGGATCCAGCATTTTATTTGATTACTAGATGACCTCATTACAGTTATATACCAAATATATATATTCTTGAAAACACAGACTAGCTGCTGTGTTTTAGGCATTGGCAAACACCAGATTAGATTTCTATAGTGTGTTTTATTCAAAGGTATGAGATCAATTGGGATGCCACCAGTGGTGGGTTGCCCCTGGTTCACACCGGTTCTATGGAACCGATAGTAAAACCAGTGGGAGGCACCGCCCACTGACCCTGACGTCATCAGAATGCTTCTGCGCATGCGCAGAAGCTTTTGCGCATGCACGTGGTAGTAAAGGTAAGTAGAACCCACCCCTGGGTGCCACGCTACACATATATTATGAACTAGTGGTAGCATTGCTGCCAAGTCAGCTTCAAGCTATCCAAACTCCTAGCAACTCAGGACTAAGTTATTGTGTAGACCATCTCAGTTCTGCATTGCTTATATATTTTAAACTTTCTTGGGAAATGTGTTAATAGCAAGCTCACTAATCCTACATAAATACTATTTTTACCTGTTACTATATAGCCGCTTTTCTACTATAGGAATCAGAAGATTGATATATTTTTGCATTTTGGTGTTAATTCTCCATCTTAAAAAATTGAATTGTTTGTTTATTCATGTCAGAAACATCACAATTAAAATAAGGCATACTATATGACATAAAATATAAAATACAAGATTAAAATACGTTCAAATATGTACAGATTAAACAGATCTTGCCCTGGGCAAGATGTGTTTAATATTTGAATAAACAGGAGGTATACAGATGAAATAAATAGCAAGTAAGTTATAACAGCTTATAAGTATTTTGAAAATATTTAACTTAGAAAAAACTACAAACTTAGTTTTTTCAGGAAGTAATTTCAAGATTTGTATGGCTATATTTGATTTTTTGTGCTTGTAAATTTGTACAAATTTATAAGTTCATTTAAGCAGTTACTACCCAAAACTCTTAAACTCTCAATGTTTATTTGTTTTATGGTTATAATAAATTATCAGGCTTATTTCAAATTCCTAAATTCAGTCCAAATTTCACAGACATGTCAGCATACAAACTAGGTATATACATAGAGAAATCTCAAAGACTAAGCAGGTCAAATCCAAAGAAAGATCTTTGCAACTAGGAGTCCCAAGCTGTGAGAGCAGGACATGTATAACATTGTATGTGCCTATCCCTTGCTTTAAAAAATGTAAAGAAAAATTTAAATACAGAATTCTGATTAAGAAAACTTTTACTGAGATACAGCAATTCTGTACCATAAGTTACTCTTGTCCTTAGTTTTGTTTTATGTAGGCCAGCTATGTGGAAGCTATATCTCTTCACATGTTGACCTACCCTTCCTACCATCTCTTATAATTGGTTCTTTGCCCTGAATGTTACTTATTATTAAAGAATCACTTTAACAGAGCTATTCTATCCCTATTTTTCTAGTTGTACAATCTCGCATCAAAATTTATGTTTACATTTCTAAGCAACAAATCTAGGATATTGATTAAAAATAATGATTTTTGAAAAGGCTGAAAATTGTCTAGGGTGGTTATTAATTACTATGCTGCTTTTGTGTTCCATTTTCTATACAGCTGTGTCTATTGGGAAGTGTTTTTAAGAACATACACAAATAGCAATAGTACTTGACTTATAAACCGCTTCATAGTGCTTTACAGCCCTCTCTAAGCAATTTAGAGAATCAGCGTATTGCCCCCAGCAATCAGGGTCCTCATTTTACTGACCATAGAAGGATGGAAACCTGAGTCAACCTTGAGCTAGTCGAACTGCTGGCAATCTGCAGAATTAGCCTGCAATACTGCATTCTAACCACTACGCCACTATGGCTCATATATAAGTGCATCAGGTTTAATCATATCTATTTTGGTTTTATGTTTGGCCTCGATTTAAAAAAAAAACCAGAGGAAAAACGTCTTAAACACTTTGTAGACTCATCCTCATTTCTCCCAAATTGTAGGAAAATTGGCCCTTATCACCATTTTTAAGTGCCTTTTCCTTCGTCTCATCTCTAGTCCATAGCAGAGGCAACTTCATTTGGTTGTTCCAGTTTTCAAGTAAAAACTTTTCTTTTGAGCAATTTATACTGTGGATACAATCTAGCAATACCTCATCGATTATGTGGTCGTGATGCAATGAAAAATAAAGAACACCACATGTGGCCAACTTCATTATAGTGAGACAATAAGATTCAGTGATTGTGGCAGCAAATTTTGGCATTTTTTTTATTATGAAATTTGTATGGAGCTCATCCCTGCCAGGAAGGATGGGGCTTACAACAAGTAAAAGCAACAAAATAAAACATTACAATATTAAAATAATAAATACTAGTAGAAAAATTAACCTTAACATTGACAAAGTTGGAGAGGAAGGGAAAAAGCTACACCTAGGGTGGAAGTAGAATCTTTTAGCCTATTCCATTTGGAAGCTTAAGGACTGGTGGATAAACTTTAATGTGTCCCTCTGGGTAGCTCCTTGTGTGTTAATTTCCTCTGAACTGAATTTGCATGGCCTTAGGTAGCTGCATGATTAAGTTCTAGTAACATCCAGTGATACTTCTTTCACATGCTAATCATGTCAGGACATGTGAAGAGCTGATGAATGAATGCAGGCTTGCAGTCTGATGCATAGGCAAGGAATCTAAAAGGCAATCTGTTGTAAATTATGATGTTATATCTTATCATCCCTATATATGATGCTTTACAAGATAATATCAATAAAAAAAAGGAAAGCTTTAATTCACCAAGTGCTTTTATCTAAATATGTACAGGTGTAACATAGGGGGAGAAAAAAAGGGAGGGAGGAGCAGAGGGAAAAGATGAAGGTGAACAAATTCATAAATGAATAAATGAATGTCCCAATCACAGAGGTTGATTCTTAAAAGTATCGACATATTTTGTATTTTTTGCATTAGTGGACTCATTGCCACTAATTTAGTGACTGAATGTAGACTGCCATTCCAGACAGTCTACATTCAGCTCTTATTTAAACATATTCACATGGAAAAGAAGAAAATATTTACACAACCAAAAATGTTCAATGAGCTATTCAATTATTCAATATGGAAAATACACTGGGTGTGACTTAACTTTAATCCAGGGGTCCCCAACTTGTGGGCCAGGGTACACTACCAGTCTGTGGCTTATTCGCAACCAGTGACTGCCTGGTGCATGCACATGTGCATGCATGCACAACCCCACTCATGCAAGTGTTGGGCTCACGGCCTCACGTGAGCATTGCCAGTATTTGCGGTTCCACCAGGCACTTATGACCTGTGAGTGCAGACGTGCACATGCCTGCCTGTCCCCCAAAACCATCCCCTCTTTCCCTCCCCCCACTCTGGGCCACCAACCTCCCTTAATCTATTATTCTTGTAAACTTATTAAGAGCTGTTAAAATTGACTCAGGTCATTTGACAGTCCAACTTACTTTCTTATTTGGCAGATTCAGATCTTTAAAAATGTCTGCTTTTACAGACATGGAATCTTTTGCATAGTAAGCATGCAAGTGCTGGAAATGATTATTTGGCCAATTTTGCTAAAGCGTTGCTGTCTATACAGCCATGGAGGAAGCTTCAGGTACACATTTGGCATTTGTTATATCAGTTTACCAAATTAAGAAGTAGAAATGAAGCAATTTATCACAGTTATATTAACTAATATTTATTTATTTATTTATTTATTGGGCCAACTTATATAGTCTCTCTTGTTAGCAAGCAACTCTAGGTAGCAAACAATATTTAAAATCACATCTACAAACTAAAACACAAGAAAGACACAGTAGCCAAGAGAGATACAAAAATCACTAACACAACCAGGAGATGGGTCTCTTCCAGTGGCGGGTTGCTCCCGGTTCTGTCCAGTTCTTTAGAACCGGTAGTAAAAGTGGCAGGAGGCTCCGCCCACCTGCCCAGACATCATAATTGACTAACTGCACATGCGCAGAAGCCCTAGTGCATGCACGCACTCCCATTGCGAACTGGTAGTAAAGGTAAGTAGAAACCACCTGGTCTCTTCATACACATGGGGCTCAAGTCCTGGGTACAAAATGACAGCATTAGTGCCTTATGAAAGACCAGCAGAACGAGGGCCAATCTAATGTTTGGAGAGAGAAGAGTTATTATAGATAGTCCTTGTTTAACAACCACAATTGGCATTAGCAACTTAGTCATTAGGCAAAGCTGTTGCTAAGTGAAACATAACTATTTTACAGCCATTTTCTTTTGCTTTATAGACCTGTGAAGATTGTAAAAGCATGGACTGGTCGCAAAGTTATATTCCATCCTTGTAACTGCAAATGGTCCCTATAGGTGTTGTGACCCAGGCCCAAGTAAATAGTAGGAAAATCAGTCAATGAAAAAACAAACAAACTTTATTCGAACAGCTGAGAATTACTTCATTCCCAGTGTCGTTCAACTAAATTAAAGCAAATTCCTCCCAACACAAATTCCTTAGTCCTATCGCAAACTGCCTTGGTCCAATTAGGCAAACTGCCAAAGGCCTTTCTTGGCAAACGTTCAGAAGTCACAGATACAAAAATAAATACAAGACGCAGACGAAGAAGAAGACAAAGCTACCAATGTTGTTTTCCGGCAAAGCCCAAACGCCATTGCTGGTCTGTTTTAAGCCTTATGGGAGGAGCCAATCATCTCTTGGCCCTACTCCCAAGTTGTCCTCTTTGCTTGAGCTGCTCTTACCTTCTGGCAGCTCTTCTCATGCGTGCATTAAGAACAGGCTCCTCCTGTTCCTCTGCCTCACTTCTATCAGTCTCTGAAGGCTCTGGAGTCCGCACCTCACTCCCTGATGGCCCTGGCTCCATCTCTGCCTCTGACACAGAGCTCTCATCTGGGCCTTCCCCAGCCTCATGTTCTTCCTCAGCCTCATCGCTGTCCGACTCCGCTGCCAGCTCTGCAGGCTGCTGGTGGACTACAACAAATAGGAGGCAGCCACTAAATGATAACAACCTGTATGATTTTTATCAAAAATGTTCTTAAAGTTCATATAATAGAATTGATATTTATATAAAAAGAATGATTAGAGGGTGTGTAAGATGTTTCACTCACCAGAATTGCCCACCCAACCAGGACAGACTGGGATGAATGTGGTCAGAGCTTCTTCTTTTGGTTGTGCTGCCACCTTCCTTCTTCACTCTCCCCAAAGCAAAGAGGAAGGCAGTCAGAAAGTTGAAGACTTTTACCTTTTTCTTTTAAGAAAAACTAATCTAAGCCCAGCAACTGGTAATGAGTTTGTAGAGATCTGCGATATGTTACCAGAGCACATTCTCCAGAACACAAAGTGTCATCAAAAATATGTTTTAAATAGAATTCCCTTTATTCCTCTGGGCAACAGCACAGAGATACATGGATGAGTATTCAGTTTAGAAAAAGATGACTGGACTCAAAGACTAAACCAAAGAAGAATAGAGAAGCTTATCCAAAACAGAGACTGAAGTTTATGGAAAAATAGTGATGAAAATAATGGGTCAAATCTTTAAGCATACCCAGAATAAATTCTAAACTCTTGTCCAGTATAATCAATTACTTTAGGGTACAACTCAACAACCACATTAACATGCAATGCATCAGTCCTAGAGCCAAGAAAAGAAAACTGGTGGAAAAGTTGCTGCCATGATGTACAGTTCTCTTCTTCCTCAGTAATCAGCCCAAGAAGGGATGCTATTCTTTCAGTTTTAATGCCAGCAAGTTACCAACTGGGAGTTGGTATTCATGGCTGAATTTCTCTGTCCACTAATCATAATCTGCTGGTAGAAAAAGCAACTACTCACTGCTCTTCCTAACCTGTGGCTGGAGCTGAGGGAGGAGGCTCTGCTGTGGGAGCTGCTAGCCCTTCCCCAACTCACAGAGCAAGGGATGCAGTAGTGGGTTTCAAATCCCGGCGCTATCCCGATTCGCCCGAACCAGGGAGAACTGGGAGCAACCCACCACTGAAGGGATGGATTTACAAGAGTTCCATGGGGTGGTAGAAGCTTCCCAGGAAAGCAGTGGGGAATGCCCTGTTACTGGAAGTCTATGCTGTTTTTTACAGATAACGTATTTTTTTTCTCAACATGTTTTTAAGGAGAGTGAGGATTATGGATTTCTCTCCCCCACACACACTGCTCCAGAAATTGCATAGAAGCAAATAAGCAATGACCTGTCACATCCACATGCCTAGGAGCCATAGCACATCCTTATATAATGCACAGATTCATTGAGGTTCATTAGTTATCCAAACATGTAAACAATCTAATGATTTCATCGTCTTTAACTGAACAGTGTTTGGGCTCCAAGCTCTTCCTTTGATTGCCTGAGTCGCAAGAAAAACACTAGAGTCTGATTAATGGCACACAAACAAAATGTTGGACACCTCTCTACTTCTTGGTTATTGATTAGTTCTTACATGCTTATTCTTAGTGATACATCTTCAGAGTTTTCACACAGAAAGTGCACACAATGACCAGAAGTAGTAGAATGCTACGTATCATAAAGAATGACATAGATTCCTCATTATTTCATGGGAAATAAAAATAATAATAATGTGAATGCAAAACCGGTTCCATAATGTTGCCCTTCACAATAGGATTAAAGAACATCCTACTTTCTTAATGGAATCCATGACAGAATTAAAACGTACAGGACATCCTGATCAAAGGCTTAAAAATATTTTTAAAGTGGACATTTCTGGGATATTTCAAACATGTATTAAAGAACTGGAACTTCCAATAAGGTTGCATCAATGCACTCATGTTCTTAAAAATGTTAAAATGGTATCAATACATCTGAAATTAAAGTTGATTCATAAAAAAATGAACCCACCTTATATTGGACACCTCAAATAATATATTTGAAAGGATAAGAATCAGATTTTGTAAAGCTGGAGGTGAAAATATTTGAGAATTCAGTGAGCCATCTGATATGGTCATTTGGTATATTTTGGGGAGAATGGATTAATATACAGTATATAAGTAGATTTATGGGGAAATCTTTAAATATTAAAGTTGTTAATGAATGTTGAACTACAGATAGTCCTCAGGTTGTAACTACAGTGACCATTCAGTGTTACAACTGCACTGAAAATAGTGATTTAAGAACATTTTTCGCACTTACGATCATTGCAGCCTCCGCATGGTCATGTGATCAAAATTTGGCTGCTTCATATTTATGATGATTGCGGTGTCCGGGGACATGTGATCACTTTTTATGACCTTTTGACAAGCAAAGTCAATGGGGAATCCAGTTTCACTTTACAACGGTGTTACTAATTAACAAATGTGGCAGGAAACATTGTAAAATGGGGCAAAACTCACTTAACAACTGTCTCACTTAGCAACAGAAATTTTGGGCTGAATTGCAATTATATGTTGAGGACTACCTGTATATATTTTCTACTAATCAAAGGATGTTACAATGGCAGATATTTGTGATATAACAATATTTTGCACTGTTATAGTAGCAAATTCATTATTAAGCCAGTAACTATTTATAAATATAAAACATAACATAGATTTGTCTTCTTTCTTTTCTTTTGTATTTTAGTTAGGTTTTTAAAAATTCTTTTCTTTAAGATTAGAGATCGCCTTGCTGACAATCTGTGCATATTCTAAATACAAGGCTTACAATGATATGGGATATCATGTTAAAATATAATTCAGTAAATTATAGATAAAAAACTATCAAAGTTTTGTCACTGTTATATCAAACAATATTTAATGTGGACATGTTGATAGATGTAAATTATAATGATCTTTAATTAACAAAGACTATGAAAAGCTCTTTAATTACAGTTATTATGAGACAGACTCACACTTCCTATCTAATTATTTATATAGCAGGACATCACATTCCTTTGTTCTACAATTGACAATATTGTTTTTCTTATATAGTTATGCAAGTTGGTAACATTACTATTATTATTATTATTATATTATTATTATTATTATTATTATTATTATTATTATTATTATTATTATTATTATTATTATTATTATTATCTCCTGATTATTATAGTTTGATTCCCATATTTCATATTGGTGCAATGCAGGGGTGGGTTCTACTTACCTTTACTACCAGTTCGAAACGGGAGCGCGCGCATGTGCAGATTGCCAATTATGACGTCTGGGCAGTGGGCAGAGCCTCCCGCTGCTTTTACTACCAGTTCTAAAGAACTGGACAGAACCGGGAGCAACCCATCACTGGTGCAATGGCTCAGCTCATGCTGAGCTTGTCAGCTGGAAAGCTGAAAGCCTGGGTTCGAGATTCAAACGCCATGCAATGAGGTGAGCACCCATTACATGTCCTAGCAGTTGGAAAGCATGCAAATGGGAGTAGATAAACAGGTACCACTTTGGTGGGAAGGTAACAGCGTTCTGTGCAACTTAGCATATATTCTGTGGTTCACATGGCCACAGAAGCACCCTAGAGTCAGACACAACTGGAGATGGAAACCTACTATATTTCAGCAAAAATTAAAATGTATATGTATACATTTGCCTTGATTTAATAAGGATAGTCTTTACATGAAAGCATTATAGCCATGGATTGTTCTGCTGGAAGCTGTTTTGAGTATACCAGATTCTCTGTTTGCATGCGTGAGGGTATGCTTCCAACATGAGGGATGTCTTTGCACACCATCCTTATTAACAAAGCATGGCCAATGGCAACACTGCCACTTCTTTAAAAAGCCAGAAAATAGCAAGTACAGATATGCTTTTGCCTCAACAAGTGACCACCTTTGCTCTTTTAGAATGTGGAAAGCATCCTTGAAGATATGAAATCAGCTTTTTCCTCCTAATCCTTTCCATTCTTCATAACTGATGCAAGTAGTGCAAATATGCTAAAACCTGTGAAGAAAACTGAGCTGACACCTTACCAAATAAACCATATTTAGATGCCATCTGGCATTATAACCTAATTCAATTGTCCTTCTGGTGGGGATAAGAAATATAAGTCCATCACTAATCAAATTTCAGATTCATACAACATCAATTATTCAGACTTTTTATTTTCCGTTTTTAAACCGATTTGCAGATGAAGATCTTTAGTTCATCTGATGGAGAAGCTAAATGAGAAACGGGGGAAGAGGTAAACACTGAGGCTGCTGAATCTTTCAGTTTGTTTCCATCAGTAATGGTATCCTTTGGATCACAGAACTGCAACGAGGCTCAAAATGTCAACTGCCATTGTTTTGGTTTGCCATCCTAGGATTCAGTAGGAAGTCTGGTCAAATATTGCTAAGCATATGATCACTAATTGATAAAGTCCCATATAAATTATATTTATGTTTTTGTTGGTTCAGTTTTCACATATTTATCAAATTTAGAAACAGCCTATCTCATTCTCAGAACAACTCTGAGGATATTTAAACATTTCCCTGAACCTACTGGGAGAATTTGAACATTTCAGTATTGATATGATGCTCAAATCTAACAGAATTTTCAGGTCAAAACAGCAGAGGTTTTCCATCAATATCTGAAAGTGGAGATATTTTAGATGGCTCCATTGTAGTTGATCTTTCCATGTGGTTTGAATATTTTTTTAATAGTGTTTTTTAGTTTTTAATAATGACTTTTATATTTTTATAATGATTGTTTTTATATATTGCTATTTTACTGATCGTTGTATTTTGTCCAGGGTCACTTTTGAGAAGTAGGCAGCCAAATGTGATAAACAAACAAATAATCTGATATCTATGAAAACTAAAAGTAAGCTAATCAGTTGAGAGGTAGTGCAAAAAGCCAGAAATGACACAATACGTGTAGAAAAGCTGCTCTGTGGTATTTTTAGAACCAGAAGTGCTCCAGTGGTGGGTTGCTCCCAGTTCTGTCTGGTTCTTGCGAACTGGTAGTAAAAGTGGCGGGATGCTCCGCCCACCCACCTGGACGTCATAATGGACGATCTGCACATGTGCAGAAGTGCGCGTGAGCAAAGTGAGTGCACATGCGCACTCCCGTTGCAAACCAGCAGTAAAGGTAAGTAGAACCCACCCCTGAAGTGCTCCTAGGTTTGGTTCTGCTTTTGGGTGATGGTACAGGTGGAAAAGTTTTGTATAGTTTAGTCAGAGGTACCCACAGTATCTTTTATGGTTTCTTATCACAAATTGCTTGCTCAAATCCAGGTTAGATTCTTGAAATTTGCTGGAGATGAATATGCCATGGGGAAAAAAATAGAAACTTGTACAGAATATCACAGCCTAAAATTGTACCTAGTTTTATACATTAGAACACACACTCTCATATAACCAGTGGTGGGTTCCTCCCGGTTTGGCCTGGTTCTCCTGAGCCGGTAGCAGTGACGATATGACGCCATCAAACCAGTTCTGCCCCCCATGCCCTCCCGTGCCCCCCACCCCCCGCGCCCCACCCACCCACCCCCCGTGTTATTCTTACCTTTTATTTGGCCCCATCCCCAATCTATTGCTGCCTCCTGAGTCCCAGCTGATGGCTAGCGGGAAAAAAACTGTTTAAACTCTTGCCACGGGGCTTCAAAGGGCCGCCCTACAGCTGATCAGTATTAAAAGAAAACAAATGAGTGGACCAGTGCCTGCAAAAATACATGAGTAGATCAGTGCCTGCAAAAATACATGAGTAGAGCAGAGTCTGCAAAAATACATGAGTAGATCAGTGCCTGCAAAAATAAATGGGTAGACCAGTGCCTGCAAAAAACAAATGGGTAGATCGGTACAGCTCTGCAAGCAGTTAAAAGCCTGGTAGATCAGTACCTCTGCTAAATCCTAAATAATTGTCACATGACCATCAAGCCATGCCTACAAAATAAGCCACGCCCACAGAACCGGTAGTAAAAAATTTTAGAACCCACCCCTGCATATAACCCAGTGTTAATCAGTTTGAGGCCTGTTTCCAAAGACAGTTTCATATTTTAGTATTTTCTTCAAAGAACAGATGAGCAACCTGTAGACGACCCGTAGTATAAATCCGACTGCTAGTGCTCTAACCCTTTGCACAGCCCTTTGTTCCCAGTAGGTTGACAATTAGCTGCTTGATGGGCTCCAGGGGAGCATGATCACACTGGGGAAGAGACTGTTCACTTCCTGTACTCAGCATGCCAGCTTTTCCCCAGAGCTCATCAAACTGCTAGTCATGTGTCAGCTGCAAATGATATAGCAATCTGTGATTCAGTAGTCATATGACTAGAGTACAATAAGATTGGTTGAAACATTGTCTAGTTCCTCTTTAATAAATTATATTGATTAGGCCACCTATCAAATAAACTTGAACGTGAACTCATCTGCTCTGCTCTTCAGTGAAAAGAAGTTAATTATCCAAGTACTCTTGTATACTGAAATATGGAGAATGGCTTTCTGGGAGGTGGCCTTTCCAATAGTAGCCCCCCCCCCAAAAAAACAACAACTTTGGAATGCTCTCCATTGTCTTAGCACAAATTTATTGTCTTTTCGGGACCACACACAGTCCTTATTATTTTATTCTTCCAGGGCTTCTTATCATGGATTAATGATGTGATATTTTAAAAACTTCATTTCTGTTTTTATTTTCTCTAACCAAGTTAATGTTCATTTTTTTGAACAATGTGTGTTTGAATAATGTTGAATAATGTTGACTTTTATTGGCGTAGTTTGTAAAATGCCTCATATGTTTTTATTGTTTTAGCTGTTTTTTAATTATAATTGGCCATGCTTAATTTGCAAATGTTTCTTTGGATAGGAAGCAGTATCAAAATATTTTGTAAAAAAATAATTAAATAAAATAAGGGCTTTCTCTGATGTGGGTTCCTGAAAATGCAAATCCCTCCCTTGGGACATTCATCTACTTCATGCCTCATTGGTACAGAACTTCAAGATGAAATACTTTTGGAATGAATTAGAATTGAGAATAATAATCCTTTCTTTCTACTGATTTTTTAAATTGCTTTTTTATTATTATTATAGGTTCTTAGCTGCTTCAGGAATGAGAAATTTATTTGAGATTAAAAAATCAAATAAATATATGTTTCAATGCAGCAGAATAAAGATTAACTCATTGGTCCATGGAAAATCTCTTAATTAAGAGAGCAATCTCTTAATTAACAATATTATAAAATGTCTACAAATATCTTCTTAAAGCTTCATAACATTTATTGCTCCTATCATGGAGATACCATCAAATAGTTTCCCATTATAAATGATAGCCCATTAGGATGAATTGAAGAAAGTATTACATTGTTCTATTTGGGCATAATGGGTCTAATGGTGTCCAAAGCTCCAATGGAATTTTGTTGATGATGAAATGTTCCACTTGACAAATGTGTACAGTAGTCAAGGCAAGCAAATTTTAATTATGAAAAGCCCACACTTTGTGGTATTCTGTGAAGTTGCAATGACTGTGGTATGCCATAATCAGAATTTAAAAAAAAACAAGTGAGGGGGGAATTCTTCATTCCTGGTCCAGGAAAACAGTAACTAGGATTTCAACAATTACTATAAATTTGGATTTTAACAAAAATATTAAAATATTTGTATTGATGTTTGTTTTCTATCCTCTGTTACTTATGGAGCTTTAGAGCAAAAGGGGGTGCAAGACCAATAAAAGGGAGAGGCTGTTGCTGTTCAAAGTAACAAGGAAATAGAGATGACCGCATCAGCACAAGGCATGAAGTCAACAGGCAACTGTGGAGGGGCTATTGAAGGTACAGAGGAAAAGGCTACAAGAAGAATCTTGGGGGAGAATCTTGGGGGAGTATATTGTGAGTAGATATGAGCATGCACAATGATGGAAATGGGTACCAGGAAGAAAAAGAAAAGAGCCAAGGAGAGAAAAATAGGGGTGAAAAGGGGTAAAAAGGGGAGGGTGGGATAATACATAGGAGAACATATGAAACCACAAGAACTACATTATCTATAATCCTCCCATCTACCCAGATGGCAATACTGAATGCAACTGAATAGAAATGTTATGAATGTTTTTCCCAGTGCAGAGTGATTTTAATGGGTCTTGGCAGATCATATTCAGGGCTGCTATTTATACCAGAGAAGAGTCCATTTTGGCAGATCCGTTCCCATAATATTTTTTGGCAGATTTCTTTTACATCCCTTTAGCAATCATCAAGGAGATTAGTTTCACTGCTATAGGGTTGTACTGACACACAAAAAAAGTTAAACGACCATATGTTTCATGACTACCAAAACACGAAATATTCAAAGTATAAGGGAGCAGATCAAAGAACAGCTCACTTATCCCCTGCTTTTTCTTTTTAGGAATGCTTGTCTTTGCTCTTCTGATAAGTGGATCTTATTTAAGGGCAGTGTTCATTCTCAGGAGACATATCTTAATCTTATTTGACTCATCATATAGTCAGACATACTTTACATCTATCTCATGCCAGACTTATTCTAGTGCAGAAGAGTGATTCAGAATCACAGCTCTCTGACCACTTGGTCACCACAACACAGATCTAGGAATAAACATGTGCCATGAGCCATAGCTAGCATTCCCAGGTGAACCTTCTAGCTCCATGGGCAAGTCATGGGAAGTCATAGCAGGAATAATATGATCCACAGGCACCATAAGAAACAAAAAATATTAGAGCAATTTATGAGAAGAAAGAGGGAAAACATAGCAGTCAGTTCCTCTGGTCTCGTCCTTCCTTCCTCACCCTATATCTGCTCAAAGAAGTTGCTAGTTGAAGAACAGAATAATATAATTCAAATGTATAATTTAAATATAGAAAATGCAACTCCCTCTCTTAGTAGTCAGCTGTAAAAAGCCAATCCCCAAAAGAGCATTTGGTATGCAGTCTAGGATTTTGGCACAGTTCTTACTAAGAAAACAAACTGATTATCTAGAGTACACAGGAATTATTATTATTTTTTTGGCTGGGTTCACATGATTAAATCCTTCTTTAAACAAAAATCAAATTAGAAAAAAGAAGGGGTAAGGAGAAAAGTTTCATGGTTAACTATTGGGGGGGGGGGGACTTCTTTATGTCCTGATCGGTGAGTTTTACATTAGCATCTGTTTGCCATTGTTTACCAAAATGCTATCTGAGGAATGGCAATGATTTGGGTCAGCAGCTTCCTATTCTTATCTTCTTAAATTAATAAATGGTATTCTAAAAGTCAAGAGCAGAAATGTCCAAAATAACCAAGATATTGATGGGGAAGGGGAAATAGTTTTCCTTACCACTGTGGGTCTGATCTGAATCCATCTTGCCTATCATTTGACTTGGATGACATAGACACAGAACTAAACTTGTCAAAGACAAAAACCTTTGCTAGTAAAATGAATTATCCATTGAAAATATTTCTATGACATCAATGTTTGAAAGCTCTACAGAAAATTGGGCAATTCTGTCCACTTAAAGGCAAAACAATTACATGTTGAAGACTGATCTCCCAGAGTGAGTGGGATCAGGGCCCATTTGGAAAAAACGGGTTAGGCGCTTTAAGGATAAAATGAAATGTTTTAAATATCTGCAGGATTAGGAATCTTTTTCCCCTTAAAGTCTCCTTCCAACTCTCAACATACAATATTTCTGTTCCATCTAGTTCATGGGTGTCAAACTCAAGGCGTCACGTTGCCATCATGTGACATTTCATAACATTTTCCCCTTCCCGAAGCTGGGATGGGCGGTGCCTGTGCATGACGCATCAAGCCCACAAGTCCCCAATTTGACACCCCTCATTCTAGTTGGAGAGGCTCTGGGGGCCTCAGAAGGGACATCTGTAAAGCCCTTAGATCACACTTTTTACATCCCTGCTCTCCTGTTCAAAAATCCTTTGCTTTATGACAGGTTTATTTTTCGTGTGTTGGTAGAGTATGCGTTAGATATTCTCTAAGTTTAGCTATAAGTCATTTAATGTTCATGGAACATTAGTTGTGATGTAGAAAGTATTCAGCGGGATTGCTTTAAGTCACTCTGGCTCATAGATGGTATACCTTAATCAGTACACAGTGCATTTTGGTGTTTTAATTTGGCTGCATTCTACACCCTGCCAGTGTGCACCAAAATGGCATGCAGGAAATTTAAAACTAAGTGGTATAAATATTGTTTAACACAGAAATGAAGAAGAATGTATCTCTGGTAAAGGTTGTATTAAATATTATCAAGGTAAATTTTTCAGTGCAGTTCTCTGAGTTAAAAAGGAATGTGAATAACAGGAAATAGAATAAAGGGAGGAAAAAACCCTCATTTGATTGTCATTGTTTCTGTGTCTCCTTTTTTATGACAGAAGACATTTTTATTTGGGGGAAATTTTTCCTTTTTAAAATTTCTTCCTTCATTTGTTTTCATTATTACTTTCTGCAGCAGCAGCAGCAATGATAGCAAACTTTATTCAGATGTGTTGTGATGACTTTTCCTAGAAGGAACATTTCTGCTGCAAGAAAACGAACAAAAGACCAGATCAAAACAGCAAGAAACCAACAGAAAGATTTTAAAAAAGAAAACCTGTGACTGTACTGGTAAGTATTCATAACCTAAATCCTTCCAAGAAATATATTTTAGCTTGGAGAACATTACCCTCCAATGTCCATATATAGAATTCCAGGAACTGTGCATATTGATAGGTTTCCACTAAGAATACAGCATTTCAGAAGTAGGACAATGATTGGTTAAGAAAGTCCATATGATATCATCTGCTCTTCCAGAATGGTTTTGGTATTCATGCAAGTCTCAAGACTTCTTGCAGAGACTTGAGAACTGCCTCAGGCTTTTGTGAATTGAGCAAATAGACAGTAGTTGAGAGCCATTCATTAGTCCTTCATAAAAACCATACCAAGCAGAAAGCTATATAATTTCATCTTGATTTCACAAGGGGAAAGTGAGTAGACATTTGCAGTTTTACTTTTAAATCAAATCAAGCTTCATTATTGCTAAAAGACCAGCAAGAGTTTTATGTTCTTTGCTCTCGACAGGACATCATGGGAGATGGGATCAAAGTTTATAAAACTATATGTATGTTATGCCTCCAGTTAAGGATTTTATTTTCTGTAACATAGTTTCTTTTGTTTTCTTTCTATCTTTCTTCTTATTGTAAAAGAACAATTAAGAAGCAAAAGAGACAGGGCACATTGACTAATAGCAAAGGGAGCTACAGTGTCTGTCTGAATCCAGTATCTGGAAATACCAAAGAGATTTCCTCTCTTCTAGCAGTGCCAGGTCTCAACTAATGTAATAATGCTGAGTAACAGGAAATCAACCAAAAGCACAACTGACTTTGCAAAAGGAATTGGGTGAACTCACCTAGCTCAACATGCTGCTTGCCTTCCTGGAAATCTACTGGGGAACAGATATATTTGTTCTGTTTTCCAAAGAAAAAACTTCCAACATGTTATACAAGGGAATGCATAGACAGTATTTTCAAAATAACTGTGAAACCTCCAATAAATTGCTTGGGTGTAATTGAGGTTCTTACTAATCCATTATGAAATACATTATATTTGTCCATTTCTTGTATTTGAATCCTTCCCTTCCCTTAAAGAGCTTTTAGAAAGAGATAGAAAGAGATATATAAGAAGGAAATATTAAAACAAGATGGTTAGACCTGCCATCCAAAATTTGAAAAGACTTCTACTTTTGTATTTTTCAATAATGTCCATGCTGGTCGGAGAATTTGGAGAACTGATGTATACATCTGCAGGGCACTCAAGTGGAGGAATTCTGATTTAAGCTAAGCAAGGTACTTGGCTGTGACTTTCACAGACTCAACCAATATATTTTAAATTAATTTGACATTCTTTCATCAATCATTGCTACACTCTAACAGAACTCGGTGATTATTCCGCTTTGGCCCTTTCTGTTTTTTTCTCAGCAATATTGGAGACCTTTATATGTGACTCAGAAAAAAAATCAGTTGAAATAATATTAGTAGCAAAAAAAAAAAAAAAAAAAAAAAATCACCACAGCAACAGTTGAATAGATAGAAACAAAAGAAGCACAGAGGAAATATGCTCAGAACAAATACGAACTTTTCTCCATAGGAAATTGATTCTCCTGTTACTGTCAGGAAAGAGAAGTTTAAAATGGCACACATCCAGATGGCATATAATAAAAATAAACTCTTATGATTATGATTTTGGCTTACTAAATTTCTCATAATGAAGTTGGTTTTACAAAATAGTTTTAAGGAATACTGGAATTGTTTCTTTCACTGTTTAATAGAACTGCTAGATTATGAATTGTGCTAGATTTGGTGAAATTAGTACATTTTACCTATGCTTTGTTATGGCATAGGCATAATTGGGTAACAATGGCTCAAGGATTATCCTGCTTCATCAAATTTCCTGTAAACTTAAAAAAAGATGTTTTAGTAACAACCTGAGCAAATCTCCTTCAATGAGATCAAGTAGTTTGATTAGGGTTCCTTTACCAATTTAGAAGAAGATCTGATTGTTTACATATATGATGTAACCATAGGTCCACTCATACCTACCCATGTCAAAAGAAATAATTTAACTTTAAAACCTAAAATTGGTTTGATTATCTATGGCAAACAATTAATTAGTGAAGGATATAAGCTTGATAAAAAGTTTTGAATATGGGACAGATCTTTGGGGTGGGTAGTCTCAAAGAGTGGATCTTCAAAAATATGGACATGGAAGAAAGAAGTGAAATAAACTAGAAACTAGGCTGTACATTCCTTTTGCAGTTTCCAAGATTCTGTACTTACTTCAAGACTAGCATTACTGAAGACTGTATAATTCTTGTTTCTTTGATCATGCCCAATGGTATAGGGCAGGGCAGTGGTGAAATTCAAACTTTTTTACTACTGGTTCTGTGGGCGTGGCTTGGTGGGCATGGTGTGGTGTGGCAGGCGTGGCTTGGTGGCCATGGCAGGGGAAGGATACTGCAAAATCTCCATTCCCACCCCAGGGGAAGGATACGGCAAAATTTCCATTCCCACCCCACTCTGAGGCCAGCCAAAGGTGGTATTTGCCTGTTCTCCGAACTACTCAAAATTTCTGCTACCAGTTCTCCAGAACCTGGCAGAACCTGCTGAATTTCACCCCTGGGACAGGGGTGTCAAAACTGTTGTGTCACGTGACATATCACAATTTCCCCCCCTTGGCTAAACCATGTGTGGCCAGCGCGTGACGCATCTGGCCTGAGGGCTGTGAGTTTGACAGCCTTGGTATAGGACTTGACATCCAACAATGCAGGACAATACCACTGTTAAAGTCACTGCATTAGTTACCAATAGGTTTCTGAGCGCAGTGTAATGTGCTAATCATCATCTATAGCACTGTATGATGTAGCACCAGGTTACATCAGAACCACTTCAATAAGTCAGGAAAGTTTCCCATTCCAGGAAAGACGCAGTGAGATGACCTACTAAGAATCCCAGGGAATCTCAACTAGCCTCTTCTGTTGTGACCCTATCCCAGAGATAGTATTCAGCAGGTTCTGACCAGTTCTGGAGAACTGGTAGCAGAAATTTTGAGTAGTTCGGAGAACCGGTAAATATCACCTCTGACTGGCCCTGCCCCCATCTATTCTCTGCTTCCCGAGTCCCAGGAGGAAATGGGGATTTTGCAGTAACCTTCCCCTGGAGTGGGATGGGAATGGAGATTTTACAGTATCATTCTCTTGCCACACCCACCAAGCCATGCCACACCCACCAAGCCACCCTCACAGAACTGGTAGTAAAAATTTTTTAATCCCACCACTGCCCCATCCCCATTTCTTTTGAAATTCTTGCCTCCAAAGTTGTACAGGGCTTCCTTCTCTCTGGTGTTTTGTGAAACCATTCTGTACTACCATGCTTTTAACCAGAACTGATTATGTAATGGTGAGTGTTTTATGGGCAGTTATGAACTTTTACACTTCTTATTCTATTATAGGCCACACAGCATCTATTGCACATATTGGAGCAGCTTAGAAAAGCTATAAAATACATAAAGCCCTGAAGTCATAAATATTAACAGATGTCAAAAACGTAGCCATGTAAAGGATATGCTGCATTAAATAAACTGAGCAACTTGCAACATTTTTTTTTAAAAAATAGGACATTATGGAACCCAGAAGCACAGTTAATTGATTACTTCTTAACCAATTAATCCCATAATGAAAAAGTCCAACTGCATGTTGATGAAGTAGGAATCGAGAGTTTCTTCTTCAAAGAGACTAATGAAGTATGGGATTCTTCATACCAGAGTGACATTATTTTGGACTGTTACCTATATTGGAAAAAAGGCACAGTGTCTCTGGTGGCCTAAGCAAATGTACTGGTGCTTGTTGATTAAGAACTGAATAATCTACATTGCTGCTTATGCTGATAAAAATCACAGAGCCCATTAATTGCTAAATCGAACATACTGTCATTTTAAAAAATAATACCCTCAACCTGCTTTATGTCTCTTTTAGCTAGCAGATGTGGTTTTGTGTGTGTGTGTGTGTACACATACACATATACATATATACTTGTACACACACACACACACACACACACTCAGAGATACTTTGACACTATCAAACTATTTTTAGTTTCCTTCTGGGTATGTTTAGAACAAGCTTTTACTGTTACCATGCTGCTATGGTGACTGTATCCATGTAAATTGTCATGTTTATACTTGTTTTAAACACTTCCAAGGGCAAAGGCAATCAGCCTCGTAGCTTTTAATGTTACTGATGTTTTTTAAAATATTATTTTCAACTCTACTCCCTTTAGGACCTTTCTAAGCTGGTCACAAATGATTTGGGAACTTGCATGTGAAGGCTCTGCTTTCTGGTAACTGAATGTCTGGAGAGGCAGGAAGATTCGACTGTCCATATTGAGGCATGGTTGAATAAAGGAATAAATGGGAAATCCACTTTCCAGTTTAGTTCTTCAAGGGCAAGCTATTAAACTGGTCACTTGGAAGCTTTTCCAATTCACTACTTTAACAATTCACAAAACCCACAGAGCTTCACATGCGTTGCCATTAACATGCACTTGATCGAACGTTGAATGATTTACCCAGCAATAGCTTCTTCCAGAATTGTTTTGTGTTACTTAACAATATTTGAGCCTGATTTGATTTTCAGGCACTGCTGAATCCTAAATTTAGATACTAGACACCCTGAATGATACACGATGGGTCATTTTCCCAGTTCTCCCTAGCAACCAGCCTACTTCTTTCTCTTGCTAGGAGTGGTGGCAAAACACAAAAAAAGGAAGAACAAAGAACATGATGTGTCTTTTCTGTTGCTATTCTAATAGGGACCTTGGTTAACCCAAAGTATATTCACAACTGTTACACAATCTTCAGGAATATATTATATGGTTTTCATTAGTCAGGAAGATACCCTACTTAAAACTTTATATGGAATGCTCAAATTTCTTAAAATGAGGATTTCTGGGGAAGAAATCATTCTATGTGTTTATGGCTATGTGTTGCCTATTTATATCCTTTTATTTGTGCCAATTTTTTTCATGTGTCTATACTGTTACTTGTTTCCTTATACTTGTTGACAAATAAATAAATAAATAAATAAATAAAGAAAGAAAGAAAGAAAGAAAGAAAGAAAGAAAGAAAGAAAGAAAGAAAGGGTGATTTTACATCTCTGGGTCAGTTTCTGTCAATCCTTAGTGAAAAAAGTTATATTTACAAAATGATGGTTAGAACTTGGATTTTGGAAAGTTACAAATGGAATCTAGATGGATTTGAAATAAGATTTTGGAATTAATTAAAAGAATATTTCCCATGGGGAAATATTTTTGATTTGATCTCTCTTTAAAAAAAAATGATAGGATCAGATTTTGAAGGTTGGAGGAAACTAGAAGGAACTAAAGATTACAATTAAAGAAGTAGAACAGTTAAATTTGTTGTGCTAACACAGGGTGGAGCAAAATATTCTAAGATTGGCCATACTGAAGGACATTTTTGAACAATGGACCCAGAAGTTAATTTTAACAGTGTCTATCTCTATAGATATTATGTTGAAAAGATATTATAGAAGAGGAACAAGTTTTACTAGACAAGGCTGGCAGGCTCCAAGAATGATATGGAAAAAGAGGCTATACTGGACATACAAAATAAACTGATTTATGTGGGGTTTTTTTTAATTATTAAAAGGGATATATGAAAAACAAACAGAATAACCTGAATAATTTTCCTATATTGAATTTACAAAAGAGATTTGTTAAAGCTTTGAAGAATTTTCTGAGAAGGGACAAAGAAAAAATAAAAAGAAATCAAGTTCTAGGGCATTGTTTGAAGGGACTAAATATCAAGATTGTTAGCAGGAAGGAATATAAAGTTGGTTTATTGGATCAAATTTAAAATAGATATGTTATCTCTGTAACCATTAAGTTTTGCTGATCAGTACTGAAACTAAGAACTTTAAATATTTGTTGATAGATAAGAGATGGGATATGGGAAGAAAAACTCATTTGTTTCATTTTAAAAGAAGCTGATATTTTGCTAAAACTGTTCATACTTTTTGTGATGAAGAGGGAAGTTGTTTCTTTACACATTTCTTTTTCTTTATTATGTTCTTACTTTTCCTTTCTTATATTTTCTTTTCTGCACTTGTTATTTTTCTTTTTTATCTTTTCTTTTCATTAGTCTTTATCTTTTTAACTGTATAAAAACTTTCAGAAAGGAAATATAAACTTTACCAGAAGAAAAGGAAAATAGAATTAATTTAAAATAGAATTACCATTTATAAACTGAACAATGCCAAGGCTATAGGTCCTAAAAACTCAGAACTCCATTGAACATAGGTTTTACTTTTGAATAAATTTGCATAGACATATGCAAAAATTGTATATACACAAACAGTATTGTTATTAATAGGTCAGTTTCTACTACAAAATTAAACCCCACTTTTTAAAAGTTATTCATAATGGACTTGTTTAAACAGCTTTTTTTAAATTCCTGGGAAGGGTCACCATAGGGCTTTGATTCTCTGTAAAGCAAGAGTTCTCACACTGGAGTATGTGGGCCTGAACAGAGGCCATGAAGAAATCTGGGGGGAATGAGATATTGTGAAATTGGGAGGGGGGAATGGCTTTAAAACTGTAAACAAATTTAGTGCTTGTCAAGAGAATGATCTAATGGGCTAGGAAGATGGAAGGGAAGGCAAATTCATCTTACTTTTATGTTAAATTACATTTTCATTAAATTTATTGTACAAGGAAACATTTGTATGAATTTTAAATGAAAAATTAAAAAGTGTATAATGTTCTGTGCATTAATTATGAACTGATATTTTTGTTAAAAGACAGATTGACTATGAATGTCTAATAGGGAACATCCTGTATAAACAAACTGGCTGAATTAAGTTTGGAAATGCAAATATGTGGAGACTCTTTGTTCTCCCTTAACATTCTTTAGTTCTCCCTGAATAAACAAGGTAGGATGATAATAGGAAAGTTGAGGTCAGTCATTCCAGTATTAGTGACCTTTAATCTGTGTTTCCAACACTTTAGGATCAACTGAGCAAGGGATGAGAGATTTGGACATTTCTAAAATTCTGTTTTCATTTTGCCATTATGGAGTACTAAGTGTAGATTAATGAGAACAAAATGAATTTCAACAAATGTAGACTCAGACTGCAGCATAACAAAATCGACAAAAGTGAAGGGGGTCTGAATACTTTCTGAATGCACTGTATTTATGTCGTACATAAATATGTCATTCACATTTATATAACATTGTGCACATACTATGTTTCTCTTGTGGAAATTACATCCCCAGAATGCAGTGAAGGTACACAGGTTAAATAAGTTTTCAATAACATGGTATCTTTACCCAGATACTAAATCTGTGTTCAAAACCTGCTTTCTTAATAACAAAACCTCCAGGAAATTACACACTTAGTATAACTATAGGAATTGATTGCATGTTTATAGATTCATTCATTCTAATGATTTTTAAAATGTGTGACTAACTTGTAAAGAGGCGCGAGCAAGCAAAAGTTAGCCATAAGCAAATATTTTCATGTTACAATGTACACTAAACTATAAGAGCAATAGGCCTCAATAAACCTATTTAGAATTGATGCACTTTGTGTAGGAGTGAGGAAGCTGTGTGCTGTCAACAGAAACAGCATGTTTTAAAAGAGAGAAAGAAAAACATTCAGGTTGTGCTGATTGTTAGAAGTGACACATAGGAAACTCAATGCAATCTCCACTGAAATTAATAGTAACAATATCAGAGTATGGAGTAAATACAAACACATTTCCATTTGGGCTGGATTTCAATGACACTTCAGCATGCTCAACTATTCTTGAATGACAGTCTATAATGTGAGCTTCCTAATTAACATGGAAGATAATTACTTTAATTGTAAGTAAACATTGTGTGTTTAATTTGCCATATACTGTATCTCCTTAATATGAAAACTAAATAGATGCAGAAAGCACTACATTTTGAAGATAAAATGAATAAACGGTAGACTGAATAAAATAGATTAGCAAAGACTGAACCTAGAACTTGGTTTTGCCTTAAAGTTATACTTTCCTTTCTCTTTAATTTGGGTGGTCTCTTTTTATCCACCCTTTGCAGATGTTGAAAAGAAGAAGATGTAAATATCTGTTTTTGTTTGTTTTTTTAAAATATATGTTCCTATTCTATATATACTGATTCTGAGCTAATCAGTGCTTCCTCCACTGACCAATAAGAAAGTGCAAAGAATGGAAACTAATTAATGCTTACTCTGAACGAAAGGAAAACAAAACAAATTAACAGCATCCCTCTCATTCATGTTGCTATGATAGGAAAGCTAATACACCACCATTGTTTACAATGTGGTTTGCTTTCCTTACCAATTAAAGGAAAGATGGGGAGAAGTCCATCCCCGTAGGACATTGTGTGAAGAACAAAGCAGCCCATCACATTTCATGGTGAAAAGGCTATAGGACAAAGGGACCCCCTCAAGGGGAACTAAGACCAGCAAAAAATTACATAAATAAATTACATAAATAAAAAACCATCAAACTCTTGGAGCAGTGACAACATCAGCGATAAACTTTCCAAACAAGATTCCCATAAAGATGCTATTGCAGTATAGTCCTCAAAGTTTTCATGTTGGTATCACCACTGTAAGAAAAACAGAAGCGTCTCCCCGTATCTGATTAACAATGCTAACAATTCACTGGCAAAGACTTTTCCATCTCTCTGCTTACCAACCATGATCTCAGCAACCCTTGAAGGGAGATTTTGTAAATATCCAGTGAAACAGCATCTCCGGCCCTGTAGTACTAGCTAAATGATGGACGTTATTCATTATGTCCTCTATGCTCTCTCCATGATGAAATCAGGGGGCCAACATTATTGATATACAAACAAGGGGTTGGGTGCTGAACAACTGGACTACCTTCTTATGGATGTGATTCCAAATGTTAACAATTAGGTTTCCATCTTTGCTAGTTTGCATTTAAACTTAAAAATGCTTAAGCTCTTAATTGTAATATTGGTTTCATCTTAATTCCCTCCATTGCTTTTTCTTTGTCCACCCCCCCTTTCCCTGCTTTCCTTGTTCTTGTTATTAATTTCATTCCATTTCACATTATTACAACCTGTGGTTGCAACAATAAACTTACTGATTTGAATATAGGAGGGAAGGGGGAAACACCAGAAGTCAGAATACA
Source organism: Arizona elegans (assembly GCA_022577455.1). Classification (NCBI taxonomy): domain Eukaryota; kingdom Metazoa; phylum Chordata; class Lepidosauria; order Squamata; family Colubridae; genus Arizona; species Arizona elegans. Next base: position 176,815,257 of record JAKOOJ010000001.1, read on the forward strand.
ATGAGGCTTCTCAACAATGGAGAAACTGCCCACCTTACATCCTAATAGGAAATGATATAAACCTTATACCCACAGTATTTCTTCTTGGGTAGGAGCGGAGCCGGTAGTTAATCAGTTATCTTCCCAAACTCTACAGATATTGCAGCACAGGGAGGCAGTGTCCATGTAAGATAGGGACAGTCTTAGTATGGAAGGGGGGCTATGATCATTCTTACATTCTTTTAAAGCTACAGAACTTGTTTTGGAATATTAGTTAATACCATTGCACTATGAGGAAATACTATAGTGTCTGGAATAAAGGAAGACAAGTTTCATGCAAGTTACTGAAAAAAATGTGTGAGAAAAATATACATTTGCAATGGTGGTAGCTTGGATGTAGGATGAGGGTGGAGGTTCATTCTCCAAGTTTGTGGGTTGGCTTCTGAACATTTCGTTACCAGGCTAGGTAACATCTTCAGACGAGTTTAGGGGATGTCAGTGTCAATGTTCTTCTGTTTATAAGGGCTTTGTGTGGTCAGTAAGTCTTGTAATGGGAAGATCACATCTGGTGAGGGTCTTGTGATGGGTCAAGTGTGGGTCATGTCAGGTGAGGGTCTTGTGCTGGATCTTGAAATGGGGAGGGCACATTAGTGTCATTGGGAGGTGAAATGCTGGTTGGGGAAGGGGTGGGGGGGTTGTGTGGATTGGTTGAGGGTAGGTGCTGTTGTTGGTTGACTGTGCGGTTTAAATTTGAATTCTGAGGGGTTCATAGGCTGGTTGTAGGTCCAAAAGGTTCATTTTTCACCTGCTTTCCCAGATGACATCTTGGAAACATCCATTGCAGGAGAGTATCAAAGCTGATAAAAGCAAGCACTTTTTTATATAACACAAATAAATGGTGGAATTCACAGACATCTAATGTGGTTTGAATAAATTGGATAGTTTTTAACTATACAAATGCATGGAGACCAGACCTATCAATAGTTAAGGTCTTATAGGTTGTTTAGCACTATCTGAATCACAGATATAATACCTTAAATATGAGCTAATAATGAGCAACAGTGGAAAAGAGCTTTGTTCAACTTGTGAACTTCCAGAATGAATGTAGCTGAATACTACCTTATCCTGGACTGGAAAGGCCATTTTCTGAGGGACCAAGTTTCTACTTACATTTCTCTTTTTCCTCTAACATCAGAAAATAAAATTATACTTGTCAGAATCTTTTTCCTGTGGGATACAGCCAGAACTGTGAATACATGATCTTTATTTTTAATGTTTAATCAGCAGAAGCTTACATGAAGTTACCTGATATAAAAGATAAGACCATAAATAGCAAACAAAAAGATATCCCTACAGATACAATGCTATACATGCTACAGGTAACTTATGGCATGTGTTTACCAATGTGACTTTATTCACACTATATAGGACACTTTGCATTGGGTATGTTTTATTGAATCTCATAAACACAGCAAATACTGTATTTGTCTTCTTTAAGATATAACCATCAAGCTGTAAAAGGGGCTCTAATGTAGATTATACTGCAATATTTGCTCTACTTGGTAAACAAGACCAGAATTTATTTTCAGCATGCAAATTCAATTGCCAGCTGTTTATTAGCAGAATTTAGCAGCTTTGGTTTACTCACACGCTTGTGATACCATCATATGAGATTATGTTGCAAACAACTATTCAGGCAGATACTGCATTATTTATTGGAGAAGGTAACTAACCTTCAGATACCTGGCGAAGTTACCTTGATCTTGTAATAAACAGACTCAGGAAGACAGAAATATAAGACTAGGTCATAGCTGTGAAAGTGGGTTCAATTGAGTTGAGTGAGTTCAAAGTTTCAGAAGAAATATGTAAACAGCCACGGCAAGCTTCTTTGTTGTCAAGGCAAAAACCTGGAAGATTTTTAGAAAGAAAATCAGAAAGTCTCCTTCCTAAAGCACACAGTAATACATTGGCTGTAAATTGATAGTAGTTCAGCTGATAGAATTTGTTATGTATTGATACTTTTGAGCGGGAGTTTCAAACCTGCCTACGTTTCTGATTGGCTGACAGTCCCTCCAGAATTGTATATAAGGAGGGCTGCAGCCTCTGAGTTTTTGCTGAAGTCTCACTGTATATTAAAGAGCTGTTGTCACTTGCTTGCTTGTGCCTCTCGTTATTCCCGAACCACTTCATTGGCGACGAAGGTGGGATAGAGGCTACAAGAAGCCGACCAGTGAGACCACGAGCTTCAGCTAGGCGACAAGGCGAACCACAGGAGGCATACCGAACATGTCTGCCTACGTTCTGCCCAAGCCTTTTGATCCGACCCGCGAAAAATGGGTCTCGTACCTAACCAGGTTCGAATGCTCGCTTGAAGCCAGCGACATGCAGGGCCTCTCCGCTAATCGAAAGAGAGCCCTCTTCCTAAGCCACTGCGGACCGGACATGTTCGAAATGGCCGAGTCACTGTGTGAGCCAACGCCGGTTCAAACCGTCTCCTGGGACACCCTGATGGCAACTCTCCGGGCTCACTACGCTCCCGTCCCCTCCAAGTTCGTGCAACGATACCAACTCAGACAGCGCGTTCAACGAGAGGGAGAACTGGTCAGCGCGTACATGGCCAGCCTGAGAAAAGCCGCAACCCATTGCGACTATAGAGACTTGGACGATGCGTTGCTTGAGCAACTTATCTGTGGTGTTCGGGACATTAGGCTGCAACGGCACCTGCTCGCCAAGCCTGATTTGACGCTTGCTGGAGCCCTAGACGAGGCCAGGGCTCATGAAGCCTTCACAAAAGCCGCAGAAACGCTGCAGCATCCACTGACCAGCAAAGACAGCCCCAAGTCTGCCCCGGTGCACAGAGAAGATGCTGGATCCAGCTCGGAGTCCAAGTCGGATGAGGACGTTTTCCAAACGGAGCACCAGGGAAAAGATACCGGCAGCCCCCGGCGAAGCTGGCTCAGCTGTGGCGGGCACCATGATAGACTGTCCTGCAAATACAGAGAGGCTATTTGCAGGTGTTGCGAGAAAAAAGGGCACTTGGCGCGAGTCTGTAGAGCCATTCTGCCCAGAAAACACCAACCACGTGAGTGCCGCAGCCAACCAGAATCAGCGCGCCAGAAGCAGCCAACAAGAGAAGGCGGCGCGAAAAAACGGCGCGAATTTGAACCGCGAGATGGCCGCAGCATACACATAGACCAGGCCAGCATGGCGATCGAGGACAAAGTCAGCACGGTGGTCAAAATCAACGGCAAGCCATGCTCGATGTAGATCGACACCGGATCAGCTCTCTCCATAATGTCGTGGGCGACCCTAAAGACCCTCCTGCCGTCGTTCCGGAAGGACCAGCTCTCCAAGCAGAGACTGTGCATCCTAGACTACCAGGGGAACCGAGTCCCCCTCGAAGGCGTGGGCACGTTCCGAGTCACCTACGGAGACTACGAAAGAGACCTGCCGCTGACCATCATCACGAAGCAGCTCCCTAGCCTTCTGGGCATGGGGTGGTTCCGAGCCCTCGGCATGGGCTTCACCGGTGTCCACCTGATGTCCAAATCAACACTAAAGGACAGTCTCCTGACCGAGTTCCAGGACGTCTTCGGGGACACGTTGGGCAAGTATGTGGGGACCCCTATTTCACTAAACTTAGACCCCAACGTAGCCCAAATAAGACTTAAGGCCAGACGGGTGCCGTTCGCATTGAAACCGAAGATCGATGCGGAACTGGACAAATTAATTAAACAAGGGGTGTTGGTTCCCGTTGACCATGCAAAGTGGGAAACCCCTATAGTGACCCCAGTAAAGTCCGACGGCTCAATAAGAATTTGTGCCGACTACAAGTGCACGATCAACAAGGCTTTGCAGCCGAGCGCCTATCCGGTGCCGATCGTGCATCATCTACTACACTCCCTGGGGCCCGGAAAATTTTTTGCCAAATTAGACCTGGCCCAGGCCTATCAGCAATTACCAGTTGACGACGCCACGGCAGAGGCGCAAACAATTGTGACTCATAGGGGTGCATTCAAATGCACCAGACTCCAGTTTGGGGTGAGCGTCGCACCCGGCCTATTTCAAAGCACCATGGAGCGCCTTCTGCAAGGACTCCCGGGAGTCCTCGATGATGTTCTAATCAGCGCTCAGGACGAACGTCAGCTAGGGGATAGAGTAAGGAACATCTTGTCTAGGTTCAGGGAAGCGGGACTCAAGCTTAAGAAAAATAAGTGTATGATTGCTGTCCCCTCCGTTGAATTTCTGGGGTACAGGGTGGACGGCATGGGCATCCACCCCACCGAAAGCAAGGTGAGAGCTATTAAGAGCGCACCTGCCCCCAAGTGCAAAGCGGAGCTCCAAGCCTTCCTTGGACTGCTCAATTTTTATTCTATGTTCCTGAAGGACAAAGCCACTGTTGCAGATCCCCTACACAAACTATTAGGGAAGAATGTACCATGGGTCTGGGGGAAACCACAGGCAGCCGCTTTTGAGGCAGTGAAGAGACTTCTATCTGAAGACAGCTTCCTAATTCAGTACAACACAGCACTGCCGCTTGTATTAGTTTGTGACGCCTCCCCCGTAGGAGTTGGTGCTGTCCTAGGCCATAGACTGCCGAACGGCCTAGAGGCGCCCATTGCGTTTTACTCTCGCACCCTGTCAAGCGCAGAGTGGAACTATAGTCAGTTGGACAGAAAGGCTCTGGCTGCAATTGCGGGGGTTAAAAAGTTCCACGAATACCTCTATGGACGACAATTCGAACTTGTGACTGACCACCGGCCCTTGCTAGGACTTTTGGCAGGTGATAGGCCAACCCCCGCTGCCCTTTCCCCTCGTTTGACCAGATGGGCCATTTTTCTGTCGGCCTACTCGTATCAGCTCGTCCATCGTCCTGGCCGAACTTTGGGTCATGCAGATGCCCTCAGCCACTGCCCCCTACCCGACCTGCTTGCCAACCCAACGCCTGAAGCCTCCGTTCTTTTGCTGGACACTTTGACTTTGGGGCCTATCTCCTCTTGCGAGGTGGCAAAAGCCTCGGCTAGAGACCCAATCATTCGCACTGTTATGGGTTGGGTGCTGAAGGGGTGGCCGGTCAAAGTGGATGGGGGGGAATACCAAGGTTATGTTAACAAACATAACGAACTGTTTATGCAAGGGGGTTGTTTGTTGTGGGGTGACAGGGTGGTAGTACCTATGAAACTAAGAACTAGGGTCTTAGAATTGCTGCACGAAGGGCATCCGGGCATTGTCAGAATGAAAAGCTTAGCCCGTAGTTATGTCTGGTGGCCCAACATGGACCAAGTTATCACCGAGTGGGTGGGGAAGTGCAGACCATGCCAGGAGTCTCGTCCCGATCCCCCAGTAGTGCCCATCCGAGAGTAGGAGAAACCAAAAGGGCCATGGGAGAGGATCCATATTGATTTTGCCGGCCCCTTCCATGGGCAAACGTTTTTAATCGTAGTCGATGCCTTTTCGAAATGGCTCGAAATAATCCTAATGCCCTCTACCACAGCCGAGGCAGTCATTAGAGTCCTTCGCAAGCTATTTGCCACACATGACCTACCGGATACTTTGGTATCTGACAACGGCCCTCAATTCACAGCGACCCTATTCGAGGGTTACTTGGCCGGACTGGGCATCCGCCATGCCCTATCGGCCCCGTTCCACCCGGCTTCTAACGGATTGGCCGAACGTTTTGTAAGAACAGCCAAAGAGGCACTGTCCAGACTAGATAACGGGGACTGGCAGGCCAGGATAGACCAATTCTTAGCTGTCCAGCATGCCACACCATGCACAGCCACAGGGAGAAGCCCAGCAGAGCTCCTCATGGGCAGGAAGCTTCAGTGCGTATTAGACAGGCTTCACCCTAACTACTCGCACGAAAATTTTAAGGGAGAAACCTCTGGACTAAGACAGTTTCAGGTTGGGTCCCCGGTGTTCGCTCGCAATTATGCCAGCGGACCTCTATGGGTTGCAGGAACCATAGTGGGCATAACAGGCCCAAAATCGTATACGGTGGACGTAGGGGTAGACAGACTCTGGAAGCGCCACATAGACCAACTTAGAAAAAGGGTAGTCGGCGAAGCAAACATCAATTTAGACATCTCCAAACCTAACTACAACAACTTTCCCAAAACAGCTAACTCAAGCCCGGGTTCGCGAGAATACTTAGCTGACAAGCCCTGGTTCCAGCGCTGCCCCAGCGAGTTGCCACTCCCAGCCGGGGATAGCCACGCCCCGGACAAAATCCAGGAGGTTCCATTGGCAGAGCCGGGAGAGACTGAAAGTCCCTCCGACCAGCTCGGCGCCCCACCAGACACTGAACTGCGCAGGTCAACTACAGCGAGAACTCGTCCTAGGCACCTGCGAGATTTTGTGTGTACATATGTAAATTTCTGAATGTTAGTGCTTTCTGGGAAGGGAGGGGTGTTATGTATTGATACTTTTGAGCGGGAGTTTCAAACCTGCCTACATTTCTGATTGGCTGACAGTCCCTCCAGAATTGTATATAAGGAGGGCTGCAGCCTCTGAGTTTTTGCTGAAGTCTCACTGTATATTAAAGAGCTGTTGTCACTTGCTTGCTTGTGCCTCTCGTTATTCCCGAACCACTTCAGAAATCATGTAAACGAATCTTGCTAAAAACATTCTGTGGGAATCTGTTGGAGAAAGAATCCTGCTTGAAAATAATCAAGCAGGATTCTTTCTGCTTGATTCTTTCTGGTTTTAGGCAGCTGCCAAAGATCCTGAAAACAGACCTGTGGAAGTAGACCTGTGGAAGCATCTTAATCCAGCATTTTGTTTCTCACAGTGGTCTGCTACCTGCACTATAGGCAGAAAATGGAGATAAACACCCCTCTTGCAATTGTTCCTTGCATGTGGAGAGAAATGAAGGCAGGCAGGCAGCCATCAGCTATCAGGTGACTAGTAATCTTTAGTAGAGCTCTCTCTTAAATTAAGAAAATTAAATTAAGAAAATTAAATTATGACTGCAAGATAAATCTACCTAGAGTACAGTATAGTACATGCATTTGTTCATAGAGAAAGAGGTAGGAACTTCAGGTTTTCTTTGTTTGAAACATGCTTTCTGACTTGCTGTTCTCTTCAAACCCTCTAAGAATAAGGAGCTCCATGTACTGTAAATGTTGAAGTCAGCGAACATTCATGTTGTATGTTCTTCAGAGGACTACTGACTGTCAGCAGTGGTAAACCGTACTGATACATTCATATATGGGCTTTTCTTTAGCAGGTGTGTCTGTTTAGCAATCATGTTAACTAGTAGAGGCATAGCAAGTTCTGTTGAAACACAACATTCCCATTAGAGATTTGCAATGTAAGTTGAAAACTATGTTCACAACTGCTATCCACAGATTCCCATAATGTAAAGTTGGTGTTGAGGTGGGTGAGTAAATAAAGTGCTCTGAGCTAATGTTTCATAAAGTTTGCTAATTTTACCACAAATACGTTCTGTGTTCTATTATTTTATGTTGTTGGATTATCATACTGACAGTGAGGGGGCATTCAAGTCTAAATCCCCATCTTTGGCCCAGTTGGTGGATTGATACAATTTAGTGATCCTAGCACTATTTCCCTGGAGCTAAGGCAAGATATTTGTTTGTTTTATTCCCAAATAAACTTTTAATGTTTAAGTGTAAGTTTGAACATATTTTCAAACTTCAGACAGTTCAGGTGAAAAGCACCTTACTTCAAATATGCCTTCTGAAGAACCGGGCACAAGGTTTCATTTTTCTCACTCAAATTTAATAGAGGGAATATTTAATGAGAGAAAAACTTGTACAGCCATCTGATGTAATTTGCACTGCTAAAAGGAACAATCTGTAATATGTCATCTGGTGTGGTATTCTCTTTTTAAAAACTGTTTGTTCTGGGAAGAACATATAGGGCCACAATAGGAAAGATATTTATCTGAAACTAGAAGTAGCTACGGGAGCCCTTGTTACATTCGGACTATGTGGCTTCTTTCCTTAGCATCTAGCTAAGCATGCCAGATTTGGGTTGCAAAACTTTCAAAGTCATTAGCAGCAAAGGGAGTTTTCATTAGCTCTTTCCTGCAGTAACAGATCTGGTAGCTTAATAAGACTCCAAGTATTACCTAGCCTTCTTACTTTGTTTTCAAGTATCTTGAGCACCTTCTATTCTCAGCAAAACTTTGTGCATACAATTTAAAAATTATTCTCCAAGCCTTTTTCTAGAAACTTAGAAAAGTGAAAATATATGTGCCAAGTGTAGACAAACTGCTGTGGTTATCCTCCACTCGCTTGCCTCACTATCTCCATTATCTGTCAGAGCCTTCCCCAATGTAACATCCTCTAGCTATATGCCATTGCAACTCTCAGGATTTGTGCTTGCTGGGTGCCATCTTGAAGAAAGATGCTCTATCATCTCGTATCAGTAGCTAGAGTGGTTCCAAGGCAATGTGTGTTAAGTCTTGATTTTCCTTAGACCAATGTTTCTCAATCTTGGTAATATGTGAACTTCAGCTACCAGAATTCCCCAGCTAGCCTCGTTGAAGTCCATTTTTCTTATAGTTGTTAAGGCTGAGAAACACTGCTTTAACACACACACACTGCTTGACTGATTCATTTAATGAGGAAAAGTCTTCCCTTTGCCCTTCAAGCAGTTAGGTCTGGTTGCAATAAGAATGACACAATGAGCAGATGCAAAGAATTTCCTTGAGTCCAATATTTCCTTCAAAGACAACTCTCCCAAAACAAGGCAGTGATAGCCATTATCCTCCTCCCAAGAGCATAAGCTAAACATTGTTTCTATTATGATTAGGCTTGCATTTTATACTTGGCAATTGCTTGGCTTTCTTCTTTAAGCTTTTCTAGTTCTTCCAATAAATGTAAATATTTGTATCTGGATCTTTGCCTACCTATTCTGCCAGGATAATGTCTGACAAGTATTGTTAAGGTAACTGAATTACAGCTACTAGATCGGGGTCACTCGAGTTTTTATAGTCCAAATGTAGTGGCCATCAATGAAGGATCATGAACACACACAAGTGATTTTGATAGTCAGTTCTCTTCTGGAGATGTTACAAAAGCAAGTGGAAGGGGAAGAATGGAAAAGGTTAATATGATACAGCAACAATTCAGTTCAATTGGTCAAAGGTGAGGGGCAGCTGCAGATACAGTATTGTGGGTTTTTTTCTTCAGCACATACCCAGGATTGTACGAAAAAGGAACAAATCAACCATGATTTTTTAAAATAAAATAAAATACAACAAAGATCAAATATTGTTTCAGGTTTTCTATGGCTTTTTCATCCTTAGTGATCATCTGATTATTCTGACATCTGTCTGTTGATGGTACCTTCATGTAGATATGGGTCATGTAAACCATTAGTCTGATAACAAGCAATAAAAGAAGGTGATAGACTTCATGTTCGCTTTTAATGTAAGCACAGATAATAAGTAACACAGTGAGATATGTACATTGCACTCTCCTGAGTGTTAATGTCTATAGCTACATTATTTCAAAATATTGCAAGTTTACATTGACATTTTGGCTTCTTATTCTCAGTACCAACCCTAATGCTGGTCCCAAATCTTGCTTTTTCAAATTTCTTAAAAAGATATAGCATGATTCTGGGCTCCTTTTATGGATTTTACATTTTTGCATGTCACAATGACTCTTAAAATATTGTGAAACATACATATGGCATGAAAAGTTTTTTGCGATTTGCCTTGTGTATGTTGAACGCTGTTGACAGTTACCTACATTATTATAAGATTATTCAAAATATTCACAGTTGCAATTTATCCATAAATCTTGTTTTGTGTGTGAACATTTCCTGTGCTATTAAGTGACAGCAGCATTATCGGAGTGAGTCATACAAAACCTTCCAGTTTTGGTGGGGGTTCAGCAACAGGATTCCAATGAAGTGGTGTTCAAATGGGGGGAGGGGGGAATTCTAATGGTTAAAATGGAAATTTCTACCACTTAATGACAAATCATAAAATAATGGCCAGTGTAGTGTATTTCCAAAATTACACTGTAGATAATCTGTAGATAGGCCATTGTATATTCAATTATAAATTGTGACAGTGAATTCTACGAATCAGTTATACATCACATGACATTCTTTAATTTGTCTGTTCTGAATCTGCAAAAATTATTTTTGTTGGCTGTTCCAAAGTTCTAAATTTGTAAGTGAAGAGAAACATTTCTGTACTCCACTGTTTATACTTTTGTAAACCATAAGCAAACTCCTCTGAGAATATTCTCATTTATAAACTTATTTAAAAAGCTGTAAAATGATTTACCATTTCCTGCTAAAGATGCTCTTGATCCTTTGGATTACATTTTTCTGCTTCTGCTAGAAATGGAAAGACCAGAGGTATACTTTATAGTATACTGCTCAAAAAAATAAAGGGAACACAAGCAGAAGAAATCCAAGATCTGAATGAATGAAATAGCCTTATTAAATACTTTGTTCTTTACCTACAGTAGTTTATACACTGCTCAAATAACTAAAAGGAACACAAAACTACTATATGTAACGAACAAAGTATTTAATAAGGCTATTTCATTCATTCAGATCTTGGATGTCTTCTGCTTGTGTTCCCTTTATTTTTTTGAGCGGTGTATATACCTTAGTATATACTTTATTAGTATTCCAGATGACACTGCTGCTTTATAGCACTATTACATCATGGCACTGAAATATTTGCCATTTTATTTCAAGCCCTCTCCATCCAATTCTTAACAAATGGGCTATCAACAAAATGTTGAGCTGAATCATCACTTTCTAACAGGATTGTTCTTCAGAGTCCCTGAAATTTCCTCTACAGTCCTCTACTACATCTGTTACCTCTCCAGCCTTTCTTCCTTCTTTTTTCCATTTTGGTTTTTCATTAACACTCAACACTCCAATAATTATGGCAATATTCTGGGGTATTTTGTTTCTATGTTAATGGTTTTGCCCTCTTAGGGTTTTCTTTTTTAAAAATGTTGTTGCATGCTTTGATATTGTCTTGACCATTCTTCAAGAAAAATAGGTATTCCAAAGCAATGTATATTTGTTTGATTATCAAAATATTTTAATAACACAATGAAAAAAATGAAACAAATTCTGATCCTTCTTGGATACCTATACCTTTATTGCAGTGGTGAAATCCAAATTTTTTAACTACCGGTTCTGTGGGTGTGGCTTGGTGGGCGTGGTAGGGGAAGGATACTGCAAAATCTCCATTCCCACCCCATTCCAGGGGAAGGATACTGCAGAATCCCCATTCCCTCCCCACTCCTGAGGGAAGGATATTGCAAAATCTCCATTCCCACCCCACTCTGGGGCAAGCCAGAGGTGGCATTTGCCAGTTTTCCGAACTGCTCAAAATTTCCACTACCGGTTCTTCAGAACCTCTCAGAACCTGCTGCATTTCACCCCTGCTTTATTGGCCTGATAAGTGATGCTGTGAACCTCCATCATCTCTTATCTTTGCCCAGAATGGTTGGGGCTTCAAAGAGCTGTGATTCAATATTGTCTGAAGGGCCACTGATTTAACATCCCTAACTTAAGCAATGAAATATTGATTTATTTAAAAGATTTTTGCAGATGCCCACATTGTGGCACACATATCCCAAAGCAGGCTTTCCTCCACACCCATAGGATATGACCAGGCTGAGCCTGAGAGCTGGGTCAAATATATCATCAGCAGGAGTGGGTTCTACTTATCTTTACTACCGGTTCGCAACGGGGCATACGCAGAAGCATTTTGATGACATCAGGGTCAGTGGGTGGAGCCTCCCGCCGGTTTTACTACCGGTTCTATAGAACCCGTGCAAACCGGGGGCAACCCACCACTGATCATCAGGTTGGAGTTGCTATGTCCCCATAAGAGACTGAGTCCAGCCTCCCTTAAAGTTCATTGACTCTTATCTGGCACCAATTTGCCTTGACCATTTGTAGATCAGAGTTTGGTGAATAGGTAGCATGAAACAAACTCATAGTGTTTTCGAACTCTATCCTGGCTCCTGGAATTGTAAAGGTGGGATTGTATAGATGTATGATGCAATTGATGGATTGGGCACCTGACTTTTCTTGAATTTTTGTTGCATCATTTCTATTGCTCGTGTTTTTATTACTATTGTGATAGACTCAACCATTATGTGCAATGATAAGGGATGCTAGAGGTTCACAGATTTCCCAGATTTCTGGAGGTTAAGTGGGGGCAATCATTAATTTTTTCAACAACAGTTCACAATGACCATCATGCTCTGTTCCAGAAATTATTTGTTTGGTCAGACATTAAGGCGCAAAAATAGTGAAGCAGAGTTTTTTTCAAACTGATTCTTAATGCATCTGTTGTTTTCATGGGTGGCATAGAGTAGAGAAAGGATAGTAGGTCCCATAAAACCAATAACCACATTTATTGATTTTTGGTGCAATATATTATGTAACTTAAGTCTGCTGAAATATTCTTGCTCTTGCTCCTAGTATTTCTTGTCAAAAAGGGGATTACCTTAGAAATTCAACTTATTTTTTATGGTTTGATTAATTAGAACATTTTTCCTTCAAATTTTAAGATGACAAGTTTGCCTTTCCCTTAATAAATGCAGAGCGAATCTCACAACCCAGCATCATAAAGGAGAGGGTTTTTTTAGGATCTGTGTGGGAGGATTTCGATCTGTAATAACAACTTTAGGGTGGCACAAAGTGATGGCAGAAAAAGCAAAGTGGCAGAGAAGGCTGAGTTACCCAATCTTTCATATACTTTAAAGAAGAAATTGAAAATATGTCCATCAGTTTCTCACACAGAGGACTTCAAAATTTTCTGGATTGCCAGGCATCTGATCCCTTTTCTAAAATGAGAATTTACTACAGATCACTTAGGATGTTTCTCCAAGTACTACAAGGTGTAGCTCGTGTTGTTTTCAACACAAAGCCTAATTCCTCAAGTACTTTTTCTCCACTTACTGCATTGTACTTTACCCATGAAAACAGTAAGGAAAGTAAATGCATTTAACTTACTTCTAATGCAACTTAAAACATTAAACAGAGTGAGTAGAGTTAAGATTATTATTCTCCATTTACTTCATAGTTTTCCACTTCTGTTATTAAAAAATAAACTGAATCTTCCTTTTGGAAGCATGTTGAGGATTATAACTCAAGGTTGCATGGGCGGGGGAACATGCTGCTTTGAGACTACCATACAGGTTAGTTAATTAATTATATTTGTATGCTGCCTATTCCCAAAATGCTGTGTATGCCTGGCTTAAACTTGTTCCACAGCCCACTATCAAATTAGGCATTCCTGAATGTTGTCTGATGATCTATCCATCCCTTTTTCTGCTCTTCTCTTAAAGTAAGCAAGTGGTGGACAGTGGTGGGATTCTGGAGGTTCTAGGGGGTTCGGCCAAACCCTTTGTTAAATTGCTGGCTCACCCCGCCCCTTGCCCCACCCCTCCGCACTACTATTTATTCCCAATAAATGGGGCGAGCGAGCCAGCAATTTAACAAACGGTTCGGTGTTTTTTTGTAATTTAATGGCCCCGCAGCACACCAAACCGTTTGTTAAATTGCTGGCTCGCCCGCCCCTCGCCCTGCCCCACCTCCCACCCGCGCGGCGCCAGCTTGGCTGTCTCAGGAATTCTGGGAGTTGAAGGCCACAGGTTGTAAAAGAGCCACAATTGCCTACCCCTTCCCTAGCCTGAGTTCCGCTGCCTGGAATCCACGTGGGCTGCCACGTGGTTCCCCACCAGCTCCGGACACAAGAGAGCAGGATGGAGAAAGCAGCTTCCATGCCTTCACTCACCCTCACTCTCTGCTCTGTTGGATCGCTGGCCGTTCGCTTTCCCCGCCCACTCCCAATCTATTGCTGCCTCCGGAGTCCCAGCTGATGGCTAGAGGAAAAAAAACTTCAAATTCTTGCCGCGGGGCTTCAAAGGGCCACTCTATAGCCAGTGGTGCTGCCGAACCGTTTGTTAAATTGCTGGCTTGCCCCGCCCCTCCGCACCACTATTTATTGCCAATAAATAGTGGTGGGCGGGGGGCGGGCGAGCCAGCAATTTAACAAACGGTTCGGTGTTTTTTTTTGTAATTTTATTGGCCCACGGAGCTTCAGCATAGGCTAATTAGCCCCTTGATTCTATCGGCCTCCCGGCTCTCAGCTGATTTGTCTCAGCTGTTTTGCTCAGGGCTCTGCTGCTTCCTTGCAAAGAGTCCTGGAGAGATTTTTTTCCCCTTAGTTCTGCTGAAACACGAAACTGAAACTGCTTTGCTGTTGCTGCAACGTTGGAAAATTAGGCAGGCAGAATTCTTTTCTTTTTCCTCACCAAAAAAGGTAGGTGCAAACAATGGGAAATTTAGGGAAAGATTTTAAAACACAAAAGAAAAAAAGCTCTATTTAACTAGGGAATTGTAATAATTGAGATACTATTAATTGTATATTTCTGAAAGCAGAAATGGTTAAGTTGTGGTTTGGAGGAATATATGGGGGAAATTATTATTGGTAAATATAATTAATCGATTTGTAAGAAATTGGATTGCATGGAAATAATTGGAATATTCATGTTCATATTGATTAATATACAAAAAGGTAGTTATATAACTAATTGATTTATATTAAAATGTTGAATTTATATTAAACAACTAATATTACATAATTAACCAATGTGAGGATGGATATAAAAATAGATGACAATGGGAAGGGGTATAATATAGAATAGAAGGGAAAAATTGAATTTGATTAAGATTAGAGATGAGGATGAAGGGTAACATTGGTTTTTTACAAAAATAGATGAGGAATAAATATGGCAAAAAGGAAATATAGAAATTATAAATTTAATTGAAATGACTAAACACTGTTTAAATTTGTGAACCGGCCAAATACTCTGTTCAAAGAAAATACATTGTATGTTTGTATGTGTGTTTCTAATTATTGCTATTTATTCATATTTGTTCTCTTTTATTCTTTAAAGTTTAACAATTCATTCTTTATCTTAATATCTTTATATTTGTTTGGGGTTGGCTTTCTTCCCTTTGATCTTTTTTATTGTACAGCAATCTTTCTCCTCAAACCTACCACCTCTCTCTTTTCTTTCCTTCTTACTTTCTCTTCCTCCCCCTCTTCTTCTCCTCCCTACTTCCTCTTCCTTTCTCCTTCTCCTCCTCTCTTCCTCCCTCTCTTACCCTCCCTCCTACTCTAATTTCCTTCATCCCTCTCTATTGCTGTATCCTTTTATGCATATGGACTACTCAGAGGGCTGAAAAAGTTATTTCTGACTGGTCCTCACACTTTTGACCAGTCCTCGAATTTATGACTGTCCTCACATTTTACGTTTTTGCCCTATCTTGTCACCATGGTGAAGAGAAGCAGTTGTGAAATGAGTGACATGGTTGTTAAGAAAGCTGCACGGGCATAAATGTGAGGATGGTCATAAGTGTGAGGATCGGTCAAAAGTGCGAGGCCCAGTCAGAAATGATTTTTTTCAGCCCTCTGAGTAGTCCCTATGCACATAGCCACGCCCACCCGGTCACATGATGAGCTAGCCACGCCTACACAGTCATGTGACCAGCTAGCCACGCCCACCCAGTCACATGATTGCCAAGCCACACCCCCAACTAAGCCACGCCCACAGAAGCTGTTGTTAAAAAAATTGAATCCCACCACTGGTGGTGGAAACAGAAGCCAATTTGAAGAAGTCAGCAAGTCTATGAGAAAGTTGTCTGTAGAAAAGATATTCTTGACCATGAAATGAAATTGAAAATGATGATTATTGGAAGATTTTTCTGGCCTGACTGTTCCATGTGCAAGAGAAGTCAAAAGGTCCTTTCATTAGGCAAAGTGATCAGCAGCCAAGAACAAGACAGAGAATCCCGAACATTTTGTTCCCAGCTCTTTTTTTTTTTTTTTAGGTGGCTATGCTGCAGATGCCATAGTGATTTATTTATTTCAATTTCAATTTATATAGATGCCCATCTCACTTAAGTGACTCTGGGCACCTCACAAATTAAAATTAAAGAATAATGAGAAACTCATATAAATAATTGGAAACAATTAAAATAACCAAAAAAAACCCTTAAATATCCCATTGCCAGCCATCATGTCCATCCCTTTGCCAATGCTAGGGGAAGAAATTAAGCACCAATCCAATTGCATATGGATACTGCAGGGTCCAATCCACAGTCAGAATAATATCTCAGACACAATTTGGGGCTTCACCTGAAAGGAAATAGTTTTGACAATATGTAAGCACCTGACTCTGGGATATGGGGAAATGAATCCGATCATTGTGACATCGACATAGAATATATGGTTCTATCACAGTTTCTATGGTACTTTTACATATTTCTATCTGCTCAGATTTTAACTATGAGAATTAGTTTGGAGAAATAATTAAGGCACAAAGCTTTCACAAATGAGGAAACTGTGAGTTCTACTCCTACCTTAGGCACAAAGCAAGCTGGGTGACTTTGGGCCAGTCACTCTTTCTCAGCCCTAGAATGAAGAAGGCAATGGCTTGTGACATCTCTGTTTCTTTTTCTTTTTTGCTTGCCAAAAGTCTACTGGGGCTTGCCCAGATATTCACCAGAAGTCGACTTGAAAAACCAAAAATAATGAAGAATTTAACCAAACTCTATCATTCTTTAAACCTTTCGCCTTTTTAAAAGCTATGACGTTAAATACAATTACTCCCATGGGTCTATAATGTATTTTGTAAGGGCTTTTGCTTCTCCTTTCTCCCTTGCAATACAGGGTTGGGCCACTGGAGCATCCGCCTCTAACCTGGTACTTTCCAAAATGCACTAGGAAACTAGAATTCCCAGCATTCTCAGCCAATAAGACTGAAAGTGAAACTGTGTTGCAACATACCTAGAGAGCACTAGGACAGGAAGGTAGGACGTTCACCCACTTTTGGCTCTGATGTTACTTAAATACCGTGTTTCCCTGAAAATAAGACCCTGTCTTATATTTTTTGAGCCCTGAAATAAGCCCTTGGCCTTATTTTCAGGGAGGTCTTATTATTTTGGGGCGCATGGAGGAAACCAGAGAAAATAGCGGGGACCGGCTGCGCATGCATTTAAATATTTTCAGGGAGGGCTTATTTTTTTTGGGGGGGGAGTATTTTAGTGCATGCGCACAAAAGCCCGATTGGGCTTATTATCAGGGGATGTCTTATTTTCGGGGAAACAGGGTATATGTAACCATACAGGACAGGATTCCCATGTAAGACTAAGTGGGAGAACAAATCAGCATGTGCCTAATTTTCAAGGCCAAAGACTTTCTCTTCAGGCAGCCCACATAACGTGGAGGTGGATGATGCTGAGATGCGAGGACACCATTCGGTTAACCATCTGAAGAAACAAAGTGCTAATTTCCCAGATTCCTTAGTCATTTATAACTGCTAATACATAATATGGGGTATATATTTGTGAGTGAGTCATCATTGAGTGCTGTTAAAATGCTAGAGAAAGCAGCAGGGTTTTTCATAGAGCTTTGGTGTTCTTTTTTTCTTCTTCCTCCAGCTAAATTAATCTGGCACCTAGTAGGAGCTAGCAGTACTTAATAATTACATTATCTTTTAAAACTGGAGATACAGCAGAGACAGTAGATGACAGTTAAGGATTCAAAGGTCAGCAAATCCCTGCCCTGGCTGATTAATACCTTTGTCATTTGTGTCCCCCATTCTAAAACTTAATTAAGTGCTAGGCCCTTTTCTGTTTGTATCTTTCAGTTTGTGAAAGGGGTTGTTTGGAACAGTTTTTCTGCACTCCTACTAGAGCTAATCTTCCAGAGTTCAATCTAATGTCCTCTAAATCCAAACCCTGTGAGGTGGATTATGGGCCATCTCACCCCATGGATATCACGGTTAAATGGATAGGGACATCCTGAAATTATAATCTTGACACTTTAAATTGCCTGCTTTCGTACACCTAGAGGTTGGAAATTTATCCTTTGTTGTAAATGATCACGTTATGTCTACGCCTTCCCATGCTCCACATTATTAGTTGCAACAAACATAGCCAATTACGAGCTTTAGCTCAAAAATATTTATTTACTTACTTGCAATAACTGATAATATAAGTCCCCCTGTGACAAGTATCCGATCTCCCACATCTTCCATATCTCTAACCACTGGAGGCTTCAAGGAAGTTCCAGATAGGTGGCATGTCTCCATGAGCCACACAACACCTTCAATGGACACCATTGCTTTCAGGCAGGCATAAAGTCAGAAGTCAATTTCCAAGCCAGTTGTACAGTACTTAGTGTAATGTGGGCACTCTTGTTTAAAAAATAATTTTATTATAATTTTCCCAATGCAGTAAAAATGATAGATGCAAAAGGATAGAAAGTAAAAAAAAAGAATGCAGAAATGAAAAAAGGGGAAATATAGAATTATGCCTTTCACCCTTTTCTCTATCGCATAATTGCCATCATAACCTTTTCCCCATCCTCTTCATGCATTTTAGTCCCCAAATCCTGAAATCATCACTTTGATCTCTAAACAAAAGGTTAACAAAAGAAGACTCTTGATCTATAGCCAATGTCTTGACATATTGCCTAAACGACATTGCCAAATCAAAAGTTAGGCATGGGCTTGTACCACTCTTAGTAGTTTTGCAAAATAGGGTGGTATTCCAGCAGATCTCAACAAGGAGTTTGAGCCAGGAAGCCACACCTGAAATTTCAAAAGCATTACATTTTATAGTTCCCTATCTCAACACCCCCCATGCCCCTCCTACATCGGGTCCAGTGACCGATCACCACTAATCCGTGACGCCTTCAGAGACAACATCATCTCTTTCTCTAATTACATGTTTATCAACACCTCCCCATAACTACCCATACAATATTTTGCAAGCATGGCTCTTTCTTATCTCTATTGCCTTGGCATTAAAGAGTAGGCTTCTTTCTAACGAGCCTCAAACAAAAGATCTATTCTAACACAACATCGTTACATATTGGTATGCTTTCAAGCATGTCTTTTCTCCAACTATCTTAAAGCAGAATAATGTCTAACAAATTTAACAGAGTAGCAGAGCTGGAAGGGATCCTGCAGGTCATCCAGTCCAACCCCCTGCCTGAAAAAATTGAATCTTTACTTATATGCATTTCTAACCTATATACCTACATACCAGTGGTGAAATGTAAAATTTGTTATTACCGGTTCTGTGGGCATGGCTTGGTGGGGGGTAATGTGACTGGGTGGGCATGGTCAACTTTTTTTAAAAAAACTTTTAAAACCATTTTTTTTTCCTACAACCTCTTCAGTTGTAAATTGTCAGAGGCTCTTTTAAAAGCCTCTGACGATCCCAGCTGAGCCGCACGATCATCAGAGGCTTTTTCTTTTTACTTTTAAAAGCATTTAAAGAGGTTGAAGAAAAAATGCTTTCAAAAGTAAAAAAAAAAAGCCTCTGATGATCGCGCGGCTCAGCTGAACATGTGGGGGGGGGCACAGGGATTTTTGCTACCAGTTCTCCGATCCACCCGCCGCCATCGCTACTGGATCGGGCGATCCGGTCCGAACCGGGAGCATTTCACCCCTGCTACATACTATTTTATTTTTGAATTTTCTTATATCGTACACCAGGAAAAGGGAAAGGTTGAGTTAATAGAGTTAACATTAATGAATATATCGGGGGGTTGGGGGGGATATTCTTCTTTATCAGAATATTTTATTAGCAACCCTAGCTCAGTGGTTGCTACCAGTCTGGACAATGCCCAGCCATGTCCCCACTGCATCACTAACCAGGGCATCCCTTTTTTGCCAGCTATTAGAATCACCAGGACATCCTGCCACCTTGGGCATGCTTGCCAAAGCTATTGGAGAGCCTGCTACAAAAGCCAGGCATTGCCCTCCCCAATCCCACTTACTGGAAAAAGAAAAGATTTTGTCTTAGAATTAAAAGAGTTGCTATTTAAATTTTGTATCCAATAATCCTGCACAGTACATCTTTAAATTTCAGTTCATGCCTTGTGGATATTTTTTTTGAATACATAGCTATAATGTCCAATTTGGCAGGAATCCAAACCTCTGCGTGCATTGGGCCTGTGTACATGGTAGGAATCATATTTAATTTCCTACCCGAAATATTTTTAATATATTTTTATTTTGATTGTTTTTGTCCCCTTTGAAGCATT
The DNA here is from genome assembly GCA_022577455.1 of Arizona elegans. NCBI lineage: Eukaryota > Metazoa > Chordata > Lepidosauria > Squamata > Colubridae > Arizona > Arizona elegans. The sequence goes on from JAKOOJ010000001.1 coordinate 176,835,325, forward strand.
TTTTCTCTATATCTGCATCTTGAGTTCCTTAAATGAATTAAAATTACTATTCTGCGCTTCTCAGGGTCTATTCTGCTTCACTTGTGTCTTACTGTTACATATTATCAAACCTATAATTCCAAATTCTTTCATTTTCTTTTAAATAAAAGGGATTAATGCAGCACCATGCATTAGAAAGGCATTATAATATAATGTGTTATAATATATCCTGGATAATGGCATTTCAATATTTTGGGACCTGCATACTCTGCTGAAATGAATTTTGGGTAGGATATACCAGCAGCCACATACGCTAACCTTGATTTCCAAATGCAAGCTAACTAGTAAGAAGAAAAAAGTGGTGGCAGTGTCTTCCCTCTCCAACAATCTATTAAAACTGCAATTTGAATCTTACTCATTGTCTGTGTAAGGTGTAGCTTTTACACATTCATTTCAGCACTTAAGGAAACAAAGGATATCTAGTTACATAGGATTTATGATTCTTCCTCAGGCTTATGGAAAGGTTGCCCCAGCTTCAACTTTTATTTGTAGATTACAGCTGTTACTTCATTATGGGTGTTTCCTTAGAAACTCTTTTAGGGCTACCTCCTAAAATCAGGATCTTCTTAATTGAGCTCAATCTATTTTCTCTGTTTTGGTGAAGGCTCTGAAGAATGATCCTTAGCTAGAGGTATAGCTTGTGTTACAAATGGCTGAGTTCTATAGGACAGGGTACCAATTTTTAGAGACTAGTGGACACATGGAATCTTATTGTGGGTAGCCTTAAAATCATTGCTGTGATGAATATGGTATATGTGTGTGTGTTCCCCACTAATCCCTGAAGTTGCCAGAATAGCCTACCACTTCCTTGCCTGGAAAGTGGACACATTTCCAAACAAAGTGGGGATGCCAATCTCTCTCTTTCGCCAATTTATTTTCTAAGAATGTCTTAGTTCCCAAGTGATGTCCAAAAGCATTCCTGGAAATAAAAGTAAAGCTGGAAACTTGTGCTTTGTATGAGTAGCATGCCATTTTCTTGCTCTTTAATCATATTTGTTCTTTTGAGAGAGTTTGGTAAACTGTTTAGAGAGGGCTGTAAAGCACTGTGAAGTGGTACATAAATCTAAGTGCTATTGTTAGAGTAGTGGCCACAATTGTGGAAACCTTTTGTGAAAAGTATATTTCTGAGGTTTGATGGCTAATAACACCACTTTTTTTTTTTTTTTTTTTGCATTTCAAGATGATCCTTTTCCACTGCTGGAATGACCTGGGAAGGGAGGTGCCAAGGGAGGTGCCAAGGTCATCACAAAAGCCTGAAACCAATGTAACAATACCTAGGATTTTGCATACACCAATAACTTCTGAAATCTAGTGCAGTTTTAAATTTGATAAAGTACTACAAATCTGATAAAAATCATTTCAACATCCCAGAATTCACTAGCTGGTAAGTTTTGTTTTAGAGCTGCATCTGTTAAGATGTTAATCATATAATTCCCTTTATTGGAAACAACTCAGAATATTTTCATTGTCTGTTTTCTCATGATGAAATTTTGCCAGCAGTAAACACGTTCCACATTGTCTGAAACCATGGCAGAATAGAAGCCTCAGCCAATAGCAAAGGGTGTGTGGTGGGGAAAGGGGGCTTAACAACTGGCATAATGTATAGAAATAATCCTTTTCTGGAAAAGGTTTGAACAAATGTCAGTGTATTTGTTCCAATATGTAGGAAGTACCTTTGTTTACTGCCATGCAACTCCAAATAAAAATTGTCTTTAAGTATGAAACACCATTACAGAATTACCACTCCAATGAAGATAAGTAACATAGTACCTATTGTATAGTTATAATTGTACAATAATATACCCCATTTCCCCAAAATAAGACATCCCCTAATAATAAGCCTAATTGGGCTTTTGAGTGCATGGCAATAAGGTCAAGCGCTTAGTTCAAAAAATAATAATAAATAAGACAGGGCCTTATTTTCGGGGAAACACGGTAACAGAATGAAAAAAAATTTAGATTCTGATAAAGTATGCTATCAGATAACGTCCCATGCAGAATTTAAATAACTATATTGGGATCACAGATTTTGGAATGTCAGAATGTAAATGAAGGATGCAATTTTTTTTAAAAAAAAACCCAGAGCAGACAAAAGATGCCCTATGGTTCTTTTGCCATTTCCTTTCCGGTCTCTGAACCATCCAAGTAATGACATCACTGGCTTTGTGCCTTTCTGCAGAGAATGCATTGTATGACATGGGTGTACATTTTCTGGAAACCAGATGTTTTGGTTTGTGTAAATAGCCATTTGTGCTTCCGGGTTTTCATGAACAGCCTACAATATCTGAACATCCTGTGAAGTCACGTTTGTTTCTCACCGGCTTTGATGTTGAGGAAATTAACTAATTCACTGACAAAAAATATTGAAGTAAATAGGATTTTACTTAAACTTGCTCTTTATTCTTCAAGATACTTAAATCTCCTTCAGAAATTATTCTCCTATACTTCAAAGAAGTGAGTGAGATTCAGAGAATCATATTAGAAGTTTCAGGACAATAGTTATATTGACTTGTACTCTAGTTAGCAATTAATAATGGTACAGTAAAAATTTGAATAGAAACTTCTAGATAAAAGAAGCTCATTCATTTAAACACAGATACTATATATTGAACTTTTATAGTTTTAATTATTATACATTTGCAGAAGACTTCCAGATTTATGTATGGAAGCATGTAGCTTGGAATACCGTTGGGAAACTGCATTAATGCATTTCTTTGAATGACATGGCCATCCCCCCTCTGCCCCCCGAAAGGTCTTTTGTCCTTGCTCAGATATTCAGGGTTTGAAATCTGTTCTGTGCTTAGTTTTCCTGCATGCAATTTCCTTCATTTGACTGAAATTCAGCAGCTGCATAAAATTGAAGGCATATTGGCATTTTTTGTTCAAAATGCTCTGGTCCTATATTCATGCTGGTTTCACTCCAAGCCAATTTAAGAAAATCCAGTCTGGACTGAAAAACTTTGGCTACAGCTTTCAAATTATTAATAGTTGGCTTCTAATAGACAACTTTCCTGTAAACTGTGCCCTCCTACTTTGTCCAGAGAGGTATATACTAGCTGGTTTCCTTCCTGGGACTGGCTTTTTCTAGATACATATAGTTATATGTATATATATATATGTATGTGTGTGTATGTCAGAGAGGTGATATTCAGCAGGTTCTGACCAGTTCTGGAGAACCAGTAGTGGAAATTTTGAGTAGTTCGGAGAACTGGTAAATACCACCTCTGACTGACCCTGCCCCCTTCTATTCTCTACCTCCCGAGTCCCAGCTGATCAGGAGGAAATGGAGATTTTGCAGTAACCTTCCCCTGGAGTGGGGAGGAAATGAAAATACAGTATCGTTCCCCTGCCATGCCCACCAAGCAATGCCAAACCCCCCAGCCGCAGAATCGGTAGTAAAAAAATTTGAATCCCGCCACTGGTGTATGTGTATGTAACCTTCCATAAAATTAATTGAATAAAGGGAGATGTTTGAACCAGAGGAAAAAAGGAGGCTGTGGGATATGGAGTCGAATTTGAATCATGTGTTCATAAAATTGTGCAGTCTAGTTGTGCTATGTTACTCAAACATATTTTTTTCCATGTCTTATGTTCTGTGTGAAGTGAAAGATTTTTTATCTATCTTTTCTATAGCTGGATTTCTAATGTGCATGGTTCTTGTACAGGACCAAGATGTAGAATGCATTAAGGCGCTACAAATTATGTTATTATGTTGCACACAGTAGACTTGCCAAGGTTGAAAATTTGGTCTGAAGACCCTTCACCAGCTTTGGTGTCCAATTTTGTTTCTGGTATTAGAGGGGTCCTTCTTCTTTCCATTAATCATTCCATAAGAGCTGTGGTGGCGCAGTGGTTAGAATGCAGTACTGCAGGCTAACTCACTGCTCACTCCAGGAGTTCGATTCTCACCAGCTCAAGGTCAACACAGCCTTCCATCCTTCCGAAGTCAGTAAAATGAGGACCCAGATTGTTGAGGGAAATATGCAAACATCAGTAAACCACTTAGGGCTGTAAAGCACTGTGAAGCGGTATATAAGTTCAAGTGCTATTGTTATTGCTACTCTAAAAATGTAAGTATTTGCATTGGCAGGAGATGGTACCTTGAGTCAATGTGACTCAGGGACCATATATCCTCCAGCCAGCATTGTTTGGATAAAAATAATCAGTCACATAATAGTGAATTCATATAAGTGAGAGCACCCCGTATGTTTATGGCTTTATGGACTGCAATACATTCCTACACACTTACAAACATATACAAAATTATATTGAATTTATATATATCAAGACAAAGCATCAAAATGCAAATACATATAGGCACAACAAGCTGTTTTACTCCCGGTTTGTTTCCAATGCCTTTAGATTATAACTTCTAAACTAGTACAATAGTAGTAATTCTTATCTTGTAAATAAGCAGCTGGTTTAAAACCAAGTAAAAACTGGAGGTGCTGTAGTTGTGATAATTCCTTTCTTCTTCTTCTGAGTTTTCTGTTTCCCTATACTTACTTACTTACTTTTTTCCTAAAAACCTCCAGTGAGATGCAGTTGCATTATTTTTCCAGTCGAGGTAGAAATGTTTCATCCCAACTTTGAAATAGGCCCTAGTATTATACCCATGCTCTAGCACTTAATAATTTTATCCCCTGGTATCCCTAATTTCTTTTAAATATATAAAAACACAACATAGTAAACTACTGTTCTGGCTTTGCATATCATGGTAAGGGATAAACCAAGATATAAATCACCTGGATTAATACATTATGCCCAAACTAAAGAAATCACCTGATGTCTTAATGTGATGTATGAATCTAATTTGGATAACAATGCTGAACCATTCCACAGAATTAAAACATACTTTATCTCATGCACTATTAGGATAACAAGTTCAGGCTCAATGTAGGCAAAATAGAAGGGTTGTTATTTCAGAAATCTACCATATATCTATTAGGATTGTATCATTCCAGACTCTTGATAAGATTGTGCCTCTCCAGAGAGAACAGGCTTGCAATCATGAGTACTCCTGGACCAGTGGTAGGTTGCTCCCGGTTCTGTCCAGTTCTTTAGAACCAGTAGTAAAAGCGGCGGGAGGCTCCGCCCACCCGCCTGGACGTAATAATTGACGATCTGCGCATGTGCAGAAGCGCACGTGCTCCCGTTGTGAGCCGGTAGTAAAGGTAAGTAGAACCCACTCCTGTCTTGGACTCATAGCTCCAGATGCAGGTGGAAGCCATGGTCAGGAGAGCCTTTCAATCTTTGGCTGGTACATCCATTTGAGATCTTACTGTGAACAGGATAAACTAAAGAGAATTACTCATGCCCTTCTCATCTCTTGCATAAATTACTACAATTAACTCTACACAGGACAACCTTTGAAGATCCAGAGTGCAACAAATGATAAGCCTATTGAGCAGTCTCAATATTGCCATGTCACTTCACACTGCTGTTGTGGGAGCTGCACTGGTTGCCAATGTGTTTCCAAATGCAGTTCAAGATGATAGCTGGTAGATTTCAAAGAGCTTGGAAGTTGGGTGCCTAAAGAGACTGCCTTTCCCAGAGATTCTGCCTGTCAAATTCAGATTGCCAGAGAGGGCCCACCAAGAATCCCCATCCCCATCCACCAGCAAGTGAAGCACAAAGGGGATCCAAATGTCAGCTGTTATCTGCAGTAGCACCCCAAGGCAAGGGTGGCTACCACTCCTAGGGTCTTCTGGAAAATGGTTAAAGCCTGGCTTTTCCTGAAGACTCTCAGGGGCGAAGTGTAGAGCCATTCATAGTTATGTATTTGCTATATTCATTTTAATAATTTAATACAAATATCTTCTTCTTCTTCTTCCTCCTCTTCCTCTTCTTCTTCTTCTTCTTCTTCTTCTTCTTCTTCTTCTTCTTCTTCTTCTTCTTCTTCTATTATTATTATTATTATTATTATTATTATTATTATTATTATTTAATCTTTAGTGAGATTCACAGCCTTTGAGGCTGGTTAATAGCTCAGCAGCTCGAGTCCTAACCAAGGACCTAGGAACTGTTAAGGTATCGTCGGAGGATGTAAGCTGTTCTGAGTAAGGTGGTTTTTTGTAGAGTCAAAATGTTCAAGTCCAGCAAATAATAATAATAATAATAATAATAATAATAATAATTGTTATTATTATTATTATTATTATTATTATTATTATTATTATCTCTTTTATTCATTAAACATGAAATTCAGTCAACTGAACATTTAAAAATGTGTCACAAATACAACTGACTGGTACTAATGGTTGATATGGGTTGCTACCAACGTCCTAGGTATCAACCAAGTATCTTCTTAAAATATATGATGTTCTGAGTAGCACAGTTTTTTGCAGTTCCGCTGGTGTTATTGCTGCAATTTCTTGATGTGTTCTGTAAAATTCTTGGACATGGTACCAAGTGCCCCGATGACAATGGGTATCACTGTTACATGTTTCATCCATAGCCTTGTAGTTTCAATGGCCAGGGCGCATTATTTCATGATTTTTTCCAGTTCTTTTTCTTTGATTCTGGCATCTCCTGGTACAGCAATATCAATATCAGCCCTCAACAACCATGATATCTGGTGTGTTATGTTCCAATGACAATTCGTCTATATTCAAAAGTCCCACAAGATCTTCACTGTCTCATTTTCAATAACTTTTTCCACTTTGTGCTCCCATGACTTTTCGGATACAGGTATGTCGTATTTTTTACATAATGATCAGTGGACTAATTTAACCACTCGATCATGTCTAGCTTTGTAATCAGTTTGTGCGATTTTTCTGCACTCACATATTAAGTGTGAAACAGTTTCAACTTTATCGTTGCAAAGTTGGCAGTTTGGATTGTTAGTGGATTTTTGTATCTTCGTTTTCATGGCATTAGTTTGTAGTGATTTTTCTTCAGCAGCAAATATTAAACCTTCCGTTTCTTTCTTGATGGTTCCTCTCTTAAGCCATGCCCATGTCAAGTTGTGTATTACTATTACTATTATTATTATTATTATTATTATTATTATTATTATTATTTCTGTAAGCTGCCTTGAGTTCACAAAAACAGAGGTGGTGGATGAACTCCATCAATAAATATTGACTTCTGCCTATTTTTTTTTAAAAGGATTGTGAACTCCTTTCTCTCACCCTTTTCTTTTTACAATACAGTTACAATTACAATACACAAATATTGTTGTTTTTGAGGGATATAGCAATTCCTTTTTACCAAGAAAACAAACAAGGGAATAAAAAGGTAAAATAACCTGGGATGTTCCTTATTTTCTTGGAGTGTGCATCAGTCAATACTATGCCTTTGTTTATTTACAAAATACGTTGAAAGATAAAAACAGGGAGGAAAGGAAGGAGAAATCAAATCATTGCCACACTTATTGCATTGTCTTCCTCTGTGAGGGAAATAGGTGGTTTCAAAATTTGATGAATAAATATGTAAAATCTTTGACATTTTCTTTTAAAATGAAAATCGGGTACCTGGCATTCTAAGTCACTGGGGGTGATACAGAGTGCCTCCTTTGCTCTTTTCTGAGAGAGCAAAGGACCTTCTAGTTGAAAAGCTATAGCTTCCCAGTTTTAAACAAAGTGTTTTGCATTCCTAATGGGATATGCACCATACAAATATATTATGAACTTTCCTCTGGAGTTCTGGACTGCACATGTTTCACTTTCTTTTCTCTTTTTTGCTACATATATAGTCCCTTTTAGTTACATCATATTACATTGATGGCTAACCTTTTTTTCCGCGGGTGCTGAAAGCACACGCGCGCAAGCGACAACATGCACACATCCATACTGCAATGCCCCCCCTGTGCCCCGCTCCCTGTGCATGCACACGAGACCCCTGTACTCCCCTCGCCCCCTGCACATGTACACGCAACCCCCTGCGCCCGTTTTGGGCCTAGCAGGCCTCCCTGAAGCCTCCTGGAACCAAAAACAGGCTGCAGGGAGGTGGTTCCCCGCCCCCATGCTCATGCGTGCACATCCCCATATGCATGGCAGAGACCCGAAAATCAGCTGGCCGGCAAGAGGCACGTGCACATGCGTGGTAGAGCTGACTTAGGGTGACGGCTCACATGCCCACAGAGATGGCTCCGCATACGACCTGTGGCACGCATGCCGTAGGTTCGCCATCACGGTCATTGCTTCTTTGCCATTCATATTTTCTTACATGTTAGAGTTATATGTAATTGCTGACAGAATTTATTGTTGGCGGTGTACAGATGATCTTTTCCCACACTTAAATTTCATGGCCTCAGTAATTGTAACTCTAGTCCTGGGATTGTTAATTGAAATTAATAATATTATTCTTAGATGTGTTATATCTGAGCATATTTCAGGCAGGTGCTCAGTTGCTGTAAGAATCAACAGAAGGGATACACAATTATTTAATGGCTAGATTCTTTGGTATCCCTTTGCTCTTTTTTTTAAATAAGTAAAGGCATTTTTATTTTATAGGAAGGTTAATTTAACAAGTTCTGTGGAATAATTGGTGGACAGATAATTGCACAAAGGAACTTGTTTTGAATGTGCATCCAGAGATAAAACATAGAATATTAAGTTTTGGGTTAACCTAGGAGATGCTCTGGGAGGCACTGTTGAGCTGCATCAGAATATAGGAATTTATTACATAAATGCATCTTAAGATATTTGTAAGATAATTGCATCTATGTGGATTGTAACTGTGGGGTAGTAGAGGACTGGTTAGCTATGAGAAGCTGGATACAACTTTATCAAAATGTCACTCATCAAAAAGAATAAACAGTATTGGGGGCCCTGATCTTGTACAGTACATTTGTGTGCATTCTTCTTCTTCTTCTTGTGCCATATCTGTCATTGGATGTTGGTGATCATGTTGGCCATCCTATTTTTATCAACAATCACACGAAAAAGTGCTGTTGAGTTTTGTCCAAACCAGTCCCTTAGATTTTGAAGCCATGATGTTCTTCTTCTGCCTGGACCTCATTAGCCTTCAATCTTTCCTTGGAGGATTAAGTGAAGTATGCCATATTTTTCTGGGTGTCATATCACATGTCCAAAATATTCTAACTTCCACTTTTTTATGGTTTTGATGATTTCCCTTGGCTTTCCCAGGCAGCTTATCACCTCTTCATTTCTGATTTTGTCAACCCAGCTTATACAATATATAAAGAGCTGCCTATAAATCCACATTTCAAATGCTTCTAGTCTCTTCAAGTGGCTTTCTGTCAGAGACCAACTCTCCACTCTGTAGAGCAGGACAGAAAAGAAAAGATGTAGCATCTGATAAATATGCATTGGACAGAGCAAACAGATGAGGGATAGGACAATGAATGAAATCTTGTTTGTGGACCTGGCCTAAAACAAACAAACAAACAAACAAATGTTGTAACAGCTTAGGTTGTTTTACAAATAAGGAGGGAAGTTCAAACATCTCAAAGTGATTATTCTGACCATTCTCTTTTTGGACAGATTAGACCAGTTTGATGATTTTAGGTGTAGGTAGGAGTAAGGAAGCTGGCATGCAGTGCTTCATAAATTAGTCTTAATTTTCTCTGCAGAGATGACACAATTAGGATGGATTCCAATTAAAATGGTTGGCCAAGTGGTTAAAATCGTTATTGGCTTGGCAAAGCAAGGAAGAAAGCGGAGCACTGTGGCACATGGTTGACACATGGGAAGATGGTGGGAAATGTTCAGAGTTACTTTAAAAAAAGCAGACAGTGTAGTTAGGAACAGATTCTTAAATTGCAAATCAAAGCAAAGCTATACTGGACTGATTCTGTCTCCTCTGTGGCACAGAGATGCTTACAGAAAATAATCTTCAAAGGAGAGGAGAGAAATCGCTTTACACTTATTCATCTTCACATAATGTGTTGCTGTGAGAGAGATGCTGAACTGTTGTTAGAAGACATAAAACTCAAAGACATCAGTATGTTTCTTGGAAATAATTAAGAAATCAAATAGCACTCAAAAATAAAACTTCAAACACAGACTGGCACAGGCTCAACACATTCAATGTGTACTTATGAGGTCATTATTAAATGCAGCGTGATTGAATGCATGATCATCCCAATATCCCATGCTTCCAACAAAATCTCCAGTCAGAAATTTTCATCCATTTTAGTGCTTCCAGTCCAACTGCATGAGGAACAATACTTTGGCATTTAATCAATCAACTTTCATTCCTCGGGCAATACAAATAATGGTAATCATTAATACTCCGGGGATCTCCGAATGAAAAGGATATTATTTGGAGTAAATGTAGAAAAATTTTAATCGTGAAGCGAATGATTGAGATATAGTTCTCCAATATTGTGTTTTATGTGAAACTATTGTGATTATGTGTATTTGAAAATGAAGAAGTGCTTTAGCTCCTGCTTGAGCACAGCAACTCTGCCATTTGTTAAAGCACCCCTCCTTTTTGTGGCTTTTGTGTGAGCCCCCCCTCCCTTTTTTTTCAGTCTCACATGGAAACCAACAAAAGGAGAGGCTGCTTTAACAAAGAGCCAGAGTGTGCTAGCTTTGTAGAAACATCTGAAGCTCTTCTTAATCATGTTTCCAGTGTACAAAGCCCTAGAAACCACCCTCTTAACTGTTCTCCCTGGCTATGAAAAACAATCACTGCTCTAAAGTACCTTAATGTGGCAGGATTTCATGAATGACCAGTATTTTTATTTTGCTGCATTGGTTTTGTTATAAAAAGGGCACACATTTTAGAACAATACAGAACAGGACAGGTAGTCCTCGACTTACAACAGTTCATTTAGTGACCATTCAGAGTTGCAATGGCATTGAAAACAGTGACTTATGACCATTTTTCACTCTTACAACCTTTGTAGAATCCCCATGATCATGTGATCAAAATTCAGGTGCTTGGCAACTGATTCAAACTTCAGACCGTTTCTGTTTCTCAAGGTCATGTAATCACCTTTTGCAACCTTTTGACAAGTAAGATCAATGGGGAAGCCAGGTTCACTTAACAACCATGTTACCAATTGATCAACTGCAGTGATTCACTTAACAACTATGGCAAGAAAGATTGTAAAACGGTGCAAAATTCACTTAACAAATGTCTCACTTAACAACAGAAATTTTAGGTTCAATTGTAAGTCAAGGACTACCTATAGAAGCCAGAAGAGAGACAAGGCTTATCCACATTGTCTGGATATCCTGTCCCCAGAGTGGGATAGCAACCATTTTAAAGGCAGAAATAGCAGCCTTGACTCACCTCCCTCTCACTGGAAACTCAACCTTCTGAATGTTTTTCTACTGTGGTTTAAAAGGAATCGTTTCCTCTTGAGTTGTCCTGAGTGCTCTTGCCCATTTTGACCAGACCGGGGGTGGTATTCACTTACCTTCGCTATCAGTTCACAAATGCGAGTGCACGTGCCACCTCCGCGCATGCGCAGGGCCTTCTGCGCATGCGCAGAGCATCAAAAACGGGACATGATGTCCAAGTGGATGGGCGGAGCCTCCTGCAGCCACCGCTACGGATTCACCCGAACCAGATAGAACCAGCTGAATACCACTACTGGACCAGACCCCTTTCCTTTGGCTACTTCAAAGTCAAAAGAATGCCTCCTCAATGTAGCCAATGTCTACCATTAGCTCTAGTATATTTTAGACCTTCATCACCTAAATTGTTGCAACAGCACAGTCAATATAACTTTTACTTTGTAAGTCAAAGGTTGCTGATTTGAAATCCAATATCATCATCATCATCATCATCATCATGGACAGTGTCAACTGTCCAGTTGGCAAATCCAGAAAAAGAAACTCCTGGGACATTATTTTTACCAATAGCATAAACTTAACTGATTAAACCACATTGGCACAGAAGAAGCGAAACCAGCTCTGGGGTTTCCCATGCAAAAGCAAGGGTAGTTAATTCCCTCTTTTCCCTATGGGCCACCCACGGTCCAAAACATCCACCAATCACACATATTCATTTTGTTATGGGAAACAGTCTGCAATGCCAGGGCATCTGCTCAGTGTGTCCTTGGGATGCCAGCAATGTCCCAATGGCCTCCTGACCATCGGCTGTTTCAGGCTGCAGGGATTGCCATTGCCTATTGCCCATTCTGATCCCCGCCACCTGGAATGAGTGGAAAATGGGGTGCGTGGAGGCTGAAAACGGAGGCGGCAATAGGCAATGGCAATCCCGCAGCCTGAAACAGCTGATCCTTGGGAGGCTGATCCAACCAACAATCAGCTGCTTGTGCTCATCAGACTGTGCGGAAGCTGAAACTGAAACTGAAACGGGCTGTTTGCTGTTTATTGCAAGGAGGCAAATTGCTGGGAGGCAGAGGCAGATTTTTTTTCTAATCAGGCTGTGCTGAAAATGAAACTGAAACTGAAACAGGCTGTTTGTTGTTTGCTGCAAAGAGGCAAATTGCTAGGAGGCAGAGGCAGATTTTTTTTCTTGTGCTAATCAGGCTGTGCTGAAACTGAAACTGAAACAGGCTGTTTGCTGCAAGGAGGCAAATTGCTGGGAGGCGGAGGCAGATTTTTTTTCTTGTTTTCCTGCCTAAAAAAAGGTAGGTGCGTCTTATACTCCAAAAAATACGGTAGATTGATGTAGTATACCATCCAAACTGATAACAATAAAATCACAATGACCATCAACATTATTTTCTTTCCCTTGTTTTGATGTACATTGTTATATTGATAATATTAAATGTATTAAGAAAGTGGTTAATGAAGTTTATTTTGGGATTTAGGCACAAAGATAGGTTTCCTTATTCAACTTCACATCAAAGCTAAACTCTGACTTTAATCCTGAATCACTGGCCAGCTAATAGGAAATGCCAAGCATAGACATTAAAACAACACCACTATCAAACCTTTGACCTTTTGTGGGAATGTTTTAGTCTTGCTAAGCTGCTTTCTTAAAACACTGTTTTGCTATTGTATTGTATTTTATTCTTCTAGCACAGTTGCTTTTATAAACATCCTAGAAATATTTTTATTAAAGGGCGGGACATACTTCCATCAAATAAATAAACAGACATTCCAGCCAGGACTCACAAGGTCAACAAAGTCGCTTCAGTGACTTGACTATAGCTCACCAAAGAAACTCTACAAAGCAAGGGAGGAATGGCAGCTCATCCAAATGAGGTCGGTTGAGAAGTCCTGAGAAAACACAAGCCTTTAAATGATCCCTCTTTTATCTCCTTAGCTAACAAAACATATTTCTATGTTGAAGGGGAAATTCTATGAACATTAGTCTAAATATTAGTTAGGACTGCACTTTTGGAATCTTTTCAAGGTAGAGTTGGCATACAAAAAAATCCCTGGAAATTTATTCAATGATCAAATTGATGACCTTCTATGTCCTTATTTTTTCTTTTTAACTTCCAGAATAAAATGTTGGCATAACTACTATTTTATGAATGGCAGTACACCATATGTGGAATATCACACAATACAATGATGTTATAGCAAAGTCCTATCCCTCCCAGAGGCAATGTGGAGTGTTGTGGACACCTAATGAGCTATTTCCCCCCAACAAATATAGAGGTGGTGGTTGCCCATCAAGTTCTACTTCCTTGATTATGGAATAGAGAAGAAGCACTGGAGATAGATACCTAATTTTCCACCATAAAATGCTGGGTTTTCTGTCTACTTGGGGTTCATGAGCTCTGGCATTAGACAGAAGAAGTTATAATAGGACTCCAGAGCTATGATTCAGGACTAATTTCTTGTTGGCTGATGATGTTGGCTTTATCTGATTTCCACTAGTCTTGGATGCAACTGCTTTCCTTTATGGTTTAATAATTTTGAATTCCTTGGATAAGGGCTCATATTTCCAGAGATCAAAGCTCCACTCATATATAAGAATTTTAACAGACTAATCCAACATTCTGCTGAAGGGGCATTGGACAGAATAGGTAAGTTGCTCCACTGGTAGGGTAGCTCTTCTCTAAACAGGTCAGCTGAGAAACCTGATCTAGGTTGGCCCAAGATAGCTTCCATCATCTTGGAACTTTGCTAATGGCATGTTCTAAGAATATATCCGGAAAAGCCCTCCCCCCATCTTATTTTCTCTAGATATCCTCAAATGGAGATGCAGAGTTCATCAGATGGATGATCAGCTTGCTTTCAATGGGAGATGAAACAAAATTAACATCTGGATGAAAAGACAAAATGGATCCCTCCAGTTCTCAGTTGTTCTGGCTGAAGCAAAGTAGCAAGATTTAAAAATAAAAAAAAATATGTTGATTCTAAATTTGGGGCAGATTCACTTACTACTGTAAGTTTGAGATTGTCATTATTAGGGTCCTCAGACGAGATGCTTGCAGAACTAGGAAACTGCTTTGTGTCAGATTTTGGATTCTCAGCTTTTGGGGTCTTTTTTTACTAGCCGGGGGTATTATATAAGCAAACTAACCTCTGAGTTCCACACTCTAATTCAACCTTTTTAAAAAAACCAATGTATTCCAAATGTGTTGCTTCATGACTTATCACTGCAGTCAGTGCAATTATCCTAGCTTATAATTGCCGAAGAGTCAGGCACCAACACATCTAGAAAGCCAGGTTGAGGAAGGATGACATAACTATTTCTTGGTTTCAGAGATTGTGATGTTTGCAACCAATCACAAGAATTTTCCCCATTTCAGTAGTATATAATTAACTTTAATATACTGTGTTAATAACTGGAGGCTTGTAATTATCTCTTTGTGACTGTTACTCACTCCACACTCATCCAGAGAATGCGGCTCCAAATCTTGCCAAGGCAGCTTTCTGTGCAGGTCTTTATAAACTGCCCACGTTATGCCCTTCATTGTACTCCTCTCTATGCAGTCTTATTTCTGTAGCAAAAAGGAGTCAGTAATCAGAACACTGTATGGCTTTTTCTTCTCCAACTTTTCTTCTTTCTTTAAATAAACTCAAAAGGATCCACTGCTTTGCTTTCAAGGAAGTTTTCAGGGAGAAATGGCTTAGTAAACATAATGACCAACACACACATATGAGGGGGGAAGGGGAGGAAGAGAATACACCTTACAATTTTCTTGAATTTCCTGGGACTATCACTTTTTTTTCCAAATTGGAATCATAACAAATTCGGCCCTCCAAGAGTCCCATTCCCCAAGAGCTGGACCCAAAGGCCTTTCACATTATCTTTTGTGCCACCCCCAGTTAGTTCTAACTGCTCCTCTGGAGAGAGGAACTACCGTAGCTTCACCTCAATTTATTTGAAAGTGCACCTGTCCTGGACCTTTCCTTGAAACACAGGAGTTTGTGGACAGGTTTTCTATTGGCTTTGCTTTGTTGCTTTATCATGCAATGCAACATCAGGGAGTGAGAGCAGTCATGTCAGCAAAGGAAACATTACCTTCCCTACCAGTTCGCAAATGTGAGCACGCGTGTGCACTTAGCTCGCATGCGCTACCTCTGCGCATGCACACAGCCTTCTGCACATGCACAGTAGTCACACATAAGTCAGGGCGGGTGACCAGAGCCTCCTGCAGTCGCCGGTACAGGTTCGCGCGATTCGGAGAGAACCGGCTGAATCCCACCACTGCTTTCTTCTCACTTTCTCAATGTCTGTACTGGAGGGTAAAACTGCCTGAGTTTGTTTCTTGTCTCTTCTTATAAGCAACATGGGCTGCTCATCCTTCCATTCAGCTCCTGGGCTCAGGGAATCAGTTCTTTGTCCTCCCTCACTCTTTGCACTATAATGCAATCTGCAACAAGTCAGAGCTATTGTAAAAAAAAAATGCTTGATTGCAAAAATGCTGTCAGCAGAGTCATTTGTAGGATGGATTGAGGTGGTGGTGGGGAAATAACAAAAGTAACTTGGCATCATGGTGACACAAGGTTTGCCCCTTATATACATGTGTTATGACTTAGCATGCACTTACAAAAGAAGTGGAACTTGTATTTACATTGTGTGATGCTGCTTTGGTTATTTGGATTAAAACCTCCAGTACTGCAGATGTCTTTTCTTCCCTAAGTGGAAAAGTAAGGTTCTATACTTAGGCAAGAAAAAACAAAACCACAGAAATAGAATAGGTGGAATCTGGTTCAATAGCAGCCACTGTGAGAAGGATCAGGAAGATCTAGTAGACAACCAGTTAAATATGAGCCAGCAGTATGCTGTAGCCAACAAAAAAACCCAATACAATCTAGGCTGCATTAACAGAGGGATAGAATCAAGATCATGAAGTGTTAGTACTGCTTTATAGTGTCTTGGAAGACGACAATTGAAATATTGCATCCAGTTTTGGTTGCCACAATATAAAAAAGACATTGAGACTCAGGAAAGAGGGTAGAGAAGAGCAACAAAGATGATTAGGAGACTGGAGGCTAAAACATATGGAAGGAACTGTGCAGTTGCACAGTTGCAGGAACTGTGTATGTCTAGTTTAATGAAAAGAAGGACTAGGGGAGACATGATAGCAGTGTTCCAGGGGCTTTCACAAAGAAGAGGGAGTCAAGCTATTCTCCAAAGCACCTGAGGGCAGGACAAGAAGCAATGGGTGGAAACTAATCAAGGAGAGAAGCAATCTAGAACTAAGGAGAAATTTCCTGACAGTGAGAACAATTAACCAGCAGGATGCTTTCAGTTTGCTCTCAGAAGTTGTAGTTGCTCCACTTGGAGGTTTTTAAGAAAAGACTGGACAGCCATTGGTCCAGAATAGTATAGGGTCTTCTGCTTGAGCAGGGAGTTAGACTAGAAGACCTCCAATGTCTCTTCCAACTCTGTTATTCTGTCTCTCCTACCATGCTATTTTTCTGGCATCTCACCTTAATTGAGATGTTTGAGTAGCAAGAGGAATAATAGTGTATTTTCTGGCTTCCCCTAAAACCGTGATGGTGAACCTATGGCACGCGTGCCACAGGTGGCACATGGAGTCATATCTGTGGGCATGCGAGCGTTGCTCAAGCTCAGCTCCAGTGCGCATGTGTGCGCTGGCCATCTGATTTTCAGGCATTCTGGGCCCACCGGAAGTTGGGAAACGGGCAGTTTCCGGCCTCAGGAGGGCTTCCAGGGGTGTGGGGAAGACCATTTTCACCTTCCCCGGGTTCCTAGAAAGCCTCTGGAGCTTGGGGAGGGCAAAAAAGCAGGTCTACTGGGCCCACTGTACCATTGTGTGCCAAAAGTGGGGGCAGCGCAGGGGGGTCGTGCGCATGCACGGGGGGGTGGGTGGGGCACATTGAATTATGGGTGTGGGCACACACATGCACGACCCCCACTTTTGGCACGCGATGTCAAAAAGTTTAGCCATCACTGCCCTATAATGTGTGCTGTTTCTCTTTTTGCAATAGCTAAATACAACATATACTGAAAACATGGTAGTGCCTTCTAGTGTAAAAATAAAAAATAACTGTAATGAAAACAATTGTCACTTATGTCACTTCAGTGGTGGTGGGGAGATAGTATGAAGAAACTGTAAGTCATTAGTAAGGAAGAGGCCTGAATCAGTTTTGTTTTGTTTTGTTTTTTTGTTTTGTTTTGAATTCCCCTTTTGGTCTCCATTGGAGGAGAACTGATTGGTTCCTGGAGTTTCTTATCTGCTTTCAGTGATTTGAGTCCATAGAAGTGTTTTCAAAGTTTAGTGAAAGACTGACTGTGTATGTGTAAACAGAATGGATTGAGCCAGAAAAGCTTCTCTTTTGAGTATTTTTATATTGTTCCTCCTAGATTTTGTTTTTATTTTTATTCTTCCCTCTTCTTGGGTTTTTTCCAGGAATGCATATTTGATGCTTCTAATATAAGCAGAGGATTTACTTTTCTTATTCCCATTGTATGAAGAGTGAACTTTTAAAAGCCAATTAGGGATGATGGAATTTAACCACCCCTGGGGGAAATTGCCCCTTATCAGCACTTCAGAGCTGGCCATTCCCTCTGCATCCAGGACCTCAGGAGTGGATCATTTACATCAACAGTAGAGCAGAATAGAGGGATTTGGGAGTATGCCTTCCTGGATAGAAATCTGATGGATGATGGATGCAGAAGCAGAAGAGAGGGGTTTGGAGAAAAGTCTGACTCTTTTTTTTTTTTTTTGTATTTGTTGCAAATATATTCAATGCAAGACTGTGCCAAATGGGGATCGCTGCCACTACCCACCTGTACCCCATGACACCGTGAGGGTGGTGTGAGCCTTGACTCAGCTTCTACTCCAGGAAAAATAAACACTGTGAAGACCATTTTGTAGGGTTTCATTGGAGCTGTGCAACCAGCATTTTTCCCCAGATGGCTGCTTTGTCCCATCTGCTTCCCTCCCTCACGGAGCCAAGATATTGTGCTGCCTTCCCACCATGCTATCTTCCTTCCCTCCTGGTGTCACAACAGATGATTTTGCTACACCTCTTCTTTCACCTTACCACAGAAAGTAAAGACTGTGAGAAAAGAATGCAGGCAGGATTGGGAAGTTGGGTAAACTACCTTTTGAAATGCTCTCCCAGTTGATCAGCTGGAGAAAGCATTGACCTGCTACAGAGGAGAATGGAGCACAGCAACCAAGTTACCAATGTGGATATGAAGGATATAAAGTAGAAATGCCCAGATGTTGCCTCTGTTACAGAAAGTGATATAAGAAGGTTGCAACAGCCCTATCCAATTCCAAGGCGAAAAGATCACTGCACTCAATTGAACTAGGTATGCATAAGATTGCACTTTATAAATAGTAATTTATCCAAAACATTCGATGGACAAACATGTAAAATAGATGCTTTTGCATTGGCCAAAGGAATGTAGAGAAGGCATGATCCACGTAAGAAAACTGCACTCTCAAATATACTTCCCTGGGAATATGTCATACTGGACGAGTCTCACTTCTGGAAAGGATGGAGAGCAGCATATTTTTCAACTGATGTCCAAGCTTACTTCTGAATAAATCTTCAGAAAAAAAAATTTATGCAGTTGATGCCTGTGTACATTTTACATTTTTTTTCCTTCATCCACGTTGACTTTGGTTCCATCCAAACTGGAATGTGGTCTTCGAAACCTGTCCTGCAATTGGATGTGAAAGTTTTTCTACTCCTGGTAACATCATGACGATCATAATTTTTTAAAAATTTCTTCTTTGGTTCAACTCAACCTGTATATAAATATTCTCCCTTTGTGCCTTGAGAGGCAGAATACTTATGTGGGGATGAGACAGAAGAAAATTCTGCTTTTTGTGCACAATTGAAATATCCAACTCCTTTTTTAACATTTTGAAATGTTGGGCAGTGTAGAATAAAGCATTAGAATCGTTTCACAGTTGACTGAAAAAGCACTAATATATGAGAACTACTAGAGAGTATGAACAGAAAACATGGAAGTGATTATGATGGAACATAATGTGTAGAAAATTCAATATAAAAGTATGCCATGTAAGATACAGTTGTCAAAAGTTCATAGATTTCAGTCTTACAATGGAGAATAAGGAAACAGAATATAATAATTAAACAATTGCCTGCTATCAAGTTGAACCTCAGTTGAATTCTCAATGACTAGTATCTCAAAGACCAATGAGACCCATTGCATATGAGATGCATTGCATATTAGTCATTGTTTCTTGTGCTGTGCTTTGGGACATGAGGAAGCTGAGAGACAGGGAGACATAGTTGACTTGGGTTAGAACAGGGGTTCTCAATCTTGGCAACTTTAAGACGTGTGGGCTTCAGCCCCCAGAGTTGGCTGGCTGGGAAATTCTGGGAGTTGAAGTCCACATGTCTTAAAGTTGCCAAGATTGGGAACCCCTGGGTTAGAGAAAGTTTGCAAAAAGTGGGTGGCAAAAAGTGACAATGTTTCAAGTTGGGTGGCTTACTGTCTGTGGGAGCAATGTAGATAACTTTAGTATTTAGCAATCAGATACCTTCCCCACACATTCACATAAAATGATCTTCTTCAGTACCAATTAGTTTGTTCAAAAGAACTACAGATGTGAATAAGAATATTCTATTTCACATTTGGTTAATGTTTCACTAGAGAGTATCCTTTGTATAAACTATTTGTGACAGATATCACATTGCCCACAAGGTGGTGCTACAGGTGTTTCCAAAAACATTTCCCTACTCTGAAAAGCAGGCAGAGAAAAATAGCCTAGGAACCGAAAGAGTCTGTTCTCTAAACCAGGCTTTACCCTGAGGAACCTATGTCAAAAAAAGCCAGGTATTCCATGTGTGTGTTTGTTTGCTAAGCGTGTAACCTCCGCCTTTCCTGGCCTTTATGTGGCTTTTTCACTTTGTGAGTAAACCTAGAAATAGCTTACTTCAACAAGCTGTCAGCAGACCTAAAGCAATTCAAGCATTTTCTCATCCCACTGGGGAAATTGGAGCGTAAAGAGGAGTGAGTCAGATTGTTTTAATACAAATTAGCCTCCATTCCATTATGTCATCACAGAGTTAAACAGTAAGAAGGGCTCATTTCTGCTTCTTGGTTTTCAAAGATCAGAATTGTGCAAGGAATGATACTCCCTGGGATACTTGATGGAAGTAAAAAGTGGATTTCAAAGAAACAGGATAGAGAGAGCATTGATGCCTTTGAACTTTGGGGTTGGAAAAGACTCCTGAATGTACAATGGGAGAAAGAAAGGGAGGGAGGGAGGAAGGTCAACACAGAGCTTTTTCTTGTGGCACAAATGACCAGATTCAAATTATCCTACTTATTAGGATAGCTCTCTGGAGAAGGCTTTCATGCTGGCAAAAGTGGAAGGGAAGAGAAGAAGCAAGGTGAGTGGATTCAGTTATAGTATTGATGATTGCACCACTGGAAGAGCTGAAGGACCAGGTTAGGGAAGGATCATCATAAAGAAAAATCTATCAATGTGGTTGCTAGGAGTCAACACTGACACGGTAGTACCTAATTAATCAACCAGCCAATCTGAGTCTAAAACAGTTTATTAACTCTAAGATTCTATACTTGAGTCTAAACTCCAAATAGAATCATTCCAAGCTTCATTATATTTTGTTATATGCACACAAAGTCCTGATCTGGACCAGAATTACAGAGTAATAAGAAGAGCCAATGCCTTCTCAGCATTTCCCCTTCCTCTTCTAGGAATTTTCACTGGTGCCAATAGGAACCTAGAGAGAAAGAGAGAAATTTCAGAAAGCATATGACTCAACAGGATGGTTTCTACTTGCTCTTTAATGCATGTTGATGCTAGAACAGTTCAGAATCCCACTATGCTTACTTTCAGATTACATATGACACTACATATTAACCCAAGTTTTTTTTAATCTAACCCCAGACAAGTAATGCATATGAAAATAGTGTATTCCGTGTCAGGGTTAAACTACAGTACGTATATCAAATGCATTCAGTCTAGCTGCCCTCTGATGTTTGATTTTGGCAATTAATGTGTGTGGAGGCCTAAGCTTGTTTGAAAGTTAAGGTATAAAATTGATAGCTACAGGTAATCCTTGATTTACAACAGTTCATTTAGGGACTGTTCAAAGTTACACAGCACTGAAAAAGGTGATTTATGACCGCTTTTCATACTTACAACCATTGCAACATCCCCGTGGTCACGTGATCAGAATTCAAACACTTTGCATCGGATTCATATTTATGACCGTTGCAGTGTCCCCAGGTCATGTGATCCAGTTTTGCGACCTTCTGACAAGTAAAGATAATGGTGAAGCCAGATTCACTTAAGAGCTGTGTTACTAACTCAGCAACTGCAGTGATTCACTTAACAATGGTGGCAAGAAATAGGGCAAAACTCACTTAACAACCGAAAGTTTGGGCTCAATTGTAGTCATAAGTTGAGGACTACCTGTATTTGCTTCACACAAACTCTGTTTTCTCTTCAGATCATATAAATCATACTTGCTTCACAAAAAATATACACAACAGAGCCAGGAGGCTACTTGTTGTTTTTGAAGCAAGCAGCTGTCGAGAGAGCTTGAAGCTTTACCGTCCACAGTGGATCCCTACAAGAGGTTGCAATGCAAACACCCCTTAGGTTAACTGCAGGGTAACTTGCCAGAAACCAGGTAGTATCTGTAGCTGTACTGTAGTTTTACAGGTCTAGACAGAATTTTGCCCCGTGGTTGCCAGACTTAGAAATTGGAAAGCTAGAGGGTGGGGAAGAGACCAGTTTTATAACAGGCAGTGTTCATGGACACTAAATATCACTGATTGCCTGCAGTGATGAGATTTTAAGCAGCAGCAGGAAATGGACCCAGCACAATGGAAAGTATCCTATGACAAAGTAGAGTGATCTGCAGCAAGATTTTATTTTATTTTGTTTTCCATTTGCATCAGAAGCCACATCTGACACTGCCCTGAGACATCTTATCATTTTATTTGGCATATAAAACTAACATGAATCTTTCTGTTTTAGCTTCAAAATTTCTGGAAGTTTCTGAACCAGGAAAACTTAAGAAGAAAAAGAAATGGCAGAAAAGAGAACAAAAATCATGAATCTATTACAAGTAGCAATAGCACTTAGACTTATATACTGCTTCACAGTGCTTTACAGCCCTCTCTAAGTGGTTTACAGAGTCAGCATATAGCCCCCAATAATCTTGATCCTCATTTTACCAACCTCAAAGGATGGAAGGCTGAGTCAACCTTGAGCCTGGTGAGATTCAAACTGCCAAACTGCTGGCAGCCGGCAGTCAGCAGAAGTAGCCTGCAGTACTACATTCTAACCACTGCATCACCATGGCTCAAGTATCTGTAGGTATGTTATTTATTGTACAGATAGTCCTTGATTTATGACCGTAATGGAGCTCGGAATTTCTATCATAAATCATGACAATCATAAGCAAATCCATTCATTCCTATGGATATTTTTTGCCAGAAACTGGTCAAAAAGTGTGGAAACAACAAAAAATGTAAATTGTAGTCATGTGATCACAGAACACTGAAACTGGCCATAAAGATGAGCCAATTGCCAAGAGCCCCTAATGCTGTCATGTGACTATGGGAAGAGGGTGCTGCCAGGAACTCTGGACCTGGTTGTGAGTTTTTTTGGGGTATGTGTGTCTGTTGTAACTTTGAATGGTTGACAAGTGACCAATTATTAAGCAAAGACTATCTGTATTTCTACACAGCCTATCCAAGGCTCAGGACAGCTCATAGAAAAACAAATGACAAACATAAAATTAAACAGAATGACTACAACATCATTAGACAATACATTTGAAAATAATTTAAATTTTGGAATAGGTGGAACAATTACATTTTGTGCTGCTTGACCCATAAAGATTCTTCAACATTTGTATATTATCTTCTGGGTTACCTTCAATCCTAATGGCAGTCTGTACTGAGGAGAAAATTAACTGCAGAAATCAAATAGATGGGGAGGACGAATAATAAAGGCCTGTCACTAGTGTCCTAAGATCACAGTACAAACTGAGTGGGCATAGACAGTCCTGACACATGTTGAATTTTATACCCCTCTATGAGTAAGTGCAGTGCTGTCAGTTAAAAGGAAGACCGTGCCTTGGCATTTGTGTGGATGTGTTTAGACCACCTGTCACTGGTCCTTAAATCAGTTGTCTTTGATTTATGGTCTTTGACTGATTTAGGTGGTATTTGCCTGTTCTCCAAACTACTCAAACCGTTACTGGTTCTCCAGAACCTGTCAGAATCTGCTGAATAGCAACCCTGATGCTGAAGCTGATAAATAAGGCCCTTCTTCTCACTGATGTTACATAATTATCCATTATCAGTGCTAGATTCAGAGGTTCCACAGACTTTAAGCCTGATCCTTGAGAGGGAATGCAACCCCATCCAAAATAATCTTGCCTCTTGAATCCTAAAGTCCAAATCCTTGAAGTCATTAATGACTCCATCTTCTCTGGGTTGAATTTTAGTTTTTTTCCCTCCCACATTCCATCCCTTACAGGCCAGAGATATTTAGAGACCTTTGAGATGTCCAACCCTGAGCTGAGGGGAATGAAATACAGCTGAGTATGATCAGCACTTTTGAACGTTTGCTCACTTTTGACTAGTTCCAAATTTTTGATGTTTGCTTCATTTAGTTTCTGCTTCCTGGGAGAAACTCCTTCCTTTGAAGTAGTTGGCTCAACACAAATCAGTTTCCCAGTTAGAAAAATAATTAACAACCTACATGCCTCAACATCTCAGATGATTTTTTTTTCTAGAGCTCATTTTGAACAACTGGACTCCATGGTAAGACATGGGAAGTTTCATGGAATTTCATTTGGGAGAAAGACTGCATTTGTGGAGCACCAGTCATTGAAGACGTTGGACCATTCTTTTTTTACTGTAAACTGTACTGTGCAGAAAAGGCTGCTAACTTTGGCTCTTCTTTAAAAATAAAACAGTGGGGGGCATTGAGGAGGAACTGTCATATCACTAGTAAGTCTGCACTTTTTATTTCAAAGGCAATTTCAGAGAGGACAGAATATTTAGATCAGATCAGGGTTAACTTTAGAGATGACAATTTCATAAGTTCATTGCTTTCTTTTTATCTTTTTATTTAAAGGTGCTGGTCACCACCTTTAAAGCGCTCCATGGCCCGGGTACCTTCGAGACCGACTTCTGCCACCAATAGCCTCCCACTGGCCAGTCCGCTCCCACAGAGAGGGTCTCTTCAGGGTGCCATTGGCCAAGTTATGTCGGTTGGCGACACCCAGGGGGAGGGCCTTCTCTGTGGGAGCCCCTGCCCTGTGGAATGAACTGCCCCCGGAAATGCGTAAGATCTCCGACCTCCGTGTATTTCGCTGTGCCCTCAAGACCCTGCTGTTCTGCCAGGCCGGGCTATCAATGTAATGATTTTAAATTGGGTGTTTTAAATTTTTGGGGTTTTAAATCTGAGCCGAAATTATTTAATAATTTTAATTATTTTTAATTGATGTCTGTCTTTGTGCTTTTAATAGGCTGTACACCACCCTGAGTCCTTTGGGAGAAGGGCGGTATAGAAATAAAATTATTTACTTATTTATTTATTATTTATCCATTTATATTTTTGTATCAGATTTATATATTTGATATGGTTAAATGACTTAATAAAGATTCTATTCTATTCTGTTCTATTCTATTCTATTCCATTCCATTCCATTCCATTCTATTCTATTCTATTCTATTCCATTCCATTCCATTCCATTCCATTCCATTCCATCCCATCCCATCCCATCCCATCCCATCCCGGGGTGGGTTCTACTTACCTTTACTACTGGTTCGCAATGGGAGCACACACACACGCTTCTGCGCATGTGCAGATCATCAATTATGACATCCAGGTGGGTGGGTGGAGCCTCCTACCAATTTTACTACCGGTTCTAAAGAACCAGACAGAACCAGGAGCAACCCACCACTGATCCCATCCCTTCATGGACCCTTTAGAATACACATATAGATTATCTTTAATTGGCTTGCTCTGAGCTCAAAATATAATAGACTAGTTATATCTTCTGCCACTATTATATCAATAGGATAGTTGTGGTATATTGCTTTTAATCCTTTTGCGCCAAATGTATACTACAGGACAACCCAAATCTTAAAATTGATTAAAAATCTGTTATATGGAAGATCTGTATGGATGCTGGAATGTTTACTTTAGATTAATTTATTGAATGAGTCTTTAGCATTTTCTAGTTTAAAAGATAAAATACTATTTAGCCATTGCCACCCACTGGCAAGATTTACAATTACAACATTGGTTTGGACTAGTAACCTAATCAGGTTCAGAAACACCCTATTTTATTGGGAGGGATAACTGAACCTAACAAAATGAAAAAGCTCACATTTAGTCTTTATAAATATTATAACTAATGCATCAATTCAATAAACAGACCTTACAAAATAAAAAGCTTACACTTAAGTCTTTATAAATATTATAACTAATACATCAATTCAATATGCAGATTTTAAACACTGAATGGAATAAGGAATTGGAGATTCCCAATTTGTCCAAACTATGGGAAACTGTCAAAATCTGCATCAAAAGATTTAATTATATCTTAGACTATGACTTATTAAACCAACAAACACCTCCTTCCCCCAATATTTTGCACTTACTGAATTTCATCACAGTAGTACAGAAGAGGAATAAGTAAAATATTATGTTGTTAGAGAAGCCATGAAAACAGTGGTTTATTGAAAGTGTTTGTCCTAAAATTGTTACATTTGAGAAGAACTCATTAAATATACAGAGTTCAGAAAGGGTTTAATATTTTCATCATGCATAGCCTTTTGAACTGCATATTTCATGACAATCAAATAGTGGCTAATGGGAATGAATTCTATGCACCCTTCATTCTTTTTGTTAAAAGCCTAGTCAACCATCAACCTTGGATAGATAAATTTCAGTCAGTCAGTTCCTGGAATGACTTCAGAACAAGTTGCTTGGATATGTGGATTATGCATAGTTGATTATAATGAAACATGGTAATCTTTTTCTGAAACTATTTGGCAAATAAACAATATGCACCTATAGGTGGGTTTTGATCTCTTTTTACTTTTTTAATTGTTTTCTTTTTTTCTTTGTTTTTTTGTTCTGTTTAAACAGAATATCAGCACACATGATAAATAGCTCAAAATGTACAAATGATTTTTACCAGTGGCTTTATATCAGGGGTCTCAAACTCAAGGCCTGCGGGCTTGATTCAACCCATGGGGTGCTTAGATCCGGCTCACTGGGCCACCCTGGAAACAGCGAAGGACTGACCCATGGTGCCTCTTTCAGCAAAAATAGAGGTCGTGAGTGCCATGTGCAGCCCTCCCGGACTCCGTTTCGCTGGCAGAGGGTTGCAGGAGGCCATCGCGGCCGGAAATGGAGGTCACAAGGGCCACCTGCGAGCCCTCCCAGGCTCCATTTTTGCTAGCAGAGGTTTGCAAGAGGTCCTTGCGGCTGAAAATGGAGCTCGGGAACCCGTTTTCACTGGCAGAGTGCTAGGGCTACCACAGGTGCCCCAACACAAGTGACATTGAGCTGCACCCCCCCAGGTCAAGCACAACCCTGATGTGGCCCTCAATAAAATTGTGTTTTACATTCCTGCTTTATATATATTATATATTTTATATTTTATTAAATTTCTATACCGCTCTTCTCCCGAAGGACTCAGGGCGGTGAACAGCCAGAAGATAAAACACAGAGATACAAAAATTTAAAATAGATTAAAAACGAATTAAATAATTTGGCTGAATTTAAAATATCCCATAATTTAAACCTATTAAAATTTGTATTTAAAATTTATATTTAAAAGGGGAGAAGATTTAGGCCAGGCCAGCTTGATGAAATAAAAACGTTTTAAGCGCGCGACGGAAGGTGCGCAGATCCGGGATCCTCCGTATCTGGGTTAAATAACCCAGAAGATAAGTTAAAATATTGAAGAATCTATAGGATGACTCTTTATGATCCATAGGGTGATTCTTAATGGATCAAGCAAAAGTTTCCTCATATCATTTTTTGTTTAATCTAATGTATTGTAGATACAATTAGCCATAGGGTGAGGTAGTGCATCACTATATAATTGTAGAAAAAAAGATTAGTAAAAACATAACCTATAATTTATTTCATTTCAACAGGGGTGGGGCTCCTACAACTTTGCCCAGCTCAGTACAGGTACAACTACAACCTGTTCCATAGCCAGATTACAAAGGAGCATAGCCACAAAAATGTAAACAGTTGACTAAATTTATTCCTTCAGCCAAATTTTAAAAAACAAATCTGTTAACCCTTTTGGAGGGCCTTTCTTGACTGTACTTACCTATCATTTTTAAAAGGATTTTTTTTTTCATTTTTCAGATCAAATTTTTAGAAAGGGTTCCCTGTGTAGGCATGCAAATAGGAGCAACAAAGAAGACCTGTACTGAATACATTGTTTAGAGAGCAACTTGGATTAAAATACTTGCACCCCTTTTTACCACCAGTACTCAGTGCAATGAGAGCAATTTTGTAATTTAATTTATCATCTTTATATACAGTATCTATTTGGGAGATATTTTCCCCAAGAAGAATGTAGTAATATTCACTAATATTCATAATGAATAAATACATTGAAAGATTTTTCCTAATGGCCACCTTATCAGCCTGATCAAAGGGCAATCAAAAACCAGATCATTTTTGATGTAGTTGGGAAGCCAGTGATCCAGTTTCTGCTTGGCGGTGATCAGCTCTCCTTTGGGAAAATCTAGCGGGTTTCTAGTAGCTCAAAGGAGCTGCATATTGTGCCCAGAAGTTGCTCTCTTGTGCATGAGATTTTAATCTGCAACATACTAATTACAGCTCTGCTGAAATATCTTAATCAGATATACCTCCACTTGAGTGTCATAACATTCATTTTAAGAATGTTGTTTATTTATTTGGGAATATTAATTCTTTGTATGTTGAAGTAATGATACTATGAATAAATGTTTATAAAACCTTGTAAAAATACTCTACAAAATTACCAGAAATACAGAAAAAGTAAGCCTTTGGGCTTAGTACAGCTCTTATTGCTGCTTTCACAACATCCTACTTGCCTTCTCTCTAGGGTTCCCAAGTAGGCAGTACACATGGGAACAGTCTTGATGAACACCATGGAGGCAGGCACATAAGTAGCGCGTTCATTTGCTAATTTGATTTCTCTCATATAAAAGGGAATTCATATTTCTAAATGTAAAACGATTTTAGATAACTCACACTTGCAAATTTTAGCCATTTATGTTAGAGGGCAGAAAGGCAGATTTTTTTCCTCCCCACTGTCTGAAATAATTAATACAAGATTAGCTTTGTATTAATCTGCTCTCACTGGCATCCTTTCCAGCTATGGTTTTCTTAATTATCCTGTTAATAGTAAAGATTGTACGTAGTCTGTTTTAAAAAGACACTGTTAATTACAACCCAGTACAAGTAGGCCACCTTAATGATTATCCTGTTTAGTGCCCATTCAAAGTTATAACAGCACTGAAAACGTACCATAACCGTTTGCATTTATGATCATCGTAGTGTCTCCAAGGTCACATGATTGAAGTTTCGGTACCTTGTAACTGGCTGGTATTTACAGCCATCAGTGTCCCTCAGTAATGCAATTCTGACAATGGAGAAGTTGGCAGTATTATTGCAAGCTGTGCTCACATGAAACCTTAACATAGATGGATGATTCACTTAATGACTATGGCAGAATTGAGGTCCTACATCTATATGGTGTTTGGCTTAGCAACAGCATTGCTTAGTGCTGGTCCCACTTGTGGTCATTTAGTGAGAGTTTCTTGTATCATTTGATTTAAATATGGTTTTCTTAGTATCGTGCTAAATAATATAAGCAGAATGTGAAAGGCTGTACAAAATGAATAAAACAATAATAGCAAAAAGAGAGTAAGTCTAGTATAGTTGAAGTGTAGATCAGAAACCAAGAGATTGTGACATCTAGTCCCACTTTAGGAATGAAGCCAGAAGGCACAAAGCCATCTGAATGACCTTGGGCCAGTCACTCTCTCAAATCACTTCCAAAAAATTCTTGCACAGAGAACTGTAAAGACCTCTACAGTCACCAGGAGTCAATACTGACTTGAAGCAATCGATCGATCAATCAATCAAGCAAGCAAGCAAGCCATCCAGCCATCCATCCAGCCAAACTGGAGGAAGTTCAAGAGTAGAATGATGGAAATTGGGTTATAGGAGAGCTTATTTTTATATTAAAGCATAAATAGACACATCACGTGAAATTTAAAGTAAAGTTGAAGAATTGAAGAGAAGTATTAAGGCTTCATCTGCAGAATGTATGTGTAGCTGAAGATGGCCCTCCATTGTTATGCTTTATATTTTGTGGCGTTTCTTGTTTGTTGAGCTATCTACACATGGCTATAATAATTGCTGACAGCAAATATAAAATATTATGAAGTGTTGTTAATGAAAAACTAAATTAAATTGAGAAGTGCAATGCTTTGTGGGGGCGGAGAAGAAATAGCTACCATGGATATTTCTATGGATATGAAAAATAATCAAAGGAGCAAATTCTGGCCCAAAAGGCAATGGCGCCCACTGTAAATCACTGTTGCATTTACTTCCAGAAGGCTACCACATACAATTCAAGGTGCTGGTAATCACCCATAAATCCCTTCATGATGCATGTTGGACTGCCTGTTCCAATGATTTCTGGGCCTCCCACCAGATCTGACAGAATGAGCATGCTCTGGGTCTCCTGTATGAAGAAGCAGTGTCATCTAATGGTACCAGGAGATGGGCTCTCTGTAGTGAAGCATCTGCCCAATGGAACAATATTTCCCCTGAGATGTGGATGGCCTGCATCCTGTTGGCCTTCCATAAAGTTTTACAGATCTGGACCAGTATTTCCACCAAGTTTTGGGCTATAAGATTTAGGGATCTGATCCATAGGATCATTTGTATTGGAGTTCTGAATCTGATCTCAAGAGCATGGCATTGATTGGTTGTTGTTATTTATTAATGTGCCAAGATGAGTAGCCATACAAATATTTTCAATGGATAGAGAAGGGTTTTTTTTTTGATGAGCAGCCGAATGTATCCACAAGATGAAAAGTTGAAGAAAAAGCTGCTACTAAGAGGAAAAAGAGTATATTAGAATTAATAGGACCCACCAAATTATGGAGATAAATATGCAGTCAGAGACAAAAGCAAATTTATAGATACTAGTCTATCCAATTTTGAAAATTAATCTTCCCACTTCACTTACAATGTTTGAATGAGTGAATAAATTCATAGCTTAGCCTTCCTAAATTCTCCAGATATGTAAATCTCAGCTCCCAGAATTCTAAACAATAATCAGGCTGGTGTAGGAGATGATCTGATAGCTGGTTTCAGAATTTGACAGATGAAATCCACTGATTTGGAGGATGAGGAAGACTGATATAGATAATGATGAATATAGCCATCTGGAAAAGGAATTGTTTGGCGCTTTTTAAACTCACACCCTACCCCACCCCAATATTGAGGAATTAATAGTTTGTGGGTCTTAGTGCTTAGTGCTTAGTTTGTGAGTCTTAGTGCTCTCTGATCTTGGTTGCTATCTTGCAGGTATTTCATTATCAAACTAAGTAACATCATTAGTGCTAGTGGAAGGTGGGGTTTGCTCTCATTTTATATACTAATGGTATCTGCTGGTCTACAAGAAAACAACCAAGCTCAAAGAGCACCAAAAACCTCACAGTTCAATCCTGAGTTACAAATATTCTCTTCTGTAAGTAATAGTTTCTCTCAGAAATCAGAGGTTTTCATGCAGGGATGAACGAATTACAGTATTTTGTGATTTTATAACCATCTAGAAGGTAGCACAAAGCACAAGGATATGAAACTGATTCTGTAGCCAAACAATACTATCACATCACTAACTTGTGTGCCAGTATCCCTTTGTTTCGAGGCGGGGATGAAAGAGATGATTTATGTCACAAAGCACCACTCCCTTCCATGCACCTTTTCTCTGATATCTCCCATGCTTGTGCCAGTTGTTTGAAAATGCCATAAATGGGAAGCTGGAGGCAGAATATTTTCCATGCAGGGATTGAACATCTTTGAGAAACATGCTTGCTTTAACTGGCCTTTGACTCATTGATGTTTAGGAATGTGCAGAAAGTGCGTCAATTCAAACCTGAGTTACAGTGACTTTTAACAATATTATGCTTTTAACCTTTAAATGAAATCCTCATATGATTTTTACAGAGACTGTTTAGGCTCAGGGTATATTTTTAGAGACTTCTATTAATAAGAATGTTGATGGTTGGTTTCTACTCCAGCTTCTAGCTTCCACTGCAGCCCTGAGCATTAGCAATCCAATTTCCCCGTTTTAATAGCTCTAGCGGGCTATTGGAGTCCTTTATGAAGGGGATCCTACCCAATTTTTCTTGATATGAGACCCAAGAGTAGGAAAACACCTTTTTTCAGTAACTGTCATTGTTCAAAGAAGTAGCTGTGCTTGAGACACCCGAAACACTAAACAAATGGATATTATGTAGGAGAACCTTGTGCAGATCATAGTTCATTGCATCAGATGCAAAGAAGGGACAAATGCTATTTTTCTGCACAATTGCAGACCATTCTCTTTTTACTAGTTAAAAACATGAAGCAGAGAGTAGGAATAAATGGACATTTCTTATCATAATTAATTATAAAGAGTAAGTTGTTTCAAGGGTCTGCATTAAATGTTCCATAAATGATCAAGAGTTTTAAAGCAGAAAAGGCTTGATCTTGTTGTTGTTGTTGTAGAAGTTCCATGACTAAGAATCAACCATGGAAGTTGACTGTTGATGGCTCCTGTCTGTGTTTATGAACTTCCCATTTGTTTGATCACAATGTGATAGAGAAAGCTGGCTTAAGTGGTCCTATTGTATATCCTAATCTAGGATGTCTCTCTTTATAGAGCTCCAAAGCATAAAACTTGAATATGACCAAGTGTAGAAAGTAGACACATATCTAAATGAAGTTTGAGCTGAAAAAGATGTATAATGGATGTCCACCAAGTTGCTACCCTGTTTGCCCCAAAATAAGACATCCTCTGATAATAAGCCCAATCGGGCTTTTGAGCACATGGCAATAAGGCCAAGTGCTTATTTCAGGGTTCAAAAAAATATAAGACAGGTCTTATTTTTGGGGAAACATGGTAGTTCGATAACATGCTAATGATTCATGTTTGGAATCATTAGAAAAGGAACAATAGAGCGCTGACTTTTCTTTCCAGTGAGGTAATATTTTTGGGCACTATTGCTTGGAATATTGTGATCTCATTGGATCTAAAAAGAAAATACAACAGGAGAAAGTGTTGAACTGGAGGTAGAGTAACTCTCCTAAGATAGAAGATCAAAACTTTTGAGATTTTTTAGCTTAGGAAAAAAAAAATCAGAAAGATCAGCTTAATGTAATTATGGACAAAATGAATTCAGCAATCCAAAAAGTTTTGGTTTTATGTTAGGTCATTCTGGTTACATAGTGGGATAACATGCTTTTTAATTAATAAAGATCTGTTTGTTTCAATATATTAATATAAGTCTGAGAATATTAATAGTTTTCTGTCTCCTACTATGGTACTTGGTATCTGTATTAAAACCTTAACATACTAATGATGCTATTTGTTAGGTTGATTTGGAATACAGAGTCCAATAAATAATCTTGTTTTAGATTTCAGACATAATCTAGTTGATCTAGTTTTCCAGAAAGTTTAATGTTCTTATAAAAACACCCAAGTATTTCAGGACCTGTTATTTTGACCCTAAATATGTTGACTTAGTTAGATCATGTACAGGGGGGAAAGTTTCTACTTGTGCTCAGAGGTGTATGTGCTGCCTTTTTAAGAGAAAAAAAGGTCTATTCCAGGAAAAGTAGAGAAAAAGAAACCACAACTACCCAGTTTCCTCAATTCTACTGCAGTACAATAGAGGAGAGAAAAGCCACTCTTTGTATGCTTAATTCAAATGATATATCTTTTGATACATGGAAAATCAGTTAAAATACTCCCAAATATGTACTCCTCTATGAGGAAAAAAATAATAGGTAGATTTAAAATGTAATGATAGAGAAAAATGGAGGAAAATTGAATTTGTTTTACAAATTCATACAAAATCTGGATCTGCCAGTGCAGTAGTAGAAGCAGATTCTTTGTGCGTGGGAAATCCCTGGAGGTCTAGAATGAACAGCCTCAGAAAACCTTTCTTATTTCTCTCTTCATCATAATTGCAAGTGTAGCAAAGCCATCACAAAAAGAAATCCATGCTCATTATTTCCTGCTTCATTCATGGGAGGCACAGAACAAGTAAATTCTCAACTTATGGCCCATTGCTTAGCGATCATTTGAAGTTACAATGAATCCCCCCAAAAAACCTACTTACAATCTGTTTCTGAAATTATAATGCTTGCCCCCCCACCCACCCCCCGCCATTCAGTCATATAGTTGCATTTTGGGCACCTGGCAGACAGCTCAGTTTTATATCTCCTAAAAAAGCTTTATGACTTTTTTTCTGGTTTCTGGAATTTACATCTAATTTACAGCAAAAAACAACTATTGGAGAAAATGGATTCATTTAAAGACCATCAGATTCATTTAGCAACCATAAAAAAAATGTTGAAAAATTGGGTCTAGTCGGGTGATTCCTCAATTTATGACTGCAATGACTTACAACCAGGGGTGAAATCCAGCAGGTTCTGACAGGTTCTGGAGAACCGGTAGCAGAAATTTTGAGCAGTTCAGAGGACCAGCAAATACCACCTCTTGCTGGCCCCAGAGTGGGGTGGGAATGGAGATTTTGCAATATCCTTCACCCAGGAGTGGGGAGGGAATGGAGATTTTGCAGAATCCTTCCCCTGCCATGCCCACCAAGCCACACCACACCACCACGCCACACCACGCCCACCAAGCCACACCACGCCCACCAAGCCACGCCCACAGAACCAGTAGTAAAAAAATTTGGATTTCACCGCTG
Source organism: Arizona elegans (assembly GCA_022577455.1). Lineage (NCBI taxonomy): Eukaryota > Metazoa > Chordata > Lepidosauria > Squamata > Colubridae > Arizona > Arizona elegans. The sequence continues at coordinate 176,869,627 of JAKOOJ010000001.1, forward strand.
CGTACAACCATAATTCCAAATACATTCATAGGTTGAGGACTATCTTGAGGCAGAAGTCCAGTCTATGTATGTTATATTATGATGAAATTCAGGCATGAAACCAGGAGATATTTTAACCTGGGCGCAACCCTGCAGTCAGGTTCTAGCTAATACTTCATCTTTAGCAGTGGATTTTCCTTCTCTCAGGAACTAACTATAGAGAGAATTCAGAGTGTCCTGTCTACTGTGGAAAAAAAAAATCACAATAAATTTCACAAAAGAAATGCTTTGTCATCAGTGTACTAAGACGATCTTGCTTTTCATCAGGATAGCATCCATAGAATGGAAATTTCCAAGATGTTGGCAATCATATACATTATAAAACCTGCAATTAAATTTTCTTCTTCTGTATCTGCCCCATACATTTCACCACTGTCAACTACACTTACTTATCTGGGAGAGTTTTCTTAAAGCATGCTGTTAAACTAGACATTCTTGTTTAGGAAGATCAGATACAATCTCGTTTAAACCTCTGCAGAGCATTCATCATATCAACTAAGGAAACAGGGTGTGTTTGTTCAGTCATTCACAAAGATTCTTTTTTATTCTTCTTGCTATATAGGTTGTTGTATATAAGCTATTAATATTAACGTCATGACACTAGACTCTGCCATGTTCTAGTAAGCCTAGTCCTTTGATTCTACCGCCCTATTCATATATTCATCAACATTTTAATTTGCAAATGTGCTTTTAGTTATAGGCCTCAGTATTAGATGTTCTGATAGATGACTAGAGCAGAAGTGTGCAGCCTTTGACTGGCCATTGTGATGGATGGATTATTACCTGCATGTCCTTGCTTGATGTCCTTGCCCAGAAACTGGGAGCTCTAGGCTGATCCATAAGCACTTTGCCTCACTGCCTAAAATATACACAATGGAGCTTGGTTATATAATAAAATTTAATTTATCATTAAGTGAGGTGACGAGGTAGCCATTTGATTTTCCATTTATTTTTCCCACATTCAAAAAAACCCCAAAACCCTCAAACATTTCTTTTTATTATTTAACACTTTTCAAGAATATGTCACAATTTTGCTAGTCCCATTGATAATTTTTCTCTCATTTTCATTTTATTATGTATTAATTTATTTTTATTGATACATGCTCACACACACACACGAAAAAAGAATAAAAAAGAACAAATAAAGAAAAGAAAATTATGAAGGAAAGATGAAATGAATAAGAGGAAGGGGAAGACTGAGAAAGTCAGAGTTGAATGGAGTTGATGAGTTCCTCAAAAGCAAAATGGTAAGAACTTTAAGGAACAAAAGACAATGTGTGAACTTGTGCAGGTAAATGATGGAAGCAAGGATGATTTGCAAAGATATATTTTTCCCTATCATAGACAGAAAGATACAGAAAGATATATGAATGGAAATGGTGTAAACTAAATTTAGCTATATTTCCTTTTCAATTTTTTAATCTATTTATTTCTTTAGGTTACTTTTTTTGCTCTATTACTACACTTTATACAATGTTGTTTATTACAAAGCATAATGTGTTTATATTATTATTATTAGTAGTAGTAGTAGTATTATTATTAGTATTATTAGTATTATTAGTATTATTATTAGTAATAATAATAAACCTGGATATTGGATTTTGCAGGACCTGGAGATAGCAGAACAGAAGAGAAAGAACTGGTGAAAATCACAAAATAGAAAGACCTGCAAATAGAAATAGAAAGACTATGGGGAAAAAAAACAAAGATAGTACCAATAGTAATAGGCCCCTTGGGTATAATCCCAAAACATCTGGAGTAGCAGAGGTGAAATTCAGCAGGTTCTGACAGGTTCTGGAGAACCGGTAGCAGAAATTTTGAGTAGTTCAGAGAACCGACAGCGGAAATTTTGAGTAGTTCAGAGAACTGGCAAATACCACCTTTGGCTGGCCCCAGAGTGGGGTGGGAATGGAGATTTTGCAATATCCTTCCCCCAGAAGTAGGGAGGGAATGAGGATTTTGCAGTATCCTTTCCCTGGAGTGGGGTGGGAATGGAGATTTTGCAATGTCCTTTCCCTGCCATGCCCATCAAGCCACACCACCCCCACCCTGCCACGCCCACAGAACTGGTAGTAAAAAATTTTGAATTTCACCACTGTGGAGTAGTATTTAAATATCATCAGCATTGAGAAAATTACGATCAATCCATTGCAAAACACAGCTTTATTAGAACAGCTCAAATACTGCAATGATACCTGTATTATTATTAAACAACAACATTCCAAGCCATGGGGAAGGACTTGATAAATGGATATAAATGCCAAATCCAGTCTAATCTAAACATCTGGCTGCTTGTGCAACCAGCCATAATTATTTCAAGGTTCCTCGATCAGTGAAACATTATATAGTATGTTTTATGATGGCTGTTTCCATCACTCTTTTCTTTCTTTTTTTTTTATTGAAAAAGTTTTTCAAATACAATTTTCCCCCCTTTTTTCTCCCCCCTCCTCCCTAACCCCCCCTCCCCCCCTGTGACTTCTTCAAAGTAAAATCTAAATTCATAACAGATTATATAATACTTTACCATTCCCTTATTCCATCCCCCAAATACTGACCCTTTCTTTCTAATAATATTATTATATCCCCCTTTTACTATACATTTCAAAATAACATTCTACTGTAACATTGTGTAATGATTCCTAATTTAACATAGTAATATTATTATAACTCCCAATTTAGCAATAATCTACCCTTTTTCTCCTTCCCCATACATATATCTCTTAAATCAAACCTTTTATATATATTAATATAACATCTCAAAACAACCTTCCACTTTAAAACTATATAATAAATCCTGATTTAATATTTAATCTTTTATATATAATAATGTAACATTTCAAAACAACCTTCCACTATAAAACTATGTAATAAATCCTAATTTAACATATATTCAACTCCTAGTCTACTCCACTCCTATAAATATATCTGTTAGATTTCCCTTTTCTTAAACTGAACAATCAATAAGCTAACCTATCTCCACCCACTTTCCTACAAAATAACAATTCTTAATATCTTTATTCTTCTGCCCACCCGACTAAGAAAAAAAAAAGATATCCCTTATATAGATAAAATCAATGACTTTATACTTATATTCCATATAATGTCTTCTATAATGTCTTTAAACTGGATTGTTGACTCCATCACCCATATTAGGGTAACATCACATCCTAATTCCAACAGAATATTCGGAATCCTCAGTTATCCTCTGCCCCCATCAATAATAGATATCTTCATGTATGTATGTATATAAAAAAAGAAAACAACCACCCGAGTGACATTATAATTGTATTCCATATAGTATCTGTAGTAGTGGCTTTCTTCAAGATTATTAATTCCAACCATCATAATGGGGTAATAACCAGATCTTCTGCGTGCCCCATCATAGCTCTCTTGCCATATAACTCATCATAAACGTAATACATTTATCAAAGAATCCAAGATAGATAGTTCCAATCCAACAGTTTAAGGCCCTTTTCACATCCCAAAAATACGGCATTGCAGAGATCTGTCACTCTCCTCAGGATAATATTAACCAGTACTTCGCCTCAACTGTCTTTTCATGTATTCAATCATCTTTTAGATAACTGGCTTCGCTGTTGCCTAAATTAAAAGTTTTTATTTTTGTGAGACCTATTTCTTTTTTTCTTGACTTTTTGTGGGTTTGATCTCCATCCTAATTTCCTTTCTATGAGTTGTATATCAACTGTTCGATTTTCATTCTGATCTATAACTTGATCTTGTTGGTTTTGCTTTTGTGGCTTAAATCGCCACTCATGTTTCTTTTCTGTGAGTTGTGTATCAACTGGTTGATTTCCATGCTTGTCTGTGACTTGATGAGTCATCACAATAGAATCCAGCACCGCTTCTCTCTTAATTATAGGTAGTCCAACCAAGACATCTAAAGGATCCAAAGGCGGTTCATCTGCAAAGACCTCTGTAGTTCGATGTTTTTCCATTATTTCCAACTCCTTCTGCTTATCTTGTGTTGTGCATGAAAAAGTTGAACTCATTTTCAAAATCTTATAATAAAATTCTTCCGCTTTGTCAACAGTATTTAATTGGTATCTTTCTCCTTGATATCTCAATATTATTCCAACTGGAACATCCCACCTAAATAAAATATTTTGTTTTTTACGCTCAGTCACCAAGAATCCGAATTTCTTTCTATCTGCTAACATCTTAGGCGGTAACTCTTTATATATCCAAATCTTTCTTCCATACAGTTGTAAAGTAGAATTAAAAGATTTTTGCACAATATTATTTCTTATTTCTTTATCTGTAAAATAAATCACCACATCTCTAGGTAATTGCCTTTGCTTTGCAATCCAGGAATTTACTCTGTAGACTCTATCAATCCTGCAAAATACTTCCTCAGGATGAACCTTTAAAATCCCAGCCAGAATTTCAGCAGATATTTTCCTTAAATCATCTCTATTATTTTCCTGTAATCCTCTCATCCTGATCGCAAATTCTGTGAACTTGTGTTGCATCATTAAAACTTCTTTTTCAATCTGTTATTTTATATTCTCTACATTACAAGTCTTATGATCAACTTCCATTTTAATTTTTTCTTGTAAGCTATTGTCTTGAGTATTTATCAAATCATTTTCAATTCTTTGTATTTTATTATCCAAATTATAAATCTTGTCATCAACTTCCTCCATTTTAGACTCTAATAACTTGATATTTGCATCCAACTTTATAACAATTTCTGAAAAACCTTTAGTCAGTGTTGAAATCTTTCGTTGCAAATTATCATACTTTGATTGTATCAATTCTTTAATTTCCTGCTTAAATTTTTCAAGATTCTGGTTCACAATCTCATCCCTTCTTTCCATCTCCTCCAAGAGAAATTCAGTTAAATTAAAATCCTTTTTCTGAGTCTGTAGGTTTAAAACTTGTTCACGTAGTTTGTAAATGGGGGAATCCCCCCCCCACTGCTTGTTTGTCTGGCTTTGTTAATTTAAACGCCATTCTTCCACACAGACAAACTCTTTTTTAAGAAAAGAAAACTTCTTTCCAAACAAGATCAGTATCAGTTCTCTAGGAAAAAGAAAACATAAAAGTAGAACTTTTTCTTCTCAATTGTAACCAACAGTATTTATTCCGCTATTTTGTGGCTTGTTAAGAGACGGAAGGACTTTCCCTTTCAGCTTTCCCTTCTCAAGCCTCAGCAGTCGCCATTTTAAAATTCTTTTTTCCTTTCTTCAATGTCTTTTATAAAGTAAATGAAAATACTTGCGATTTAGGGTCACAGGTCCAGATCTCATCCTCTTTAATTGAACAATCTGTTAATTTTCTTTAAAAGGCTTGTTCTCATCGCCTGGCTCTGCAAAAAGGCAGAGGTCTCCCAAAGCCCGGAGCGGCGGCGAGGGAAATAGGGAGCCTCATCTGCTTCGTCCCCAAGAGTAAAAAGAAACACTGGGGACTTCGCAGAGAGCTCTACCTGCCCTCACCTGCTCTATCTCACATTTCCTTGTGGAAATGGAGTTTTTCGAGCCGTCTTTCAGTTGTAAAGTTGTACAGGCGATTGGGCTGGTGGTCCCGAGGGACCGTCTGGCAGCGACGGAGCTCCATCACTCTTTTCCATGTGCTATACTTTCAATCTGCAACTGTAGCACAGCAGGCCCACAGAGAAATCTAACCTAGAAAGTCCCTGTACTGGTTTATGAAGGCAAGGAGACGTACATTCTGATCATGTATGACCATGTGAGTTTATCTAAGGAGGAAACCTCTTTTAGTTTGACAGCCAAACAATCACAGAAAAGGAGATGACTTCTTGATCATCTGATATAAAAATGAAGATGCCCCACTCTTGATACAGCAACCCCAAGTTGGATGTTCAACTACGACTGTTTCAAACATTTTTAATATATGTAAATTAAAATATAAAAGGATAAATGAGACCCTGTCAGTAACATAAACTCATGTATTATAGAATCATCAGCAGTATAATATTTCCAGGCTTATATTTCCTGTGGGTCAATTGCAGAAATAGCCATTAGAAGTAGCTTATTTTATAATCTATTATGTATATAATACATTGTTATATTATTGCTCCTCCTTCTCCTCCATCATCACCACTGACACCGCCACTATAAAAGGCTTATTTTATATAGTGTACTGTACTGAGAGAAATAGATGAATAGGTGCTGTTTTTTCTGGCAGGAAAAGATTAGAATTTATGTTTCCTCTTCCAACTGTATCCCTATTGGGACTTCTGCCAGACATGGTCCTATTTTTATAAATCTTGATATCGGATTTCCTTTGAGTCTTTGGCCTCTTGTGGAAAGGGGACTTTTGCCTACTTTTACTGCTGTTAAACAGCAGCTTTGGCTCAAAGTTATTGCAGGGTGGAAATGAAAGCAAAAGGAGGTTCAAACAACGCAGAAACAAGTTTCTACACATCTTTTTCTGCACTAATTATTTCTCCATTGGGAAATAGCCTAAAAAGAAGACTCAAGGTATCATCACGGCAAGGACATTTTATGTTCTGTTACTGAAACAATGAGAATCTTAATGAGAATTTCTTAATGAAGAAAAAGAGATTTCCAATTGACATAGCTTTTGAAGACAAAACTTAAATGTAGAGATGTTTTTTCCTAGGCATTCAACATTATGTGACTATCATTTTAAAAGTTTCTATGGAATTTCAGCACTGCTATGTACAAGAAACAATCTACTCTAGTATATGATTCCTTTCTGGACAACAACAGTGAAAAGGGCAATACCAAAGTGCTAAAAAAGTTGTAATGTACTTGTCGGTTGATTGGGTGTATTTCAAGAAGTAGATAGATGATGATGATGATGATTATTATTATTTATTAAATTTATATACCGCCCCTCTCCAGAGACTCAGGGCGGCATGATAGATGATGAGTGGGGGTGGGTGGGTGGAGAGAGGGAGAGATAATTATATTTAATTTGAATGGGGGGGGGGGTTGAGTAGGGTTGCAGAAGGTATGACTTATAACACTGAAAGAGAAGAAGGGAAGATAAATGAAGTGGGTGGCAAGGTTAAACAGATAAGCAATTTGATGTAGTTACAGTTTTAATGCTTAAAAAGCTTAATAACTTAGTAAGCAATAATCCCACAAGTGTGCTAGAATTCCAATACAGAATTATAAGGCTGGATTTCTACAATGTACTAAACCAGAAACTTTAGTCTACAAGGCCTACACTAGGGGTGGGTTTCAAAACCTGTCGCTATCAGTTTGCTCATGGGCACTTGTGCGCTCACGCAACGCTTCTGCGCATACCGATCCGGGGCAAACCGGTAGCAACCTACCACTGGCCTACACATTACAGTGTGCTACTCTGGCTTAACGTAAATGATCTGATTTGTACAATATACTAACCCAGTGAGTGGTTTTCCATAACAAGCTGAACTATAAATTTATGGTCTAGTTTACATCTAGTATAATATATTGAGCAAATCCAAGCAATCTGGATAAACATAATGGATAAGTATTAATTCTGAAGTTATTAGGGAAGCCCAAAAAAGCTCTTCCTACCCTGATCCATATAAGCATCCAGGTAATGGCTTATTATAGATTGTAGTTTAACTAGATTTCTGGTGGTATTTGGGATTATTTTTTAAAAAGATTTATTGATCCCTTCCTTTCCATCCCCTCAGCTATCATACAAAGATTGATTGGCATCTGTTGATTGGCATTATTCTCCTTCTTGCCTACTTTGTTTTTTCTAGCCTCCTGATTGTAGAATGTTTTTGTAGTGATACACCACATAATCTTACCTCAGGGGTGGGCAACTACCTATGGACTTCAATTCCCAGAATTCCTGAGCTACCCATGCTGACTCAGGCATGACTTTGTGTTTTTTGTGCTATGTGTGTGGTGCATTTAAACAGAAAACATCAGAAATAGCTCTATGGTTCAGCTTCCATTTTCCATTTCCTTCAGTGGATAACTTCCCCCCATATTGGATAGGTCCAGGATCAAGATATTTAATTAGAAATAACAAGGTTGAAGCTTGCTAATTATTTTAGCATGGGTCAAACAGAAAAGTTTCCTTGATGAGAGTTTCATTGTTTAGGAGAGAGCTGTTAATAGTAATTAAACCCTCAGATTCAAATGTGTGTAAAAATAGAGATGCACTTAAGTTTTTCTTTTTAAATAGCTCCAGAAGTTTGTATGTATTATACCATCAGCTGAAGAATTTTCTTCCTCTCTGTTCCTTTTGAAGGATACAGAAGAGAGATGTTAATGAAGATGAGACGCTGGAATATTGTATAGCAGCTGATACTTCATGTTCTCTTAAGATACATTAAGGTCTGGAACAGATATTCTTTATTAGGTGAGCATGGTAGATGATTTAGAAAACCTTTAGAAAAACTACACTGTGTAAGAGGAGCAAAAGATTCATCCATGTCCTCTTTGTGGCATTTTCCAAAAAAGAAGGTTCTAAAATTACTGTTCTTATTTAAGTCACAACAGAACTCATCCTCAAAGGGCCAAGTCATCTTCTTCTATGCCTAAAGCCTAAACCCTGCCTAGAAGATGACTTGGCTCTTTATGGATGAGCTCTGTTGTGACTTAAATAAGAACAGTAATTTTAGACTTTTTGGTGGTCTTTAATACTGCTGACCACTACGTTCTTCTACATGTTAACATCTACATGAAAATAACAAGCAAACAGGCAAACAAACCTGCTGCTTGGTGCAAAAAAAGACAACATACTAATACAGAAAAGAGAAAGGAAAGCTACTCAAAGCTATGTTGCTTCAGTCTTGCCAACAAAAAGAAAATCCTGTGTTCCACCAAGAAATTGTGGAGTATGACTGAAGCTTGAGATTCAGAAACATGGACAAAAAATACCTCTTTGCTCCTTTTCAGCACAGTCTTTTCCTGCCTCCAGAACTGATCCTGGCAGATGTGACAATAGAGCTGCTTGAATAGGAGTCCCTAGAGCCAGCAGTGAATTCCAAGCCTCCTCACATCTGCTACAAGAGACAGTGGAGGGACTGCTTGGGCCTGCACTGGTGAACTCTCCCATCCAATGCATGCTTAAATTAGTGATGGGAACATCTGGCTTGAGCTGGTAAAGAAGCAGTAAACTTTGGGGTCATTTGTTTACTTAGACTTTCTTTATATACAGATTGATACAGATACAGATTAATAGAATTGGAAGGGACCTTGTAGGTCATCTAGTCCAATCCCCTGTCCAAACAGACCCTACACCATTTCTGACAGATGGCAGTCCAGTCTCTTTTTGAAAGAAGAGTATATATCATTAGGCAAACCAATACAAAAATAAAAAAAAAAAAAAACCAAAGGGAATGGAGAATTGGCAATTATTTTTGCATAGTTTTTCCAAGGTCATCTCTGTGGCTTTCTACATTTCTTTTCCAACTATGAGATTTACCTTTTACCACTAACTGAATGTTTTCAAGGAACCAGTGTAATTTGTTTCACAATTATGAGCTACAGGGTTCCTTTAAGAATATAGTTTCACTTGCAACTAGTGGTTATAATTTGTTTCCCTTCACCTCATAATCTGAATATATATATAAATTTATATTTCACTGATAAGAAATAAAGGTATAAAATGGTTTGTCATGAATGCAACTGCTTAAGGGCTCCTGGATTGGAGCTGAAAGGCGAAAGGGATGCAGTATGCTCTCTCCCACATCACATGCTGGGGTAGACCAGGTGTCTCGATAGAAAAACACTTTTATGTATGTATGTATGTATGTGTATGCGTATGCGTATACGTGTGTGTGTGTGTGTGTGTGTGTATGTTTTCTGAGGTTTTCGCGGGTGTTTGTAAGTAGGTCTTTGGTTATTCGGGTTTTCTCCCACGTAAAATTGGAAGTGTCTTGGCGACGTTTCGACGAAGTCTCATTCATCATCTTCAGGCTGGTGTTTTCGGCTTCATGCTTCTAGGAGCAATGTGTGATCGCAGCTGTTTCTTCCTTTTAACTGCCAGTGGGGGTGTGAACTGATTGGGTGGGAGCTTGGCTGTGTTCTGATTGGTTGGAGGTGTGTTCTGATTGGTTGGAGGCTTGGCTGTGCTCTAATTGAGAGCACCAGCAGACAAGGGAAACACCACAGTGGTTATGAACAAACCCCTAAACACAGATCCCACCACCTACCTGGAAAAAACCACTAGATCCAAAATAAAAGCCTCCCCCATCAGCAAAGAGATCCAGCAAAGAATCATTCCCAGAGAGAAATCATCCAGATGCCCTAAGCTCTATGGTCTCCCCAAGATACACAAAGAAGGAACCCCACTTAGACCCATAGTCAGCTCCATAGGCTCACCTCTACAAAACCTAGCCAAATTTCTCACCAAACAACTACAGCCCTATGCAGAATCCATCACCTCACACGTAAAAAACTCATTCCAGTTCATAGAGATCATAAAGAATCAAAACTTACAGCCCAGCGACCTACTCATGAGTTTTGATGTCATATCCCTCTTCACCCAAGTGCCAATCAAAGAAGCCTTGACAACTATCCAAAACAAATATAACCCCCCCAAGCACATCCTAGATCTGACCAACCACTGCCTATCCAAAACATACTTCATCTATAACGGACAAAAATACAAACAAATAGAAGGAGCACCCATGGGATCACCCCTCTCACCTGTCATTGCAAACCTCTACATGGAACACTTTGAAACCCAAGCTCTAGAAAAATCTGATCACAAACCCAAACTCTGGCTCAGATACATAGACGACACCTTCATAATCTGGCCACACGGGAAAGAAAAACTGGACAACTTCCTCACACACCTCAACAGCCTACACCCCAAAATACAGTTCACTATGGAAGCAGAAGCTAACAACCAACTTCCCTTCCTGGATGTCTTAGTCTACAGGAAATCCAATGGCTCCCTAGGACACACCATCTACCAGAAGAAAACACACACAAACCGCTATCTGCACGCACTCTCACACCACCACCCAGCACAGATCAACTCCGTAGCCAAGACACTCATCTCCAGAACAAAACGCTTAGCTGACGAACAACACCTAAAAACCGAACTACACACTCTCACTAACGTACTAACATCCAACGGATTCCAAAGAAATAAGATTACCAACCTAATCCAAAAAGAACCCCCCATTAAAATCCAAGACAGAGAACAAGAAAACGGCAAAGCCCTCCTCCCATACATAAAAGGCACCACAGACAGAATCAGCAAGATCCTCCACAAACACAACATCAAGACAGCATTCTGCACAAACCGAAAAATATCCACCATCCTAAGAAACCCCAAAGACAAAATTGAGTTAGAAAATCAAGGAGTATATGAAATCCCATGCACCGCCTGCCCCACCACATACATCGGACAAACCAACAGAAGAATAAGTGCACACACTGAAGAACACAAAAACTCAGTCAGGAAAGAGGAACCAACTTCTTCCCTGGTCCAACACCTTAAAGCCACAGGACATGAAATTGACTTTAAAAAGACCAGAACTATCACCAAAACTGAACACTTTAACAACAGAATAATCAGAGAAGTCATCGAGATAGAAAAATGCCCACACAGCATGAATAAATGAGATGATACCTCCTGCCTACCAGCAATTTGGAAACCCGCCCTTATTGACAAACAAGTCCCTAACACAAAGAATGACACCAGATCCACACTCACAAAAACCACACAGGATGTCACTACCACACATCCACGCAAAAAGCAAACCAAAACCCACACCGATGATGAGGCACAACCACAAACCAGAAACCAGACCACAGCTGCATCATTAGCCACTTTAAACCCCTCCAATCCATACATGAAGCAAACTGACACCCACCATGAAGATGTGGCATGACCACAAACGTGAAGCCAAACAACAGCAACACAGTTCACCAGCTCAAATCCCCCTGCAACTCAGACTAACCCAAGCACAACCAAGCCCCCACCCAAACAGAACACACCCCCAGCCAATCAGAACACAGCCAACCCCCATCCAATCAGAGCACAGCCAAGCCTCCAACCAATCAGAGCACACCTCCACCCAATCGGAACACAGCCAAGCTCCCACCCAATCAGTTCACACCCCCACTGGCAGTTAAAAGGAAGAAATAGCTGCGATCACACATTGCTCCTAGAAGCACGAAGCCGAAAACACCAGCCTGAAGATGATGAATGAGACTTCGTCGAAACGTTGACTAAGACACTTCCAATTTTACACGGGAGAAAACCCGAATAACCAAAGACCTACACACACACACACACACACACACACACACACACACACACATATACCGACCACGGCGGCATCACCAGCTGCTGCGCCCCCCTCCGATCCCCACACAGGACAAACTAACACACGCCATGAGCACATAACAAGACCTCAGACTTGGAGCCAAACCAAAGCCCGGGATGTTGCATCACAGCCATCTGCTCAAGACAATACATCACAGAACTCAGGATGTCACAACACTAGAGCTCAGGATGCTACCACACAACCCACTACCCTAGTCGTTATAACACAAAAGACTAATGGGCACACAGCCAGGACCTCGCCCACATAGGATGTTCCAAACAGCCGACTAATCTGCAAACATCAACTCCATCAACTAATCAAGATGTAATAACCCAGCCAACCAACTCGCTTACAACAAGAAAGCCAGCACTCCACACCTCCCCACATTATTTATAGAGAGACAGCATCTCCAATCATGATACACACACACACACACACACACACACACACATTTTAAGCCTCACTATTACATGATTGAAACTACTTTTGCATTTGCCATTATCACAACTATGTACCTGACCAGTATCAGTGGCATAATTATAATTTTCAGCCTCTTGTGGGTAGGAATAACTAACACTGAAAAGAAAAGAGAATAAATTAGCTCTTGTGAAATTATATCACTATTTCATTCAGCTCTTAAATGTTGAGTTTAAAATTTATATGGCTATCTTTTTTATCTTGCCATAAACATTAGCTTTCCATACCTACTTCTCTTTAGACTATGAAATGGTTATTTGAGCACATTCTTCTTCTTTCAGATTATGGGCAAAGAGAAGCTGACCTGGTTTTTAAAACTCTTCAGTCTAGTTCATTTTTCCTTTCTTCTATTTTGTGGCTTGGCATCAGAAATCCTGAGGAACAACCAGTCACAGAAACTAGAAGGAAGATGTGAAGGAAGGATTAGGTTCTGGCAAATGTCATCCTCAATGCCAAATTGAGGATATGCTCTAGGACAGTGGTCCTCAACCTTTTCTTCACCCTGGATCATGGCCATGGACCACCAAGACTCAACATTTAAATCATAACATTTCTTCAAGCCTTTGTGGACTCTCTTTGATGACATTGTGGCCCTTCCAGAGTCTGTGGGCTATAGGTTGAAAGCCACTGTTCTACCTAAAATACTTCTCCTACATCACTGTCACAGGAGAAGAAGGATAGGGATGGATGATCCTGAGTCATTTATTTATTTATTTATTTATTTATTTATTTATTTATTTATTTATTTATTATTTTTCAATTTATATACCGCCCTTCTCCCTGAGGATTCAGGGCGGTGCACAGCCAGAATTAAAAACATGAAATACAAATATTAAAAACAATTAAAATATATATAAATTTGGCCCAAAAATTTAAAAATCACAAACCAATTAAAACATTTAAAAAGTTTAAAAATTTCTTCCTAAACCAGCCCATCTTGCTGGAAAAAGTGAGTTTTAAGGGCACAGTGGAAGGCACTGAGGTCTTGGATTCTCCTTATTTCTGGGGGCAACTGATTTCAGAGGGTAGGTGCCCCCACAGAGAAGGCTCTCCCCCTGGGGGTCACCAGCCTACATTGTTTGGCTGATGGCACCCTGAGGAGGCCCTCTTTGTGGGAACGCACGGGTCGATGGGAGGTCGTCGGTAGCAGCAGGCGGTCTCGAAGATAGCTAGGCCCTATGCCATGGAGCGCTTTAAAGGTGATAACCAACAACTTGAAGCGCACCCAGAAGACCACTGGGAGCCAGTGCAGCTCGCGCAGGAGCAGTGTTACATGGGAGCGTTTAAATATTTAAAAGTATGTTTTTAATAGGATTCCTAGAAAAGTTCCAAAATTCCTCAAAGCATGATTTAAAGGCCACTGTACAGACTTTGTGTTTGCATTATGGCTTTTAAAAAATATTATGCTAATAAATCATCAAAGAAAAAAAGTATTGGTTCTTGCTGTTGGTTAAAGATTATGAAGGCTGAGATATATGGAGCCTGCCACAATTATATATAATTTTAATTTTTTGTTCTATACATCTATCGGGATATCTGTGGTCTCTAGGGGTTTTGGTTCTTGCCAGAAGTAAGAGAAAATGAAAATGATAAACAAATCAAATAATGCAACAGTGCAAAACCCAAAGTAGTAATGGCCAACTCAAAGATCTGGTTTAGCCCTGGTACTGTCCAAATGGAGAGGTCAAAAATACTCATATGGCAGCCAGGGCATCTCAACAGAAACTGTTAAGTTGGGTGAATGAGGATGCAGCAAGCCAGAGTAGTTAGTAACAACAGCTCTTTATTATATAGTGAGACTCCAGCAACTGACCCAGGGAGCCAGCTCCCTTTATATACCTTGCAGCTGTGGTGGTCAGCCAATCAGCTGAGGGTCAGTTAATTCGAACTTCCCGCCAAACAAACCTATTTACATAACACTCCTCCCCTCCCAGAAGTCACTTGGGGTGTTATTTGCATACAAAGTCTCTCAGGTGACTAGGGCGTGTGTGAGTCCTAGTTGACCTGCACAGTTCAGTCGGAGGGGCGTCGTCGAGCAGGTCGGAGGGACTTTCTGTTTCTCCCTGCTCTGCCAATGAGGCCTCCGGGACCTCCTCGTGGGCGGCGACTTCTCCGGCTGTTTGGACTACCTCGATGGGGTGGCGCTGGATACCAGAATCCTCAGCTAAGTTCTCTGCTCCACTCGGGCTTGTAGTTTGTGTTTCTGGTTGGTAGTCGTGGTCAGAGATGGGGTCGTCTGATTTGTCGTCGGTGTCTGCGGTTACCCGTTTTCTTAGTTGATCAATATGTCTGCGCCAAACTCTCCCGTCCCCCATGTCTACCCTGTATGATTTGGGCCCCGTGATTTCTGTGATTGTCCCGGACTCCCAGAGCGGGCCCTGTCCATAGTTTCTAGCGTGTACCGGTGTTCCTATGGTGAACTCTCTAAGCTTCCTCTCCCCCCCCCTTGAAGACCTCTGGGGAGTAATTGGGGTTGAGCCTATCTAGTATACCCCAGAGTTTCCGTCCCATTAATAGTTCTGCCGGACTTCGGCCCGTGGCTGTACAGGGTGTGGAGTGCTGGGCTATTAGAAACTTGTCTATCCTTTCCTGCCAGTCTCCAGGGCTTAAACGTGAAAGGGCCTCCTTTGCTGACCTCACAAATCTCTCAGCCTGCCCGTTACTAGCCGGGTGAAACGGGGCTGAAAGGACATGTCTGATCCCAAGTCCCGCTAAGTAACCCTTGAACTGTGTTGCGGTGAATTGTGGCCAGTTATCTGACACCAGGATGTCCGGTAACCCATGGGTGGCGAATAAGTGTCTTAGCTCCCTGATTGTTGCATCAGTGGTAGTGGCCTTCATTAGCTTGATCTCCAACCATTTGGAGAATGCGTCTACGATGACCATGAACGTCTGTCCATGAAATGGGCCTGAAAAGTCAATGTGTATCCTGGACCAGGGTCCCTGGGGTCTTTCCCACTCCCTCACGGGTGCCGTTGGTGGATCTGATCTGGACTCTTGGCAGGGCTGGCATCTCCCCACCCACTCGGTAATGTCTGTATCCATGCTGGGCCACCAGACGTAGCTCCTGGCTAGCCCCTTCATTCTTACAATCCCAGGGTGCCCCTCATGCAACAATGTTAAGACTTTTTCCCGTAAACGTAAAGGAATAACAACCCGATCGCCCCATAGCAAAAAACCCCCTTGCATTGTCAATTCGTCCCATTTTCCCACGAACAGTTTAAATTCCCCGCTCCCAATCTTTTCCAGCCACCCCCTCATGACCCAACTTGCGACTGTCTGGATCACGTGGTCTTTGGTTGAGGCTCTCGCAACCTCGGCTGATGTTATGGGCCCCGAGTCCAAAACGTCTATCAGCAGGATGGGGATGCCGGGTGTGGGGTCTTCTAGGCTGTCGGGTAGTGGGCATTGGCTGAGTGCGTCCATGTTGCCCATGTCCGCCCCTGGTCGATGTACCAGGCGATAGGAGTATGCTGCGAGGAAGATGGCTCAGCGTGTCATCCTGGGCGATAGTGCTGCCGGGGTTGGACGATCTCCCGCGAGGAGACCCAGGAGCGATCGATGGTCGATGATCAGTTCAAAGTCCCTCCTGAACAAGTACTCGTGGAATTTCTTTACTCCCGCCACGGCGGCAAGGGCCTCCTTGTCGAGCTGGCTATAATTTCGTTTGGCGCTTGATAGAGTTCGGGAGTAGTATGCGATGGGTGCTTCTAGGCCATTCGGGAGTCTATGGCTCAGGACGGCTCCCACCCCGAACGGGGACGCGTCACATGCTAGAACAAGGGGAAGCGTTGCGTTGTATTGTATTAAAAAGCTTTCAGCTGATAGCAGTTTTTTAATGCCGGTGAATGCCCTGTCTTCAGCCTTCCCCCATCTCCAAGTGGCTTTCTTGGTTAACAGTCTATGTAGGGGTTCTGCCACTGTTGCCTTGTCTTTAAGGAAAATGGCGTAAAAATTTAATAGTCCCAGGAAGGCCTGTAACTCTGCCTTGTCTTTGGGGGTGGGTGCTTCTCTGATTGCCCTGATCTTGATTTCTGTGGAGTGTATGCCGGTGCCATCTACCCTGTATCCTAGGAATTCGACTGAGGGGACTGCGATCATGCATTTGTTTCGTTTTACTCTGAGTCCTGCGTCCCTGAATTTCCTTAGGATCTCCCTCAGCCTTTCTCTTAGCTGCTGCTCATTGTCGGCGGTAATGAGCACGTCATCAAAATAGGGCACCACCCCGGGGATTCCCTGTAGTAGCCGCTCCATGGTACTTTGGAAAAGTCCGGGGGCTACGCTTACTCCGAATTGCAAGCAGGTGCACTTGAAAGCCCCTCTGTGGGTTACGATAGTCTGTGCCTCTGCGGTAGCGCCATCTACCGGCAGTTGCTGGTACGCCTGCGCAAGATCGAGTTTTGCAAAGATCTTGCCGGGGCCCAGGGAATGCAACAAATGGTGAACAATGGGCACTGGATAGGTGCTCTGCTGCAGGGCCTTATTAATTGTGCATTTATAATCAGCGCATATGCGCACTGATCCATCCGGCTTTACCGGTGTCACAATTGGGGTCTCCCATTTGGCGTGGTCGACTGGAACGAGCACCCCTTGTTTGATTAATTTGTCCAGTTCAATGTCAATTTTGGGCTTCAGGGCGAACGGTACCCGCCTAGGCTTTAAACGGATGGGTGCAATATTGGGGTTGAGGTTAAACGAAATTGGGGTCCCCACATACTTGCCAAGCCTTTCGTTGAACACGTCCTGGAACTCTTGCATCAGGTCCTCTTTCAGGATGCTTCGAACGTTCCTTACTCTGGTGAATCCCATGCCTAGGGCTCTAAACCAGTCCATGCCCAGGAGGCTTGGGAGGTTGTCGCTGACTATGGTGAGGGGCAGTTTCTCGGTAAACTCCCCGTACTGTACTTGGAACTCGCCTCTTCCTTCGACGGGTATGCGGTTCCCTTGGTAGTCCTTCAGTCTGCGATGCTGTGGCTGGAGCTGTCGCTTGTGTGCGCTGGGGATGACTTTCTTTAGGTTCTCCCAAGACATGATGGATATCGGCGATCCCGTGTCGATCTCCATCTGGCACTCCCGTCCCTTGATCTCGACCGTGGTGTAGGTCTTCTCTCTGGGCGAGGTGCAGGTCTGTGCGATGCGTATGGTGTAGGCCCCAGCGTCTTCAAATTTTGCGCCCTTCCGGTTTCCGCCATCTCTGTTGGGCCTTCGGTGTGGCGCTGGCTCGGATTGGAAGGTTTGGCCACGTGGTTTGTAGCTCTGGTGTGTCTTGGATCTGCAGACCCGAGCGATGTGGCCCCTCTTCTCACAGGAACGGCAAACGGCGTCCCTGAACTTACAGTTTTGTCATGAGTGGGACCCTCTGCAGCTGGCACATCTGTCTCTGGGCTCTCTCCGGGCTGTGCGGGACTGCTCGGTGCGGTAGATCTCTTCTTCAGACTCCCCCTTGCTCGCGGTGCTTACGGCCTCTCGATGCACTGGCGCCGTCTTCTGCGTTGTTTTGGTTAGGTGGGAGCTCTTTAGTTTCTCTGCAGCCTTTACTGACGACTCTTGTGCTCGTGCCTCGTCCAGGGCGATGTGTAGGGTCAGGTTTGACCTCGCGAGCAGTCTTCTCTGGAGCCGGCTATCTCTCACTCTGCAAATTAGTTGCTCTAGGAGCATCTCATCCAGGTCTCGGTACTCACACTGGGTTGCAGCCTTACGCAGGGCAGCGACGTATTCGCTGATCGATTCACCCTCCTGCTGGAGCCGTTGCCGGAAATTGTAGCGCTGGACATACTTCGATGGCGTTGGTGCATAGTGGTCTTTCAGCAGGGTCTGTAGCGTCGACCAGGAAATGTTGTGGACCGAATTCGGCTCCGACAATGCCTCGGCTGTGTCGAAGACCCTTGGCCCGCAGTGACTCAGGAACAGGGCTTTCTTCCGAACGTCCGGTAGCCCTTGCATGTTGTTTGCCACCATGAAGCACTCGAACCGAGACGTGTAGGATCCCCACTTCTCTTCCTTGGGGTCGAAAGGCGCTGGCGGAGTGTAGGCAGACATCGTTTCGGGATTCTCCTGTGCTCCGCTCGCTCGCCTGGCTGGATTCGGATGCGTTCTCCGGTCCCCTTCTCCGAACATGGCTTCAGCTCTTTTTCTCGAGTGTGGCTTCAGCTCTCCTCTGCTTCTGGCCTCAAAATCCCACCTTCGTCGCCAATGTTAAGTTGGGCGAATGAGGACGCAGCAAGCCAGAGTAGTTAGTGACAACAGCTCTTTATTATATAGTGAGAGTCCAACAACTGACCCAGGGAGCCAGCTCCCTTTATATACCTTGCAGCTGTGGTGGTCAGCCAATCAACTGAGGGTCAGTTAATTCGAACTTCCCACCAAACAAACCTATTTACATAACAGAAACTTTGCTACTTTTGTATGTGTGTCAACATTATAGGGATGTATGAAAGTGATGGGGCTTTGATTGTGCTGTTACAATTGCCATCTTGACTGGCCCCATGGAAACCACTCATGAGCCTGACTAGCTGATAGCCTTAACAATAGCTTAACAGTTGACTTCCCAAGGCAAAAATGGATCAGAGTCTTTTGGTCTTGGAAAGAAAAGTTAAGACGTGGCTTTTCTGTAAGGCCTCTCTTGATTATTAAGCAACTAGGATATGATCCTCAACATTGTGGTGATTTTTTTAAAAAAAAAAATCATATTGTTATTCTGCATTGCATTTTGATATTGTACACCACTAAAATGAATAGCCCCACACAGCCCACACCTGCAAAAATGGTAATAGCAACATAGCAATCATGTCCAGGAGGGTAAATGTAAGTGAAGACAGGCATTTTCTCATACAAGGACTATTGGGTATTTGAGATACACACCCTTTCTGATTCACTTGAAGTTATAATTCCACAAGACACACATTCATAGTTCAGTGCCTTTCTCCATAAGATGGTGAGCCTCACCTTCTATAGAAAACATCTGCCCCTGCTTCTACAGTCAATTCCCTTGGGGTAAAAAAAAGGGTGAGCCTTCTAATCTTGTCTGGGTTGTTGACTCACTTCCATCTCACCTCATCTACTTATTCGCTTTTGAATGGATTAACAAATCAAAGAATCAAAAGACACTAAGTCATATAAAGCCACACCACAGAGCAAACTTTATAGATAAAACTTCCAGTTCTTCTGGCAGGACTTAAAACAGAGACTGACCGTGTCTGGTCCTTCTGTTCTCCCATACTTGACAAGCTAATGGGATGTACTGTAGAACTGAATAGCATCTGAGAACCACAAGATGCTCCTTGCTCAGCACCTAACTTGGAAGTGAGCAGAATATCTTTCTTCTTCCTTCAGTACCCAAAACTTGAGTGGAAGAAAAAAGCATCCAAATTAGAAGGATTGTTATTTTAAAATGTCTGAGTGGTACAAATAATACACAGTTAATGTTTTTTTTTTTCCTGGTTCAGAAAAGCTTTTGTTTGTAAGTGCAGTCTGCCCTTTGCTCAGTGCTGGGCAAGACCCTTTTCTGATTATCTCAGAGCACAAGGAAGATCGTGTGGGAAAAAGTATACTTTCAGACATTTAGGCCCCAAGCCATTTAAGGACTTGAAAGGCAAGGATTACCATCTTGCAGCCAGTTTAGAATTAGTGTAATGTAGCTCCACCCTGATAATCCAGCCCAAATTCCAGCAGCTGAAACTCTTTAATAGTGGAACTTTCTGAAGCCAATTTTCAAAGCAGCTCCTATGTACAGTATGTGTATCTATTATAGCAGGAGTGGACAACTCTGGCCCTTTTACAACCTGTGGAGTTCAACTCCCAGAATTCCTGAGACAGCCAAACTGTCTCAGGAATTCTGGGAGTTGAAGTCCACAGGTTGTAAAAGGGCCAGAGTTGCCCACCCCTGTATTATAATATAATATACAAGCCATGAACCTGGAGTTTATATTTCAGGGTGGCTGGGCTAATCAGCTGTTGTGCCAGAAGTATTATCAAGCTTTTTGTGTGTGTGTTTTTGGAGGTTGTTTCTGAAGGGCATCACACTAAACTCTGGGACTGAGCCTGCACACTCTTTTAAGGCACCCTGAGCACCACTCTTCACAAATTTATAGTTTTATGAATTTACTTATAGATAAGGGATGGGATATAGGATGAATCTGATTGTAACCTTATAGGGGTTTAAAGGAGTTACTAAATTTGTCTATACATCTTATAATGAAGGTTAGAAATAAAGTCTTTATCTCTTTCTCTTTGGTTTGCTTTAGTTTCTACTACTGCAATTAAAATTCTTCATAAAAATGATATTTAAAAAATAACATTGTGAAATTAACATCCTGTTTAATTTAAATAATCTTAAACATTATTTAGAAATTGACTTTGTTTGATAGATTTTTTAAAATTTTCAGTAGTGGTAAACAGTGGTGGGTTTCAAATTTTTTAACTATTGGTTCTGTGGGTGTGGCTTGGTGAGTGTGGCATGGCTTGGTGGGCGTGGCTTGGTGGGCGTGGCAGCGGAAGGATACTGTAAAATCTCCACTCTCACCCCACTCCAGAAGAAGGATACTGTAAAATCTCCATTCCCTCCCCACTCCAGGGGAAGGCTATTGCAAAATCCCCATTTACTCCTGATCAGCTGGGACTCGGGAGGCAGAGAATAGATGGGGTCGGGGCCAGTCAGAGGTGGTATTTACTGATTCTCCGAACTACTCAAAATTTCCGCTACCGGTTCTCCAGAACTGGTCAGAACCTGCTGAAACCCACCTCTGGTGGTAAAGTTCAAAAAGTCTGGAGAAGCTCTATTTCTGAATATGAACGTATCTGTCTTGGTTTTATGGCCAGCAGGGCAGCCTATTTAAAAATGTCCTCACTGCTGAGGTCAAGTTGTCAAGCACATGAGAAAGGCCCTTCTTTGAACTTAATCCCAAATTGTGGACCTACCCCCTCTGTAACTGTGCTCAGTCCTTCTTTCTTTATTGTGAAAGGCGCTGAGACATTTTTCTTCACTTTCAGCTAATTTATAATTGATTTAAAACATTTTTATCAATTGTTAAAGATACCTTGACTGCCCTCTGGGTTCCTATATAAATAGAATCAGTATTACTCTATTTCAGTCATATATCTGGCTCAATATGCATCTAGGCACAGACTCAATCCATGTCATGTGATTATGGAATCATGGCATATTTAAATGAAACCAAAACTCCCAGACAATTTTAAGTAGAATGAAAATTGGTCTTGATTTATCTGCATAATTCAAATGAATTATGCTGTTGGAATCTGTATTGTGAATGGCCTGATAGAATTAATTCCTGCTGCTTTTCCATTAATGAATGGCCATTTTGTGCTTTGTACAGTTTGAGCTGTGGTCAAACATAACCCAAGCAAGACGAGAAAGTTCACTTCCATTTCAGTGCAAAGAACAGTAGTGTTATGTTGTTGCAAATTATTCCTTAATATAAAAAGACCTTTTATGCTCAGCTGAAATCAAAGACCCTTATCTCAGAGGAGACTTCAGTCACTGAACAGGAAGTACATTTTATTTGGATCATAACCTTTGGGTCTACATGTTATTCTAAGGAATATTTTTGTATCTATAGTGAGAAGTTGAGGGTAAGAATTATTTTCAAAAAGCTTTCTGAGGAAAAAAAACACAATTGCGCTGAACAACTGAACAAATCAGTGAGATTTGGAAAGGAAAAGGAATTTCCATCTCAGAGGAAACACACCATCTCCCTATACCACACTAATTTGTATTTGACCCTGCAAATATTTTCCAGGACTTTTAATATGTATTTTGACGCAAGCTATTTCCAAGAAGTCACAGCATTTCTTTAAGACTAGTTTCCTCTACATGTATCTTTTTGCCTTTTATATGTATCTGGCAATTACTATTGCCAGAGTAATTTTGCACTTTGAAACTAGGAACTATGTCTCATGGAATTACAGCGAAAGAATTAATACAATTTGTATCTTATTGAAGCATCAGGCTTAGTTGGCTATATTTATTAGAATCTGGTTGGTTGGAGCAGCTAACAACAGTTAAGAAATTTTGTTTAAATGATCATTTGTCAATTCTTGTTAGATATTAGGTGAGGAACAACTAACCCTCTCTTTTGTTCTCATGTAAATACAAGCATCTATTGTTATGGAAATAAATGAGATCCAATTAGCCAATATTAGATTCTCACCAAAGGAGATACTATCTTTCTATAGAATATTAAATATTAGTCTTTAAACATCATGTTTGCCTTTTTCTCAATGTAACACTACATTTCTGCTTGGAAGCAACATTACACATCCAGTTTTCTAGACAGAGATGCAGACATATATAAGTGCACCAATGGTGAAATTCAATTTTCTTTACTACCGGTTCTGTGGGCGTGGCTTGGTGGGCATGGGGTGGCTTGGTGGGGTGGCTTGGTGGGCTTGGCAGGGGAAAGATACTTCAAAATCCCCATTCCCACCCCACTCGGGGGCCAGCCAGAGGTGGTATTTGCCAGTTCTCCAAACTACTCAAAATTTCCACTATTGATTCTCCAGAACCTGTCAGAACCTGCTGGATTTCACCCCTGATGTGCACACATACACAAACGCACACTTCTTCCCCATGAATTGTGCCTCATTTTATGATTCCCTTGGCAAGAGAACAGCCCTCTCCTTGGGGGTGACCCTCATATAATCTTGAAATGAGCTTGATTGCTAGCAAGCAGGAGCTGAACTATTGGTGAACATGAAAGATAAAGCAGGTTTGGCAGTGGTCCCTCTTTTTCAGATAATATATTTGTTTTGCCATTTATTTCTTTTGTAGGGGGTAGGTGGGGACTGCAGCTTGAAAACAGTTTTACTAAAAATGTACAGTAGAATTTTATTGTGTTTTTATGTAAGTCTGTTTTTAGACTTTAAATTACACTAAATAGAATTGCATTGCTCCTGTAGTATTTTTTCTTCTAAAACAGTTCTTGACTATTTTGCCATTTTAATGTTGACAAATGTATTTATTTTTATTATTGATTTTTTCTAATTATCCCTTGCGATTATCTGTATTTTGAAATTGATGAAGGATGAAGAAGACAGAATAGTTTACCCAAAGCAGTGGTGGGTTTCAAAATTTTTTACTACCGCTTCTGTGGCTTGGTGGGTGTGGCATGGCTTGTTGGGCGTGGCAGGGGAAGGATACTATAAAATCTCCATTCCCACCCCACTCCAGGGGAAGGATACTGTAAAATCTCCATTCCCTCCCCAATCCAGGGGTAGATTACTGCAAAATCCCCATTTCCTCCTGATCAGCTAGGACTTGGGAGGCAGAGAATAGATGGGGGCGGGGCCAGTCAAAATTTTTAGTACCGGTTCTTCAAGCTACTCAAAATTTCCACTACCAGTTCTCTAGAACTGGTCAGAACCTGCTGAAACCCACCTCTGACCCAAAGATAAGGAGGAAAAACACTTTCGTTGTTGTTGCTCAATCTATATGCAGCTATATTTTACTGCAAACTAGAATGTCACCAGTTTTCTTTTACAATAATTTCTTGAGCGAGAGCACCTTGAAAAAAGAAGATAACAAGTAGGCTATCCCGGTATGACCAAATGGATTAGGCAGCCCTTGTAATCTGCAAAATTAGGGAATGTCTGCAATAAAGAATTAGAAATGAAGGAAGAAACAAAAATATAAAAGCATTCAGGTTTCATAACACATTAATGGGGTTAACAAAGAAGAAGCAGATAGGCTTCCTGTGCAAATATGATAACTATTGGAGAGGGTCCTAAACTCCCCCTCCCCAGCTGCTTCCTTTTTAAAACCCCACATCCTTGTGTGGTGGCTATCAGATAGAAAGGTCTCAGCAGTGGATGGCAATATGAGCACATTAGGAGGGAGAATTACATATTTCTTGAACGTAGCAGTTCTTGAGTTTCCTTATTTCTGTTTCTGGGATAATTATGTGTTTATTTGAAAGAATTGTGTTCAGTGGGGTTTAGGCTGACTAAACACACATAGGGTTAGAATCATAATTCTCATCATAGATTTAGAATTACACTCTAAATTTAATTAATTTGACCATGGTATCATTATAAATTTGATACATCCTGCTGATATCAATTCAGGCAAATTTATTTAGTGGTTAGATTTATTTATAGCCTCAAGGCAATGCAAGAACCCAATTATGGAATAAAGAATGATAATGCAATAATAATGATTCATACAATTAATTCAAAGGATATACAAGCACTCGTGCTGCCAATGGCTTTGCATGGGAAAATATGGGTTTTTATATGCCTCTAGAAACCCAAGAAATGGGAAAATGCCAGGGAGTTCCAGAATAGTGCCAAAGTTGTAATGCCAAGGCCAGAACAAGTATACAGAAACGCAGATCCAATAACGATGTATACTGGTAATTCCAAATGAAAACAAGATCCTGGCAGCTTGTTCTAAGTAGCTTTGGCTGCAAATTTGGCTCATTTAGAAGATTGTAGTCCTTGATTTTCAAATAGCCAAGCAACTTGCCTTTGCTCTATTTTCCAAAGCTGTGGTGCACCTTGAGTCTAGGCACTCAGCCAGGATCTCGACCCTCATCTGCGTCTGCCCTTATCTCTTTCCTGCTCATTGCCTGCCTGGTCTACTTCAGGTGATTGATTGTGTCTGACTCCATAAGCTGACAGCTAATTGGATCTGACCTTTCAGCTTCTAATACAGAGGAGTATATCATTACACAGAGAATCCTGTCCACTTTCACAAGATCTACAGGCTAAAATACATCCCAGGTAACATTGTCACCTCTTTTATCATATCTGTTCATTTGGCTTCTAATTTGGAACAAATGCAAGCAAACTGCTTGACTCTAGCCAATCACGTTCTTCATTAAATCTAATTTTCAACCTGTCCTTCTCTAAAAGGGTGGGTGACATTCAAAGTGATACTGGTAGTTAACATAGATGTAATAAAAGCAGAGAAATGATGTCTCTTTATTGCTCAAATTACAGGCAGTACTTCAATACAGCATTTCATTTAGTGACCATTCAAAGTTACAACATCACGGGAAAAAGTTACTTATGACCATTTTTCACACTTATGACCGTTGCAGCATCCCCATGGTCATGTGATCAAAATTCAGATGCTTGGCAACTGACTCATGTTTATGATGGTTGCATTGTCCTGGGATCAGGTGAACATCTTTTGCGATCTTCTAACAAGCAAGGTCAATGGGGAACCCAGACTCACTTAACAACCGTGTTACTAACTTAACAACTGCAATATTTAACAACTGTGGCAAGAAAGGTTGCAAAATGGGAGAAAACTCACTTAACAAATGTCTTACGTAGCAACATAAATTTTGGGCTCAATTGTGGTTGTAAATTGAGGACTACCTGTGCACTTGAATCTGAACTCTTACATACATCTGGTCATATTCACTTTTATTTTCCATCACTCTAATCATTTCACCACTTTTCATTTCTGAAGTTTTTCAAAGAGCTGCCTGAGATTGATGCCCAGGGAAAGTCTCTTAAATGGAGCATTTTATCCACAGAGGCTAACAAAGTTCCTTAAAAGGACTTCCCTCCAGATCCCTGGGGAAGTCTTCACATGTCATTTGAAAACCTTTTGAATTCACGAGACACCTGAGCTGATCATATTAATGATACTCTTCTTTCAGTGGAGTTTAATGAGTGCAATAAACTACCCAATCACACCAAAATAGTGAGTTGTACATGAAAAGGTACTAATGGAAAAATTCTCCAATACAGTTAGAATCTCCCCTGTTTTGAGATAAAGGACAGATCTGATGTGTGGCCAGCCATGTACATCAGATAGTGACTTGGAACCAGTCCACAGTTATCATGGCAAACATGAATTCTTGAGCCATCTCTGACTTCAGAGAAAACAGGTAAAAATCTGGACAAATGCCTACAATGAGATTGAAACTGCTATGCATCATAAGAATGGCACAATAGCAGCCCCATGTTTGACATTCTGGTTCAACCATTCAAAGATGGCTTGTGATTTGACTTCCTGCCCAACAGAGATTGTTGCAAAAGCCAAGGTCTCCTGGACACAAGTGCTTCATCTCCACTACCTGGGGATCAGGGTGATATAGTACATGAAATGCAGCAGAACAGACTTCAGTGAGGGAACTTCTTCTTCATTCAAGCCAGTTTCAGTAAAACAAAGTCTGCCTTCTTGTCCATGATTAAATCATGAATGAGGCTACATTTATTGCAGACAGATCTGGTGTTCAAAAGCATCTGCTGTAGCTTGGTGCTCCCAATTCCTTTAACTTGCTCAGAAATCAGTGACCTAGTTTACAGTTATGTTTAGAGGAAATTCCATGGACTAATTCTCTAAAGAGAATTGGCATCTGAAATCTGCAATGAATTAATCTGAGGGCTTTTAGAGAAACAGATGAATGTTTTGCTTGGGCTGGGATTTGAATGAGTTCATTTACAAGTGTAGACTGTAGAGTTTAGGTTCTTGAAGATGCCTTGGTCCATTTAATAGCAAAAAGAGCATTTTTTTTTGTTTGTTTCTCATGGCAACAGTGAGTATCTTCTATTTTTTGGAATACGGGAAATAATCTGGAGAAAAGCAAGAGCAAATAACTGGAATTCTTGGGACTGTTCCCTCAATCAGACAATCTGATAAAGCTGTTCCATGTTTGAATTTGTTGAATTTATTGTGTTAACTAAAATCCACCATGAAGGATTGCATACTTTTTGCCCCAAATCCTGGCTTTTTCTGATTCCTATAGAAAAAAAGCAGATATGAAAGATTTATGATCCACTGACAACTGCACTCGATTCTTCAAATGAGACTTTGACTTGCTTCTGGGACACTGTAGCCGTCATAGATATGAATAAGTTGCCAAGCATCCAAATTTTGATCACATGTCCTTGGGGATGCTGTAATGGTCATGAGAAAAATGGTCATAAGTCACTTTTTTCAGTGCCATTGTCATTTTGAATGGTCACAAACAAATGGTTTTAAATTGAGGACTATCTGTACCTTTGAAACCCTATATGGCATGGGTCCAGGGTATCTCAAAAACTGTCTTATCCCAATGGGACTAGCCCACCCAATTCATTGGAAGAGGCCTGATTTCAGATTCTTTCTGCCAAAGAATTTTGCGGGCAGGATCTTTTCTGCTATGCTCCCAGAGCACCTGGGAATACTCTCCCATTGGAAGTGAGGTCCACCCCCCATTTGGCCTGGGATCTTGACAAGAGCCTGCTACATTGGGAGTGGCTGATAGGATAGAGAACATCCTCATCCCCGGGCCTCCATTGTCCTGGTTTGTAACTTTTCTATTTAGTTCTCCTAATTTTAATTGTTTTGCATTACTTTATATTTTTATGATATCATAAGCTGCCTAGAGTTACTATATCAGTGAGATGGGTGGCATAAAAATAAACAAACAAACAAATAAATAAGAATACTTTTCACCTCATTCACATCCATGAGGAAGGCGGGGGAAGAGAGCAAATGACAAAACAGTGTTGCAACTCTTGTGTCTGATATAAAGAAATGGGTATGATGAGTTGGTGGTGTGATGCTGAAATGCATCAATCAATTCAATTTTTTTTCCTAATTCTCTTTTGCTCCAAATACCATTGCTCTACTAAAACAAATAGCATAACCATCATTTTGTTCCCTTTGGGGACAAATAATTTTATATAAGATGCAGAAAGGAGTAAAATATTTTAAACCAAATAAATTAAAGTCACGCAATTGTGTGTGTGTGGGGGGGAGGATATATGGCTAGATCTGTTTACATCAACACTGTTCACCATATTTCTCCGTACCTTTTTATTCTTGCAAATTATGTTTACTTCCACTGCATCCATACATTATTTGACATACTGTATTACATTTTGTTATTTAAACTTTTCATCTCACGTTTTTGAGAACCGCATCAGCTCTATGCAACTATGTCTCCCCTTCCCTCATTCATTCTTCTGTCGTATTTGCTCTGTGAATCAATATTTGTGTATTCTAGGTTCCTTTGACAGAATCCATTCCTCACAACACACCATTTAATGCCAACTTCCTTTCTCCTAATATTTATATGTCTTAAAAATTAAACTACCTACTAAAATTTAACTAAACTACTAAAAATTTAACCATTTAGTACAAATAAATGTTCTATAAGACATGCAACTTCAACTACTTGCTGAGATTTTTCAGTATTCATTCATAACTTACAATTGTACATTCTTTCTTCATTCTTTTCTTTGTCAAAGGCAATTGTTTTGACCCTTGATACATTAATTTTCTGAGCCATAGTTTTTGTTGCATCATGCAAGCTATCCATTATTCACTACAAATAATTCAGGATCTTGATCAACTACAATTCATTCTCTCCCTCCCTCCCCTCCTCTTTCATAAATAGTCGTTATTAGATGGGACCGCAGACATTGGCCTTTCTGATCAGCATGACTACGCCATCAAATCTGTTATATAATGCTTTTGGTAAGATAAAGTGTGATTATGTTACCACCTTTTGTGACACTAATGCAGCCTGCAGCATTCCCTGCAAATGGTAAGAAGTGTTCTGGCAGATTTTGGCCAGCATCCCACAAAAACAAAATCCAGTTTGAACTCAACCATCTCCATGCTATTTTGTGCAATCTAGACTTTCTAACTAATCTAGAAACTATCCTGCAAGTGCCACAGTATTGCCTTTATCTCATCAACACTATAGGGCAGGTACTGATGTACATTCAGGATGCATGTCAAACTGTATTTTTAGAAATAACTCTGAGGTGTTCTTGATGTTATTTAAGATAATAATCTGTTTTTATAGTAAGTGTTTTTAAAAGCAAAAGTTAGCATTGTATCCTTTGATAGAGTTAAGAATTATCATTTCTTGCTTCAGAAAAAATAACTATAAAGGCATCTGTCAAATCTATAGTTTGGACAAAAAGAAGAGAAAATTGTTCAGAAATTAGTCACTGTTTCCTAAGGGAATTATTACTTTTACATTGAAATTGAAGCATTACATGCATTAATACAAGCATTATATTCAATCTCAGAGGAATTTAATTTACATCACAACATTGCAAGAATGGATTTCCACAAAACCTCAGTATCTTAGTAAATATGCAATGTAATATTAGGTATGTTTATTCAGAAATAAGATCTACTGTGTTCAGTGAGATATCCCAAAGAAGCAAACATACGACTGAGGTCTTAAAATATCATTTACTAGGTCACTAATATAACCTGTTAACAGAAAAAGCTGGGGATAAAAAAAACCAAGCTGAATTCCCAGCAGATCAATACTAAAAGCCTCCACTGAAACAAACTTTTGCTTTTCCTGTTTCTGAAATGTCAGTGACTAAGTAGCAAACTTACTACACAAGCTCTCCAGTATGTTAGGGACAGGCTGTGTGTCACTTCATATAAAATTCTTAATGACTTGTTGGTCCACCAACCACTGAATGGCAATTGCATTCTTAGCACACTATGTGCCAATGATGAACATTATATAACATGGTATGCCAAGTCTTACCTAGTCAGAATGATATCATCTACCAAAGGTTTAGAGCTACTCCCAAATTTAAAAAAAAAACCATGAACCAAGTATATCCAGAAACCAAATAAAAGGGAAGAAAGGTCCAAATAACTCACACAGGTACCCTGAATTATATGCATTCCTGCCACTTGTGGCTGTTCAACAAATTGTGATAAAGCAACGATTGTTTAATGTGATTATCAACCTAATGTAGATTTATCAAGTGTAATATCAATGTAGAGCCAAGATTTTTAGAAATGAACTGGCATAATCAGGAGGCATTTTTGAAAACTTTAAGCAGGACTCTAGTCCTAGATTCACATGATACTGTGGGAAGCCTCCACCCCTCCTAGAAGAATGAAATATTTTGAGAAATATTCTTTAAAAAGGCAGGATAAAATATTTCCCCTAAAAGAGAAATTAAAAAATCTTAAGGGAGGCAGAAAGTCAGAGCCCCAGCTCCCTGCCTCCAAGCAGATACTTAGCTGGGGCAGCTTTTAGAAATGCAGATTTGGTAATCCATTATTCCCTGAAGCAAAGTCTGAACAAAGGCATATTAGCCCTCATCCAAGAGCCAAAACAGAGCAAAGCCATTAAGCTACAACAGGAATTATTGCATCACCCTCAGAAACTTCAACCAAACTTAGCTCAGACAAACACCTAGGATTTGTACTTTGCCTATAGAGCCAGCTATGACCCCTACATAACCCCTATATGGCACCATGGGAGTCTGACAATAGCCAATAGAATACATGTTCTTGCACAGGAACAGGAAGCTCAAGTGCAAAGAAGGTATAAAAACCCCTCATGTGGTCAGAGAACCACCCATGTCATTCTGCTTCATCATTAAAACCATCTTTCCAATCGGTCTCCAGACTACATTTTGTCTCCAGTGTCTTTCTCCTGGCTTGGAACTGGAACTGGAACTGGATATTTCTTCCAACAATACTAAGTCTTAAGCTTATGATTTACAAATCAAAAGGCTGTGTTCAAACAACACTTTAAATCAAAACCAGTGTATGATTTGGTGCAATGTATAAACCCAAGCTTGAATTTAGTTGCTCAAGTCACAAATTACTAGAAATCAAAACCAGATTTCCAGCAGGCCTGGGGCCAGCATAATTTATAATCATGCTGGATTAGATATATGGCATTGTTTGTTACTCAATATGGGGTGTTTCCTCTGTTTTAGTAGTTAATCACTGTGCATGCCACTGAGAGTTGGTTTGGTGATTGAGATGGCTAATAAATGGATTAAAGTTTTAAAAACATGAAACTGTTTTTAGTTGGAGGAAAAGAAGAAAAGCATTTCTGCTGCTTCTGCTTTTGATCTACAGCCCTCCGGCTCTCAAGGCTGAGGGTGTTGATGCTAAAGAATAAAGAGAGAATTGAATAGAATGGCTTCCACTCATCCATCAAACTGCTTCTATTGCATCTCAAATGGTTCCTTGAGTGGAAGAACAAGGCTGGGTCCAATTTATGCCTGGACAGTGTGTATTTTTTGTAAGAGCAGCTGAACTTCTTTCCAGTGGTGGGCACTGGAAAAAAAAAGTCCAGATGGAGCACAGAGAGTCTCTCTGATTGGATGGAGCACAACACTGCTCTCTAATTGCTGGGCATCTGTGTTTTACCAACTTTGCTCTATACCAAGCAAAAAAAACTTTTCTTTTTCTGAATTTGGTAAATGCAGATTTCCAGATAATCCAGCTATTCCTATGGTGCTTTTGTGACTTCAATGTCATGCAATTTATAATACATTTTTATTTACAGTTTAACTACCTAACCTTCGTAAAATCAAATATGTATATTAAAAACCCTTAGTATTTCATTGCTCAATGTATTTCTATTTTATCTTTGTTGAGAAAAAGATGAAAACAGGTAACAGGACAGCACCACCAGTTCATCATTTGTATATTCAGCTGAAGGTCTTGATGGACTTTTACACAAATGAATGAACTTCTTCCATGTGAGCTGCCTGGTTATTAATATCTTCAGGTCTTCTTTAACTGCTCTTGCTTTTAGATATAGAAATAATAGACCATTTCAACTGATAGAATTGGAAGTGACCTTTTAAACTGCCAAGTTCAACTCCCTGAAGAGTGCAAAACTCCTTCCTTAATATGTCCCTGCCTGTTTAACATTGGATTGAGGGCTGTAACACTATTCCTTCGAGACAGATAATGTGGAACAGATATTTCAGGAACAAAAAGGGGTTGGTCCCCCATTCGCAGGAAGGAGAGCCTTGTGTGGGAGTAGACTTTGGAGAAAACCTCTACAGTAGGGATTAGAGAGATAGGTTGTACCAGGGCTGGGAGACAGTTGGTGAATCATTTGGTGAGACAGGTATGAAACTGGTAGCAGCCAGGATGTGTACTGGGTGGAAAGAACTTTGGAGTTCCAGATATTTAAGGGAGGATTGTAGTAATAATAGGCCTATGGGTAGGAGCCTTTGTTTTTTGTATTCCTGGTGATTGCCTGAACAAGTCCCTGCAGATTTTTGGGCAAGATTTTCAGAAGAGCTTAGCCCTTGCCTGCTTCTTAGGGCTGAGAGAGAGTGACTGGCCCAAGGTCATAAAATGGTTTCATGTCCAAGGTGGGAGTAGAACTCACAGGTTCTTTTTAGTTTGGTGCACCAAACTGGCTCTTGGTATTTAGAAAATTTTGGAATGTGCTGAAATGAGTAAATTGACATTTGAAATTAGAGAACAGGAAGACAAACAATATTACTTGATGTGGGATTCATTTTATCAATGGCTAGATAATAAAACATGGAAATGAAATATGAAACATGAAATGAATGTAATAATGAAATATATGAAGCGGTTTTTTTACAGGAGATAAGCCACTATTAAATAATTGGTAAATGAGAATAATAATAATAATGAGGGCAGAATTGGTGGAATTTAGGAGCTTTCATGACAACAATCACAGCACCCATTCACACTGGAATTCATATATCAGATTTGTTTTCTGCCTCAAAGTCACTCATCAAATATGATCTGAAGTTGGGTATTAATCTGTTGCTATTGTTAGATTACTATTTGGTTGAGATTTCCAGCCACCACTGCCCTTCATGGGAGGGATAGGTTGATTAAGTTGAACCAGGGACTTTATAGATCCTCTTGGCTTCTAACAGGTAACTTGCAGAGTTTCCAGGAACTTATTTTGGGGAGGCAAATAACAAAACATTCCATGTGATGCATGTCATGATGCAAACTCCACCCCTTTTGAACTTGTATTGTGATACTAAATGAAGTCCACCAGCCAATAAATTTAAATAAATAAATAGCAGAAATTTGTCACAATACCCAATGGAATGTTTTATTATTTTGACAACATTGGCTTGCTGTGAGTGCCCTGGATTTCAGAAACAAATGGTTTTTCTGCTGTACATAAGTGCATCTATTAAAATGAATTATAGAAAGGATTGTATATTTTGTGCAAGTTAATAACAAACATCTTATTAAATGGAAATGTGACTGGACACTCCCAATCTGGATTCCCAAACAAGAAGGGAATCTAAACTGGTTCCTCTGAATGTAATCTACTGGTAATTAGGCTTGATGAGGATTTGGTTAATGAAATTCAAAAACAATTATAAATAGCATCCCTGATTTTCATGCCTGTCTAGTAAAGTGCAAACTTAGTTACTGATTTCCTGTGCGTGAGTGGCCTTACCATGTAATAAAAGCTTTTGCCATTTGAAACCAAAATCTGTAAGTTTTTCATTGGGGCTTTAACATAGGACAGTGTTGGCGAATGCGCATGTGTGCTGGAAACTGGAAGAGTGCCAGGAAGATGACCTTCTGGTTTCCGATGCACACATGTGCACCAGCCACTGGTCTTCTGGTTTCTGATGCACATGCATGTGCGAAGACCACCTGGCCGGTGCGCATGTGCGCACCAGAAACAGAAGAATGTCAAAATTCGAATGTCAAAATTTGCCTGGGCCATGGGGGGAAGGGGTTGGGTGGGGTATTGGAGCTGTTAGTGGTGGGGGAGGGATGATCCCCATGTGCAGGGACCCAAGGCTGGCTCTGCCTGACCTTTTGGAGGTCCTCACGCCTCCCTGCCTGCCCCCCTGGTCCCCATCAGGTGGCAGGACATCCCCACCAATGACCCGGTTCTGCAGCCCTGGACAGGGAAAGAAAGTTGAGCGGGGAATGCTGCCTCCCTCTGCTGGAAAGCCTTCCTGGCCTTTGGAAGATGATCTTCCAGTTTCTGGCATGTGGATGCACACTGGCCAGCTGGTCTTCACATGCACATGCGTGTCAGAAACCAGAAGACCAGGTGGCCGGCACGCCAGAACCCAGAAGAGTAATGGGTGACAGCTCACATGCCCAGAGAGATGGCTCTGTGTGCCACTTCTGGCATGCGTTCCATAGGTTTGCCATCACTGACATAGGACTTGAGGGTACCTCACTGAGAAACCATCAGCATAACCTAGTGTGGTTCAGGGTATGGACTAATTATTCATAAATCCAGCACTTTTTGACTGCTCTGCTAATTTGCTTCTCTTTGTTAATCTCCAAATTAATGGGCAAATGTTTGCTGTCTCAACCTGTCTCATAATACCTTATATCTCTTCTTTTGATTCACTTTAAAGATTTGTCTGGCACCCAATAGCTGTAAGACATTCCGCATCTAGGAATGATCTACATCATGGATGTCCAAGCTTTTGGCTTGCCTGGGCCACACTGACTGAAGAGGAATTGTCTTGGACCACATATAAAATATATAATGTATATAAATCACATAATAATGTCAAAGGTTTATGATTCTGTATGGCTGCATTACTACCATAGCTGTCCAGGGTTGCATCTGTGGGCCGCTGATTGGACACCCTGCTCTACATAGTCAAAAGCAGGGGTGAAATGCTATCGGTTTGCACCGGGTCAGGAGAACCGGTAGTGATAAAAACTACCAATTTGGGTGAACTGGTAATTAAAAAAAGCTTTCCGCCGATCAGCTGTGCCGTGTGGTTTACATTTGCTAGAAAGCAGGAAATCCTGCTTTCTAGCAAAGCTAAATCGTGTGGCACAGCTGTCCCCCCCCCCCTCGTGGTTCTACTTAGCTTATTAAGCCTTCTTTTTTTGCGCAAAGTGCGTGTTTGGTATGCACTGCACATGTGTTTGACGTGCACCACATATGCAGTGAACCGGTGGCAATCCGCGGAGGATTTCACCACTGGTCAAAAGCCTTCCTACATTCAATAAAGCAAAAATAAATCTTGTTTGTATTCTTTTCTTCTGTAGTATCCATTTGTGCCACAAAATCTTGGTCCATATTTGTTGTTTTTCCTGCAGTTTTAAACAGTTCAATGGGCACTTCCATATTTGACAGTTGATCTCTTGCATGTTATACCTCACTTTCTAGTGGAATAGGTTTCTGAATATATTTTTTCCTCAGTAAATGGTTCTATCATTCTATAATCCTATTTGTAAAGTGTTTCAGTATATCTTTCCATAGTCTTTTAAATTCCTTTATCTCTGTTATATCTCTATTCTTAGCCTTAAATTCTCTTGTGATTTCTCTAATCTTACTTTCCTTGTTATTTTCTTTTATTGTGAACACCCCTGCTTAAAATATCATTAGAAGTTTGCACTTGTTTATATGATAGCCTTCTTGCCTAAAGCTCTCATCTTATATCTTTTTGGGGTTATTATGATAGCCTGGAACAGTTTCTCTTTGACATTTTTGGACTTTTTCCCCCCAATGCCAATTTTAATGATATCTTTTATCTTCCCAGAGGTCCTCAAATTCTCTTTCATACAACTTAAGCAAATTGAATAAGTCCTTTACAATGTGCTGCTGTAGTTCTGTTACTTTTTGTGTAGCTGATTTGATTTTAATATTATACATACTGTGATGTCCGTATGTGACATTACTAGAAGCAGATATTGGCAATAAACAAAGAGTCCCTTCAGAAAACTTGATTAACTTATTTTCAATTGTTGCATTTATTTAGCCTAAATCTTCCACTAAGACAAAGTTCCTATCTATCTCTAATCATGAATTTATTTCATGGATGTGTAGGGCTGCTCCGTTCAAACTTATTTGGCCACCATATTCCTGGGAAAATGTAGTTCTATGGGTAACCTGGTCTCATCCAAGCACCCATTGGTAGTCTTATATTATTTATTGATACTACCCTTTGAACAACTTATAATTTATATGGAGTTCTCCAATGTCTTCCAGTGTTGCATTTGTAATTGCTGCATTTATTTGCATAATACAATGTTTACTTGATATCTACACTAATAGCTATAATCCTGTCATTTAGTTATAGCTGAACACATACTTAGGAGTGTCCTGTGTGAGAATCATGGTCTTGGGCCCTGAACTGAGGTCTTAGGTCCTGAATAGTAAATCAGGTAATCATCTGATTTAAATCAAACAAATCCTGTTTCAGGATACGTATTTATAAAATATACAGCTTAGTTCATGTCACTTTAACAACTTCAAGTTTTCTTTAGTTCATAGTGTTTACTTTCCATGTTCTAATTGTATGTGAGCTTCTAAAATAAGGAGCTTCTCTTTTAATAATGCCACTGATAGTGGCCAGAATTCCTTGTCACTTGGGAGTGGCCACATCATCACACTAGATCTGCATAAGCAAGTTCTACATTCTTCCCCAATAACTAACTAGAGGAATACCTGTTAACTGGCTTTCTCCAGTTCAAAAATGATCTAAATTTCACAGGTGTGTACACAGTCATCTTGATAATAATACCCAAGTGGCTTACCACTGCCTTCAGAGTTTGATTTTGGAGTTCTTTTTCTCAGGGAGGTTGGTTTTCCCCACACTGTACTACCCTCTACACTCCCATTGAGCATCACCCCTAGTTCCACTCCTCTTCTTTCAGCTGAAGCAGCAAGGTGACCTCACCAAGAGCTCAAGAGTCCAATGAAATCACTGTCAAGGGCACTGAAGGATTTCAACATGTACAGAGAGCAATTTCCTGGGAAGAGCTGTTATTTAAAATTTTCACTGTGCTTCAGATCACCGCAAGACCTAGAAATTTATTCACCCAGGTTCCCTTTTGAAATTGATATGATTGAAGTCCCACTTTTGTTGGTGTTTTCAGTTATTTCCTCTTATTGTTGTTAACTTTTAGGAATCATATAAAAATTGGGAAAAGTAGCACAAAAGCAGTTTTACACTTAGTTCAGTTGCAACTTTTCTTTTATAAATTCCAAACTAAAATAAATCAATATGGGATAGGGAACTACATTAAACATACAAAAGAACTGTTTGTGTCATCTTCCAATGCAACATAAAAAGCAGTTGAGATACAGCATAGCCTTTTTATTTTATTAGTCAGGTTCAACTTTTACAGTTTAATAACATAAATGGACCAATATATAAATAAGATGATAAGATTTAAGAATATAATAGTCTATCTATCAACTTCTGATAAATCTTTTTTTGATATCCTGAAAAACTGTAAATCTATGGTAGATGTCCTGGCAATCAATAGCTGTTCTCATCCAGTTTTTGATTGCTCTGTGCCTTATGAAAATTACAGAAGTTTAAATTCACATTCTTTTTCACCTATTCACAAATAACATCTTGCCCAAGTATCATTCATATCCATATGCTTTAGGTGTTCTGTAAAGACATCTATGAACTCCAACTTTTAAATTTTTATCTTCAATACTGGAAGAATGCTGATTTTTAAATTTTGCTTTTATTGTGTTCTAATGGATATTTTGTTTTTCTATTAGATATTTTTGTAGCTTTTGTTTTAATTAAAATTGTCCTAGGATTAAAGCCTTATTATCAGCTTTTCCTCATGGCTGTAATAACATGCATTCTCCTGCATGCATTTCTCCCACTCTTGAGTTGGCAGAAAAGTATGTCACTATAAATTCCACTTCCTTGATGGCTGAGCTTTAATATGCCTGAGAAACAAGGCTGATGAGTGACGCTGTCCTTTAATCTTTAATGCTGAAGAATTTAAGGGCAGTAATTGATGGATTCCCTTGCTTTGTTTCCCTTCCCACCAAATGTCATTTGCTAACAGGAAAAACAACCACCAATACTCCACTTAAAATGGGATGGGGCCTGGTTGGATGACTGTGGGCGGGCACCTGAGACTGAGAATCTACATAGCCACTGTTCAAGTTGCCTCAGTGACACGTCATCTGTTATTAATTTTTTTAAAAAAAGCTTGACTGACAGGTTTCATATGTTCTAGGATAGTGCAGGGTGAAACCAGAAAGAGTTCTCCTACTAGATCCGGAAAACTCCCTCCCCATTCAGCCAGCATTATGAGCTGTGCTGTTTCTGAATGAGTAACTGGGTTGTGATTTGGAACACAATTCCAAATTTCCTTTTTCTCTTTTGAATGCCCAACTGACAGATTGCATGCAAGAAATGAGGTCTGGGGTAAAGCTGAAGAGAGCTCTCCCAGCATATCTGGAGAAATCTCTTTCAAAGCCTATCCTCTGCTCTACAGTCCTTCAGCCATTTTGGACAAAGGCTTACCGGTCTTCCAGAAAATTAAGACCCATGTGTTAGAAGAAATGTCCACCTGGGTTCAATTCCAAGTGGGGAGCAAGACACTGGAAACATAGAGACTGCTTGGAAGGATGGTTTAATGCAGTGGTGGGTTGCCCCCGGTTCGCACTGGTTCTATAAAACTGGTAATAAACTGGCGGGAGGCCCCGCCCACTGACCCTGATGTCATGAAAACACTTCTGCACATGCGCAGAAGCTTCTGCGCTTGCGCAGAAGACTGCGTGCGCACAGCCCTGTTGCGAACCGGTAGTAAAGGTAAGTAGAACCCACCCCTGGTTTAATGGTGAAGCAGAACCACCAAGCACGTGTGATTCTGGGTAGCTGAACACATGGAGTGGAGAGTGAGATAAATTTATACCCTCTCTTGTATCCTATTGGTTGAAATGTATCCTATTGGTTGCCAGGCTCCCAGGGGGCTATGCGGGGGTCCAGCTAACTTTGTGGGCTGTCTATGTCCCAGGCTTAGTTGAATCTTGCTGGGTGATGATGTAATGAAGGGGGTTGTGTTCTGAAAGGGTGTTGGGCGATTTCTATTATGGCTTAATGGCTTTGACTTGGTTTGGATCTTGAGTGAGGGCTAATCCTATCACCCTGGGGCTGAAGGCCTTTTGTCTTGTAGATAGGATGGCCCAGTCTTTCTGGGGCTATTAACAAAGGTGGGGGCTGCTTCCCAAGAGCATGTTTCTCCTTTTCTCATCCAGGGAGGTATAATATTCTGCCTTTTTAATATTTTCTAAAATATTTCATTCTTCTAGGAGAGGGGTGGGTGCTAACTTTCTACACATGTTTAAAAATAGTCCAAATGTGTGGTGCCAGACACAGTGAAAAGGTTCTGAAGAGACTAGTAGTACTCCTTTCTGCCTACCTCACCTCTACCTATGGCCTATCACTCATGTCAGAAGGGGGAACTGGCAGAACTCTTGTTAATTTCACCTGGGTTCCCAAAATTAATAAAAGCTTCAGTGAAATGTCAGTGTGGCCACCATGGCAACATTCAAAAGTATCCCACAGAGTTTGCAAGATTTTATTGATGTACATAAAATGATACTCCTGAACTAATTAAAACAGTAGAAACGGTTGGCCTACAAAACCTCTTGTCAGCAGGAGCAAGAAAAAACCCTCATAACAGACTAATTTGCGATAGTAGCAGCAACTTGCAGTAGCAGCTGGCTCTCTTTTCCCATTTAATATGGGAAGGAAATTCCATGCATAGAATGCTAGCCCTGGTTTGTAAACACAAGGTAAATCTCTTTCAGATGAACACTAGACCCAGGCAGGTGAGGAGCTTATGTAAGGCCTGAATGGTAAGATGACCAACTTTTTTACAGTGAGGAGGAGGACACGTGCGTGTGTGCCATGTCGTGTTTCGGTAAGAAGTAAACAAAGCCACTTCTGTGCAGCGCACTCTTGCGCATGGCACACTCTCTCAAAACAATTCTCCTGTGCGGAGCGCATGCGTCTCATAATCACGTCTCACCACACTGTACCGAGCCTTGATGAATCGTCATGTCAAATACAAATACGTCACATCACATGCAATGGATCGGATCGGCATTGATTGAATACGGAGACTTACAGATTAGTCTTCAAATATAGAAAAGGAGGACATGTAGGAGGACACTTTTCGAGAGAGAACAGAATTTATAAAAGAAGGACTGTCCTCCCTAAAGGAGGATGATTGGTCACCTTATGAATGGCACTTCATAAAACTCCAGTCAGGAAAATAGCTTCCTCTTTGGATAGTAGATCTTGATTTCCACTGCAGTCAAAGCCTTTCATACTTATGACCGTTGCAGCATCCCCATGTTCATATGATCAAAATTCAGATATTTGGCAATTGGCATGTATTTATGACAGTTGCAGTGTCCCAAGGTCATGTGATCCCCTTTTGTGACCTTTTGACAAGCAAAGTCAATGGGGAAAATAGAACTGTGTTACTAATTTAAAAATTGCAGAGATTCATTTAAAAGCTGTGGCAAGAAATGTTGTAAAATGGGGTAAAATTCATTTATGTCTTGCTTAATAACAGAAATGTTGGGCTCAATTGTGGTCATAAGTTGAGGACTACCTGGAAATATGGATCTGTATGGAAATATGAGTCTGCCAGCTGGTGTCTACAAAAGTGCAGTATCATTGTCTAACATGAACTATAGCTTATTAATAATATGTTTATGAAGTTTGAGCTGTGAATTGTAGGTGACAATCAGCAGTCTTCTATTTTTCTGTTTCTGTGGTCTAGTTTTTAATAGATTACCTCTAGGAACTGATCTGACTTAATTGATTTGTCTATTGATCTTGTTGGGTAATAGTAGCTTTCTTTTTCTTTCCATCAAAATGTATGCCATTAGAAATATCTGATGAGTAGACATACTTCACTCTTGATATCTTTTCCAGGGGAGAAAATGGGATAAATCTATAGATATAATATAGCCATATAATAGCAAGACAGTGAGTTAATACTACAGTATTTTGTGGTTCCTTGTACATAAGAAAATCTAAATGTTCTTCCACAAGTAAATGCCTTCCTAAATTAGATTGAGTTTAGGCTTAATGTCCACTTCTTTCCTCATTGTTCTAGTGAGAGGAATCTGACTTTTCCTGCCTCAGTTGAATTTATAACAAATACTAGCTGAATATCCGTGCTCCGCTATGAAACTATTGTGATCGGGCTTAATAAATTGACACTTACAGCTTAAAAATTAATAAGTAGTTATGATCGGCCTCTCCTCTCCCCTTCTCTCCCTCAGCCTTGCCCCACAGAATCCTCCCCTATCCTATCCCCTTTTCTCCCTCAGGGTTGCCGCACAGAAGCCTCTCCTATCCTATCCTGTCCAGTTATTTTCAGGTTGGGAGGGAAAGTAGAATTCCTTAGCATCAGAACGTGTTAATAATAATATAGGAAATACTAAAGCTCTGTTGGTCATTTCAAAAAATCCTTTCTTAGTGAGCACCTAGAAGCCAAGAGGAACATATGTGGCAAATTTCAAGTTTGAGCTTTTATGGTTCTGGAGATTTCGTGATTACAGCATGAGTGGTTTTCGCTTTTATATATATATATAGATTATAGTCATACCAAACTACTATTAATAATAGTTCTCAATGTACTGTTCAGTATTTCATTGTTCTTTAGTTATTGCTCAACTTAAAATTGCCAGAATTTCTATTTAGTATAACTAAATTTTCCCAATTCTTTACAAATCATAGGTAAGAAACCCAAATAAATATCACTAAAAAAAAATTCCATAGATAATAATGTTGTTTCTTTATATTTGTACTTTGGGAAAAATATTCTTTGTATTATTAAATGAATTGGGGAAAAAGTTATATCCTAAAAAATGATGCAAACTTTTTAAAGCAAGCATTCTAAAAAACTATATACCATGATAAGCCAAGAAGTCAGAAGACAACCTAAAACTTCAGTCTCTTGCCTGATCTACACAGCAACCTTCACATGATATGAAGACACTCCATTTAACATTGTTCAAGAATATCATCTCCCAACTTGCTGTCAGGCTATTTCTGAGGCTGAAGTTAAGCTGAAGTATTCTGCCATGAGCTTAGATCATAGAGAAGAGTTCTCCTTCTTCTGCTTAGAGAAGACCTCCTTTGCAGACAAAGGTTCCTGGAGAAGGATTGTACAAAAGATGTATCTGAGTCATTGATTTACCTTGAGAAGGTCTGCTTCAGAACTGACCCTCCCATTTGATGGCAGGTCCCCATATTTGATCATTTGTTCATTTCTGTTTTGGTTGTAGAGAAGGCTGGAATTCCAGCCTCCAAAACTACTTTTTTTCTGTTCTCGGTAGGTAGGTTGATTGGTCAACTAGGAGTGGAAGCAAAGAGAAGTTGCCTACACTCTGAAACTGACAAATATTTGCTCAGAAATTTCTCCAGAAGTTTTCTCTCATTACTTGTTGCTGTGAAGAAGATGGAGGAGTTCTCCTTTTTCCCAGTCAGACTCAAAGGGAGTTATATTAGTGATTTGGGCAAAAGCCAGCAGCAGCACCAACCCTGCCACCAGTGCCTAGCTAATTTCTAGGTTAATTGAATTGATTCCTCCCCTTCTTCCTCCATAAAAAGTTCTCTTTAAGGAACAGAATTGGAGAAATTGTGTTTCAATGACACAAGAGAAAAGGAAAGAAGCCTTTTCCCAGTGGTGAGTGGGGAACTTTGCTGCAGAACGCATCACCCTCTTAGGAACAAGAACAGAAGATAATGTATGCGGCAAAGGCTGGATTTTATTATTACTTTGCCTTTTGGTGAATTATATTATAGTAAACAAAATACTATATGTGAAAAAGAAGGAAAATGAATGTGCAAGAAAATCTTTGTTTACGCATGCAATTATAGAGGCTACTGCTTCAGAATTCGCTCAAACTGAAGAGGTCTCCAAGAACAGGAACACATGCTAGACCTATCAAAATTATCATTGAGACCCAGTGGTACCAAGTCTAATTTGCTACAATTTATAGAGTGTTATGTCCTTATAAGGACATCCGCCCGGATTGGCTGCCAGCCATCGGGCGGGAAATTTGAATTGCTGTCTGGGGCGGTGCGATTGCCGGAGCGAATATAAGGAGAGCTCCGGCAGCGCACAGCCAGTCTTGTTACTGTTTCCAATAAAGTTACTAAATGTAACGAGCTGGTCACGTCTTCATTTCCTGCGCCTGATCTAACACAGAGGAGCCAGACAAACAAGATACCAGCCTCGGTGATTAGCAAATTGAGATTGGTAAATGAAAGGGATGATGAGCTATATATATTAAGAGGCCAAAGATTTGTAACACTGTCTTCCTAAAGGGACTATGGCAAATTGTTATCTGTAGAATCTCTCATCCAAGGCCTCTCTTGAATGGAGCACCACACTACCCTAACCAGGAATCA
This sequence comes from Arizona elegans, assembly GCA_022577455.1. NCBI lineage: Eukaryota > Metazoa > Chordata > Lepidosauria > Squamata > Colubridae > Arizona > Arizona elegans. The sequence goes on from JAKOOJ010000001.1 coordinate 176,913,275, forward strand.
CCCCAAATCAGAGGAAGCATCCTAGTTTTATACAGTTTTAAATCCATTATAACATTATAACAATTCCACTAAAGAAAGAATTATAGGGGTAATAGGATATATGGAATTAGTCATTTTGAAATGAGAAATAACTCTCTGTATTAAATAACATGCCATCTGCAGCTCAGCTCCAACTGAATATATTTGTAATTCTAGGCTTTAGATATCCACCATGTAATAGATAGCCCCACATTTGACATACAAAACATTTTCCTAACACATTAATGCTTCTTTTTTTCGCCTAAGGCAATTTCATGGAATGTGGCTTGTGCTTATACTAATGGTGTCCCATCACTGAAATATATGCCCTTCTGCAACTGATGCAATATTAACAAGATCAGTGCTTTGTGTCTGCTCCTGGGGTTAAAAGTGCTTTCTATCATAGTGCTTCTTCATTGATTGATGGCTAATATCCATAGACTTATGACTTCTAAACGATATGGCACTGTGGGGTTTGGACTGTGGTTATTTGTTAGTGGTGCTTTGCTGACTTGGTGTGCATTAGCATGATAAAAAGAAAGTGGACTAAGCTTTCCTTTAACAAAGGAAGAACCAACCAAGTGCCAAGCCTCCTTGGCTCTACCCTAAGCCAGGTAAGAGCAGAGCAATATCTATCATTGAGAGCTACTGTTTGAGAAAATTTACATTCCCCTTGACAACAATCTTGTTGCCCAGACATGTCAATTGCTTTCTTGCTGTAATTGCATTGATAGGACAATCATGGTTACTTTTGTTGGCTGGATATAATCAGCTGTGTGGTGGGTGTGTTTCTATGAATATAGCAAATGGTATGTGTTGCAGAACATTAGGTGCCCAACCCACTTGATTCTCAGAGGAAAATCCTCAGGAATCCGGGGAAGAGTCTTTGATTAAAATCCTGCAGGCATCCTCACCAGCCTTGCCAATGAGGCATTGCCATAAACCTTATTGCCATGGCAGACCTGCATTAACTGTCCCAATGTGTTTTTTTTTCTTAGTTGGTGGTAATTGCCGTCAAGATTTTGCTGACTTAAGAACATGATTTATTTGCCAAGTGCACAAAGCCAATTCTCCCTAAGAAAAATACATACGGACTTTGCCTGTGCTTTCTACACATCTCCCGTTACATATAATTCAAGGACACTATTGGGGAAAAAAATGAAAACAGTAAGAGTAAAATAAAAAAGAGATTAACAATAGAAAAAAAGTACCAGTTTAGCTAATAAATGTACATTTAAGGGATTAGAGAACTGTAATCCATATAAAATAATTCATTTACTCACTGTAATGGTACGAGGGAATGACCTTGGGAAATAGAAAGGAGAGCCGCAGACTGGATAATCAGTGTGTAAAAGGAAAGGAGGCATGGGAAGTGTTTCAAAATGGACCCTCCCTAGTTTTTCAGAGGGTAAAAGGAAAAGCGGGTATGTGTGTGTGGAGAAATACTTGCAAGATTCTATTAAATCTTACAATAAAGAGAATTATTGTAAACATGCTTGTGCTTCTTAACTGGACTATCTCACTATAAGAGATGAGCAGGTTAAACCAGAAGGCGGGGTCAAACTCGCTATCAGTTTGGAGTCACTACTCTCCCACAAAAGACTCAAGTCCAGCCCTCTGTGAATTCCATTGACCCTTATCTAGCACCAATTTGCCTTGACAATGAATAGATCAGATTCTTGTGTATAGGTTAAATGTAATAAATTTTTAGTGCTTTGAACTCAACTCCTGTTCCTAGTTACTTGCGCCTGACACTCACAAGGCTAACATCAATCTTACACAGAGACACACACATTTGCCTGAAAAAGCAAGCATTTTGTCCAGTGGTGAAATGTAAAATTTGTTACTACCGATTCTGTGGGTGTGGCTTGGTGGGGGGGTAATATGACTGAGTGGGCGTGGCCAACTTTTTTTTTTTTTTTAACTTTTAAAACCATTTTTTCTACAACCTCTTCGGCTGAAGAGGTTGTAAAAAAAATGCTTTTAAAGCCTCTGACGATCCCAGCTGACTTGCCTGATCGGCAGAGGCTTTTTTTCCTTTTAAAAACATTTTTTCTATAACCTCTTCGGCCGAAGAGGTTGTAGAAAAAATGATTTTAAAAATTAAAAAAAAGCCTCTGATGATTGCGTGGCTCAGTTGGGCAATGGTGGGGGGCAGGGATTTTTGCTACCAGTTCTCCTAACTACCCACCTCTATCGCTACCGGATCGGGCGATCTGGTCTGAAACGGGAGCATTTCACCCCTGATTTTGTCCCACCACCATATATAATTTCAGGCTACTGTTTATTAAAAAGGAATACAGCTTGATCACAAATTGTTTCTTTGTGTGTCTCACCCCTGAACTGTCTGATATTCTGCAGGATCACTTGAATGTATTCTGGGTTTACAACAGCTTTCTCTGGTTTCAGGGTGGAAAGTTGTAATAAGTGTCTGGAAAGAAGAGCAGTGAATAATAAGAAAGTCTGGCACAAATCTAAAACATTTGCACAAACAAGAGCTGGGCCAAAATGTTTTGAATATGCAACATTCTGGCAGAACAAACATTATTAAAGCATCTACAGCATTCTTCTGCTATCAAGAAAGCAATTGTTCGGTAATTCTGATTTAATGGCAATTGGTAAGTCACACAATGACAATAGTTAACTTTGGAGTGCAGTGCCAGAATAAAGCTAAAGTCCAATTATAACATTGTTTGAGAACATAAGATTGGACAGCCTCAAAAGCCTTTAGTGTTGATCACAGAACATGCATAGCAGTAGCTATTTCTCCTCTGTGACTGCCAATTATAATCATACGGTATTCCATATGGTTATAATGGGCAGTATTCCTAAAATCAAAGTATTATGGAACTGCTGGAAGGCTTTCCATCTCATGAATCCAAGGAGGTCCCCACAGTATCCACCAAGGTGTGACAGAACAAGCTAAGCTCTACATCATTTGTATTACTGAAATAGTGGAAATGAAACATTTAGAGACAGTCCTATCCTATGCTATGATGGCTACTGAGACGATAGCTGTCAAGAGGTTTGATGCATGTTTATTGACTGCTGCAGAAAGAAGGAAGCACATTTCTGGTTTTCAATACAAGTAGTCTCAGCTTATAACCATTTATTTAGTGACTGTTCGAAGCAGGGGTGAAATCTAAAAATTTTCGCTACCGGTTCTGTGGGCGTGGCTTAATTAGTGGGCATGGCTTGGTCAGGTGACTGGGTGGGCATGGCTTGTTGGTCAGGTGGGTGTGGCCAAGGCAACGTCACTTCTTTGCCCTTTTTTAACCTACAAATCACAACACAACACAACTGGCTCACCCACTCGCCGAAAACTGGCTCGCCAAATAACACCGCGAGGCTATGGCGGCGGTGAATGGGAGGCTGAAACAGGGTTGGGGCGGCGCTGGGTTGCCTTGGCGTCCCCCCCAGCGGCGGCCAGAGCAGGGAGGGGTGTGGGGAGACAGCGGCTCATTTGGAGCGTCGCTGGACCCCCCCAGAAAAGCACCCCGACATGGTTCCCAGCTGTCAGCAGCGGCCGTGACGGTTGGAGCGGCGGCTGCGGCGGCTGGGGATGAGACGACGGCCGCTGGGGCAGTGCTGGGTGGAATGGCGCTACCCTGGCTGTTTTCAGACCGACTTTAGACCTTTCTACCAGGGTCAGTTATTTACTGTGGAGGGGAGGAAGAGAAGAACGCAGTCTGACCGGTTGCTGACCCCTGAAGACCCCTGAAGACCGGGGACTTAAAGGGGATTAGAAGACCTAATGGAGACTGGGGGTTTGGCAAAGTTGGGTGACTGGCCTGCCTCCCCCTGGCCTGTATCCATTTTCTCCTCCCCGCCGCGGCCTGGTTATGGGCATGGTTGGGGCTGTGGCCATTTGATCTGGACCTTATCAGCACCGGCACTGGACTGCATTGGACTTATTGGACCCCTGACCTGACCTGACTATAATTGACCCCCGGTTTCCGGCTATATCTTCAGTCCCAGTCACATTTGTAATGCCTTGCTGTGAGGAGAGGCTTAAGCCTGGATGTGGTCACCGAGGGAGTCATCTTGCTGTTATTGCCACTGAATTAGACCTGTCAATACCAGCCGCCGTGAGAGGGTGGCTTGGTCATTGCTTTTCGGGGCATCGGCTTGAGACTCCTCTCCACTTCTGTGAGAGGACAGTGGAGTCCCGGTTTTGATCCGCGCCAAAATGGTGAACTGTCTCTCCTGGACCTTTAAATGTACCATCATTGAATCCTTAGCCTTATTCCATCTCCCCAGGCGGACTTGTAGAAATGTATTCACCGGCTGAGCTCTTTGCCTTGCGAGACTCCCCCCTCTCGCAAGCCTGGCCTTCCACGTTACGAAGGCCTACCTCGATGAAGGGCTTTGGAACCCAGAGAGGTGGCATGTCGCGAAGAGAGGGTTGAGGGGTTTTTTAGATAAAGTTTTAATGAATGTCTTAAGGGGTTCCGGGGGGGGAGGGTTGGATCAGAAGTAAGGCCATGGGTATGGGGGATAACCCACTAAGGGGAGGACCAGGTATGGCTGTGGAGCACGGCATGGGGGGTGGGGGCCCGGGGTCAAGAGGGGGGCTAAAGTTCATCCAGATGAGGTTTTTACCATCAGTACTGTGGGTGGGAGGGTTAGATGTGGCGGGAGCAGGGGGCCATATCGCGTTAGGGGAGCGCGCTCCCGCTGTCTTCGAGCGGTGGCGCACTCCGGCCCCCAAAGCTCCACTCGTTCTCCAGGTGGCGCAGATCCTCAGGGCCCTGGCCTCCATCTGATGTTATGCAATGCCAGGTCTGTAGTAAATAAAGCCCCCCTCATTTGTGATCTTGTTCAGGAGGGGGGAGCGGACCTGGCAGGTATTATGGAAACCTGGTTGGGCCAAGAGGGGGGGGTCCCTCTCGTTGAAATGTGCCCACCAGGTTTCCACGCATTCCATCAGCCGAGGCTGCAGGGTAGGGGCGGGGGGGTAGCGGTTATTATTAACGAAGGTCTGAGACCGAGGGAGGCCACTGTTCCTTGTGAAATGGGGTCACGGGGTTCAGATGGGTTTGCTGATCACGTACCTGGCTCCCTGCCATGTGGCAGCAGCCCTGCCCGAGCTACTCAGCGTCATCGCCACAGTGGCGGTTGAGACCCCTAGGCTTATGGTCATGGGGGATTTCAACTTGCCGTCCATCGGTGAGGCATCTGAGGTGGCTCGGGAGTTCATGGCTTCCATGACAGCCATGGACCTGACCCAGTTAATTCATGGCCCTACCCACACGGGGGGAAACATGCTGGATCTGGTTTTGGTCTCTGGACAGTGGTTGAGTGATCTTGAGATAGGGGATATAGTCACCGAGCCCTTGTCATGGTCTGATCACTCTCTCCTTCGTCTCGACCTTCGAACCGCTACACCCTGCCGCAGGGAGGCGGAGCCGGTAAGATGGTTCCGCCCCAGGCGCCTGATGGAACCTGATAGGTTCCAGATGGAGCTTGGGCCACTCCCTGAGGCTCTGGCACACGCCTCGACTGGAGACCTAGTGGCCGCCTGGGATAGGGCGGCCGCTGGAGCTCTGGACTGGGTCGTGCCTTTGCGGCCTCTGACCCGGCGCCGATCGCATTTAACTCCTTGATTCACTGAGGAGCTGAGGGAGTTGAAGTGCCGGAAAAGACGCCTAGAGAGTAGTTGGAGGGCCAGTCTTTCTGAATCTGACCGGACACTGGTAAGATCTCATATTAGGAATTACCTAGTGGCGATAAAAGCAGCGAAATGTAGCTATTTTGCTGCTCTTATTGCGTCATCAGATAATCGCCTGGCCGCCCTGTTTAGGGTGACCCGCTCCCTGCTCCACCAGGAGGCACGGGAGGACCCCTTGGAGGGTAGAGCCGAGGATTTTGTTCAATATCTGTATGACAAAATCACTCAGATTCGGGAAGATCTGGACTCCGACTGGGTAGTCTCAGGGGGAGGGACGGGGGCAGGTCTTGAGAATGTTATCTGGGATGAGTTTGATCCTGTGACCCCTGAGGACGTGAACAGGATTCTGGGTAGACTGAACGCGACCACTTGTTTATTGGACTCGTGTCCCTCCTGGTTAGTGCTGGCTTCTCGGGAGGTGACATGAGGCTGGTTCCAGGGGATTATAAATGCTTCGTTGGGTGAGGGTGTCTTTCCTGCCACCTTGAAAGAGGCGGTGGTGAGGCCTCTCCTCAAGAAGCCTTCCTTGGACCCGGCAATGTTGGTAAATTATCGTCCGGTCTCCAACCTTCGTTTTGTGGCGAAGGTTGTTGAGAGTGTGGTTGCACAACAGCTCCCCCAGTACCTGGATGAAACGACGTATCTGGATCTGTTCCAGTCGGGCTTCAGGCCCGAGTACAGCATGGAAACGGCATTGGTCACGTTGGTTGATGATCTCTGGAGGGCTCGGGACAGGGGGTGCTCCTCTGTCCTGGTCCTGTTAGATCTCTCAGCGGCTTTTGATACCATTGACCATGGTATCATGCTGCACCGGTTGGAAGAGTTAGGGGTGGGAGGCACTGTGTTGCGGTGGTTCTCCTCCTTTCTCTCTGACCAGTCGCAGTCTGTGTTGACAGGGGGACAGAGGTCGACCCCGAGGCCCCTCATGTGGGGTGCCGCAAGGGTCGGTCCTCTCGCCTCTCCTGTTCAACATTTATGTGAAGCCACTGGGTGAGATCATCCGTGGTTTCGGGGTGGAGTACCATCAGTACGCTGACGACACCCAGCTGTACATCTCCACCCCGGATCACCCCAACGATGCCCTTGAAGTGATGTCCCGGTGCCTGGAGGCCATACGGATCTGGATGGGGAGGAATAAGCTCAGGCTCAACCCATCCAAGACCGAGTGGCTGTGGTTTCCGACGTCCCGATATAGTCAGTTGACGCCATCACTGACTATTGGGGGCGAATCATTGGCCCCCACGGAGAGGGCTCACAACTTGGGCGTCTTCCTGGATTCACGGCTGTCTTTAGAAGAGCACTTGACGGCCATGACCGGGAGGATTTTTCATCAGGTTTGCCTGATTCGCCAGTTGCGTCCCTTTCTGGATCGGGACTCGTTACGCACGGTCACTCATGCCCTCGTCACCTCCTGCCTGGACTATTGTAATGCTCTCTACATGGGGCTCCAACTGGCATAGAGTGCAGCCGCGCGGGTGGTAATGGGAGCGACATGGCGCTCCCATGTAACACCTCTCCTGCGCGAGCTGCACTGGCTCCCGGTGGTCTTCCGGGTGCGCTTCAAGGTTTTGGTTACCACCTTTAAAGCGCTCCATGGCTTAGGACCTGGTTATCTACGGGACCGCCTACTACCACTAATAGCCTCCCACCGGCCAGTACGCTCTCATAGAGAGGGACTCCTCCGAGTGCCGTCAGCCAAACAGTGTCGACTGGCGGTCCCTAGGGGGAGAGCCTTCTCTGTGGGGGCACCTACCATCTGTAATGAGCTCCCCGCGGAAATACGGAGGATCCCGGATCTGCGCTCCTTCCGCTGTGCTGTGAAGACCTTTTTATTCCATCAGGCGGGCTTGGCCTAATCTCTCCCTTTTTAAATATGTAAATTTTAATCTGTTTTTAAATTATTGGGGTGTTTTAATCTGTCTGGGCCAAAATGATTTAATTTGATTTTATTCTGGTTTTAAATTTTTTGTATCTATGTATTTTATTGTTGGCTGTTCACCGCCCTGAGTCCTTCGGGAGTAGGGCGGTATACAAATCAAATAAACTAAACTAAACTAAACTAAACAATGTAAAAGCAGCTGTGCTAAACCCAAAATGGCCCCTGCAACAAGCAGGAACCTCACACAGCCACAAAAAGCCCAAAAAAACAACTTTCACACTTTACACACACACAACACAACTGACTCACCCACAATGTAAAAGCAGCTGTGGTAGACCCAAAATGGCCCCTATAAGCAGGAACCTCACACAGCCACAAAAAGCCCAAAAAACCAACTTTCACACTTTACACACACAAAATTCCACATACAGCTTTGTGAGATTTTGTGTGTTTGTGTAGTTAGAGTGAAACACTACAGAAACACACAAAATCTCAGAAAGCTGCACAAATATTATTTTATTTTTATTTTTATATAAAAGCAGCTAAATTTAAAACTTCCTAAACTTTAAATGGCTAGGTCTAAAAAAAGAACGACTAAAAAAAATCCCAATTAACTATTTTTTTTAAAGCTCCCAAAGGGGAAAAATACTTACAGGCAGGCAGGCAGGCAGGCAGATAGAGCTGCTCACCGATGAGCTTGATTGCAGGCAGGGAGATTCAGTTGCTTGCTGATGCAATGGATTGCAGGGATTACAGCAAGCGAAGCAAGGCAGGTGTGCGAAGGTAAGCAAGCTGGAGGCTTGTGAGGGGGAAGGGATTTTTGCTACCGGTTCTCCGAACTGCTCCCCGCCATCGCTACCTACTCGCCGGAGCCGGTCCGAACCGGGAGCATTTCACCCCTGGTTCGAAGCCACAACAGCACTGAAAAAAGTGTTTTTCATAGTGACCATTTTTCAAAGTGACTTACAAGTCACAACCATTGCAGCATCCTTATGATCATGTGATCAAAATTCAAATGCTCGGCAGCTGGTTCATACTTATGACCATTGCTGTGTCCCAAGATCATGTGACCCTCCTTTTGTGACCTTCTGCCAAGCAAAGTCAATGGGGAAACCAGATTCACTTAACAAATGTGGTACTAATTTATCACCTGCAGTGATTCACTTAACAACTGTGGCAAGAAATTTTTTTTTTAATTTGATTTATATGCCGTCCTTCTCCGAAGACTCAGGGCAGCTTACAATGCATTAAACAATAGCCTTCATACTTTTGTATATTTATACAAAGTCATCTTATTGCCCCCACAATCTGGGTCCTCATTTTACCTACCTTAGAAAGGATGGAAGGCTGGGTCAACTTTGAGCCTGGTGAGATTTGAACTTGCAGTAATTGCAGGCAGCTGATGTTAATAACAGTGCTTTAGTCTGCTGCGCTACCAGGCTCTTTTGTCATAAAATGTCATAAAATGGGGCAAAACTCACTTAACAAACGTCTCACTTAACAACAGAAATTTTGGGCTCGTTTGAAGTCGTAGGTCGAGGACTACCTGTCATGAAATTATCACTGAAATATTTCTGTACCTCTATTGGTTCATACTGTCAGGAAGTTTCTCCTTAGTTTTATGGTTGCTTCTCTCTTTGTTCAGTTTCCATCCATTGCTTCTTGTTTTGCCTTCTGGTGCTTCGGAAAATACATTGCCCCCCCCCTTCTTTCTGGCGGCCTCTTAAAAGCCTGTTGCCTATCACACTCTTGGGCAAAGCATGTGAGCCATTTCCTCCTTTCAGTGGTCCATGAAAGTGCATCTATAGTATGTAGATAATAAAGTTGAAAAAAGGTGAAAAACATTTTTACAGAACTATAGTTACGTTGAGGCTGGGTGTTACAAGGAATGGCTGGGAGGGGAGGGGCCAGGCGAGGCACCCCTTGACGTGAGTGACATTGAGTTGGCTATGCCCAGTTACATGACCATCAAGCCACACCCACTGTCACATGACCATCAAGCCATGCCCACAAAATAAGCCACACCCACAGAACTGATAGTAAAAAAAATTTAGAACCCACCCATATATGTGTGTGTGTGTGTGTGTGTGTGTGTGTGTGTGTTTTTTTCTTCTAGCCAGGTTTTCCCTATGTAGCCAAGGTTTTTTTTGTAGCTCCAGCTCAGTAGAATCATATCTACTCGGTTCTGGGCTTTTTTCCTTTCTAACACCTAGCAAGCTCTAACTGCTAGGTGGGAGACCTAAATAGATCCATTTCTAGCTCGTTTGCTGTCATCAGTAGGCCACACCCATATCTTATGTATCCTCCCTGTAAAGGTACAGTATCAATTTTATATATATATAAATACACATATATATACTGTATGTGTGTGTGTGTGTGTGTGTGTGTGTGTATTTCTCTTTAGCCAGGTTCTTCCTACGTAAACCTAGTCTCCCAATGGGCAGCAGGGAGCTTGTTGGCTGCTGGAAAAAAAGCCTAGAAACTAGTGGATTGGGATTTCACTGAACTAGGGTTTTTGCGGGTGTTTGTATGTAGGTCTTTGGTTATTCTGGTTTTCTCCCGCATAAAATTGGAAGTGTCTTGCCAACATTTTGACGAAGTCTCATTCGTCATCTTCAGGCTGGTGTCTTCGGCTTCGTGCTTCTAGGAGCAAGGAGCTCCTTGGAGCTCCTAGAAGCATGAAGCCAAAGCCAAAGCCAAAGCCAAAGCCAAAGCCGAAGACACCAGCCTGAAGATGACGAATGAGACTTCGTCAAAACATTGCCAAGACACTTCCAATTTTACGCGGGAGAAAACCCGAATAACCAAAGACCTACATACATACACACACACACACACACATTTACAACCTTTGCAACATCCCCATGGACATGAGATTAAAATTCAGACACCTGGTAATTGAATCATATTTATGACAGTTGGCAGTGTCCCAGGGTCATGTGATCACTTTTTGCGAACTTCTGACAAGTAATGTCAATGGGGAAGCCAGATTCAGTTAACAACCGTGTTACTAACTTAACAACTGCAATGATTATCAAAACAACTGTGGCAAGAAAGGTTGTAAAATGGGGCAAAAGCTCACTTAATAAATATCCTGGTTAGCGATGGGAATTTTTGGGGTCAATCATGGTCATAAATCAGGGACCGCGTGTACCTTTGATCCTATTAATAACATCTGTTTTTATTGCTGAGTTTTCTTGTTTTCAAAGTCTTCTGGGAAGATCCTTTTAAGCTAAAAGGCAGAATATTGATTTTTACGAATTAAAATTCCAGAAAAAAACAGTGGCAAAAGAAATATAATAGATAGTCCTCTGGAGGGAACCACCGCTGCCTTCAGTTCACAATAGAATCAGAATCAGAATAGAATAGAGCTGGAAGGGATCTTGGAAATACAATGTATAATAGTACACACTAATTCTCAAAAGCAAAAGCAAACTAAAACAGTACAGTAGAATGTAGAGGATTTTTCTGCAAGCAGTTCCAAACTGCATGCAGACAAACTAAAGTAGAATGCAAAGGCTGACTTGTAAGCTTGTATCGATCCCGACTTACATAAACTAGTGTGCGCTTCTTTGTTGGGGTAAACTAGGCTTTGTTTGTGCTGGCAATAGATAAGGTGAAACGTATCACAACTGACTGTATTTGACAGCATTAACAAAGATGCATTATGACTAAAGGCTTATCCAAGCTGCCCCTTTCCCAGCACAGACCAGTAGCTGTAGTCTCCAGATGAGTTTTATTACTCTGCCTATAAAACACTGGGTTTTATTTCTTTTTCTTTTTTGCTTTGGTCACCACAAGTGGAGTACATCACTTTCTTCAAAGCCCAACCCTGCACTGTGATTGGCTACTCTGCAGTGGCGGGAACACCCACCTCACTTCAAAGAGTAATTGCCAGGATTTCTGATGCCTTTTAGATCTAATATTGATGATCAGTATTACTGGTTATTGGTAATATTGATACTACTGATTATAATACTTGCTTAAAATACAAAATGTTGATTCAAAACACAGCAATTGTTTTTTTTAAAAAAACACCTTGCAAAATTCCCCTGCATTTTGTTTCCACTAAAACAAAAACCTCATCAGTTCTCCAGTTATTTGAGGTAAAAGGATTTTGAAGTCCTGCAGTAGCAGGATATAGTTACAGTATATAGTTTATGGCTTCGTCTATATACTATATAGTGAGATTCTCTGCTTGAGTCTGAACAGTTTGTATAATAAACTGGACAGGTTTGCCTAGACACATGGTTGAAAAAGTAAGATAGCTGAATCCAGTTTTCTCAAGTTTTTCAACATTTGAAATGCAGAAAATTCTTTTTTAAAATCTCTTTTAGATATGTACAAACAGAAAAGTATACAAATATAGAGGAGTAACCATATTAATTGGACTATACAGAAGGTCCCATTTACAATAAAACAATGGAAAAATTAAAAACCTTTAGACACAAAATACTGGTACATTTCTTGGTGCATAGAAACCATATGCATTCGTCCATAGGAGAAAATATCAACACTTAAAGGGTAAACTACTCAGTTGTAATTTGATCTCCTTAAATTAATTCCAAAGCATATTAATTATATAAATACTTTAAACATCGCTTATACATTCCGTGCTTTCTGGACTGAGTGGTGGAAGATAGATTTGTGATGATATAAGTGATGTTTTATCATAAGCCATGCCACTTATATGAATTTCTATTTATGGCAGCTATACATTTGCAAAATCTCATTGCTGTCATTTGGAACATGCCTGGATGTGGTGTCAACAATTTGAAAAATGTCTTTTTAAATAGGATTGCTTTTGCTGTTCAACCTACTGCATGAACATTGTGAAATGTTCTGTACAGTTTGGGAGGTTTTAAGGCGCATTCTCAAACTAAATTAAGTCCTATCAGAAGTTTAACAGTTAACCTGTTTTAGGATTTAATTTGTTAAACGTGGGGAAGCAAATTGAGCTGCTGAAATCAATTATTTTTTTTTAATTTGATTTATTTGAACACCACATACCTTCAAAGGGGGACTATAAAACAGATCTGAACAACAGGGTTGTTCTTCGTTTTTCCTGCCTTGAAGATTGAATTTCTCCTGGAAGGATAAGTTTTTAAATGGAGGCTGCTGGCTTATCCTCTGCATTGTACATTAAGTAGCATCTTAGCTATGATATATGTAGTTGCATGTGTATGTAGTCTTGTAGTCTGTATGTAATTGCATATATATGTGTGTGTGTAATTCATTTTGCCACAGGAAGTCAAAGCAATCACTGAAATAAAAATTTGAGTAAGAATTGTTTCAAAGAATGAAAAGAAAACTCATTCCTGAAATGCAGTCTCAAATGTAAATGGTAGTAATCAATTGTCCCAGGATGGAGAACTTTTTCAAACAATTTTATTTGATTCCATCAACTGTTGATAGCTTGAAATCCCTTGGTTAGGAGAGCCTTAGGATCCTTCCTGGCTTGGATAAAAGTGCCTTCATTAACTTTCCAAAATTTTCGTTTGTGGCCTCCGTTTTGAAAGAATTCTGAAGTTAAGGAATCGCTATAATGAAAGTTGCCCTCGCCAATCATACAGCAAGTGATTATTCCCAATAACACTGTTAACGGCCTAGATATTAATCTGGTTTGGACTGAATGAAGCGGGCTGCTGCTTTGAGACAATTCGGGTTAGGATTAAAGCAAAATAAAATTTGCATTAAGTGATTTTTTTTAAAAAAAAAACCCGTGGACCATGTTCAAATCCGAGGGTCTATGTCACGAGTGTTTCCAGGATTGCTGTGGCTATCTGCCTACTCACAAACAGTATGGTTTTAATCAAGCCATCTACTGTTGCCAATTACCTGCAAGCCTTCCCCGCCCTGGATAATTGCAGGTTGACTCCTTACATAAGCAAGGACCTTTCGCTTGCTACTCGGGCCTAGTCTTCTAGGCCTAAATGCACAGCTCCTGCAGGAAGCTTGGGCAATGCCGCTGATGGGAGAAGAATGCAGATAAGGACTCCAGACGTCGTTACAGAGAGACTCCCACGGATGCTTGCCTTTTGCTGTTTTGTAGCATGCAAGCTATCATCGGGACTGCTGTTGCTGGACCTTCTTCCTCCCACAAGCTTCAAACAGTGTTTGCTATTTGAACTGTTTTTACTTCAGGTGACTTTCAGCTGTGAGGCTCGTGCTGCCCTCGTTATGATTGCCTTGATGATGTATCGACGCCGAAGCTGCTTACCTTCATGCTAGCTTTATTCTTTCGTGAACTGTTTTCGGTATTGTGGAGAGGGATCTAGGGAGATAGCCTTGCCTCACATACCCAGACAAGACTTTGTTTTTAATGTGTTTTCATAAAGACATAGTGCTTTTTAAATGTTTTAAAGTAAATTATATTTTTACACAAGACGCCTCTGTTAGAATCATTTCAGTCTCAGTGTGTTTACTCATGAGCTGGTTCACGGTCCGGGGTACCCCTCACCCCCATTTCATCACAGTCTATATTGCAAGTTTGCAAACTTCCGAATCCGGTCGTTACGAGAGATCCCATTTCCACAACAAACTCGAGGGAGGAGAGGCCAGCAGAAAAAGCGTGCTATAATCCCATAAATTTGGGGGCGGGGGAAATCCTTTATGTCTTAATTGCTTAATCTTGTGCTTTTACTTTAAGAATAACTTTTATCCGAGTTGCATGCTTCTCTCCCAGGCTTCGCGCTTTTTCGAAAGGCTTGGAAGATTGGCCACCGTCTCATCCGAGGGGCGGAGTTGGGAACCTTGGCGCGCAGTATAAAAGCCCCGGCTGGGGACCCGGGCAGGATTGTTGCTGGACACGCGGCCGTTGCATCTTTTTGCCAGGCGCTATGAGGCGTTCCCGAACATCAGGCTCCGCTTACAGAAGAGTCTCAGCGGCCCCTGCTCCCCGTCGGGGTCGAGCGGGAAGACCTCGGCACTAGAGGTCTCCCCTGCAGCCCCCTCGCCTCCTGCACCCAGGCGATCCCCACGAGCAGCGGCCGGTCGTGGGAGAAGACGGAGGTGCCGGCCCGGCCAGCGTGCCTTACAAGAGATCCGAAAGTATCAAAAGAGCACGGGGCTTCTCATTCCAAAGCTGCCCTTCGCTCGTGCGGTTCGCAGTGTCTGTCTGGAATACACCCGAGGAGTTGACGTGACCTGGGAGCCGAAGGCGTTGCTTGCCTTGCAAACAGCAGCAGAAGTTTTCCTTGTAGACTTCCTGGCAGATGCCTACCAGTGTGCCTGCGTTTCCAAGCGGAACACCCTCCTTCCCAGGGACATCCAGTTAATTCGGCGAAACCGTGGCCTCCATGATGGTTTGGGTTAGTTCCCTTCCCCTTTTTTGCTGGACTGAGGAGGAGGTATGTTCTGGGGCTACAGAGCTGCAAAGAAGCATCCTGGGACTGCTTTGGAGAAAGAAGAGCCAATTCCACCCCCACCTCCAAAATTCCAGGGATTGAGAGACCTGACCTGACCTGACCCCTTCCTCTTGCTGGAACTTCCACAGGATCTCCCTGGTTGACATCTTCCCACCGCCCTGCTCAGAAGGGAAACAGGGATCCATCTATCCAGAGGTGAGAAGAAACGAATGGCCCAAGCACCTGGAAAGGACTAGAGTGACTTTTTTTCACCTTCCTCCCAGCCACCCATTTTTAAAGCCTGTAGCCCTTCAGCAGGGGAGCTTCTGCAACCTTCAGTTTGAACCTCTCTCATGCCACAATGTTGGGGACTGAAAAATTGTTTACTGTTCTTGAAGTCTGTTCTGTACTTTTGTGCTTCAGAGTTTAAAATGTTTAAAATGAAAATGTTTATATAAATCCTTGAATTTGTTATCCTTTCCTTCCTCTTCACCGCATTATTAGATGCCCATCAGATCCTTCCAGATCTGCCCAATTTGATTCCCATGATTCTCTGCTGGTTGGAGATTATGGATTTTGCCACATTTACTTTCAGCCTGGAGAGGGGCAAATGTGAAGACATTCAATGTCACATTTGTCCTTTGCTCTGCTGCTGGTCTGGTGGTTTTACTTGTTTCCCTGCTATCCAAACTAAGGCAAAGGAACCTCTCCAACTTGGAAGGACTGATCCCCTCTACAGACCCTGAGCTGAGATAGAGCAAAATAGGATAGGTAAACCTTTTGGGGTTATATTTCAACTCAACAGTAGAAATGGTGCTTATACAGATTACATTGTCAGACTAATCCAAAGAATTACCACACCAATCCAACAATATATACAATGCTTTATACATTGAAAAAGAAATACATATAGAAAATATACATATATAATATATACATTTTAAAAAATATACCAAGGAGATAGAACTGGTATAAAGGTCAAATAGGCAAGGAATTAGTAAGAGAATACCTATCACAGATGGCTTACATCTCAGGGTTTTGAAGGAGCTGGCAGATGTAATTTTGGAGCCATTGAATGTAACCTTCCAAAGCTCATGTAGCACAGGAGAAATATCAGAGGACTGGAAAAGAGCTGATATTCCAATCTACCAAAAGGGGGCGTGGGGGGGGGGAAATGGATCCAGGCAGTTATAGGCCAATCAGCTTGACATCGATACCTAGGAAAATCCTGGAAAACATAATCAGAGGATTTGTGAGCACCTAGAAACAAGGTGAATACTAGAAGCCAGTATGGGTTTGTTAAAAACATGCCAGACATACCTTACTGACTTTTTGCTAGAGTAATGCTATGAATATGGTATACTTGGACTTCAGTATCTTCAGTAAGATATGTCACAAAGTATCAATCTGGCATCCTAACCATGTGAGCCACTACATTCCTTTGAGTATTTTATCTATTTGTAAGATAAAACAATGTGGGCTAGACAGTACAACCACCAGGTGATTTGCAGTTGGCTGACTGACCACACTCAGCGGAAATCTTCAATGAAACTACATGGAGGGAAGTGGGATATCATCACATCATCAGTGATGTGATTCGACTTTCTCTCTGGGTTGGGGTGTTGGAGAATCGGCTCTTCAGTGACTCTCCCATTTGAGGTGAGTGGATAGAAGGGGAACTCAACAAATTTGCAGATGACACCAAAGGGGGGGGGGGAATTGCTAACACTTTGGAAAACAGACTCAAGGTTCAAAAGGATCTTGACAGACTTGAGCACCAGGCCCTATATAAGATGTAATTCAGTGGTGAGAAAATAAGATTCTGCAAACAAATTGGTATCTGTCTCAATAGTAGTAACAGTGATTTGGTGTCCTAGATCACCACTTATGGTAAGCATGAATGAGCAGCTGCCAAAACTAATGCAGGCCTAACCACAGAGGAATAGTGTTAAGACAAGAAGAAGTGATAGTATCGCACTGGTGAGACCACTCTTGGAATACTGTGTTGAGTTCTGGTCTCCATGACACAAAAAAAGTTATTGAGTCTGGAAGGTGGAGAGAAGAGCAACAAAGACAATAAAGTGTCTGGAAACTAAATTGTGTGATAAATAATTAAGGGATCTAGCCTATTGAAGAGAAGGCTTGGGGGACATGATAACAGTCCTCTAATACTTGAGGGGCTGTCATAAAGAAGAAGGGATTGACTTATTCTCTAAGGCACCAGAGGGCAGGACAAGAAGTAGTAGGTGGTAGCTTATTAAAGAGAGATCCAACTTAGAAGTAAGGAGAATTTTGTGATGGAATATTCAATAGAATAGCTTTCCTCCTGAAGTGGGTCCTCCATCACTTGTAGTTTTCAAAAACAGACTGGACAACCATTTGATGGGTAGTGTAAGATTCTTGCTTTGAACGGGGTTGGAGTAGAATGGGGCTCCTCAACCGCTAGGCTGTGGCCCACTACCAAGCTGTGACCTCATGAGCAGTGGGCCGGTGCACACGCACAGCTCCACTCATCTAATGATGTCACAAACGCTTCTCTTGTGTGAATGGAATTGCATGCATGTGTGTGTTGGCCCACCACTTGCATGGTCTGGTTCCCCTCTCCCTCCCCCAGCCAGGCCGCTAAGCTGCCTGTTCCCGATGCTTCAAAACTAGAGTGGTGAGAGCAGAGGCTGAGTGGGATGAGCACGCCCCGCTCAGCCTTGCTGACTCGCCAAGGCTGCCTGCACAGGACACCCAATCAGCTTTTGGAGCATCAGGCGCCCTCCGTGAGTCTGAAGGAGCACAGAACTGTGCTCCCAAAGGTTTCTCTTTTCTATGCCAAAAGACAAAAGGCTTTGGGGGAGCAATTTTGTGCTATTTCAGGCCTTCCATCCCTTTGCAAAAGCTTTTGGCACAGAGAAGCCTGAAGGAGTGAGAAATTCTGCCCCAAAGGCTTCTCTTCTCTCATGTGAGTGGACCTGGTTATGCACCACTCACGTTACCTGGTTCCCCTCTTCCCTCCCCCACCCCCGCCAGCCAGGCCACCAAGACACAAAAGTTGGAGATCTCTGGACTAGAAGACCTTCAATGTCCCTTCCAGCCCTATGTTTCCAAGGCTAGAGGAACTTACCTGTAGCCATTACGCTTTTATCAAGCAAGGACTTCAGTACAATTATTATTTGGAGCAACTAGTGATTTATAATCTATCTTAAATCTGGTATAATCTATTCAGTATAAATTCCTTGGTTCTGTACCAGGAACCCAGCATGTCTACTGCAGCTCTTAGGCTTCAATGAGAGCTGATCAGAGTAGAGACGAGTTTGGTCAGTAATATTTAATTATGGGCTTAAAATTATCTATCAGCCCATTGGCTGCTCTATTATGTTTTCAGTGATATTCACTTGGAAGGAAGCCTATAAATAGACATTCCTTCCATGTGGCCCTTCTCAGAACATTTTATTTTGGCTGGTCTCCAGTTGATTTTAACATTTTGGTGTAAAGCCCTTTCTTCAGGACAGTGTAAGTAGGAGGGAGGGGGGACTTGGTGCCTTTGACTCAACAAATCTTTGCAGTTTTCCTGGTATGATTTCAGAAGTGTTTTGTCATTGCCTCGTCCTTAGAACTGAGGGCCGCTAGAGCCTGCAATCACCTAGCTTTGTGCCTAATGCAGGACAAGAACTGAGTCTCCCAGGTTTCTAAACTCATGTCTCGCTAATAAACCTGCTTATAAGAGAGGACATGGTTAGGATGCTGGATTGACAATTGGCAAGCCTGCATTTGAAGCCCGAATGCTGCTGCATGTTAGGGTGAACTCCCGTCATTTGCTCCAGCTCCTGCTGATCTAACAGTTCGAAAGCATACAAACATGAGTAGATAAATGGGTAGCACTTTGAGGGTCTTATTAACAGGGACATGAAAGGAGCCTCCAACTGGGCATCCCCTGGCCAATGGTGATGTAGCCAACTGATCCTTTCATCATGCTAAGCACTTTGGATGTGGAAGTGGTAGTAGGCTGCTTATACAGTCTACGTACAACTTTGACTACTAATGGATGGTAGAAAATTTGTTCCTACCTGTTTGCAATCTGGCAAGACTCATTTAGCGCTACCACATAGCAACCTTTTGGGAGTACTTCAAAGCTGTTTTACTTTCCTTTTGGGGCCATCTTATCCAGAGTATTTAGAAAATATCTCTTATTTTCAAGCACAAGATAAAAGAAGAAATTTCAGGGAGTGTTATGTAACGAGATAGCTTCGTTCTAGCTGATTTTCACAGGAAGCTTGGCTCCTAGGACTTCATGAAAACATCCATGTTGCTTTCTTCATAGCAATATGGAAGTGACTCGCCACTACCTTACAAGATGTTTTTTCAGCTCCCAGTCCAGTTCATATTCCCCGTATTTCCTGGGAATATCCTATCCAAGCAATAATGAGATTCAACTCCATTCAGCTTTTTTGGAGATCAGTGTCAAGCACAAAGAATCAGGACTACACATGAAGTTCCAATTAAGCCGATTTATTGCTCATGCCTATACAAGAATCAACTAAGACTCAACACTAAATTGGTGCTAGAGAAGAGTTAACAGGATTCAAGAGGGGTTGGACATGAAGCACTTGCAGGAACATAACAATTCTAGATCCAGTCCTCTCTTGATTCTGCCTCTGCTTCTCCTACAACTAGTGTTGATCAGTAAGACAGCAATTAAATTATTTGCTCCTACCTGTGGAGCTTCTACAGCTCCTTCTCCAAATCATAATAATCTCACTAGAAATAATGTTCTAGTATTAAATTATTAATATTTAATTATTTTAAAATAACAAGCATATCTAAAGTCCTTTCCCCCACTCATATTTTCTGTCCACACTTGAACTTGGCTGGAAGAATGCTTGGAGGGGATGCTACTTTGGTGCAGGCTGTCATTCTATAGTGCTTAAAACAGTGGTGGGTTGCTACTGGTTCTCCCTGGTTTGGGAGAGCCGGTAGCGAAAATCTTGATGTGAGAGCAAACCGGTTTGCTCTGACCATCAGCTGGGCCCTCCCGCCCATCCCCGTGCTATACTTACCTTTATTCCTTCAATTTTAGCCCAGCTGTAAGGTGCAGCAGATCCAATTGCCATGCCTCAACTGTATTGCAATTCAATGCGCTTGCGCAAACCGGTGGTAATACCGGTCACCACTGGCTTAAAAGCCCATTGGAAGCTATGGGTATGAACAAGCTGCCGTTCTACGTTACCAGATGGAAAGAAAGAGGAAGCACTTTATGTTTGAACATCACTGGTGTGGAGTAAGGATATTTGTTTATTTATATCCCGCCTTTATTATTTTTACAAATAACTCAAGGTAACAAACATATCCAACACAACGTCCTCTTCCTATTTTCCCCACAGCAGTCCTGTGAGTTGAGCTGACCTGGAACGGTCATCCAGCTGGATTTCATGGTCTCCCGCTTTCTAGCCTGATGCCCTAACCACTAGACCTCTTTTTGCAATCTTCTGACAAGCAAAGTCATGGAGAAGCCACGTTCATTTAACAATTGTGTTGCCAATTTAACAACTGAAGGGATTCACTTAATCTGTGGCAAGAAAGGTCGTAAAATGGGGTAAAACTCACTTAACAAATGTCTCACTGGGCAACAGAAATTTTTTTCTGCTCAATTGTGGTCATAAATTGGATATGCATCTGTATGCACATATAAAAATACAAAAGAAAAATAAAGACAAACTGGCATGGAAAAAATCAATAATAAAATGTTTTCTTAGATGCTGTGGTCCCAGTATTTTCAAAATAATTAATGCTAAGGCAAAATCTAAGCACCTTTTCATTCTTCCAAGACAAGCAGGATACCTGAAAAACCTTGAGAAAAGTTCAGGCTTAGGTTACTTGTGCATGAAAACCCAATCCCGTCAAGTCTATTCCAGGCTTACTTTCCCTCTCTGACAGAATATCCTGGAATGGTCAGCGCAAGAAAAATGTAACATTTTCATTTAGCTCTTAATATGTAAAAATGATTAAAAAAACAAACAACCCTGGTTTTACCAACTACTAAACCAAACTGATTAGATCAGGGGTCTCCAACCTTGGCAACTTTAAGCCTGGTGGACTTCAACTCCCAGAATTCTCCAGCCAGCATTGCTGACTGAGGAATTCTGGGAATTGAAGTCCGCCAGGCTTAAAGTTGCCAAGGTTGGAGACCCTGAACTAGATAACACCTTTATATTCAAATATTGTAAAAACCTATCTTTGTAGGCCTTTCAATGATCATAGGTAGTTCTTTCAATTTAGTAGAAAGTAGATATTTGTTAGAGAATATGTGAAGTTCAGAGCATCATCAAACAGTATCATAATTAGTTGCCTGTTCTTGGCAATTGCTATTCAGCAGTCCTATAGGTCCTTTTTAGCTGTTTTTGCCTAAAATTGTGGACAAGTTAAAAAAGAAAACAAATGTCAGTAGTCAAATTTACATACAGCTAGATATAGATATTTATAGATATGACTGAATTGCCTTTCTTCAGAATCTGGAAATATCTCTTGGATTTTCATTGTGGCACATGTGTCTGTGTGTGTATAGGGGGGAAATCTACACAAACTCCAAACCACCCAGATTCCTATTGTTTCACAATATACAAATTCACAGCTCATCCTGATGCAGGATCATGACTGACTAGAGAGAACATTTCTCTCTTTTAAACAGTAAAACAAGCCAGGAGACCAGGAGAAAGCCCACTATGAATCTTGAGGGACCAGATAGGATGGATATAGGTGACCTATTTGGCCAAAGCTCAGCCTTTAGGAAAGAACATTCACAATGCCAATTATGACTCAATAATGAGACCCAGAGGAATACGTAGATTTGATGCTATTTCTTAAAGCAAAAGCAACATGATTTTTTTTTTTAAAAAAATGTACTTTTTTATGAAGTACATTATAGCACTTTTAATTTTGAATAGAACAGAACAGAATAGAATTTGAAAAGAACCTTGGAAATCTTCTAGTGAGTTGGACTCTCCTCCTTGAGCAGGAGACCTTATACCATTTCAGACAAATGGCAACTTCTGAAGATAAGCAATTCCACTGATTAATTATTCTCATTATCAGGAAATTTCTCCTTAGTTCTAGACTGGATCTCTACTTAATAAGTTTCCATCTGTTAATTCTTGTCTTCCTTAGGTGCTTTGGAGAATAGGCTGAGTCCCTCTTCTTTATGACAGCCCCTTAGATATTGGAACACTGTTATCGTGTCACCCTGGTCCTTCTCTTCATTAGATTAGAGTCCAGTGATGGCTCACCTTTTTCGAACCGAGTGCCCAAAGTGCACTCCTCCCTGGTATGCACCCCGCACATGCACCCCCTGGGCATGCATGTGCGCCACCCACAAGCGCCCCACCCCTGCGCATCCACAGCAGAGACCTGAAGACTAGCTAGCTGGCGGGAGGCATGTGCACATGCGCAGCAGAGCTGAACTGGGGCAACAGCACACGTACCATAGGTTCGCCATCACGGGACTAGACCAGTGGTGAAATCTGAACTGGTTTGCTACCAGTTCGCTGGCCGTGCATGTGGGCTGCGTGCCAAACATGCACTGTGTGCACAGTGCACACCAAACATGTGCTGTGCATGTGCATGTGCGCGCATGCACAGTACTCACCAAAAGGAGGCTTGGGAAGATAAGTAGAAGTGAGGGGGGGATCAGCTATGGTGCGCAATTTAGCTTCGCTAGAAAGCAGGATTTCCTGCTTTCTAGCAAAACTAAACCCCGCTGCACAGCAGATCGTCGGAAATACCGGTTTGCCCAAACTGGAGCGAACTGGTAGCATTTCATCCCTGGACTAGACATATCCAGTTCCTGCAACTGTTCATCATAAGTTTTAGCCTCCAGTCCCCTAATTATTTTTGTTGCTCTTCTCTGCACTTTGCATTTCTTCTCTGCCCTTATTTGCTTTTATTCTGTTGTAAGCTGCTCAGTTACTTTGATAGTGAGATGGGCAGCATATAAATTTGATGGATGAATGAATGAATTTCACACACTACTTCATCAGAGGCTCTTCCCAACATTAACAGGAATGTTTCTTAGAGGACTATATAACTCTTCATATGGGGGTATCTCTATACATAAAATACTGAGAACATATTAAGCACAATATGTTAGCTAAACTTTCTTAAATTTTGTGGACAGATGACTACATTTTAAAATATGTAGTTTATGTAGGGTTGCCAGGTCTGCTTCCAAAAAATAGCAGACAAGCGGGGGGGGGGGTGTTAAGTAGTAAATTTTTTTAAAAAAAATTACAATTAAATTATACATTTTCTTACAAACATTTTAACACGTATTAAAATAATCACTTCAAAACTTTACTTAAAATTCAAAACATCAAATATATTATAATAATATGTAAAATATTAAATTACATTTTACTTTGCTGTCGTGTGTATTTTTTATTTGACTGCGCAGCTTTGATCAATTCTTTGTGTTTAAGGAATAATTCTTTAATTTCAGTACAACATTGAGAACTATTAAAAAATATACAAAGTTCACTTCGAACTGATGGTACAAAGCAGTCGGTTACGTTCGTCAGTCCACAAATTTCCCATGACGCTGAAAATTTGTTCAACATTTGCATTTGATACCGGAATTGATGCACAACAGTTTCAATAAACTCTGAGCTGGCTCTTTCTTGAAAAAGTACGTCCACTTATCAAGGGATGAATCGCCCTGCCGATGAACATAAACTTGAACGATTTCTGACACAATTTACAGTAGGCCATCGTATTTGTTCTGTCGGTTTCGTTGTTGGTAATCCATGCAAAAGTAGCTTCCCAGTCTTTGGTGTATTTGCACACTCCTCTCTTTCGTTTTAAAGAATTCGAAATCTCGCCTGTCACTGTCATCACTCGACGCCATTTTAGGTCAGTCGATACAAGCTACAATACATTTTAAAAATGTGAACTGTACATAATTTTATAATATATTTTTATTTTAATCTCATCATTAATTTTTTTGGAGAATCGAGTTCAATAGATATTCGATCTTTGTCTCATTCTAACTTATGAAAAAAAAGACAAAACGCGATTCTCCTATCCTTATTCTCTTAGACTGTACAGCTTTAGATTACGTACCATTTCATCATAAAGCTTTTGAATAAAAAAAATGTCCACTATTTTGTGAAAAAAAATAGTGAACATAATGTGAAAAAAGCGGACTGTCCGCTCAAATAGTGGACACCTGGCAACCCTAAGTTTATGTACCAATTTAAGGTTAATTTGAACTAAGATTAACAAGATTTTCAAGATATGCAAAACAGTTGCACTATTTATTTAAACTCTAAATCAAGGTTTATTGATTCAAATCTTCATCTATTGATCTTAGAATGGATGTTTTATTTTTCTTTCTTAATGTATATGCATAGTAATAGTTGTACAGTTGTTGCAAATTGTACTGGAACAATGCTAATTTGAGTCACAATCTCCACACCATTTTTCAACTCAAAATACCTCCAAAACTACACAGTAATAAAGATACCCAAGTGGGATTTTTTTTGTTGATCCTTATAATGTAGATTTCTTAGAAATTAATAAATAGTAGCTGTATAAATGTCTCAGATTAAAATATTTTAAAGTTCTCAATAAGACACAGAACAGGTTCTCTGGCATAGGCGACTTTCTCAGACATGGAGTTGGGGAGGGATTAGCAACCTTTTGAGGCCAATGGCCACACCTGAAACACTGGAAACAAATCCCAAATGTTCTCCCCAAAACATCTAGCACAATAAGCATGGCCAACTATCAGTTTTCTATGAGCCAATGTTGTGAGGGTCATTGATGATTTAAAACATTTTTAATCATCTGCATCTTGCTATAACGATTGATCTATCCCTTCTAGCGTCCCAGAAGGTTGTCTATCTACCCCAATTTATTTGTGACTTTCTGCTAGACAAACAGGCACACTTCCAAAGCACGGGGCTACAACCATTACCATCTTTAATTTTGCCTATTTAGTCTGTGTGGGCCTCAGTAAATAAAGTTAATACCACAGCCTGGCACACTGGAACATTACAGTTTCTCATTTCATTTTTTAAAAAATAAATTCAGGTGGGCAGGGAGGTTGGCAGGTACCTGTGGTCACCAAGTTACCTCCCCATATAGTTTTCCCCAAAGGTCTCACTAGACAGTGAAGTTGAAGGCCCTTTAAATATCCTTATCTTCGAGACCGCCTTCTGCCGCATAGCTCTCAGCAACCGGTAAGATCCCAGAGTTGGTCTCCTCTGGGTCCCGTCAGCTAAACAATGTCGGCTGGCGGGCCTGCGGGGGAGGGCCTTCTCTGTGGCTGCCCCAGCTCTCTGGAACCAGTTACCTCCTGAGATCTGGACCATCCCCACCCTATTGGCATTCCGAAAAGCGGTGAAGACCTGGCTTTTCCGGCAGGCCTGGGGCCGTTGATCTTGCACTTGAGATCTTGCGAGATCCAGCCATGAATGGTGTGAATGAGTTTTTAATGTTTTTTTAATTTTTCAATGTCTTTTTATAATGATTTTTTTAAATGTATTGTGAGCAGCCCTGAGTCTTCGGAGAGGGGCGGCATATAAATTTAATTAATTAAATTAAAATTAAATCCTGTTGCTGAGCTATACAAAATGATTGTATAGCTTAAATTGCACAACCAAGGCACGCACTAATGCAAGAATAACCTGCTTTGAGGTGGCAGTATCATTATTTTTACGGTAGTTTCCAAATGTTTGCCAAAGGCGGCAGAAAGTTTGTTCCAGTCTGTCTTCTTGAATGAAAGTTAACCAAAAGGAGTTGTAAAGGTTTTAAACATTTGAAGGGAAAATGAGGTGATTTTAGCAAAAAAAAAAAAAAAAAGAATTTCCCATAAGAAGCTACTGTGGATAATGCTATCTTTTTTTTAAGGAGCTGAAGTCATTAAATGACTAATGACTGCATTATCAACAAAGAAAAATAAAACCCCAACAAGTGTGTGTGTGTGTGGGGGGGAATAAGTACAAATTGCAAAAATAGTATATATATATTTAAAAGAATGTATTATAGTTATAATGAGCATATTAAGATTAGAAGTTGGAAGATAAAAACTATGTGTAATTGTATTATTGTCAGCACTGTGTAAAAATGTATTGATCCAGTCATTACACTGTCCTCAAAATATGTTGGTTGTTAAAAGAAAACTGCAAATAAAACACATACCCCCCAAAAAAACCCAAAGAAAAATAAAAGCAATGATTTATTGCCTACTAGTTCTAATTAGTATTCTTTATTATCGTGTATTGTAGTATTATTACACACATATACTGGCTATTCGTAGGGGATTTTTTTAAAAGCATAAATTCCAAAACACCCCAGCATTTGAATACGGCGATAAATCAAATGGAAACTGTAAGGAGGAGGGGAGGAGGAGGTAGATTGACCAGGCATTTCACAGCGATCATCCCAGTGCGTCTTGCAGGCAGGCCCAGCCCGTTCTACCAACGGCGGAGCCCAAACTGTGCCCCGCCCGCTCCACCTCCCAGCCAAGCCGGCTCCCTTCCTTAACCGCGTCTATTTAGAACCGCCGCCACCGCTGCCACCTCCGGAGGCCGTCCGGGCTGCATTGTGCCCCCTTGCAGAGCCGGCGGCTTTCCTTTCTCTTCCTGCTTTCCCGCAGCAAAACAGCTCGGAGGCAAAGTACGAACGGAAGAAGCTGCACCAGCCTGAGCTACTGCCGAACCCGCCCGGTTCCTTTCAGCCTTATGCCCTGCACTGGGCTTCCTGAAATCCGGGCCAGGGCTCTCTAAAGTGCCAGGGTGAAGTGCTCTGCGCCTTCATCTTCCACTGCACCGCTTCTGCTGCTGCTGCATCCCCAACTCCGCGCGGCGTGGCCCGCTGGGGGATTT
This sequence comes from Arizona elegans, assembly GCA_022577455.1. Classification (NCBI taxonomy): domain Eukaryota; kingdom Metazoa; phylum Chordata; class Lepidosauria; order Squamata; family Colubridae; genus Arizona; species Arizona elegans. The sequence continues at coordinate 176,940,053 of JAKOOJ010000001.1, forward strand.
ACGGAGAATGCCTCCTGGATCCCGGGCTCGGGACAGCCGAGATTAGCTCCCGCCCCCGTCCCTCCCTCTCTGGCTCCCTCCCTCCCTCTCTCCGCTTCCCTGCCAGTTCAGCTCCGGATGCGCCTTGGCCAGCGCTCGGCAGGCACGTCTAAGCCGGGTTCTGCCCTCCTGCAGCTCCCCCTCTTCTTCCTCCTCCAGCCGATCCAGGCTTAGCTCGCTGCACCGTCTCAACAAGATGGCGGGGTCGGTGGCGGAGAGGGACGCGGTGGTAAGTGGCCCTTTCCTAAATTCTTCGCGGCTCCCGGGCGGCAAGGTGAGAGCCGGGCGGTTTCAGGTGGGTTGGTGGCACCTGGTTCTTGTGGGCTCTCGCCGTGATCCCGCCTAGCGACGGATTCGAGCTGGGAGAGGGGAGCTGCGGACGGGGATCTCGAGAGAAGGAGGGGACCTGTTTGCAGCGGCGTCAAGAAAAACGCCTCGGGGACTGAAAGGCGGTGGGGAGGGCTGGATTTCTTATTCCTTCTCCCTGCCGGTATGTTTGTGTGTTGGGGAGGGGGGATAAGTCTATTTTGCGTTTTTGTACCTGGATGATCAGGTGTGTGAGATGCCTTGATGGGGAGCGGGGGAGGGGTGCATGGATCTGAGCAGTCAGACATGAATTGTACCTGGAAGACTTTGCTGGGGAATTGGGAGGCAACACCCTTTGTTTTGCGCTGGAGGAAAAAGATGGATTCTCTCTTCAAGACTTGAAATGAAATTGGCGCTCTGTTGCTCAGCCCCCCCCCTTTCTTCCCCTTTCCATCCCTCCCTGGGCTGAACACAAAGGGTGCCTTCTGTGTCTGAATGTGTTGTTTTGTTTTTGCTTTTAGAAAATAGAGGACAGACTTTTAAACAACTCCTTGGGATCCCCAGTTCAAGCTGAAGTGTATTTTCCACGACTGGTAAAGGATTTGCTTTCCTTCTCTCCCTCTCTTTATTATAATCGGCCTGATCTGGCCCCCTTCTCCTTCCACTCTGTAATCAGAGGCTACTCATTTTGACTCCCTGCAATCCTTTTCCAGATTGTCCCTTTCTGTGGGCACATCAAAGGAGGAATGAGGCCAGGCAAGAAAGTCGTGGTAATGGGCATCGTGGATCTCAACCCAGAGAGGTAACAAGACACAGGCTCAGCCTGCTTTCTTCTCCTGGCAGGGCTTTTCCATCCCTGTCCATGCATTCTTTCTCTGTCCAAGAACCACGAGAAAAAACTGTGTTCCCACAAGAAGAATGTATCTGCCCAACATCCATCATTCCCGAGGACAGTTATTTTTATCTGTAGTTGTAAATATAGAATGTTGGTTTCTCATTTGACCTATAGGGAGGAGGCAGATATAGATGTAATATTTATTTATAAGGGAAGATTTCTTATAAATGGGTACAAGGAGGGATGCTCCACACATGGTCTCTGGGTAGAGAGTATCTCCTTGGTAGGGGTGAAGGAACTATATATGTTGAGAAATGGCAGTACAGAAGATACAAGTGGTGTACTTGAAACCTAAACGCCAACTATAATTACTGTTGGCAACGCTAGCTAGAAAGACATTTGTTTATACATAGGCTGCATCTTGGATTTCATTGCTGCTTTTGGGTGAGTGAGGAGATATTCTTGCTTCTTACAGTTTTGACATCAGTCTTACATGTGGAGATTCAGAAGACCCTCCTGCGGATATAGCAATCGAACTGAAAGCCTTATTTTCAGATAAACAGTTCCTCAGGAATTCCTGCATATCTGGAGAATGGGGAGAAGAACAGTCATCTCTTCCATATTTCCCATTTATCCCTGACCAGCCCTTCAGGGTGAGTACTGAGAGTTTATTGACTAACCACTGACACTGTTGACACTGATGTAACTTTGATGGTTTTGTTCTGGGTGTGTTTCAGTGCTAATTTTTGCCCTCTAAATAACACTGTATGTAGACTTTATATCTGTAGGAATGTAATATTAGGCAAAGACCAAGAATACATTCATTCTGATGGCAATTTGTTCAATCCAGATAGAGGAACATGACAACAAATAAAAGATAACAATATTTAGAAGCACAAAAAACTTTATTGACATGGTTATTATAAGCATAAATTAAAAACACTCTACAACATGCCATTATTTGAAGTGGTTGCCATATGATTTCTATACTCATTGGTATTGTCTTCATGGCTTTTTGTTTTATTGGGTATGTCTCCCTATTCTCGGTTGAAATACTTTTCATATATTGCGACTCACTCTCCTGGAATGAGTTTAGCTTATTATATCTATAACAGTTATAGCAATAGTGTTTTTTTAAAGCACGCTTAATTTATTTTGGTCTTATTCTGTTCTTTTACATCATCTCCTTATAATAAGAGAAAAGGGATATGATGCAGGTAGTCCTCGACTTAAGACTACAATGGAGCCCAACATTTTTGTTGTTAAGTGAGGCATTTGTTAAGTGAGTTTTGCCCCATTTTACGACATTTCTTGCCTATAGTTGTTAAGTGAATCGCTGCAGTTGATAAGTTAGTACCACAGTTGTTAAGTGAATCTGGCTTCCCCATTGATTTTGCTTATCAAAAGGTTGCAAAAGGGGATCACATGACTTTGGGACACAGCAACAGTCATAAATATGAACCAGTTGCAAAAGCATCTGAATTTGGATTACATGATCCTAGGGCTGTTAACAAAAGATTTTAAGTGTGAAAAATGGTCATAAGCCACTTTTTTCAGTGCTGTTTTAACTTTGAACGGTCACTAAATGAATTGTTGTAATTTGAGGACCTATAATATAATCAGATGCACATTCAAATGAAAAGCACTCTTAGACTCTTGATGTAAAGATAATCAACAAAACAAACAATGCTGTCATAGCATTAGATTCAAATGGAAAGATAGATTTTAGAGCTGTCTGTACTTTAAAAAACATTCTCCGTTATTCATTCAATCCTTCCATGATTCTTAGAAAAAGGATGCTTTTGATACAAGAGCAGCATTAAAGTTGCATTGTGAAAATAATTTGACTCATTAAAACAGTTTTTTTTTTCAGGCTCACACAGAAGCCTTAAAAAATGGAAATAATAAATAGCTTTAATAAATAGCAGAAAAAAAGTCCTATATTCATGGTTGTGTGAGGTTATGGAGTTACTAGATTCCACTCCTCTTTTGATTCCATATACGTTCATTGAAGAGACCTATAAAACACTAGGAGGCAGAGCATTGGATTCCTCAGATGACACTTCAAAATATTACATTCAGGTGGTCCAGGAGAATGTTGGGAAACAATCAAGACCATCTGCAGTGATCCCTTTATTTTTTTTTGTCCCTGAAAATATTTGCATTTGTGATTTTCATAAAATAAAGTGCCCCCTTGTAGAGATCTTAAATTAAAACTTAATTTAATGAAACATGCAGTTTGATTACTTACTTACTTTACTTATTTACTTAATTTATTTACTTATTTTAGTTTATTTCTGAAGACTCTGAATGACTTATAGGATATTGTAGGGGAGGGTTAAAGACTTGTAATATAAATTCAGTCCGTAACAATTTGCAAACAATCTGATAAGCCATCATTTAAAACAGGGTGTTAAACTGGCGGCCTGCAGGCTGGATGTGTCACACACAGGCCATGCCCACCCCAGTTCAGCAAATGGGAAAAATGTCACGTGACGGCAATGTGACGCTGCGAGTTTGACACCCGTGATTTAAAGGTCTTATTCATCCCCCAGAGCCCTCCTGTCATATTTTCACAGCTATTCCAAAATAAGGACAGTGTAGTTCAGATATCAGGAGGGAGAGTTTTCCAAAGTAAGGTGTTGTAATGAGACTGGATTCTTTTAAACTGGAGGTGTATTTAGATTTGCAAGGATGGCAATTGATAGAGAAAAAGACAGTGGCAATGATTTATTTTACTATGTATAGTGAAACTATTTACATAGTAAACATATTTATAACAGGTACATACAACACAATCCTGGCTTTTGCTGGTTGTCAAATCCTAATCTGTCTCCCAGAGATTATTCTCTAATTCTCCTGCTAACTGTTTCACTTCCTCCCTCTTCATTCTATATCCCTCCCTCCCATTTCTGGGCTTATTAAAGAAAGTGAAAAGAAAAGAATGGGCTCGAATCCTTCTGCATCCATCTGGCTGATCACCTTCTCCCCTCTTGTGGAGAGAACCACCTTCAGGGTGTTTTGCCCAGTCCTTTCCCAGAAATCAGAATTTTTCAAACAGTAGCTGCTTCCCTGCTTCTTGGTTGAAGGTGTCATCTCCCTGGGGCTTTCCTTCCCTTTCTCCAAAGATGCCACCATGGATTTCTCTTCTCTCTCACTGGCCATAGATCGAGAACTGTTCTATGTCTTTATGTAACTTCACTCTTCACCTTTTCTCTCCAACCACTCCTGTTTTGCATGTTCTTTTTCTCCCTTCTCTTCTCTCTTTCTCCAATTTTGGATCAGAACAAAATCGAATGTCCCCCAGCAACTGAGGAGGTGGATGTCCCTCTAGGACTCTAGTCCCCAACACTAGGCTGGACTAATGGAACTGCAGTCTCTGCATTTTCCCACAGCCCTTAAGAATTGAGCTTCTCCCTTTTTCTTTCTTCATTTGCTGACTCTCACTAATACAATAGCAGCCTTAGCCTTAGGCCACTAAAAACCATATGCCATACAAGGCTATCACTGAGAAGATTTGACTATATGTTTCCTCCATGGTTGGACCATAAGCAAGTCATCTCTAGACGTTAGTAGACAGGAAAATTCAACCGTGAGTTGTGTAGGGTTTTAAAGTGATGTTGAATTGCATTCAGAAGCTAAGTGACATCCAGTAAAATTCCTATAAAGGTAACAATAGCACTAGCAATAGCACTTAGACTTATATACCCCTTTACAGTGTTTTACAGCCCTCACTAAGCAGTTTACAGAGTTAGCATATTGCCCCCAACAATTTGGGCCCTCATTTTACCCATCTCGGAAGGATGGAAAGCTGAGTCATCCTTGAGTCATCCTGGTAGGATTTAAACTGCCAAATTGCAGGCAGCTGACAATCAGCAGAAGTAGCCTGCAGTACTGCACTCTAACCACTGCGCCACAGGTCTTAGGTAGGCCTCACCTTACAACCACCACTGAGCCCAAAATTTCTGTTTCTAAATGAGACATTAAATGAGTTTTTCCCCATTTTACAACCTTTCTTGCCATAATTGTTATTGAATTACTGCAGTTGTTAAGTTAAGAACATAGTTGTTAAGTGAATCTGGCTTCCCCGTTGACTTTGCTCGTCAGAAGGTCGCAAAAGGGGATCACATGACAAAGCCCAACTTTGTCATGGTATCTACCTGCTATTCAAACATGGACTCCTAGTATAAAAGGATCTCCAGGGTGTAAACACAATCCCACCCAGGGCCAAAGATAGACTACATGCAATCTCAGTCAGATTTTTGATCCATATTCACTCTGTCTTACTGAGGTTCAATGTTAGTCTGATTTTCTCATCCAGATGCTGACAGCCTCTAAAGTACTGGGCTTGTTGTGATGGAATATTTAACTGGGTATCACCTGTGTATTGATGATGCCTCACTCTGTTCTAACCTTTTCAGAAGCTTCACATAGTTATTCAACAGCATTGACCTTATATCTCAATTCTGATGATTGCATACTGATCTCTCCTCTCAAGCTGACTGGAAGGACATTCATTCCTAGATGACTTATTGGGCTGGAATGAGAAGAGAAAAAATAATGGTGTTTTTTAGACAACTTTTTCAAATTTTCTTATGTATCTCATATATTTATTTTACAGTACTCCCCTGGGGGACTCTGCTCTGTAGGATAATGATGAGAAACAGTGCCATATAAGGAACAACACTGGAAAATAAAAACCCATGCTATTAAAAGTTTATACTTTACAAACTGGGCTTTAATTCCTTTGTGAATAGTGCATTTTGGGATTATGTGATTCCTTGTCTGTTGGTGGAGGTCATTTAGATCTATTTATATATAAAATGCATTGCTTTGTTTTTAGTAAGTACTCAGTGGAAACTTGAGAGAAACCAACATTTTAATGATAGTTTTTGATGTTTTTTATTGCTGTTTTTATACTTTTTAAAAGATGGAAGGAAGAAAAACTAGTTTAAAATACAGGGTAAGTGGTATGCACAGATTTGAAATTAGCTCAGAATAGCTATCAGAACGAAACAAGTCTTGCATTAATTTCCAATGATTGTATGCAGGGGTGAAATGCTACCAGTTTGCTCCAGTTCGGGCAAACTGGTAGTGATAAAAACTACTGGTTCGGGCGAATCGGTAGTTTAAAAAGCTATCGGATCGAGAGAATCGGTAGTTAAAAACAATGATCCGGTGATCAGCTGTGCCACGCGGTTTAGTTTTGCTAGAAAGCAGGAAATCTTGCTTTCTAGCAAAGCTAAACCACGTGGCACAGCTGATCTCCCCACCCCACCCCCCTGCTATTCTACTTACCTTCCCAAGTCTCCTTTTGGTACATACTGTGCATCCATGTGCAGAGGGTGTTTGGTGCGCATGCATGGCCAGGAAACCAGTGGTAAACTGATTGTATGGATTTCTTCAGTAATGTCACTATTATCCTAAGAGCCAAATTGCATTTGCTTTGCAACACTGGTTTTAGGACATGAACACAATATATTGTTTAAGGAGTCAAGAGCAAAAGAGGGCATCATTTAGCATTGGTCAGTCTTTAGTATGCTCTCAAAGGAGTTGGAATGACAAGGAGCCCAAACAAATAGAATCAAGAAATCCAATCACAGTCAAAGCATAAATCTGAAACATTGCCAATAAGTATCAAATCCAACATTAAAAAGGCAAAGAATTAGCTCAAGCGGACAAGCAAAACTGTTGGGAAAAGAGCCCTAAAGTGGAATTAGTGGGTTGTTATTTTTAAAAATATGCCCATTCATTTTATTAATCACTTTATCAGTTGGCAGAAGACCCTGCCACAGAGCCTTTGATGCTGATCCCAGTAGCCATCCAGGTTTGCCATCTAAGAATGAAGTTCCTTTGGTATAAAGTCAAAAAGATTTGTAGCTTAAAACTAGAGTATTCAATTTGATTTGTTGGGAGAAAACAGTGTAGCTCTTTGAAAAGTGCCAAGTGTACCCTATTACATGGGCCATTGAATAATCTTGTTATAATAAGCTGTTAAACAACCTTCAAGGGTAGCCCCATAGATAGCTCATTTTTTTATAATCTAAGATGGTGGTTCTCAAACATTTTGGTCTTAGGACTCCTTTAATTCTTAAAAATGATCACAGAGAATTTTGGTTTACACGCATGATATATTTTGATGTTTACTATATTGGAAAACTAAGTAATTTAAAAATATTATTTAACTTTGTGAAACCCCTGAAGCAGTCTTAACCAGGCCATGCCATAAGAACCACTAATTTAAGCAAAATATCATTTGGGTTTGAGAACTGGATTTTGTTGTTTTGTAGTTGCAGAAATGAATATAATTCCTTGGATATGTTTGGTATAGTATTCTGTGAATCATAATGCTCCTGGCAATGATAAGTGATGGTATTTTTAGCAAGTGATTATTGTCTTCAATGTGCTTCCCCAATTATAGGGTATAATATAGGGCAGTGATGGCTAACATTTTTGCCGTCACATGCCAAAAATGGGGATCATACTGGGGGCTGCGTGCCCATACCCATAATTCAATGCCCCCCCCTCACTTTTGGCACACGACGGCAAAAAGATTACTGGTGGGCTTTCTTAGAGCCTGGGGAGGGTGAAAACGGCCTTCCCAACCCCTCCAGAGGCCAGAAACGGACCATTTCCCGACTTCCAGTGGGTCCGGAAAGCCCGAAAATCAGCAGGCTGGCATGCTGGAGTTGAGCTAGGGCAACACTCATGTGCCCACAGATATGTCTCTGCGTGCCATAGGTTCACCATCACGGATATAGGGCATCTTGCAGATATATTGGATGATAGTTGCTGTAATCCCCAACAATATGATCATTGATAGTCTACTCCAGCATGTTAGATCATTGATGGTCTGCTCAATTGTACTTGTATCCTTGAGATATTTTTTGTCATCAGACAAGGAAAACTCATTTGTCAGTAAGAAAATTTGGGGAATCATCTTGAACACTGTTCTAGCTTCTAAAATTTTGTAGGCGTTGAGAAGAAATTTACGAGTTAGATGCAATTGAGGATTTTTTTTCTTCTGTATGGCAAATATTTGCTTTCAAGTAACTTTATATGAATAATGAAGATGAGACCAGAACATTATTTATGGGTATTTGGAGATCTTTTTTTAAAAAAAGTTTTAAAGACTCTAAATGAAATTTTGCTATCGTCTTCCATTCAAAATGATCACGGTTTAAAAGTGCTTGGTTTTGATTGATTATGCCATCATCATTGAGTGCTCTCTTTCTTTTTATTCAGTGATACCAGAAGTGAATGTCCTAAATCTTCAAGGTTGTACAGAGTCCCAAGAAATAGACAGCAAAAACATATTACAAATTGTAATAGTTAATGTTACAATAAGGCAAGATTACTAACCACATATAGTAACTATAGTGTAGTCATATCAATATGCTTAATTTTTATTAAATAGAGGCAAAATAAAATGTTTTATTTCTGTCCTGGTAGCAGCCAGTATTTTTGGAAGGAATGAAATCTCCATTCAAGATTTGGGTCCATTATTTTATTTTTATTTTTTAATTTTCATGTTTACACACCATAAGATCTCACAAAGGACATTAATATTTGCTTCTATAGTTACTAAGTACTCATATACATAGGTTTGAATTTAAGGTAGCTGACATGAAACTGTTTAGAATTGTAGTTATTGCTTCATTGGGTTGTACAAATAAAACCCTTTGTGATTAGTGTGTTAAAGAGTAAAGAAAGTTAATACAGCAGAGCGCTTAAGGTTTTGAACTAGGCTTGGGGAGAAAAAATCTACCTTTAGACATGAAAGCTAGATGGATGATCAGGTGCTGGATATTCTCTCTCAGTTAGCAGTGGTGATATTGTAGGGTGAAACCGGATGAAAATCCTAAATTAGATATACTGTTTTGAGCAGGGATGGTATTGACTCACCTTTGCTACCGGTTCGCAAATGTGAGCTCACATGTGACACCCCTGCGCATGTGCAGGACCTTCTGTGCATGCGCAGAGCATCAAAAACTGGATGTGATGATGTCCAGGCAAGTGGGCGGAGCCTCCTGCAGCCTCTGCTACCAGTTCACCTGAACTGGATAGAACTAGTTGAATACCACCACTGGTTTTGAGTCCCTGGAAGAATGCAGTATATTAATTTAACAAATCTTCAACCATGTTACCGTGTTTCCCCGAAAATAAGACCCTGTCTTATATTTTTTTGAACCCCGAAATAAGTGCTTGGCCTTATTTTCGGGGAGGTCTTATTATTTTGGGGCTCATGGAGCAAGATGGAGCTCCTCTTGCCGTCTTACCTGATTTCCAGCTCTGTGGTTAAATATTTTCAGGGAGGGCTTATTTTCAGGGGGAGGCTTATTTTAGCGCATGTGCTCAAAAGTCCGATTGGGCTTATTATCAGGGGATGTCTTATTTTCGGGAAAACAGGGTAGTAGCAAAATGATACAATCAGCAAATAAGGCTTTCCTTTTTTCCTCTGCACAAGTTACAAGATCTACACAAATTAATTCTGTTTAAGGAGACCATGGGAAACTCTAACCACACCTGTAGAAGTTGACTTGCATGAGGTTGGATGCAGCCCTTTATTTGCATCAATTAGCTATTAGATCCTGTCTTTTAAATACTAAATCAGAGAAAGATTTATATTCACACCACAGATTTCCTTTAAGTGTTCTGAAAATATATATAGTGTTGCTAATGGAAGAATTTTGCAAAAGTTATGGATATGCTTTTCCCATCTAGTTATGGGAGACATTAAGTATTTAGACCTTTGCACACTTATACTTGCATTAGAAAAAAAAAGGCCAGAATATTATCTATAAGGTTCATAATTAACAAGCTGAAGAAGATACCCCAGCTATTCAGTTGTATTTATATCGTATGATCTGCATTGTTATTGTACCATACTGCCTTTTCATCCTCATCTACACCATGCACCCAATGATGCAACAGTATTTTGATTCTGTTGTTTTACTTTTCCATTTGCTTTAGTTAATTACTGCTTGAGTTAATAACTGGGAAACGATATTTATTCTCTGACTATAAATATGAAACTGAATTTGATTTGGGGGCTTTAGTGATGTCAATCAAAGATTCTGTGAGCAGGGTTTTCTTTTCTCAGCTGCAAATAGCCTTTCAGTTCTCCATGGATCACTGTGTCTTTCTACTTGGATTGCAAAAGAGGCCATCTGTGAGTGATCTAGTCCAAACCACATAAGTCAGTGTTTCTCAACCTTGGAAGTTTAAAGATGGATGGACTTCAACTCCCAGAATCCCCCAGCCAGCAGCACTGGCTGGGGGATTCTGGGAGTTGAAGTCCACCCATCTTCAAGCTTCCAAGATTGAGAAACACTGATATAGGTGGTCAAAGCTATGTAAGATAGATAGTACTTCTTATATCAACACTACTTGTGAGTTCTTAAAATGTTCCTTCCAATTAAAATTGTGGTCCTCATCCATACTTTATTTCTTGCAGGTTGAAATATTGTGTGAACACCCTCGTTTTAGAATATTCGTGGATGGACACCAGCTTTTTGATTTTTACCATCGCATTGAGAAGTTATCAGCTATTGATACAATAAAGATAAATGGAGACCTCCAGATTACTAAACTTGGTTGACCTAGGTTTTTCAAATTATTATTAAAAAAAGAAAAAAAAGATAACCAAAATTTTAGATTCCAAATTGGCTTGGGTTCTGTTAGCCTCTGTCTGAAGAAGCAATGAGAATTTCGTTTGGGACACCCAGCTACTAGACAGGGATCATTATTGTCTTCTCAGCAGCAAAAGACATGTTGATGAATTGAACTATTGTTTATTTGAATGAAGAAAGCACTTAATGATAAATAGATACTGAGCCGTCCTTCTTTTATGGAACTAAAAAGCCTACCCCTGCTGGATAATCACATTATAATGGATCTTGAAAGAGTTATTTCGCTGTCTAAACTGTATAAGCTATTCATCTTCCCAATAAGAGGGCAGGTTTGGAAATCAACTGCTAAATCTATTACCACAGTGACTTTTCTTTTTGCAAATCATCATCATCATTAAAAAGTTCTCCTGCACTTAAGGGGGTTAATGTAAGTGTAACACCAATCACAAAATCAGGCCAAATATGGAAGCCATTATTCAACGCCTATAGTTGATTTTATTCAAACCAATAACGAAGGTTCCACAGATGTTAACAGTGCAGTGTTAGCTGGACACTGTGGCAGTGGTCTAGCACATGCTTACCTCCTTCATCCCACAGAATCAAGGGAAGACGGTATACCTAATTACAGGATTGTGGCCACTTGAATTGCCAAGGAAAAAGTAGAAACTGAGTAATGGCTTCTGAATTTAGCCTGCATATTTTAGTCAGGGTATGTGTATAGAATGTAGGTCATTACATGTTTTGCACAATGTAATATTAATACAATCTTTTAAGAGCTTTTCTCTAGTTTATTTATTGGTACTCATTGTGTTAATGTATTAACAGAAAAATCAAAACAATATTATTAAAGCTTTAGAGGGGCAAAGTATAAGCATTCTCAATATACAATGCTATAGTAACATATCATTTTGGAAATACCTGCTGTTTATCTTAAGATGGTCGGGGATATTTTTGTGGTGCCCTCACAATGTCACAAAAGATTATTGTCATGTTTTCACCAGAAATTGCTTTCGGTATGTTGTAATTTTGCTGTAAATGGTACTCAGAATTCACTCCTTCCCTCAGTTAATAAGGATTTCTAATTTGATTGGGATATGCATACACTGCAGTCCTATTATACTCATTATCCAGGAGTAAGCCCCCTTCTGGGCAATGAAATTGATTTCTAAGTAAATATTATAAGAAAGCACTGTTTTGAGTTTGAGAATACCATGCATTTTTGCAAAGCAATGCCCTTGGTGGCTGCTGTCCTGGTTGAGGGAGGGGATCAAATTCTCAGCTCATCTAAGGACAAAAATTTAGCCCTTATAAATGACCCAATTTATAATTTAATCTAATTTTCCTAATATAGGAATATTGGATGTTCACAAATAGTAGTCTTTATTGAAGAGCATGACTGTGTTATTATAATTATACTACAGAATGAGTGAATGAACATAGTGATTCCCCCCCCTTGGTTCTTTAGTAATCAATGCAATTTACACACGTGGGACCATATTCACAGTGAACAACAAAGGGTTTATTTGAGTGTTACAGTGTGAAGAAAAAGGTGTATTTGCATTATTTTTAGAATTTGTATTATAGGGACTTTTAAAGACATTTATTATGGAGACTTTTGTAGTATAACTTTTTTTAAAGGCAAAAAAGAGGAACAAAATAATTTATGCTTGAATCATAAAGAAGGTCTGTTTCCATCAATCAGAGCGAGAATCTTCTTATTTAAGATTATATACAATAGCTTTATTGTGCATCAACTCATCCTATCTGATCTTTGAGTTCATGTCTATAACACAGTTAATGAAGTGGAGCAGTGGTGGGTTGCTACCGGTTTACCCTGGATTGGGTGAACCAGTAGCCGTGGTGACGGGAGGCTCCGCCCACCCACCCGGACACTTCTGCTCACGCGAAGCAAATCGGTAGTGATGGGTTTTGAAACCCGCCCCTGAAGTGGAGGCATTAATTTGTCTCTTAGTCTAGAAGTCTGTAGAAAAAACATGGCTTCCATTATTGACCCCAGAAAGAGTCATTAGTTGTGTGCACTCCCTCTATGTTGGGTTATAGTGATATAATGTGTTGCAGAAGGGATCAACCTAAATGGCTTGAAGTTTAAGAAATACTGGAAATGCATCACCTCCAGTCTAATTGCATGGTCCTCTAAAAGTAGTAGCACGACTTTGTGGCACTCTTTGGCACAAAATAACTATAGCTGATGAAAAATTGCTTGGGAAAGTGGGGAACAGTTGCTCCCTTGTCTTTAAGAGGTGGGAAATGGTTCCAAAAGATTCCTTCAGGATTCACTGCAGCCAAAGGAAGTAACACAAAGTAACTAAAGCCACAGGGTCTTCACTTCACAAAATTAACTCCCACCCTAGGGAGTTAATTTTGCTTAATATCAGTGAAACTTCTTTTGTTGTTGTTAAAATGTGTTATGAAATTCATTCACTGATGGATGTAGGATTTATTTCTACAAAAAATATACCTAGCAGTCATGCCATAAGACTACCTTAGACACATTTATTTAGGACAGGCCAATTAGATGTGAAACTAATTCCCAAATAATCTTAAATAGAAGCAGAATATGACATATTTTAGTCTTTAAAATAGAGCTGATTGTTTTCATTGGGAAAGAGGAGCCACTCCTGACAAATTCTGGCTAGGATTGGAAAACATGTTAAAGCCACAATATTTGATATACTTAAATATTAAACCTATTTATTTAGACAAAGAATATACAATATTGTTAAAATAGCATATTACTTCTGAGTTAATATAATAATTTGCAAAAAATCTGCATATTCTTGGGTAATTTATCCATTGCATGCTTCTTTAAACAAATACTGCACATCGGGGTGAAAACCATACCACAAGATGAGTGGCATATAAATTTGATCAATAAAATAACATTCTGATTGAAGTTGGACTCAAGCTGCTATCGGGTCCAGCAACATGATGAACAGCCTGCAAACTGGTTTACAAGTCAGAATTCCTGAAGCTGCATGAAACTGTAATCACAGTTTTAAGAATTCGAATTTTCATTTCGAAATAAATGATTGGATCATACAATAGAATCCTACTTCTCTATGTAGATTCTCCAGAAATTTTCACATTCTACTTTCCTATGCTCGGTATGCTTTTATTTCTGTCTCTGCTTGTTATTCTTGGTTATTTGACCCTCAAAAGTCCATCTATGAAAATAATTGACATCCCCTGAGTTTTTGCAAGATTGTTTTGCCATCATAGTTAGGCCTTTGAAGATTCATTACATACAGCTACACTGAAATGTGCTACTGGAAGAAGCTTAACTTTGAATACCCTGATTTATTCCAAAGTAATATCATGCCCTCAATTGGTGTTGGGGGACTAGGTTGGAAAGGACTGATTATTTTCAGGTTACAGTTTCCACTACTACTTCCCAGTAACTTCTTTTGAGTCCGTTTATATGTCATGTTCTCTTTGTATTTCTATTGGATTCTGTGGGATTTTTACCAGGATTTATACCATCTATCTATATATATTGTTAAATTGTGCCATTTTTAATGTCTTAAACATTAAACAATATTTCTATATAATACAAAAGAGAACAAGCAAGAAAGATATTCTTGAAAATAAAAGCCAAACAGAGAGAAAATTATTTTATTTATATGTTTGGATTATTTTTTTCTACCATATATCAATATGCAGGCAGGCTAATGAACTCTTGACCGATTGATCTCTAAGGTTTTAAAACTGGATTTTTTTTTCCTGATTTCAACTAAATCCTTAGATTATGGTGATGAAAATGCCATAATTTTTTTCCAGGTGAAATGTCTAGTAACTTTTAATTTTATCACTTCACAGCAAAGAATTGGGAATCTCTAGCTTTCTAGATGTTGCTGAGCTAATTTTCAGCATCTTAGTTGTGCTATCTGTAACTAAATAGTGGGGGAGGTTCGCGCGTGGACATGCCCACACTCATAATTCTATGCGCACCGCGCATGCGCACGCAACCCCCCCCCCTCCTGGGACGCGATGGCCATATAGGAGGCTGGAGGCTGGGGACAGCAAAAAAGTCACTTCCTGTCCAACCGGAAGTTGGGAAATAGGCTGTTGAGGGCCTCCGAGGGAGTGAGGAAGGCTGTTTTCGCCCTCCCTAGACTCATAGAGAGGATCTGGAGCTAGGTGAGAAAGAAAAACAGGCCTTCCCTCCCCCAGGCCCTCCGGAGGCAGGAAACAGCCTGTTTCCCTGCTTCTGGTAGGCCCAGAAGGCCCGAAAACCAGCTGACCACCAGAGCTGAGCTCGCGTGCCATAGGTTCACCATCACGGTCCTGATGGCGCCGCCATCTCAACTGAGTATTGTCTGATTGGATATGCATATGATTATTTGGCTCAGTTCCATGATAGATTTCTGAATTCACTAGTGGTGAATCCTTCTGAAGAGGATACTAAATATCAAGTTGACTTAAAATATTGGAAATTTGATTTTTGGTGATAACAGAAAGATCTATGTATTTTACAACCTGAGGGGTTGGTTGTTCTATCTAGGTTTTTATTTTGGCAGCTCTTGGCTACTTATGAATTTGGCCTGCCTTAACTAATCAATTTAAATCCTTAAGTATCTTTTCCAATGTACATGAGATTCTTCTATATCTGGTTATGCTATGTGGTGATTGGTCATGATATCCATAACTGAGCCAAAGAGAGCATAGAGAGAATACACAAGACACCTCTTTCTGTATCATGCTGCTTCTTGTTTTAGAACAGGGGTCTCCAACCTTGGCAACTTTGTGGACTTCAATTCCCAGAGTTCCTCAGTCAGCAAAGCTGGCTGAGGAATTCTGGGAGTTGAAGTTCAAAGGTCTTAAAGTTGCCAAGGTTGGAGACCCCTGTTTTAGAAGACATACTGATCCATCTGAAAGAGGACTGCAGTATTTGTTTGAGGGGTCTTTGGTGCTCTCTGAAGTTGGTTGTTTTCTTGAAAGATGTTTCATTACCCAAACTAGGTAAAATGCTCTGAGCAGTGATGATATTACCTAGTTTGGGTAATGAAACATCTGCTAGAAAACAACCAAACTCAGAGAGCACCAAAGATCATTTCAATCATGAGTTATAAATATTCTCTTTTATTGATTTAATTGGTTGATTTATGTGCTGCCCATCTCATCTAGAAGTGGCCCATAAATCTTTAACTTTTTAAGTTTTAAGTTGCTTTATTCCTGGTGAGGTTTTTGAGGCACTGAGATTATGGTATCATTTGAAGAATCTATTAGACCAGAGGTGGATTTCAGCAGGTTCTGACCAGTTCTGGAGAAACGGTAGCGGAAATTTTGAGTAGTTGAACCAGTAGTAAAAATTCTGACTGGCCCCGTCCCCATCTATTCTGTCTCCCAAGTCCCAGCTGTTCGGGAGGAAATGGGGATTTTGCAGTAACCTTCCCCTGGAGTGGAGAGGAAATGGAGATTTTACAGTATCCTTCCCCTGGAGTGGGGTGGGAATGGAGATTTTGCAGTATCCTTCCCCTGCCATGCCCACCAAGCCACGTCCACAGAACCGGTAGTAAAAAAAAATTGAAACCCACCACTGTATTAGACCCTGACTATCTTGCTTAGAGAATATTTGCTCTCCAGCTTAATTAAGCTAACATTATGTTTATACTTACCCTAAACCATTTTTCTTTTTTTTTTACTACGGTAGTTCTTCAGAGAAAAAGAATCGTAGAATCTTACTCATCTATCTTCCTAAACTTAGAATCTAAAAGGCATAAGGAAAAAAGGACAAGGAGGAAAGAGAAAAACAAACTATTTCAAACAATTTTTCCCTCAAATCACAATTATGCTAATTTAACAACATTTTTAAAAAATAAAATGTAATGGCAAGATAGTTTTAAACCAGTAGTAGTCAAGATAGTTCCTACTCTAATACTACAAACTCATTCAGCCTAGTATTATATGTAAGAACAGAGAGGTCAGTTTTTCAGTCAGTTTTCTATGCAGCACAGGGAACAGAATAAAGCACAATTCAGACTTCAGTATGTAATGGTACACGGATACTGAAGTATTGCTCAGGTAAGAGTGACAATTTCCTTTTAACATATATGCAGTTGAAAGAGGTTGGGGCTTAACACTTTGTATCATGTTGGTTGAGTTCTCACAATATACTCTATCAGGCACTAACCTGTCTTTTGAGTTTGCCTCATATCTGAACCATAGACTAGCCAAATGGGTTTGGTTTGCATAAAATACGTAGATTGAAAAAGTAAACAAACGTTTACTATGCAGCTGCTGCTGCTATGGCTGTAACATCCATGAACAGTAAATATAGGACTGCTACACAGTATAGTACTGGGGCTGCATATATCAGCCCCAACCTGGTGGCAAACTGGGATTTTCTGTATCTCTGTTGACATCTAGTGGTTCTCCAAAGAATTGCAGTCCATATACAACACTGAATTGTGGAGAGAGCACAGCTGCCATATATGTACTGTACAATAGAAACTCCAATTCAGCTGGACTGTGCTACGGTAAATACTGTGAACTTTTTCTGATGAATTTTTTTTCTGAAACTGAACTCACGGTGGGATGCATTGCAGTAGAATGATTCCATTCCCACTTGCTGGGTATGGCCAAGTACTCTTTTTAAGTATCTACATATACAGCACATACACATATGCATATGCATATACATGAGTAATAACTGAAAAAAGTACAAGAGAGTAATAGGAAATATACTTTTTAAAAAAAAGGAGAAGAAAGGCAACTTCCAGTCTTAACAGTAGTTACACCCACCTCCCAGGTTGAAATATAATTTCCTTCTTTCCATAGTCTACCCTTTCTAATAATCAAACCTATAAATCACAAGCTCATTTTTTTGTCTTTTTTCAGTAAAGGCCCATAAGGGTTTCCCAGTCACTAATAAATATAATTATTATCCTTTTGCTAATCAAGTCAATTTTACCATCTGTCACTTCTAATTCTGTCACCTTCACCAGCCATTCCTCCTTTGTGGGTATTTCAGAATCTTTCCATTTTTGTGCATATAATAATCTCCTAACAATTATCATATATAAAAACATTTTCCCACAACTCTTTGCTAATTGTCTATCCGCCTTGATTTTAAATATTTGTTTCGGCTTGTTAATGAGTGTCTATCTTGGCTTGTAGTAGTTATGTTATTTTCACACTTTACTAAAGTACGTCATCAAGAAACCAATCTGGGATATAAAACGTAGAGGCCAAGAATAAGAGAAGGAGGATTATTGGATTTGTTCAGTCACAAAATCTATTAGCATTAGCTTGGGTAACCCTCTGTCACTTAGTTAATCTTGCTGTTAAATCAAGAACAAAACCAACACTTGGTATGTCTAAAAGTACTGAATAATTTTCTAGCAGTAATCAATAGTAATTTATAATCATTCGTAACCTATTGTATCTGAAGGTGTGTGCTAGACTAACTTAATTTCAAAATTAATGGATCTAGAAACCACAGAATATTAATTCTAAGCTTTTAATAACCCACGGGTAGCCACTATGATTGCTCTCTATCAAGGAAAAGGCACATATATGGAAATCAGTGTTCTCGGGATGCAAAAGGACATAAGTAGAAGCTTGCATAACATCATCTCAGTTGTGAGTGATTTTCTTTCCTTTAGGACAGTGTCTTCACCCAAGGAATTACAGTACATCACCCCATGAATTATGAGCGTTCTTGGTCAGCACATGTAGGGAGGGGCATTTTACTCTTTAGTTCAATGTTAGAATAATGATGCTGGTTCCCTATTTGTATAATGCTGACTGCTGGAAGATGCAAACTTAAGAGCAGTTGCCTGAAAGTACAAGTTGTCTGCCATTTGGTGCCTAATGGGGGGAGACTTAGAATGCAATAGAATAGAATAGAAATAATAGAAATAGAAATAGAAATAATAGAAATAGAATTCTTTATTGGCCAAGTGTGATTGGACACACAAGGAATTTGTCTTGGTGCATATGCTCTCAGTGTACATAAAAGAAAAGATACATTCGTCAATAATCATAAGGTACAACACTTAATGATAGTCATAGGGTACAAATAAACAATCAAATCATACTAGGAAACAATACAAATACAATACAACAATACAATAAGATACAAGCAACAAAGTTACAGTCATGCAATCATAAGTGGGAGAAGATGGGTGATAGAAATGATGAGAAGACTAATAGAAATAGTAATGCAGACTTAGTGAATAGTTTGACAATGTTGAGGGAATTATTTGTTTAGCAACAAATTTGTTTAGATGAAGTTCGGGGAAAATCTGTTATTGTGTCTAGTTGTTTTGGTGTGCAGTGCTCTATAGCGTCATTTTGAGGGTAGGAGTTGAAACAATTCATGTCCAGGATGCGAGGGGTCTGTAAATATTTTCACAGCCCTCTTTTTGACTCATGCAGTATACAGGTCCTCAATGGAAAACAGGTTGGTAGTAATTGTGTTTTCTGCAGTTTTAATTATCCTCAGAAATCTGTGTCTGTCTTGTTGGGTTGCGAACCAAACCAGACAGTTATAGAGGTGCAGATGACAGACTCAATAATTCCTCTGTAGAACTTGCAATGGTTCCTGCTTCCAATTGCTATCCTAACCCAATGATTACCTGTAAAGAATAGATACTTCTAAAGCACTATCCTTTTCATTCATTAACCTGCTTAGGACATTAGAAAAGTTCAACTTTAGCACTTCTTGCAAATAAATTTGAGACATTTGGAATTCCTTTTGTGCCTTATTATAATTAATGATAGAAGGGACACAGTGGCTCAGTGGCTAAGATGCTGAACTTGTTGATTGAAAGGTCGGCAGTTCAGTGGTTCGAATCCCTAGTGCTGCATAATGGAGTGAGCTCCCGTTACTTGTCCCAGTTCCTGCCAACCTAGCAGTTCGAAAGTACGTAAAAAATGCAAGTAGAAAAATAGGGACCACCTTTGGTGGGAAGGTAACAGCATTCCGTGCACCTTCGCCATTTAGTCATGCCAGCCACATGACCATGGAGATGTCTTTGGACAGTGCTGGCTCTTTGACTTTGAAACGGAGATGAGCACTACCCCCTAGAATCAGGAACGACTAGCACATATGTGCGAGGGGAACTGTTACCTTTATAATTAAGGATATGTGAGTTCTAGTCCTGCCTAAGACATGAAGGCCAAATCAGTTACTCCCTCTCTGCTCAACCATCTCACAGTGTTATTGTTGTGGGCGAAAAATGGGGAGGAGAGAGTATTAAGTTGTCTGTAAAAATAATAATAAAGGAGGGATAAAAACAAATAAAAATAACAATACAGTTGTACTATCTAAAATCAGGGTGCTCATGTCATATAGCTGACAATAGGCCTAATTTTGTTTCATGTTTGCCACCAATATTCTTTGTGCTCTAGGCAGCTGGGGTTATTTTCATAATACTTCATAATCATTGATCCCCCCCCTTCTCTACATTAAAAAAACGATAGAACTGCCTAAGATTTGATTCTGTGATTTCTGATATATATTAGCAAAGGTTTTTATTAATATAATTTAAGTCATTTTGATATAATTTAAATCAGGTACTTCTGGAATAGTCATTTGAATTGTAGTGTCTGCACCTTTTGCTGTGATTTTCAGATTGCTTTTCCTGTTATTTATGGGACTTCCCAGGATCCAATCAAGGAATTCCCTGAGAAAAAGTTTTGTTGGTCTTTCCCTGAAATGTACAGGCTGAATAGGATGGTCTAGACTCTAGAGAGCCTTTCTTGATTCTGATGATCTCCAGGGGTTTTGGATTATATCACGCTCACCAGCTTGGTCATTGGCTGGGGAAGATAGTTTCACATTAATCAAAAGTCTGCTGTAGAATGTGCCATAATTTATAAGGAATTCTTCAGAATATTTCTTAATTTAAAAATTCCTGGAAGATTAGGAAGCTTAGTGTTATGAAATTGAAAAGTGTTTGGTTTGTATATGTGTGTATATGTCCAAAGAGTTTCATTCAGTTTTGGCCTTGTGTTCTTCTGTGGGGCTTTGATTGGAGATCTTTGCTCCTTATCTAGTAAATTGGATTCCCTTAGACTAAAGAAATTAAAGGTATTTTTGGTTATTGAAAAATATATACCGGTATTCATCATCTTTAGCTTTACCTCATTTTTCTGATGTCACATTTAGATGAATGTAGCTGAAGATAGATTGAGTAGTTAATGAACTTTCAAATCTATTAAGAAAATGCCTCAGAGGTTTTCGTTAAAATTAATTGAACCAAAACCAAAAGCAAAAAAATAAAAAAACAGAGGTGCCTCACATGCTTTATTGTCTTACTACTCTTGATGAACCATACAATTAAAGTAATAAAGTATGTCTCATGTTAAATTTAGCAATATGTGCAAAACAATATCATGAACTCTCATTCTGCTGCAAGTCTTCTGAAGTTTCTATTGCTACATCACTCATTACAGATTTTGAAAGTTGCACAAAAATCTTATTAACAGCTACCTTCATTCCTACAAGGTAGAAAAAAATGGTGGTTTTTTTTGTATTACGTGCTTACAGCAACGTTCCCCAAATGGTTGCCTTTAATTATGTTGGATTACAGTTCCCATCACTTTAGGCATGCTAGCTGTTAATGATATGTTTTTTTAGTTATCACGAGGGCACAGTTTGGGAGAAAGCTGTTTTACTGCAATAAATTGAAATGGATGTAATTCAACAATTAATTAACTAAACTTGCGCTGGAAACAATAATTATGGAGCTCAGACAAAATTTGTCTCAATTTAAACTTCAGCAGAATGGCAAGATTTTGCTGTTGCAATAATCTGAATTGATAGTTAAATAGTATCAGTTTAGGAGATCCTTCAATTAAAGTTGAAGGCTCATGACGTCAGGGGCCATACTCCTAAGCAGGAACTTGTCAAAATCACTTTCCTATCTGTGGTACTTTATGTACTTTCTATCTCCATAACTTCAGTTGTGTTCCTGGTGAGTATGGCAGTTTCCACACACACACTCCCAAAAAAAATTGCAATTCAGAATTGCCTTTAAAGATAATATGCAGTGACAGAGGACCCAAATGCTTCGGTAGAGAGAGACTCTGCAGCTTCATTGAGAAAGAGAATGACTGCAGAAGGCCCCATTGCAAATCTTGCCATAGCCACAAACTAACCAGAGGCTTTAGACAAGGCACAAGGCATTGTTTATTCTTTTGGTTTTTGGCTTGCTCCATATATGTAATGGGAGAAATTTGCCTTGAACAGTTTATATAAAACAGGGATTTCTTTCTCCATTTGAGGGCCTCAGATGTGATTTCTCAAAAAGTCTAGGACAACTTGTCATGGACAACTCAACGCAAGACAACTCGCCATGGGAAAATTCAATACTGTATTAATCGTTTCATTCAGGTACTTTTATGGGTGTTTGTCAAAATTATTGTAACTCTTGTATTTCTGGATTGACTTTCTTTCTTTTATTATTATTGGCCACATTTCCATCGGAATTAATTTAATTTTTGTATTTGTTGAATTGTCCCATGGCAAGTTGGGCATGGCAAGTTGCCCATTCTGCTCCCAAATGGGGTAGCAACTCAGATGCGGATGGAGGAAGTACCTTTTATTTCTTTCTCTCTGACAAGCTCTTCTCTCCCTGCCCCTGCCCATGTACCTCCCTCTTGGCTGGCCAGAGGAAGGGAACATCTATTTAATAGGCAACACCTATTTAATTTATTACATTAAACTCCACCAGAGGAGTTTTGCCCTGCGGCCAATTAGGCTGCAGCCTACATGTGTTCTGAGCTGGATTGCCATATCTGGCCTGCCTGCAAACTCATCTGCAAGCCAAATATCAAAGGAAACAAGTGTGTGTGTGTGTGTGTGTGTGTGTGTGTGTGTGTGTCCATCCATCCATACCAAGGGTGGGTTCTACTTACCTTTACTACCAGTTCGCATTGTGCCCACGCGTGAGCATGCACAGATCCCCTATGATGATGTCCGGGTCAGTGGGCGGAGCCTCCCGCCGGTTTTACTACCAGTTCTTGCAAACCGGTCCGAACCAGGGGCAACTGATCCATACACATCCATATAAACACACACACACACACACAGAGTATATATTCTTTTGAGAGAGGGCACCAGAATTTCATTTTCATGTGTGCCATTGTCTACACAGAAAAGCGACAATAAATATTATCATATGATCATATCAAATATCATCCCATGTCCATTTTTTGCAGACAAAAACAAAACAAAAAGACCAGAAATATCATATAGTGAGAAATTCTTTAGAATAGTTTTGTCAATGTTACATTTCAACCACAACTGAATGCCAAGCAATGAAAATCAGGTAAGGGAGGTACATAGTTGTAGAACAACAACTAAAAATAATTGATTGATGTACCTTCCATTTATAAAGGGAATTTTAAAAACCTGCAAGCTAATAATAACACTGTTCTCTGAACTGCCACCAATAGATGGAGGAACAAGTGAGTATGTTTCCCTCCATAACCGATATGCAATCCTGAGATTCCTAGTTTACACTTTATGGTAGAAGAAAGTCTCTACAAGCCCCTTAGGAAACCTGAGGCACTAACCATGATGACACAATGGCTAGAATACAGTGTTTCAGGCTAACTCTGCTTACTGTCAGGAGTTTGATTCCTTTGAACCTGAAGGGCTCAAATTTGACTCAGCTTTCCATCCTTCCAAGGTTGGTAAAATGAGGACCCAGATTGTTGGGGGCAATATGCTGACTCTGTAAACCGCTTAGAGAGCATAATGTCTCTGACTCTGAACATATTTCAAGTTCTCCCCAAGTGATCTCATCCTCCTCTTATGTGTTCACATACCCAGATAGGGATTATAATGCATGTATTTTATGCAGAATCACAGCCTGGTTTTTCATCAAGGAATAATTCTAGAAAGATAGAGTATCTTCTTCTCCATGGCATTCTCCAATCTATAGTGATTAAAAATCTTCTGTTTACAGCCTGCTTCCTAAAGCCACATATGAGACTGGTTTCATTTTCAGATTAGTTTTAACAGCCCTTTAGTTATACTGTGGGGGCCCACACTTTGGTTTAGATCCCCCAACTCTTGGTATCCAAAGCAGGGGTGAAATCCAAAAATTTTCCCGACCAGTTCTGTGGGTCTGGCTTGGTAGGAGTGGCGTGGCTTGGTGGGTGTGGCTTGGTGGGCATGACAGGGAAAGAGTACTGCAAAATCTCAATCTCCACCCCACACCAGGGGAAGGATACTGCAAAATCCCCATTCCCTCCCCTTCTGGGGGAAGGATATTGCAAAATCTCCATTCCCACCTCACTCTAGGGCCAGCCAGAGGTGGTATTTGCTGGTTCTCCGAACTACTCAAAATTTCCACTGCTGGTTCTCCAGAACCTGTTAGAACCTGCTGGATTTCACCTGTGATTCTAACCAGTAGTGGGTTCCACTTACCTTCGCTACCGGTTCGGAACTGGGAGCGCTCACTCTTGCATGGCCCTTCTGTGCACGCGCAGAACCTCCTGCACATGCGCAGAGCGTCCGTGATGACATCCGGGTGGGTGGGCGGAGCTTCCCGCCACCGCCACTACTGGTTCGCCTGAACTGGGGCAAACTGGTAGAAACCCACCACTGATTGTAACTCTCAAAAGAATTGATAAGGCATGGTCCAGACTTGTGGATTATTTGCATGGCTTCCATTTAAACACACATCATAGAAATTAAACAGGTTCATATTAAGAACTGTTGCAGGACACTGAACTTCATTACAGGAACTATGTCAAAGAACAGTCACAGATGAACTCAGAATCTAAAATAACAGAACTGGAAGGGAGTTTGGAGGTCTTCTAATCCAACATCCTGCTCGAGAAGGAGACCCTATACCCGTGATGGCGAACCTATGGTACGCGTGCCACAGGTGGCACGTGGAGCCATATCTGTGGGCACACGAGTGTTGCCCTAGCTCAGCTCCAGAGCATATGTGCCACTGCCCAGCTGATTTTTGGGCCTTCCCAAAAATCCGACCTCTGTTTCCGACCTCTGGAGGAACTCCGTGGGAAAGGCCGTTTTTGGACTCCCCAGGCTCCTAGAAAGGCTCTGAAACCTGAGGAGGCTGAAAAATGGCCTACCTGGCCTTCGCGTGCTAAAAGTGGGGAAAGTGTGGGGGGGTCATGCACGCATGTGCAGGGGGCAAGGGCGCATTAAATTATGGGTGTGGGCACACGCACACGTGACCCCCCCCACTCCCCCAGCTTTTGGCACGCAATGGCAAAAAGGTTAGCCATCACTGCCCTATACCATGAAATGATAAATTAAGGAATGAATACAAAGTAAGTTTCAAAGACCAACTCTTTAACTGTTTCATTAATCTAATAGTAACCACTTGATTAAACTTTATATCAGGCCTTTGGGGTGCTGAGCAACCAGGTTACCTCCTACTACTGCACTTTATTACTGCAGCTCTCCAGAGGAAAACAGACTGGGAAGTTTGTTTGATGAACTTGCTGTGCTCACGATGTTATATCTATGCAAAGGTTTAGAATACAACTTGCGCTAAAAATGAGAAATCTGGTTGCACCTTTCCTGACTAACAAATTGTCTTAAAAGGCATAAACTAAATTCATAAAATGAAGGACAGCTGAACATTGTACATGATCTTTCTTTTTTTTCTTCTTTCTTTCTCTCTCTCTCTCTTTTTAAAAAAATATTTTATTAATTTTCCGATAAACACAAAACCAAAAAACATACATACAAAAGTACAAAAAAAGATTACAAAGATACAAAAAAAGAAAGAAAAGAACATTTTTTATGCAGAACTGTGTCCATTTACAAAACTCTCTCTCTCTCTCTCTCTCACACACACACACACACACACACACATACAGAGACACACATGCGCGCACGCACGCGCGCACACACACACACACTTTTTGGATTGATTGTACAAAATTCAGACTTTTCACCTGGATCTCTCCTGTAAACCAGTGATGAAATCCCAATTTTTTTACTGCCGGTTCTGTCGGCATGGCTTGGTGGGTGTGGTGTGGCTTGGTGGGCATGGCAGGGAAAGGATACCGCAAAATCTCTATTCCCACCCCACTCCAGGGGGAGGATACTGCAAAATCTCCATTACCTCCCCCCCAGGGGAAGGATATTGCAAACGATTACCAGTTCTCCAGAAACTGTCAGAACCTACTGGATTTCACCCCTGCCTGTACCCCTTCATCCCTGGGCAATTGTAGTAGCCAACAAATGCTATATGCACCTATAAATAGGACTTGTCTTGATCTGTGACACAACCCCAGGGCTTCTTCCAGGTTTGTGTGTACTTCTATAGCTGAAAGTACAAAGACGTTAGATGACAACAATTTCCTTCATGTCTTGATGAACTTTTCCCTACATGTAAAATTTGGTAGTAACTGTGCTCTCAAAACAACGGATGTATATAAAAGATAAACATTTAACATCTTTGAATTTTCCCCTCAAAACTACTATGGTGGTTATTGAATTGATCTTCCTACCTTAGGCTGTCTAAAAATGTACTAAATTCTCTCTTCCATATGTATAGCAACAATTACTCCATAAATAAATTTTTCTCCTTATCTTGAATTATATTGCCCAGTAGAATGACTGTATGTCATTTCCATGAGCTGAAATATGTACCTGTTCAGCAAATCAGGTATTTGATTATCAGTACTTTGTACAAAACTCAGAAGAAAGGAACGGTGCAAGTCTATGTTTACTGTATTTTTTTTAATCATTGTGTTATCAGCTTTATTGTTTTCTTTTATCCAATGTACCAGTGGTAACTAAGAAATGGAACCCTTTCTGTTTGTTAAATTGTTAAAAGATAGCAAACAGAAACGGTCTTAGAAATTGAGACTTTGAGTGCAAGAGACAAGTTACAAAAAAAATATATTAATATTAATATTAAAATTATATTAAATAAGCAGCAAGGAAAATTCATTCATTCATAATCTTCTCTGTTCACATATATATCATCTATTGATGCTGGTAGGAAAGGCCACAAGACAAAGGCTGATTTATCTGGTGTACAGAAAAGGCTCCAGGGTTTTATAAGTCAGAGCAAATTCTGTGGGTCAACTGGGGAAATCTGGCTTCATCAGATTCAGAGCATATGCATCTTTTTGACCACTTGGAAAAAAAATACCATAGAATTTGTCTATTAACTTTGAAATGCGAATGGTGGGGGAAAACTAATTAAAATAAGCAAGGAATACACTCAAATACTGTATTGCTGAAAAGTCATGTTCAGTTTACCTTTACATTTCTTGTGAGAACATGGTAAACAGCACTGACTTAAAATGGAATAGCTGTGCCAGTTTCTATGTGGCCTCCCAGAGGCACTGGATTACAATTTCCATTATCCACAATCAACATACCTAAAGGGAAGGTTTATGTTGGGCAAAACTTTCAGAATTGTACAGTATCAAGCAACCTACTATATATTCCACATAGTCAGCTAACTTTTTACACCCAAGATAGTGTTCGGTTTAGTGAGACATGGAGAAAATATTCTTGCATACATGATCTTCTTAGCATGCCTAAGGTGGTTTGTCTTTAAACTGTAAAAAATGGTATTAAATCTCCTGATGTATTTTAACTTAACTGATTTAGCGAGCAGTTTTTATATCTGCTTTGCACTAGGACAAATATCCTAAAATTACTGTCAGAATGCCTTGGGAAGATGAAATGTTTCTGTTTGCCATTATTAATATCAGACTTGTATACATTTATTCTTTTGCAGAGATTGACCAGGTTATGCTGCATGAAGTATGGTGGATGGATTACTGATGGATTATGCCATATTTCGCATTAGAAAATAGACGGGGGTACAATCCCTATTGTTTAATAGGTCAGAATAGTTTTCAGAGTCAACAGAGTTGGCATTAAGATCAGCTGCAGATTTGTTGTTGTTAATTGTGAGGTCTTGTCCGACCAATCGCAACCCCATGGACAATATTCCTCCAGGCCTTCCTGTCCTCTACCATCGTCTGGAGTCTATTTAATCTCACGCAGACTGCTTCAGTGATTCCATCCAGCCACCTCATTCTCTGTCATCCCATTCTTCTTTTGCCCTCAATCTTTCCCAGCATTAGGCTCTTCTCTAGTGAGTCCTTCCTTCTCATTAGGTTGCCAAAGTATTTGAGTTTCATCTTCAGGATCTGGCCTTCTAAAGAGCAGTCAGGGTTGATCTCCTCTAGGACTGACCGGTTTGATCACCTTGCAGTCCAAGGGACTCGCAGGAGTCTTCTCCAGCACCATAGTTCAAAGGCCTCAATTCTTTGGCGCTCAGTCTTTCTTATGGTCCAATTTTCACAGCCATACATTGCAATTGGGAAAACCATGGCCTTGACTATACACACTTTGTTGGCAGGGTGATGTCTCTGCTTTTTAGTATGCTGTCTAGATTTGCCATAGCTTTCCTCCCCAGGATCAAGTGTCTTTTAATTTCTTGGCTGCAGTCCCCATCTGCGGTGATCTTGGAGCCCAGGGAAATAAAATCTGCCACTACCTCCATTTCTTCCCCATCTATTTGCCAGGAATTGAGAGGGCCGGATGCCATGATCTTAGTTTTCTTAATGTTGTGTTTCAAGCCAACTTTTGCACTCTCCTTCACCTGCATCAAGAACCTCTTTAGTTCCTCTTCACTTTCTGCCATTAAAGTGGTATCATCTGCATATCTGAGGTTGTTGATATTTCTCCCGGCAATCTTAATTCCAACTTTTGATTCATCTAACCCCACCTTTCTCATGATGTGCTCTGCATATAAGTTAAATAGGCAGGGCAAAAATATACAGCCTTGCCAGACTCCTTTCCCAATTTTGAACCAATCAGTGGTTCTGTGACCAGTTCTCACTGTTGCTTCTTGACCCACATATAGGTTTCTCAAGAGACAAATAAGATGGTCTGGTACTCCCATCTCTTTAAGAACTTGCCACAATTTGTTGTGATCCACACAATCAAAGGCTTTAGCATAGTCATTGAAGCAGCTATAGATTAGTTCTTACATTTGCATCATTGCAACACTATTGTTTATATTTATTAACTGCTGTTATGGTCTGGTGGCTATTTGAAAATAAACATATAGCTATTACATAGGACCTGAAAGTTGAAACTGAGCTAAGATTGTCGTTGATATGTATCAGTGGTTTTAGCTGGGAGAGGGGAGTACAAATGGTGACCTCTTCATTTATTTATTTTTCTTTAAAAAAAAAAAAACTTCATTTGATAGACATTGGAATTTGAGAAATGCCTGATTTAAAGCCCCTGGCTGGGTGTTTTGATGAAGTGAGCCTGAAAAAAATGAAAGTGCATTGTAGCGTAAGCAGCAGAATTTATGATTTATTGTGAATTTTGATGATAGAGGTAGTTAGTGCTTGTATGACCATTGTGTAGTTTTATACCCAGACCAGTTTAGATTTAGGTTGATGAAAAGGTAAATATTCTTAAAGTATTGATAGGATTTTGATTGATGGGGCCTTTACTGATAAGTCCAACTAAGAGATATCAATATATCACGGGTAAAAAAAAAAAAAGGCTTTATAGACAGGAGGTAAGAAAGCTTTGTTCTTCAATGATTTCCCAGTGAAGGCGCCTTAACATGATGAAAGGAGAAAGACAGTTTCTGAATCCCATATTGGTGAGGATTGGCCAGGAAGACATTTTGTGTTTTTCTCCATCTCTTCTAAAACAGACATTACAGGAGATCTGTCAGTTTAGGAAATACTCTCAAAAACTGTTCACAGCCCTAAATTCTGAAGCTAATCCCTAAAACACTTGAGCCCCCTAAAGGCACCTCGAACATCTAATCCAGTGGTGTAATCCAAATTTTTTACTACCGGTTCTTGAGCGTAGCTTGGTGGGCCTGCAGGGGAAGGATACTGCAAAATCTCCATTCCCAGCCCACTCCTGGGGGAAAGATACTGCAAAATCTACATTCCCTCCCCACTCCTGGGGGAAGGATACTGCAAAATCTCCATTCCCTCCCCACTCCTGGGGGAAGGATATTGCAAAATCTCCATTCCCACCCCACTCTGGGGCCAGCCAGAGGTGGTATTTGCTGGTTCTCCGAATTCCTCAAAATTTCCGCTACCGGTTCTCTGAACTCCTCAAAATTTCAGCTACCGGTTCTCCAGAACCTGTCAGAACCTGCTGGATTTCACCCCGATCTAATCCTATGCAAAAAGAGGGTATGGATGGATGTATATGGGGTTTGCTTGGGTAATCCCTCAATGGGCAATTCAAAAAGATAAAAGCATATGTATAATCTCATTGTCACCATGTTCCAACATGCAGCACTATGTCTTCTATTAACTATATTGATAGAATAGTGTCAGGAAGATCAAGAGGTAAACTGAGGTTATTTTAAATGTACATAGACTAAAGATTCTTCTTCAAATTTCATTTCAGCAATACTACTTATTTGTTCTGTACTTCTATGATGTATAAAAAATAATCCAGCACATAATCACATGTTTATGATCTCATGCAGTATGCAACAGATTGCGGATTGAAGCCATCCAATTTTTCCCAGAAAGAACAATCCAGTGATGTAGGTCGGGCTGAGAGTAGCGGTCCCAGAGTTATCTTGTGCAGTTAGTATAATGGGACAGTAAGGGAGCAATCATCCACACAACCTACTTGTAGTGAGGAAAATGCTCGTCTTCTTTCTGAGATGTTCTGTTATTGGTTCTTGTCTTGTTGGCAGGAGAAGTCCTGTTTAAGAGGATCTAAGCATAGGGAACCTAGATCTTTGTTCTTTAAGTAAAGCTTACCTTGGAGTTTAAGGCCCAATGGAAACATTATCCCCTTGTAGGAAATTTATAGTACAGTCTTACCTTATAGTACAGTCTTACCTTACTGCTCTGAAACTCATCAAATTTGGTACTTGACGCATTTTGACATGAACATTTTGTCCCGGTATTCATTGTTTGTTTTGTACTCAACACACAAGCTATAACTTGGTGTCAGTTGCCTCGTGATTCGCTATCCTTTCCAGCCAAAACAAAGAATCATGCATTAGTCACATGGTAACTAATGGTTGTCCTATGCATATCTCCTTGCTTCTATGGTCATTTTGTTTATTTTTGTGCCTTTTTTTTCTCATCATGGGTCTTTGGTTTGGGAACGCATTAAATTTATTTATATTATTCCTTATGGGAAAAATGTGTTTGGTACTTGTCATTTTTGGTACTTGTCACATCTAGAACCAATTAACAAGTACCGAGGTACCACTGTACCTGGTTCTCAGGTAACTTCTTTCAACTGGATTAAATCCTGTTTCTGTTTTCAGTCCCTAGCTTTGTTCTTTACTTTTGTTATTGGCATCTTCTTCTGGGAAACTCATTTGACCATAAGCAAATGACTTAGCAACCTAGCCTAAATTATATAGGCCATTAAAAAACTATGTAAATTTAGTTATTATCTGTTTGCATGGTAAAATATTTTTTAAAAATGGAATGCAAAAAGTCTTATGGCTTCCCACAAATCCTGTATAACAGATAATAAATGAACATAGAAATTATTATTATTAGATTTCTAGACAACTTTTTAAGTCACCTTTTCCTGTCTCTGCTGCATTAAAGCAGCTACATATCTCTCTTTCAAATCTTTGTAGTGTTTCATATATTTTTGCCCTCTTTCCTGAGTCCTATGCCCTTCTTGTTCACATAACTGTCCCATATTGAATCCAATTATCCTTTTTGTCTCATTGGACACTGTAATGGAAAGCAATTCTCGCCAAATGCATTCCAGCTTGTTTGTTTCTCCTCCTCCTCCTCCTTTTTTTTTTTTTTTAAATTTGATTTATATGCCGCCCTTCTCCGAAGACTCAGGGCGGCTTACAATGTGCTCAGCAATAGCCTTCATCCTTTTGTATATTTATACAAAGTCAGTTTATTGCCCCCACAACTGGGTCCTCATTTCACCTACCTTAGAAAGGATGGAAGGCTGAGTCAACCTTGAGCCTTGGCGAGATTCGAACCCTGTAGTAATTGCAGGCAGCTGGCCTTAATAACCAGCTTAATAACAGGGTGCCTTAAACCCCTGTACTACCAAGGTTCTTAATAATTTCCCCCCCCCCTGCACTCATAAACTAGTCTGCAAGCTATCAATTTTGAAAAGTTATAAGCTAAAGGATGAATAGCTGTGCAGTTTTACATATTTTATTGGCCCCCAAAACTAGGTGCATTTTCTTTTTTAAAAACAAAAAGATCAATAACCAGTATAGAATACAATTTGTCATGTCATTTACTTACTGGACTGATTCATAGAAACAATATATGAAAGAAAAGTGGATAGGGTTGCCAGGTCTGCTTCCAAAAAATAGCAGACAAGCGGGGGAGGGGGGGGAGTTAAGTAGTAAAAAAATAAAAAAAATGTTTACAATTAAATTATATATTTTCTTACAAACATTTTAACACGTAT
The DNA here is from genome assembly GCA_022577455.1 of Arizona elegans. Taxonomy (NCBI): domain Eukaryota; kingdom Metazoa; phylum Chordata; class Lepidosauria; order Squamata; family Colubridae; genus Arizona; species Arizona elegans. The sequence goes on from JAKOOJ010000001.1 coordinate 176,972,265, forward strand.
TAAAATAATCACTTCAAAACTTTACTTAAAATTCAAAACATCAAATATAATAATATGTAAACTATTAAATTACATTTTACTTTGCTGTCGTGTGTATTTTTTATTTAACTGCGCAGTTAAATAAACACAATTCTTTGTGTTTAAGGAATAATTCTTTAATTTCAGTACAACGTTGAGAAATATTAAAAAATATACAAAGTTCACTTCGAACTGATACAAGCAGTCGGTTACGTTCGTCAGTCCACAAATTTCCCATGATGCTGAAAATTCGTTCAACGTTTGCATTTGATACCAGAATTGATGCACAATACTGGAACAGTTTCAGTAAACTCGGAGCTGGTTCTTTCTTGAAAAAGTACATCCACTTATCAAGGGATGAATCGCCCTGCAGATGAACATAAACTTCTAAGGCAGAAATTTCATCGAAGAGTGTGTTGGGTGGAAGTTCTTCTTGCCATGGTGATAATAACCAGATGTTCATCATTTCTTCTAAAGTTGAAGGATTATTGCGATCAATTAGATTGAAACAATTTAGCGTCTCATATACTGAATCGGTGAAATTATACCACTTTTCCAGGTACGCAATGGCTCTTTGATACACGTTGATGGCTTCTTTCTTGAACTTTTGCACGGCATTCTCAGGCAAATGTTTTTTAAGTAAGGCAAATAAAACTTTTATTCCAAAAAACTGCTCATCGTATTTTTTTTACAAAGAATCACGCAGCTTACACATGATAATGTGAAGATCACATGCAAGAATTTTCTTGCTTTCCAGCTTTAGTAGGGTGTCTTGCATTATTGACATGAAGAAGTGCGTGAAATATAAATACAATTCTGAAATTGTTGGTTCATTGTCCTTTGCGAGTTCATTTTCCTGATCCGAAATAAGGTTCCAGATAACTTTATGGCACTCATCAGATCCAAGAAAAATAAAATACGATTTTAGAGATATCCAGTTTAAAAGAAGTCTTTTGACAGCTTTAAACAAACTTAACCAACATGTTGGAACATGGCGCAAAACTTCATGGAATTCTGACTCGCAAAACTCAAAAAATGATTTCAACTCTTCTCGTTTCTTCGCAGAATTCGAAAATTCAGCAAAAACCTTCAGCACTACATTTTCGATATAAAAAGATAACTGCTTTAATGCATTTTTTGCGCTGTTGTGCAAAATGTGATTATTGCAATGAGCATTCGATCCTAGCATGGATTTACAAGGAATGTGAAGATGAAGAAGGTCAAATAGAATGGAGTTGGTGAAATCCTCAAAAAGAAAAAAGGTAGAAGTTTAAATAAGAAAAGGCAATGAATGAAGTTGGATACAAACATGATGAAAACAAAAATACTTCACTAAATTATGAGAGCCTGTTTGGTGTAGTGATGAAGGTGCTGGCCTAGAAACCAAGAGATGGCAAGTTCTAGGCCATGAATATCAGCTGGGGGAATTTGGGCCTGTCACTTTTTCTCAGTTCAAGCCACCTCACAGGGTTGTTGTTTGGGGGGAAATAGGAATCAGGAATATTAGGTCTGTTCACTGCCTTGAGTTGATCAAAGTATTTGAAAGGTGGAATAAAAATGTAATAATGATAATAACGCAATTTGCTAGATAGCTTTATCATTTCAAGCCTTTCATTTCTTTAACTTATTATTCCTTTCTTTCTGTGCTTTGTTTAATATTGCTTATCAGAAAGGGAATAGCATGATACATGTGCTTTTAAGCTATAGTAGTTGAGTATTCTTATGATCTAAATTTTGTCATGAGCCTGACATGATTAGTGAGGGGAAGGAGGTACCAAAGGATACATCAATCCACAATTTCCCCTCCTATTCTTGGGTTCTCATGATGTCCCTAGAGCTTATTGATTAATCAGATAAGGCGTATAAGCATTTGACTGTTTCCCCAGATACTCAAAGAATAAACTGCTTTACACAGGGCAGTGACTGACTCTATTGTAGCCAACCAAGAATAAACACTGCTGGAGAGAATGCTATCAATCCCCCACTGCTCTCATTAATATAAAGATAAGAACCTTACCATGATAATGAACAGTTCTTTCAACTTTCTGAAAGTGACAATATTATATCTAAATAGATTTGTGAAAGTAATTTGGATTTACAACATGTTTGGGGCCAGTTTCTATAGAAATGTTAGGCATTTTTATCAAGCAAAGTCAGACAAGGACATGAGCAACATTTTTAAATTGACCAAACTAAATACCTGCTATGTAATATTAATGTACTAAAGGAAAAAAAAATCCTGTGACAATTTGGACTTCATATATATTAATATATTTGAGAGTTTTATATTAATGTATTTGGGCTTTGAGGGGTTCTGATTGTGCTTTGAAGATATTGTCTTGTCCTTAAAGATTTTTAATAAAACTTTACTGAATATAGTTCTGAAATTTAAAGAAGTGTCTCAGCACTTACAGTATAATATATGGCTGTCTCACTAACCTATTTACGTAATTTCAGGTTACTGGGTTTCCCTGTTGTGTGAATTGATTGTTTTCTGAAGTAGGTCACTTGCAAGGCTCCCTGAGTTGATTTACAGCTCCAGAATCCTATGTCAGAAATTATGAACATATTTCCATATTGTCCAGAAATGCAGTGGATTCTTGCACGTTTGCCATTCATTGAGCCACTGTGACAATTGGTTGAAATTCTCTCTTATATTAGCATCAACATTTGTATTGCACATTAATAATAATAGCAGACCTTGCAGGGGAGTGAATGTGATCAGGCGGCATGATAATGCTCCCCCCCCACACCATTTAATGAAACTAAAAGAAGACTGGATGGACATTTCTGTAGTTTTAGTTGCATTATCAGAAATACCAGGGAACCCAAAAAAAGCACTATGGCCAAATCTTTTGTGGACTACAATCTAGTTGTCAGATAGGGCAAAGATGTTACAATTAGTCAAATTAAACATAGGGCTGCATTAACAAGTCAACTGAACCATAACTTTTCTCAGTCTTTTCACAGAAGACTTTTAAAAAGGCATGGTGGTTTTAGAGTGGTACTGTGTTCACACCCCTTCATATTTAGATAGGTGCAATGGCTGGGGCAAAGGATAGGAAATATCAAGTTGAGGGAGAAATGAAAAACTATGCAGATCCTGCTCATTATCTACACAGAGTAATGATGATTATGTGCCATCAATTCATTGTCAAATCTTAGAAATCACATAGGCATATATTCTCCATGATGATCTGTCCTCAAATCTCCCAATGGTACACTCATCGCCACTGTAACTGACCTCTTCTTCTCTTTCCTTCTACCTTTCCCAACATTAAAGCCTTTTCCAGAGAGCTGGATCTTTGCATAATGTATCCAAGTAGGATAATTTATTTGGTCATCTGGTCATTTATGCCTCGAATGAGAATTCTGGATTGATTTGTTTGATGACCCATTAGACTGTTTGTTTGGTTGTCCACTGAATTCTCAGGTGTCTTCTCCAACACCAAGTTCAAATGCATTGATACTTTCCCTGCTTCTTCAAAGTCCAACTATTGCTTCCCCAGAATGTCACAGGAAATACCGTGACTTATGTCATTCTGATCTTTGTAATTGCAAACACATCGCAGCATTTGAGTATCTTTATTTTGTTTTATATTTTATTTTATTAATTAGATTTTTATCCCATCTTTATTGTTTTAGAAGTAACTCAAGGCAGAAAACATATATACTTCTTCCTCCTATTTTCCTCACAACAACAACCTTGTGAGGTAGCTGGGATAAGAGAGTGATTGGGCAAAGATCACCCAGCCAGTATTCATGGCTAAGGGAGAACTAGAACTCATCGTTTCTTGATTTCTAGCCTGGAGCCTTTACCACCAAACCAAACTGGCCCCTCTTCCCTTCCCTTCCCTTCCCTTCCCTTCCCTTCTCCATAACCTTCATGTTTGCTCTTACCTAATATTAATCTACAGCATATTTCTTGATAACTTGCTTGCACAAAGTAGCTATTGGCAAAATGTGTGTCTGTGTGTATCTTTATGTATAGGCATGAAAACTGCCCAGTCTATGCTGGGAAATGTCCTGAGAACCTTTTCATGGAATTTAAGAGTCTGAATACAACTGATTATTTCTTGAAATGTAGGAGAAAAGATGGATATCTTTGAAAGGCGATAGACATGTAAATGTTTACACCCCCTTATACATGGGTCAGTTCAGAAATTGTTTTATAGGCATGGAAGTTGTCTCTTTGAGTGCAATATGCTATGCAGTTATACATCATGTAATGTGAGCAGAGAAATTAAAATTATTGGAGGCAAATGTGTTTTTGGGGAAAACATAAATGACAACTCATATAGGCACAACATATGTTTTTGCTCTGTTTGCACAACATTAAATTAATTCCCTATTGTAATTTTTTTTACTGCAGGGATAATCTCCCCTTCCTGGTCCCAGCACTGAATAAACATACAGAAACTATGTGGAACAGGACTTCTTTAGAACTTCTCTCTCTCCCTTCTTTCTTATCATATAGGGAGAGTGGGGAAAAGATAGAAAGGAATGGAGCTAAGGCATTTTAAACTGATACTCAGGCAAACTGTGTGTGTTTTAATGGGAGAATCTGAAGGATGTTTATCTCCAATAAAAGAGAATATTGGTAGCTCAGGATTGAACTGTGGAGTCCTTGGTGCTGTCTGAGCTTGGTTGTTTACTTGAAGACAACCGACTAGGTAACAATGCCAAATGTTTATCTGTCTTCAAAATCAAATGTTTACATGCTTTGATGAACAGTCAGTGTAGCAAATAGCTGAGGTTTTGCAGGGTGCAATTTACTTGTCAAAATTAAGTTGTCCTGAGGAGTAATTGAAAGGCCAAAGGCTAGTGTCATTTTTCCATTAAGTCAGAAAGTAGAGATTAAAGTCTGATCCAATGGGAAATGGTAATTACTTTGCAAGAATTATCTGGGCAGGCCCTATGAATTAATCATATAATGTTGTATTCTTTCCTTCTCCAGTCAGCTGGTTTAACATGGTATTCTCCAGTCCTTAATGTCCATGTAAAGTGAAAACAAACCATGTTATGGTTTAGTGAATGCCAAAGTCAGTTTTTTTTGGTCAGGAGTTGTAATCCAAGAAATCTGGAGTGCATCAATTTGAGGAACTTTTCAGCTGTTCCTAGAGAGTTACATCTAGATTAGAGTGTAACATCCAAGTAATGCCATCGAAAACCCAAGAATATGTGTGCGGTGGAGAAATATATATTTTAGAGAAAACATGGAAAAGACTCTTCTTCTCAGCATCCTCCTTTTTCCTGCTATGTCTCTGTGATGTTGTCTTCATTTGCTTTTAACTATATTGGTATAACAGTAGTGTTGCTTCTTAAGCAGCTCACATTTTTAGGTGGGTATAATCTCATGCTTGTTTACCTAGCATTCTAGTAATGGTGAAGTCAGGTGACTCTTGTAACTGGGATCAGCCCAGCAGCACTTCTTGGCCACTTATTGATACATTTTCTCTTCTCCCTTTTTTATTCTTTTTCTTCTCCTTCCCCCTGATCTTTTCTAGCTCAGAAATAAGCAAATCTGGAGGAAGAAATATGGGAAACTATAGGCCAACTACCTATTTTACATACAGTGACCTCCAGACCTGGAGAGATAGCACTTTAAAGAGGCAGAGTTAGTTCCTTCAGAGGCCCAGATCACCAATCAGGATGGTGATTGCCCAAGCCACCAATCAGAAATGGCAATTAAATCACACTTAGAAAGAGGTCAGGTGTCAGTGACCACAAAGTGGACAATAGGCATCTTTAGTTGTACTGCATCATCAGAATATCCCTAATGGTAGTTTCCATGGTGCTGCTGAAACCTTTCCTTATTACAGGGACCGCAAGCACATTTTTATTATTAAAGTGAGATACTTCATTTTCAGGTGATGGATTATGACAGGTCCCCTCTTCTACAATCTGCACGTGGTAGAGCAGTTTAAATGGGTCAGTTACCAATTTAAATTCACCCTCTCCCCAAGCCCCATCTCCCATCACCATCTTGATGGATAGATGGTTTCCCATCAACTAATGACATCCAGAAGGAGGAAGAGCAGCAAAGTCAGTGAATTTGACCAATCATTTTGGTTAAGGTGCCCTCCACACCCAAAATCAGGACTCCATAATTTGATAGAAAGTCAGAACAGAGACAATAGGATTCTTTTTACTGTAGAAGATGTGACATTTTATTTACAGTTGCTTTAAAACATCTATACCATTTTTTTTTCTGGAGATTTTTCTTTTAGATAAGACCGTGGAAATAATAAAACATAGGTAAAGAAACACTTTGGACAGGAGTAATGAGCAAATTAGTCAAGGAAATGACAAATAGCTTGTGAGTTTTAATCCCTTCAAGTATTTTGACCAATTACAATAGCGGACCAGCTGGCAGGAAACTAGACAAGCCTTGAAACACAAAGCGACATATTTGTTGTATTAAGCAACTTGTTGAAATATACACAGAAGCAATGGATTTGATTTTTTTTTTAGCAAAGCAGCCAGATAACACGGGCTGTTAGCTGTCTAGATAAGTCTATTTGAAGAAAACATTAAGCATGCCTTTCTTAGGGCAAATAGCCTGCCCCATTCCAAATTCATTTGCTATGACAGGTTAAGGCATAGAAATTATTGAGATTCTTGATTTCTCCCACAAAGAGAAATAATCAATAGCAATTGAATAAAACCCCACCCTGATGTTTAAATTTTATATTTGGTTTTGAATATCTTGTTTATTTTCTGTAGGTCAGTCTTACATTTATGCAAAGAATAGCTAGATATCTGAAACAATGAACATATCAACATATCATACACAAATATTTGCTGGCTATAGCATGTTGAGACAAATAGGCACATTTTATACTGTTATTTCATATATTCTACTTTAATACATTATTTTAGATTAGTTTTTAATCTGATTACAAATTCAGGAATAATATACAATGATAACCTATGTTAATAATTTTGAATGCTTCTTTCCAGCTGGGGAGAGCCTACTTTAAGGCATCACATTTAAAACATTTTCTTAGCTGAAACTAGAATTAGATTTATTTGCAGATTTTTTTGCAGAATTTTATTAGTTACAAAAATATGGGACCGATCCAGACTCAAAATCTGTGGGTCTTATGCATGGCTAATCCAAATCCCCTTCAGTGACAATTTTAATTTTGACTCATCTCGATCTTAACCTATTCCTTTTTATACTTTGTTCATGCTACTCATTTTTTGTGCTTGTAGATATTATGTTACAGAGTCAATATCACAAATGGAAATATTGGTGGTGCTAATCTGATTGTTGAAGAGTTGTGTAGTAACCAAAATGCTTTTGTAAAGACTAAGCTTAGTATTATTTCCAAATTCACTATTAGCCCATACAAAGACATAGTAGCTAAATTGATAATTCAACCGATATATCAGCTGGATCAAAGAAAAGCTATTTTTCAATAACAGCATCTGGAGATTCTAGATGAAAGTTAAAATTCATGAATCTAAGAAAAAAGAGCTAGCTATGAAAATTTTCTCAAGACTTCACCAATTTTCTTTATTCAACAGAAGCAGAAGCTGAATAATTGGTTAGGTACTTGAAGACACCCAAGAGTGTTTATTAAAACGATTAAGCAAATTTAACACATTTCATATGATTTTTACAATAACTCACATGTGGCAATGTAGCTATGAATTACCAAATTGAAAACCCAGCTACAAAAGTACTGAATCATTCTGACACTGGCTAAAATAGATAAACCAAAAGCATTACAGTACTGTCTAGTCTAATTTATAAACATACTATAGGTTACACAAAAATATAGGCTGCTATTTTTATACTCAGGCTTTTTGTCCAACTCATAGATCTCTAGTCCCAGCTGCAGTACAGTAACCTTCCAGAGGCTACAGGTGAATCTTTTAAAATTATTTTGCTAGAACTGTGGTGGAGAATTGAAAATTGGATCTTTTGTATCTCATACGTCAAATGATGGGCTATCCCATATCCCATAGCTAACAGAGCTTTTAAATGATCTCAAGCCTGCCTTTTTCACCAGTGGCTAATCTCAAGCTGACATTTTTGCAGAGCTGTCAAACTATAGGAAAGTCCTTGCCTGCCAATCAAAGTCAGTATGTGGCTTCTAATACTGGTTTACAAGCATTAGTTTGCAGGAAAGACTAGGTGGCAATTATACTATACATAGGAAGGAGAGAGTATCTTTCTCTGCTTGTCCAAATAGCCCTAGTGATAATTTGGTTTCACCAGCACTAGCCCAGTCTTACATTTCACAGAGCTATGCTGGGAAGCATCAACTATGATCTGCCCTTCATTTCACACATCTGCCAAAAAGCAATCAGTGAAAGCAGTGGGAGAAAGGGTCCTAGGAATCATCTCGTTTTTAAATTATCCAGTAATCTCTAGGTAACCAGCTGTTTCTCTAGTAATAGTTGAAGCCCGTTCTGGTCGCTTTTTGATTACCAGCAACTTGTACAATGCTGCCCTGTATTTCTTTGAGACAAGATTGTAAAGGATTGGGTTGATAGTAGCACTCAGGTAGAAAAGCTGCAACGCAAAAACATTAAAATACTGAGAGAAGAGCATCATCTTGAAGTTCTTTGGGTTGATATACATAATCCGGCCAACATGGAAGGGCAACCAGCAAATGAGGAATGCCAAAACCAGGATAACTGCAAGTGAGTAGAAAAGAAGGAAATAAGATGACCTATTGACCTGGTGCAGTTACGCCTAAGACATGATTAGGAGCTTTTGGAGTGGATTGATACTCACATTTGCTTTGAAATATAGATAGGGTAAATCAGAAAGCAACAGCTTTTCATCTGAATAGGAATTATTTGAGGCATTCAACAACAAGTGCCTTGATAAAATAAACATACCATTGACTCTTTATTGTTTAGTCCAGCTAATATAAAAATATATATGTGAATTTGGATAATAGATGGGGGAGAAGAGGCTTCAACTCAACCCTGGCAAGGTGTTTTCGGAACCTCGATTCCAGAGGTTTTATATATTTAGCTCTGTGTGGGGATACAGTCAGAGATGGTGTGCGATTTGAAGGTCCTCCTGGATTCAAGAGGGCCTTTGCAGAAATTCATATTGTGCACCAATTGTACCCATTATTGGTCTTGCTTCAGGTGACTCATGCTTTAGTCACCTCCCATTTGGATCACTGTAATGAACTGTACATAGAGGTCCCCTTGAAGAACATTTAGAACATGCATGTGCCAGAGGCAGATTTTAGCATTTCTCATTACACCCATGTGATGAGAATATATGAGCATATCATTACACCCACAGTGAGAATAATATCTGGAACCCTTAAATCCACACCACTCTCATGGCTCCATGTTCTTTCTAACTCTTTCTAAGTTGATCTCAGGTGACAACAGCAGATAGTCCAAGAGTGGAATAAGATAAACATGTCATCGACTGCTAGAGATCTTCCAAAAGATAAAATGTGAATGTGTGTTTGGGGGGAGATTTCAAACTTTTGCTTTTTACTGAGTGTAATTCCAGGGTTTGGTCAGAGCCGGAATTACACCTAGTCCTTGCCAGTTTGATATGTTCCTAATAAAAAGATTTGATGGAATATGGTTGCCTTGGATTATTCAGTCGAGGAACATATTACTTGGAAGCTTGACATTTAGACTTTCTAGATCAAGATGCAGTTTATGAGACTAAAAGTATCACCTGCATGCTTGCTTGGTCCCCATGCTCAACTTCAGTATATGTAAATAATGACAAAGGCATGAGTTCTCTCTCATTCAACGGAATTGGCTCTGGGACCTCCTATTCTTTGAAAACTGAAATATTCCCATGAGCCACAGCTTTCTGTGTTCTGAGATTCTGAGGAAGTGTTACATCTCCACAGAAGTCTGCATTTGAGGGAATGAGCAAGAAAATTTTCTTCAAGATAAGGGTTCATCCTTCTTTTTAAGGGGAAAAAAAAATTCTGGGGCTGGAGTGCCATACAGCTTCTTGGGCTACGCAACCCTGATTACTTGTTTACACTCATTAGACCAGAGGTCTTCAAACTTAGCAGCTTTAAGACTTATGGAGCTGGCTGGAGAATTCTGGGAGTTGAAGTCCACAAGTCTTAAAGCTGCCAAGTTAAGACCTCTGCATTAGACGTAAGAAGGATTAGCTAGACATTTTGTAGGATAACCCTGGATAATACTTGGAACTAGATCTTCCTCACTCAGTACTTTTGGACTCCACAGAACATCTCCATAGTTATTTATTATACACCAAGATTTTTGGGTTTCCATCAGTTCTGGAGCTCTGATAAGTGGTATAGTAGATTGGGAGGGTTTTAGATTGTCAACCTCTGCTACAGAATCCCTAACAATCGAAATATGCTATGAATTCAAAGGTTTCCTCATTCTGAATAACGGGGCTGGGGGAATTTCTTTGATAAAGGTAAAGGGTGAACAGGACATTGGAGCACTAAGATAATGTTTCCACCCCCATTTTAAGATATCCTCCACTTACTTACCCAACATACGCACTGTTTGCTGATGGTTCCGGTATGAAGCCACACCAAGATGTGCTTTGCCAACACGCAGAAGTTCTCTAGCAATCAAGCCATGGAGGATGTAGAGACAGAAGAAGGGGAGGATGAAGTAGCTGGTGGTGACCCAGAGCATTGTCTCCAACAGCCCTGTCTGTTGGGCGTACAAAGTAGGGCCACATTCACGGCTGAAATCATCATCATTGGAAAAGTTGCCAGCCTGTCGGACTCCCACAAGGAATAGGTAAGGTGCAGCAGAGAGGAGTGCCACGGCCCAAAGCACTACCAGCAGGGCTTTTACCCGCTGTTGGGTCACCAGGACTTTAGCCCGCAGTGGGAAGCAAATGGCCAGATAGCGCTCAGCTGTCAGGGCTGTCAGATGCAGGATGGAACAGTAGGCACATGCCTCACTTGACCAGTGCCACACACGGCACAGCACAGTACCCAGCACCCATGGCTGGGAGCGCCACAAACGGTACAGATCCATGGGTAGACCCAGGAGGAGCATCAACAGGTCGGAGACAGCCAAACTGCCCAGATATAAACTGGTAGTGTTGTGTAGCTCTTGGGAGCAGCTTGTAACAATCACAGTCAAGACATTGCCACCTACACCTAGCACCAGCAAGACCAAGCAAACAGCTGTCACTGGGATGAGAATGCACGTGGGCAGCAGTGGGCAGAGGTACTTGTTGCAGGGTGGAAGGGCCCACATTTCAATGTCCTGTTCTTGACACACAGCTAGACTGCTGCCGTTGGTCAAACCCATGTTGCAGGCAGCACTGCAACTGGTCCCCATGCTGCTATTACAGAACATTCGGAGCACCTCTTGACGCAAGATGTGAATTCCCTTCTAAGGCATCAGAAAGAGGTTCCTGCTTTCCTTGATCTGATGTGTTTTTCTGTTCTGCTTTTTCCTTCTTTCCTCTCTTGGTCTCACTTACTGTACTGCAGCTTTCAGCAAAATCCCTGGAGTTGCTGCCCCTTTGCCTGTGGAGTGAAATGAAGTGCCAATGTTCCAATCCCAGTTTGACGGATATCCATGGTTACTAACTCCTCCCAAATAGACAACAAATAAGAAATCAATGTTTTTTATTTGCTCCAAGTTGAGCCTCATTCTTTCATATCAGCAACAGAAGCAGCTGTTGAGAAGCAAAAAAGATCCCCCTCCTCAACCCAAAGTACAAAATAGCTCCTAAGATGTGAAAGAGAAAAGATCCCCCAAAATAGGAGTACCTAAAGGAGAGATTCTTGGATCCCTGCAAGAGATCAGATTTAATACAGAGTATGCTTGGGACTTCATCAGAGACTTGACATCTTATTCTCAACTGACTGGTATGTCTATGGAAATTCTCAGTCATCCACGTCATGGTTGTCCCAAAGGTGATTTTCTTAAAAGGTCACTTGGAGACGTTTTGCAGAACTAAAGAAGCTTCTTGGATGAGAAGCGAAATGTCTTCAAACAAAAGCAAGGAAAGTCCAGCAGCCTTTTGAAAAAAGCACATTTGGGGCAACTGACTGATATGTATACCTGTGTTTTGTTGTTTTTTTATTTGATTTATATGCCGCCCTTTTCCGGAGACTCAGGGCGGTTTACAGTGTGTTAATCAATAGCCTTCATACTTTTCTACATTTATACAAAATCAGCTTATTGCCCCCACAATCCGGGTCCTCATTTTACTTACTTTAGAAAGGATGGAAGGCTGAGTCAACCTTGAGCCTGGTGAGATTTGAACTTGCAGTAATTGCAGGGAGCTGGTGTTACTTAACAGTTAATAACTATGCTTTAGTCTGCTGCGCCACCAGGCTCTGGTTTATGGGAAATGGGGAGGAATTGTAAACAGCTTAGTTTGTGTGTAAAAAGCACAATGTGTGTGACTAGAAAATTACAGTGTATGAAAGATAAACACTAATTGCTAAAGCAGATGTTCCAGTTTTGCTGTGTACTTTTGCACTTTACAGTGTGCGAAGATACCTACCAAGTTTCCCCGAAAATAAGACCCTGTGTTATATTTTTTTGAACCCTAAAATAAGCGCTTGGCCTTATTGCCATGCACTCAAAAGCCTGATCGGGTTTATTATCAGGGGATGTCTTATTTTGGGGAAAACGGGGTATATCTTGAGATGAACTACAGTGATAACATTTCTTGATAAGTTTTGATGCATACATTTCACACTTTTTGTTGAAGAACAGCTATTTAATCAGATAATTTTATTTTCAGGGAAACTAAATATTCTCCTGCTGATTCCTGAACATTGATGTTACCACTAAGTGATGGTACATATGTCCATTTTACTTTGGGGTATAGTGACTGGCTAGGATCATACATCATGTTAATTTATTATGTGGTAGTTGTGGTTGTTTTTACTGGGAGTAAATCATAAATCCAAATATTGTCAGCTATGGTTTATTGATAGTTACAGTGACAGTGAACTAGGCCAAGATCTTATTTTAAAAAATCATTGAAGCAAAAATGATTATGGGCTTTACCCACTTGCAATCACATATCCAGGCACCCTGCCTTTGCTCTTATCTCTGAGATAGGTTTGAGTCACTCTTGGCTGTAATGATTCCACTCTTATTCCTACACCATGCAAAGACAGTCTTAAAGGGTTTATAATCTATTACCTTAGAAACAAGGCCAGTATTTAGCAGTTCTTGTCAGAAAACAGAGGCTGCATAGGAATTTGTGGGGATCAGAAATTATTTCTTTAAATTTGTTATGGCTGCTCACACCGATAGACTCTGAGTTGCTTACATAATCTAAAAAAACAGTCAAAACGTTTAAAACATAAAAATAAACAACATAAACTGGGACCAGAGCCAGTCATCACTTAAGGACTCAAGATGAGTTAATAGATCTTCAATGCATCCCAAGAGAAGGACCTTTGATATGATATGTGTTCCAGCTACAGCAGCAGAAAACTGTAGCTGATGTTTGATTGCATATCAGTTGGATATATTGGAAGCCAGTCATGTGAGCAAGTTCGTAATAGGAATTATTAGATTTTTTTTAATAGTGTAGGTTGAGATGGAAAAGAGGTGGCATTTTGATTTATTGTGGAACTGTTCTTGTCACTTGAGTCTTTTTCATGGGTAGTTCTTCCTAGAGTTTTAGGGGCATATTTTAGATGGTGCAGTTTGTAAATAATGCCTGAAAGTGGAAGCATCTAGCCAAATGTGGCTGAGTTTGGAAACCGAGGTTAGATCTATCCAGTACTTGGATAAAGATTAGCAGGAGATACCAAGGCTGGTAACAACTATACAGAACTCCATTCCCTTCTTGCCAATTTGATCAAATAAGAGGGAGAGAGAAGTCCCCTATGTCATAATTAAATATTATCACTCCTATGACAGCCACACAAATTTCCAAATAAATACATATAAAAATATTAATAAACTCATAATTCCCATAGGTTCTGGACAAAATAACTACAACAGCCAGAGGAGGAGCCTTTTCTATAGAGCCACACTTCACTGTCCCCATGTAAAATATTTCCTAAACCACCAAACCCATTAATGAATCAATAGAAGTACACAACACAGAAATAATCAGGACTTAGGCCTTGCTGACTGGTGCAGTAGGAATTCTGTGGAATCTAGCGCACACAGTCTATAATACTTGGAATTAACTAATGGGAAATGTCATAAGTAAATGCCTTATTCTATAACAAGAGATATGTATATATGTACAGGATATAAAGGGTTAATTTATTCATCCTCCTTTAATGTATTCATGTGTAATCACCCCCCTTCCTTGACTCCTCCCCTTTGATATAAATAGAGAGTGCTTTTACCTCATGCTTGCTTCTCACTGTAAATCTGACAAGAATAAGTAGAATGCCTATTATGAATAAACTTTTCTTTAACTGAAGAAATTGCCTCTGAATTCATCATTGAGTCTGATCCTCAAAATATTGTAACAAGCTGGTAGCAGAGGATGGTTTGAACTGACTCAATAAAATCCAACATGCCTAAGAAAGAAAACCTCAAGAATAAAAAAGAAAGACCCAATACCAGGGCAAATGATAAAGAAACAAAAACAGATCAAGAAATGATCGACGAACCAATAAATACAACAATCAAAGAATCTGAAGATAACACCACAGACATCGAAGAAACAGCAGATGAAACCGACAACCAAGAAGAGAACAAAATAAAAGACAAAGACCTCAGATCGGAGATACTGAGGCTAATAAAAAGTCAAAAAGATGACCACAAACTCAACGCGGAACTCCGAGGCTTCTTGGAAGAAAACGGAGCAGCGAGAGAAAAAGACATTGAAAAAGCCAAACCCGAAAATACAAAAATGGTGAGCGAACCTACAACGAAAGAAAAAATAACCAGAAGCAAGACCAGAGGTCCCGCTCAAAATTTTGAAAGGCAGCCATCTTCTCTTCAACCGGCCACAGAAATGAACACAGCTGAACCAATCAGAATGCACCATTCAAAAACTCTGGCGCGAAAAAACATAAAAAATAGCAAAAAATATATTTACTCTTCTGAAGAGTCAGAAACAGATACAGAGGAATCATCCACCGAACAAGAAATCGAAACACCCATGAGAAAAATATTTAAAACGTTTGGCACAAGTCTAACAATTTCAAAAGAATCGATAAAAGCCAATAATGCAAAAATACAAAAGAAACGAACCACAGCTGCCAGCAGAACACCCAAGATCGAGCCGGAGACCGAATCATCAGAAGGAGAGCACTACGAGGGAGCTACAGCAAAGAGAACCTCTCCCAGCGGCTTCAGCAGAGAAATGATCAACGCGCATGCGCAGATGAACACAGAGAACTACAATGAACTTTATGAAGAAGGAGAACCTTTCAAGCTCATCAGCAGAATACCCACACCATTCTGCAATTTTCAACATCTACAGGACCATGGACTACCCACAGTTGTAAGTAGTGGGAATAGTAATATTGGGAATCTACCTAGTGATTTCCCAAAACTTAGAATTGATGGCATCAATTTACAGGAATGGTGTCAACAAATTCAGGTTGTCTTTATGAAAGAAAATTTATTATTTTTTATAACCAATCCTCCCAAAAGACCTTGGACTCTAAAAATGGACTGCCTGCATCACAGAGCATTCTATTTAATAATTTCTAGCATATCACCTGCCATGTACTACAGTATTAAGCATAATCTTACTGTTTCAGAAATAATTCAATGCATGTTTAAATTGTTTCATAGTGAAAGTGTAGCAACAACCACTAGAATGTCTAAAGATTTCTTTTCAGCCAAATTAAGATCTGGAACCACCATAAGTGAACATTTAATATCCTTAAACAAAACCAGAGCAGAATTACATCTAAGAGGAGAAATAATATCAGAACAGACAATGAAAAGCGTTATCCTTAACTCATTAGATTCATCATGGGATAACTACATATCACACTTAGACTCAATCAATCTAGGATACTTATCCATAGAAAGTCTGTCAAATAAGTTAATAGCTGAAGATAATTTGAGGAGAAGTAGATACAATGCATACACAGAACACAGACAGGCAAAAGGGGTAACCTTCCAAGAAAATCACCAAAAAACAATTGAATGTTACAATTGTGGATCCAGAAAACACTCTAAGGGAGATTGCCCCATGTTTCATAGAAAAAGACAAAACCGTGATTATAGGGGTAGATATCAAGACAGGCAATCATCTATTGATAGATACAGATATAGAGACTCCCCAAACTACAGAGAATGCAGAAAGGATAGAGATAATTCAAGGGACAGAAAATCAGGATCATTAAATGGATTAGATAAACATAACGATGTCATCACACAAAATTCAAAAAACAATACCTGGCTCATAGATTCAGGGGCGACTAATCATACAACAAATAACAAGAAAATACTGTCTTCATTCACAAATGATAAATTTATGATAAGAGTAGCCAATCAAGAAAATGTTCAAGTCATAGGGAAAGGAGATGTAAATATACCTGGTTTAGGTAAAGTAGAGGGGGTATTGTTGATACCAGAAATATCACATAACATACTTAGTGCAGTGAAATTAAGCCAAGATTTCAACATAAATATAATCTTCTCTGGGGGAAAAACAATACTAGAAAAGGATGGGACTAAATTGAATAGTGTAGTTATCGAAGGGGGCCTACCCTTCCTTGTAACAGAAGATAAATGGTTGCATAACATTAATACAAACACTGATGATGGCATCAACATAGACAGTGAACATAGTAACAACAATGACAATGAAGAACCCAATACACACTGTAATCACAAAGACACACCCACTAGTGATACACACAATAACAAAAGACCCAATATAGGCAAACCAATTCATGATGAATGTGCACACATGTTGCATAGGAAATTGGGACATGCAAGTTTCCCTGTAATACAAAAAATGATTGAACATGCTGATGGCGTTAAAATAAAGGATTGTAAAAACTATTTGGAATGCTCAGTATGTAAATCCTCAAAACTCAGAACAAACCCAAAACCAAAGAGGGCAACAAGGACCTCTAACCAAATTTTTGATCTGGTACATATGGATCTGGTTGGTCCATTAACACCATCCATCACATACAAAAAAAGATATTTCCTAACTATTGTAGACGACTATAGCCGTTATGGATTTGTTTATACTTTAAAACACAAAGATGAAACTTTCCAAAAATTCAAAGAATTTTACAAACGTGTAGAAACACAACACAATATCAAAATAAAACAAATCATGACAGATAGGGGATCCGAATTCATGTCAAAAGAATTCTCACAATGGATAAAAGACAAAGGAATGATACACTTCACGACTAGCCCATTTTCTGCTTTTCAGAATGGTACAGCAGAACGAAAGAACTCGACACTGCAAACCATGATTAGATGTACATTAGAAGATGCTGGTTTAGGAAAACAATTCTGGTCAGAAGCATTACTATATTCAAACTATACCCAAAATAGGACCTGGTCTAGCATCCTAAATAAAACACCATACGAAGTGATGTACAATAGGAAACCAAAAATATCACACATGCACATATTTGGAGTTACAGCAGACGTACACATACCAAAACAATTAAGACGTAAGGGAGATAACGTATCCAGAAGGCTCAGATTCATGGGATACGAAACAGGCACAAAAGGATATAGATTCATTGACAATAATAACAAATTCATAGTCTCAAGAACAGCAGTATTTCATGAACAGGCCAACTGGTCTAAGATACATCTTAATGAGATAATCCAAAATACAGAACCAAATATTGAACAACAAGACAGAATAGAAAGAGAGAAACATGAACATAACACACATGATGACAAAAACAAAACATGGAGAGGTAACCATACCAGGATAAAAACAGATTCATTAACCAAAAAGGAAGCAAGGTATCTACACGATAATGAAAGCATTCCAATAAGAACAATCAGATGTAACAGAAAACAATTACCCAATAAGTATAAGGATTATATAATGTGTGTGAATGACGAGACACCAACACCTAACACATACGAGGAAGTGTTGAAACTTCCCATGGAAGGAAGAGAAAAATGGGAATTAGCCATAACAAAAGAAATGAACAGCTTGCGTGAATTAGGTGTATTTACACCAGTCCCTGCCCCTAAGAACAAGACAATTATAGGCACCAGATGGATATTCAAAATCAAAGATTTAGAAGAGGGTAATAAATTATATAAAGCTAGATTAGTCGCACAAGGTTACGCTCAAAAATATCCTGAGGATTACACTGACACATACTCTCCCACTGTAAGAACCGAAAGTGTTAAGACAGCTTTAGTCATAGCTGCTATACTCAATCTTGATGTCTTTCAATATGATGTGCAGACTGTATACTTACATGCAAAGCTCGACAAAGAGATATATGTAAGGGCACCTCATAGCCAATGTACAAATAGAAATGAGACCTGGTTACTTAACAAAAGCTTGTACGGATTAAAACAATCCGGCAAGCGTTGGTATGAATGTCTAGTCAGCGTGCTTAAAAATATGGATTTCAAAGCCACAACTGCAGACAATTGCTTTTTTGTTAGAAAGGAAGGTGAATCATTAGAATTTGTGTTAATCTATGTGGATGATATTTTGTATATAGGCAAACATAAAGAAAGGAAAGACTTATTTGTATCCAAGCTAAGTGAACATTTCTCTTTAAAGTCGCTAGGAAGGGTAAACAAATACCTTGGAGTTCAAATCAATAAAACAAGAAAGGGATTCAAATTATCCCAGAGAGATAAAATTATAGAACTTCTGGAAAAATGCAATTTAAGAGATGCCAAACCTTGCGATACTCCTATGCAGACTGATTTTCTAAGGAATATGGATGAATCTTCACCTGAGTTCGAGAACAATACATTATATAGATCAATTATTGGTTCTCTCTTGTATATATCTAATTGGACCAGGCCTGATATAGCTCTGCCACTTAATTTATTATCTAGACATGTAAGTAAACCACTTATGTATCATTGGGAAGCAGTTAAATGAATACTAAGATATCTAAAACACAGCATAGATTTCTGCCTACTCTTAGAACCCAATAATATTAAAGAACCTATTATCACCAGTTACGCTGATGCAGACTGGGCAGGTGACATCAAATGTAGAAAGAGCACCTCAGGTTATGTATTATTTTTAAATGACTGCCCAATATTCTGGTACACTGGGAAGCAAGATTTAGTAGCGACTTCCACAACAGAGGCAGAATACGTCTGTTTATCTAAAGCCTCAAATAATTTAGTGTGGTTTAATGATTTATTATCTGATATTTGGAAGAATCCAATACTACCATTTGTCATACATGAAGATAATAAGGTGGCTATAGAAATATCAAGATCTGACGCCATTGGTCAAAGGTCCAGACATATAGATATCAAATTTAAACACGTGAGACAATTATCTCAGGATGGATTCATTAAAGCAATCCACTGCGAAACCTCAGAACAAATAGCTGATATATTAACTAAACCTTTACCTTCTAAACAACACAAATACTTGACATCAAAATTACAAGTACTATATAATTCTGAATCCGAATGCAATCATTGTTATATGTCGAATCGGCATTTAGAGGGGGATTTGTCATAAGTAAATGCCTTATTCTATAACAAGAGATATGTATATATGTACAGGATATAAAGGGTTAATTTATTCATCCTCCTTTAATGTATTCATGTGTAATCACCCCCCTTCCTTGACTCCTCCCCTTTGATATAAATAGAGAGTGTTTTTACCTCATGCTTGCTTCTCACTGTAAATCTGACAAGAATAAGTAGAATGCCTATTATGAATAAACTTTTCTTTAACTGAAGAAATTGCCTCTGAATTCATCATTGAGTCTGATCCTCAAAATATTGTAACAGGAAATGATATCAGGATGATGGTCTTTCTGATTTACCTCCTGAATAGGTGTAATTGCAAGTCAGCTTGAGAGTGAAATATGCAGTCACTTATTAGACAACACAAGAGTATAGTTATACTGGATCTGGTCTGGTGCTATTCTATCACTGACTTTCAGTGGGGCTGAACTTCCCCACTGAGCACTCAGGCACAATCAGAGGTTCTCCTGGAACCTTGGTTCCTGCTTGAAGAACAGCTGTAGCCATGGGGGACTTTGAACAAGTATTACCTGGTGCGCCATTTGTATGCTTTCCTAGATCAGGAGGCTCTTCAGACAGTCACTCATACTCTAATCACTTCACAATTTGATTTCTGTAATATATCCCACTTAGAACTTAGCAGTTACAGCTGGTCTAGAATATAGTGATGAGGGCACATGATGCACAAATCATTCCACTGCTTTGTGAACTGAATTGGAAATCAGTTGGCTTTGGATGGGATTTTAGATGCTTTTAATTCACCTTGCAGGCCATTCAAAACCTGGTTTAAGGATTGCCTATCTCCAGTGACTCTGCCTATCCAGTATGGTGCAGCAGGGTGGTTCTTCTCCAGCTCCCATTAACTAAAGAATGTAATCTTGTGGGACCCAGGAAGTGCACCTATTTTGTTCTAATTACTGCTTTCTTGAAATGATCTCTGCCTAAAAATTTGTGTGGCTCCCATCCTTACGTCATTTAGGAAACTATTGAAGACCTGGCTGTTCTCATAGGCCTTGGGTGATTATGAGCCCTCTTTTGTCTTTTAGTCTGTTTTGTTTTAAATATTTTGATCTTTTGGTTAGTTATATATTTTATATGCTTCCTATCAGTCATGGTAGCATGATCAATAGTCATGACAGTTGCAACATAAGCGACATACTGTACAAGGTATTCCAGACTGCTATCTGTAACCTTGTTATATAAAAGTCTGGACAACAAGAAAAAGGCAGTCTGCTTAACTTCTTGAAAATTTGAGGGCAACCTATTTCAACGAAATTTGTGCCAAAGCCCCGTTTTAACAGAAGGAAAAGATTCCCGAGACAGGTTCCTGGAGTATTTTAATCAAGCATGGTCCATAGCTGGATGTCAGATTGGAATTATGGTAAAAAGAAGTCATGCTGTATGCTCTATGTGGGGAGATAATTGGCATTTACACCTTTTTGTCACATGAATTAGGATGATCCCTTCTGCCTGTCCAGGTAAGCCCAGTATGGCCAGATGGTAATGCATGTGGTAGAATGCCCTGAAATCTGTGAGATCTTAAAAGATTGAGATCCCCTGCTTTCCTTACTGTTTATGATTCCCTGTAGACACTGATCCCTTTATAAAAGTTTAAAATGATTTGCTCAAGAATTGAAAATGCTCTTGAGCATTTTATTACTTAAATAATATTAAAATAATTTAAAAGTATTTAAAATAATACTATTTTACTAAAATAGTAAAATACTATTATCTTTGCTAAGGAACATTTATATTTTTTCTGAGAATCTACTTCAAACCTATCAGAAAGGATGGGGTTCACAATACTGGAACATTTTGAAATAAATTGTATTTGGCTTTAATGTAAATAATTTTGGAGGTACATATGATGTTGCTACAAATTAAAATATGTTTTCCTTTGAAGTTAAGTGAAATAATTACAATTGATTTTCTGTCTGGAAAAATATGCTAAGGCATAACTATCATTGCTTTAAGCATGATTTTGTCCTTGACAGAAAATATTTCTCTCTATTAAATGGCAAATTGTTTACAAACATCAGCTGGATCTGAAGAACGTATTTTTGCTCTTTTTTGTAATAGTAATAATTTCCTTTGCAAGATTTATTCTTTTATACATTTTGCATAATTTCTTTTTCAAGATTTTATTTCATTCAGTTCATTATAACTTTCTATGTATGTACGATAATCAAGTGTTAATGTATATTACTTTTGTACTGTATTTCATAAAAGTTCAGCAAAGGCCCTTCTTTTCAGAATAAATATATAAGAGCCAGACCTACTATCCACATTAAAGAAAGAATAAATGAAATCTTCTACAATTTGACTGTGAAAGGTCTGCAAAATGTGTTTGCTTTATAAAAATTGGTGAGCAGGTAATGGTGAAAGCTTTAAATTTGAGAACCTCTGTCACTGATTTCTTTCCTGCACCTCCATGATCCAGCTAAACACATTAGCATGTTATCTTCATCTAAGATGGAAAAAAAAAAGTGGTGGCTACTAAGGTTTAGCACCATGATGGCGAACCTATGGCATGTGTGCCACAGGTGGCAATCATAGCCATATCAGTGGGCACGTGAGCTCAGTTCTGGCGTGCATGTGCGTGCTGGCCAGCTGATTTTCAGACCTTCTGGGCCCACCAGAAGTAGGGAAACAGGCTGTTTCCTGTCTCCAGAGGACCTTGGGGGGGGGTGGCCTACCGTGCCATCGCGTGCCAGGAGCATGGGGAGCGTGGGGGGTTAACGCGCATGGGGGCAAGGTGCATAGAATTATGGGTGGGCACGCACACACATGACCCCCCCCCAACTCCTGGCATGCAATGGCAAAAAAGGTTAGCCTTTTTTGCCATTGCGGGTTTAGCACTTTGGGGACAGGTGGATTCATTCAGAATTCTTAGAACACATTTAAGCCACCAAATGGCTTAAGACACTTTTTATTTTTACAGTACGGATGAGAAAAAGAAAGAGGTATAGGAAACCTTCACAAAAACATACATTTTTATCTTACTTAGCAAAATTATTCTTTCAATGTGCATTCTGGTCACGAACTACTGACATTTAAATTAATTCACAATTGGAAAGTGGGGGGGGGGAATTAATCATATAAACTAGCATGCACAGTCCACATATCTAAACAGCTCTCCAAAATATAAAAAGCTTATTCAGGTAGGAAAAGTGATATTTGAGATTGTTCTTGCTCGTAGGAGGTTTACGTGCTGAGAAGTCAGCAGTCGTAGTGTTATTGATCACAAAATCATCATTTATCAAAAGGCAACTGAAAAAGTTGTTCCCTGTCAGAGTTCTAGCCCCACTTCAAGTGCCTTTGCCCTTCTAACTTACCTTTGGCTATTACCTGTTCAGGTAAGTATCTTTCTAAACCAATTACTGAGCAGACATAATGAATTGTTTTTATTTTCTAAGAAGACTTCTAGCATTTTCAATTACACATCATAAAATCCCTTCTCTCTTTCTTACAATTTTCTTTTTGCTGCAACCTTGTGTCTTTCCTGCATTTCTCTCCATACTACTTCCTATTGAGTGAGCATCAGGTTAGATGTCAGAGTGTGACACAGAAGTCACATCCTATCCAACCTAATTTTTAAAACCTTCTGCAATCAACTCAGATCTCTAGTTAGAGCTCCGAGTCATCTCTCCGTGGTCAACTGCTTTAAACTTTTCATTATTAGTTTCATACTACTTGTTTCTCCTTGTTCAGCACAATCTTTTTGATTAGAAAAAAAAACATTCCTGTCCACAGACTCAATCCTAGCAATCCTGGTCAATCCTAGCAGGAAGAGGGAAACACAGATGATCTTCCAGATGTTGCTAAACTGTTACAGTTGAAAATACCTAACCTGCTATCTGTAAATATATGTGCTTGTGTATATGTCATTGTGTGATGTCATTGTGTCTCTTACCATTGGTTACTACTTACCATTAGCCCCGCCTCTCCTGTATATAAGCTTTCGCTCCTCTCAGATTGATAGCTGTCCAAATGTGTTCCTGAGAAAGAAGAGAAATAAACATTATTATTACAAGAAAGTCTACAGTCTCTTATATTGGGCCTAACCAGGATAACTAAACTAGCAACAAATTGGTAGCAAGAGGATGGTTTGGTAGGCCCAACCGAACATAAAGATGCAAGACTCACAAAACGACAAAAGAAGACCTGCCACCAGATACATAACGAAAAGAATGGCAGCTCAACTGACTCCTGACAAATATACACCACTTGAAAACATTAAGAAACAAACGCAATTACAAGAAAATGAACTGCTAACACAAAACAAACAACCACTAGCTGGAGCAGAACAAACTTTCTCAACACCAAACAAAGAAGATGAGGTAAAAAGAAAAATACTAGAATTAATAGAAACAACTACAGTTGAATCAAATCTGCTTGTGAAAATCTGCAGCGTGATAAACGACCACGGAACAGCAGCAGATAACGAAAATAACAAACAAGAAAACTGCAAGGTAAGAAACTCAACCCCTGACTTCAAAAACGACACCGAAGATGGCGACAGCTTCCCGCCTTTTTCATGGCAGCCATCTTACCCACCTAATACCTCTAAAATGCCCGACCAATTACTAAAAGAATTCCAAACCTCAAACTACGAAATAAAAAACAAAACCTACCAAGAAGATGACTACCCGAGTCCCAAAACAAATAAAAAACAATTATTTAAACAAAACAAAGCTCAACCTATTGAAATAGAAATAGACAATGCTATACAGGTGCTGACTGCAGCACTCGGGACTAAACTAACAATACCAAATGAACAACCAGAAAATGAAATAGAAAATTCTAAACTACCATCTACCAAAAGCCAAAAAGAAATAGACTGTCTAAAAAAAGACCTAGCCACCCGAAAAAAGACGCGCTGGCAATCATACTCACCTACCGAAGAGCGACTCCCTGAGCAACCCGGCTCCATTGGCAATGGCGGCCCGCCTCGAGCTTCACTTACTGACGACCTCAGAGAAAATGGCCGACAAGCCTCTGGTGTCTTCTCCCTCGATCCTCGCGACTTCGAAGACTCTCCGACGAACAGAGCAGCACCCCAGGCATCCTTCAGTCACCAGAGGCCCTCCGGAAACAAAACCGAACAACAGAAGGCCGTCTGGGACTTCACCCTGGGAGCTGCAGACACAGGAACCTCCATCGCCGACTGCTGGAGAGGAATGAGGACTGAGCATGTGCAGAACGAGCCTGCAAAGAAAAATGAAGAAAACATAGATACAAGTCAGCGCAACATAGAGATAAGTAAATACAGACATACATCTACCATACCCAGGCCTTATTGCGAGTATGCTAAGGTCTTAAACCATGGACAGCTACTAAACATGAATAACACTTCACAACACTCAGGGACAATACCTTCAGACTTTATAAAATTGAAATTAGATGGAAGCAACTTAATGGAATGGAACCAGTGTTTACAGATTACATATTTGAAAGAGAATGTTTTATTTTTTATTGATGACCCACCAGATAAGCCTTGGACCTATGAAATAGACTGCCTCCATCACAAAGCATATTTTATATTAATTGCCTCTATTTCCCCAAGTATACTCCCCAGTATAGAGCATAATTTAACTGTATTTGAAACATACCAAAAATTATTCAATTTATTCTATAGTAAAAGTGTAGCCACCACCACTAAAATTTCTAGGGAATTCTATTCTGCCAAACTAAAACATGATACCCCCATGAGTGAACATATCTTGAATCTAAACGCAGTAAGAGCAGACCTTATCCAAAGGGGGAAAACCATTTCTGACAACACCATGAAAAGCATTATAATTAATTCATTAGATCACAGCTGGGATAACTATATTACCTTAATAGATAACCTAAGTATAGAACAAATTACCTTAGAAAATCTTACCAATAAACTTATTACTGAAGATAGACTTAGAAGAGAGCAATATACACAACAAAGGGAAGGTAGAAATCAAAGAAGAACTGATTTTAGGGTCAGAGATAGGTACCCATATGAATGTTCCATATGTGGATCTGAAAGACATCAAAGAAGAGACTGCCCCAAGAACGCAGGATACAGTGACTCATACCAACACAAGGATAGGAGAATACACTTCTTAGACAGAACTTCCCCAGACTACAGGTATAAACGGAGAGAATCACCACATTCTAGAGAAAGACAAATGTACAGAAATAATCCTAGAGAAAATAAGAAAGGATCACTATATGGAATAAGAAACAATGATACTTTAATATCTGATTCACTCAACATTTGGCTCATCGATTCTGGAGCCACATGTCATACAACTCACAATAGAGAAATATTAAGCAACTTCACTGAAAAGAAATATTACATTAAAGTAGCAAACCAAAATAAAGTCCTAGTGAGAGGAATAGGAGACACGCATATAAAGGGTATAGGAAAAATAGAGGGGGTACTATTTGTACCCGAAATCCCAAATAATATATTGGCAACTCTAAAATTAAGTATAGAGAATGAAGTAGAGACCACTTTCAGAGGTGGAAAGGTATTTATGACTAAAAACAACAGAAACATAGGTAAACTATTCACAAATGACGGACTAGCATACCTATTGCCACAAGATAGCGAATTAATCTACGCAAACTATCAATTAAGAAACGAAAGGCCAAATTCAGATAGTCATGATGAAAGTAATAATGATAATGCATCAACCATTGATACCAATATGTCTGAAAACTTAAACAATGGAAAACCTATACACGATAATTGTAGTCACTTACTCCACAGAAAGCTAGGACACGCAAGTTTTCCCGTCATACGAAAAATGTTAGAGTGTTCCGAAGATTTAAAAATAAAGAACTGTAAAAATTATTTAGAATGCTCTGTGTGCAATTCATCCAAACTTAAAAACAAACCCAAACCCAAAAAAGCCACTCACACCACACAATCAATTTTTCAATTAATCCATATGGATGTAGTAGGTCCATTAAAACCTTCAATTAAATATAAAAAAAGATACTTTCTAACCATAGTCGATGACTATAGTAGATTCGGTTTTGTATACACCCTTAACCACAAAAGTGAGGTTTTCAAAAAATTTAAGGAGTTTTTTAAAATGGTAGAAACACAGCACAATATTAAAATTAAACAAATAATGACTGACAGGGGGTCGGAGTTCCTATCCAACAAATTTTCAAATTGGCTAAAATCACAAGGAATATTGCACTTTAAATCTTGTCCATTTTCCCCATTTCAAAATGGAGTATCTGAAAGAAAGAATGGTTTGCTACAAACCATGGTTAAATGTGTGTTAGACGATGCTGGCTTAAGCCAATCATTCTGGGCTGAGGCCCTTACTTATTCCAATTACACTATAAATCGCTTATGGTCCAGTACAATCAACAAGACTCCATACGAACTCATGTATGGAAGGAAACCAAAAATTGGACACCTACACGTATTTGGTGTATCGGCTGATGTATATGTCCCCTCACAATTAAGGCGCAAAGGAGAGAAAGTATCCAAAAGACTAATATTTATGGGGTACGAATCAGGAACCAAGGGATATCACTTCATTTATAAAAATAACCATTTCGTTGTATCCAGATCTGCCGTGTTTCATGAACACATGAACTGGTCAAAATTACATCTCAACGAAATATATCCAGAATCAAAAAACATTACACACACGCACACAGAACATCATACATCAGATACCAACCCCAAAACCACAACCACGAACAGAATCAAATGCCCAAAAATAATTAATGATGAATGGAAGAAAGGACACCCCACTTTGAAGGTAGATCAATTAACTGAAAAAGAAGCTAAATATATGCATAGCGATGAACATCCCCAGAATAGGCCCATTAGATCCAATAGGGGCACAATCCCTAAAAGATTAGATGATTATGTACTGTCTATTCAAGCTAAACACCTGACTCCCAACACATATGATGACATACTTAACTTACCTCTAGAAGAAAAAAGTAAGTGGGAAGAAGCAATGAAAAAAGAGATGGACAGTTTGAAAGAACTAAATGTATATACACCAACAGATCTACCCACTGAAAAGTCCCCCATTGGCACTAGGTGGATCTATAAAATCAAAGAGCTAGAGGATGGTAAATTCTTATACAAAGCCAGGTTAGTGGCTCAGGGTTTTGCCCAAAGGTTTCCGGATGACTATGAAGACACATACTCCCCAACCGTTAGATCAGAAAGTGTGAAAACAGCATTAGTATTAGCTTCCATTTTAAATCTGGAAGTATATCAATTTGATGT
Organism: Arizona elegans; assembly: GCA_022577455.1. NCBI lineage: Eukaryota > Metazoa > Chordata > Lepidosauria > Squamata > Colubridae > Arizona > Arizona elegans. Next base: position 177,000,109 of record JAKOOJ010000001.1, read on the forward strand.
ACAGACAGCCTATCTGCATGCTGATCTCGATAAAGAAATTTATGTAAAAGCACCCCCAGGAAAGGATACAAAAAAGGGAGAAATTTGGCTATTGAATAAGAGCCTTTATGGACTAAAACAGTCTGGCAAACGGTATGAGTGTTTATCAAAGATACTTAACGATATAGGCTTTGTGGCTACTTCATCTGATTTTTGTTTTTTCACAAAAAGAAATAATGATTCTATTGAATATGTTTTGATTTATGTTGATGATATATTATATTTTGGAAGTGACAAGGTTAAATGTGATAATTTCGCTGAACAATTAGGCAAAAATTTCAACTTAAAAATATTAGGAAAGGTAAATAAGTATTTAGGAGTCCAAATTGACAAAACAGATAAGGGATTCAAATTATCTCAGAAAGACAAGATTATAGAACTCATACAAAAATGTAATATGGTTAACTCAAAAATTTGTGAAACTCCCATGTCAACTGATTTTTATAGAAATGTGTACAATGAATATGAGCCATTCAAAGATAACACTTTATATCGATCAATTATTGGGTCCTTATTATACTATCTAATTGGACTAGGCCTGATATCACCCTTGCCGTAAATTTGTTGTCGAGACATGTAAGCAATCCTAACTTATACCATTGGGAAGGAATCAAGAGAATTTTGAGATATCTGAAATCTAGTATTAATGTATGTCTATACCTAGAACCATTCATTTCTGAAAAACCAACTTTGACCTGCTACACCGATGCAGATTGGGCTACTGATTCAAAAAGCAGAAAATGCACTTCTGGATATGTTTTTCTTATAAATGGTTGTGCGGTGCACTGGTACACTGGCAAACAGAACTTAATTGCCACCTCTACAGCAGAAGCCGAGTACGTTTGCTTATCCAAAGCAGTCAATAATTTAACTTGGTTCGATGATTTGTTATCTAATGTGTGGGATGAACCTATTTTTCCAATTATCATCAATGAGGATAATAAGGCAGCGATAGATATATCAGCTTCCGAAGCAATAGGCCAACGATCTCGACATATCGATATCAAATATGTGACACCCCTCCTGCGCGAGCTGCACTGGCTCCCGGTGGTCTTCCGGGTGCGCTTCAAGGTGTTGGTGACCACCTTTAAAGCACTCCATGGCTTAGGGCCGGGGTATTTACGAGACCGCCTTCTGCCACCAATAGCCTCCCACCGGCCAGTACGCTCGCACAGAGTGGGCCTCCTCAGGGTGCCATCCACCAGACAATGTCGGCTGGCGACCCCCAGGGGGAGAGCCTTCTCTGTGGCGGCGCCCACCCTCTGGAACAACCTCCCCCCAGAGTTACGTACAATAACAGACCTCCGGATTTTTCGTCGGGCCCTGAAAACCCATTTATTCCAACTAGCTGGGCTGGCCTGAGTCAAATTTTTAAACTATTTTAAATTGGAATTGTTTTTAATTATGGCCAAATTATCTAATTATTTTAATCAGTTTTTAGATTTTCTATGTCTGGTTTTTACTTTGGCTGTGCACCGCCCTGAGTCCTATATTGGAGAAGGGCGGTATAGAAATTTAAATAAATGAAAATGAAAATGAAATGAAATATAAACATGTGAGGCAACTGTCAAGTATAGGATTCATTAAAGCTGTTCACTGCGATACTAATGAACAAATTGCTGATATCCTCACTAAGCCATTAGCAACCAAACAACATATATATTTGACTTCCAAACTTAATGTACATATATAATCTTAATAACCCATCATTAGTTAGGTATTTTAGAGGGGGATTTGTTACAGTTGAAAATACCTAACCTGCTATCTGTAAATATATGTGCTTGTGTATATGTCATTGTGTGATGTCATTGTGTCTCTTACCATTGGTTACTACTTACCATTAGCCCCGCCTCTCCTGTATATAAGCTTTCGCTCCTCTCAGATTGATAGCTGTCCAAATGTGTTCCTGAGAAAGAAGAGAAATAAACATTATTATTACAAGAAAGTCTACAGTCTCTTATATTGGGCCTAACCAGGATAACTAAACTAGCAACATAAACTGCTACTTCCAGCAATTTGCACTGAAGTTGAATTGGCTGAGGATGCTGGGAATTACAATTCAGGGACATCTGAAGGATTCTTGGTTCCTTCAGAAGCTCTTAAAATATCTGGAGTAGACAGCTACATTCACACAATCTGCTGTCTTGGTAGAAACCTATGAACTTTACTCAAGAAGAAATTCTGAGAATAAAGAAAAAATGACTCAAAATAATAAGTAAGGAACGGGAATCATCTTAAAGGTAACGAAAATGAACCATCTGAGGTTTAATTATCATGTCTTAGAAGGACTTGTAACTTTGTCAAATATCAAGAGAGCAACTTTTAGAATTAGGCATTGAGTCATTATTTGCTTCTGTGGTTTATGTTTGTGTATTTTATGTATGTGGTTTTTTGCGCCAATCCCACAGATGACATTCAGAAAGAAGTGTCTTATGTCTCTGTGTTTTCAAATATCTTTCAGAGGAATCATTGCCATACCTAGAAAAACCAGGAAGTAGTGCTCCCCGTCATGTTTTGCTAGATTCACCATACTTTTTGTGGCAATGGTGTTCACAATTTGGGTTATCCAGTTGTTTCTTTATCCAAATATTTAGATACACATTTTTATTCTTGTTTTAGTGTACCTGGAAATTGTTAGTATAAACTGTAATTTTGAAAGTCTATATTTTATAAAAGTTCAATTAAAGTTTCAGGGCCCCTAGTGCTTAGAGGGAACAATTTCCTTACAAGAAGATCAGAGACATTTGTTTAAATAAGCTGAGCTTCATCTATTTCCTTTCGGTTTTAGGGAATTACTTTTGTGGCATTCGATTTCCTAGTCAGACTTCCACATGATCAATATCACCATTCCCAAACATAATACTCATTGTCAGAGCTATGTGACAATGGCCTGTATTCCAGACTGCAGCCATTGCAGGAAAAGGCAAAGTTGACCTGCACTCCTTCCATCCAACCAATGAGGGAGCACAGAATTCAGTCATCTGCTAGTAACCTGCCACTCCTCACTGACCCTCCCCCTTGCATTGCTATTTTTGCTCATGAGAAAGAAAAAGCAGCCATTTTAGCTATGAAAAGACTCACAGCCAAGAAGATGGACAAAAGCAGAGGGCAGCTTTGCAATTGGAAGATGAAGATTACTTAAAATAATACGCCTGAGGGGCATAGGAGGCTAATGCCTCCTAAGGCAGCATTTAACATCCAGCTGCCTGCAATTACTGCAAGTTCAATTCTTACCAGGCTCAAGGTTGACTCAGCCTTCCATCCTTTCTAAGGTGGGTAAATTGAGGACCCAGTTTGTGGGGGCAATAAGCTGACTTTGTATAAAATATACAAAAGTATGAAGGCCATTGCTTAACGCATTGTAAGCCGCCCTGAGTCTCCGGAGAAGGGCGGCATATAAATTAAATTTAAAAAAAAAATCCCCACCAGTGGGAAAGGGATCCAATGTCCAGCCTCTTGAAACTGAAAACAGTTCAGTATGGGACTTTTGCACTATGAGTTTTTGGCAGCTGAGACACATTTTTTAAAAAATATCAAATAGGTCAACTTGGCTGCTCACTAGGAAATGTTAGCGTGAGAACCCAGAGGTTGTATTCCCACCAGGGCAGAGATTGGATTTGATAGTTATCACTTTCTTCTTTCTCTCTTTCCTGCAGCCAAAAAGCCTGTGGCAAATTATGGGCCTCCCACAAACATCTCTTTTAGAGTTGGGAGATATTCTGAGGAATGATAGTGCTCAGAGTAGAAATAGCCCTACAATAGTTGTACTGAGGCTGCAAAAGTCCAGATGATCACTAGAAGTGGAAAAAACTCTACATCTGGATGTTTTTCAGACCACATATGGTAGCCTTACATCACGGGAACAATGCCAAAGCCTCATATGGAAGTGTCTCATTTGTCCTTCTTGTGTCCACTGATCTACACACATACACCTCACTCCATCTTTTTGCCTAGTGGGACAAAAAGGATACATCAGTTCTGCTTGTCATCAACCATATGAGCTTGTATTGAAAGCTCATCATGCAAATTTTGTGTCTCAACACTGGTATAGCTGGGCCAATTTCCAGGGCCCTGCAGCTAAATGGCAAACATTTGAGGCAACATGCATAGGCCAAATGTAAACCTGGGTTGGCATGGGCATATCAGACGTTGCCTTTCTCTTTCAAAAATACTTTACGGCAAGATTAAGCAAAATATGTATAATTATATTATTATGGTTCATTGGATAGTCAATTGTATGTTTAAATTGGACTTCGCATTTTCATCCACCTCCCAAGTCCTTCCCAAGGACTTGAGATAGGTAGGTGTTATTATTTGATGATGTTAAGAATATCATTGCAGGTAAAGTAAAACTGCCAAGTAAAACCATCTTTTGCAATTGACTGATGTTGATTTTCTCAATGCTGATGGTATTTAAATAGTGTTCCAGATGTTTTGGGATGACACTGAAGGGGCCTATCATATTGGTACTATCTTTGCTTTCTTTTGCCACAGTCTTTCTATTTCTATTTGCAAGTCTTTGTATTTTGTAATTTTTTCCAGTTCTTTCTCTTCTGTTCTGCTATCTCCGAATACAGCAATATCCACTATCCAGACTTTTCTGGCTTTCTTATCAACAATAGTTAAACTTGGGGTATTATGTGACAGGTGCTTGTCTGTTTGAATTCTAGACTCTTAGAACCACTTTAATTTCTTCATTCTCTAGTACTTTGTCTAGTTCTTGTTTACAAGCAAATGATATTTCTTGCAAATATCCCAATGCACCATTGTGGCTACTTATTCCCTGTACACAGTCTATGTCAGAGGTGTCAAACACAAGGCCTGTGGGCCAGATCCGGCCCATGGGGCCAGCCTGGAAATAGCAAAGGGCCAACCCACAGTGCCTCTGGCAGCCAAAATGGTGCTGGGACCCTCCCATGCCCCGTTCTGGCCAACAGAGTGCTGCAGGAGGCCATCCAGGCTGAAAATGGGGCTCCGGGGGGCCATGGGCCGGCAGTTGGGAGCCATGGAAGGCAAGGTTCCTCCTCCCCAGGCCCCCATCCATTCCCCCCCCCCCGACAGCCAGACAAACCTAGGCAAAAAGCCAGCCAGATGAGGGACTGGGAGGAGAGGGGCAAGGGGCAGATGATGAGCCAATGGTGGGATCAGCCGGTTCGCCAAACTGCATAAAAAGTTAGCTATCAGTTTGGGTGAACCGGCACGAACCAGCTGAATCCCACCATTGGCTTTCCCCTTTCAGAAATACTGGGATTATAACTCCCACCTCTACTTTGTGAAGAATGAAATTTGGTTATGTCCTAAAAACTATGACCATTTAGGAAATCTTGAGTTTGTGGTCTTAACCTATCTGGAGAAAATCTCATTGAGATAACTGGCGAACATATTCCATAACAGAGAGCCCCTTCAGCTACCTGGAAGAATTTTCCAGGTGATACCTAAGGTATCAGTATTTCTGCAAATCTCAGACACTGGAGTATTTTATGATTACTATAATATTTTTCTTACTAGCAATAAACATTAATCCTTTGGAACTAATGGAAAATGATAGAATAATCTCATGAATGTTGTTTCCTAGATATATTTGTGTTGATTAGGTGAGATGACGCATCTCCAATATATAGCTTGATATTAATATGGTTTTAGTATAATTAGAGTCCTAATAATATTACAGATGAGAAAACAATATTACAAGCATCCTGTGGAGAGGATAGTCTAATCAAATAGTACATGTTAATTAAATGATACATTATATAAATGAAGCCATAAAAGTCTTCTTGACTTTGCTTCACAAATATTTGTCAAACGCCTTCTAATAATAGCTAAACTGTTAGAAGGTACTTCATAGAGAAGGGTGATCCAAATGAGTAGTAAGGACTTGCAATCTAGATATTTCACAGAGAAAGGAATTGGGGCTGTCCATAGGAGGCTTAAAAAGTCAAATTTTCTTTCATTTATCAATTTAGCCAACATGTTCACATTTCTCTATGATTTCTCATCCAATTTCTAAGCAGTTATAACCTTATTCAGCCTTATTGAACCAATATTTATCAAACAGGTGCTATCTTTATTTAGAGCAGCGAAAGTGCCACAAAATAGCATTTAAACTTTTGACTTTCAAGAGCTCTTCAATAGGCAAACTGGTTAGAAAAAAAGGCAGAGCATTAAAAGAAAAGGGAAAGAGCCCTGTCCATATAAAATAACATTTTTGAAGAAATTGTGTCTGTTTTGACATTCAAATTGGGTCTTTCAGGTCTCCCAAAGATTGTTGGAACAATACTATGTCAAAAAAGGCATGTTTCTTGGTCACAATCAATGTCACTGTTTAATTGAAGAGACCTAGAATGCAAACTGCATAGGTTCTTACCTTGGAAGAAAACAAGAATAAACACTATCGTTTTAATATCAGGAAAGCCAAATCATAATATGGATGAACTCAGTGGTGGGATTCAAATAATTTAACAACCGGTTCTTCCAGTGACTGGCTGGGGGGGGGGGCATGGCTGGGGTATGTGTCATGTGACTGAATTTTAAAGAATTTTTTAAAAAATTTAAGAATTAGAGCTGCGGGGAGGCAAGGCGCACAGATCTCTGTCTCCCTCTAGAATTGGCCTTGGAAATGCCTGCCCTCTGCCTCTTCCTCCCCACCACAATCGGACCCTCTTTCTTCCAGCGCTCATGCAGAAAACCTGGGAGCTTAGTGGTAGCATGTTCCATGCTTTTCACTCCAAGCAGCCCAGACTGGAAAACGCATGGCTGGGGCAGAGCAGTCTTCCTTAAGAAGCCCACAGATGGCTTCTGGACAGTCGGCTTCAGCCAGAGCCGGGCTCCCCTCCCACCCTCCACCCTGCAGCGCCTACCAAGTGCAACCCGCAGGAGAAACAGCTGCCACACTCTACAGACACTGCCCGCTGCCACTGCCTCATTACCTACCCGCTGACCTAAATGCTGTTGCTGTTACCAGGGTCGAGTGGGGTGGAGTTGCATTGTGGCTCCGTGTTGTAATGGGCTTCAGGAGGAGGAGGGAACCCCATCTCCACCATTGTGAAGCGTGCTAAATTTCACTGTGCTGTGCAAGGCGCTGAGTGAGCAGTGGACAGGGAGCAGTGGGAGGCTGCTGGGTGAGGAGAGATCGGTGAAGGAAGGCTCACCAAGCAGGGAGCTGGGCCGTGTGGGAGGCTGCGGCAAGGGCAGGCAAGCGGGCTTGGCTGCAGGGGCCACGTTGTCAAGGCAAGCGGACAAGCCAGAGAGCAGCAGCAGCTATAGTGGTGGGATTATCCAGTTCTCCAAACTGCACAAAAAGTTAACCAGTTTGCCCAAACCAGTGCAAACCAGCTGAATCCCGCCTCTGGATGAACTTCACTAACTAGAGAATCATTGTAAGCTTAATTTTGACTATGTGAGCTTAAGATTTGATGAAACTCTCATCTGTTTAAAAAAATCAACTTCAAAGCACTCTTAGATTGTGGCTTGATATAGAAAAGGAGATCTCTTAAAAATAAAGAGGAAAAGAATATTCTATTTATACCCTGTTTTATTAAAACTGCACCTTTGTTTCTTAAGGAAAAAGATTTGAGTTATATGACTTCATAGAAACGGAAGCCCAAAGGATGATACATACTGTACATCACCCATAGAAATAGTTCATATATTATTTTCCGGTTTCAATGAAAAACTCTTAAGCAGTTTATAATAAACCACAATAAAATATAGTAATAACTTGCTAAAGTATTTAAAAAAATAAAAATCTATGTTTCCTTTACTGGACTTTTGCTGACAAAGAATTAATGCTGTTTGGATTTTGATTTTTAGTTAAGAGGTGAGCTACAGGGCAGAGTTTATATTATAGTTGAGAAGCTATTAAAATTGTTTTTACCTGCTGGGGTTAAAGGGAAAGATACTTCTACTTTTCCTTTCTTTTTTTTCTTTTACATTTTTATTTTTTGATATTTTTTGTAGTTTGCATTAGCTTTTATTCTCCATTTATAATTCTTCATAAAATTATTTAGAAAAAAATAAAATTCCATGATTGCATTTATGCATTATTATTTTCATTATTAGTATTTCTAAATTAGTTTCATCATAGGTTTCTAGGCATCTTATAGAATAACACAGATATAATCTGTGTCATATAATTTTAAATTTATTCAAATTATATGACAAGTATAATAATATATATTATCAACATACCGTAAATAATAATACTATCATAAAACCATAGCATACTATCAAGCAGCTACCTCTGTATTATATTGATCATTTTTGTAAACTATATTGCATTACAACATCCTCAATTAGTAGAAAATTTACAGTATCCAATCATTAGAGGTAGCTATCAGTACTTTGTCAGAATTAACAATGTATTAACTTAATAAGCACCCACTAACAGAAAAATGCTTGTGCAAGCCCATGTATTTTCAGCTGACACCTTATATGCTTAAAACCACAAATCCCAGCTCACCTCAATGGAAGAGAATTCCATATGGTAGAACAGCATCTTCTGCTCCGCTTCCAAGTAAGCTGTAGTAAGCTTTTGAATAGCAAGGAAGACATCCTCCAGACTATGCACTGAATGGATAAAGTCTTTTATAGAGAGCCAATTTCTCTCTATGAAAGAAGATAGCTGACAATCGGTTCAAATCTACCAAACGAACATCTCATTCATTTTGTTCAGGAGAATGCCTTATTTTCAAGTAATCTTCAATAATCTTGCTTCCGCTTTTGGTACAATACCAAACCAATGGACCAGAATTAAGAGGAGCTTTTGGTTGGACATTGAACACTTTTCTACAAACCTTTTTCTAAAGTTTACTAAAATGAACATTAGGAACAAAGTGGACTTCCAGTTGACATCACAGCGCTATCGGATGCGAAAAGTGGGGCTCCGTGAATTCGCACCGAATCCCTTCGTTGGAGGGCCCCATAAGGGGCTAAGGTCACCCTGTAGGTGCGACTTTAGAGTGGAGGTGAGCCCTGCAGGTTGTGGAGAATGGTGGCTCTCCTGCTTGATCCAGGCCTAATTCCCTCTCAGCTGACAACGAAGAGGAGTGGCAGCCATTATGGCTGCTGTGAAGTTGGGGCAGCTGAAAAAACAAAGACTGTGCTGGAGAAGTGTGTGAACAGTGACTGGAACTGGGTGAGGTGATTTTTTTTTTCTACTTGAAACCTACCCTAAAGAAAATAAACACTGGAAAAGGGACTCTTTGACGAGTTTGTTTAAGTGACAAACAATTACAGAGAGAAAAAGCATAGACCCGAAAGAAAAGGATATTAAGAAGACATTGCTAAATTTTTAATTTTTGGATTTTTAATTTTTATTGGCAATAAGACATTTTAAAATGCCGGAATTACTTGTCAGAATTTTGATTATTTGTTTAAATAAATAGAAATAGAACTTGTTAGAATCTATGCAATGTTGAAGTTAAGCTGAAGGTGCCATTTACTGGTAAATGGAATACATTACATCCTTACAACCTTGAGAAAAATACTGATAAGACAGAGGAGAAAGTGGAAATAACACCTGGAGGACTGCTGTGCTATCTATTGCTTTATACTTATTTATTCCACAACTACTAGAGCTCTAATGTTGAAAATACAGAAGGCATTTAAGTAAAGTGACTTTTAAAAATCAGGAATTTGATTGAATTTATAGCGGGGATTTAAGGAGACATTTGAAAATTTTCCTGGATTACCTAAAAAGAGCTAAATTGACTAATTGTGGTACATAAAGAACCATATTACTGTATTTCTGGAGGAGCAATACCAGGACTGAGTGAATGATTTCCCGATTTGACTTTTTGAGAGCAAAAATAATTGAGACGCTGGGACAGTGATAGAACATTGACAGATTACTGAGCGATATTTGGATTTATCAAAAAAGAAGGCAAGATGTTTCAGCAGGGGGAAATAAGTGGGTTGCAAAAAGAATTGGTGGCAATGTTTCAAAGCATTCAGGATACTTTGACAAGGAACCACAGGGAGATAATGGATTTAATGAATAACATAAATGGTAAGTTAGAAACTGCTCCACAAGGGATAATGAATAATGATCAAAACACAAGAAATAGGGGGAATATTAGTATGCATATTTTTATATAATATATTAGAAGTAGTAGCTAGATATAAAGATTAGAGGTTGAAAGATGGTGATATTATGTACATTCCAATGATACTGTTATTGTTATTAGAATGGGGGACTAAATTTGAACAATTAAATAATGAGGACTCATATCTGGAGTGTATGTGTTTTAACGTTTTAATGTTTTAATGTTTTAATGTCTCCTTTTAACTTTTGTATGGGATATTGTTGCATTGTTTTATTCTCTGTTGTAAGCCGCCCAGAGTCCCTTGGGAGTTGGGCGGCATAGAAATGTGACAAAATAAATAAATAAACAAATAAACAAATAAATAAATAAATACAAATATGTATAAGAATATTATTATTGTATAAGTATAATTTAAATAACAAATATTAATACTAACATTACTACTTGTATTCAAATGAGTGATACCCAGATGCCCCACTGTTCATGTATTGATATTGATGTATATTTAAAAAGGTTTTTTTAATTTAAAAAAAACATTAGGAACAAAGTAATAGACAAACAATCATGTTTCCCACAAAATTACTAGTGCCAAATTATTATTTTCGAATGTTTTAAATCCTAATTCAATCAAATCAAAACTGAATCAAGTTCAGTACCAGATTTCCAACAGTATTCAATGGATTAAGCTCCTGTTGATCAGAACCATCTCTACAATATGTGTTGCCTAAGAAAAAAAAGCACACCCTTGTGTATAAGGGGAAATTGTATGGTAGTGGGATTTTAGAATCATATTCTAAAGGTTTTCTCATTCAATTTTGGGTGTTATCAATCAGGGGTAACTAACTTAAATAGTGCAATCCTTGGTGAAGATTTTTGGATGGTAAAGGATATGATGGCGGTGATGGCCATGGTAATGACAATGACACAAAATACCAAAGACTATTACATGCAAGCTCAAATTGGTCCATCCATTCCAATCCACTGACTCATGATACAGATGCCCCAAAGCGATATATAATAAGCAGATGAGCGTTTTGATCTTAGCACTTACAACAACATGATTGATTTTAAGCCTTCCTTCCCGAAGAATGTTAGTATCATAAAACACCTCATAATCATGCTCAATAACATTTATTGCTAAAGCATCCATGGAAGCTGTTTCCAAAGTGCTGTTCTCTGGCATGTTGGAAATTGGATGGACCTCAAGCATAGAGTGCCATCTTGTGGCATTGTACAGCCACACAATACAAAGCATATGTTGATTGTTTCTGGAATAACCTCTCAGCAATTCTAGCCAAGCTGTGTTTTTATAAGAAAGAGTATGAACATGGTCTCAGTCATATTGGGAATTCCTGATCTGGGCAGGTAGATGTTTCCATCTGCGGTGGGAATACTGTAAAGTAGGAACATAATGACAACATCATGTATTAAAATTCTTGATCCAGATCATTTAACATTTTTAAAACCAACAAATTCTACTCATTCTATTAAGCTAAGCCAGGCATAAAGACATAATATACAATTTACAATTACCCAAACTGCTTTAAAACTTATGAATCTCAATCTAAAGAGTATCCTAAGAGTTACAATGTCTATAGGACAACTATCTGGTCCTCAGACCAGCTATATGTCAATATACTCTATCTATATAATTTATGGACTCATCTAATTCTGTTTAATGCTAAGGATTTTTTAAAATTAGGACTGCAATCCCCTTTATGTTAAATTTCCCAGTTATAAAAAGAAATCTCTTCAACTTTCTTATGAAGTGATCATATTGTTCCTTTTTATTTTTCCTTATGGGTATATTTTTGCATTATTTCAACCTGATGTTTTGGAAGATATATGGGGAACATAGTAGGACAAGTTGGAGAAGGTTCTTATTGGAGTATGCACTGAAAACATTTTATTTTACACCTCAAACTTTAGAGTTTAGCCAACAAGCAATGTTAGAATTGTTAAAATACAGAATTTCAATCTACTGTCAAGCATGGAGAAAAATATCCCTGTTGAACACAAGAAATAATCTGCATAAGTTTGTTAATCATAAAGACTGTTGGATGTACCCAAACTATTTTTTTTTTAATAAAAAGTTTTTATTTTCTGATCAAACGAGTATACAATATAAACATTCATTCAAACTATCATCAAGAAAAAGAAAAAAAATCAATCCTTGGTAAACTCAATCTTCAACCCCTCCTCACCACCCCCCACCCCCGACTTCCCAGAACAAAAACAGGGCATAGATTTCACCCAACATTCGCTAAAATAAACTAGCTAACTGCAAGATTTAATAACTCCCAAAACCCCTTAACTCCCCTTTTATAATTTCATCAACCTCCCTTTTTATAAACTCAAAATAGCGTATAATCCAGTAACTCTAAGAGTTTTAAAACCTTTAACAAATATTAAACATTCAAACCTTAAAAATTCTCTTAATATATCAGTAAAGTATTCAATTGATTTGCAAAAACATTTTCCCCCTCTTATTTTTCTCAAAGTTCAGATATTTTGAAATCTCATAACAGAAAATAAACCTTAGGTATTCACTAATTAACATTATTCCTCCCTCCAACTTTTAAAATTTTAAAAGATAATCATCAACATAATTAACCATTAATACATAAACTAAAAAACCAAAAAAGATTAATCTTACATTCAACCATTAATGCATCATATTTAAAAATCAATATTTAACTTTATACTTTTTCCCCCTCAGTAGTTATAACACCTAAAACATAATCATTTTTAACCATAAGTAGAACAACTGCAAAGCCAAAAGAAAAGGTTAATCTTCCATTCTTGCTTTCTTTTTATATTTTTTCCAGTCTTTCTGCATCCCTCCTACTTCTATTTTGAGGAGGTTTTTCATTTTAATTTGAGGTTGATGTAACTTCAAAGATTGTCCCCTTTTTGAGAAAATTTCCTCTGATTTAGAGCCCCCAAATCGCCTCTTCTTGCTTATATAAATCAGTTCATTCCTTCGCCTGTAGGACCAAAATTTGTCAAGAGTTTGTGAAAAAAAGTTCAGTTGTTTCTTTTCTATTAAATGTATAAATGCCACTGGCAAATCTCCTTCATCTTCTGAAACTTCGAAAGTCTGGTCATTTACTACTTTTTTCCAAACCAAGTCATAATTTTGAAAGATTCTATCAATTTTTCCAAAAAGAGCAGAGAATAAGCTCGAAAATTCTTGAGAAGATTCTTCCACCTTCTCTGCTGCAATCAGAATATCTCCTGAATTGTCATCATGCTCCGTACTTGTTTTTGTCTCCTCAGTCATTTCTGTTGTTATCCCTTTAAGAATTGCTATTTGATTACTTATAGCTGCAGTATGATTATTCATGGCTTCTTTTATAAATTCTGTAAATTCTGCATCAAAATCCTTATAACTCTGTAAATCAGACAACTGTTTCATTTCTGAGACCTCCAAATAGCTTCCAGCACTTTCAAGATCTCCTTTCTTAGAAGCCATTTTATTTTAAAAAGATTTTCTTTCTTCCCACAACCATAAAATCATAAAGTCAGAGCCATCCTTTTGAGCAGCTTTCAGCAATTTCTTTATAAATCACCAAACGAAATAATCTTTTCCCAAACAGCTCTTCAAAATCTATTCCAGCAACTTAAAGCCAGTCTCTGAGCACGAGTCTATTAGCAAAAACTTTTCTTTCTAACTTTCACTTTTAAAATCGCAACAAAGAAACGCCATCTTTACTTCCAGCTCGGAAAATCCAATTAGAAACATTGTATCCCCCGAGTTAAGTATTATACTTGCAAAAAGCTTGTCCTCCTGCTTCTGTTCCGCCTGCTTTTTTGAAATCATTTAATCTTCTGTTTGACAGCAGAAATTGGACGCAACGCCTAGCTCTGTAAAAAAAAAACAGAGTCCCCCCGGATCCGGAGCTTCAGTGGGCTGAACGGGGAGCTCTCGCCCTCCTAACCCCTGGAATTAATCCAGGGGTTTTCGGGGAGCTCTACCCTCACCCACCTGCTCTCCTCCCCTTCTTTTCCCGAAGGGGAGATTTTCAAGCCGTTTGACAGCTGATTAATGCTGTCAGAACGGCTCAACGGGATCGCGGGGGCGGCGGTCTAAAAAGACCGTCAATGGCGCTGCGGAGCCAACCCGGAAGTCGGATGTACCCATGTATCTCTTCAACTTTCTTATGAAGTGATCATATTGTTCCTTTTTATTTTTCCTTATGGGTATATTTTTGCATTATTTCAACCTGATGTTTTGGAAGATATATGGGGAACATAGTAGGACAAGTTGGAGAAGGTTCTTATTGGAGTATGCACTGAAAACATTTTATTTTACACCTCAAACTTTAGAGTTTAGCCAACAAGCAATGTTAGAATTGTTAAAATACAGAATTTCAATCTACTGTCAAGCATGGAGAAAAATATCCCTGTTGAACACAAGAAATAATCTGCATAAGTTTGTTAATCATAAAGACTGTTGGATGTACCCAAACTATTTTAAAGTGCCGTGCTATGAAACTAGAACTAAATAATAGCAAACTGTAAACCCTGTAATCTGAAGTCCTTCAGATAAGAAGTGAAAAAAAAATGTTCAAAGAATAGCTTTGAAATTCCACAGAAAGAATTTCAGGAACACCTTGGCAAGAGTTTTATTGGTTTATTAGTGCTTGAAATAACTAGGAGTAAAATCCAAATAAAAGCTTTATTTTTGTCTTCTCTTGTTTTTCAAAAATCCTACAGTTGAGGGTAGCGAACAAAATTTAGATGAAGCAAGGACTTTAATAAATGAAATCTTAAAAAGAGAAGGAGATATTTATTTCACAATCATGATAAAACTACAATATTGAGCAAGTCAGTTTCTTGAGAAAAATAGCTATCTCTGCAGCAATATTTAAAATTAACAAACTGAACTGAAAACTTCTGAATTCATAGTGATAAAAACTTAATTTTGAAAAATGGAGTTTCAATGTTTTCCATACCTTTATATCTGCATGAAAAAAATATAATTGGGAGACTTTCTGAAGGAAGACTAACAGTGAATATATTACCATGAAATGCAGACATTTATCAAATCATGAATTTTAATTATGTAATTAAATATTAAATCAAACTTTATATATATAAAAGTTTAAATAATATAAACAGGCAAAAATTGTTCGGCTGCTTGCTTCCCCCGATGCAAGGATAACTCAAACTCAGTTTTCCCTAATCTGTTGAAATTGTAATCCACTACATGAAAAATCAGGGTTTAGGAAGTAAAAAATACATACATACTATGCCTATTTGTTGATTCTGGCTGCTCAGCATAATCCTCTTTCTATTACTGGGTGAAGACTAAATAAGTATACCCACAGAGATTATTTTGCATGGATTATTGAAATTTTTCCATCAGCAAAGTTGTATTTTTGTAATTTTCAGGTATCCTAACTGGAGGATCTCCCAGAAATGATTATCTGTATTATCTGCTTATGTAACTTCTCTATTCCCAAAACGGGACCACCGTGGAATAAGCCTTGCTACAAAGCTCAAAGTCTACCGAGCAGTAGTGCTAACTACCCTGATATATGCCAGTGAGACTTGGACTGTATACAGGAGGCACGCTAGGCAATTGAACCACTTCCACACGACCTGCCTCTGTAGACTTCTGAGAATCCAGTGGCAGGACGAAGTGCCAGACACAGAAGTCCTCTCCGGAGCAGGCCTGGAGACATTCACACCCTGCTGATGAAAGCCCAGACATGCTGGGCAGGCCATGTTGCAAGGATGTCAGACCACTATATCCCTGAACAGCTCCTCTGTGGTGAGCTGTCTCAAGGAAAGTGATCGCATGGGGGATAAAGGAAGCGATACAAAGACTCGCTGAAAGCCTCTCTCAAGTCCCTGGATATCAAGACCATCTCCTGGGAAACTCTGGCACAAGATCGATCAACATGGCACACATAGATCCATTAAGGCTGCCAGACATCTGAGGACAGAACAACCATAGCACAAGAGAAGCGAGCACTCTGCAAAGCCAGAGCTGCAAATGCTGCAACAATGGGCCCACACACATCTGCCCGACATGTAGCAGAACATTCCGGGCCTGTATAGGTCTTACCAGCCACCTACAGACCAGGGGTGGGTTGTAAATTTTTTTACTACTGGTTCTGTGGGAGTGGCTTATTTTGTGGGCATGGCTTGTGGGGGGATAATGTGACAGTGGGCGTGGCCAACTTTTTTTTTTTTTTTTTACTTTTCAAGGCATTTTTTCTACAACCTTAAGAGGTTGCAGAAAAAAATGCTTTTAGAAGCTTCTGGCGATCAGGCAAGTCAGCTGGGATGGCCAGAGGCTTTTAAAGGCATTTTTTTTCCTACAACCTCTTTGACCGGTGGTTGTAGAAAAAAGGCTTTTAAAAGCCCCTGAGATCCCAGCTGAGCCGCGCGATCATCAGAGGCTTTTAAAAAAACTTTTAAAAGCAGTTTTTCAGCCTAAGAGGTTGTAGAAAAATGTTTTTAAAAGTAAAAAAAAAAAAGCCTCTGATGAGGTGGGCAGGGTAAGCGAGCGACGACCAGGCCGGAAACCGGTTCAGGGGCATAACCAGCCAATGTTATTACCGGTTCTCTGAACTACTAAAATTTTTTACTACCGGTTCTTGCGAACCGGGTTGAACCGGGAGCAACCCACCACTGCTGTGTTCACACTGTGGACAGCCCACAACCCATTAGATGTCAAGGTCCTATTCAAAAACAATGGACGAACATCATTCCCAAAATAAGGATATTACAAGCCACAAATTTCATTTATTTTAGAGCACTTTTAGATGCCTTTGGTTTTCAAAAACATTTTCTAAGTACTTGGCTACTTAAATAATGCCTTGCGAGAATATTTGCTGCCCTTCAGGAGCAAAGTAGTGCTTGTTGAATAGGCCTTCATAAAATCATGTGAGTCGTGGAGGAATCAGCATTTTCCCAAAAGAATCAGAAGAGGCTTGAAAAAAAACTTCAGAGAAGCTTTCAGAATGAGCTATTATTTGTTCTGAGCTGGCCATTGTAGCCAAAATCAACATTGATGATGGGCAGGCCCTGCCTTACTGGTTTGACTATAGCTTGTAAAAATTCAGATATGGTCATCAGATTTTTCAGTGATTCAGAAAGGGCCTGGTTTCTTTATCACTCAAAGTGCAGACTGGGGTGTGGTGGAAACATAACTGCTGAATCAAGGCACTAAATTGTATCAGCCATACAACTACAGAATAGTAGTTCTCCATTGCATGTGTAGCTCATGAAAAATTATGTCTTTTGATTAAGTGACTCACCTGGAAAAGGTGCTACCAGACTGCTCCGAGTTTTTAGAATAGTCCAGTGGTGGGTTCGTCCCGGTTCTGCCTGGTTCCGCCGAACCGGTAGCAGTGACAATATGATGTCACCGAACCGGTTCTGCCCCCCCGCCCCCCACGTTATTCTTACCTTTTATTTGGCCCCACCCCCAATCTATTGCTGCCTCCTGAGTCCCATCTGATGGCTAGAGGGAAAAAAACTCTTGCCGTGGGGCTTCAAAGGGCTGCCCTACAGCTGATCAGTGTTAAAAGAAAATAAATGAGTAGACCGGTGCCTGCAAAAATACATGAGTAGATCAGTGCCTACAAAAATAAATGGGTAGATCAGTACAGCTCTGCAAGCAGTTAAAAGCCTGGTAGACCAGTACCTCTGCTAAATCCTAAAGAATTGTCACATGACCATCAAGCCACGCCCACAAAATAAGCCACGCCCACAGAACCGGTAGTAAAAAATTTTAGAACCCACCCCTGGAATTGTCCCCTTGTAAATGTGGAGCTGATAGCCATACAGTAGCTAAGGTTCAGGAAAGAGCTAGGTACTGAGAAGTGATTACAGGGAGGAAACTAAAGGCATAGCAGAAGGGATGTTTAATCTTTCATTTACTTTAACTTTGCGACTTAACTTCTTCCCTTACTGGGTTTTACACTGCAAATTTTTGTGACTGTGTCTAGTACTCTAACTGGAAGAAGGCCACAGAATGAGAAGGTGAGTGACTGAAGAATTATACAACTTCCTTCTACTTGTTCCCTTTTGATGCCACTGTGCAGAAACTGATATAGCAGGCTATGCTTCAAAAAGACAAGGTAAGGCATTCTAGGTCTATTTTGGTTGTATGCTCACCTGCACATCAAAACTACCTCCTGGATATGGAATCAAGATCTGACTAACAATTGGCTGTAGAGCCCATAGCAAAGTTGAAATTCCCTACAACTCCTCCCTATTCAGGTTAAAAATTTTTTTTTAAAAAAAACCCCCTTTTGGAAAATCAAAATTCAGCTAGAAAAAGAGAACATAGAAGACATTAAGGCTAAGAAAAGGACCTAAGATAATAATTGCTCCTAAAATTCAGATTTAAAGCACTGATCTAGAAGAGTCAAGAGAAGCAAATAGAACATTTTTTTGCTGTAGTGACCGTGTCTCACAGGTCTAAATAAACATTTTAGCCAGGAATCTACTATTAGATCTTTGATTTCTTTAATGTGTGCACTGAGATCTACTTTATTTGTACTCTTTTTATAGAGGAGTTCAACAAACTAAGAAATTTTTCAGTATTATGTCTTTCCAGAATCTTATACTTTTCTGTGAAAGATCTTTTGAGGACACCATCTGTGAATTGAACAAGGGTTTTTTTTAGTCTTTTTTGCCACTGAGTATTTTGTATATAAGCATATAAAGTTAAAAGTTTTTTAGATCAGCCTTTCATTTTTTAAAAAATAGTTAATTTGGTCTATTCTTTATGAGACTGATCTTACTCCCAAAGGGGGGGGTGGGGTCTAATTTGCCCAGAAACAGGCAGCGGAATCCAGAGATTCAAATGATAAATCAGTGTTGTGCCAAGTGCCTTCCCTTTTATACCAGTGTTATGATCTCACACAAACATATGAAAGAAATAAAGCTTGCATTGCAGCAGAGCTATGTTGCTTTTGTTGTTTGGACAAAATTGCTGGCTGCTACTGATATCTCTAATCACATGCAGAGGTGAAATCCAGCAGGTTCTGACAGGTTCTGGAGAACCGGTAGCAGAAATATTGAGGTGTTTGGAGAACCAGTTGTGGAAATTTTGAGTAGTTCAGAGAATCGGCAAATACCACCTCTGGCTGGTCCCAGACTGGGATGGGAATGGAGATTTTGCAGTATCCTTCCCCTGCCATGCCCACCAAGCCATGCCCACCACGCCACACCACGCCCAAGCCACCCCATAGAACTGGTAGTAAAAAAATTTGGATTTCACCACTGGTCACATGTCTCCAAACTCTACAGCCATGTCAAGTAAACTGAATGTATTTCAGTTTTATCAGTTTGTGTTAACTGGCCAGTAAGATGAAATCAGCAGATGTATAACCAGAAGGTTTGGAGAGGTTTGAGACTCCAACCCTTTATTTGGATAAGAGCTGCTGCTATGACTTCAATAACATCCGAACAAATATTGGATTTTTCTGGAGCAACGAAAACATCAGAATAACTACTGCTAATAGACATTGGTTATGAATTCTTTTGATAGATTGGAGTCTTAGCTTTAAGTATCATGTACACTGAAGTCCAAAAAGAAAGAAGAAGGTAATATTCCAAGTCATTTTCCTCCTCCTGGGATGGGATAATATATGAATTTGAATTCAGAAGTACTTTTCTCTTTCTTCTTCTGTAATACAAAATATAAAGCCTACCTTTTCTGGAATGCATATTTAATGAAAAGCCAATCTACTGTTTTTCCACCCTATGTATATTTTTGTTAATAGCCATTTATAACCCACCCCAGAACAATTTAAATAATATAACATAAAGCAGGAATGTAAAACACATTGGATCCAAAGCCAAAAAGATGCTTTAGAGTAGATATATGCAGGCCTTTGACACTTCCTTAATACAAACTTGTATTTTCATGGAAATCTGCAACTACCCTGTCAGTTCAGGCAAAGATTTTTTTAAAGGGGTGGCAATTGGTGTGCTATATGAACCTCTAGCCATACAAAGCATCTTTCCACTGCATATTATTCCTGTTAATTTAAGTATTCCTAGTCATTTTGAAATTGCTAATAAATGATTAAAATAAATTAAGTTGAATGATGTTCTTTGCTTGTGGGCAATTTAGGGTTTATCCACAAGCTGTGGATACGAAACTTGTCAAAAATAAAACATTCCCCACCCACCAAATATACCCACATTTGCCAGCACTATGACATTACTACTAAAAAAAAAATCCTGTTTTTTAAAGTCAACATTCCCATTTCATGCAGATGCTGTAGGGCAGAAGTGATTGCAATTGACTTGCATATTTTCATGCTTATTAATGGAAGATTGTTCATTTTTTTCATCTACCAGTATCAAAATCTTTGTAATGTTTATTTATCTGCCTATCAAATGGAGGTATCCCTGCCTCCTGCAGGGATAAATGTTTACTCTAACAGTTTTATTTGCAGGATTTTTAAAATGTATAAATAACCTACTCTGGCCAGTGCCTCTTGCTCAAACCAGTGAAGTCACAGGCATTGCAATCCAAAATCCATCTGTGAGGGAAGGCTAATATTAGAGTTGACAGGTGTTCCCAATACCAACTATTTTATCATAGAAACTGTTTTCATCCTGGGCAGTGGGTTTACCTAACAAATCTGAGTTGTAAACATCCCAATGATCACTTGGTGGCAGTAACAAGATTCAGACCCTTGACTCTGCCCCTATTTAGTGGCCACCCTTGCTTTCCAGACCAGTTTTGTTAGCTTTAATGTATCAGGCATAGGTATACAACTTTTTCTCCAAAGTACAAGTAGTCCTCAGGTTATGATGGTAATAAGAACTGGAATTAGAGACTGCAATCCTGGCAGTTCCGGTTGCTGTTAAGTGAGGATTTTATGCAGGGATGGGTTCTAATTACCTTTACTACCGGTTTTCAACGGGAGCACATGTGCACTTCTTGCTTCGCTCGCGCACACTTCTGCACATGCGCAGATCGTACCTTATGACGTCCAGGTGGGTGGGCAGAGCCTCCCGCCGCTTTTACTACCGGTTCACAAAAACCGGACAGAACCGGGAGCAACCCACCACTGATCTTATGTGACTGTAACTTTCCAACAGGCAAAGTCAATTTGATCCCAGCCAGATACAATGAAATGGAGACAGAGATGTTAGTTACCAAGTGCTCAAATTGCAATCACAAGCATGCTGCAATGGCTGTATCTTCGAGGACCATTTTTAAGTATCACTTGTTCAGTAGTCACAATTTCGAACAGTTGCTGAACGAATAGTTGTTAACAAAGAATTACCTATAAATGCCAATTGGATTATAGCCACATATAAAAGGCAATATTCCCTCCAGTAAAGTCCAACAACTTCTACTGACTTTATGGACATGCCAATTTAGCTTTTCTAGTAATAAAAAATGTTTGCCACTGCTATTTTCCAGGATGATTCTAAAGCACCAAGTCTAATCTACATTTACTTTTCACATTTATATGGCCACCCATTTCACCAGAAGTGACATTAGACCATTAAGATTTCCAAATGGTCTCCTATCCATCTTCTGGGTGGACTCTGCTGAACATTTAAAGACTGCACCAAATGGGCTGGACAAACCTACTTTCCTCTTTCCTAATCCTGCCTCTTCATTCCATTTCAACTGATTAAAGAGACATTCCTGAGGATTACACTTCTGTACAAATATAAGCCACAAAAGTTTTTAAAACATTTTAAGTTTAGAAAAGCTTGTAGTTACAGGCTCTTTTATTTTTTTCCAAGATCCTGACCTTAGACAAGACAGGGCTTCTAGATCTGGACAAAACAAGAGGGCAGCAGAGAGAGGTTTCAAAATAAAAAGAAATCCTAACTATTTATTTCCATCCAGTTGTTGTTCAGATTTTGGCAGCCCAGATAAAGATGGTATAAAAATAAATAAATAAAATAACATGATTAGCAAATGAAAGCAGTCATTTGTATATGCTTAAGTAAATGAGGAGGGTGTCCCTTGGAGTCAGCTTTTGACACCTGGTGTCTGCTTGGATAAGTCCCTGCAGTTTTCTTGCCAGGGTTTTTCCCGAAGTACTTGCCATGCCTCTTTTCTAGGGCTGAGAATAACTGGCCTAAAGTCGCCCAGGTGGCTTTGGCACTAAGGCGGCACTAGAACTCCCGTCTCCCGGTTTCTAGCCCGGTGCCTTCATCGTTAGATCAACCTGATAAAAATTTAAATCCACATAGTACGAAGCCCGCTTTCCTAGTACAAGTGGGCAGAGGCAAGCATGACTTGACTTGGCTTGGCTTTGCGCTTCGAACTTCGAAAAACGAGAACGGAGAGAAGATCAAACTTTTCTCCCGGGACCTCGCCAGCTTTATCTTGTTACAATTCTCTTAAGATCTCTATATATTTCATGGTGGGCTTTGTAACGTTCACAGGTTAAATCCGACCGTAACGATAGTTCGGATAAATGTTAGCTTTCCCAGGCACCGCCCTCTTCGCCAGCGATCCGATCAGCCCCTGGAGCGCATGCAGATGTCAGTACTGCAACAGTAGCAGCGGAGGGGCCCGACGTAAGACTGCGGGTCCGAAGTCATTCCCCCAACAAACTAAAGGAATTTTGCCCTCACCCAACATGGCTGCCTATACACCGCTTGAACTTCTTCCCGCAAGACATCAAAATGGCCATCCCGCCCCGCTATGGATCAAGCGTGCCCACACTTGATATGGCGGATCTCGCTTCCTTTGGTAAATCGACCGGAACAGTAAAGAGAAGCTGGGCTTCTGATGGCTTTCCTGATCAATACTACAGAAATGGGCTTCTTTCCCGGGGGGCTCGGGATTTGTAGAACTTTACAGATCCCTTCATCATGGGACCACTAGATCCAAAACAATTATGGCAAACTAAGTCGACGGCTGCGGTCTGAAGTTTCGGTTCTTAACCGTATGGATGCCAACGGATGGAAGAAAAAGAAAAAAAACCTTCCTCCCTCCCACCGCTGACGGATGTGACGTTAACACAGGATGTGGCGCAGTGGAGGGACACGCAGAGCCAGGGGAGCGTTTAGCCGCGCGGCATGCCGGGAAGCGGCGAACTAAGTAGGCGGCGAGGGGAGGTGGGTCAGTCCAAGGCGTTTCCTGGGCTCAGGGGCGGGAGGGGGAAGTTCGAGATGGATTCACCTTAATGGCGGTTACCGCGGGAGGCCTCGAGTCACCCTCCCAGCCCCGTCTGGCCCGGCCATGCCCGGCCCAGCTGCCCCTGCAGGAGCCCAAAGGTAAGAAACGCGGCTGCTGCTGCCGTTGCTTAATGTGAGGCGCTCAGCCGGGACCCTTCGCCCTCGGCTGCCTGCTGTCTCCCATAGTCCGGAGCGTGGAAGGGAAGCCGCCGCCACCTGTACGCCAGCCTCCCTCTTCGCTCCGCCCCGCACCCTTCGGGTCTGAAAAGGGGAACGAGTGAGTCCGTCCCCACCCCCAGTTTCGGGTGGCGGAGTACGAACCAGCAGCCCCTCTCCTGCCTTGGCAGAAGGGGGAGCGTGTTGCTGCGAGCAACGTGCCTTTGGAAAAGTCCAAAGCGGGAAGGGAACCGGCGTTTCCTCTTCCTCTCAACGAATAGACGAGCGTATTTCCTCCCTTTATAAAGTTGGAAGAAAACAACCAGGGAAGGGATGATGGAAGGATGGGTCGTGTCGTCATGACGGTACGCTTCTTGGCCTGGTTTGGGCAGCCAGAGGTGTTGGGTTTCTTTTGGAGTTGTTCCCAAGCTTGTCCCTTGTCTTTGTTCTCCTAAGGCAGTAAAGTAGCTGGTGCATCGCTGGCCTGTAAGTACCGGGGTTTCTTCATCTCTTCTTCTCCCTCTCGGGCTGTTTTCATTCCTCCATAGGTGAAGACGGATCAAGCAGTGGTGGTTTTAATGCTAATTGGCGCTCTGCCATATTCGTGTTCTTTTTTTTTTTTATTGCGGGAGTGTGGCACAAATTAGGTTGCTTCCCACCTACCTACCTACCCACAGTGGGTTTTTTTTTTAACCCTTAGGATGAGCGTATTAGGGAATTCCAATTTATTATTATAAACAGCAGAGTCAAGATTCTCATCCTCATCATCCGAAAAGTGCCGAAAGATAACTGTTTATTTTGAAAGCAAAAAAAAAAAAAAAAAAAGTTAAAACAGCTGTTTAATGCCACAGCAACATTGTGGAAGTTGGCACTTATCGAGTCTTAGTTTTGTTGTTATATTAAAGGTTAAAAAGTAGGTTTCAATTAAAAATACTGAACTACTCCCCCTCCAATCTTTTGTTTCCTTGGAATTGATGACCCTAGCTTCAGACCTAGAGGTTCTCTTACTTCTCCCCTGTTCTAGCAGCATGCCAAGGAATAAGAAATGCACTAGATCAGGGGTGTCAAACTGGATTTCTTCGAGGGCTGGATCAGCTTTGTATTTCTCCGTGGGCCGGCTGGAGGGGTGGGGAGATGGGACCGGTGCCTCCTGCAGCACCCTGCCGGCCAAAACAGGGTGTTAGGGGGCTGAGCGTACCCCGTTTTGGCTGCCAGAGGCACCACAAGCCAGTCTTTTGCTATTTCCAAGTCAGCTCCGCAGGCCAGATTTAAGCATTTCTGGATCCGGCCCGCGGGCCTTGAGTTTGACACCCCTGCACTAGATACAAGAGATTTGGTTTCTCAAAGTACTCCTGTGGTATTTCTATTTTACTTCTTTGTGATATCAGAGGAGTGCCTCCTGCAACTGGAAGAAAGATGCGAAGTCAACTATCTCTATTCAAGAATGGACTTTTTCATTATAGAAGGAGAAAAAAGCTAACATTTGTGGGTTCTTTCCCAGTCACCAAATCTTTCTATGACTTTTTCACTGACTTTTTAAAAAACAAAATTTAATTCTTTATATTGGCCATATAACCCCTCCTTTTTAAAGCACATTTTCATATGAAGAAGGGTATGCCAAAATTCCCGAACTGCCATGTTGTAAACATTCATATATGACCTTACTTTAAGAGAGCCGGACTTCATGCTTTTTGTTTTGATGTTTCATGCACTTGTAAGCAAGAGAGAATGCAGCAACACAGGTAGTAATGGGGATGTTTTAAATGCCCATGTGTCATCAGTGCTGTGTGAGTTGCATTGGTTGCCACATGACTTCAAATGCTGATTGTCACTTATAAAGTCCTTCATGGAAGAGGACTTCATTATTTGAGAGACCACGTTTCTCCAGTGTTTTCTGCCCATCAGATAACATTGGGAAGAGTAGGGGTGCTCCAGTCCTTCAATCAGTCATCTAATGGGACTCTGGAAGCACACTTTCTCCCTTGTCATCTGGAACAGCATGCCCCCAGAGATTTGTATGGCTCTCACCGTACAGGGGTTATCTATGTCTTTGAAAATGGGATTTGCTCTCATTTGGGTTTAGGTTGTTGAGCCCAGGCTTGTTTTCTTTCATGTTACATTAAGTAATTTTGTCTAGATATGCATGTTCTTTTCTTTTTTGTCTTTTTTAATTATGTAAGCCACCTGGAATTATCTGGGAGTCAGGTGACCTCCAAATCAAATAAATAAATAAATAAATATAGTTGTAATAACAGTCCTGTGAGAAAAATTAAATTTTGGGTTGAATCACACTAATAACTAATACACCCACTGAAATGAATGGGTTATTCGTTAATGGGACTTAAATTTCATTGGGTCTGTTCTAAATATATCTAAGCTTAAATCTGTCCCTGTTAATCTACATTAAATATAATAAACACATCTTTGCTATAGAACCAGCTAAAGGTATGGTAAATAATTTCAGTTTGAGTTATAAAAAGTTCCAGGACAGATACATTGTATGAATGCTTCAGTGTTTAAGGCAAGGAAATTCAAAAATGTTTGTTATGACATTAAATACTGAGAGTTACATCTATTTGTGTGATTCTTCTCTAGATATCTTGGTTTTCGTGTTAACTGCCTACTACTTTTTATTGCTAATTATTACAGCTACTGACTCTGCCCAAACTTCAAAGGCATGTTTTTTAACTCACTTCAAGTAGGATTTTTTTCTTCCATCAATCGTGTAATTCTTGGGGACTGCCTGAACAAGTCCTTGCAGTTTTCTTGGCAAGGGTGTTCAGAAGTGGTTTGCCTTCTTTCTAGGCCTGGAAATGACTGGCCCAAGATCACCCAGCTGGCTTTGTCCCTAGGCAGGACAGAACACACAGATTCCTATTATCTAAGCATGATGCCTTAATCACTACACCAAATTGACTCTCAAAAGTAGGATATCTTTCTCTAGCTTGCTCTGTCTCAAAGTTCTTCATGAAATTTTGCCTCCAATATGCCATTTGGGAGCTTGATGCCCTAAAACAGAATAGTATTGGAGCGTTTCCTGTTTGTTCAAAACAGTGGAACAAGTCAAGGCATTGGGGGAAGACAGGGAAATACTGAATTGAGGAACCAGCACATCCATCCTCAAAGTACAGGTAGTCCTTGATTTAAGACCACAATTCATTATCCACAGTTAATACTACCCTAAATTGCTGACTAAGCTTTCAGTTCTGATATTGAATAGGTATTGAAATTGAATATTAATATGGATGAGAAAAGCCATCAGTTTTCAACCACTTGTTATATTATGAAATAGATATCTCTGGTTGTGCGTTTTTCTCTGATCTCAAGAAGTACGTGTGAATTGCTGCTATTTAGAAGGAAGACAAAAGAGTTAAATTAAGTAGTAGTTCAGTGTTGGTTGTACAATGCCATCTATTTTCATGTATTCATACATTCTCATGGAATATATGTGGTTAAAATTCAGTAGAACGTTACACTCTGAATAAAAACATTAATGCACTAAAGATGATAGCCACTAAAGATAGGGTATATCCTGAATTCCATTATAATGTTTCCATTATAATAAAATGAAATATATCAATCTTTATATGATTGCAACAATGTTTCTAAGAGCAACCTTAGCTGCAATCAAACAATATTGTAGATCTGGGTCCCCGGTCCCCAGCCTGGTATCGAGCCGTGACCTGTTTGGAACCAGGCGATGTGAGTGGCGGACGAGCACATAAACATGTGCAAAGCTCCCCTTGTGCAAGTGGTGGGTGCTCACACGTACCCGCCTACCACTCACAGGGAACTATCCCCTCTCCGCCCGCTGTGCCACCAAACCGAAAAGGTTGGGGACCGCTGTTGTAGATGATCTAAACTTAAATTGGCTAAGCTAACTACAGAAGGACTTGACTTAATTTTAGTATGAATTACCATTTAAGGGAGCATCATTTACCACCTCTAGCTAACTACCTCTCAAACTTTCATTCTTTTTCATTGCCAACAAGCGGCAACGAAATCTAAAGACAGAATACACTGTTTACCATCTACACTCAGGGACCAACCATCCAAATAGGATTCATACATTTTAAAATTACAAAGTGGCTTCCAATATTTTTCACAACAGATTGTATTTTAGTCTTTCTCTCTAAAGTTACATAATGATAGCAATAGCAGTAGCACTTAGACCTAAATACCTCTTCATAGTGCTTTACAGCACTTTCTGAGCGGTTTACAAATGTCAACATATTGCGCCCAACAATCTGGGTCCTCATTTTACTGACCTTCCAAGGTGGAAGACTGAATCAACCTTGAGCCAGTCAGGATCAAACTCCTGCTCCTGACAGTGCACAAAGTTCGCATGCAATACTGCATTCTAACCACTGCACCACCACAGCTCTTTCTCTTTTCTTTAATCTGTCCTGTTTAATCATCAAAGCTGTAAATCACAGCTCTTTTTTCATTTTATGCAAAAACTCCATAAGAGGCTTCCTGTCCGCAATAAATGTAGATAGTGTAGATAGTATTTTTTCTCTAATCAAAAAAGTATCTCAGCAAAATCTGTCAATTTTACTAATAATTCCTCCATAGTAAGTAGCTTGAATTGTTCCATCTCTGTGCATATGATAATCTCACCACAGAAATCATCCTCCATGGCTTTTTTCTGGCTGTTTATCCATTAGTCCTAAAAAGGAATTGTTCTGACTTCAAATGAATATTCATCTTTAAAATCCTCTGTGTATGCTTGTAATGCAATAAAATAATGGAATGGTAAGTCTAATCACAGAGAAGTTTGTGATTCTGCCAGTGGGTAAGCTGAGTTACCAGAAAGTGCCAAGTATAGAGCATTTTCTGATTGGCTGTGATAAGAAATATTTTATTTGGTGAACTTTTAAGTTTTTATTTGTATTATGTATTATAAAATATAAGGAATTGTTTCAAATATAGTGATGTAAATGGTTAGTATTCAACACCTAGTCTGTTTCAATGAATTTCTATCTTCTTACAGGTGCAAATTAATTTTTATAAAGAACTAAATAATGGAACCAGACATTGTTCGAATGTATTCTTCGTCCCCTCCCCCATTAGATAATGCACCAGATGAAGAGGAGGAGGAAGAGGAGGAGGAAGAAGAGGAGGAGTTTGGTGATTTTGGTGGCTTTTCTGATGTTGGAAATACTAGTGTAAGCTTTGATTTTGCATCAGAGTATTCCAGTTCAAAAGAAGAACATAAGTCTTCATTCAACTCCGATTACTCAGGAAGGGTAGATAGTGTTATAACTTTTACCACAATAAGATATAGTAACAATAAGGACAGCATTGCAGAACTTCCTACGTCTATAAAAGAACTTCCTGATAGTACTAAAGAAAAATGTGAGTGTAGAAACTTGGGTACATCATTTGAAGATGTCATTCCAGTAGAAGTAAAAAGAGCTGGAAAACTGGAATCATATTCTGAAATTATTAGGACTGATCTAAACGTTCCAAATGATGATCAGCAAATAGACAGCTGTAATGGCGAGAGGCTACCGTGCCCAGAAGTTCTAACAAATGGATTTTCAGAACCAGATACAGCAAACTCTCAGGGAGTAGAGGATCTGGACAGTATCGATGACCCAAAGGGATTAAAAACAATTAGCACTCATAGTACTGAATTAAATTTGGATTCTATACCCAGCACACACGAGAATTTTGCCACTTTCTCGCATAAACAAGCAACCCAGGTAGAAGAAACAAAAAATAAAATATGCAAATATTTTAGTGAAAAAAAAGTATTAAACGCACAGGAAAATTATGTAAATAGAATTGAAGAGGCAGAATCTATGAAGGAAGCTATTTTGGATGAAAGCTGTGAATGTGAAGGGGAAACTTTAACTGAAGGTGAACACATCTGCATTTCAAAAACTAATTTAATAAATAATGTGAAGACTGAAAAAGACTGCACCGAATTGGAATCTAATGACACTGTCACTTCTGTACAAACAAATGTGAATTCAATAGGCACAATTGAAAATCCTGAAGAAAGGGGGGAGTATGGCACCGGAAACAACAAAGAACATGCTTTTTCTTCTATCAGTGATGCTGCAAAAACGGCAGACCTCAGCCTAACTAGGCTTGAAAGTCTTAGCAGTCTTCCTAGTGGCGAGAAGGTAAATGTTTCTGAAATAGTAAAAAGTGGTGAAAGTGACCCTGGACATGCA
This sequence comes from Arizona elegans, assembly GCA_022577455.1. NCBI lineage: Eukaryota > Metazoa > Chordata > Lepidosauria > Squamata > Colubridae > Arizona > Arizona elegans. The sequence continues at coordinate 177,029,666 of JAKOOJ010000001.1, forward strand.
TCATGTAATGATGTTAGTGAAGATGATTTTGGTGATTTTAGTATTGTCAGTAATGGATCTCTTGCTTTCGCGGATAGTGTTCAAATTTCTGCAAGCCAAGAACATTTTCAACCCCCTTTTGAAAACCTCAGTAATGAATGTAGTGAAGTCACAGCTAGTAGTCTTCATCAGCAATCAACAAAGATAGCTCCTGGTCAACCAAATGAAATTTCAAGTACTTCGTTGGAAGAACATCCTATGGTTGCTTCTGATTTTAGCAAGGAGATACAACCCTCCGTAGAATTGGAAAATGGGAAAGATAATGAGTTTGGAGATTTTGATTCGGGGTCAAAAAGATTTCCAGACTCTGATGAATTTTCAGACTTTAGTTCAGCTGGTTGTAACCAAGCTGCAGAATGGAATGCTTTTGAAACTGAACAAAAAGAAAGCTGCTTCTGGGCTACTTTTGAAGATGAACAAACAGTAGAATCTCATCCTAGAGAAGATGTGTGGCCATCCCATACAGTTGGCACAACTTATAGTGCTGAAGTTTCAGTTAATTCAGCTGACAGTGAGCAGTTGCAAGAATTACAAATTTCAGCTCAGGTAACTACCATATTTGATTTTTTTCCCCTTCTCTAATTGGTAGGAATGTGGGTTTTTTTCTACAATAGGAAAGCATATGTTGTTGGTTTGATCATCCTACACTAAGTATGTTTGGGACTAGATGCAAGATTGCCAGTTTTTCTTTGTGGACATGACACTGCAGGAAATGCCGTGTCACAGCCTTTGTGCTGTATTAAATGCTGTTAATCTAAATTCCACAAGTAGCTTTGCATTGGTGAAAGGGATATATGAAATACAACAGAAGAATAACTCTCCAAAAGCTATAGTGTATGCATAAAATAGGGACATGGTGGCTCAGTGGCTAAGATGCTGAGCTTGTTGATCGAAAGGTCGGCAGTTCAGTGGTTCGAATCCCTAGTGCCGCGTAATGGGGTGAGCTCACGTTACTTGTCCCAGCTTATGCCAACTTAGCAGTTCGAAAACACATAAAAAATGCAAGTATAAAAATAGGGACCACCTTTGGTGGGAAGGTAACAGCATTCCGTGCACCTTTGGTGTTTAGTCATGCCGGCCACATGACCATGGAGACGTCTTTGGACGGCACTGGCTCTTCGGCTTTGAAACGGAGATGAGCACCACCCCCTAAAGTCGGGAACGACTAGCACATATGTGCGAGGGGAACCTTTACCTTTACCATTTTATGCATAAAATGCATTTGTTTGGATCATTGTTTATATGTCAAACAAAAGGGCCTACTAACTGTATCTACAAAGCATGTTTGAAATAATATTTATTTAATGTATTTTGGAAAGCACATATTTCTTCTGTAACTGAGGTGATATAAATGAATTATTTTAGTACTGTCTGGTAGAATAGAATGTATATCTCTTGTTCTCCACTTATTAAATGGAAGAATGTTTCATTTAATTTTAATTCAAATTTTAATTAATGGAATTAATGTACATTTCTGATATTAGAGAACATATGTTTACTATTCCTTACCAAAAAAACAACAGTGGATTGTTATCAAGAAAGCAAAAGTAATGTTCTGTGAACTTTAAAATGCTACTTCATAATATATCTGGTATTTTGATAGAATAAATACACTGGTAGTTTAGACATGTGTTTCTTAAAGTGTGTTCCTAAAACATCTGGGAATTACCCAATGCTTTCTCAGGGTTCCATAAAATCAAAATTATTTGTCAACCTAAATTGAAAAATATATTAAAGTGCCATCAAACAAATTGTAAAAAATTGTAGCGGCAGCAAATGCATCACTTTTAATTTTTCATATAGAAATAGCCACAAATATAACCTGTATAAAACAAAAGTTCTTTTTGGGTCCTCCATGTATGTACTACTAAAACTCTCATGTTTGTCTATGTGTAACTTTTAACTGGGCAAAACAATTTTTGAACCAAGGTAGCTAACTTAGAGAGTGCATCAAATATCCAGAATCTCTCACTATCATGGAACTGAAGTTCAGCAAATTTTATAAAATATTTAATGACATAATTATTGTAAAACATGACATAATACAAAATGTCATAAAACATTTCCTGTGGTCAACTCCTGATGTTTGGCTGTGCTGTATAATTCAAAATGGGCTACTTTCAAAGCAGATACAATATTTCCCTGATTTTTTAAGAACTTTGCCATTGTTAAAAGCATTGAGGAATCTAATAAGGAAAGGTTTCTTAAATGATGACCTAACAAGTCATGAGTTGTCTAGTAATTTTTTAAAATAAGAAGTTGTCCTAAGAGAAAAAAACCTAAGAAACACTGGTTTAGATTATACAATTGGATCATTAAAAAATAAAAATTCAGCAGAGAACAGATAAAAACTTGGATACACTGAACAAGTCTTCATTTTTTAACTTTGTTTAATACACAGTGATCTTAAGGGAAATATAAACATTGTAAACATCTATATAATATTTCTGCCCAAAATGATGCTAATGCAGGCAAAAAGTATTCTGTTAGGAGAAATATGGTTTAATACAATTAATGGTTGATCAGATTTGTGGAAAACTGTGTTTTGTAGTTGTTTCATTTTTTTTGCTAGAGAAGTTTTCCACATATTAAAGATTATTGAGCAAATATTTTAATTTTCTGCTCTTTTGTGATAAAAAGCTTAGCAGCTAATGAAAGGAATGGAATTAAGTTCTTATGTTGGCATGATGTACATATGCTAGAGGAAATACAGAACCTAAGCCAACTGAAGGATTCATTACAAAAGTGGCATGAGTGATTTTCTTACGTTCTTCAAAAGCTTTCATCCAAAAGTTGAAAAAAATCAACATTGTGATCTAACATAGGTTATGCATGGCAAAAGACTTTCAACAAAATCTATTACAATTACCATAATGTAAGAATTTATTGGTGGGATTTCCTTGTTTTTAAATAAAAATGTTTTATTTTTTTCAAGTATTTGTTGAATTAGTTGAGTTGTATATGAATATTAATTCAACAATATAGTGTTGAATTAATGAGATCCTAGATACTTTATTGATGAATAATTATACTTGACTCGTCTGAAATCAAGTTAGTACTTGTGAAATTCCTTTTAAAAAGCTTACATTTGAAAGAAGGCAGTGGCACAGATCATAGTGTAATCAAAGAAACTGCATGGCTTTATTTTATTTACTTAATAACATTTACATGGCCATTCAACTCACTCACAGTGACTACAAGCGGCTTACAAAGCTAAAACCTCCTCCCACAGGGAAGCATTAATCACAGTCAGAATCTACCTGCATGTCACCTCCCCAGAAGCTTTCACAAGCCAGGTAGGGCATGCGCTAATATTCCCTGTCCACTTCCTCAGGAGCAATGGGGTCAGACCTTTCCCAGATAACTGGACAAGAACTGCCTCAGGTGCCTCCACCAGATCAGCAACCATGCTGGCATTTTACTGGGAACAAATCTGAGCAATTTTGTCTTCCAGAAAATCAGCAAATTCCTCAGAGTGTCTCTTCAGGTGAATCTCTGTATCCTCCTTCCTTAGGAGGAAGTTATTCACCTTGAGGGTCACTGGCCAATTATCTGCGGACTCGATTAGTGCAGAAAAATATTTATGGTTTACCCCCAAATCATCATGAGGTACGCTTTAATAGCAGCTCTTACACATGTTCAATTGAGTTTGTCTCTTGTCTTCTTCCAGGAGCACTCTGGACGTCTCTTTATCCATTTCATCCCTCTCAATTCCTCCATATATCGTGGGAGACAAAGAGGTTTATGAGTTAGGAGAGGTTGCATGAGTGCAATTCTATCCAGAGCCTCAAGTCATCTTCCTATTCCAAGTGGTGACTAAGACTTTGGCAGGACTATGCAGCACATCTGCAGTTATAACCCAGGTTTCTTCTGAAACACATCTAGGTCAATTAGTCACTAGGGGCGGACTAACCTAATAGATCCTGTCTCCCTGCAGGGGGTGTACATTTCTAGAGAAACTGATCACCACCAGACTGATCTGACCATGACAGGGGGACCACAGATAGATTCACTAATTCCAGGTCACATAGGCACTGCTCCATCAAGAATATCAAACCAGCTATGATTTATCCATGTAAGCGCTAAGAATTTGTCTATTTTTATTTAATAGTTCATCTTTTCACATTAAAAATGATAATTCTGTGACAGTTTTGAGAAGCTCTAAGGACCATGCCCAGGAAGCTTTTAACAGGAATACAGCAGTCCATACTTTTAATGTAAAAATTACGATCATTTTAATTTTAAATGATCATAATTAAATATAGTCTACTTTTCAAGCCATGATGAAAGAGTAGATTGACATGAATATAATTATTAATCAAAATAATGTGGGCAAAATAATGGCCTTGCTTTGAGGTCAAGGGCCCTGAAACCCTTGGAAGCAGTCATCTAGGTTCTTTCAAAATTGTTACCAAGTTGTAATTTTCAAATAGGAAGAATAGGAAAATTATTAATTACTTGGCAAATAATCATATTAGCTACATGTTAAATTAAAATATCACATTCTAACAATTTTCTTTTTGTTGAACATGCCTGTTCTGGATTACATAGCCTCTGCTTTGACACTTTGTTGCTTCCATTTCAAGCTGTGCACCTCAGCCATGTAGCATTGTTGCATTATTACATTATTCCACAGATTTTACTCAGAAAGCGAGTATGGCCCAGAAATAGTTGGCAGAGCAGAAGAGGAAGGTGGATAAGAATTAATGTTGATTCAAACATACGTTTTAAAGAAATCTGCCTCCAGCACTGACCAGCCAAATGCTTTTAAAATGTTTAAAAGCCTCTAAAAGCCTAAGCAGGCAGTACAGAATAGCACAGCAGGTATAATTTTACCATCATTGCCCCAATTTTTCATAAAATGGAATATAATATTCAGGTCTTGGCTATGTGTTGCATACTTAAAATACATGCTGCCCTGATTTATTTTTATTTTTAATTAGTCATAACCTTTTCAGAAAATTATCCTGAATATTGCACTGTTTCTAAGAGGTAACTGAAATTCATTTTTGCTGGAGATTTTTAGCAGTGACTGTAGAAGGCACTTTGAGGTCTCTTCCTGAATCACAGGGAAGTAATACATATGATCCCAAGATACTTGTCATCCCTTTAAGATAGGTCAGGTCATGAAATAAACTCAACAAAGACTATTGAAGCGGTATTATATAAATGCATTGTATAACAACAAAAGCTTAAAAGACTTGCAGAGATCTCCCCTCCCTCCCCCCCGTACCAAATAGAATCAAGGCAGAGCAATTTTTATTATTTTTCCCTTATTCAGATTTTTTTTTATTTGATTTATATGCCGCCCTTCTCTGGAGACTCAGGGCGGCTTACAATGCGTTAAGCAATAGCCTTCATACTTTTGTATATTTTATACAAAGTCAGCTTATTGCCCCCACATTCTGGGTCCTCATTTTACCTACCTTAGAAAGGATGGAAGGCTGAGTCAACCTTGAGCCTGGTGAGATTTGAACTTGCAGTGATTGCAGGCAGCTAATAACAGTTATTAAGTAAATCCCATGTAGTTGCAGTGTCCCACAGTCACATGATCATCATTTGTGATGACCTATCAACTGCTTCACTTATTTTACTTTCAAAAGCTAGTTAAGTACACAAATGGTGATCACATGGCCAGTAGATGCTGTGGCCAATCTAATTGTGACTTGGTAACAAGGGACGCTGTGACAACCACAGTTGTAAGGAACAGCCATAAGTACCCTCATTCAGCACAGTTGTAACTTCAAAGAGTCACTAAATGAGGACTACCTTTACAATCAAATACGGTGTGTTTGTGAATAACACAAAACTAGATAAATTCCTGTTCACATTGCTTATAAGAAGTGTTTCTGCTTGATGTTCTACTGCCTTCTCAGAGAATCCTAGGAACTATATATAGACAGTTATATCTGAAAGTTAACACATTATTTTTCCCCGTAATTAAAAAAGATACTTGCACGGTTTTCAGAATCAGTTTGGTTTTCTTTGTCCTAATACAGGTTGTGCTTCTAAATCGTCTTGAACGAATATTCAAGGCCTGTTTTCCTCCTGTACTTGTTTCTGAAATGAGAGAGGAAATTCCTCCTTTAAATCTCATGTTAGAAGTGGGCAGAAAACCAGAGAGAACAGTGGAGAACTTCTCAGAAAGGTATGGAATATTTAGTGGCATCAAAACATGGAGAAGAAGAATATTTGGGAATATTTTCTGAGACAAACTGTCCTGTTGGGCAGAAATAGATAATTTGGATGTGGGGTATTGCTTATACTTACAAAAAAGTATTTATTATATCTAGTGTCTTCTAAGTAGACACCAGTCTATTTGCTGTGAACCTCATTTTTTCATTGTATGGTAAAAGAATAATTGTTCTGTAAATATCAGTATTATTTCCCTAGAGGTTAAGTGCTTGGGTGGGATTTTAATCAGTACTTTTTTTTAATATGCCAGTCATTTAAAAATGCAGGAGAAAGCAATTAAATCTGCTGAGTGCCAGTGTTTTTCTTTTTTGCTGTTTCTCTTGACTTATAACATGCTCTGTAGGGAACTACTTGATGTGTGGGCAGAACTTCAGGATATCCATGATGCTTATGGACTGAGATACCAGTGGGGTGGCTCCCATAGCAACAAAAAGCTTCTCTGCTCTTTGGGAATCGACACAAGAAACATTGTGAGTTTTCAGTTAAGGTAGAAATTCTTCCATTCTTCTGGAATGCAGAATAGTATATAGTTTTAACTCTTGAGAGTAATTTTACATGATATTGTATATTTTATAAGTAAACCTACAAAACTGCTGATCTTGTTTGAAAAATGGTTCTTGAGACTAATTGAATAAGTTTGCAAATAACTTGGACTAATTAGATGGAAATGTCTTTTGTTTTAGCTCTTCACAGGTAATAAGAAGCAGCCTGTCATAGTTCCCATGTATGCAGCAGGGTTGGTAAGTTCCAACAGCTCAATGTGGTTGCATTTGCATAATAGTAAAATCTAATGCCCTTTCAGATCAAATGCAGCGTAGCCTCCAAGTCATGTATCGGTTATTAAAATTTTAGGTAAACTAGAGTAGCATTTAATTTAATTTATTAGCACACTTTATAATATCGTTTCTTGTGTTATTATTGTATTGAAGGGAATGTATCATTTACTGCAGTGGTTCTCAACCTTCCTAATGCCGCGACCCTTTAATACAGTTCCTCATGTTGTGGTGACCCCCAACCAAGGGTGGGTTCTAAATTTTTTTACTACCGGTTCTGTGGGCGTGGCTTATTTTGTGGGTGTGGCTTGGAGGTCATGTGACTGGGTGGGCGTGGCTAGCTGGTCATGTGACCGGGTGGCCATGGCTATATATATAGGGACTACTCAGAGGGCTGAAAAAAGTCATTTCTGACAGGTCCTCGCACTTTTGACTGGTCCTCACACTTATGACCATCCTCACATTTATGCCCGTGCAGCATTCTTAACAACCATGTCACTCATTTCACAACTGTTTCTCTTCAACATGGTATAAGATAGGGCAAAAAACGTAAAATGTGAGGACAGTCGTAAATTCGAGGACTGGTCAAAAATAATTTTTTCAGCCCTCTGAGTAGTCCCTGTGCACAAAAGGACTACCCAGAGGGCTGAAAAATGTGATTTCTGACAGGTCCTCGCACTTTTGACCGGTCTTTGCAGTTATGACTGGTCATCATTTATGCCCATTGTACCATTCTTAATAACCGTGTCACTCATTTCACAACTGCTTCTCTTCACCATGGTGACAAGATAGCGCAAAAACGTAAATTGTGAGGACAGTCGTAAGTTCGAGGACTGGTCAAAAGTGCGAGGACCAGTCAAAAATAACTTTTTCAGCCCTCTGAGTCGTCCATATGCATAAAAGGATACAGTAATAGAGAGGGATGAAGGAAGGGAAGGGAAATTAGAGTAGGAGTGACGGTTAAGAGAGGGAGGAAGAGAGGAGGAGAAGGAGAAAGGAAGAGGAAGTAGGGAGGAGAAGAAGAGGGGGGGGAAGAGAAAGTAAGAAGGAAAGAAAAGAGAGGTGGTAGGTTTGAGGAGAAAGATTGCTGTACAATAAAAAAGATGAAAGGGAAGAAAGCCAACCCCAAACAAATATAAAGATATTAAGATAAAGAATGAATTGTTAAACTTTAAAGAATAAAAGAGAACAAATAGCAATAAATAGCAATAATTAGAAACACGCATACAAACATACAACGTATTTTCTTTGAACAGAGTATTTGGCCGGTTCACAAAAACAGTTGTAGGAGGTTAGCACCCACCCCTTTCCTAGAAGAATGAAATATTTTGGGAAATATTAAAAAGGCAGAATATTATATTTCCCTACCTGGATGAGAAATGGAGAAGCATATTTTACAGAGAAAGCAGCTCCCACCTTCCTGCCCCCCACCCTTTGTTAATGGGCCAGAGGCAGAAAGTCAATCCTTTGTCAAAGGACATTTGCAACACAATAGCAACAGAAACCAACACAATGGGCCCCATCAAGCTATGTGATCCTGTCCACCATTAAACCATCTTTCCAAGCAGTCTCCATGTTTCCAGTGTCTTTTTCCCCACTTGGAGCAGAACCCAGAAGGATATTTCTTCCAACACAGTATTTAGTCATTTCAATTAAATTTACAATTTCTATTTCAATTTCTTTTTACCATATTTATTCCTCATCTATTTTTTTAAAAAAACAATATTACCCTTCATCCTCATCTCTAATCTTAATCAAATTCAATTTTTCCCTTCTATTCTATATTATACCTTCGCATTGTCATCTATTTTTATATCCATCCTCACATTGGTTAATTATGTAATACAGTTATTTAATACAAATTCAACATTTTAATATAAATCAATTAGTTATATAACTATCTTTTTTGTATATTAATCAATATGAACATGAATATTCCAATTATTTCCATGCAATCCAATTTCTTACAAATCAATTAATTATATTTACTACTAATAATAAACCAAATAATTTCCCCCATATATTCCTCCAAACCACAACTTAACCAATTAATAGTATCTCAATTATTACAATTCCCTAGTTAAATAGAGCTTTTTTTCTTTTGTGTTTTAAAATCTTGAACTCTCCTCTTTTGCCCTAAATTTCCCATGTTTGCACCTACCTTTTTTGGTGAGGAAAAAGAAAAAGAAATCTCTCTGCCTCATTTTGTCAGGTTGCAGCCTGCTTACTTTCAATTTCACTTCTTCAGCATAGCTAGAGGGGAAAAAATCTGCTCCAGGAATTTACCTCTTTGCAGCTAGCTCTTTGAAGCCCCGCAGCAAGAATTTAAAGTTTTTTTTCCCTCTAGCCATCAGCTGGGACTCTGGAGGCAGCAATAGATTGGGAGTGGGCGGGGTAAGTGAACGGCGACCAGGCAATCCAACAGAGGCAGAGGGTGAGGGTGAGTGAAGGCGTGTGGGGGGGCGAGAGAGGGCTTTGGCGACCCCTGTGAAATGGCCGTTCAACCCCCAAAGGGGTCGCGACCCCCAGGTTGAGAACAGCTGATTTAATGTAAGATTCTTCCACTTCCCTACACATTTTCTCATGTGCTGTGGGGCAGTTCTGATATTGGGGAATTGTTAGGAGCTCTATTCTGTGATGACTTAGTTCATAATAAAGCTTTTTGGTGCATCGGGTTTAGACAACAAATTCTGTTGCACTTTTGGATCAGTTACTTTGTGCGTAAGGTATGGACTAATGTTCTTGAATTCCATTTTCTTTGGGACAAGAGCTTTGTTCCACTTTGTAGGACATTTGGTTCCGAACATCTGATAGTTAATTGCAGAAAATATCATACCTATCATTAGGTAGGTCTTTCCTTAGATTTTTCCATGATTCTTAGATACTTAAAGAAAAATAGAAGCCATAAACAAGCCATTTTGATTGCTTAGGCCCATGATGGCGAACCTATGGCACTCATACCGGAGATGGCATGCAGAGCCCTTTCTGTGGGCATGGGCACCATCGCCAGCACCTCTTCTGGTTTCCAGCATGCGCATGTGCACCAGGTAGTCTTCAGGTTTCCGGTGCTCTGGTGCGCACGAAGAGTATCTGGCCAGCGTGCGTATACGCACCGGCCAGTTGGTCTTCAGGTTTCTAGTGCTCTGGTGCACGCATGTGCACAGGCATTCCGGTTTGGGCATTCGGTGCTGAAAAGGTTCGCCATCACTGGCTTAGGCTCATTTAGCTGCTGTCATCCTTTGCATATTCCAAATCCTTTTCCCAAGTTCAAGAAAAGAATGCTTGAATTAAACAAATTCTGAATGCTACAAATTATATTTTGCCTCCAGATCAAAATGGGAATCTCAGTCTGAATTGATATTCACTTATGTTTTGGGAATTGATTACAAATCATTGCATAACTTGCCTGATTCATATTTGATGAAAAACTATTTAGTAATAACCAGGAAATGATAGAGCTAATCTCAAAGCTGTAAAGATATGACAAATCATTCTCTTTTGTAAGCTAAAACTTCTATTCCATCTTTAGGCAAATCATTTTAAACAGGAGCACTAGTACTTCTAACGATACTGATTATAGATACTGATAAGAGTTGTAGAGCAGCTATATCACATGCTACAAACAGTCCAGTTTTTGGGTTGAGAGATGAGCACTGCAAGAGTTTAGGGATGAACCATTTAGCTATTGTGCACTTCTCCAAGAACAACAATGGTTTAAATTAACACATGAATAAGGTGGTATGGACTGGACTAGAGGATAGATGCTGTTTCTGCACTAATTGGTCATCTGGGAAAATAATCTGAGGTCCCTTTCATGTTGAGGGCAAATGTGGGTGAGCCACAAATGGCTGTGTGTGTCCAGAGTAAAAATGGTGGGGATGTGAAAATGCCCACCCTCCATCATTCAGCAGCACCCATAAATTACAATGTTATACTGTAATGTAAATATTATTTTTCAACACGCTAATTGAATAAATTTATGCAATGGGGTGCAATGAGTTCTTTGGGAAGTAGGATTAAACAAAAAAACTCTTTATTTTTATTACTAAGCAATCATATTTTAAAAAGTAAAAATGTTTCTATGATTTTGAATGCAACAATAAAAATAAATATAACAATGCTAGTCTTTTTTTTCTTTTCAACCAGAAGTAAAGGTTTCTTTATGCTCAATAGTAGATACACTACACAGACATAATTGTTTTAAAAATATGCTTGGCGTTTCTTTATTCAGTGTTACTAAAACGGTATGTTTTGTGTTCATAACAAAACACAATAAGAGTGTTTTTTATTGTGATAGATTTAATTGGCCATATGTTGATTTTGTTTCATTTTATTTATAGGTTTTTTATTTTTTCTGTTTGTGTGTGCATATGCTTTTTAAAATCTGTTTTAACTTATTTATATTTTTTACCTTTTAAAATTACTAATTGTATCCTATCCTCCTTATTTTTGCCTGTGACCATAATAAAGTTTTGATTGATTGAGTGATTGATTGATTGATTGTTTTCATTTCTAGGGTATGTTAGAGCCTACGAAGGAACCCATGAAACCAATTTCTGCTGCAGAGAAAATAGCTTCAATAGGACAGACTTCTGCTGTATCACCAGAAATTAATATATGTACACCTGATCAGTTGCAGGTAAAAAAAAAAAGGAAGAATAAGACTGGTTATTGTTCAATCAATATATTCTTAATGACAATATCCAAAATTCTGTCAATCTGCCTGGGAAATATAAATCTTCATATGCTCAAAGAAAGCTGCTGAATTTGTCAGAGCTAGGTTCATTAGCACTCATCTGCTGATGGAACAGCTTAACATCTGTGAGTGGGAATGAATTATTTCTTGATTGTCCCTCCCGTTGAATATCTATCAATCTATTACTAAAACTTGGGAAACTCTTCAGTTTGGATGGATGCAAAGGACTAATGGTGAGATAAAAGGACAGGCCCATTGGTCAAACATAATTTGGGTGTTGCATATTCCATAATTTTAGTTTCTAATGTTATCTAAGATCATGTGTCACCTTTCCAGCTCATCCTTACATGGATTTTGTCCCCTTGTGAGTGAGTGAAGCCTATTTCCAAAGTCTTGCTTCATCAGAGAATGGCTATTTTTGCTTAACTTTAAAATAGCATTTTGATAAAGATTGTATTTATTATATATGATTACAATTAGGCCTCGACTTATATCCATAGTTGGCACTGGAATTTTGGTCATCAAGCATTGTGGTGGTTAAGCAAGTCATCATGTGATTAGACCTGATTTTACAACCATTTTTACTGTGGTCATTAAGTGGATCATGTGGTTGTTAACCAAATCTGACTTTGCACATTGATTTTGCTTGTTAAGAATGTTGCAAATTGTGATCATGTGACTGCAGGACACCCTAACCATCATGAATGTGAGCAGGCTGCCAAGCACTCAGATCACAATTATGTGACTGCAGAGCGGGTGTGATCGTCATACTTTCAAGGGTGGATCATAAGTCACTTTTTTCAGTGCTGTCATAATTTTAAGCCTTCGTTAAATAAATGGTTGAAGACTACTTATATTTGGTGTAATTCAGGGAAAATGTTCAACTAATATTGAAATCTTTTGAGAATATGAACAAAATGTAATGTAGAAGTAGTATTTATTTTGTATCTAAACAAAACAAAAATTTAAAACAATATATATATTCAAATAGAAATATATTTCAAATAATAAAGTAATTAGATGAGTTTCTTTGTAAAGTCCATGGAAGTTTTGAATCACACAGATCATGCTTGGCCAGAAGATAGCTTAATGAGGTACTGCTATCTTATATTTCCTTTCAATTGAAAATTATGGTAATAATTGAAAAAGCACTTTTTGGCATTTCTGACATTTCACTTTAGGTAAAATCAACAATATCTTGAGCTATTTGATTCAAACCCTGCTGTAAATAAAGTTTTTGTGCTAGATGATGGTAATTCTGTGCCAGTGCTGGACATCCTCGAATATGGGGATTGTAATAATAATAATAATAATAATAATAATAATAATAATAATAATAATAATAATATAATTTTATTTCTATACCGCCCTTCTCCCGAAGGACTCAGGGCGGTGTACAGCCTATTTAAAAACACAAGATAAAACATCGATTAAAAATTTAAAATAATTAAATAAATTTGGCTCAATTTAAAACCCCACAAATTTAAAATACCCCAATTTAAAATTATTATGTTGATAGCCCAGCCTGGCGGAACAACAGGGTCTTCAGTGCACAGCGAAACATCACCAGTTCTTAGAAATATGTAAATACTATGTTTCCCCAAAAATAAGACCCTGTCTTATATTTTTTTTGAACCCTGAAATAAGCGCTTGGCCTTATTGCCATACGTTTAAAAGCCCAATTGGGCTTATTATCAGGGGATGTCTTATTTTGGGGAAAACAAGGTATACCCAAAGCAGGGCTATTACATTGTGCTCTTCTCCACTGAGTAGGTTAGAAATGTTGCAGTATCATGTTAGGACATATCCACAGAGTTAAGGAATTGAGCATTTAGCATCTGCAATTTTTGCAGGCCATTGACTGCAATTCAACCAACATAATTGGTTGATTCTATTAGGCAATTTTAATAAATTAAAATTAAGCATTCTGTCATAATTTAAGTTATATGAAATATTAAGTAAAATCCTAAATTGCTTTCTTATACTTTCTTATACACTATACATTCCATACTTACATTGTACAGTTTTGCAAGCTTTAATTTTAATTAAAGAAGATTTCGTGAAATTGTTGACACATTATGCTCTTGCTTTGCATTTATGCCTTTCTGCAAAAAAGAGAAAGTTCAGAATGAATATGCTAAACAGAAGTATCAGATGGGTAAGGCAACACAGAAATAAAATATACAATAGTAATAAAGAATAAAGGGGTTTGCATTTGCTTATTTCCATTTAAGCATCATGAAGCTCTAAAGCAGGGGTCTGCAAACTTGGCAACATTAAGGCTTGTGGCTGGCTGAGGAATTCTGGGAATTGAAGTCCACAAGTCTTAAAAATTGCCAAGTTTGGCGACCTCTGCCCTAAAGGACAGGGTAAACTTAGAATCTAGAAATTCTTTGTGACATTTAGTTTAGGGTTAGTGTTAGGTCAGGATTTCTTTTCAGAAGACTTGTGTTTATTTTAGAAAATGTTAATTTTTGTTAACTCGCCTTTTTTCAGCATTGTCCTGTAAAAGTTGCTATGGTTTTGCAGAATTTTTTGGAATAGCATGGCACTCTGGAATACAAAGGAAAGATGTAACCAGAAAACGTCCTTTCCTTTAGTAGGAAGTTACTGCTGGATCCTTGATTCTGTTACAAATGAAAAATAGTCCTTTTGTTCTTTGAATAATAACATCTGGAACTTTTTTAAAATGCAATATGCATTACTAGTTATTGGTGTGCAATTTGTTCCTTTGTCTTATGCTTCAATATTAGAAATTTAGGTAGTAATAGTTTTCATATTTTTTGTTGTTTTCTTCTAATTTATTGTCATACTTAATATCCTAGTTAAGTGTATTAACCATTTTGAAACATAAGCCTGCTGATTGTAAGATTTTGCTTTTTAGTGCAATTCAGTATTTTTTAAATTATTAAATAATTATGACTTTACTATAATTATTTAAGAGAGTTGTAGTGATCCATTTTTGCCCATTTATTAAATATACTTCATTAAATACATTGTGATTGTCCCTTTGTATTTTCAAAACTGAAGAATTAGAAAATTGTATTTTGCTGTTACTGTTCTGCTTCTCTTGTATTAATCATTTATACCTTTTTTTCTGCCTGTTATGGCAGAGCAATATCCCTGTCTGGAGTAGTATCATATTGTAATTGTAATTCATATGTCCATCAGACATATCTAGACCCCCCAGTACTAGGAAATAATTAAACCTTTTCATGGGTTACATGCATTTTAAGGATTTCATTTTGAACATTGAGCATTTGTGCCTTGAGTCTGTCTTTTGTCTTTTCAATGGTAGCCTTTTTGCTTTGCATGCTCAAGAGCACATAAGATGTTTTATTATACTATGACCTAACTATAAAATCTGATTTCTGACTTTTCAACTCTAGGAATCTCTACCACCTGTCCAGTTTGACTGGAGTAGCAGTGGCCTTACTAACCCTTTAGATGGTACGTCTCTCCGTAGAGCCTCTAGCACCAGAGCTAGAGTTAAGAAAGCTACAAAGTTCAGACAAACATCTCTCTGCTGATAGCTTACATATATATATTCTTAGCTTTGGAAATTCAGGCTTTCTTTCTGTTTAACTATGCTCAATTTAAATTAGTCTGTAGTGTTTTAAGAGCAAGGTAAGACATATTTTTGCTCAATTTGTGTTACATACACATCACTGTGTAATATTGTATTAATAGAACATAAGTTTGAAGTAATTAGATTATTTATACTTAGTTTATAGCTTTCATCTCAACAGACTGTTGCCTATTTAGGCTTCTTTAGAGTTCTAAAGCAAAATCACATGTGTAGTAATTGCTTCCAAGGGTTTTTTTTAATCAAAATCTGTTTGTAAAACATTCATTTTTTAAAAGCTACTTTTCAACCATGTACAAATATTGTATATGATAAAATGCTAGGCCACTTTAAGTTTTGTTCATTGTGAAATTATACTAGAGTAAATCTTTTTGTTAATGGCTGCAAACTTGTATTGTCATGATTTTCTCTAGTTAAGTGCCAAAAATAAGAACAAAGCTTCAAAATGTAAAAATATGTACATTAAATACATCTGATAAATTAAATAAGATTTAGTAAACATGGCATCTATTCTGTTACAGTTCAGTCATACATCATAATTACCAGCCATGTCGGTGAACTGAAAACATTGCTAAACAGTGTTTGAGGATGTTACGGTTTTGTGATTCATATGAAGGTGCTGAAGGAAAGCCTGGATGGACTCTCTTGCTGTTGTCTGGTGTCTTATTTCTTCAGTCAATTCATTATGCTTTCCTTTAAAAATTTCTTTAAAATGTATTTCTGATTTTTCTGTTTCAGTATTAAAGGGGAACAATGTAACGTAACACTAAGGAGTTGGTTGTAATGAGAACTACTACTACCAATATTCCTATATATTGCTTTGCTATATTATTTATTAAATTGATAAATCATTCTATGCCTGCTAAGCACCTGGGGCTTATAATGAGTTATTATCATAGGGAAGAAAGTAACAATGCACAATAAAATTTCAAAACAATAAATGAGAACATACAGTCCTTACTGTATTTTTATGGACAACGCATTATTCATTCATCATGCACAGTTCAATTTAAAATGGTAAAGTTATGCACATTTACTACAACTTGTACTATTTTTGTACAGCAGTATCTTTTTTCATGTAAAACAATAGCTTTGAATTTGCAAAATTGTTTCCCTTTAATTGGACATACCCTTCTGATTCTCTCTGGTTCTGTCCATTGTTCTGAAAATGTGGGCTAGCTTCTAAGTTACTAGTATTGGAATCCCTGCTGCATTTGTACATGACAGTGTACATTGATTTGTTAACAGCTATAGAAACTGCAAACTAATCTTGTAAGCACTATTATATTTTTTTATAAAATGATGTAATAATTACTAATTATAACTGGCATGTTCAAGTGTGTGTCTTACCCCCTTTTTACACATAAATCCCTCCCTTGGCTTACCTTCTATATGGCTGCCTACCAACATGGTCACTGAATTTCAAGCTAGTGGAGGTTCCACTCTTCTGAACCTTGATTTCTTTGGGCCCGTGGATGACAGTAGCTCTAGCACCACCACCACCATCCCAGGTCAGCCAAAACACTAAACACTGCAAATTTAATCTCTTAACTTTTGTACTAAAAGCATGAGCTGCATTGTGTGATTTTCCTACAGACAAGAATATATGAGTTTTAATTTATAGCTTCTTCCTCCATAAGCTGTTCCAATCAGTAGTTAAGTCTTCTTTTTTTTTTTCTATTGAACCGTAAGTTTGATAATTAGTTTGGTTAATATATCTCAAATGTGTAGTTTTAATTGATGTGCTTCAGCCAAAGAGATCCAACTTTAAAAAGTGTTTGGAACAAAATACAAGTATCACTAAGAATATTTTCAGTTTGTGATCTTTCTGCTTGAAATTATGCTCGTTGATCTCAGTATCAAACTCTAGAATGTAGCAATAGGCAGCTGCAACTAGTGAAGTTGCATAAACAAGAGCTGGCACCTTGTTGCTTGTAGAAAAACCGAAAAGTTGATATTAGGCAAAAGCTTGTGTTGTAATTCTGAACAGCAGTTTAATACTTCTGAAATATTTCAAGGCTGAATATGGAAATATTCTGCCATCTTAGAATGAAATATGAGAAGACAGGACATATTAACAGTACATTTTGCTTCTGTTTAGTTCTCTTGATAGGTAAAGGTTTCAGTTTACTTGAAAGATTAATCTGTAGCAAAATTAATTTTTAAAAAGAAACGGTCATTCGTCAAGCTTGTTCTGTTAAATGTTGCCGATACAGCCTTGCTCTAAAGACTCTTCTTCTCTTTGAATTGTCTGTATGGATCTTAAACAGTTCACTGCTTGAGGCAAGATTCTCCTCTCTGGATGTAGCAGTCATTTTAAGATGTAGCAGAGCCCTCGCTTACCTAGTATTGTTCCTTAATGAAAGTCCAAGCTATGATGAGACCGAAAGATCTGTATATAGTGTGTCTCATATCCCTTTCTAATACTTTGCTGGGAGTTCAGATGTCTTTCCGTGGCACAGCATGCCTCTGTGTACACATGAGACGGGTAGAGGAGTACAAGTCTCTGTTAAGCTTTGGTGATCAAATATCTAGGAAGAGCATCCCTTATCTTTGTAACTATAGAAGCTTTTGGTAGTACATTGTGCATTTTTAACTCTTTAATATCAGAATTGATAAATCATCTTTGTTAGAAGTTAGTCATTTAATTTTGCATGAGGCATACATATTATTTGATACGTTAATTTTTATCTATCAATTTTAATTTTCATAATATTGCTCAGCAGTGCACCGTTATTGGCTTCTTGTAAAATCAAATTTGATTTCTGACTAATTTAAAATAATTATTGTGAAAATACCTACTCTTGAATTTTCATTAAAATTTTATCCTCAAATTAATAGAAAACATATAGGAAGTAGTGACATCTATCTTGTTTCTTGGAAAGTCATTTGCTTCTAGCCTGCAATTCTGAGTGTTGAAAGTGGATGTAACAGTGTATGTCTGTTCCTAAGCTTAAAGCTCGGTCTTAATTTAGACCCTGAATTCCCTCAATCTCATTAAGGTTTTTCAATATGACCATTTTTATATTAAAATGGTATGGATATTTCCAGGCATCACAGATTAGTTGTACTTATACAGTCATATTTCATATTCATTTTATTTTAAAGGCCTTGGTTTAAAAGTAGTGAAATCAAATTTAGAACTTTAGCAGTTATTTCTTAATCATATGTGAAGATAAGCAGTTTTAGCTACTGAATGTTGTTGCATATGGCTTGAAAATGTTAATTGTAACAATATGTTAAATGATTTCATTGTGATTTTTAAATTTTGAAATACTGGCAGGTTTATATGCTGCCATACCTTAATGGGATTTCTGAAAATCCATTAACTATTTTTACAACTGTATGTTTCTGTTTATTTAAGAATTCTGTAAACATCTGAAAACTCTATACCCTGAATTTAAATTTCATATGTTACCTCCATATTTTCAGTTGAGTAATAAGTCTGCAGTGGATATAGGGTGACAAGGGCCTTATCATTGGTTTAACTAAAAGGTTTTTTTATGGTTATAGGAAATGACAAATTGTGTGCACTTTAATCTTCTCAAACCTAGTTTCTGAAAACAATTGAGCTTTTTCCTCAGAGCCCTCATTATGCTACCAGTATATTTTCCTCTTTTTGAGTTGTCAGTTTCTACTCCTAGATATGGCAGTTTAAAAAAATACTGAATTTGGAGTTTTCCAAAAACCACTACTTCCAAAAACTGGTTTATTTTAATTATTTTATGGCTCCTATTGGTTTTCAATATCCATGCCTTTCTTAATTGCATTCTCATAAAAGAGGAGAAACCAAAATATTTTTTAAAAAAATATTTAAACTTTTTTTTTCATTACATTGAGGGAAAAAATGGCATGAGAACTCTAAATATTACTTGTGTAGTGATAATGGAATGAAAATGGATGTTATACGGTAATGTAGAATTTAAACCATTCTGTTTCCTGATTTCATTGGAAAAATATTTAATTTAGGATAAACTTCTGTCTGACTTTTATGTCATTTTATCTGCTGCTCTTGACTCTCACTTAATAGAATGTGATGGAAATTAACAAAATGTCTATGATTTGCTTATTAGGAATGTTGATAGTTCAGATGTTTACAGACAATAGAAATAAAAATTCCTTAACTGAGATTATATGCAAACAGTTTCTGCTATCTGCTACTAATTATAATTTTATGCTATAAGGTGTCGATCCAGAGTTGTATGAGTTGACAACTTCCAAGCTAGAAACTTCCAAAACCACCAGTAAAGTGACTGATGCATTTGCAAAGTTAATGTCTACGGTAGAGAAAGCAAGTACATCGGCAAGGTAAATTGCATTGACATTTAATGATTCTTGAATACTGAGTACTGATATATTTTGTAAATTCGATGGGTTGCCCGTCTCACAACTGGGTGATGAACAAACACTAAAGAGATAGCTACCACCAATAACCTATGATGTCTAAAGTAAAAACAATACATCCCAATCATTGAAAAGCCACATCAGATGTAATTATATTCTGAGAATCCAGGAAAAAGGAGAAATTCTGACCAAATTTCAACAAACCAAATCGACCAACATAGCCTCAGAGTTGTTAATTTTCTTTTGAAGTCTTAAAATAGCACAAAGGAGTGCACAGGGTGCAGTAAACACTGAAAGTTCAGCAGTCCAGGCCAAGCAAATCAGCAGAATGTACAGTAACACTATCAGATTCGAGGTGCAAAAAATCTATATGTTCTGAGTCTCTACTGATTTATTTTTGCCAACTAGTAATTGGATGTTTGTAGTTTTTGATTCAGTGTGCTTGACAATCAACAGGATGCTAATGCATATATTTTAACACTCTAAAATACTCAACATTCAATCAACTATCCAGAGCAACATGGAAAACTTTCTGAAACAATGTTATGTTGTCAGATTGATAGGCTTGGGGAAGGGGGTTGCAAGAAAAAATATGTGAACCCCTTGGGATTACGTGGAGTTTTGCATGAATTGGTCATAAAATGTGCTCTGAACTTCATCTAAGTCACAACAATAGAAAAACATAGTCTGCTTAAAATAATACTACACAAACATTAGATGTGGCCGTGGTTTAATTGAACATAACACGTAAACATTCACAGTGCAGGGAGGAAAAAGTATGTGAACCTTTGGATTTAATAACTGGTTGACCCTCCTTTGGCAGCAATAACCTCAACCAAACGTTTCCTGTAGTTGCAGATAAAACCTGCACAACTATCTGGAGTAATTTTGGACCACTCCTCTTAACAAAACTGTTTCAGTGTAGCAATATTATTGGGATGTCTGGTGTGAATTGCTCTCTTAAGGTCATGCCACAGCATTTCAATCGGGTTGAGGTCAGGACTCTGACTGGGCCACTCCAGAAGGCATAATCTGTGCTGTTGAAGCCATTTTTTTGTTGAATTACTTGTATGCTTTGGATCATTGTCCTGTTGCATCACCCATCTTCTGCGGAGCTTCAGTTGCGGACAGATGGTCGTACATTTTCCTGCAAAATGTCTTGATAAACTCTGGAATTCATTTTCCCATCAATGACAACAATCCGTCCAGGCCCTGAGGCAGCAAAGCAGCCCCAAACCATGATGCTCCCTCTGCCATATTTTACAGTGGGGATGAGGTTTTGATGTTGGTGTGCTCTGTCTTTTTTTCTCCACACATAGTGTTGTGTGTTCTTCCCAAACAACTCAATTTTGGTTTCATCTGTCCACAGTATATTTTGCCAGTAGTGCTGTGGAACATCCAGGTGCTCTTTTGCAAACTTCAAACGTGCTGCAATATTTTTTTTGGACAGCAATGGCTTCCTCCGTGGTGTCCTCCCATGTACTTCATTCTTGTTTAATGTTTTCCTTATTGTAGATGTGTCAACAAAAATATTAGCATGTGCCAGAGATTTCTGTAGGTCTTTAGCTGACACTCTAGGATTCTTCTTTACCTCATGAAGCATTCTGCGCTGTGCTCTTGCAGTCATTTTTACAGGACGACCAAGCCTAGGGAGAGTAGCAACAGTGCTAAACTTTCTCCATTTGTAGACAGTCTGTCTTACCGTGGACACATGAACATCAAGGCTTTTGGAGATACTTTTGTAACCCTTTCCAGCTTCATGCAAGTCAACAATTCTTGATCGTAGGTCTTCTGAGAGCTCTTTTCTGTGAGGCATGGTTCACATCAGACAGTGCTTCTTGAAACCAGTAAACCCAAAACAGGTGTATGTTTTTAAAGGGCAGGACAGCTGTCAGCAACACATCCAATATCATCACACTGATTGGAGTCAAGGTTGGCTCACTCCTGGCTCCAATTAGCTCTTGGAGAAGTCATCAGGCTAGGGGCTCACATACTTTTTCCTCCCTGCACTGTGAATGTTTACATGTTATGTTCAATTAAACCATGGCAACATTTAATGTTTGTGTAGTATTATTTTAATCAGACTGTGTTTTTCTATTGTTATGACTTAGATGAAGTTCAGAGCACATTTTATGACCAATTCATGCAAAACTCCACGTAATCCCAAGGGGTTCACATACTTTTTCTTGCAAATGTATATCCTATCGATTGTGGAGCTTTCATTTTGCCTTTGAAGATAGAGTCTCACCTCATTTCTAAAGATAATCTAAATTTGAATATCATTTATGCACACAAATATGTTCACACTCAATAAGACAACTAAACCAAACAGTAACAATACTCTTTAAAGCACTGATCCCCACTATTTGCGGCTTGGTGGCCCTGCTGGAGAGCTGGGAACTGGACCGCGTGAGCAATAGGCAGGCAGGCATGTGCATGCAGCCCTTGTGCAAATGGTAGGCTGGTGCACATGAGTACAGCTCGTCTTGCGTGAGCAGTGAGCTGGTGCGCATGCATGCAAGTGGCTGCCAGCCCGCCATTCGCGCAGATTGAGTTGCGTGTGCATGCCTTCTGGCCAGCCATTCACACAGCCCAATTCCAAACAGGCCACAGCCAGTAGTGGGCCACAGCCTAGGGGTTACAGACCCCTGCTTTAAAGTATGTCCAACACTTACATTGAATTAGAACACAATAGTGCATGGGCATATATTTAGTTTTTCATTTGCCTTCCACCTTCCTATAAACCTGCTACATCAACTATAACAGTTAATTCTTTTTACTGAAAAAAGAACAGTAGTTTATGTTCCAGAAAAGTAGACAATGACTTTATAATAAGAGCCTTGATAGTACAGTGGTTTGGTGCACCCTGTCATTAACACAGCTGCCTGCAATTTCTGCTGGTTCAAATCTCTCCAAGGCTCAAGGTTGACTCAGCCTTCCATCCTTTCTAAGGTAGGTGAAATGAGGACCCAGTTTGTGGGGGCAATAAGCTGACTTTGTATAAAATATACAAAAGAATGAAGGCTATTGCTTAACGCATTGTAAGCCGCCCTGAGTCTCCGGAGAAGGGCAGCATATAAATCAAATTAAAATAATAATAATAATAATAATAATAATAATAATAATAATAATAATAATAATAATAAATAAATAATAATAATAATAATACTGGAAGTAGAATACACCTCCATTTCTGCCTAGGTTATGATTTGGGAGTCAGAGTAACACTTAATGCACTGTGTATACAGTGTGGAGTGAGGCCTCACAGCTAGTGTACTGCAGTTGTTAGATCTGGGTCAGTAAATAGGACCCAGCAACCTCATCAATAACTATATAAATAAGTCATGGGAGTGGAGCTGAAGGTAGGGAGGGAGACTATTAAAATATTGCCTTTGGGGAGATGGGCAGCATATGCATTTGATAAATAAAAGATATAATTATAGTGATAATACTATTTGGGGTATCCAGCTAATACGAATATCACTGATGTGCTGTTGTTTTTACGAGGCAGTCCAGATAAGAAGTGCCACCAGGAACATTCATTCTATCTTTAGTGTATGGTTATATTAATAGAATCTTGCAAGTCTGAAAGTCCTCCTCCTATCCCTCACTTTTACTCTCCTGAAATTAGGGAAGGTTCCTTCTGGGATACTTTTGCCAACCTCCCTCCCTCTTTCAGATTCTAATTTATCAGACAGGCTGAGGTTCCTCCTCCTGTCTCCCAAGGTAATTTCCAGTTACCATTACAGCTGTTCAGGAACTGTAAAAGATGCTAGGCTGAAAAAATGTGGAGTTGGGGGCCCCTTGTTTATTATTAAATCTATCTCCTGTCTTTCTGAATATTCCATTCAGGGCATTTAAAACTATAAATCATAAGGCAGCAGGAGTGACTCACAAGCTAATGTAATTGCTAGTCCTTTGCAAGTCCTTTCCTGGTCCATTCTGTCCCTCCTGATGACTTTCAAATCCAAAATGACTCTCTGGGCCATGTGCTGGTTAAAGGTCTGCTGCTTCCTTCTACTATTTCACAACTGCCTCTTGGAAGTTGGTTGGGCTGAGAGAGAAGGACTAGTCCAAAGTTACCCAATGATCTTGGTGCTCAATGAGGAATTAAATCTGGATTTTTCTAATCTAAGCCTAAACTTATAATTGCTGGTCCTTGACACTGATTTGTCCTGGTTGGTGTATTGAGCCAAGCAGAACTCAGTTGTTGGATGGGAAAGGCTAGACAGCACTCCATTTACATTGCCCAGAACAGCAGTGAAAACTAGAAGCAGCTCAGGTTGAACTGGGACGGTTGTGTTCTTCTTATGAAATGCTTGAAACAGCCATTTGAAGCTCAACACATGAGCTTCATGCGCAGAGACTGTTTTTCACACCCCTATTAGCACTCCACATCGCTTTGTACAATTGATTTTCTCATATCTCTATTTATAGAGTGTGTGTGTGTGTGTGTGTGTGTGGCATTATAGTGTATAAAGTGTCCTGGGAGTGCCTGATCACGCTTCTAGTATGTCAGTTTTCTGGTATGCTGCAAAGATTTCCATTTGAATTTTGTATAAAACTTAAGTATTTGGTTTTTAAGAGCAGAATATAAATCATAACAATATGACTAGTGCTGCTATGCAAAATAAAAGTAGAAAATGACCAAAAGAAGAGGGCTGCAACTGGTTTTTTCTTGTTAATTGCTGGAATTCTTGCATTTAATTGCAAGATTAAATTCTGTCCACAATTACTGCATGTAAAATGAGGATATGTTCATCCCAGAAGTATAACATTCATTCCTCACAAGAAATGTATTCTGAATTTCAGAAACTGTTTCCTTAGCAACTGAAGCATTCTAAATTGCTACTATATAAAATAGCCCTTTCTCATCTCCAACACATCTGGATGATTTGGGCTGTTAGTATCTAGCCAGCGTGAAATCTAACCTGACTATAGAGAGCACCAAGTGGAAGCTGGGCTAACCTAAAGTACTTATGTTACTTTAATATTGTGCCACTAGGGGGAGTGCTAAGCCTCAATGATTTTAGGTTATTTTAAACTTTGTTCTTTATAAATACAGGAAAGTTTCCCTTCTGACACACAGTTCAGTGCTTGTTTGTTTTTTAAGTAACATATTAAAGGCTTTAGCTTTTCTTGCATTCAGACCATTCCTTGACTTCATTACTAGAACATATAGATGATAGATGGTCTCAAAAAGCAGCTTTAGTTGCATACTATTTTTGTCAGTTATTTACAATGTGGGTTCTCTCTGCATTTGGACTAACATTCACAAATTTGGTCTAGGTTGCCTGAATTTTGTTCTACTGGTCTATTAAACTTAACAATATTTTTCATTAAAATTACAATTTTCTTAGCATAGTCATTTAGGTGATTTTTAAAAATGTTACAGAGTAAATAATAGTGGTTCAAAATAAAGCTATGTTCAGACATAAAAGTAAGGTTTTTAAGGTCCAAGTTTTCTATGACTTCACATCCATATCTCTGTAGTTATCTTGGCAACAGTATGGGAGTGATTTGCTACAGCCCCTTCTGAGATGGTTTTTTTTTACCTCTTAGCCTAGCCTGCAGTTCTGATAGTCCCTAAGTGTCTCCCATCCAGATACTATCAAGATACAACCCTGCTTAATTTCTGACATTCAGTGGAGCTCTCCCTTAAGCATAGCTAGGTAATTGAAGGAAATAGTCGGAAATAAATGGGAAAAACCAACACAAGGAGCATCTAAGCATAAAATAACTAAAATTTAAACAAATGGCTCCTTCCCAATTATAAGAATTAGTAGGTTGTACCTGCCTCTAAGCATGATCTTATTTTCTATTGTTTAACCTGCTCTTACCCATAAATTTGTAATTGAACAGCCATGGAGAGTTAACATTTGTTAGATTCTGCTTGTTGTAGAAGAATTACAAAGGAAAATTGGAAGCTGCATAGTTTATGAACTGTCTTCCTGTAATTTAGGAGCAGCTGGAATAATATACACATTTCCAGAATTCCCAGTTGGGGAATAAATATTCATTTAGAATTAACGTTTAGCATTAAAATCAAATGCTGCTGAAAGAGAAAGAAATACAATTCGGTATGTTTCAAGGATCAGGAGAAAAAACAGAGCAGCATTTCTGATAATGTGATATTTGGCTTGGAACTGTGATGAATTAAAGCCAGGGTTGCTCATGCTACAAAAGGAATGTACAGTATGTGAGATACCAATATGTTTATGTCATTTTAGGAGAAACACAATTTGTTTTCATAATCATTACAGTAGCTAAGACCTAAATATTAGGTAATTTTTCTCCCTCCCCACCCACTTTTATATTCCAAACTATTCTAGGTGGAAGAGCCATTTTGGTGTAATAGTTAAAGCATGAGGCTAGAAATTGGGAGATCATGAGTTCTAGTCTTGCCTTAGGCACAAAGCCAGCTTTGGCCCAGTCACACACGCAGCTCTAGAAAGCAAGCAGTGACAAACCATTTCTGAGCAACCTTGCCAAGAAAGCTGCAGAGATTGTCAAGGCAATCTCCAAGAATCAGTCATAATTGAACAGAAGGAAAAATAATTCTAGGGAGACCAAGTATAGCAACCATAACAGCTCTGGTAGAATAAGGGTGCTTGCTTTATTTTTTCCATTTTGTATTTCATTGTGGATTGCCATAAAGGCAGAAAGGTTGGATTAAAATTGTAGTGAATACTTTACCAGTCATATTTAGCATACTGTGCTCTGTTTCCTGCATTTTATCATATTTTGGGGGTAATTGTTTTCTCCCAAATTGCCTTGCAACAATTTAACAAGATGCAATCAAAACTCCGCAAGCTCAGAATCCCTCTCCCTCCACATTCACATACCTTCCAACATACATACAGTTACACTTAGAAAAAGGCAAGAGGAGAGCTAGAAAAGGGAAATACAGGAGACTGATTCTTCAAGACCAGACTAAAAAGGATAATTATTTGCTGGCATTTATTATAAGATAAAGTACGCAACCAAATCAAGCTTCCCAGGTATCAGTAATGTAACTGCTAATCGTTTGATAAAATATAGCATGTCATTTACTTCAGTTTGCAAATATATGGTGATCATTAGACCATGAATTTATCTGGAAGAGCTTATCTTTGGCAGAATTCTCATTTAACTTTTATATAATTGTATGAAATGTACACTTATTTGCTATGCAATTAAGCATAAATACGTGTCTAGTAAAAAATAATACAAAGCCAGTCCTTAGTTTTTTAGTTCTAAAATAAAATAAAGTTCTAACGAAAATTGCAGCTGATGGTCCTAATTAGCTTTAGTTCTGACTTCAATGTTCTTTACCAAACGTCTAATACTCAAGTATTCTTTTTAAAAAGTAGTTTTCAGCCTTTCAGAGCAACAGAGTTAAGCAGAAAATACAGTTTTGACTTTCTTTGATGTCTTTCCAACCAGTCATTAATATTCTGCCATTTATTGACTAGTTCTGTTAAAAGACATGTTATATGTAGAAATGTTGATTCAATATCTATCTGGCTTAAATTGATGCTAAATTGAAGACATTGATCACTTGTGTATGAAAATGCAGTATCAAACAAAAGTTTTAGAAAACAGTAACTTTTCGGTTTTTTAAAAAAATCAGCTGCTAAAATGGTAAAGTGGATTACATTCTGAATGTGAGACACAACACTTAAGAGAAATGTTCAAAAATGTACAAGAGGAATTATGATAGGTCAGCATTAGATACATATTTTTGCTGTGCCATGACCATTGGTAAAATATTAAGTATTTTTTATATTTAACAATAACAGTCTTTGAAAGTTCAACAAAATAGATTATTCTATCAGACCTTCTTCACTTTTGTCAATTTTGTTATGTTGCAGCCTGATTCTGCAGTTGTTGAAATTCATTTTCCCCCTCATTAATCTACACACAGTACCCCATAATGACAATCTGAAAACAGAATTTTAGAAATGTCTGTACGTTTATTAAAAAGAAAAAATTCAGAAA
Source organism: Arizona elegans (assembly GCA_022577455.1). Taxonomy (NCBI): domain Eukaryota; kingdom Metazoa; phylum Chordata; class Lepidosauria; order Squamata; family Colubridae; genus Arizona; species Arizona elegans. Next base: position 177,057,279 of record JAKOOJ010000001.1, read on the forward strand.
AAATATTCAGATCCTTCATTCAGTACTTTGTTGAAGCACCTTTGGCAGCAATTACAGCCTCAAGTCCTTTTGGGTATGACACAAGCTTTGCACACCTGGCTTGAGGGATTTGCTGCCATTCTTCCTTGCAAATTCTCTCAAGCTCTGTCAGATTGGATGGTAAACTTCAGTGGACAGCCATTTTCAGGTCCATTTTCAGAGATGTTCATTGTGGCTGGGCCACTCTGGGACATTCACAGAGTTGTCCTTAAACCACTCTGGTGTTGTCTTGGCTGTGTCCTTAGGATCGTTGTCATGTTGGAAAGTGAACCTTCGGCCCAGTCTGAGGTCCTGAGTGCTGTGGAACAGGTTTTTATTGAGGACATCCCTGTACTTTGCTCCATTCAGCTTTTCCTCAACCCTGACCAGTCTCCCAGTCCCTGCTGCTGAAAAACACCTCCGCAGCATGATGCTGCCACCACCATGCTTCACTCTTGGGATGATATTGGTCAGGTGATGAGCGGTGCTTGGTTTCCTCCAGACATAACATTTAGAATTGAGGCCAAACAGTTCAATCTTGGTTTCATCAGACCAGAGAATCGTGTTCCTCACAGTCTGAGAGCCATTCAGGTGCTTTTTTGCGAACCCCCAGTGGGCTGCCATGTGTTTTGGACTGAGAAGAGGCTTCCATCTGTCTGGCTTCCTTCCATCTACCATAAAGCCCAGATCGATGGAGGGCTGCAGTGATGGTCACTCATGCCCTTGTCACTTCCCGCCTGGACTACTGTAATGCTCTCTACATAGGCCTCCCCTTGAAGAGCACCCGGAGGCTCCAACTGGTCCAGGATGCGGCCGCGCGGGTGATTGTGGGAGCGACATGGCGCTCCCATGTAACCTCTCCTGCGCGAGCTGCACTGGCTCCCGGTGGTCTTCCGGGTGCGCTTCAAGGTATTGATTACCATCTTTAGAGCGCTCCATGGTTTAGAACTTGAGTATCTACGAGACCGCCTTCTGCCACCGGTAGCCTCCCACCGGCCAGTACGCTCCCACAGAGAGGAGCTCCTCAGGGTGCCGTTGGTCAAACAATGTCGACTGGCGGCCCCCAGGGGGAGAGCCTTCTCTGTGGGGGCACCTGCCCTTTGGAACGAACTGCCCCCGGAGATACGAAGGATCCCGGATCTACGCATCTTCCGCCGTGCCCTCAAAACTTTTCTATTCCAGCAAGCTGGGCTGGCGTAGCTCTTAATTGTTTTTAATTCGTTTTTTTTAAAAAGGGTTTTTTTAATCAATATGGGCCAAATTTGTTTACTATACTTTTAAATTGTTTTAAATTTTGTATTTTTATGTTTTTATGTTCGGCTGTACTCCGCCCTGAGTCCTTCGGGAGAAGGGCGGTATATAAATTTTAATAATAATAATAATAATAATAATAATAATAATAATAATAATAATAGTCGTCCTTCTGAAACTCTGTCTCATCTTCACACAGTATCTCTGGAGCTCAGTCAGAGAGATCGTCGGGTTCTTAGTTACCTCTCGTACTTCTTCCTCAATTGCTCAGTTTGACTAGACAACCAGCTCTTGAAAGCCAAACTTCTTCCATTTGAAAATTATGGAGGCCATTGTGCTCTTAGGAACCTTCAGTGCAGCAGAAATTTTATTGTAGCCGTCCCCAGATCTGTGCCTTGCAATAATCCTGTCTGAGCTCTGCAGCAGTTCTGTTGACCTCGTGGTTTTTGCTCTGCTACAGTATGCATTATCAGCTGTGAGGCCTTCTATAGAGAGGAGTGTGCCTTTCCAAATCACAGCCAATCAATTTAATTTACCACAGGTAGATTCCAATCAAGGGATAGAACCATGTCAGCAACGATCAAGAGAAATAGGAGGCACTTGAGCTAAATTTCAAGTGTTGTTGCAAAGGGTCCAAATACTTATGCCACTGTGATATTTCAGCTTTTTATTTTTAATAAATTTGCAGACATTTCTAAAATTCTGTTTTTACTGTCATGGGGTTACTGAGTGTAAATTAATGAGAAAAAACAAAACAAAATGTGTGTGTCACAATGCCTTTATTTCTTTTGTGATCTTGTCCTTCAAGATTTGAATACCCTTTTGAAAGAAACCATCAATAGGCCTCAGCTGGTTTTTGTTTGAAAAAAAGAGCAAATTGAAAGATCAGAAGAAAATAATTCAGATGATGTGAATTGGACATGAGTATGTCTCCCCTTATACATCTTTTTTATATTAACTTCACATTGCCAAATCAAAGAAAAATCTCACTATTGGCAAAGATTTAACTATGTCTTGTTGGTTGGAGGCAATCCAAGAAGGTTTAGATGAAACCACTAAAAGAACTGAGAAGACTCCCTCATTTTTACACTCCTATTTCAAAAAGATGCTCATCTAGGTTTTTTTTAATGTTAAAATAGATATATGATTTTAGTTAGATAAATATACTGACAGTACTGACAAAGCTCTGCTGCTTGTCTGTGTTATTTGTTTGATTAGGACAAAGAAAACAGTTAAAGAAGAGATATTAAACTGTATGGAACCAAAGAAAGAGCTGGTGCTGAAATATTTTTCTCTTTGTCAGATTATTTTTCAGGGGCCAAAAATGTCAGACTATATTTCAGCTTGTAGCAATAGTGCAATGATGGGTTGATTAAATTGGATCCCAATGATGGGTTGATTAAATTGGATCCCAATGATGGGATCCAATGATGGATTGATTATATTAAATGTAATTAAAATAGGATTAAAATTAGATCTATAAATTTAAATAATACTTTAAAAGTTTTGTTAAGCAGGGTTATAGTTTAAAGAAATAATCATGAATGTTGAGCAGATTCTTAGAAAGAATGGAGAATTTGAAATAATGAGATAGTTTTGGGCCAGGAAGTGTTTAGATGTAAAGGCAAGGGATCAGGAAGATAGAGGATGAAACCAAAAGTATGTAGAACTCATCCCTACAGTCCTGAACTGTCCTATTGGTTAACTAAAACAGCACACTGGTGGAAAAAACCCATTACGTTGAATTTGAATGAAGTACCTATACTTCTGGGTAAGACAGTCAAGTATATAAAAATTAAAATTATTTGCAAAGAAACATATAGCCTTGCAACTTGACTGAAGTACCATTTTGAGAACTATCCCTGCTTATTGAAGATTTTAAAAGAAGCATTTATGAATATGAGAGGTTTGGGGAACCAGTTGTGACCCTCTTCTTTTTATGAGAACCATTAGTTTTTCTCTGATCAGGGCTTTTTGGATAAGCTTCCCAAAATTACTCTAAAGTAAAGGTAAAGGTTCCCCTCGCACATATGTGCTAGTCGTTCCCGACTCTAAGGTATTTGAGTAAAAATAAAAATTATCACATTGTGGCCTAGGGTGGTTTCTCTCAAGCCTTCTCTTGCGATCTAAGGCCCTGATCATCATATCATCTCCTTATTCATACTTTTGTTCCCCAATCTACATCACAATAGGTCAATGATACTGTGTGCCTAACAGTCTACCATGCTCCATCGTGCCCTTCTGCTAGGTTTAATTAACTGAATTAATCTAGTTTTGGTATCTTATACATACATAACTTCCTATTGCTCAGTGAAATGTGTCATGGGAGTAAAGTCATCATCCCATTTTAGTGGATATCTGAAAAGAATCTGGTTAATTGATTTACATGATCTGTCATCATCATTTTAGCCATTGTCTATCCACTGCAGGATGAAGGCCTCTTCCGCATGTTTCCAACCAATATGGTCCTAAGCTTTCTTTTGCCAATTTGGGCCCACATTACTTGCTGATTTCGTCGATCCATCTCATTTTAGGTCTCTTTCGTGGACACTTTTTATCAAGTGAAATCCATTCTGTGATTGCCTTGGTCCACCTGCCATCAGTTCTTCCTGCCAAGTTGAGCAGCCCATTTCCATTTCAATTCTTTAACTGTCTTGATAATTTCGTATACTTTTGTTTGTTCTCTAATCCATGTGCAGGTCTTTCTGTCTTGTCTTGTAATGCTAAGCATGTATCTTTCCATGGCTCTGTCACTCGTAGCTTTTGTATTGATTGTGAGGTTAGTGCCCATGTTTCACTGGCATATGTTAGAGCAGGTAGCACACACTGATCAAGGTTGTTTTTGAAAATTACGGTTAGTTTGCCAAATGCCTGCCATACACATTTAACACACTGTTCAATTTCCTTTATTATATTACCTTCCATTGAGATATCTTGGCCAAGGTATATGTAGTGGTCTACTGTGTTTAGTTCTTCTCCATATATATAGTTTTTGTTTCTTTGGTAGATTTATTAAACATAACCTGGCTCCTTTTCAGGTTTATTATGTACATTCCAAAAATAAAAATGCATTTTTTTAATATTGAAGAAAATGCATTAAAGCTGTATAAAACAGTAATATGCACTTTTATTAGAAATGATTACAGATTGTTCCTAACTAGTCAATAAATTATGATTTAAGTCAGTATCTCAACCTTGGCACCTTTAAAATATGTGGACTTGTGGAGTTAGTTCCACATATGTTGAAGTTGCCATGGTTGAGAAGCACAGATCTAAACCATTAAATTAAATCTCCCTTATTAGTAATTTAAATTAATATGATTGAAATTCATCATACTGGTGACACACAGGATTAATAAAAGAAAATGAGTAAAACCAAATGTACAAGGCACATATTATATTATACTCCCCAAAATTGGTGCCAGATTAGATGAAGTGCAAGTAACAGCCGACAGATTGACCTATCTCATGAAATCCAGTTTTCTTCATTCTTGATTGTTTACCATCTTGTGTGTTGAACTAGAATCCCCTTGCCCTATCCCAACTATTACATCAAGATGTTTACTGGGTAGTAAGAGTAGGTAGGTTATTGCAAAGTTTGCAGATTTAAAAAAGAAATAGCTGTATTTATATGGAACAAGTTGTGATCTTGCTTGATCTTTTAAAAACAGAGAAAAATAAGAAGTTGTGTTACTTTGTAACTAAGTTCCAGCTTTTGAATAAGTTAAACTTGTCATTCAAGGAAAGTGTGTTTGGCAAAATTGGAGAGGAAGTTAAAACCTGGATTAAATGAAATAAAAACAACTATTTTAATATTTTTATTATCTGAATTTTATGAAGGAAGCAAATGAGAGAAACAAAGATAGTTGTGTAATGTACCATATATACTTGTGTGTAAGCCCCTCCATTGATAAACCAATTCTTAATTTTTTAACCAAATACCATGACAAAATGTGCAATCTGCTGATAAGCCAACCCTTGAAATTTCCGTATGTTTTAATTTTTACATTTAGCTTATCCGCAAGTAGCACATTTTTCACTGTATTTTAATTATCCACAAATATATACAGGATATGGTATATCCTGTATACCATTAAAAAGTGTTACTGTAAATACTTGAGGAGAAGCGTGCTTGCAGGTAAGCCAAACCCAATTTTTAAATGTATTTTGGCACCTAAATTTCTCAGCTTACCTGAAAGTATATATAGTAATCTTATTACCGATAATTTGAGGGGATTTATTATATCCTATTGTATCATTCAAAAAGCATTTTTTTTACTGGAAAAGGTTTAGGCAAAGTTCATAGAGAAGTTGATGGAACTTTTAAATCAAAAACTACTGAAGGATCTGCTACTTTATCCTTCAGTATATTTATGAAAAAAATAAATTCTCAGGACTCAGTATAACTTATACTAAATATTTAAAAATCTTTAGAAAGATTGTACAAAAATGGATTTTAATATTGGGAGGGGTCAGCTGCAATTATTAATTTGTACTGTCCGGTATGATATAATGCAGTTCTCAGTTTTTCCCTTCTTATAGCAACTACTGCTCTATCAAAGAAACCTTGATAAAAGGCCCACTTTTTCCAAAAAAGAGTTGTATATTTACAAGCAACAAGATCAGAGCCTGGTGCAACTTGGCTTAATACCAACTACATTGTTCTTCTCTTCATCTTGCGTGATGAAATCTTCTTGGAAACCTCAGAGCTTATTTTGTAAACTTTTATTTGATTTTTAAAAAAAGCATTACCTCAATAGTGATTTTTGTCTTTTCTCTCACTGTTAACTGCTTTTCTCATTATTAAACATACCTGCTTTTGTTTTTTAAGTTACTGGCAGGCAAATAAGAGAGATCTAAAAAATGCCCATAAACTGTTCCCACTCCCAAATAATAATATTAGGCATTAAAATCTGCACAAAGCATTATGAACAAAGAGAATGTAGTTGTCACCTTCCTTCTTCAAAAAATTAAGCAGGAGGAACATTAGTGAGATTTTGGCTCTGCAAATAGTTTTAAACAAACAGGAATATAAAAATACTTTTGTTTGGTAGGTCCAGAAAAAAAAATATTATCCAGACTCTACAGTTACCTATTAGATTATGACAGCACGGAAGAGGTGGTAAAAGAACCGATGATAGTGTGGGCCAAAAATATTGGACATAATATAAATTTGGATGAATGGGAAATAATTTGGAACAGAAACTACAAATTAACAAAAGCAGCATCATATAAAGAAAACCAATATAAAATGTTATACCAATGGCACCTAGCACCTGCAAGATTGGCAAAAATTTATCCGAACGTATGTCCTAAATGTTGGAGGTATGGACATTACCAAGGTACCTTCTTTCATATGTGGTGGTCATGTCCCGAAGCAAAGAGGTATTGGAGTAAAATACAAAATTGGCTACAAGAATTAATTAATAATAAAATAGAATTGATTCCAGAAACTTTTCTCCTGGGAGTACTAAAGACTAAATATGATTAAAAAAAACAGGATATTTAATCATACACATACTCACAGCAGCGAGAATAGCATATGCACAATATTGGAAAGGAAACAATATACCACCAGAGGAATCTATTATTCAGAAAATATTTGATTGTGCCGAAATGAATAAATTAACATTAGAACTAAATGAAAAAGAGGATTCAGAATACTATACAGTGTGGGATAATTGGTACAGGTGGATTGATAACCGAATTAAAAATGGATGAAAATTAGTATAAAGTTTAAGATATATATATATTAAGATAGATAGATATATTAATAAATAAATATATATATATATATATATATATATATATATATATATATATATATATATATATATGGAGTTATAGAATATATGGGAAAAATTAATCTAACCTGTGGGAAAAGTAACACTGTCTGATCGATTATGTATTGGAATTATGGAAAACGGAAAAAACTACAATAAAAATATTTTTTAAAAAATAATAAAATAAAAATACTTTTGTATTGCAGGAATGTATTTATATTTTGATATTGCCACTTGAAAGAATCCCATTCTTAAAAGAGGAGTCTGTATTGTCAGTAAAATATGCAGACTTAAAATTGCGGCTACAGAAATCTCATGGTACTTAAGTAAATGTATGCGTTTGGGATTAAATCAAGCAGATTCATAAATCTTTTGCACATATTTGTGCACAGTTGCATATGTTGAGGTAACCTGAAGGGACTTGTGTCTGCCCAAGTGCACAACAACATGTGATTACACTTAGGTCTTCTTCACTTGAAGGAATGGGTTATCAGTGTACATCTATACTTTTGTCTGTCTGCTCATTCTGATTAGAGTGATGACCGACAGAGAATGGCAAACTTGAGATCAGCCCTTCATTTATGAATGTACTATGCCGTCTTCCATCCTGAGCCTTATATCATGAATGTAGACATTTCTTCACATGCTGTACTATAAGGAGATATCAATTCCAAAAGGAAATGTAAGGTCTCTCTATGTTTAGTGAGGCAGGTGATAGTAGGAAATAAATTTAAAATTAAGGGTGGGGTATAAGCAGACTGCTTGGTCTTCATGCAGTTCCATTTGAACAGTGGAGAGCAATAAAACTTGGTGTCATATGACTGACTTGAAAAGACAAGAGAATGATCTTGTTATCAAGCTTGGCAACAGTTGAACTTGAAATGTTGTATTTACACTAAAGGAAGAACCCCCTTCTTCCAGGTCTCTCTCCCAATCATGGCCCATAATTTCCTTTGAACAGGAAAGAGAGGGATTTTTTTTATGGTTGCCCTATACTTATACATTTCTTGAAATGGAGACCCCATCCTATCTATGGAGGCTTTCCACATAAACGATAGTTTTCAGAAGTTAGGATCCTTAGTTGATGGGAGTCCTTTCTGCAAAATCATCTTCAGTGAAGAAACTGTTGACTTGAGACCTACACATCCTTTATGTAGTTAAAATCAGGATGTCAGAATGAGATTCTAGTCATCAGAACAATTTCAGATTATGTGTGTGGGTGCAGAATCTATTTAAAGTTAAACTGGAATTAACTCTTGCACAGGCTTTACTTGTATGTGCAGGGTCGACTTAGCAAGACAAAGTCCTGAATGGTATTCAAAAGGTAGTGTGTGAGGAGCGGTATCATTTTCCTTGTTCAATACCAGCAGTGAGCCTTGCCCCACTGAAAGATGGTGCAAATAGAATTTGTCAATGGAAAGATTTTCTCTGAATAACATTCTTCTGTAACTGGTTCCAATTGTATTAAATATTAAATCTTTTTTTAATAGAAAACCCCCAAAGGAAGAACAACTCAGCGACGAAGCTGCCAAGGTGATTTCTAGCCTTCCTGACTTATCTTTCATGCATGCCAAGGTGTTGATGTTCCCATCTACGTTGACACCTTCAACAGTTTGCCAAGGCAAGGTAGACTAAAAGTGAAGTGGAGTGGACAATTTGTATTAATTTTTCCCCTAGCTCTTTTCTGTGACCTACAAATTATCTTGCTTTAATTAAAAATCCAAGTTCAGGTGATTTGTTGGTAAGCAGCACTAGAAAGATATACATAATAATGTATATTTATTTACATACTGGAGCCCTGGATTTATATTAGAAAAAAAATGTAAATAATTGGGGAGGATTGCACCTTTTTTGAAAACATCCTTTTTTCTGTGTGCTGGGGTGTAAACATTTGTCTTTGTGGAATACACTGGTTGTGTCCTTCTTATAAAACTTTATAAACATTTTTTTAAGATGAAAACACCCAGTTTTTGCTCTTCATGAAATTTTCCAGGTTGGTTTGTTTGTTGTTGTTTTTTTTGTTTGTTTGTTTGTTTTGGTCAGAATGAATCACTTAACGTTTGATTATTTTTTTCCTTCAAAAAATGGGTCAGGCCTTTTGTTTTGGGGTTTTGTTTTGTTTTTTAAAGCAAGACCCTTTTCATCTAATGAGGCCTTTTCTTAGGGACTTGATGGTTGATTTTTAGTTTTCTGCCTTTTAGTAATATGGCTTAACATTATCTTTTAAGAATTTACTTTGGGTTCATTTTAGAAAAGTAATAGATCACTGCCTAGCCATTTGATTCTTGTGATCTATGTAGTAATCAATATGGTTTGGGATGGAAGGACCAAAACTATCTGAATGTCTTACAATGAAATATACTTGTTACATTTTTTTTTTGTTGTTGTACCACTATTCTTATGTTTGATTTTGCACAATGTAAATTTGACATAATCATAGGTTGCTATGGTTTAGGCTGTATGTACAGAAAAAAACTATGGGTTGTAAATGTTTGGGGAAATTCCTATGGAAAAAAAGAGAATGCTATGTAGAACAACCTCTAACAAGGTTCATGTGCATGCCTGAGGTCTTTTTGAAATTTCAGTGTACAAATTTCTCTTAGCCTAATCAAAATAAACAAATAAAGTTATATAGTCTGTTAATGCGTGTACTGATGTTCTCTTTATGTTTTCAATACTGCTGAAGGCAAAACTGAAGAATCCTTTTTTCCATACAAGAAAATGTGTACCTAAATGGCTTCTTACCCCAAAAAAGTAACAAAATATACACTATTATTAATTTAAAAGTAGTATACTTTTATTTCCTATTGGTATGTGGAAAATTGTTTCCTTCTTCTTGGGATACCTGCCTGTAAAGAACTGGATCTTTTGGGACCTTAGTTACAGTTTCTCCTGAGGGCCAAAGCTAGCCCATTTTAATTAGGAAGTTTAAGGATTATCCAAATGCTTCAGTTTTCTCTGACATATATATTGAAGAGCTATAGGTAAGTATATAAAGAGACAGAAAATAGAAAATGCAATGGAAGTATTACATAGCAAAGAGCCAGTTTGGTGTATCTCACAAGAAATGATGGTGTATCGCGAAAATTTTTATAAAAACAGTAAACATGTCAAATACAGTCATATTTGTAAAAAGGGGGCTAGTGACCTTGGGCTAGTCAATCTCTCTCAGCCCTAAGGAAGAAGGAAATGGCAAAGAATTTCTTTAGAACATTGCCAGGAAAACTGCATCAACACTGACTCTACATCACACAAACAAAAATATTATATAGCAATATTCAGTTGAAAACTCTCGGCAACATTGTATGACAATATAGCAAACAAAAGGGTAGGGTGTGATAGGAAAGGAAAGGAATTTCAAGTAAATTTTAGAAGGGATTTGCTGAAGGTTATGATCCATTTGACAATGAATGGACTACTTTGGAAAGGGGCCGACTTAACTTTGTTGATCTAGAATAGTACTGTACACAGCATGCTGTGAATAATGGGCCTTCTGAATCAGTTTGAAGGTTCCGCTAGGTGAGATCAGTTAAATGATTTCAGAGATCCCATTCACCTTTGTAGTTGTAAAGTATGGAAATGATATTCTCTAAGGACCAGACTTCCCATATTCATAAATGTTGATTTGTCAGACATATTAAAGTTCGAGTAGATAGCTGATGCAGTATAGTATTCCATTCCTTACTATCCACAAAGATGGATTCATTAGCATCTGATGCTGAGATCAGAGAAAAGAAATGGAAAGCACCTTAGACTGCAGATTTTAGCTCAGTGAAAACCAAGAGATCGCCACCTCTGCAAAGAAGCAGGGACAGCAATTTTTTAAGAATTTTGTATAATGTTTAACTTTGGATAAAGCTTTTCATGGCTCCAGCATCTAAACATTCTCATATCTCAGTGGATTATCACCTTGGTTTTGCATGTTTTGATTTAATTTTTTTTTTTTTATTGCAAAAGTTTTACAATTACATTTTCACCCCTTTTTCCCCCCCCCTCAACCCGCCCCGAACTTCCCAACCTCCCTAACCCACCCTAACCCACCCCTCCCCCCAGACTTCCTCACAATATACTCATGTCAAATAAAAGGAAAAACCCTCCTTTGTATATAAAACTTGAACCCCGCCCTCCCCTTACAAATTTTCATCTTCATTACATTAACCTATTTCTATCTTAATATAGCAATTTCAAATAAATTTTCATCCTGATTACCTTAGAAATATTTCTATCTTAATATAACATTTTCAAATAAATTTTCATCCTCAACCTTGAAATATTTCTATCTTAATATAACATTTTCAAATAAAAGCTATTTGGTACTTCCTAGTTTGATATTTGTTCTGAACATAATCTATCCACTTCTTCCATTCCCATTCATAAGTCTCTTGAGAACAGTCTTTTAAATATGCTGAAATCTTCGCCATCTCCGCAAAACTGGCCATCTTCAAAGTCCATTCCTCAATCGAAGGCAGCGCTTCATTTTTCCAGTATTTACCTATCAACAATCTTGCTGCAGTTATCATGTACAATATCATTTTTGTTTCCCCCAGTGTAAAACCCTTAACTATACCCAATAAAAACAGTTGTGGAGAAAATTGAATCTTTCTCTTCAAAACATTCTGCATGACCCACCAAATTTTTATCCAAAAAGCCTTAACTTTCTTACAGGTCCACCAAACATGATAATATGTAGCGTCTAAGCAGTCACATCTCCAACATTTAGGCTGGGCACTAGGGTACATACACGACAATTTTTTTGGATCTAAATGCCATCTATAAAACATTTTGTAGAAATTTTCCCGCAGATTCTGCGACTGTGTAAATTTAACATTCTGAACCCAAATTTTTTCCCATGTTTCCAACATCACTGGTTCCTCAAAATTTTGTGCCCACTTAACCATACAGTCTTTAACTAGTTCAGTTTCTGAATCCCTTTCTAACAAAACATTATAAAGTCTTTTAATATGCATTGGGCCTTTCTCTTTTATATGTCTAACTAATTCTTCCTCATACATCATAATACCAGTTTTTTGGTCCTCTTTCCATCTCAATTGCAATTGATTATATTGTAACCAAGTTAAATTAATCCCTTCAGCCAACAATGTCTGTAATGTCTTCAGCTGCCATCTGCCCGCGTCTGCAAAAAGAACCTCTTTATATAAAAACCCCCCGAGTGACATTATATTTGTATTCCACAAGGTATGACCAAGATCCAGCCATAGCGGTATTTTGTAATTCCAGTTGTTTCGGTGCTTCTTCCAAACTCTCAGCAAAGAATCTCTAAATATATGGCTTTTAAATACTTTATCCACTTTGCTGTCATAAAATAAGTAAGCGTGCCATCCAAATTCCAAATCAAAACTTTCTGCATTCAATATTCCAGTCTTTTTTCCTCCAAACCAATCACTTACTAAAGTCAAAGCTGTTGCATCATAATATAATTGTAGGTTTGGAAGTTTGAGACCTCCCCTTTCTGGGATGTCTTGCATAATTTTCATTTTTACTCTTGGTTTTTTCTCGTTCCAGACAAATTTATTAATACCAGTTTGCCATGCTTTTAGTTGTTTATCATTTTTGAGCACCGGAATCATTTGAAACAAAAAAAGAAATCTTGGCAAAATGTTCATCTTAACTGCTGCTATTCTTCCAAGTAAAGACAGCTGCAGTTTTTTCCAAATCTCCATATCTTTTTGCACCTCTCGCCACAACGCCTCATAGTTGTTTTGAAACAATTTCATATTTGATTCTGCAACCTGAACTCCTAGATATTTTACCTTTGGTACAATCTCAAAACCTGCCCTCCTTTCTAACTCCAGTTTACGATCTTGTGTCATATTTTTAACTACCATCTTAGTTTTTCTCTGATTCAATCTAAAACCTGAAACTTTACCAAAGTCTTGTATAATGTCCTTCATCTGGATTATCGATTCCATTGGCTGTGTTAGGGTAACAACCAGATCGTCTGCGAATGCCTTTATTCTGTAATCCTCTTGCCTTATCATTATACCTTTCAATGTGTTAGAATCCCTTATTGTATTTAACAAGACTTCTAGTGTTAAAATGAACAACAATGGGGACAGTGGACATCCCTGTCTTGTACCTTTTTCAATTTTAAACTCTGTTGTCAAACTTCCATTGATAATGATCTGTGCCTTTTGCTCTTGATAAATTGCTGAGACCGCCTGTATATATTGGTCCCCAAAGTCCATCTTTTTTAATGTCTTTAATAGAAAATTCCAATCCACTCTGTCAAAGGCCTTCTCTGCATCCAGAAAGACCAGCACTGCAGGGATCTGTTTATTCTTCTCAAGATATTCCAATAAATCTATTACTTGCCTTACATTGTCCTTCATATGCCTACCCTCAATAAATCCCGCTTGGTCATCATGAATCACCTTTTGAATTACTGGCATCAGTCTGTTGGCTAATACTTTTGCGTAAATTTTATAATCCATATTCAAAAGAGATATTGGTCTGTAATTCTCCGGTTTTTTGGGACCTGCTTGCTCTTTTGGTATCAAAGAAATATAAGCTGTAGTCCACGATGGAGGTACTTTTCCCCCTTGTTGTATGTTGCAAAATAAGTCTCTGAGTTGTTCCACCATTTCTGCCTGTAAAGTTTTATAATACACTGCTGTCAGACCATCCGTTCCAGGAGCTTTGGCTGTTTTTAATTGTTTTATTGCTGCTATTATCTCCTCCTCTGTTATGGGATAATCCATTCTTTCCTTTTGTTGTTCAGTAATTTTTGTAACTCTTTTATTGTCCAAATATTTTTCTATAAGTCCATTCTGCACCTCCTCTCTGGCATATAGTTTAGTGTAATATTGAAGAAAGGCTTCTTTTATTAAATTCTGTTGAAAAACTTCTTTCCCCCCAATATCAACACTATCAATAGTCCGTATGCTTTGTTTCTTCCTTAATGTGTAAGCCAACCACCTGCCTGGTTTATTAGCATTGCAGAATGTATTATGCTTCGCATATTGTAAGTTTGTTGCAACTTGTTCCGCTATAAGCATTTGGAATTGGTCTTTCAGAAGTTTTATAACACTAAGTATTCTTTCATCTGTTGGGTTTTTAATAAGTAACTGTTCTTTATCCTTTATTTCTGCTTCCAATTCAAGTCTTTTCTTTTGTCGAATCCGCTTATGTTTAGAGTTCATATATATAAGCACCCCTCTCATATAAGCTTTGCTTGCGTCCCAGACAATTTCCATTGGGGTGCCTTTATTCAAGTTCATTTCAAAAAACTCTTTCAGATGCTTTTTAAGTTCTATTATATTTTTCTCATATCTAAACAAGTTTTCATTTAATCTCCAAGAGCGTCTCTCATTCTTACATGTCTCAATTTCTATCCAGACTGGACTGTGATCAGTCAAAGTTCTTGGCAGAATCTTTGTTCTTTTTGTCCTAACAAGTAAGTCATCAGACAACAAAATAAAATCAATCCTGGAAAAGGATCTATGTCTGTCAGAAAAGAAAGTATAGTCCAGTTCTTTTGGATTATGTATTCTCCAAATATCTTTTAATTCCAGGTCTTCTCTCATATCAAAAAAAGTCTGTGGTAATCTAATTCTTGATTTTGCCAAAGTCTTTTTATCTAATTTAGAGTCAATTACTCCATTCCAGTCTCCCATAATTAAAATAGATCTATAATCCCATTGAAGTATTTTAGTATGCAGCATTTTATAAAAATAGTCCTGTTGTTGATTAGGAGCATAAATTCCTATCAGAAGAATTTGACTGTTAGCAGAAAGTAATTCAATTGCTACAAACCTACCATCTTGATCAGCTTCTATAAGTTTGGCTGTTAATTTTTTGTTTACATAAATAACCACACCATTCTTTTTTTGGTTAGTTGAGGATATAAAATGTGTTCCTAATTTGGAATTTTTCAAATAGTTTTGATCTTGAACTGTAATATGCGTTTCTTGTAAACAAATTATATCATTATTATGTTGTTTTAAATATGCAAATATTTTCTTCCTTTTTTGTGTTGCATTCAACCCATTCACATTCCAAGATAAACATTTAATCATCCTTATTCTCCTTCTGGAGCGAAGCGCAGAACCTTAGGATATCATCTGAGATCCTCTGTCCTGTTTTTCCCACAGCCCCAGCCTTGTCTTGACTCTCCTGCTGTAACTTTTCTTTAAGTTCCTTAGCTTTTGCTCGAGTTATACGCTGATCCTTAACTTCAGCCGCCCAAGCCAGCTCCGAGATTGGAGAAGGTTCCAGCAAAGGCTCATCCAAAAAGCCTCCTTCAGCACCCTTCAGCTCTGCTAATTCCTGCTTAGATTGTTGTTCTTTAATCTCCAAAACTGTAGATGTGCGTGGGGATGGAGTTCTTTCTTTAAAGATGTCATTATAAAATTGCTCCGCCTTCTCCACAGTATTCAGACGGTGTTTCTCTCCCTTATATCTCAAAATTATGCCAGTTGGGGCGTCCCAACGAAATGGGATTTGATTATTCTGCAGTTCTTTAACAAGAAAACCATACTCTTTTCTAGATTTCAACATCTTAGGTGGGAGCTCCTTGTAAACTGTAATCTTGGATCCACTCACTTGCACAGAAGTGAGAAAAGATTTTTGCAAAATGTCATTTCTTATTGCTCTATCTGTAAAATATATGACCACATCTCTAGGCAGTTGTCTTTGTCTGGCCACCCACGAGTTGACTCTGTAAATTTTATCTATTTTGCAAAAAACCATCTCAGGTTCAACTTTTAAAATCACAGCTAAGGCTTCAGCACAGATCTGTCTCAAATCTTGTCTCTCCTCTTCTCTAATTCCTCGAAGCCTTATAGCAAATTCCATTGCACGAAATTGCATCATAACAATATCATTCTCAACTCTCTGCATCTTATCATCAACATCAAAAAATTTATGATCATTATTTTTCATCTTAGCATTAACTTCTAATTTAAATTCATCCACTTTTGTCTCAACTTTCATAATAAATCCTGCCAGACCAGACGCCACATCCGTTATTTTTTTGGTCACCATCTTTTGGCTCTGCTGCATTTCCTGCATGATTTCCTGTTGTGACTTTTGAATTTTTTCATCTATTTTATTTATTTTATCATCCATGTCTTGAAATTTCTCATCCAAAATATTTGAGATGAATGCTTTTAATTCTCCCATATCCAAATCTTTTTTTTGGGCTTGTGACTGCGTATCCTGCTTACGTGGGGGGGATCCCCCCCCTGTTTTGCCTTCCTGCTTTTTTGAAGCCATCCTGCCACGTAAGCTAGCTTTCTTAAAAAGGGAGGGTCCGCCTCTTCTGCCACCTCCACAATACCTTCTAAAAAAGTCCCCCAGAGTTACTCAAAACAAAGCTATAATGCAGCAAAGACAAGTAAAGGGGAGAGATTTTCCTCTTATTTCTGTTGCAGCCGGAGCAGCTCTGTAACAACTTTTTAACTTTGTAGCAAGACAAGATAACTTCACCAATCCACACCCACTAATTCATTTGCTGAGCGCCATATTTTTTCAATCACTTTCACTCATTCCGAGACTTTCACTTCAGTAAAAAAGTTCAGCAAAGGACTAATACTTGCAGTTCAAAGTTTCAGGGTTCAAGTGGATTGCGGATGTTTATTTGAGTTATTTCCTCGCTCTTTAAAGGTTTCCTGAGGTCGGCTTGTTCCGCACAGGCAGAAGACGTCCCACGCCGCCCGGAGTTTCAGCAGGTTGTTAGGGAGCCGCGCCTGCTTCCTCCCCAGAAACAGTTCCCTGGGGGGGTTGCAGGGGCTCTACCTGTACCCTGCTGCCTCTTCTTCTGAATCCTAAGGATTTCGAAGATTTCGAGCCGCTTCGCAATCAGGAAGCGGCTCTACAAGCGGCGGGGGTGGCGGTGCCAAAAGAAAGCACCGTCGCCGCCGAAGACAAGGAAACCGGAAGTCCCCATGTTTTGATTTAATTTGATTAATTTCACGATAGCAGATGAGATAAAATATGAGCATGCAGAACAGAGACTGCAACAACTTAAAATCAGCAAGCTAGTCAGCAATCATGAAGAGTTATGGGATGCAGAGTAACTTGGAAGCTGATTGGGTTGGATTAAGCATATCATGAAGTGTGGAAATGGCAGAAAACTTTGCCAATTTTCAAAAGTGCTGAAATATGATCTGCTAGATACATAGAACTGATCAAATATACCCGCCATATTCATTAGAGTAAAAATAAAGTGCCAGCATAGGAAACATCAAAGAATTTGATTCATAAAGGACATATAATATACTCAGTGAATGGGATATTTTTCAGTATATGCCCAGAAGCAAAATTGATGGCAAAAGGTTTAAACAGGCAAATATGAAGACTGCTGGCTTATTGCAGTGCAAAGGTTCCATATGAGTGCAAAACCTCCTAGTATTCCCGAGGCTAAACAATTGGAACTTGACTCATAACTTATATCCCAAACAGATCTAAAAATGACTTTGGTTAATAAATCCTAATAAAATTAAAAATTCAAGAGAGAATCTCTATGATTGAAGATTTTTTTAAAAAAAAATCTAGTCTAAACTTTATTAATACAATTGGATTGATTTGATTGTATTGTCCCATGTGAAAAATAAGGCGACAAACTGGGTAACAGATGTGTCAAAAGACAGCTGTGTGCCAGCTTTGAAAAGGCACTGAAACATATAGTTCCTATATATAAATTTAAGTCAAAATCATTGTTTACTGATTAGGATCGTGCAAACAATTGGCTGTGAAGAGTAAGTCATTTAGCCTCAAAGTAGGAATGAATGAAACTTTCAGAACTATCCACCTTGGACTATAGGAGACGATTTTGTTGCAGTTTTTTTCTGCAAGGTGCTTCTGTACCTGAGTAAGCTTTTTTGAAGTGAGCATTTGCTTACTATTTGCCATGAAAACATTGCAGGAAATTGCAGTAGAGCTCTGCAAAACGATGTAACATTTTGTGAGATTGTATGACATTGTTAACTGATAATACTTGAAGATCATTTCAGCAGAGGTGAAATGCTTACGTTATTTCTCTTCCACTTGGAACAGCCTTCTGCATGGTAACCGCAGCTGCTTTTGTTGCCATGGCCTAAAATACCATTTTTTTTGAGCAGGGGATAGCACTATAGATGCAGGAAAGAGCTAGATGGCTATTGTCTCAGAATGGAAGTTGAGAGTTAACTCAAGATTCAAAGCTAGTGGGATAAGCTATTGAAGGGGGGGGGAGGCTGGAGTGGAAATGCCAGCTGCAAGCTGGGCTGCTGTCTTTAGACAATTGCCTTTGGGGGCAGCTGACCAATTTCTCAGAGTTGGTAGCTGAGCAGAAGCCAAACACAAGCAAGGCTAGGGAGGCTTCTTGGATAACTCATTGTAGTGTGGCCTGCCATTCTTAGCTAAAATTGCCCATAAAAGGCTCCTCTGCATTAAATTATTAATTTTTACAGCTCCCTTCTTATTAACCTTCCCCCTGCAACCCTTTTCATGTCTAAATTGCCTTTTTAAAAAAAAACAAAAAAAAAATGCTTGGAATTCCTTTTTTGCTTCCTTGTATAAAGGGACTCTGCATCACACCTGCCCTGCAGTTGTTGTAACCTTGATTTGTACACAGAGCCTTCTATTCTTAAGCTGTTACTGAGCCTGGGCCTATTGCAAAATTTTCAGAGCTGCCCACTTCCAGGAATGCCTTTGGCTAAGCAGGATCCCATCTTATGTAATCCCTACCGCAGGCAAAAATGTGGTAGAAACAAAACAAAAAAAATCCTTTCTAATATGGACAAAACCAAGGACAAATTGGGCAAAAGTTACTCTTCGTATCACTAGCATTTCATAATCATTCAAGGTACATGTGTTAGTTTCTCATCTATTTTCTGAAGGAGATCACATTGACTGGATGGAAAGGGAAACGATAAGCAGCAGGAAGGACAAAACACCACCAGGAAAGAAAAAAGCTATTATATGCCTCTAATGATCTTCCAGAACAGGCCAAATCTAACCATAACCCTGCCATCCCAGCCATATTGAATGTTTCTCCTCTTCCATATTAAATAAGTTTTCCTGCTCACTCTTCAGTTTTATTTGTTTTAGAAAGCACAAGGGTAGGGCTATCAGATCTGGGCTGCAAAAGTCCAAATGGCCACTAGATGGCAGCAAGAGATTACAGACTTGCTAACTTGCTAGCCTAGCCACATTTGGGTGGTTGCAATGCAGATCTGATTGTCTGACCCATCTGAGCAATATATATATTTAAAAATCAGGTTAATATGTGTAACTAACATTGCTTGTTAATTCAGTCCTTGTTCAAATCAAGATAGTGCTTCTTTTTTAAAAATGAGTTGCCAACTCAGGATTGATCAATGTGAGTATGCATTGTTCTGCACTATGTCTAGACTGGTCTACAGACTTAGTCTGGATTATGCTGCTGTGCACATGTAAATGGAAAAATATTCATTTGTGTATTACAAACAGGCATATGGCTGGGTGCCCGGTAATCACTACAAAGATATTTGAATTTGAATACTACTGCAATGTGTGTACATCTCCAACTATGGCAGTGTAGAGGACACATTTGTGCCAAACATCATGGAACAATTAAATTATCTAGCAAGAGTTAGTTCTTAAATTCCTAACTCTAAACAGAATCTAACTTGTTTAACATTTAAAAAAAACACTAAATTTTCCCTTTTGTAAAAAAAAAAAGGGGGTGATAGGAAAAAAGTCTGCTGACATGACTAGTAACTTTTGGGGAGCAGGGCCATTGAGTGCATTACTGAGAGCTATTTCTAGCCTCACAAGGTAATTTTGTGGCACAAATTTCTTTGTATCAGGTGATATTGATCTGAACTGCCCTTGAATAACTTTGAGGTACCAATGGAAAGCTGATTAGAGTGTATAAATGAATAGGCTTTCCCCAAGGGCAGCAATAATTACATTTAAAACACATGTTGGATTATTTGCTGAGTAATCTGGGATTTTTTTTTCTTTTTGAGACTGTATATTCTGAACGGTTGCACCCTCAAAGCTTCTGTAACAGGAAAGATATGACTGACTCTCTTGGTACATAATAACTTCATCTCAGAAACCTTATATCTTTAATTCAATATGATGAGCAAAGAATTCAAAGAGCTGCTGTATATGATACAAAATCCTTGAAAAGCAGAATATTTATTTTCATTTTCATCAATATACAAAGATGTTGATGCTACTGCATCTGTTAATTTGGGTATAATAAAATTTCAGAATGTTTGATATATACACTTGGGGGGGGGGTAAATTAATCACACCAAATTAGTCAAGGAGTGGAACCTATTCTATATTTGCCCTTTTATGGCCTTAAACACTGTAACATGATTTTCACAGTAAAGGAATGAATGGAAGAAGCAATATATTTGCTAATTATTCTTTTTTTTTTTAAGCAAATGAACAGTTGCAAAATGTTTTCATAAATGGTTACAGCTTATCCAACCTAGCAAGGTTTTAACTAGTAACTGGTTTTCACTGGGGATTTACATTATTTCTGCCTTTGCTAATAGAAATAGACATATGGCTCTGTTCAACTATATTAGATTCTAGTTTCTTTTTATTTATTCTCTACTCTGCCTCACTTATTTTCTACAGATTTGTCTAATCCTTCTATCCTCTTTCAATTGTTTTGTGCTTCTATCACTAATGTTTGGTTCCCTAGAAGCTAAATAATTAAAACAATATTATGTTCTTGGCACTTAAGAACATTACTATAGTTAGATACCATTGCCTGAGTGAACTGTGAATCTGTTCATTTCTCCATTTATCCTATAGCTGAACCATGAAACTTCTTTCTCTCCTCATCCTACTGTAAATGCTGTGCAAAATCACTCTTGGAACAAATGGAGATGGATGGGAACCCATGAGCCTGATATGGAAATGGGTTGAACTTTAGTCCCCAAAATAGTAATTAACTCAACTCATTGCCAAACCAATCCAGACAGCTCTTCAAAGCCCACAAGAAAATAAGCCAAATATTTCTCTCCAATATAATCAGAGCTGTCTTCAGAGAGTTGCCTCTGAGGAAGATGGCCTTGGGAAGTAAAAAGCTATCCTGCTGTTTGGTTAATCCCATGGATCCCTGTGGGTGGGATTATGTCTTATTTCCCTAATTTCTGAGGATAGTTTGCTAATGTAGCAAATTGAAGAAGAACCGTCACTGTTTCTTTGGCAAGACATCGTTGGAAGAACTGAACCATGCAAAAAATCAGCCATAGGAAGGAAATTATGTCCATCCCAACCCTATTCAATATAGCATCTCTCAAGGATCCCAAATTGGGATAGGCTGAGATTGACACTCAGGCTCCTGGTTTTCAAGTTAATTTATCGATTCTGCATTGGGGGAGTGGGGGCTTGGTATGACTAAACAAGACATCTGCATCTTTGAACTTAGAAAACAATTGCTCTAAGCCTTCACTTATTAAAAGAAATGTAAATGACCTACGTACAATGGGTACACTTAAGGACTGGTTATTCTTGAACTGGAACCCTGATTTTAATTCCTTAGCTTAACATGTGGAATGGCAGCTATGCAACAATCCTTCCCAAAACAACTCTGCTGATGCGTCTCTGCTCATGTCTTTTAAACTGTCATCATACAGGATGGCCTGACTCATAGAGATGCGTGATTTGGCTGGCTGGTATAGATGCCTTGATATTCATTTCCTGTTACCTTTTCCCTTTCCTTGGAGTGGGAGGAGAGGTTCTCTTTAGTGCAAAACCCCATGGCCACTAGGGGGCAGCAAAGTGGGGTTTCTGTTTGTTGCCATCTGCAGTGCAGATCCCGGAAGCCTTCCTCATGACATGCAAGATGATTGACAGGCGTGTCCATCTGCTCACCTAAGGAGAGTGAGCCCCCAAGCTATTCCGTATATAGCCAGCATACCTTGAAACAGGTGCTATCATAAAGTGGCTTTGGTGGCTGCTGTACAGGATGGGAATGTGTTACAGTGCTGGTAAGGCTGTCTTCAATCCAAACGACTGATTATCGCAGGAAATAAATTATCTCTTTGCTCTGCTTAAATTGAAGCAGTTTAGAAAATAGGGAGAGGAAGGGAGGGAGGAGCAATCCAACTGCAAACGTGCTGCATGCTGCTGTCGTGAAGATAGCAAATTTAAAGCGGCACTGCTGAGTGAAGACTGGAGCCGAGTCCAAGCCAATCAGCCGTCCTGTCATCAAGCACTTCACCAGCCCGCTTTCCCTCCTCTGGTTTTTCTGCCTTTCTTCTCTCTCTCCTTATGCATCTGAAGCGCTGTGTTCCTACCCCTGTCCTCCTTTTTGGCTGAAAGAAAGGAAAGGCTGGAGGAAGTTTGTTTTCAATACCGGGGGCCTTATGAAACAATTTTTCCTTTGAGTGAGTTCCTTTCTGCCCTCCCATCATCTGATGGCTTGCCAGAGACCTGGATATGTTCGTGAGGAAGTGAGACACGCTCCTACTGTTGGCATCAGGGCAGCTTCTGAAGTAGAAGCTGTTGAGGATTTGGTAAACTAATGGAATGGAGCAACGGGCTGGTATTAGGATAGAAAGAACCTTTAATTATTACTTTGACTGTGTTAAGATTTGAAAGCTGTCAGCTTTGTGAGGTAAACTAGTCTGGAAACATGGCTACATGAGCTAATACTACTTTATTTTTTATGGTTTAACATTTTTATTGAGTTATAAAATATTATAAGATACAAAATACGAAAGTAAATAGGAAAACAGTGGGGAGAAAGAAGGTTAAGAGAAATGAGGAAGGATAAGGAGAAAAAGAAAAAGAAGCAGTGACTTCCGACTCTCTCTGTTGCAGTAAAATAAGGCATTAACATCAAATCACCACTTTTTGCTTTTTCATAATAATACAAACAAGCCGTTTCTATAAAGATCTATCAATCTACTAAGTAAAACCCAGTCAGAGTTTCATTCTTTTCCACTTCAAGCACAAAGTTCAGAAGCAGTCTCCATGTGGAAACAAAAGTATTTATATTCTTTTCTTTCTTTAATCAAAGTAATTTTGCCATTTCAGCCAACTCCATTAACTTCTGCAACCATTCGTCCATAGTAGGAATTGAAGTGTCCTTCCATTTTTGTGCATACAATAGTCTTGCTGCTGTCAACATATATAGTACAAAGCTCCAAATTTTTTCTCCAGTTCTTTTTCCACTAGGCCCAAAAGGAAAAGTTCTGGTTTCATTTTTCTGTTTTTCATTTTCAAAATTTTCTGTATTAAAATATGAATCACACTCCAATTATTATTTTTTTGCTCTATCACATGTCCACCATAGATAATAAAAAGCAAAACACCCTTCCCCTGAGATGGGCAGGTCCCCAACTTTTTAGCCTCCTGAAAAGCCCTAAAGACTTTACTATTCTCACCAGCATTCGGGTGATGTACTGCTGGAGCCTAATAAAGTTATGGATGTGTGGGGGAGATGCTGCTTTTGGGGGTACCAGTGTGGAATTTTTGTGTTGGATTTTATGCTTTTTTCCCCCTGTTTCGGTTCATATTTTGAGCCATCTGGATTTATGATGCATAAAATGGACAACTATATAAATCTTTTAAATAAATATATTTTAAAACTGCTCTCATCTCTATTACAAAATATTTGGGGGGTTCCCTAATGAGAAATGCTAAGCAAGTCATTTAATAAATTAAAACAGGGTTGTATGATCCTTCAGTTAGGAAAAGATGCATTGAGTCGAAAGAGTTGTGCTTTGAAGCAGTTTTTGCCTTCAAATCCTAAATCCCACTCAGAAAATACAATGCCTTGAATTCAGCTGAAATTATGGAATATGCATCTCTCTTCTCCCATCTAAGGAAGTACTATGAGTTACCCAGAGAGCAAGTCTACATTCAGAAAAACAAAGTTACATTTCCATTGAGTTCAAACAAAAAAGGAAAGTTTTGTTTGTGACCAAACATCAGTAACTTGATGTAGATTGGGATTAAAATTACATGTATTTCAGTTTAAAAAGATAGTGCTCTTCTTTATTTACTCTGCATGTTTCAATTTACAGCAATATACACAGTCATAGAGCTTCAGATGAAACCTAAGCTTGGCAATATGGAAAAACTAAGCTGTTTCATTTATTTGTTTAATTTATTGATCACATTTTAAAACCATCCATCTCTCTCACAGAGGGACTCTGGGTGGTGTACAATAAGATATTCATGCCAGGTTGAGAAATACTGGGAATTCCCAAAGTATTAGACTAGACCTGTATTGGCTTGTTTTTAGGCTTTATATTTTAGTCACTGCCTTGATAAGAAGTTCATGCTTTTCTCTCCTTTGCTGATTTATGGCTGTTTGAAAGATTTGCATTTCAATGAAGGCAGTTGGATGCGAGAGCTGGTCCTTGAAGATCTCACAAAATTGCTTTACCCTGCCCAAAGGTAAAGGTTGGTCTTTTGTCTTGGGCCATGAGATGGCGCTCTGCAGAACAAAGGAATGCCAAGTAAAAGAATATACAGTAGTCTTTGTTTTGGTAGTGATCTTAAGACTGTTACAAAAGAATAGTGGTTTAAAAAAATGGGAAACCGTGTACATATATAGAGGAAGACATTTTGGCCCATCCAAAACCATAATTTCACCCTACTACTCATAGGGCTGGAAGGGCCCATTTAGTTCCATCCCTGCATCCCCAAAAGATGGCAGTCCAACTTCTTAATCATATGCAGTCAAAGGGAATTCATCACTTCCTCTTGAAACTGCTCTCACTCTGAGGATATTTTTCATCAGGTTCCGTAAAAACGGCCTTCCAGTAACTTCTGACCCTTTCATGACTTGCATTTTGGAAGGACTGCAAATAGGTTTTGGTGTTCTTTTCTGTGACATTTCCTCAGGTTCTTGAAAAGTCCAACCATGTTCCCTCTGGCTAAACAAAAATCCAACCATGTTCTCAAGGTTAAACAAACCAGTATGCACAGGTCTCTTTCCCATTGAATGACATCTGCCCAGCCTTTGGCTGATTAAAAACCACAGTAAGTAAAAAATTCCATTCCCAAGCTCCATCCTGATTTAACTTCTGTCTCACTGTCAAATGGGGTTCCATCATGAGTAAAATACCGGTAGCTCTTCTGGATTGTTGCCTTCCCTTCTTCTGCACATAACCAGTTGGTGGGAAAGCTACCAATCATGGCGCTGCAACAGAAATGGGGAGGTTTGGCTGTAGACTCTAGGGTCTTTTCTGTGTCCTTCCTATAACATCGCACTCAAGTGGAGACTCAAGTGCAACAAAGTTTGAAGACAAGATCGGAATCATGAGATCTGAGTCACAAGAGGCACTTTTACTGAGATTGATGTCTACCATTCTTTCTTCATGTAGATAACAAATCCATATTCTTCCATGCTGGGTTGCAAAAGCAATGCTAAGCTTGGTCCCATCTCTACATTTTTCCCAGCATTTGTGACTTGCAGTGAACCAGTAACAGCCACAGTGTAAGCACACTCACAGGCCAGCCAATTGAATGGCCTATTGGCATTGCATAATTCTAATAGGCCCATGCTGTATCTAGTGCTTCTGGGAAGCAACAGTAGAATAGCACCCGGGTCTGAGAAATGAGCAGGCCCATATTACAAGTGCCACTCTTGGTCATTCGACTTTGCCTCCCATAGAACAGATTTTACACATCTCGAGGCTGTGCTTGGAACTATCAAAATAAGAAGGAAAAATTCATTACTGACGACATTAAATTAAGGCATTTTACATATGCTGGAGGTTAAATGAAGGCAGTGTCATAGCAGATGTTGCTAAGGTTTGTTTATACAATAGCTAAGTACAAGAGGGAACCTAACCTTGAATCTTCCCATAAAACATTTTGTAACCTGCCAATAATAATGCAAATTAAAATGGTAGTAGCAGCCACACCACACTGCTGACCCCTATTTAGCCTATGATCAACCATTGTTGCAAAGTCAGTTAATATTAGCTTCCCCTGTGGCCTTGATAACTGTTTCTTAAGAGAAGAATTTGCATTTTTCTCTATTCAGTTCTGTACTATTATTTTACTATTTCCCTAACCTCTAAAGGCAATTCTGAATGGTTTTTTTTTCTTTATTTCTAACTATTTCTATCCTAATCAATTTTGTGTCATTGGCAATGTGTCTATTCTTCCAAGTCCTTAATGAAGAGGTTCAAAAGTAGAGGGCCTAGGAATGAACCCCATGGCACCCCATAACATTTCCCTCCAGTTTAATAAGGAATCATTCACGAGCATTCTTAGAATATGATTTTTAAGCCATCTACATATTCCCTAATAGACATATAATCCAACCCATACATAAAAAGTTGGTCAATCAGAATGTTCTGAAGCATAAATTCTTATATAAATACTTAGCATGCTCTTTCTTTTCAGAATGAGAATATAACTCCATTCCAGAAAAGGAATAACAAGTGATAAGTCAAAGATTGAAGAGGTGTGAAACAAGAAAATGGAAAGGAACTATAACATAATTAACTTACACCACTTAATTCACTGAATCTTCCCATTCATGTAACCATCTGTTTCCACAATATCTTACATTGTCTTTGTGAGTGTAGCTCAGTATTCTCCATTTATTTCCTAGTTAGTCAGATGTAGGCAACAATATGTTGGCTTGCAAAATTTATTTTTATTTATTTTATTTTATTGCAATTTATATGCCACCCCTCTCCCGAAGGACTCAGGGCGGCTTACAAGATAAAAATTCAACAATATGAATTAAATATAAATTAAAATCCAATTAAAATGAATTAAAATTATTACAATGTAAAAATCCACCTCAACGAGTCAGTCCATTTGATGAAAAAGCCACGTCTTCAGTTTGCGGCGGAAGGAGAGGAGGTCAGGGGACTGTCCTAAGCCCGGTGGGCAAACCGTTCCAGAGGGTTGGCGCTCCCACAGAAAACGCTCTCCCCCTGGGGGCCACCAGCCGACATTGTCTGACTGACGGCACCCTGAGGAGGCCCGCTCTGTGAGAGAGCACAGGACGATGGGAGGATGGCAGAAGATGGTCCTGCAAGTATCCCGGGCCTAAGCCATGTAGGGCTTTATAGGTGAGCACCAGCATCTTGAAATGAACCCGGAGGACCACTGGCAACCAGTGCAGCTCGCGCAGGAGAGGTGTTACACGGGAGTAACAAGAGGCTCCCGTAACAACCCGCACGGCCGCATTCTGGACTAGCTGAAGCCTCCGGGTACATCCCAAGGGCAGCCCCATGTAGAGGGGCTGTAATCCAACCGAGAAGTAACAAGGGCACGAGTGACCGTGGTGAGGGCATCCCGGTCTAGGAAAGGGCGCAACTGGCGTACCTGTGCGAAAGCCCCCCTGGTTACGGCTGTCAAGTGATCTTCTAAAGACAGCCGTGAATCCAGGAGGACACCCAGATTGCGATAATGATATCTGAAAGAGAGATTGTAACTTGTACAGAACATGCTGAGCAAGTGAGTATGTTTGTGATAAAACTGGGCTTTCAGTGATACACTGGCCAAAATATATCAGAACTGACAAGCATTGTCCTCATTGTTTTCAAGAAATACTGCATGTGTCACAGGTGTGCCTAAGGATAGTAACCTGGTCTATACCCTCTCTTAATTTGTATTTATTTATTTATTAACAACTTGTTATATGCTACTCAATCCACTCTGGATGGTTCAAAAATACAAAATAATGATTCTTTGAATCCTTAACCAGCATAATTTAATTAGGAAATGGTTACCCAGTTATCATAAACCCAGATCAAATGCCTGTTTAAAATGGTGACTTCATAGAATGTCACAAATGAAGAAGGAGAAAGAAAAACTGGAGACTACAAGAATTATTGAAGGAGAGGCGAAGAATTTGTGCTTTTCTAGATACGCAATATAAGAAATATTGTAGCCTGTAAAATCTTCATATAATTATAGACAAACTAAAACAAAACAGAAGGATTGGGTAGGGGAAGTCTATTTGAACATAAGGGAGTATTGCAGTTTTTCCAAACTTTAGCATTTTTAAGTTGTTTGGACTTCAGCTCCCAGAATTCTCCAGAATGCTAGCTAAGGAATTCTGGGAGTTGAATCCACATATCTGAAAATTGCTAAGGTTAAAAAACACTGGACTATAATATTGTTTCTGGAGTTACAGAAATTATCAAAACTCTCTGCTTATTATAATGGAGTGAATGCAGGAGAGAACTATAAAAATCTTAAAGTGTTTGTAGAAATCAGCCAAATTAAAGTGATCTTGGCTTGTAGAACCATCACTGATAAACCTCCAATGTTATTCATCAGAGTCTGCAGCTGAATTCTTCCTATAACTACAGAAAATATCCCTTTTCAGTTAATATAAAGGCTCTTCCAGATGGTAACATTAGAAATCAAAAGATAAGGTCAGCGATTCATTTCTTTACTCCTTCGTTGGGGCTGCCTGATCTGTATTGCCAGCACTCTTAACCTTATGTATGTTTTGGTGTGTGCATGTATTAAAAGAAGCAGCAGGTCATTTAGAATGGGAAGATGTTCTCCAGGACCCTATAAATTCTGCATAAGGCAAAACAATTGCAGAATCAAAAAGTTATGTGAGTAACTTTAGAGTTAATTTCTGTTTGCATGTAACTCTAGTTATATGAAAGTTTTTCTACAGAATCAAGACTCCGGTATACCTTGGACATTACTAACTGAGAAGGCACTTTATATACATTTCCTCCATAATATTTTTACACTGTAAGCAGCTGTAGAAAGAATATCATTCCTGTCACAGCAGATGGCAGCACCTAGCCAGTTTGGCTGGTCTTGAAACAGCTATGCAGGATTGGACGGGATTAATACCTAAAATGGAGACCACTAAGAAATCTCTATAAACTAGACTGAACGGTTAAGAACAAAACCAAAATGCTCGGAAGAAGACAGTGTCAGATTAATCCCATGTTGCTACCCCCAAAATTATATGGAAGTCTTCATATAATTAATTGGGTGCTTTCCAAAGTTTCCACAGCCCAACTAAGGCCTGAAGCCAAACAATCATTACTGTGTAGCTCATGTTTTTTAACCATGGTGCAATATACTCATAATGGCTAGAGACTTTGGGGCTGCTAGGGAAATGGGTCAGCCTGGGTAAGAAATCTCAACTGGAGTCCTGCTCTAGCCTGCCACACCCATACTGCTACAAGAGGAGGAGATCTTCGCATCATTCTCTTGTTGTGAATTTTTGTCATGCTCTGCCACCCACACTTAGGCCTCGCCTGGTTCCCTCAGGCCAGGAAGCAGTGGGAGGGTGAAACAGCTGCATCCATCTACAGTAAAGGCTGGGGATGAATGAAAAGGAAAGCAAAGCAGGAAGGAAGGCAAAGGGAGCCCCTAGAGAGGAGAGGGGAAGCCTCCCTTGGAATGAGCAACATCAAGATCCAAGAAGCAAGAAATCAGAGCGGATTGCCTCGGAGACAGAACTGAACGGTTTAGAGAGCATGGAATCAAGCATCTTTCTGTCCAACAACACTTGAGTTACTGACATTCAGAAAACTGACAGTAGCTAATAGTTCTTGAGTGGGCTTACTGACTCCAGGTCTGCAGTTACTACGATAGGTGGAAAGCAACACAATCATTAATATCTAAAAATGAGATTTCTTTGGGGGCACGGGAGCGGGGGAAGAACCCTGTACTTCTCCTGTATCTGGTCAGTATTATACCACAGCATTCATTACCAACAAATACGTGTTTTTAGAATATGGGGCACATAAAAGAATTTACTTACTTACTAAATCCGTATTTAATTCTGCATTAAAATTATTGATGTAATATTTAGTATTAAAAGGCCTTGTAAAATGGAAGGGAAGGGAAGACATTCACAAACACCGCTATAACCTGTGACATCCACATGGATTTGCTGCTTTGGTCAGAATGATTTTTCAGTGTTGCCGTGTTTTGCCACAAGTTCTGTCCTCTAGATGCAATGTAAGAGTGCACATAGAATATGATTTGCAGAGAGGCTGGCATGCCTTTTTATGGGAAGGGAAAAATAGACAGCATAACTATTTTCAAGGACACTTAATTAGAGATGCACTACTACAAACATGGCAAGGGATAAAAAGAATCATTATGATAAAATTCCAGAATGGTTATCTACAATGGAGGCACAAATCTACCCAAATGCATTAGACATTGACAAAATAAAAAGATATAAAGATTTGTTAAATAGTCAAGGGGAATTGAAAACAAGGCAGGAATTAAAAGATCAGGGTACAGACATTGATTGGTGGCCTTACATGCAAATAAAATCTAGATATAAGACAGATTTGACACAATATGGATTCCAAAGAGAAGTACATGAATTAGACAAAATCCTCCAAGGCACAGAAGATAAATTGATCAAAAAAATTTACAATTATTTATTAAGATACAAATTGGAAGAGGAGGTAGTAAAGGAAACTATGATAATTTGGGCGAAAAATTTTGGGTTTAACATTGAATTGGATAAATGGGAGAAATTATGGAACAAAAATTATAAATTGACAATGTCTATATCCTATAAAGAAAATTCGTATAAAATGTTTTACAGGTGGCACTTGCCACCAGCCAGATTGGCAAAGATGTTTCCCAATACCTCACCAATGTGTTGGAAATGCAAACAACAAAAGGGACCGTATTACCACACGTGGTGGTCTTGCCATAAAGCGAAACAATATTGGGGTAGAATTAGATCACAATTAGAAGAAATAACCAAACAACAGATAGAGATGAGGCCAGAAACTTTTTTACTAGGAATACTCCCAGGGTCGTATGAAGAAGAAATACAATATTTAATTATCCATATCGTCACAGCAGCAAGAATAATCTACGCTCAGAACTGGAAAAATAATAATATACCATCCGAAGATAATTTGATCAGAAAAGTTTTGGAATGTGCAGAGATGGACAAATTAACAAAGGAGATACAAGAAAAAGAGGAAACAGAATATTACTTAGTGTGGGAGAAATGGTATGAATGGCTGGAGGAAAGAGATAAAAGGCAAGGAAAAATTAAATAATGGTTGAAATAGGAGTAGAAGTATAATTGCAAATATGAGGAAACAAAAACTGTAGAAATGAAAGTGCGCACACGGGTATTTATATGTATATATGTAAACAAATAAATTAATATTAGAAGTATATGTACAAAAGATATAGTAGAATAAGGAAGGGAAAAATGTGTAAGTATTAAATTCTTGACTGATGCAAAACTGTTGAAACAGAAAAAGTGTTAAAGCTTTCTTTTTGTTTTTAAAAAATGTTCAATAAAAAAAAAGTGCACATAGAAAATGGGCAGAACTTGCATCTCAATCCAGCAACATTCTGATATTGCTTACATCCCTGGCCTCCTGTACCCTGACCATAAATATAAATTTATTTGCCAAAAATGTAGAAGGGAGGTATTTGTTTAATTGGGTGTCCTCCCACTTTTTTGAATGATGATATAGTGGTCCATGACTGCAGAATGTTTGAGAAACACTTTTCTAGACTAAGGAAGTCACAAGAAATGAGTTATAGATGTTTTCAGGAACTGATGAAGTTTATTTTAAGCTGCTCTTATTACATTTAACTTTCTGCATTCCTGAAGAAGTAATTGGTTCTTTCTATTATCTGATGTGTTCAGATGTAAAATTATGTTATGTGTGATAGAATTTGACAAAAGGAAATCCTGTGTTAGCACACAGCACCACTAATTTCAAATCTCACAGATAATCTACCTTTGATTTCAATAAACTTTACTATCAAGTCACCATCTTGTAACTAAAATATAACCTGGAACTTTAAAGATTTTGGCATGGTCATTCTCAAGGTAGCCCTGAAAGTGTACAGGCAGCATATCATAAATGTTACCTACAGTCAAATATTAAGAGGCAAGCAAACTGTTGTCATTTCCTTTGTAAGGATTGGTAAATATGTAGATTACCTGAATATTATGCTAAAATTCCAGTCTCCTAAGGATTATTGCTATGAAACCACTGGGCATGTTGTGCTCTTGATCATGTAGTGTTAGGAGGAAACTAGGATAACATCTTGGCAGGATCCCACTTGGCTCTTTTGAATTCTAATGCTGCAGCCAGTTGACTCATAAATGTGATCTGCTTCTAATTGCTAATCTTCTACTACTTGTACATGCATGCATGTATACATGCATAAACAGAGTTGCTTTTCCAGTTGACATGACCTTGATTATTTGTTTTGGAGATGATCAAGATGCTTGGATAATTACATTAATACCACAGCAATACTTCTTCAGTAAGTGAGCTGAACAGTAAATATAGCTGACTTACATATTGCTACTAAATATATACTAAATTGTACACCACATACAAATGCCTATCAGAAGTAAGTTTCATGTGGCTTTTTCCCAGAAAAATGGAGAGGATCTGCATAGCAGGACTTAATTCTAAATGTATTTGATTTATTTAAATATATATGAAAGCAGTATGAAAGGGATTTTTCCTTTTAAATTCCTTATATCTCTCCTCCTAGACTTCTACATTTATTTTTTTTCTAAGATTACTTTTTAGCCAGTAAGAAACATATATTCTACCCTCAAATCTGGAATTTGATCATATATTATTTAAGACAAACTCATAGGGAAGGCCTTCATAGTATAGTAACAAGGCAGCAAACACACAACAGTGGATTACATGCCACTGTTTCATTTGTGCTATTCTCCCCCTCCCTACACAAATATTAAATGGCTTACTGAATAGACTTCCCAGTGACAGCCCAATCAGTAATTGTGAACAATATAGGAAGGAATTGGGACAATATAAGCATAAATTAGCAACTGTATTGATAATTATGCAATCCTGTGATTTAGCATTATATTGTGAATGTGTCTTATCAGCTGTTCTTATCAGTGGGAAATTGCTGTTGCAAGTCTCTGTTGTGTTAACCCTCAGGCTTCTATTAAAGTTACCTTACATAAAGCATCTGCCTTTATTTCGGAAATGAAGAATTTGGGCACTTCAGTTCCCCTGCTTCCAGACTGGCAATGTAAAAGGGGATGGGAAATGAACTGTTTTTAGACCTTGAGGAAAGAGGGTATTCCCAATTACTATTATGCTAAAATAAATTATGACTCTCCAATCTTCTTAAAGCAGGCCTTCCCTGTTTTTGTAGACCTGTTTGGAATTTTGAGAGCCCTTGTTCACCCTCACCAAATGGTTAGTCTTATGGCCTTTCATAAAATTGATCGCTTCCATGGAAGTCAGAACCAGTTTCCATGTATTGTTTCATCTGAAGGCTACATGCCACCCTCTGTAGTCTCCTCAGCTGCCTGATGCTCCATGTGACACTTCTTTCCTTGGCAACTGGCCCACTTACAAATAAAACCCTGGGCTGCTGCCAGCCAGCATTTATATTTCCTCAGAACACTTATGGGACTCTTTGGGCCCTACAGGTGTTTCTAGAAAGAGTGCATTTGGAAAACAGGGCTCTGCTATGCAACAGACAGGTAATCCTTAACCTATGAATGGTATGGAACCCTGCCCATTGTGGTCACAAGTGATGACAACTGTTAAGTAAGATGGCCTTGCTTAACAACTCCCTCCCCTTGCTCACCTTGATGCCATGATTAAATGAACGTGGCAGGTCATTAAGTAAGCATGAGAGACCATTTAACTTACTAAATGATGATGATTATACAGGTAGTCCTTGAGATATGACCAGTCACTTCGACCATTTAAAGTTACGATAGACCCACCAAAATCTACATACTGTATCAACCGCACAGTAACTGCAGTGCCTCCCTGGTCATTCACCCTTATAACCGACCACAGGGATACTACAGTTCTCCCTCATCTCTCTTCTCTTAACATCCTGCTCCAACAGGACCCTGGAGCATTTGGGCCTGCTCCCATGCCTCCCAGAAGCAGCTGCCATTTTCAATTTTGAAAACCCAAGGTTAAAGAAAGAGGAAAAGAAACTAGCCTTAAATAGTGGGAACTAGCAGAGCAAACAAAGAGACCTGTTGTTGGAATGGCTGACATGCAGGAAAGAAGGATTCAGAAAGCAATGTCTCTGTTGGAGAGCCAAGAAGGGGGAATATTTTCACTGAGAAAATGGTGTGGAGGAAAGAGGGAACGCTATTCCTCAGGGCTGCAGACCCAAACTATATACAAATTTCAGAAATTGATCTTTTTGGTTTTATTTGAAATGTCATATATCTGCTTTTTCTCTGAGAAATTCCATGTTTTTCTTTGGGGGAATGCAAAGAGATGAGAGGTCCATTTGTGGATCACATAACTTTGCTAATTCGGCCTTATGGTTATAATTCTCCAAGGAGAAGTTGTCTTTTCATTTAGAGACATGGCCAGTATATAATGAACGCATTTCCCCTCAAAGCAAATCAACACCAATAGGATCCAGCCACCCAGATTATTTCCCTTGATCATAGACCCCAGACCAGAATTAAACCAGCCCTCCCTTCATATTCTGAATTAAGAGAGGTTTTGTGCTTAATTAAGCACATTAATTAGATATTAGTTTTACTAAACCTCAGAAAAAAGTAAGATATGTCATAGCTATGCTACATAATAATAATAATAATAATAATAATAATAATAATAATAATAATAATAATAATAATAATTTTATTTCTATACCACCCTTCTCCCGAAGGACTCAGGGCGGTGTACAGCCTATTTAAAAACACAAGCCAAAACAACGATTAAAAATTTAAAATGATTAAATAGATTTGGCTCAATTTAAAACCCCAGAAATTTAAAATACCCCAATTTAAAATTATTATGTTGATAGCCCGGCCTGGCGGAACAACAGGGTCTTCAGTGCGCAGCAAAACACCCGGAGGTCGGAGATCTTACGTATTTCCAGGGGCAATTCATTCCACAGGGCTGGGGCTCCCACAGAGAAGGCCCTCCCCCTGGGTGTCGCCAGCCGACATAACTTGGCCGATGGCACCCTGAGGAGACCCTCTCTGTGGGAGCGGACTGGCCAGTGGGAGGCTATTGGTGGCAGAAGACGGTCTCGAAGGTACCCAGGTCCTATGCCATGGAGTGCTTTAAAGGTGGTAACCAACACCTTGAATCGCACCCGGAAGACCACTGGGAGCCAGTGCAGCTCGCGCAGGAGGGATGTCACGTGGGCACAACGAGTTGCGCCCATAACCACCCACGCGGCCGCATTCTGGACCAGTTGGAGCCTCCAAGTGCTCTTCAAGGGGAGCCCCATGTAGAGAGCATTACAATAGTCCAACCGGAAGGTAACAAGGGCGTGAGTGACCGTGCGCAGGGCATCCCGGTCCAGAAAGGGCTGCAACTGGCGAATCAGGTGAACCTGATAAAAGGCCCCCCTGGCCACGGCCATCATATGCTCTTCTAAAGACAGCCGTGCGTCCAGGAGGACACCCAGATTGCGAGCCCTCTCTGTGGGGGCAAAGATTCACCCCCAATAGTCAGCGATGGCACCTGCTGACTATATGGGGGCCCCGGAAGCCACAGCCACTCGGTCTTGGAGGGGTTGAGTCTGAGCCTGTTCCTCCCCATCCAGACCCGCACGGCCTCCAGGCAGCGAGACATCACATCAAGGGCATCGTTGGGGTGGTCTGGGGTGGAGATGTACAGCTGAGTATCATCAGCGTACAGATGACACTTCACCCCAAAACCACAGATGATCTCACCCAGTGGCTTCACATAAATGTTGAACAGGAGGGGCGAGAGGACCGACCCTTGTGGCACTCCCCATGCGAGACGCCTCGAGGTTGACCTCTGTCCCCCTGCCAACACAAACTGCGAGTGGTCGGAGAGGAAGAAGGAGAACCACCGCAGAACGGTGCCCCCTATTCCTAACCCCCTCAACCGCTGCAGCATGATACCATGGTCGATGGTATCAAAAGCCGCTGAGAGATCTAATAGGACTAGGACAGAGGAGCAACCCCTGTCCCGAGCCCTCCAGTGATCATCCACCAACGCGACCAATGCCGTTTCTGTGCTGTACCCCTGCCTGAAGCCCAACTGGTACGGGTCTAGATAGATAGCTTCATCCAGGTGCCGGGGAAGTTGTCGTGCCACCACGCTCTCAACAACCTTCGCCACAAAATGAAGGTTGGAGACTGGACGATAGTTGGCTAATTCAGCCGGGTCCAGGGAAGGCTCCTTGAGGAGGGGCCTCACTACCGCCTCTTTCAAGGCGGCAGGAAAGGCACCCTCACTCAGAGAAGCACTTATAACCCCCTGGAGCCAGCCTCGTGTAACCTCCCGGGAGGCCAGTACCAACCAGGAGGGACACGGGTCCAATAAATACGTGGCAGCACTAATCTTACCCAGAACCCTGTCCACATCCTCGGGAGTCACAGGATCAAACTCCTCCCAGATAACATTCTCAAGACCTGCCCTCGTCTCCTCCCGTGGCCTCATCCAATCGGAGTCCAAGCCATCCCGCATCCGAGCGACTTTATCGTGCAGGAATTGCACAAAATACTTTTGCTGCTGCTGCAAAAAATCAGATGGCCTACTTCTTAGCAAGAAGCAAGAGCAAGAGATTTAGACTTATATACCGCTTCATTGTACTTTACAGCCCTCTCTTAGCAGTTTACAGAGGCAGCATATTGCCCCCAACAATCTGGGTCCTCATTTTACCGACCTTGGAAGAATGCAAGGCTGAGTCAACCTTGAGCCAGTGAGGATCAAACTCATGGCAGTGAGCTGAATTATCCTGCAAAACTACATTATAACCACCATGACTCTTATTAGCCATATTCAAAGTATGATCATGCCCCCTTTCAGTCACTAAATGGCATCTCTTACTTCAATTTCTCTGTTGGTGTTTGCCCTCTTCTTTAGGACTTGGTCCCAAGATATCCCTGCCAGCCCTTTTGAAACAAATCACTTTACCTTCTCAGAAGCTCTGTTAGTTTTCCCCATCCATTCCTGTTCCTCTGATTCTCTCCTTCCACCTATACAACCTACAATCACAGCCATCTACCCCAGAAAGTGTAGAGCTGAGGCCTGCACAAGAAAGAAAGATACTTGATCCAGGTCAGTGGCTTCCCTAACACAGTGTTGATCAGAGGTGGGTTTTAGCAGGTTCTGACCAGTTCTGGAGAACCAGTAGTGGAAATTTTGAGTACTTTGGAGAACCGGTAAATACCACCTCTGACTGACCCCGCCCCCATCTATTCTCTGCCTCCCGAATCCCAGCTGATCAGGAGGAAATGGGGATTTTGCAGTAACCTTCCCCTGGATTGGGTTGAGAATGGAGATTTTACAATATCCTTCCCCTGCCACGCCCACCAAGCCACACCCACAGAACCGGTAGTAAAAAGATCTGAAACCCACCACTGGTGTTGATGATTGTGCCTCCCAGTTGAATGTTCAAATGTTTTGGCCCACATAACTAACAGGTGCTTCTACAGTGGAGAAGAGGTGAAAGGAATCCGGAAGAGAAGTAGACTTGCACAAAGTGAAAGAGCACAAAGGTGAATTGGACATGGCATGGACACAGGAGCCCTTTTCCTTGTTGTAGCTTTTATGTATAGCTTCTGCTCACAGCTGAAGTTGTTGAAGGAAAAGGGTGACTGCAGCAGAAGAGAGATGTGGTTAAAAAAAGGTATTCTGGCACACCCACAAATCAGAAAAACACAATTTGGCAAACAATCCCTCCCAACTCGAGTGATCTAGACAACCAAATTTATGAGGGTATAGTTTCTGCTGACACAAAGAAGATATTATGGTGCGTTACGCCAGCAGTGGGGAAATGGCCTTCACCTGCCATAACTTGTAAATTGTACTGTGGGCTTGCTCTATTCAGAAATCTTTTTCCTAAAATTCTTGTCTCAGAAAAAAAAAAAAACATTCTGTGTGTGTGAGAGAAAGAGTGTGTGTGTGTGCAAACATTACACAAGGAGTGTAAATCAATCCACTTGTTTGTGAACACAAAGAACCCCAAATGCAAATATGTGAAAAGAGGGTAAGGAGCATGATTCCAGATTGCCCTGGATATCTAGGCACAATGTCTTAAGACAACGTTTTTTATTAAGAAAAGATCATATGGATGACAATATATTTTTTAGCCTTGGTGACTTGCGGCTGGAAATGACACCTCTTTCTGCACAATCACAAACAGAGCATCTCTCCATAATCAGCTTTGATACGTTTACTTTAGCCTTTCTTACTTCAGTAAATCTCTTTACTCCACAAAGGGCTCTTCTAGAGTTACTCAGGGAAGGAATT
Organism: Arizona elegans; assembly: GCA_022577455.1. Classification (NCBI taxonomy): domain Eukaryota; kingdom Metazoa; phylum Chordata; class Lepidosauria; order Squamata; family Colubridae; genus Arizona; species Arizona elegans. Next base: position 177,095,461 of record JAKOOJ010000001.1, read on the forward strand.
GCCTCAAATTTAGCAGGCCTCTATAAGATTTTGAATTGTTTCACTAACTTCAGAGGCCCTTTTTCCTTTGCCCACCTTATTCTCTCCTAGACCAGTGATGCAAGTTATTGCATGTGAAGGTGACTGAATCAGAGTTAATTTAGATTTCCTTAGCTTTCTGAATATTAACATAACTTGACGTAAGTTGAGAAAAATCACAGCAAAAAGTCCAATGATTATTCCATGAAATTGTCATTTAACACTTGGAAATATCTTACCAATAGTACAGAAAGAAATAAAGAACCAGGATCGACTTTCAGGATTCAATTTGGGGCCTCTAGGAAATGTCCCCGAAATGCCCATATTTCAGCAGTATGAATTCAGCCTATTTTGAGATTCTGGGGTAATTTAGGATGGCAATGAAAATTATTTTCCTTGGGGGAAGATCTTATTTCCCTCCTCTTCTTTAATTCATTTGAAAAGACCATTCAGCAAGTTTATTGATAGACAAGGAGCAAGCAGCTTTAAAAAAAAACCAGATATAACTATTGCCTTGCTAAACATCATTTTTAATTTGTCCCGATTAAATGATTAATATGATTAAATGGTCTCAGGAACAGAAATGATATCCCCTAAATATCCATCAAGAAATAAATGCAGCTGGGACTGGATAGTGGTGTGTCTGCCCCATCTGCACATGATCCCTTACCCTGGAGGGATGATCTAGATCAGAGATGGGGAACTATGGCCCTTTTATGACTTGTGAACTTCGACTCCCAGAATTCCTGAGCTCAAAAATTCTGGGAGCTGAAGTCCACAAGTGATAAAGGAGCCATAGTTCCCCACCTCTGATCTAGATCATCCCTCCAGGAATGACAGAGTGACAGGAATCTTGAATAAAAGCCTCTCACTCTTCAATCTTCTGTTGAATTGGCTGTAGAGGATGTTACATCTCATGTGGTAAGGAACAGCAGGTTAATATAGAAAACAATACCTGAAAAACAATATTACACATTTGCTAACGGATCTTTGGCATATCACAGGAATTATAGGATGAACAGATGGAACCCAACTTTTACCTTACCTGTGTTCAGAAACCATCAACTGTTGAATAATATCTTTGAATGCCAACGCATTTTCAATTTTCTCAGATTGAAAAAAAAAGTGGCTGGGTCTATTCCCTCCCCCACCCCCCAAATCCAGAAATCTTGCCCTTCACTTTCACTCACACTTCTCTATTGTGGGCAATTTGGAATTGAGGACTCCTATTATAAATAAAACTGAAGCAAGACAACTGGGCTTCTTTTTAAACTGTTTATTGTATAATATAAAACTACAAAAGTAAGACTGCTCATTTCCATGTAATTTGCCCATTTTTATTATTATTACAGCCCATACCTACAAGTGAATACAGTAATCTGGTTTCAGATGTATATGTCTGTAATATTGCATAGAAAAGGCACAGCTCTAAGGTCTGTCGCGGGATAGGAATGGGGGCAGAGGGAGAAAATATCAGCGTTTTGGAAAAAAACAACCCTTGTTTTAAAACAACCATGCACCAAATATATCCTCCTTTTTACATCTTTCTCTTCCCCCTCCCCTGAAATCTCTGCTTTAAGAGAGTCTTGTGTGTGTTATTACAATGTTAAGCATCTGCAAGGTTTTAACTTAGGAAAAAAAATAAACAAAGCCCAAAATTAGCATTAGAATTATTTTTAACATTGAAAAAAAAAGACTATAAAATGAGTGGAAATTCCACCCTCCCCCCCAAAAAATAATTCAGACATGTTATAAGCATATTAATAAAAGCAAGGTCTTGGATAACAATCACAATTACATTCTAGATCCAATGAGCCATTTTAGAAGGGTGCATGTCCATTTGCTCACGGTTGTTATCGAACTGTAAACTTTAGATTCACGAATCAGGTTCTACAAGACAATCGGGGGAAAAAAATCACATGGTACAATTTATTCTCATCCTGGCCTCTCTGAAAAAGCAGCCTTAATTTTGTCTCTCACTGTAAAGCAGAGCAACTAGCAGGAAGAGTAATGTTGGTGGCAACAGTTTCCATGTGGGAAGTCTCTCTCCTGAAAGTAACTGAGAGGAAGAGGGACTTCAGGGCACTTTTATTGGCACGGTCTACAAAGTGCCCACAATTCTGTCCGAGAATCCTAAACATTGCCTGCTTAGACTCTGCTCTCTGGAGCCAAGTCCAGGCTGGACCTTCCTTGTTTCCCAGCACAGTTGATGTTTTGAAGAAGGGTGGGAGATGTGAATCTGGGGCCTTGAGTCACAGTTCATCCAGCCTATCAAATATTCTTCACTCCACCCAAAAGACTAAAATGAGCCCCCCTCACAGAATGCTTCAAACTGCAGCATTTTGCCCAGAGTCTTAAGGTCTGTTTGCGCTTGTCTAGAAACACTTCCCTAGGAAGGGTGGCGGTTATAAGATCAGATTTGCCTCTCTGCTGACGAAACTGTCTTAAAAAGTGGAAACAAGTATCTCTCTTTGAAACCAATAGGAAAGCCTTCCATAAAACTTGTTAGCTTTCAGCATGGCTTACTACACCTACTATGGGGTACCTCCTTATTAATCCTTGGAAATTTGATATAAACATTTGCACTGACAAATCTACATTTTGGCCACCTATCTGCGCATCCAAAGTTGCAAAACCCAACAGAAATGTGAATGCAAATGCTTTTAGTTGATTTTCGATCAGATGAACATATTCTTCCACAGATTTTGTCCCATATTAACTTCTACCATGTTTCTCCTAGAGGCTTCCTTGTTAAATTTCATATAAGTGTAGGACAGTTAATCTGAAAGCTATATAATAGCTAGCAGATAAAGGAGTTATTGCAAATTGTGTCCTACAGCTAGCTCTACTCAGACCTAAAAATCAGCTTTGTCATGGAATTCCACTCTTTCCTTCTCCCACTACTGTTTTCTGCATTGCTTCTGTTTTCTCCTGAGAAGTCTGATCAGGACATGCTACTGGATACAGGTGTATTCAATATACAACAGTGCACTGTACATTCACCATATTTGATCTACAACAGGTCACTTTCAACAGTGCTCTTTAAAAAACTACTTATGCATAATCATTTGAAGCAATATAGGGACAAGTTATAAATATGCATTTTTGAAACAGGTTGTGTTATGCCACTTTACACTCTCTGCAGAAGAAAAGGCACACTTATGTGTAAAGTAAAGGCTAATCTTACCTTAGGTTGGTTAATGGATTTTGGCACCCTCCCTCCCCCCCCCTTTAAAATTTCCCAGTTTTAAGCACTAGCAGCTCAAACTGAAACTCTGTAGGGGTGAGGGTGGGGGGACAGATTGCTGTGATGTGAAGCTCAAGTTGCCAAAGCAATTGAACTCTTCGGGTCGGGAAGCTGCTTTCACCTTACATCATCTTCCATTGCAAGAAGCCAGCTTGCTCTGCCCAGTCTTTCTAGCTAGGATGAATCTTGTGGTGCACGCTGCTTCTGTGCAACTTTGAAGGAAGAAAAATCTTAAACACTCTTCCTTTATTCATCAGCAAACATATACTTCAGGTTAACATGCATCCTTATGCAGTTCCAGCTACCAGAGTGAGAATATATCACTTTAGGCCTTTTAAGACTGAAATTCTGTACATGCTTATTCAGGAGTAAGTTTAATTAAACTCAGTGAGACTTACTCCTGAGTAGACATTATGCAACAAAGTCTCACTGAAACCAAAGCTGTATTTGATTGTTTGAACTAGGATCTGGCCCATTTGAAATACCCAGCGATACCAAAAGATTGATTTGTATAACTGAGTTTATAATATTTTTTTTTTTGCATGTCCTACAGAATCAAAGTGACTCTCAGTAGAGAAAAGCAGGAGAGGCGGGAGAGAGATCTGATGAATGACATGTATTCTGAACAGAACCCAGATAATAATCTCCAAATCTAACTTTCAATTCCCTCTTGTATGGATTTCACATTCCTACAAGAGAATACATTCCTACCATACATTCTGTACATGTTACAATCCAGATGTTGTTAGCTTCACAATAAAATAAATATATTTACAAAAGAAAAATAAAATGGAATAAATAACTTATGAAAAACAAAATGGAAAAAAAAATCACTTCAAATTCAAACAGCTCTTTTTAATTCTGTTCTCTTCTTGTCACTTCATTGCACTTTTTGCGTCATTAAAAATGTCCCCAGCATTCAAGATGGAATTTGGAGAGTGGGGAAAAGAAGAACTTGTAGTCTGGTAAATTCAGATCCTTTAAGGGAGGAGGTTATATTACAGAGACAGAAGTATTTAAACTGGTATTTCTGTGAGGCCACTCATCATATTGGGTGTCTAATTCTATGGGGTAGATGCACTATCTGCCACAATCATACTCATTTGCATCACAGGATGTTGCAATCAGGACTAGTTTCTGCTCAACATTTCAAATGGCTTTGCTTTGTACAGCAAGGTTAGCATTTGGAAAACAAACCTACTGTTCCTCTCTAAAATGGTGTTAATTTGAACTTCTGCCCAACATGTGGTATTTGTTTACATACTCCATTACCTCGTCCAAAAAGGAAAGTATTGTTTCTGGATTACGTGTAAAATCAGATTTTGACAATGGTAAATCTTGTTTGTTTACTTTTTTCCTTGATGTTTTAATTTTAATCTAAACCTAGACTGTTCCAGCAAAGGCTTGGGATTCTGCCATCCTGATTAAAACTAAATTGAGTGTTTTCTAGCATTGCACATATCTGCACCCAAGATTATCCTACTTGGCTAGTAACACATCAGTAAGCATCTTTTTTCTACCATATCTGGTTACCCTATCTAGTTCTGCACAGATCTGGACAACCAAATGGTGGAAGCAAAGATAATTTTTTTTGTATGTGTTTGCTACAATTTAGTGGTATTTTGGATTTCTGCAGCCCAGATTTGAAAGACCTAATCTTCTCAAATCCACAAATTCCTAATGAAACTGTAATTCGGTGTTATTTTATACAATACCAGCCATATTCCTAGTGATTACCAGACTAACAAAAGAGAAGAGGCATTCTTGTTCAGGGCATTTTGTAACCTAAACTGGTTGTTATAACTTCTAATTAAAATTTTTGAATATGCCAGCTCTTTTTTTCCTCCCCACAACAGGAAGAATTGGGAAAAATATGCTTGCTTATAAAGATGAGCAACTTCAAATTATAACTATACTGTTATTTGAATGAAATAAACTTTTCAAGAAAGATAGCAAAATATGATTAACGTATTAGAATTTAGTTGATAATTTGGCATGGCATATTTGTGTATGCATGCAGCACTCTAATTACCTAGATAGTTTGGACACAAATAAAAAACTCTGTGTGCATTGAATATAATAAATTACATGCATTTTAAATAAATATATATGGCCTGTTCTAAAGTGCCAGTTTATAAAGCTGCCATCTTAAAGGCAGAAAAGACCCAATTTTTAAAAATCCATGACAAGAAGTAAGCAGAACCAACTGAATATTGCCAAATTACATAAACATAATTTAAATTTTCTTAAATAAATATAAACGTTATTCCTAAAGAAGCCATATGCATATCAACAGTATAGTTTGTAACCTGCACTCAGTAAGTACCATTTAAAATTAATATGCCATAGCAATCTCGGCAACAGGCATGAAACATTGCAAGTTTTCTTTAACACAAATGTACATCACAAGGAACAGAGAGAGAAAAATTGCAACAGGTGCAGAAATGAGACGACTTAAGTGGGGAGGAAACATGCATAGATTGCAGTTTCAATACATTGTCAAACAGGCCATAGAAAGTATAAAGCAAGGAACAGAGTGGAATCAAGAAACCAACCCCCCCAAAAATACCAAGTGTTCAAAGCACAACTAGCTCCAGTTTTAAGAGCAATGGATACTTGAGTGAGTCCATCCAGTGCTGATAAGAGATGATTTCACTGCAGTAATACTGAAGTTAGATTTTTTTTCAGCACTTGCCAACAGAGTGAATAAGAATATTAATGTTCCAAGCAAAGAGCAAGAATCATCATAAGAATGATTAGAAGAAATAAGGTACATTAGAATTATACTGTCACAGAGACAAAAGGGCCTTTTTCTGCTCCTGATCCTAAACTCAGTTTCTTGGAAGGAATCTCTACTGATTTCAATGCAACTTACTTTCAGGCTTTAAACAAAATAAAAACCCAAAACAATTAAACAATCTGCTACAGCCACAGCATGCTTCGCCTTAAAACTGGTAAGTGCCTCAATTGTGATGCTCTAAAACTAGATGTCATTACTATGGTAATATCTCAAGACAGAGTGAAATACCAAAGCTCACCCATTTCTACTGTTTGAAACTGAATGGGGCACTCTATCAACTGTGCACTCTGTCAACTGCACTTACCAAAAAGAAAGATATTTTCAGGAACACAACTTTCTCACCAGGAAAACTGTAAAATATGAGAAGGTTGAGCTCAACAGACTTAAGGACACTCTACTCTGTCAGACGAAGGATGGAATCTGTTTTGCAAATTTCAAAAAAGCTTGGTTGGAGGAAATATATTTTTATTTCTTGATCCTTTTGGAGTGAGGGAAGGATGAACAAGGGAGTTTCATCAGAATAAAAGTTTCACAGCTATTTCTTGCCAACTGTTTGACATCAGTGTTGGAATATACATGGCTCTAAGGTTTTTGTTAATCACAGTAGTAGGCAGCAGGGAGTAAATATCTGTGAAACTTTTAAGGGAAGAGCCCTTGGTCTTTTCCTTCAAGCATGGTGTCTGGATTCAGGGAGGCCAGCTGCAGACTGATTTGATCCAAACTTCTCTTTGCACCATTATATGCATATAAAACACTACAAGTCTGTATAAAACTACAAGCAGTTCTTGTACAACAGAAGGTATATGCAGGAATGGGGTGAGCAAATCCTACCAAAATAACTATTTCCTTTTTTGTGTGTATGTGAGTACAAACAGCATTTTTGTTTTGTTTCTTTTTCTTTTTCTAAGAAAAAAACCCAATATCATAAATTGCAGAATCTATACAAAAATATAAAATAAATTTGGGTAGCAGTTTCTAAAGAGCCATGTAAATGCAACATTTAAAGAGGAATCATTAATACCTCTAAAAAGGCTGGATTGCTAAGTCAACCTAGACAGTGCTAAAATGCCAAAAAGGTACTGCAATTATCTAAATAATATTTTAACCTCTTGCAATAAAACTTATAGAAAAAATAGACAAATATGCACATGCAATTTACAGCTTTTTCCCAACATAATCCTTGTGCTTAGCTTTTACATTTTTTTTTGTCAAACATATTTATGTTTTACAATATGCATTTTCTTCCTATATTAGGATTTCAGGTCTCCCTTGAGGAACCACTTTCAGAAATACATTAAAAGTGGTCATACATGAATGAAGGCACTCCAACTCTGCTTGAAGCAAAAACAAGTATGATCCTTAAAAAAAAAAAGACAAGCAAAGACGCATGCACAGTGGTGTGTGTATTTGCGTGCGTGCATATATGTGTGTGTCTATGTGTTTCTTGGTAGGTTTGGAAGGAGAGGGGGCCTTGTGAAAATACTACCAAGGGTTTATACTGGTGCGTTTAAAAAGTTGCTATCGATCTATGACCCAACAAGCACCTCCATAATGTGATCCAGTTCTGTAAGGTCCATTTTGAAAGGCTGATTGGGGGTTACTGGCTGGGTACTGTAGGGTGCCAGAGTTTTGAGGAGGTCATCTGCGGAGACAGGAGCCATTTTTGAGGCAGCCCCTGTAGAGGATGTGCAAGGGTCAAAATCATACATAGACGTATCAATGTCTGCAAAGAGAATATCATCCAGGGTCAAGTCTGTAAGAAAACCTGTAGAAGTTGTGATTTCAAAATTGCCAGGTAATGAGTCCATGAGTTTAGGCTCACTCATTCTGTTCTCCTGTATACCCTCAGGCTTTTGAATGCTGGATTCACTGGAATTCTCCTTAGAGTTATCTGGTGCAGTTGTATCTGCTGCTGCTGTAGTTACTACTGCCTCAGCGGAGGTAGGTGTTGGACAGAGCTCCTCAATTTCATCCAAGGCTGAGGAGAAGCTGTCCTTTACTGGTTGGATCGTTGGAGGTGGTAATTTTGGAGGACCATCTAGTGAGATAGTCTGGGAAGTGCAAAAAGTGTCATCCTCAAGCAGAGAGGCAGGGGTGAGGCAAGACTCCAGTGGTGTAGGGCTTGCTAAGTCAGTGGGGTGGACTGGCGGAGAGGCCAGATGGCTAAAGGCAGGCTGAGCTTCTCGAAAGTTGTCTCCAAGAGGATCTGTAGGCTGTGATGGGGTGAGGAACATAGGCCTCAAGCTGCCTTCCTGTTTGAGCTCCTCTTGGATCCGCCTCAACATGTTGTTAATTAAAACGGTCTTTTGCAGGCTCGGCTCTGTTAAGGGCCTGTGGTTATAAAGTTTCATAAGGGAAATGTTGAAGATAGTCTGGCGCTGTAAGGTGTAAGACACCTTAGATGGACCATCGGTAGGAGACACCACTTTGCCTTCCAGCCCATCTTCATGCTCGTCAAACTTCCGTTTTCCTCCTTTCCCCAACATATATCTGAAAATAAAAGAAGAGAAATATTGACTAGGATAGAACAATCCATCAGTATTGTAGCCACTCTAAGTTCAGTCTATTCCAACCTGAAGCCCTTGAGAGGTATTTAGATATATTTCACTGTGAGCTGTAGTCCCAACATATTGGAGAGAGCCAGATATAGGAAGCTAGCCACAATCATCTTAAGAAGACACAAAGAAAACAAACCCAAGAATGTATGTATGTATGTATGTATGTATGTATTAGTTCGATTTATATGCCGCCCTTTTCCGGAGACTCAGGGCGGCTTACAATACGTTAAGCAAAAGCCTTCATACTTTTTTATATACCTACTTAGTAGGGCTTTCACCCCCCCACCCCCACCCCACTAAGCGGTGTTCTTTTTTATACAAAGTCAGCTTATTGCCCCCACAAACTGGGTCCTCATTTTACCTACCTCAAAAGGATGGAAGGCTGAGTCAACCTTGAGCCTGGTGAGATTTGAACTTGCAGTAATTGCAGGCAACTGGTGTTACTTAACAGTGCTTTAGTCTGCTGCGCCACCAAGGCTCTATTTATCTTGCCTTCAAAAATTGTCATCCAAGTATTTAATCAACCTGTCAATTGCAACCAAATGGTGAACTGGAAACTGAACCAAGACTGTAAACTCAGAAAAATTGGTTGATGATAGAGATAGATGCAAAAGCATCACAGTAAGTAATTAACAGAGTAACAGTAATCCTGCACACTGTTATCTCAGACCAGTAGTAAGACTTTATATTCCAATTCACCAGGAATAGAAAGAGCAGGATGTGAATCCAAGAGATTCTTATTCTAACTCATAGCACATTAAAAAAAAAATTGTGGCCAGGCATGGGTAACTCACCACTGCATTTCAGATCCCTTTGCCACCAAGCAATTTAACAAAAGCAGTAGATCTTTTTCCTGAAAGCCTGCCAAGCAGGAAGAAATAGGAATATATGAGAGGTATGTAGAGAAGAAGGTGTAAATAGGATGTCAAAGAAAAACAAAATGTATAAATGCTTTCTTTTTTGGCTTTAGTATAAAGATTCATTATTTTTTTTATTTAGATTACCGTCTATACTTGGCTTTTGAAAGCTATATTGAAGGCTGCACGTCAAAACCACGGATAAGGCCATGGCAAAAAATACACTTGGTTTCCTATGAAGATTACTTCCTAACGCAGTTAATAGTTGTTCTCTTTAAAGTAAATAATATTGAACATTAAAACATCCATTTAGCAACACGTTTTGAAGGTAATAATCAATATTTTCAAGGGCTACTTACAGCTTTAGGGCTCCTTCACTACTATTTGCTGTAGCTTCTCCTTCCTTAGTACTACATCCTCCCTCTCCCCAATAAATTACCTCAAAGGAATAGAAAAGACACACCCATCCATCCATCCAGGAAGTCCCTAAATATAATAGCAATAGCAATAGACTTATATATCACTTCACAGTGCTTTACAGCCCTCTCTAAGTGGTTTACAGAGTCAGCATATTGTCCCCAACAATCTGGGTCCTCATTTTACCAACCTTGGAAGGCTGGAAGGCTGAGTTAGCCTTGAGCTGAAAGGATCGAACTCCTGGCAGTGAGCTGAATTACCCTGCAATACTGCATTTAATCACTGTGTCACTACGGCTCCAATACAATGGCGCTCCAAATATTGTATCAGTTAGTGATGTGATGTATTAATAAATAATTGCTAATTATAAACCACACTCCTGTGACCCTCACAAGAGCAGAAATGCTCAAGAAGTCAAATCTTCAAATGCAAATGAAATGTGAGAGTCCATTTGAATTGGTGGTTTTCTTGAATGTCACACGAGAGCAAGAGCAGGAAATGCCTTTCACATTATGGCCACATGTCAGAGCTAGCTACAGTGTGAATGTAAAATAGCCCTGAAGGTTCCAGGCCTGGCCCGTTCTGTATTCCTCCCATCAGTCTTTAACAAATTGCTCATATAAAGTGAAGGAATTTTCCAGCTCTGAGAGTTACAGAGAGAATGCTGGACTGAACCTGGTTTCTATTAAGACAGCTGGAGTTTTTCTGTGATGATTATGGAATGGGGTTTCTTTTTCTAGCTTGGTTCTGCTAAAACTGCGTATCACTGTCCCATGATATTGAAGGAGTCCCTATGCCCCTCCCTGGCCCATGATTTAGGAAATGAAATACTGGGGAAACTGGCAAGGATGCCCTCTGAAACAACAGGACCTCAAAAACAATCCATGTGAACACCTATCACTGAATTAATTCTAAGTATCAGTGAACATGCAGGTTATAACACTAGGAGTTACTTGGGGATTTTAGGTTCTTCATGTTCTTTTGTAGGTAGCCCACAAAAGGAGGACTAGGTTGCAGCCTCTTAAAAGTATATAGGGGCAAGAAGCAGGTTCCTCTATCTCAGTGGTTCTCAACCTGTGGGTCACGACCCCTTTGGGGGTCGAATGATCCTTTCACAGGGGTTGCCTAAGACCATCAGAAAACACATGTTTTCGATGGTTTTAGAATAATTTTATGGTTGGGAGTCACCACAACATGAGGAACTGTATTAAAGGGTTGCGGCATTAGGAAGGTTGAGAACCACTGCTCTATCTGCTTTGTACCACAACACCCATAACCAGCAGGTGTTTAATGGTAGGTTTATAACAGATACACAATGTCTAACAACTTTAAAAGCTCCTTGGTACTCTCTGAGTTTGGTTGTTTTTCATCACCCACCTAGGTAACATTTTCAGTGCTAGAACTGGGGCTAACACCGCAGAACCAGTGAAAGAATCCATAGCAGTGGTATCATGCAACTACCTAACCTAATCAAATAAGTAAGATCTGAACACCCAGAATGATGGACCTTCCCATCCTCTGCTTCACTTATCTAATTTCAGTTTGATATGCAGATATATCAACACTTATGAGATCACCACTCTTAGGATACATAACAGAGATATGCAGCAGTCTTTAAAACTATAATACTCCCATGCATACAACCTTATGTTTGGATCCAGTATGAATATGACACTTTCGTCATAATAAAAAAGGAACTAGAAAAGATACGTGAACAATCAACATATTCAAAGGAATAAAATTCACATGGGCAGAAGAAAACATCAACACCACACTATCCTTCCTGGATATCCTCCCCAGCAAAGGAAATGGTGGCAAATTAGAAACACAAGTCTATCATAAAACCACCCACACTAACCAAGCGATCCACCTCAAAAATGCTATCAGTGACAATGTTACCTAGCCAGATAATGAACACCTGCATGAAAACAATCAAGCTCAGAAAGCATCAAGGACTCCACAGTTCAACCCTATGCTACAGACATTCTTTTTCATTGGAACTTAAAAGGCATATAACATGCATGATTTGGAATTACTTGCCTACCCGCCTAGCTGAACCCTGAGTTGCTTTCCCATCTCAAATATAGCTGCCTACTTCATATGTGGTGGAATGTTTCTTAAGCTCCAACTATCACAGCTAGAACCCTTGGGCTGTGAAGTTTTTTAAAAAAACTATCTCAACTGAATAAGGTACCTCAACCTTGGAACTGCAGCTGTAAAAGTTCTCTCTGGAATTATTCCAAAGCAGAAAATACAAGCACGCACAAAGCATTCCTTCAACTGCACACACCCACACGTAGAATAGAAATGAAAATAATTATGAAAATGCTAACCTGATAGCATATAAGAAATACAAAACGTATATTGCAAGTAGAGGGGAAAATAACAAGCATGTTAACTATAATATTTTTAGCACTGACTTATTAACTTTCTTGAGAACTACCTATAGGCTTCTTTTTGATTAAAAACTTTTCACAAAGCAATTTATAAATTAAGCGTGCAAAAAGCTGAGTCAATGCAATTGAAACAACAAATGAAAAATAACATCCATTCCAAATATCTGGGGCCAACACAGACAAAAGCTCTAGGTGTCGAACAGATTTTCCAGCTCTTATGGAATGTGAAAAAAAAAGTTCTCAAGATTCTAACTCTATCTTTTAAACGAATTTATACAACATAATATTCCTACAATCTTCTTAATATTTCTAGAAATCAAAAATAGTGTCAGTTATAGATTTGGACTGCCTTGCTCATGCTCCATTCGCTCAGTAGAGTAAATAACAAGCTTCACAGGGCCAAGAATCTACTTTATAAACCTAAGGTATTTTAGACTGGGACAGCATTAAGACATGACAGTACTAACTTTTATATATTAGAAACATTAAAAAAAAAAAGGTAAAGGGGTCCCCACAGTTTTTGACCTGCTAGTCATGACCGACTTTAAAGGGCAGTGCTCATCTCCATTTTTTAAGCCAAAGAGTCAGCAGTCATGTGGCCAGCAGGACATCATGTTGCAGCACAGACCATATGGCAAAACACGGAACGCTATATGTTTTTATTAGAAATAATATTCCAATTTTATTCTGGGGCTGGATGTGCTCTTAAGTAGTTCAGGGTGGAATCATTGAATTTCTGACATTCTATTCTACACAGAACTTGGCTCATTGAAAAAAAAAAAGAGGAACTTTGCTTCTTTTTTAATTAAATGGGGGAAAAGGGCTGTGTGTATTATTTTACGGAGCCTTGGATATGGGGTGGAGGTGAGCAGTTATTTCAGTGACTGGAAAGACCGAAGTGGTGAGAGTGAACATTGAATGGCTTGCAATGGGTAGATTAGATTAGATGATTAGATTAGATTAGATTAGGCTGAAAAATGATGGACTAAAGGGCCTATCTTCAAACTTGAGATGGATGATATCACATTGATCATGTTTTCAGACTGAGATAGTGAGAATATTTAGGCTGACGTTGGAAGGATTTCCTGACAGGATAGTCAGTCCTTATGGCTGAGCATACTTTACCTTAGTTCAATCAATTCACAAGGTTGTTGTTACTGCAATGAACAACTGGGGAAGGAGGTGTCCTTGATCTCTCAGAAGAAAATTGGGAAAAACCTAAGAAGCAACTGCAATATTTGATGGACTTGAAAAATATCATAGTTCTCCTGCAGAATGTTGTTTGAGGGTATAATAAATAAGGAACCAGTATGCACAGAAAATCTTTTTGAGTTCCATAATTCCCTGCTACTTACCCAAAACTTAATAAAATTCTTATTTAGGTCATAGAATGAACCGCAATTTCAATAATAATAAATACTTGTTATGCCCCAAATGATGCTTTCCTTCTCTTTCCCAAAGTATTCAGCTACTGCTTCCTTTGTTTGTTTCCTGAATGTTCAACATCATGACCATGCTTTAAAGCTGAAGCTGTTTTGCCACTAGCTTTTTGCAAAGTTTGAATTCATTTCTGGAGAAAAAATAAAAATGCATGAAGTTGTCTTCACTCATGCATTAGAAATGCTATTTATTTATAAAGAGTGAATAGATGCTGGATCCACAATCAAAATCCACTTGAGCCAGAGAAGAAATGTTGTAAAATAAGGGCACTTTCTTGTTTTTGAAAGAGGACAAGGATTTTCTTATAATTTACTCTCTGTCTCTTCAAAGGGTCGTAGTTAGTCAGGATGCCATAAAAATAACAGTAAGATTTTAAAAAACGGGCTCAGCCAACTAGCAAAAACAATTGATATGGAATTTGGTAAACTGACAGACTGTCAGACTAAAAATGTTTTTCATCAACTAGTAAAACACGGAGGAGGAACAACTCAACCTCATGGGACAATTAATTACGTAATGCAGTCATGACCACTGAGATGGTCCTTTCTTTTATCCCTGTGGAAAATCTGGTTCTGGGGGGCATTTATGGGCTTAATTGTTGTTTATCTGTAAGGATTTTCTCCTGCCCTCCCGAGGCTTCTCAGTAAGGCAGAGCCACATCTGACAATTATGGTGCAGAATTTGGACCACATATCAACCATCTGAGGAAATGATACAGGAGGAGAAGGCATCTATTTTCCTAATTTAAATGCACAAAAAGTCTGACTCCAACGTCTGTTCTCCTAATAGGATCCTAACTATCCTCAAGGATAGTTTTTGGGGAAAGAACTCAATAGCAAGATAGAGAAGACATCTATGGGGGGGTGGGGGGAAGGGGGGAAACAGAGCCTGAAAAATAGCCTGTGACGGGAGGAAAGGGCTTGTTACTCTATGGGCATCAGAAGACCATGAGAACCAGTATAGAATAGTGCTCAGTGACTAATAGGTAAGAGTCCTGATGAGGTAACTCAAGGAAACTTTAAGTGAGACAGTCATAAAAAGGAGGCACAATTTATTTGGGGAGAGGGGAAACCATGTTGTGTGTTGCATTTAAACTCTGGCTAAAGTATGTATAGGTCAGAAAGTAAAAATGCAGCTGTGGTGCAAGTTTCTATACAGAATTGGGAGAAAAAACTGAATAGATCTTTCTGGCACATTACATACAACCAACTTCATTCTTTGTGGACATCACATGAGGTTCCTATGTATGCATCTTTTTGCCTTTTATGTCAGTATCCAAACAAGAGTACACAAAGATCACATGGCTTTACTTACTTCATTAAATACCAGTAATTCCAAAATTAAATTAATGAATCTTAATCCCTGAATATACCAACCTATTCCTATATATGCTAATGTACTACCTGAGGAGGGAAGTGGGTTTATTCTCAATTTTGCAATTGTTCTTGTTGGTTTGTTTAATCTTTCCTGAGGCAGAAACATGGAGAGAAAAAATACTCAGATATAAAGGCAGATGTTTTAAATAAAGGAATAACATCTTTGGAAGATACATATGTAGATATGAACACTGTATCAAAAATACTATAAAGTCTTCTCTTGTAACACTTTGAACTAAAGATACGCATACATATTTATAATGGAGTATGTGCCACTTCATGGAGTTGACTGGCTTATATACAGTTCCTTGGTCAGGAAAGTCAAGAGAGAAATTAAAAGTTCAGATACAGCAACTACATCATAATTAAAAACTTAATGTATGAAAAATCATTACTGTGGCCTTTTAGTCTTAGAAGAGCATATATATCCTTAAGTATTTTCTAATTAGAAGAAACAAAGGGCACTCTGGCACCCAAACAACCAACAAATTTATTATGCCATACATTATTATGCCATACAGCAGTGGGCTCATGTCCACTGCTTTAGATGCAATTAGTAGACTGCTTTTCAAATTCTACTACAATTAATTCACAAAACAGCAAAAACTATAAATCTTCAGACAAATTGTCTACAGGAAGGAAAAGGTTGCTGTGGACTATATTAAGAATAAGAAAACTGCACCACTATTAGGTTTACTGACTTCATAAGAACATATTTATCACATGCATAATTAAAATGAGGTTTACATCTTTCCCATTTAGCAAAAAAGAAGGAATTTGGAGGATTAATGCAAAAACAATCTGAAAACTGTTTTTGGCCAATGATGTCATGGAATGTGCCTTTAAAAAAAACAACCCCTCACTTCTTTCCTGCCTTTATGGTGAATCAAAATGTGGCAGATTTAACAGTGGCCTCTAATGTATGATTTATTCCTTCCTTCCTTGTTCTAACAGCAAGAGATGCTCCCTTCCCCCAATGGCACACTTCTTCCTTTGGCTTCAAATGGGTGTACACAAAGCACACAGATGCTAAGAAATGATCCTGATCCTTGTTATTTTGTATTGGGGTGAAAACTGGGTATGCTGGAAGAAAATTTTTAAAACATTCTGATGTGAATTTAAATGCTTGACGTCAACAACAACTTGCATTTCTTGATAATGGTACAGAATGAACATTACACCGCCACATAATATTGGGAGTGACCCTGAATATATATTCTGGTGGAAGTTTAAGAGAGTGACTTCTCACTCCCCCATTCTCTCATAAAAAAAGTCGCCTTTGAAATGGTGGGGACCACCAGCTTTTCTTACAGAATCTCCTCATACAACAGCCGCAAAATGAAGCATTTTCAAGAGCTGCAGCATTGATCAGTTGGATAGACTGGAGGCAGTTTCTGAGAGTTCACCTTAGCTATTGCTCTGATTTTTCACATTTAATAGATTATGTAGAGATTGTTTCATCATTAGAGAAACAAATGCTTTACAAAACTAAACAATTTCTACATAGCCATTGAAGTAGATACACTAATGCAGGGGTGTCAAACTCAAGGCCCGGGGGCTGGATTTGGCCCATGGAGTGCTTAGATCTGGCCAGCAAGACCGCCCTGGAAACAGCAAAGGACCGGCCTGCAGTGCCTCTGCCAGTGAAAGCAGAGTTCAGGAGGGCTGTGTGTGGCCCTTCCGAGCTGTTTTCACAAGCAGAGGGTTACAGGAGGCCATTGCAGCTGAAAATGGAGCTCGGAAGCCCGTTTTTGCTGGCCACCACAAGTGACGTTGACTTGGCCATGGCCACGCCCACTCCACACACACACCCCGAGGTCAAACACAACATTGATGCAGCCCTCAATGAAATTGAGTTTGATACCCCTGCTCTAACGCCACATGAACAGACATCCAATGCAGGTACCTTTATAATGGCAGCTTCGCCCTAATTTTTAATTGAACTGGTTTTTAAATAGGACATAAAAAGTGCAGTACTCAGTAGTTATTATATTCCTCCTCCTCCCTCCCTCCCGCTCTCCCTTCATTTCTTTCTCTTGGAAGTTTTGAAGGAAGGGAATCATGCACTTCTAATTTACAAGACAGTTTGCTTTCAACTATCAGTTTTTTATTAAAATAAAAAGATACCCTGCTGAAAATTATTCCTTTATCACAAGTGAGACAAAATAGAATAAAAAAGTGCTATGCTTCCCGACATACAGACAATTACAGTAACTGCAACTTCAAATGTCACTTATAGAATTATATAGAAATAAGATATGGAGGTATCCAGAAAACACACTGAACAGGGAAATCTTAATTAATACTCCTCTGAATTGTCCCCTCTGTAAAAGGCCCTTTTGGGAAATTAGTCAAAGCATGTCTAATTATCTTTTAGCCAAAATATTCCTTTAAATTCCTTTTCAATGGCAGGTATCCAAAGAACTTCTCCAAATCTCAAAACTTTGGGCCTATCTTAAGGGATTTCTCAACTTCTTTTTTCTTTGAACAGCAGAACTTCGGTTTCCTATCCTGTAATCATATCCTGATTTTAAAAGCTGTCACTCCATTTAAGTTTGTTAAAAGTTCTTTCATCTAAGTTTGTGTTATTCCTATTGTCACACAGGGCAACTGTTCCTTCCTCTCTCTGTGGCATGTCTCCAGAGCGACTACTACTGTCAATGTACAGTAGTTTTCTTGGCAAGAAAATGTGTTTGTTTGTTTTTAAAACTTCACAATGTATATTCCTGGAATTCTGGTAGTCTCCTATTCAAGAACTAGCCAGGTCTGATCCTCATTAGATTCCAAGCCCAGATGAGATTGTCAGGTGCAGCCAGCTGTTGAGATCCCTTCCAAATATTACAGGGTTAATTTGAGATACACATAGGGGGCGGTGAAAGAAGAAAATGAAGAAGGAAACTGAGAAGCACTGCTCCATGAAGCAGAACCATTACAAATTTTAAATGAGATTTGTTAAAAATAAAGAAAAAATGAGCTAATCTTGAGTAAAGTCATAGTACATTTATAATAAAGGAGTGTACTGTAGAAAAAGAAATGCAGCATAATCTCATGATACTCCAAAATTATTTATGGAGGAAAAAGTAAATATTGATAAATACTGAACTGCATGAAAAGCTGATTTTTAACATGTTAGACGGAAACGTTTACACCAAGAAGACTTTCTTAAAAAATGTTTCTTTTGCAGTGAAGCAAAAGAATAGGTGGTCCATTTGTGAACACAATTACACAAGAAATTCCCTATTAATTCAAGATCTTGACAGAGAAGAAATAGGATCGAAAAGCAACAAAAAACCCTTCGCACAATTAAATACATTTTTGTCTTATTCCAGTTGGACCATCAAACATCAGCAAGAAATATTTCACAGAGGAAGTGCAAAAGATGCAGTTAATGGCCTGACTTTCCCAGCATGCCAGTCATAGTTTAGCAACTCTGAGGAAGCAACAGACCTGGGTTACTTCCTTACTCTACATTCAGAAATGGCATGTGGGGAGCAATGATTCAATCTGCTGAAGGACCTTACCAGGTACAGCAAAATATTAATTTGTGCTAAGGATTTCCCAAATTTTGCTGTGAAGAAATTGCAAACAAAATATTTGTAGACTGTCCATGTTGGGGAATTTAAATTAAAATATAAAGTGGTCCATCCTATCTGAGCCACATGGCCCAGAATTCAATTCTGATGTCTCTAGCAAGGAGAAGCTGAATATTTTGCCTGTTTCTTTTTTTAACGCCCCACCTTTATACCTATGAGGCCATATGAACTGCTTTCTGTGATTCATTCATCACATTCCAGCCATCTTTTCCTTGACTGGCTGAACAGGAATGGGCACAAACATTTTTCAACCCTTCTGACTTCCTGCTTCTTTTTTTATTGTAGCATTTCTGAAGGACTGCTCTTCCTTTCCAACTCAACATTTTTCTCTGGATCTGAAAAACAAACTATTAGCTGACTGGGTTGCTGTCTCTGCTTTCTGTTTCTATTTCTCAGAAAAGAGAAAACAATTTTACACCAACTCCTTCCCCCAGCCTTTCTGCCTTGTTGCAAGGCTGGTGGGCCAGTTCTTTCTCTTTAGTGAACCAGGGAAAACAAGTTATTACAGTGCCAGGTAGCTTGATTTCTGATCCTAAGCAGTTTGGGTGGCTTTTTTTTTTATTTGATGAGAGTTTCACTTTTAACATTGGGTCAATTTCAATTAAACAGCCTGGTTTTTCTATCTTGAATGATTATTTTCTAATGTACTAGTTTTCCTAGCTTGATTTTTATGTGTTCCCCACATTATTGGGAAGTAATTCCAGAAAACATTACATTGATGAATTTATCCCATTAAAGTTCCATACAGTTAAGGATTCAAAACCATCCTATCAAGTTTGGCAAGAGATTTTGAAAATGCACAATGGTCATTAAAATGTTTAATATATATCAAATGCAGTCAGATTAAATTCTCAGGTATAATTTTTCACTATTTTTTTAAAAAAGACAGAAATCCACTTAGAAAAAAAAAGAGAAAGAGATGGCTCTCTTTTTGTTTAGTTTATTTACTGATTTTATGTACCTCCAACCTGTTTCCTGTTCTCTGACAGGGCTCTTTCCTTTAAAAAGAAAAAGAAATTCAGGATACTGTAGTGTTTCTTTTATAAGGAGCTCCTCCAGCTCTTTAATCACGTGAATTTTTCTGTGAGTTTTTCCTCCCCTTTTACATCTTTTTGAGTTCTAATACTGTGTTTCCCCAAAAATAAACACCCCCCCCCCAAAAATAAGCCCTCCCTGAAAATATTTAAACACATGCGCAGCCGGTCCCCACCATTTCCTCTGGTTAGGGTTAGGGAGACAGAGCTGGAAATCGGGTAAGACGGCAAGAGGATCCCCATCTTGCTCCATGCGCCCCAAAATAATAAGACCTCTCCAAAAATAAGGCCAAGTGCTTATTTCGGGGTTCAAAAAATATAACACAGGGTCTTATTTTCGGGGAAACATGGTACCTGTTTCCAGTGATGATTAAAATGAGGCAATATTTCTGTTTACAGTGCTATATTCACTTACCCGGCTTTAGGTCCCATTTAATTTAATAGAATTTATTTCTACATAGACATATAAAGACTGTAAATGAAGTGTTTTGGGGGAGTGAATACTAGTTTTAACACTTATGTTATTATTTATTGCCTTGTTCGTAGTTGGCTGCAAACTAAAGTCTACTTCAGCTAGTGCCCTTAAGGTGTATTGCAAACTGAATAGGTATGATTTGAGATTTAATTGCTTTGTTTATAGAAATTTAAAATTGCTATATTTTTTCATTAGAATTAGGACCGTCCTGTTTGAAGTAACTATTTGCACTGTCCTTTTTATTCAAGTATCTGAAGATACCAGTCAAGAAATAACAGGATAAGTTGTTGCTTCTAAACTATAGGTTCCATAAAGGCCCACTTTAAGATATTTTTCTCTCAATGTGAGAATGTAATGGTATGTGAAGAAAGACCTTGAGAAACATGGCAAAGAGATACTGCCTGGGGAAAGGTCAGATAAGGGAGCACATAGCCTGCAGTTGCATAATGGGCAGAGAAAGAGGCTCAGAAGAGACCTTCCCCGACTTAGTTGTAAAGGAACCCGAATAGGAGATCTGTATTTTCAAACTTGCTATAGATTCTGTTAATGTAGAGCCTTGAAATAAAGTAGAATTAGTTCATCCAAATCATATTTTCTATCTGGCATACCTGGGGAATTTAGGTCATCTCTTAAAACTGACTGTGGGGAGATTCAGGCTGATAAAGGCAAGAAAGTGCAGCATCTCTCTCTTTCTCATCTATCATATTTTTATCCTGCCCTTATTACTTTATAAGTAACTCAAGGTGGCAAACACCTTTCCTCCTCCTATTTTCCCCACAACAGCCTTGTGAGGAGGGTTGGGTTGAGAGAGATTAACTGGTCCAAAGTCACTACCTCTTTAGATAGCTTTGAAAGGGGACAGAACAAATTCATGGCTATCAATGATTACTATTCTTGCTGGTTCTGGAATCGCAGGCAGAATGCCTTGAACACCAGCAGCGAAAGAGCAAAAGTGGGGGAGAACACAGGTAGTCCTTGACTTACAACCATTTGCTCAGTGACCGTTTGAAGTTACAATGGCACTGAGAAAAGTGACTAATGATCATTTTTCACATTTACAGCCATTGCAGCATCCCCATGGTCACATGACTGGCAAGTGGTTCACATTTATGACAGCAGCACTGATCCGGGATCACTTGAATCACCTTTTGCAAACGTCTCTGACAAGCAAAATCAGTGGAAAACCAAATTCACTTACCAACCATGTTACTAACTTAACTGCAGTGATTCACTTAACAACTGTGGCAAGAAAGATGGTAAAATAGGGCAAACTTCACTCTTGCTTGCCAACAGAATTTTTTTTGCCTCAATTGTGGTTGTAAGTTGAGGACTACCCACATTGCTTTTCCCTTTATGCCTGTGAGCTTCCTGAAGGCATATGGTTGGTTAGGGTTATGCAGAATGGTGAACAAATCCAGCAGAGCTCGTTTTATGTTCCTATGGCCCTCACACTGAACACAGCTGACTACAATATAGGATGTACAAGTTGTTCTTGACTTATGACAATAATTGAGCTCAAAATTTCTGTTGGTGAGACAGTTGTTAAGTGACTTTTGCCTCATTTTACAACCTTTCTTGCCACAGTTGTTAAGTGAATCACTGCAGTTGATAAGTTAGTAACCTGGTTGTTAAGTGAATCTGGCTTCCCCATTGACTTTGCTTGTCAGAAGGTTGCAAAAGGTGATCAGATGACCCTGGGACACTGCAGCCGTCATAGATATGAGTCAGTTCCCAAGTGTCTGAATTTTGATCATGTGACCATGGGGATGCTGCAACAGTTGTAAGTGTGAAAACTTTTCAGTGTCATGTAACTTTGAATAGTCACTAAATGACCTGTTGTAAGTTCAGGACTATCTGTACTTCCTATAATGAACCTAACTTCCAGAACTGGCTGGTACCAGCTGAAAATGTCTGGCCCCTTTATTTGTGTTTGAGAAAAGCAGTTCTAGAATTCAACTAGACTGTCCTGAAAGCTGGGAGATAGAAAACTACTGTCTCAAAGAAAGCAAAGAGTATTATGCCAGTTCCAAGCCCCCACCTAACTAAAGAGGGTTTGGGGGACAGTGAGTTAACTAGATAATATTGAAATAATAGATAAGCTCCAGTAGAAAGATTAATTATATTAAAATAAGAGGCAGCAAATCAATTGAGGAATTAAAAAAAACAGCAACCGTAAAATAAATAGCAGTATCCCTGCCCAGGCAGTGAAAGTTGGAATAAACTTATGTTTTTGCTTCATTTCTTAGTATTAAAAGTTATAAGGTTAAGCTCACAAACAATATTTATTTTGTGGATTGCACTAACAATAAACTAAATCTGTTAGTACAAAGGGCTTCACAGAAAGCTGGCATGTTAACAGCTTACTACTATAGTCTGCTGCACCTAAACCTGTCTTAAAAATTTTTGAAGTGCTGCAAAAAAAAATCTGGGAGCTCAACCTTCGCAAGGCCCTTAGTTGTACCAGTACAAAACGCCATCAGTGCACTGTCTTACCAGTTTGGTTTGCCAAGTTTTTTGCTAAAGCCATTCTTCTCTACTCCTATGACCAGCCCTGAAATTTTTGTTTGCTTTAAGCTATATCCTACGGAGACCAAATGAGAATGAATTTCCAAACGCATACTCTGCAACATTTAACATATCTGACCATGTGTAGATTTCTCCCCAATGAATATTTATTCCTGGATATGCCTTCTCAGTAGCAGTCTCAGAGGACATGATTACTAATCTTGAGATGACAGTAAGGTGAATCAGAAACCCACTATTTGCCAAACCTAGTTGCCATCTGAGGACAAAATAAACAGAAAAAAGCGCTATCTGTAGACTTTCGGGCAGGAAACATGTTTGCCAGCAGAACATAGACCAGGTTCCATTTTTGCTCCATGAAATTATTCACTCCAGTGGGGTGGAGTATGCAGAGGAATTGTACTACTGTTCCCAAATGTAGCCCTTTATGTGGAAGCAGAATCACTCAAGGTAAAGACCAGGGTATGATTAATACTTTCAATTTATGGCTGAAGATGACTTTCCGCTATTTCCAATTGTTTTACAGCTACTTGGAAATGTGAAATCAAAGAGAGGTCAAAAGAAGCAATGCTAAATCAGTGTTTTGCTGTAGTTATGGATTGGCTACAGAAAAGTAACCTCGACTTCGAACTACATATTTACTTTTTATGTTGCCATGGGGTGAGGTATCATTAGTATGTTGATGATACCCAATTATACATCTCTGCCCCTGGCAAATTAAGTGATGCTATGGATATCTTTCCCCAATGTCTGGTGGCTGTGAAGGTCTGGATGGGAAAGAACAAGCTCCTGTTGAACTGTGACAAGAGTAAGTGGTTTTCCCGGTTTATCAGTTCTAGGATTATTCCACTGTTGGTGCTGGATGGTGTTGCAATATTCCAGGCAGACCCAGTGTGCAATCTGGAGATCCTCCTGGATTCACAATTCCTGCTTGAAGAGCAGGTGGTGGTCATGGCTAGGAGAGCCTTTGCATCTCCCAATGATTGGAGATACCATTGTCTAATGGCCTGGAGTAATACTATTCTCCTGCACTAGACTATTTCTTCTCTATGAGGTTCTTGACTCACACTTCCCATGGAAGCCTACGTTGCTTTTATGACTTAGAGCAGTGGTCATCAACTGGTGGTCCATGGATCACTGGTGGTCTGCAGAAAAATTATTTGCATTTTTTATATTGCACTAAATATTATTTATCTTTTTAAAAAATTAATATTAGTAGTCCGTGGGATTGAAAATTATGAATTTAGTATCCCTGAGGTCCGAAAGTTTGGTGACCCCTGGCATAGAGGACCATTGGTTCTACATCTAATGAAGATGTTAGCTACATCCCTACACAAAACATCCCAGAGAGAAATAGCTTTTTGTCTACATTTTTCATATTCTAATAATATGCAAGTTAGACTACTATAATGAAGAGAGATAAGAATTGGTAATTATTGCAAATTGCAATTATGGTAACTGCTATATTGTAATGCCTATTCATATTATGCCAGTAGCTCAACAAGTGTACTCACCAAAGATATCCATGGTATATGTTGTCCCATAAAGTTGAGATAGGGACTGCAACTGTGTGATTAAAGTCCTATGCCCCTTTTACATGTGTCATGTTTGTAACACATGTAAAAAGGGCCTAGTACTCACATGCAATCACTATCTTCATTTTTTTTACCATCCAGAGATCATATAGAGGACTCTTCTTTAGTGGACCAATAACCTGGACACTCTTTAGTGGCTCAATAACCTAAAGTTGTTACTAAGAATACCCCTTCAGCCATGATACCTTTTTTTAAAAAAAAATCATTCCATTTATACTCACTTTTATGTCATTTCAGCATTAATTGTTTTGCCAGAAGTTTAAAATTTCTCCAGATTTCTTCATCTTTTTTTGGACTTGGATTGCTTCTTTATTATGCTGCTCAGAAGCTTTATTATGCTTCTTTTAATTTATTAGATCACTGGTTTTTAAAAGCTGCCCTGACAACTTGATAGGAGTATAGAGTAGGAAAAAACAATACAGTCCAGAAATATGAAAATAATATATGTATATTGACCACACATGCATATACAGAACTTCAAGAAAGTTTCAGCACTATGTAAACAGAAGGATATTTGACACAAAAGTTATTACTTTTTGCAACAATCAAAAAGCACATAGATTTAAAGGTGTTCAGGGGCTGCTGAGGTTATCATTAGGCAATCAATCATATAAAACTGCCCTATATATGAACTATTGAATATATGTTCAAATTAGACGTTTTAATGTCTTTTAGGGTTTTAGTGTGTCAAATATTTAATTTTCTACATAATTCCCTCTCAAGAACTGTGAAAAACTGCATTATTTATCAAGCTTATGTTTTTTCTGAATGACAAAATTAGCCCTTTTTCAGTTTAGCAAAATAGCTAAACTAAGAGGCAGGGAGCCAAAGCTTGCAGAATTTCCTTTATACAAAGGATCCTCACTACAAAGATTTTGATACTGCCAAAAACTACCCATTGGAGAGTCTGCTGTTTTATATTTTTAAAACAAGCTGATTTTCCTCATTTTCTTCAGTATGGATGATAGGTGGAGTCAGAGGTTAATCCAACTGAAGCCAGATCGCACACAATGACAGAGAGCAAGTTTATAATCCCTAAAGAATACTTCATACTGGCGGAAATTCAATTCACAAATATTGCTTTCAGAAGCCTTTTGAGGACTGGCCAGTAAATATATATGAGCTACAGACTTGTCAAGAGTTATTTACTGTTGTAAAAAATCAGGAATACTCAGTAACTGAAGACTCAAAATCACTAACAGGACACCAGAGGAGAAGACAGGGAAACAGGTTGTGCTGATTCTTCTTCTTCCTGCAGATCTTTTATACCCTCTGAAACTCTGCTCAAAGGGCTGCACTAGAAGATGATGATGAACAGGCCAAAATAGATTCTCTTCTGTTATGGGATATCACACAGTCTCACTTCTACTCACGATCAAGCCACAACTTCCAGGACTTTTAAAATGTGCCTTAAACTGATCCACCAAAATAAGCTTTGTTTACCTAAAATTGGGTGTCCAGTTTAAGGAGCTGGAAAATTAACACATTGTAAAATAAATTAAAGATTATTAGATTAAAAATCTAAAGTAAGGATCACAACATTTTCAGCTGATGGACACCATGTCTTGATTCAGAGTCACCACACTGGAAATAAAACTAAAATGGGCCAATTCTCATCAAATCTCATTCAAGAAGCCAAACATTTGGGGCATTTAACACATTTATTACTTTTTTAAAATAAGTTTTTAGAAGTCAATAGAGAATACCAAATGGTGCTATGGCCGAATGATGCCCATGGGCCTTGTGTTGCTGATCCCCATTCTAAATATATAATAACAATATAATTTATTGGGAAGAAGGGTGTTACTTGAACTGCAAAAAGAAGACATTTAAAATGCCTTGCTTCTGAATCCTCATTGATCAAGCTTTGAACCCACATGGTATTTTTTTCCCAGAGTACTTGTTTCTGCTTGTATGTATTGAACATCACCATGCTTGCATCCTGAGTTCAAATGCAAAGAAGGAATTAAATGTAACTGTGCAGATTCAATTAAAGTACAAGTGTACACAGCTCTTTGTTTGCTAATTTAATTTTTTTTAAAAAAACTCATTTAGTCGAGAGAAACTCCACTTAGATTTCTACCATGTTCAAAGTTGGTCAAGTTCAATAAATAATAATGATAATAATAATAATTATTGACTGAGTTGACTGAGTTTCATTTTTAATGAAATAATGAATAAAAGAGATGACAACAACAACAACAACAATGCTACTGCTAGGTGACTATCATTATTTCTACAAGCCAACCCAGGAGTTCTAACATCTTAATAACAACATCCATATTAATTGGGAAGAAAAGGGAAGCCTTTTCCAACCAATAAGCAACACAATTATGCGGCAAGTCAATAGCGTAAGCCAGCTAACTCACTCCAGTTATATTTTGAAACTGTAATCTGATACTACTGTTTCCATCCTCGTGCCTTGCCCGCACTCCCTTGTTGCACACTGTACTATTTGAGGCCCAGAGGGCGAAGTGAGTGCTTGCTGTTTATTAATGATCAGACATTGCGCTGCAAAGCTGGCCAATTGGGGGGGGGGAGAGAAGAGAGGAGGAATACCACATTACTTTCTCCAGAGTTGACGAGCCTAGACTCAGAAGCTCTTGCAATAAAACAATTCCAAGCATGTTTCCTTCTCTCTGGTGTCCCCAACAAGATTTTACTGCAGTAAAAGAAAGGAGGGAGGAAGGCAGATAGGAGAAGCCACAATCTACATACAATCTACAGTAAGATGTGGCTTACTAAGATTTTGCAGGAAGGTGTAGTTTATGGTGTTGCCTGTTTGTTCAGGGTAGCCCTCCTTTCACCTCCAAGAAGAGGTGGTTGTTTAATGGTTTTGACAAATTGCAGTCGGTTGACAGGTCTATGTCAAATAAAGCAGGAAAAGCCCTTCACTAAATATATCCTTTGGAATAAATTACCACCTCATTAACTAATCCCCTGAAAGAGGTCCAGGACATGTACACTACAGGAGTGCTTATATATCTTGAAATACTAACTCCACAGTTCAGCAATAACCATTAGAACGTACTAAAATGGCACAGAGGAGTGAACAAGCTTTTGAACTCTTCAGAATTCTTCAGCAGGCTTGCTGGTACTGTTGAAGACTAAGGGACAATTAAAAAACTTGGGCCCTGTTTTGCATTATTTGACTTGTCCCTAAAAAACTTCCTTCCTCTACCAAAGAGTCTTTTTCTAACAGACCAAAGAGAAAAACTAATTTTAAAAAATATAAATATAAAGAATTGTGTTGCATTTTCTAAAGCAAAATATGAATAAGCTTCTCTCCCTTATTTTGGTATTCTATTAGAAATTGCACTAAAAAAATCAACCCCTGTGCTGATTGATAAAGTAACTGTTGGATATTAGTTGTTAAAATACTGGCCTAGAAACCAAAAGGTCATGAGTTCTAGGCATGAAAGCCAGCTGGGTGACTAGGCCAGTTACCTTCTTTCAGCCCAGCCTACCTCACAGTGTTGTTGTTGTGGGGGGGAAAGAAGGAAGAGGGAATATTAGCTATGTTTGCCACCTTGCGTTGTTTGTAAAAATAATAAAGACAGGATATAAATGGAGATCCACTAAGATTAATAGTATATAGTGAGAAATAGAACAGTAGAACATAATTTTGCTCAAAAAGGAGCAGAGACACAGAAGCGCTTTTAAATCAAATTCATTGTTAAGAGTTTCATCTTGTGCATATTATATTTTATATCAACGTAACACAAACTTTTGAAACTGTGACCAGAATACGAAAAAATAAATGTAGAACTTTTAAACTTACTGTTGTTGTTCTTATCATGTTATGAAGCTGGTAGTAGCTGACCATCAAGAATAAATCTGGACTGTTGCTACAGAAATATAATTCTATACTTGTTCGCTCCTTGTTTAAAGTTTTACTGAGCCACTGGAGAAGGAAGTGCTTATATATACAGTATGCAGAAGTATACATGTATCTGGACTAACCAGGCTTTCCTCAGAAAACCTACAGAGTTTTTCTTCTGTGTGGTATTCTTCAAATACACATCACTTTGATGAAAATGTTACAAACTAAACTGAATTGAATCTAATGTGGCAATAGTGCAATGAAATCTGCTTGCCAAACATAAATCAAATTATACCACACTGTTTACACAGAATTCAGACTTCTATGAAATTACTATGTACCACATTTTATAGAAATTCCATTTTTTCTGAAATGAAAGACTAGCAACAATGGTTATCAAACTATTATTTGACTATGTGGGCACACAAAACCAATTAAGACAAACATACTATGAAACTAAAGTCATAAATATGATCACAAGATACCCCCAATTTTGCCTTGTGGTTGCTACAAAAAAACACTAAAGACTGTCTTCAACTTACAACCGTTCGTTTAGAGACCACTCAAAGGTAAACCGCACTGAAAAAAGTGACTTAGGACTAGTCTTACAATGTACTTACAACCACTGAAGCATCCCCATAGTCTGGATGATCAAAATTTGCAACTGGCATCTATTTACAACAGCTGCAGTGTCCCAGGGTTATGTGATTGCCACTTATAACCTTCCCAGCCAATAAGCAAAGTCAGTGGAGAAGCTGTATTTGCCTAATAACAACACGATTGATTCATTTAATAACTGTGGCAAAAAAGGTTGTAAAATCAAACCTGGCTCACTTAACAACTACTTTGCTTATAAAGAGAAATTCTGTTCCCAATGGTGGTTGAGAACAACCTATATCACTGGTGGAATGTACAGTCCAGCTGAATTTGGTTCCCCAAATGGCTTGGCTCCCATCTTCCAAAAACTGTAATCAAATGAGTTTTTAATTTAAAGTAAGTGAAAAATTATTAAATGCAAGCTGGAGAATCCTCCTATTACTGAATTTCAATGTGAATCAAATCAAATTTTCTTCTAACCCAACACATTTCTTTCTTCCAACTGAAAACTACCCCAAAATCTCTTAAAGTCAAAGTGTGATCTTCAGCCTTAGAAAAGTTGTAGATTCTTGCTCTCAGGGATGTAGGAGTCACATAAAGGAAAGACTATTTACACTATCTATAGATAGAAGCCTTTACCAAATAGGCTTTTTGCCCTGAGGATGCATAGCTGACCCCTACAACTACACTGATAGAAAAACAATAGTTATGTAAATTTAAAACATCTAAACAGAACAGAAAATGTTCTGTTACCTACTCTTCAATTAAGAAACAAACTTAGCTGAACAAAGAACCATGACTCTAAATTAAATTTTAAAAAATTAAAAATCCCTATGAAACATGAGCAAATCTTTAGTAAAACCCATTAATTACTGTGCAGAGCTTCCTCTTTTAAAACCTTACACCTGAAAAATATGCTGAGTCCTATTAATTGAGGAAAATGTAATAAATAAATAAAATTGGATCATCTTTTAACCCTTTGGTAGTCTCAGTGTAGTAACCCATGAAGCATAGCTGAATGGAAGGATGTTAATTATTGATGTATGTCACTGTCTAGAAAATTTAATTTGTGCATTTAAAATCCTTGAATCTTTAGGCTCTCTTCTCCAGTGCAGGCATCCATTTTATATCTATAAAAAAAAACCCTAATGAGTTTTGAACCTCCATTCCAAATCACTTGGCATTATACTAGGTGATTTCCCTCCACCCATATTAATAATTACTTGGCTGGAGCCTTTATTTTTAATCCTGGTAAAAAGTCTTTTCCCTAAAGATACCTTGTTTTTCTCCTCACAGCAGACCCTTAATAAAATGCACTAGGGGAGATGGGGTGAGGTGAAAAAACAATATTTAGTCTGAAAGCTCAAAACTGTTCCATCACTGCACCAGAGCTTTTTTTTGGGGGGGGGAGGGGGGGAGGGGGGGCTGGGGGAATTATTTGATCAAACTTAGAAGCCAAATCAGCTAGGAGGAAGAAAAAGTTCCACTGATAAGATACATTTGATTTACTTTTAAATAAGGCATGAGGGATTGGTGAACCAGTACTGTAAAGAGCAATACCAGAAAGGTTACATGACTCCCTCACCTCCTCCAGTCAAAGGTAAATAGGGACAACTGCAATTCTCTGATAAATTTTATTACAAAAATTGGCTTCTAAATCAGGCATCCTGTGAACAAACAGGAAAAAAGCCACTGAAGTAGTGAAAAAAAGCCACTTCGTCCGTCAGCGAAGACCGAGTCGAATAACTGGAGAGGCCCAGGAGGGCGGAGCTTCTTCATTAGCAGACGCGGTCATGCGCATAGACGGAGCGTCTCCCCAGTCCGACTGCCGTTTCCCTCCATATAGGAGAATAAAATGAGGTACTTTTGTCCCTAATAAGCATTCTGAGACTTAGACACATTACAGGCAGTCCTTGACTTGCAATAGTTGATTTTGTGACTGTTCAAAGTTACAACGGCACTAAAAATGACTTATGACTGTTTTTCACACTTTAATACTGTGGCAGCATCCCCATGATCACACAAACAAAATTCAGATGCTTGGCAACTGGTTCATATTTATGACAGCTGCAGTGTCCTGGATCACATAATCCCCTTTTGCAACCTTCTGACAAGCAAAATCAATGGGGAAACCAGATTCACTTAACAACCATATTCCTAACATAACAGCTACCATGATTCACTTAATAAATGTGGCAAGAAAAGTCGTAAAATGGGGGCAAAATTCACTTAACAAACTCAGCAACAGAAATTTGGGGCTCAATTGTGGTCATAAATTGAGGACTATCTGTAGTTGACCTGAAAGTCTCTTTCTGAAGCACTCTTGTCATTTTAGGGGCAGTTTTCAACATTTGTTACTGTCAGCCAAACTCCTGGGGGGGACAGGATGGCGGGGGAGCCTTTTGAATCAACATATGTACAGCCATTTGATCATTTAGAATGCTTCTTTTCAAACATCTGAAGTGCTCCAAATGCATTAGTTTGTTGCAGGTCTTATAACCATCTTGTAAGAACTAGCATGTTCATAGAACAAATGGGGTAAAGCTACGTGGATCTGAAGATCACTTTGCTAACTTTTCACTTGTTAGTCAGGAGGGAAAAACTGGATGAGTTTTTCAGTGGGCATCAATCAGATTAGTACCTTATGCCCTCAAGGGGTTGGGATTCACCATTCTTATAGCAAGAACTATAGTCTCTGTTAAGGAGAATTAAGAGTACACAAGGGGCAATTTGGATGAGGACAAAGTTTTGTTGGAAATGAATTTTGGAAAAAAACATATGGCAGTCATGGCTCTAGTTGAACTGCAATAATTCAATCCTACAATTGTTTCTGAAAATACAAACTTCCTTGATTCTGTGGCCATTTACACACATTATAAACCACTCAGAGCCAGATATGACCGGAGTGGCATATAAACCTTAGTGATTAATTGCCCCTGAACATGACTGAATGTAGAATGACACTCATAGGCCAGAACTGACTAGGATAAAATTATTTAATCTTTTCCCCTAATTCTTCTCCTGCAAAAGGCCCTGACTTACTTTCATTTTCATAGAGCATGAAAAAAACAGATTTGAAGATATTCACACTAGAAGACACAATAAAGTTAAATGCCTCTTGTTTTCTTTTTTGCTTTGTTTTCCTCCTACAAGTCCTGTCCCACACTTCAAACTGATATCCTTTTGTTTTTCTCCACAATTTGCATGTGCATTCTCTCTCACACAGCAGCTTTAGTCTAATAACATTCTTTCAATATCAGTTCTGTTATTTTCCTTAAATTTAAAAAATTGAAAACTGAGGCCACCAGACATAATCTGTAGCTACTAAAATGGAAGTTCCACTCCAGGATCTGTGTTCATAGATTTTATTAAGCCATAACTTGCTTGGTTTGCTTGCTTTTGACCTAGTCATTGTGGCATGTAAACTATGCTTTATGGCTTTAATGTCATGCATGACTCAAACTCTTATACTTTGTCGAACAAAATATGGTTAAAACAACTCTTGGCTGAGAATAATGTGTGAAGCCAACTAGTTCTATTTTCTTCTCCTGACAATATTATTCTCTTTAGACACTAGATTCTCAAATACACAGGGAGGCTGGAAGAGCAAACTTTAATATACTGCTAAGCACCCGCCATGTGAAATGTCTAATGTATTAAAACAGTGCTTCCCAAACTTTTTTTTTTCATTACCGACAGCCACTTATCAGAAAGCTCTTATTTAAATGTCCATGTTGTGATTGGATAATGGATTTGTTGTCATTACCCCCACCACCAAAAAAAAAAAAACCCTTTACCCAATTCTGGATAATGTACCCAAATTTGAGAAGCACCATATTAAACCATTTACTTTTCTATATTTGACTAGTTTTGACTACTGTAGTTAAAACTAGTTTCACCCATCTCTCTTCCCATTGTCTGTGGATTACTGCAAGGTCCACCATATTCTAAGTCCAGCTCTGGAGAAGACCCTGCTTGCTCTTGGAAGAAATGGCCATTTTCACAGACACAGCACACTTAAGGTATCACAGAAGCTGCCTCTGGTTCACATCTCTACTTGGGTTTAGGTTCTTGGATCTCTGAAGCAGAGCACTTTAGCTTCCAAATTTACCTTTACAGAGATGTACTTGATAAAGAGATTTTTTAAAAATGATAATGTTTTAGCAGGGGAATAATGAGATGAGTAAAGCTTTGTTTTGAATGATTTCTTCAGGCTGGATGTGTGTGGGAGGGAAAAAAAATTAATTCTCTACCTGTGAGTCCATAGGGTACAGAGGCTTAGTATTCTTAAATCCAAGTTTAAAGTTGCCATCATTGACTGTAGCCGAGTTTGAATGCTTTCAAGTGGTTATGATACTTTGAGAATGGCCATCCTGGCCTTGCGTAAAATTTGTCTCTAATTTTTCACTTGGTACATTTTAGCTCTGTGCTCCCACCATCTACAAAGAGGTGTACAATCCTTGAATCTTGGGGTTATAATAAAGTCATTAGTCTTATAACACCTTGATCACTCACTAATGTGGCTAACCCTCTGGAACAGGGGTCTCCAACCTTGGCAACTTTAAGACTTGTGGACTTCAACTCCCAGAATTCCTGGCTGAGGAATTCTGGGAGTTGAAGTCCACAAATCTTAAAATTGCCAAGGTTGGAGACCCCTGCTCTGGAAGGTGTCTCCTTAGGTCTCTTTTTTTTCCTGCTATTGAATTGGTTCTGCTTCCTCCAGCCTGCTGGCAACCGGCCAATATGCTTTACAGCTCAGCCTTCTTATTTATCACTCCACCCTGCTTCCTGCCAACAACATACACTCTCTGCAGAAGCTTTTTTTCTACACCCACGCATCTTGCAGCCCCTTCCATGCCTCATCTTCTCAGTTGTCTTCCAAGTTTCTTTTGTTCTGTTGTTCCCTGTATTCTTTGATCTGGGTACTGTATCTCTATTCAGTGCAAGTACCTCTCTTTCTTTCTCTGGACACCAAGAGACCATTACCAATTCTGCATTCCTGGGCCTTTCATTAGCCTGCTTACCAACAACTTCTCCATTTATCTCTATAGCTAAGACAATGTTTTAGTTTAAGCTTACAAATCCCCTCAATTCACTCAGAGGAGACAGTAAACATAATAAAGGTAAAGGTTCCCCTTACACATATATGCTAGTCATTTCCAACTCTAGGGGGCGGTGCTCATCTCCGTTTCAAAGCCGAAGAGCCAGCGCTGTCCCAAGACGTCTCCCTGGTCATGTGGCCAGCATGACTCAATGCCAAAGGTGCATGGAACGCTGTTACCTTCCCACCGAAGTATTCCCTATTTTTTTACTTGCATTTTTTACGTGCTTTCGAACTGCTAGGTTGGCAGAAGCTGGGACATACCTCCTTCTATTCATCAATATCACATTTAGTTTAGCCAACTGAAGGGGAGGGGGCACCTAATTCATTTAGCAACGTCTGCTAAAATGTGGTGGCACAACCAAGTGAGAAGTGTTTTAAGAGAGTCACAATCTAGGAAGGTCTGGGATAGGGCCAGATAGAATAAAAGAATATTCAAGAGAGAGAGAAGCCGCCAAGAAAGTAAAATGACCAGTCAGTATAGAATAGTATGGATATAATCTTGAAGAAGAAATGCAAGATCATTAATTAAATGATAAATCAATCCTGGAAAACAGAGAGGGTGAGAAACTCAAGATAGCCCACTTTGATTTTGTTTGGTATAAGAGAGGCTAGAGGGGAAACTGACAGGTTTTCAAGATTCTGCTCATATGTCCTATAGCCATGATGGCAAACTGGTGGCACACGGAGCCATCTCTGCGGGCACGTGAGCTGATGCCCTGGTCAGCTCCACAGTGCATGCCTGCACGCCGCCGACCAGCTGATTTCCGGATCTCTGCCGGAAGATGTGCGGGCATGTGCGGGAGGTGGGGGGTCACATGCATGCGCAGGGGTATGGGCTGGGGTGCCCCCCCGTGCTGTTTTTGGTTCCAGGAGGCTTCAGGGAGGCCTGCTACCACCAAAACAGGGCGTGGGGGGAGCCCCCCTACCCCGTTTTGGTGCTAGCAGGCCTCCTTGAAACCTCTTGGGACCAAAAACGGGGCGTGGGGAGTGTGGCGTGCCCCCCCACCCCCGTTTTTGGTCCTAGGCGGCTTCAGGGAGGCCTGCTAGCACCAAAGTGGGGGTCACACGTGCATGCGCAGGGGCAGCGCAGGGGGGTCATGCATGCATGCACGGGGGTAGGGACCTGCCCCAAAGGAAAAAAGGTTCGCCATCACTGTCCTATAGCAACAGAGTTCCAGTAGTCCTTGTCTTGTCTGTTCCCTGACCTAGCCTACTTCAAAGGGCTGACAGAGACAGCCTATGATAAAGTCTGGAAAAAGGAGATTAGAGATTTTCTAAGCAGGAATGCATAGGCAAGAAATCTCTGAAGGCTCAGCGGGACGGCAGGGCGGACAACAAAAGAAATCAAAGGTGCCGAACTGAGTTTCACATTGTTTGGTCACAAGGTTCTATTTGCCAGTCAGACAACTAAATTGGCTTGAAAAATCTAGGTTGAGTTCCTAAGCAAGCATAGATTCTTCAGAGACATCTGCCTGCTCCCAGGCATGCTGTTGCTGAACTGCAAACACTGTGTTCTCTCTCAAAAGGTTGTCCCAAATTGATGGGGAATATCATCACCGTATCTCCCTTAATAGCTAACCAACTATCCTAATCTGAAATACCCTTCACGTTGAATTGGATTTTGCTTCACAGGAATAGTAAACTCTGCACCAACTGTTGAGTGAAGCCTAGATGAGAAAGCACCATTGTACTGTATTGGGGGAGGGGGCCTATAATGAGAATGAAAGAGAAACTTTCCTATACAACCAACAGAGGAACAAATGGAACTTTCTCCATTATGATATACTTAAAACAGCCGGCAACGTGGTGCTTCACTTTTTTTTCCTGGTTCCTTTCTTGGGGCCATTTAAATCTGTCTTCTTTTTACTGCAGAGTTAAAGGGAAGAGGAAGAAAGTAAGAGTATAGTATTGTGAGATTGCATCACACGTATCATGTTTCATTCACACTTGGAGCACAAGGCAGCAGCTATGTAAGATTTTAAAAAAGGAAAAAGGAGAAATAGGGAACATATTCTGGCAGGAGGATTTTGTGCAACAATAAGTTGATCTGGATCTGCTTCTCAAACAGATGGAAGAGGAAAACACAGCAGCCAAAGATCAATAAAAGGAAATGCCAGTTGGGGAAATCAAAAAACCAAAGAAAAATTTGTGTCATGGCAGAAAGTTCACTTATCTGGAATACAAAGTGTCTGAAAGTCAAAACACTGATACCATTAAAAATAAGGATTTCCATGTTGCAGAGGATTCCAAAAGCATAACCTCCCACACGCACGTTTCAGCTTTCTGCATTCACTGTCTTATAAACAGGGCCGGATTTTCCCATAGGCTAACTAGGCTTCAGCCTAGGGCCTCAAGATCAAGAGGGGCCTACATTCAAATTGTTAGCAAAATTAAAATTACACTTTCACTATAGGTGAAAGGGCCTCATAAGTGGAATAGCCTAGGGCCTCTTTTCATCTAAATCCGGCCTTGCTTATAAATAAAGCTATTTTTATATTTTGTTCTAAAGACTTCAATCCTAGAGTCTTTTGGACAGAAACTTAAAAATCACCATTCAGAGTCAGCAAATACTGTAAAAGTGAAAGAAAGCAAAGCAAATTTTATCTCATGTAGCTTTCTTTTTAATTTGTGAGGGGAAAAAGAGAATTTTATGAAAAATGTTAAGGTGGCGCTATACAGACAAATTTGCTTTTTAAGAACTTTGTATCATAGCTACCTACACTTCATTAAATCAAACCTACCCCAGGGCATTTCAAAACTCGTTGGACCTGCTGACTGACTAGCTGTACAATCTGATTTAAATAGGCTCTTTTTTCAACACCCCCCACTTCAAGATATCTGCATAGTTTACTTGCCATTGTGGGCGTTTCTTCCTATGTTGTTGCTCACTTTGCAGAATCTTGAACATGGGAAATGAAAATACTCTGCATCTGACACAGGAACCACCTCTTATTTGTCAGAGGTACCAAGAAAAGAAAACTGAAAGCAAAAAACCAAAGAATCCCTTCTCTTTTCGTAAAATTATAGAACATAAAATAAGTTTCTGTAGCCTGCATAGGAAATAATTTATAAACTAAACTATGCTGTTATTTGCCATCCAGAAACACAAGTATTTCTTTTCCCTTCTAGCTCTTTCCATATTTCAACAGTTAAAATGGGGCACACAATTTCTGATGGTTTGATGCCTCCTAGAGTTTTGTGCATTTCAAATGTATGGCTCTCCTTTTTGGAAACTTAGTAATTTCTTTTTTTAAAAAAAACAACAACAGCAATTGCACCCATTCCATCACCTTCCAACTTTCTAAGCTCAGCCACAAAGCAGAAAACTGTTTGCTATTGAAATGAACTTATCTGCTGCTTTATTTGGTCCCACCATTCTCTGGAGCTACTAAAGGCACACTTTTTTCCAAACTTTAAGGCAAAAAAACCCCTTATTTAACTACCATTTAGCACCAAACCCCCCCCCCTCTGTATAACTATTGAGTTAATCTTCTCCGTATAAGTAACACAACACTTCATTCTCAGTCCACTTTTAAATGGACTTGGAATGGGAATGAGAAATACAATTTTAGACTGTATATTTTAATTTTTAATTCTCAGCAGAAAGATCTGCTTTCGATCTCCCAAAACAATTCCCAATCCCATTACAGATGTATAAAATGATCAACAACAGGCCTAGATGACTAGAAAGTTGCTTAGCGCTCTAAATAACTTTCTGGCATACAAGGATACTCAAAATTTCAATAAAACTTCTCAGTAACACTGAGTTAATATTACACCTCTTTTGTGTCCTCAGTATTGTATAATAAGGGCTGAATCAGGAGACTAAATATCAACCACTATCGTCTATCCCTATGCAATAAAACGAGGACTAGGTTATATTGTTGCCTGCAGAATCAAATTTTCTTAGAAAAATTCATGGAAAGACATGAAGGCAACAACACAGTTTTGTATCATTATGGGCTGAAAATAGAACTGGTTGTGTAACAAACAACTTTTGTGTCACCTGGTCAGCAATAATGGCTGAATTTACCAAAACCTCACTCTGATCTTTAGTCATGTGACTCAGCCATGAGTATTCAGAAAGTATAAGCTGTTCTCATAAATGTTAATAAGAATATTTGGATTCCTCCTGTCCAAATCCCTAAATCTAGTGCTACTAGGCCTGAGTAGCAAAAGAATCCAGGCAATCATTATATAATAGCAAAGATCTGATTATATTCTGTATCTCTTTGCTGCCAACTAGTGGTTGCCTGGGTTTTGGCAGCCTAGATTTCCTTGCCCTGCTTAAAATGTCATTGTTAACTTTCATGGCATTTAAACATGATTAATTTCTTATTCACAGATTAGCAATTTAACTTCGCTTAAGTAAAATGGAGTGTCAGGCTAAGGCTACTTTCCTTAGATATTGACAGATTCTTTGTCACTTTTAAGACAGAAATTAATCAGACCCTCTTTTAACTAAAGCTGATTTGGAGCCAGTAATTTGCCACAGCAATAGGCAAATTAAAAGGTGGCCATCTAATTTTTTTAATCTCCTTCATTTCTTTATAAAGAGTTCTACTATGGAGGGGAAAGAGTTAAACACATTTTATGCTTTTAATCATTATTTGAAGTCAAGACAGATTATCAAATTAAGCATGTGTGAAATAGGAATCCATGCTATTCCTAGTAATTTCTGCACCAAGAAGCTGCCCAACCCAACATGGAAAGCAAAATCTATCCACTCAGTTTCAACTCTAAGAAACTGCATTCATTGGAATAACAAGTTGAGAAAAGCATAGGAGATGGCATGGCATACATAAAATAGCTTTTTAGGCCGCAATCGGATGCGTCATGCGCTGGCCACACCCACCCCTGGTTTCATGAAGGGGGAAAAAGTTATGATACATCACGTGACAACAATGGCGAGTTTGACACCCCTGCTTTTAAGAGTTAAGGTTATGCCATCAATGCACAAGCTTTAAATCTTCAACTCTATCACAATGATTGTATTTCATGATTTATGTCCTCCTGAAGCAAGTTGATGGAACAGATTAGGCACCATGAAACTATACCACACCACGATCAGCATAGTTTGGTCTAGTAGTTAAAGCACCAAGGCTAAAAACCAGGAGACTTG
Source organism: Arizona elegans (assembly GCA_022577455.1). NCBI lineage: Eukaryota > Metazoa > Chordata > Lepidosauria > Squamata > Colubridae > Arizona > Arizona elegans. The sequence goes on from JAKOOJ010000001.1 coordinate 177,134,436, forward strand.
AGTTCTCATCCCACATCCATCGTTAGGCATGAAAGCCAGCAGGGTGATTTTTGAGCAAGTCACTCTGTCTCAGCCCAACTCACCTCACACGGTGGTTGTTTTTGTGAGGAAAATAGGAGGAATAGGAATTATGTTCACTGTGTGAATTATTTATTAAAATAATAAAGGTGGGCTTAAAAAAACTAAATAAAATAAGCATTGCTGAAAATTGGTTATCTAGACCAGGCATATCCAATTCGTAGCCGTGGACAGCTAGTAATGTAGGCCCAAATGTTCGTAAACTGTTAACTTTCTGTGGTTTATATACATTAACTATGTTATATATTTTATATCCAGTCCAAGACAATTCCTCTTCACTCAATGCAGCCCAGGCTAATCCAAAGATTGGACAACCATGATCTAGATGTGGAAACAAAATGCCAGAGCCTCACACCGTAGCATGCTCCCCACTTGCCTGGTCAATTCTTTGCTTCCGTTCAAGTGTCAGCCTAAAGGGTTTTTGCTCTGGGTAATAACGGAACAATTAGCAAAAATCTTGCTGATTATGGGAAAAATAGATCAGCTGTTCTTATGCCCTAGACTCATTCCCTCCCTGCAGTCATTTAAACTGGACCTTGCACTCACTCACTGGCTTTCCTTTAGTGCATAAAATGATCTTTGGACTCTGTAATCAGAGCCTGCTGTTTCTGGCATAGTTTCTTTTCTTTTCTCTCTCCCTCCCCCCTGCCCCCCCCCCCCATTTTGGCCAAGAAGCTGTTGCAACTGGCGCTGTCTCCATTTGTGTTATCTTTTAGACAAAAACTGTACTTCCAAAGGAGGCACTAAAGAGCCCTTATGAGGGACAGAAGAACACAGCTACATTTTTTAAAAAAAATATCAGTTCTCAAATACACTCTCAAATACAGAAGAGGCAAATGCAAAATTCACAAGCTTCACTCCATTTAAAATGTGCAAAATATCAAACGAAAGCTCTGTTGTACTTTTCACACTGATGTGTCATACCAAGAGTGAAGAACGAACATTTGTCAGCAAAGTAGTTCAACTGACTATTATTATGTAAGATCCCCCAGAAGTTTTAAATTCAGGGACAAACTGTTTTGGTATATACACAAAATCAATCAATCATCATTAAGATGGTTTTTAAAAATCTGGTATCTAGATTACTAAAGTAGTTTTCCCCAATATAAGTTTTTTCTACTGCTTTTTTATGATGGAAGAGGCATCCTGTATTTTTAAAAAAGTGAAACAATTAAAAAAAAGCTAAACTTGTGAACACAGTATATCTGTGAAGTTTTTGTACTTTTAGAGGACTCTACTTGTACAAGCTGTCTTATTCAAAATAAAAATCACTATTAGAACAGGTTTTTCTATCTATTTTAGGCAACATCAGAAAAAAAAACCTGCAGCACAAAAACATTTTAGGAAATTCTCTATTACACGCTTGGTGTAAATCTCAATAAACATAATTGCAATATTGGAAAATTCTTATTTCCTCTTCCTGAAGACAAACTTTTTTTTATTAAATGATGCCCCCAAAGGAAGAAATTCATTGCAGCTGTTATGTTAGATGCTACAATTCCTGTTTGAACAATGGAAGTGTTCCCTAGGATACAGACTCATATACCTGTCTGGCATCAAAGCTGCTAATCCCTTCTTCATCTCCAATACACACTGTCAGTCAGAAAATGCTTCCTCTTAAACTTAAAATTGGTTTTCTTCTATGGACACCAGTTTGTTTTATTACTTCAAGAAGAAAGAACATAGCAGGGCACTGCTAAGCTTCAGACTCAATTCTAAAAGATGCCTTAAAGTGCAAGGAAAACAAATGTAGCATCTATCTACACAATCTACAATTCTTGTGGAAAGGATATGGCTGCTTTAAAGAGTTGCCCTAAAAAAGCAAAACCAATTTTCTTCAAGAAGCTTTTGAAGAGGTAAGGGGGGTAGGGAGAGGAGAAGGGATTGCCTTTTCCTTGCTTTGCAATACATGTATCATATATATTTTAGTAAAATATATTAATATTAAGAATTCTTTCCTACTGCATCAGACAATTATAAAACAATAAATAATTGATCAGTTTCTTCCTGCCACCTTTTCTGTTTGCAGCAAATTTAGGGAAACATTAGGCTTGAAGAGGAAAAAGGCTGAAATCAAGGGTAAGACTTCTCTTTGGGTGGCACAGGCCATAGCCCAATTGAATCACACCGTCCATATAGCAACACAGTAGCCTTCCTCAACCCATAACCTCCAAAAGGACTACAAATCCCATCTTCTCTACTCAGCACAGATGTTGGCTATGGAAACAAAATTTGTAATCCTAACATGCCTGGAGGCCAGCAAATTATAAAGGCTGATTTACAGTGTCATGGGCTAGGTGAGAGGGGAAGTGGTTAACACAAGGCTGATCTTTCAGGGCAGAAAGCCAATATCTGGATACAAAGTCTAGGCTAACTCTGAACATTATTTTTCTGCCACTTTCAATTAAAAAAAAAACAATCACTGAACAAAGCCAATTGTATTCTTGATATGGCAGTGGAATCAGGCCTTTACTCCAAGCATTTATAAAACTTTACCTAAGCTAAAAGAGGCATGCTTCTTTGGAGCAGCGTGCTATTTGATCTCAAGGGAGCAACTGGAGGGGGTGACTGATTAAGAATTCTGAATGGTCACCATCGCTATATGTATATATATGTGTGTGTATGTGTGTGTGTGTGTATTGCAAGATCTTACATGAACTTTCAGTCAAGTGAAACAAAGTTGGAGAGCTGTATTACAATTAGTCTTGCCAACTTCTGCTCAGTGGCGACTCTGCTCTATCTGATTCAAGGAATGAAACTGCATTTCATATTCAAGAAGTGCTTTTAAACCTACTGCAGCTTTTAGGAAGCCAAAATTACAACTATGATTTTCCAGTTATACCAATCCTGCTATCCCATACCGAGACACCAAGACATGGATTACCCCCAGCTCTTTAATAACCAGTTGGAATATACATACTTACAACCAGGATAAAAGGTTAATTCTACAACACACAGAGATGCCTCTTTAAACTTCCTCCTCAGCAGGCCATCATGTCCTAATCAAACAGACAAATAATGCACAAATACTCCGAATTAGGCTTTGCTCACTCAGAACCCCAGTTTAAGGTTCTGTTCCACCCACACATTTGCTTTTCCTCCAACATGAGAAAAACTGGTAAGCGGCTATACACCGCATCTCTGACTCCACAGCACAGACTGAAAATTGTCAAAGCAAAACCCAAGTTGCGCTGTATAAAGATGGCTCTGGAAAAACTCTCGCTATATCACACTCGGAGAGTGAAGAAGAGAGCGACAAAACGTGCAGTTACATTCCTGCCGTAAGCCACACGAGTAGGCACGCACGCACACACACCTGCTCCAAGGAACATCGGACCCTCCGATCCTCTCTGCACGTTGGGATTCAATGGTTTTGTGGCCAGAAAAGTAACTCAGCCAACCTCTTCTTACTGCCCATCGCTCTCTCGGAAGGCGAGGTAGACGGTGATCCGAAGGGTTTATAAGGGGGGAATCCAATCAAGACATAGAAGAGCCGAGTTTCCCGAGCCTTTCTCGCGGACGTCTTACGAGGAAGACATTTATTAAGACAGGGCCCCCGAGATTTGTCTAGAGTGCATCTCCCCGCCCCCCTCCCCGAGCACACCTCCAATTCCCCCACTTCGCTGACCGAGTCAATTACATCCCCCGCTGGATTGTGCGTGACTCCTGGCGACGAAGAAGCCCCCCCCCTCCCGCTCGCCCACTTTGGCCCGCTCCTCTTCAGCGGCGAGTTGAACTTACCACATGCAGTTCCTCCTGAGAACTAAAGCATCAGGGTCTGCTTGCCGCGCGCTGCACGCTCCTAATCTTCCACTCGCTCCATATGTCACTCTCCTCGCCCGCGGGGGGGGGGGGGGGCGGACGGGGGAGGCTGACGGTGGGACAGAGGAGGTGGAATAGGGTGGGGGGCGGGGAAACGAATGCCGCTCGGGGAGGATTTAAGCCTCCGCTTTCCTGTGGCTGCGGCGATCACGAAGCATTATACAATGGTGGAGGAGGAGGAGGAGGGAGGGAGGGAGGGAAGGAGCAGGCAGGCAGGCGAGCGCTGGAAGAGCAGCAGCCTGCGCTTCCAGCACTTGCCAGGCGGAGAGAGTGACGCGAGGAAAGGCTTCTGCAAGCTCCTTGCCCTTTGGCTCACGTTGGAAGCCCCGCCTATGTCCCTAGGCAGGCAAGCAGGCACTCCGTCTCCCTCCCTCCTTTTCTCTTCCACTGCTGCTGCCGCTTGCTCTCCCTCCACTCCCCTCCGCCCCACCTCCCTCAGAAGGCCTGGGAGCCAGGCGACACATGCCCCCTCGCTGGGCCAGCTAAGGAGGGCGGGGCGTAGGGCCCCGTTCTCCCTTACATGTGCCTTTGTCCCAAGAGATCAGCTATGCTAATATAAATCTGCTGCTTGGTGCAGAAGACAACACGAGCGCGCGGTCACCCTCCGCCCGCCCCAGCCGCACACGCCAGGGAGAGAAAGGGTGACAGCAGGCGCAGTCAATGTCGCTATCATTCCCCCCCCCCCCCATCCACAGCCCGACTCGGATGCGAGAGCGGCTTGGGAAGAGCGGACCGGTTTTTAAATAAATAAAGGTGATGAATGGGCACTCCAGGGAAGGCTATACCTTCGAAATGCAAAGGTAATATGTTGGTTCCAGCCCTCATCTTGGGCGCCCTGGGAGGCAGACCCGCCTCAGCCCCTCCGGTGAGCGGTAATGATTTGGGGTTGCCCTCTGCACATGCCCAGTGGCTTATGTTGTACACCTTCCGGGTTTGTACTCTAGTTCTGGAAACCATCCGAAACGGCCTTTCGAATGAGTTTTCTTGGGACTCTACGCGTATCGGCTCTATTGTGCCAATTCTACAAAGCTGTTGAGGTTGCTGGCCGGGAATTTGGATACTCCGGACCGAGGCTGGTTTTGGGTTGAGAGTCCCAACCTCTAAACGCGAATTCAGCTTGCTCCAATCTTAGTGGAGGCAGCAGAGGAAGAAACCTGGATCCAGCCTTTCAGCCTCCAGCACACGCCGCCTACATCACGCAGGCGACTCTTTCAAAAACAGAAGGCGGCAACCGAGCCAAGCAACTCTCGTTTCCGAAAGAAAAAGTCAGGCAGCCCGAAAATGGCAGGGAGACGCCACTGTACTTGGGCTCGCCGCTTCCATTGCGCAGAATTGGCGCGGTTCTCGGGGACAAAACGCAGCCAGACTGGAGTTCCTGTGTGGATGCGCTGACGCTGAGCTTCTCTGCCCCCCCCCGCCTCCCCCCCCCCACACACACCCCGCCGTCCCCGACAGCAGCGAGTCTGCAGCTTGAAGCCAACCGCAACTATGATAAGCACGCGAGCTATTCAACAACTTGAAATTAGTCAACAAGTCAAACTGGAGCAGGACTGCGAGTTCCTGAAAGGAGCAGCAACAGCAGGCGGGCTCCGCAGAAGCGACAACAGCTGGGCTCCCCCTCGCCAGCCAGAGCCGCGCTCGAGAGAAGTGGGCGGGCAGTGAGTGCAGAGCGGGGGCTTCGCTCCCGGGGCGGGGAGGCCTCTCTCCCTGGCATGTGTGAGAGGAGGGGGGAGGGGAGGCTTGTTTCGTCCCTCAACTCGTGCAGGACTTTTTCCTCGCTCTTCCCAGGAGATCCTTGGTTTCCCCACCCACCCCCACTCTGTCTTTCTCTCCCCCTCTCCAAACGCGTAGGTGAGCAAGCCGAAAGCTCCCTCCTAACCAGAGCATTGCGTAACTCTTTTTAAGAGGCAGCCGGGGGAGAGAGGGAAAAAAAAAAAGCGAAACGCCCGGGCGCGGCACGACAGTGCGAGGGAGAAATGAAAGCTGGGTTTTCCTGCTGTCACGAAGCCTGGGCGATTCGGTGTAGATCGAGTGGATCTTAGGCTGGGGCGGGGGGCGGGGGAAGAGCCGCAAGAGATGCACTCCTCCCAAGGCCTGGGATCAGTAAATACCGTAAACCGCACCAACACGCCATACACACAAACTATCCGATTTCGAATCGAGCCTGTGGACTATCCTGAACTTTTTCTCTCTTTTTTTTGTTCCGTGGATTCCGTTCCTATGACACACACAACCCAGGCGCCAAAGACAACGGCAATAAAATGCCCCTTCCCCCAGCCGCCCTATAGAAGTCTTAATTCGCAAAAATACGAGTTCCAGAGCGGGGGACTCAATGGGTGATCACATCGTGCATTCAGCAGTAGTAGCAGTAATAGAAACAATAGTGCTGCTAGCAATCTTAAATAAGGTATCCATTCAGTGGAAAAGAAATTCTGGTGACTTAACAGACGATGCCATGGGTTTTTCTTGGCAGCATTAAGGAAGTAGATTTCCACTGCTTGCTTCCGGGATCTTTTTTCAGGTTCCCAGTCTAGGACAAGCCAGAGAATCTCCCTTCCCAGTAATAACCAGGATGATTCTCCTTAGGTTCCAAGACAGATGAGATTATCTAGGTCCTGGCACACAATCATTTTAGTTGAATGAAAAGGACAAGAAGAAACTCAGTAAAGTCTGCCATCTTTCCTCCTCCGGGGCGTTGAAACCATCACTTCTGTAAAGGAAAGCTATTGAACTCTTATCAATACTTTAAATGTAACACATATTTCAAAAAGTATTCTAAAACTTCATTCACACAGGTTCAAATGTTGACTACCACTTAAAAATAAAAACTAAATAATTATGGCTTTTAATTATTCACCAAGCTGTAGGACCTTGCCCCCCCCTTAAGGAAATATTTTAGGGAATATTAAGAGACAAATTTTATTTATTTATTGAATTTATATTTCCACCAATTCTCCCATGGAGATTCAAGGCGGCTTATAGAATATAAAACCATATTTAAAACAATAAAATAATCAAAATAATCAAATAAATTAATATAGTATAATATAATATAATAAAATCACCCCCCAGCCCCCTGCCCTGACAACAGCAGATCACACGAGCCATTTAATGGGCTCCATCCCGCTCTGGGTTCCCCAGGCCTGCTGGCAGAACCAGGTCTTCAGCACCTTCTGGAAGAGTATTAGAGTGGGGGCCTTTCTAATCTCTGAGGGAATGATGTTCCAGAGAGGGAGCCACCACAGAGAAGGCTCTTCTTCTGGGTCCCACCAGGTGTATCTCCCTTGGGGATGGGGCCCATAACATTCCCTGCCTCCCCGCTCTGATGGGTCAGGTAGATGTGACCGGCAAGAGACGGTCCCTCAGATAACCTGGTCCCAAGCCATGAAGGGCTTTAAAGGTGACAACCAACACCTTGAATTGCACCGGGAAGCAAATTGGCAGCCAATGCAGCTACCGCAGGAGAGATGATACAGCAGGGTCTGCACAAAACCATGTGGGTTGCTGCATTTTGCACCAACTGGAGCTTCCAGATGCTCTTCAAGGGCAGCCCCATGTAGAGCATGTTGCAATAGTCAAGACAGGAAGTGACTAGGGCATGAGTGACTCTGAGTAGGGATTGTTGGTCCAGAAAAGGGCATAACTGGTGCAAACCCCACAGCTGCGCAAAGGTTATTATATTTCCCCAAAGGAGAAATAGAGAAAAATCTTAAAGGCAGAAAGCAGCCCCAACAGCCTCCAGCAGATGCCTGAAGTCTTTAGAAATGGATATTTCGTGCCCATTAAGAAAGATTGGGCCAATCTATTCACAAACAAAACACCATCTCCAGATGATGGGATTAAAATTTACATCCCCCATCCAAATTCTAAGAACAGGACATAATAGGATTAACCCACCACCATTAGAATAGCAAAAGACACCAGGCTCACTACATTGCACAACCCCCTGCAGCATCTCAGAACCCTATAAAAATCCATGTACTCATCAAACCAATTTGTCAGCTGTCCCAACATGCTGGTATTGTTTCTGCTCATCAATAAACAAAGCCCTTCTTTCCAATCAGCCTCCATTTTATTTCCAGCGCCTGTCTCCTGCCTTGGAACGGGACTGGATTTTTCTTCCAACAAAATGCATTGAGAAAATAAAGTTTTAGGACTTACCATAGTAATATTATTAGTCATGATTTGTGAAAGTCATGATTAGTCAAGTGATTAAGACATGGGGCTAGAAACAAGGAGACTGTGACTTCTAGTCCTGCCTTAGGCATGAAGGCCTTTGAAACCCATTCTCTCTCAGCCCAACCAACCTCAGAAGACTGTGGGGAAAGTAGGAGGAGGGAATACACATAGTCCTTGACTTACGACCACAACTGAGCCCAAAATTTCTATTGCTAAGTGAGACAGTTGTTAAGTGAGTTTTGTCCCATTTTCCGACCTTTCTTATCACAGTTAAGTGAATCATTGCAATTGTTAAGTTAATAACATAATTGTTAGGTGAATCTGGCTTCCTCATTGACTGCTTGTCATTGTCACTATTGCATGACCCCTGAACACTACAATGATTATAGATATGAGTCAAATATCTGAATTTTGATCATGTGGCCATGGGGATGCTGCAATGATCGTAAGTGAAAAACAAATTAAGTCATTTTTTCAGTACCGTTGTGAATTTGAATGATCACTAAATGAAGTGTTTTTTGTAAGTTGAGGACTACCTGTATTTAAGTATGTTTACCACCTTGAGTTATTTATAAAAATAATTAAGGTAATGAGTAAATAAATAATATCAAGGCAGTTGATATCAGTCAATTATCTTCCTGTAATCGAATCATATTTTAGAAGTACAGAAGGCATGTCTGAAAAATGAAATTCATCTGGAAGTGCAATCTTTAATGTTTCATGCAATATAACCTTTTTAAATTCAAGACTAAACAATAGAAATGATAGACATATCCCCAATTTTAGATATCCAACATGGTTGTGAGAATGGAGACTTCATGCAATATGTTCTGAAGAACTTGCATCCTACTGTAACCATATTTAATTATTTAGATTCCCATACTGTTACAATCTAATATTTTCCTTGGAGTAAACTTTTATATTTTTGTTTAAATCAAATAAATTATTATTAAATATAAATAAGTTTAATAAAACTTTCTGTATTATTGTAATCCACAATTGCAATTCTTAGTCTTCTCTTTCTCCTTAGAAAAACCAGGACTCATCTTGATTTTTAATTAATCAAAACTTGGGTCATGCCATCAGCCCAGGGGCCCCCAAGTAATTGGCAAGGTACTGGTATGACTCCATTATTTTTAACATCTGTTATCTTCTCTTAGCTTTATACTTATATGATTACTGTCTTTTGTATGTCATCAAGGGAGAGATGGGTGTCTTTATAAATTTTATGGTGAATGATAAGTAATTTGAAGTTAGTTTCTATATTGGTATGTTATCATGATGTGTAATCAGAACTGATTCTTCATAAGAATGAAAGCATTGTGCAGTTTATTTTCAGTATTGAGAATTACAGTTTATTTTGTAGGGGAGAAGTTGGGTTTTTTTTTTAACAAAATGTGATTTTTTTTGAAGATAGTAAACACATAGTATAAGCAATTTTAATTGAACTTAAGCGAACTTCTACATTTTAAGTTCTCTTAAAACAGACACACAAATAGACATACATACAAAAATTCACTCTGCATCACCAAATTTAGAAATAAATTCATTGCCAGAATTCAGTGTGAGAATGTCAGATTTAGACTCAACTCCCACTCCATTCTGCTCCATTAAATGTAAGTGCAAGGCCAGTGAACACCACAGGAATTGTGCATTTCTTTCTCTTAAAAAAGTATTGTTCATAGTACTTACTACAATAAAAACCTGAATGAAATATTTCTAAAATTCTGTTCTATGATGGCCAACTGCTTGTGGATGCTGTAGTAATGGTTCCTGCATCAGAAAGAGTTGGGTTAGTTGACTTCCAAGATACCTTCCAATTCTTACATTCTACGAGGCTATGAAATTTATCTAGGATTTAGAGCTTTATCAAATTTTTCACCTAAGTCAGTGGTGGGGAACTATGGTCCTTTTATGACTTGTGGACTTAAACTCCTAGAATTCCTGAGCCACATGCTGGCTCAGGAATTCTGGGAGTTGAAGTCCACAAGTCATAAAAGGACCATGGTTCCCTATCCCTGATCTAAGTTCTTTTCATTCACTCTCCAAAGTGGAAGAAGTACTTGCAAAATTACCTTGAAGCTGGATATACAATCCTGTTCCAGTGATGCTTCTATACCAGAGGTGAAATCCAGCAGATTCTGACAGGTTCTGGAGAACTGGTAGCGGAAATTTTGAGTAGTTCAGAGAACTGGCAAATACCACCTCTGGCTGGCCCCAGAGTGGGGTGGGAATGGAGATTTTGCAGTATCCTTCCCCTGCCATGCCCACCAAGCCACACCATGCCCACCAAGCCACGCCCACAGAACCAGTAGTAAAAAAATTTGGATTTCACCTCTGCCCTATACCCCATTCTGCACTCAAGTAGATTTGCAGGGGTGAGGGTTTTTTTGCCAATCATTGAGTGTAAATAACAGTAACAGCTGGGCTGCCAAATGGCGGCTAACCAAGAGGCCATACTATCCCCACATATTAAGACTGTGCAAAACACTTTGAATCCTAAATTGTTGTAAAATAGTTGTTTTGAAATGGACTTCCAGGCACATTCTTGGTTACTATATCTTACCAAGGGAAGCAATTGAACAAATATTAGTAGCCAACAAAAGCAATATTCTCAGATTATAAAAAGCATGTTGTAACCCCCAAGTCATCATAGATTTAATCTCCTGGCATTTTGGAATTCCTGGGCAAGAAACTCATGGCAAACTGATAACTGAACATCCTCTCTGAAAACCGTTCTGTCATCTCTATGTTATCAAGCTCAAGCTTAAACTACAACTATGCTTAGAATCTAAAATTCTCTTCTATTTGTGCTACAATGTCTAACAACCATTAAGAAGAGGATTGATCATCTGGAAATCACTCGGTTATTTTCTAAGCAGAAAGAATAACTAAATAACATCTACAACCAAGAAATGCAACATAGAAATGGCCTGAAGGTAGATGTTCTCTTTTTCAATTTAACTCGTAACCCCGCCTTACCCCACAGATGAAGACAGACCCCACTCTCATGACCTCTTGGAAAGTTGTAAAGACATGGCTTCTTTGTGGGACTTTTTAGCATTGTTTCTAGAACCATCAAGATTTTTATATTGTATTATTATTATAAGACAGTATACACAGCAAACGAGATGACCACACTGGATTTTGTATCCCAAATCACTAGTCAAACACTTCCCAAGCGTTTAGGACTGCATGATGTATTGGCGGATTATGCGAGCAGATTCCAGTAAGGTGGCCTTCTGATTATTATTATTATTATTATTATTATTATTATTATTATTATTATATTATTATTATTATACAGTGTAAACTGCCCAGAGCATGGGTGTACAACATTTCAGCTTGCTTGGGCCACATTGAGTGAAAAGAAATTATCTTGGTTCCCATATAAAATATATAATACAGTGGATGTATATACAATCATGTAATAATGTTTAAAGTTTACAATCTTTTGGGGTCGCATTACTAACCATCCCAGGTCACGTGTGACCTGGCAAACGATGGATCGGACATGCCTGGCCTAGAGTCTGGTTGCTTTGAGGTCGTTTATGAATTTCATAATATTGCACTACGTTATTAAGGCTTCAGCAAAGTTCTTCATTACAGGATCTCAAAGTTTACAATTCAATTATGTAAACTGGATAAATTGCATAGACAAATTTACAGATTTTTTTTTAGATGTTATAGGGAAAAGTTAAAATGTTGTTAGAGAGCTTCGGCCCCTGTCATCACAAAGAACCAAAGCACTTATCGGAAAACAGCTGGGGGAACTGGAATTCAGGATGATATATAAAGCTCCCTGCCCCCCACAACTTACTCCCATCACCAAGGGAACTGGCCTGCTAGAAAACAAATCAGTGAGTTTCATATTGCATTTTTGTCTGGTGGTTCTGAATGCATGCTAACCTGGGCACCATTAAACCAAATGTTAAAGCATATCAAAATCAATGGGACTTCGCTGGGTCTAGTTTTGGAAGACAAAATCCCCAGAAACATCCATTTGAGTTTCCTGGTTATTTTGATCAGTGTGGAGGTTGTGGCAATTACCGGAAGAATCAGTATGTGTATCAAAATCCAGCCCTTTACCCCCAATAATTTATGTTAAATTTTCATTTTGGAGTATTTGAATTTCTTCCTCACTGGATGTTGTGAATGAACAACTTACACTGACCAAAAAGTGTCTATTGCCATTCTTTGCTAGACTTTTCTTTTATTCTAAGTGTAGATAGGGTGCTTAACAAAAAGCACAAGGATATTTGTGGAAAAAAGCATGAGGCAGGAATGTTGTGGCTGCTGCCTTGAGTCCTGAAGGGGGAAAAAAATGAGACACAAAGCTCATAATCCATATATCCATGCCTACAACTGGACTTTTGAAAAAGTGTGGCTGCTTGTTGAGATTCCCAGGTCAACAGCTGGGATGGACTTTCTTCTCTGGCATCCATTGTAAAGGACTCTGCTACTATTGGGAGACAGAAAGTGCCTGAGACTGCATGGGTAGCCTAAGAAACCCAAGTGTCAGCCAAAAAGAACAGAATCCACAATCAGAAAATACACCAGTTGACAGCCCTTTCATTCTTCCACGCAGTTGATTTATAACTTTTACTTTTACAGCAGGGTGAAGCTGTCCTTTGTAAAGCACAAAAGAAGCCCATCATTTTCTGTAGAGAAATCTCATGCTCTTTGCTTTTGATGTGACGAGAGCAGGCACCTCCGAAGCATAATTTGCTGCTTCTTGGGTGTGCGGGAGGGTGGGGCTTGGCTCTCTGCTAAGTGTGGGTGGCACTATCAGAAGGAAATGCAGTTGTGTGGATGAGGAAAAGTTTCTTGTCTTCCACCAAGGAAAGCTGCTTCGTTTTAATGAAGCAAAGCAAGGCTATCTGTTTGAAAGGAACCTTTAGAAGTTGTATTCACGCTGCTGCTGTTCCTCCCTCCAACCCCCTCTCCAACGAGCAGTTGCTGAGTAGCTAAGGTGGTTCTAAATAAAGAACTGGAGTCAACAACAGGAAATAACTCCCACAGAAAAAGAGAGCGAGCGCACAGAATACAAACTCTCTCTCCAACTCTTGCATGCAGCTGACAGCAGCTTTTTTGTTCTTTGCATATTGCATCAAAAACCATAGTTTTTCAAAGCATGCACTTGGCTTTTTCAGCACAGTAAGTTGGCCATTAAACTTACGTTTTGCAGAAAAAGAACTGCCCTCCCCCCAGGAGAAAAGTCTCATCTCTCAAACACCACCCACAAACCCACCCCCACCTGCCCTGCTATGTAATTCTGGCTGGGCCAGCCAAACTACATCCCTCAAGAGCCAATCCAGCAAGGCACAAAATGTCTACTGAAAAAGCTTTTTTTAAAAAATTGTGCCCCCCCCACTCCACCTTCATCCTTGAAAAATAAAATTGGGGGAGGGGAATGAATGGGAAAGAGCAAGTGATCAGTGGATAGAGTAATGGAGCAAATGTTGGTGTCTTTGTTGCATGCAGTATCAGCTCTGAAATTAGTGGCAACCTCAGCTTTCCACTGTAAAACCCATTGGCTTGTTCTCAGAAGAAAGCATTAAAAACCCTGCATCTATTGGACAGTAAAGAGAATACTGGGCAGAACCATCAGAATTAATAGAAATGAATTTGGTTCAGGAGCTGTAGTTTACATCTTCTGTAAAATTACAGATACCTCTGTATGACTGACAGTACACAAATAATGAGTGTTCTCCAAAGATACATTTAGCCCTTCATTTTGAAGACTGCTAGGTGACCAGTTTTTCAAGATGCTTGAGATCAATTCTGGGGAAATTAAGGCACTTCAAAGCCATCCACTCCCATGGGCTAATATAATTTCTTCCTCTGCACTACTCACTCCCATTGAGATGATGTGCTGTTTGAATAGCATGGCTATTCTTTTTTGCAACATCCCCTCAAATTAGGCCAATATGATATAGCTATTCCCCAGACTAGCCCCTCTGCCTTGTAAATTGGAATCTTGATCCCCATTCACATTGGCCCTTGTGAGTGAGTAATACTTGAAAATTCAGTGATCCTGTTCTCAGCTCACCCACCTAGAGACAGGTTTCCAATGCAAACTCTAGCCTGAATCATCCTTTTACTACACCCTTCTGCATGGGCTAAAGTCACAAAGGGCTCTGAGGAAGACCTGGTGAATAATCGATTGCCAAGAGGATCTTTCTGATGCAAATGGGGCCTAGATAATAGGAAGAGGGAGCAGGAAGTCAATCCTCAGGCGCTTGAAGGAAGCTCCAACAAAAGGAAGCTAGTTCACTCTGCAGCTGGGAGAGATTCCTGTCCATCAGAGCTGATTGATGAATCATTTAGCATTGCCCATTTAGGCAAGAATGGAAAATGTAGACAAATGAAGTCATGATCAACTAGAATGTTAGGCACCAAAAGAACCAGCATTGGCATCATGTTTTTAGAACGCTATGGCTTTTTCATAACTCAAAATATATACATGGAATATTTAAATAAGAATTGCACCTTACACATGCAGGAAAATTGGAATTTTAGTAACCAATGAGAATATTAGATGCTGCATCCTGAGAGATCCAGATTTTCCTTTTTGACCCCAAAGATTAATGGTGTGTGTGTGTGTGTGTGTGTGTGTGTAAAGGGAGAAGTTAAGTTATTACGTGATAAAAAAAGATACAATTCTGAGCATTGTTCACATTTCCAAAACTGCAACTTTCATAATACTTTATCGCTTATACAAACTTTTGTCTTTAGACATAAATGCATTGTGTCCCCTCACAGGACTACTGACACTGCAGCTGTGAGGGGACAGAAATGGAACAAGTGGCAGGAAGTGAAGAAGGTGGCTAATTCCACAGCAAAAAGGGGAAAAAAGGATAACAAGATCAGGTGGGAAGAGATTCTAGAAAGTTATTCTGGCAGGCAAGTTCAGAGGTTGAGGATAGTGGAATGTTGCAGCCCTGGACAGAAAAGCAGGAGGAGACCTTGCAAGGCCTGGTGTGTGACCTCCCTTTTCTTGTCCAGAAGTAGTTCTGGCAAAGCTGACCAGCACCCCCTTCCCCACTTCTGTCATTGTGTGCAGTTGCCATCTTGATAAGCTCTAATACAGAAACCCAGCTCTGAAAATACAGCCACCAACACACTTGGGCCGTGTTTCCTTCTGACAGCTGTTTTGACAGTTGGGCTGTCTTTACAGCAACATGATCGAGCCAGGCCAGAGGTTTGTAGTGGGCAGAATTATTAAAAAAGAAGAAGAAGAAAGGATTAGCTAGCAAACTATTGTTAAATACAAACAGGAGGAATGTAAAGATATATATGCATTTCACCCTTCTTTTTAGCCTTCATTTATGAGCTATTTTATGGCCCCTGCCAAGTACAAATGGAAAAGTAATGTTGGGTGGGTTAACTGAAACAATTTTCCACTAGGATAGCTTACTTATGTACTGTAGCATATTATAATCAGTCCACGCTGCAACAGAAATACAGGAATTTCAATATTGCTGAGCTACACTTAGTAGAATCCCTTGCTATTTTCCATGCTGCTGAGATTTACTGGGGATGGTAATTCAACAACATCTGGAAGAATATGGCTTCCCCACACCTGCACAATGGTCACCTGAGTATATGTTTAAATATGCTCTTACTAATAAACAACTGACTATATTATTCAAGGAGGTGGGGTTTTCCCCCCCTTCAAAATATATGACTGCCAGGTTATCTATCATCCTTCTCCATCCACCCCTCTCTACTTATTACCATTTTGGAGACAAAAGCCTGTTTTAAGCCATGTTAAGTGAGAGAAGCAGTTTTTACTTATACGCTTGGAAAATCTACAAAGGAGACGAAGCCAATTTTATTTGGTAAACAGGAATTGGCTGCCAGGAGAAGAGCAAACCCCAGCAAAAACAACATAGAGATTTGAGAGTAAAACTTGGTAGCTGTTCGAGCAAATCCCAGTGGAAAACTTTGGCATGCAAGCCAAAATCCTGACTCAGTCTTTGCCACAATTGCAAACAATTGTACCTACTGCTATCTGAAGTTGAGCTTTTCTTAGTGAAGGCAGATTTTTTTAAAGTTGTTAACCATTGATTTCCACACACACACTCCACCCTCCTTTTAGCAGCTAAAAATCTACAGAGACACAGTGGCAAGTCTTGACCTTGTTCTCTGAAAAAGTAACCGGAGGAGGGGGGAAAAAGAGAGAGAGAGAGAAAAAGACTGAATACAAGAATCTGTGAAATTGCAATGTTTACAAGCTCACAGCTCATTAGCTTCAACCTTACATTTGAAAAAGTGCCCTGTTTCTGCCCACTTGAACTGATACACAAAGCTTTAACAACAGCCATGATTCACAGTCAGCTCCAGTCATGCTCATAAGTGATGTGGCACATTCTCAGTGCCTCCAGTATTTGCGTAATTGAGCTTCATTTGCTCTGCCCCTAGCTTGCGTGGAGTGCTGAAAGCAGCAGTGTCATCCGCCCCCAGCTCCTCCTCCTCCTCCTCCTCCTACCTGGCCGACAGCACGACTCACTATGAATAAGAGAGAAAACTATGGATGACAAAAGGTACACTGAGGGATCAAAAAGAGCTTTCTGTCCTATCCTCTGAATCAAAAGGAACAGAATGAAACTCTTAATATTGTTTAAGATCTCTAAACTGTATCATAGTATCAAAGAAAAAAATATTCATTGGGAGTACATTATTTGGGATGCAAAGCCAGTTTGAAGTGGTTATTTGGGATGCAAAGCCAGTGCAGTGGTTAAGGAATCAGGCTAGAAACCGGGAGATTCTGAGTTCTAGTCCTGCCTTAGTCACAAAGCTAGCTGGATGACTTTGAGCCAGTGTCTCTATTTCTTAGCCCTAGGAAGAAGGCAAGGGTCACGTCTGAAAAACCTTGCCAAGAAAACTGTATTATTAGAGCTTCAAGCAGAGACAAGTTACTAATGCCATGTGAAAATTCAAAAAAGGTTAAATCAGATCTAATCCTGGGAGAAATGAGATTCCAATGAGTGAGTGCCCAGAAGAAAAGGCCCTTTTCCTGGGGCCTGCCAGATGGCACTCTCTAATGGAACGGAATCAGTGGTGGGATTCAGCCTGTTCGCACCACTTCGGGAGAACCGGTTGTTAACTTTCTGAACAGTTTGGTAAACTGGTTATTGAAAGAAATCATTAGGGCAGAGAACCGGTTGTTAAATTATTTGAATCCCACCACTGAATGGAATGGTATGTAAGAATGACTTTGGGAGAAAAGAAGAGCCTCAGACTAGACAACAGTCGGAGAAGAGTAGCTCAGCCCATAGAAGCAATGGAGGTGTGGCAAACATCTCAGAAGGGACCCTCCCTAGTTTCTTGCACTGTAAAGGGAAGGTGAGGGAGGTGTTCTTTCAACCTGTATGATTCTATTAAGATAAGCTTGCAAGTAATCTAGAACTAGTACTTCTGAGTATGCTTCTTGTCTGGACTACTTCACAAGGTTGAAATGGATGGGACCAGAGCATAATACTTCTGTCCAATGTAGCAGACACTTTTGATGAGAGATGGTGCTGTCCATAATCTGGTTCCAAGCCACGAAGAGGTTTTAAAGGTGACTTCCAACACCTTTGAATTATACTCAGAAATACATGGTTGCCAAAGCAGCGTGTGAGGCCGAAGTGTCATATTTTCCAACAACCAACATCCACAAATGCTGGGGCTTCTGAATATTTGTCAAAAGCAGCCCCATGTGGAGCATGTTGCAGTAGTCCAACCAGGAAATGACTAAATGTGTGAGTGACCATGAGTAGGGACTCCCACTCTGGGAACAGGTGCAACCGGTATACAACACGGAGCTGTGCAAAGGCAAATGACACCTAGCCATGGTGTCATCTGCTCTTCAGGCCGATTAGTCACTTTAAGTATGGTTAGCTCAGTTTTAGCTCATGTGGCCTGTGCTACCAATACATTCATAAAGATACAAAAGTATATGAGAGGACAGCAGTGGTGAAATCCAAATTTTTTTACTACCGGTTCTGTGGGCATGGCTTGGTGGGCGTGATGTCACTTGGTGGGTGTGGCAGGGGAAGGATACTGCAAAATCTCCATTCCCACCCTATTCTGGGGCCAGCCAGAGGTGATATTTGCTGGTTCTCTGAATTACTCAAAATTTTCACTACCAGTTTTCCGAACAGCTCAAAGTTTCCGCTACCGGTTCTCTAGAACCTGTCAGAACTGCTGGATTTCACCCTGGAAGATAGCCATATCTCACAAACATGTTTCTTTAGACTGGTCACCACTTGAATCTGCCATAGAGCCCCACGGGCTGTAAAAAAGAATCAACCCATCCAATAAGAACATCTTGGGGGGTGGAATTACTTGTACCTCCCCTGTACCATGAAATCAGAGGAAGGCAGGAAGGAAGTGATGGTCTTCTCTGTGATGGCCCTCATATTATCTAGGAAAGTACAGATTACTCTTTCTTTTTTAATTAATTAATTAATTAATTAATTAATTAAAACTCACAGGAACACTTACCAATTAGATTGTTGGTTTAAATTTTGGTATTATCATACTAGCCATTGTTAGTTGCCCTGTGGGTGTTTTATGTTTGTGTTTCCAATTTTTCAGCCAGAATAATGTGGTTATGTCTGCCTACAAATCTTAAAAACATTTTAAAACATTGGCATTAATTTACTGCATCATAAAGACACTCAGCTCTTCAACCATAAATACTATTTTTTTTAAAAAAAACAACCCACATCCTTCTGAGATAAAGAGAAAACTATTGTTATAGTTTCACTTTTATTATTCTCTTGATACTTCCTGCAGTGGATAAAGTAGTAAAGTTGAGAAAAGACAGAAGCAAACTTCAAGAGCAAGAAGTACATTACACAGAGTGGATGCAACAATAATGTTGACATGTGGCAACAGGAGCTTTGTAAAACCTTTTCACATTCTAAGGACAATCAAATTCCCACCTCCATCCAGTCCTGCAAGTTACAGGGGATATTTTCTACTTGTTGTACCTTGTATTTATTTATTCCTACAAATGTTTGTGCTGTACTTAATTCTGAAGTGGGATTTTAGGAAACTCCCAATATCTCTGACTTGCAATGATACAGCCAAAATTGAGACACAGTTATCCACATCTACTACGGTAAGTAAACAGATATTTGGACTACATGGAAGGAAAGAAATAATGTATGTATTAGTGCAGTTTGGAAGAAGGATTTATTTTTATACAGTATATGTATAATAATAGTAATTAGTAATAAATATTAGTTACTATGTATAGTAATAGTAATACTATACTAATACTAGTAATACTATTACAACACTACATTACACATGTACATTACTCTATAATGCAATCCTTCCAGGCTTCTTAGATACTTAAAATTCAGCAAAAGAAGGAAAATAAATCTGAAGCACCATTTGAATATGCCCAGTAATTTTGCCTTTTATAAAGCATCACATACATATCTCCAAAAATGTACAATAAGAGAACACGTTTCACTAGAGAAAAATCAGAAAATCAGCACTGTCTCCCCCAGAATGTGGGAATCCCACTTTTGGACTTTAATGTTGGAAAAGATTCTTAAGAATACCATGCATAGCCAAGAAAACAAACAATGGCTCAGAACCAATCAATTCAAAGTTCTCACTTGAGACACAAATGACAAAGTTCATATTATTATATTTATGCAAATATATGCAGGTTACGAACGTATCATCCTAAAGATATCTTTGTGGTTGCTAGGAGTCAATACTGACTTTAAGGTGCGCAATCAATTAATCAAGAAAGGTGTGTACAAGAGGCAAGTACTATGGAATCAAATACTACTAGCTAAAATATGACGTTAACTGTATACAGTTAGGAACCACAAGGGTTGGAATAACAGCATAGGGATGCTAATTCTGGCTCAGAAAATACTTTCTCCTCATCTGCCACCACATTGTGCACCAAACCTTTGCTTATTTCAACATAAATTATCACAGCAATAAGCCTTTTTGGAATTTGAAGGAGATAAGAGCAGAGCAGAAAGAGGACAATGTATAAACATAATGAAGGATTTTCATTTTTGCTTGATATCTAGATTGGGGGCAAAGTTCCAAGAGCAGTAAATTGCTCAGGTCTGCAGGCTTTCAAGGGGACGCATTCGTTTGAAAAAAAACAAAAGCAAAAGTGTAGGGACTCTAGTCAGCCTGAAAACAATCCAAATGGGTGCAAAACCCAACTAGTTTAATCTAACATGATGGAATGGTGCCAACAGTAAAGAATACCAAAGGTAGGTTGGTGATAGGATCTTCTATTGACAGAAGGCTACAAAGAAACATATTTTAGCACCAGCTTCCTACTGGGAAAAGTTCTTTCAACAGATTGCTTCAGAGGTAGTGGACTTGCTTCAACTTGAAGTTTTTAAGAGGCTGAATGTATCAAGAGACTGAATGGGTCAAGGATGCTGTGATGCTAGTTTTTCTGCACTGGTAAAGACTAATGAATCACAAATAACTTTCCCTTCTCCCAAAATTTGTGGCAGAGGAAGAGCTTCTAGCAAAATATGCTAGGAATCTTTTAAAGAAGGGAAGCAATTGATCGTGCATCTCTCTCTCTGTGTGTGTGTGTGTGTGTGTGTGCACACGCCTATTTGTGCATGTGTGAATTCTGCCTGTCTGTCTCTCTAGCAAGCTATCCAGCCGGCCTAGTGTTGAGGTTAAGTGCCACACCAGGCACCTTAGGCAGCTGGCTAGGTAATTTAGGCTAGTCACTCTCATCCAGCCCTCAATTGTGAAGTCAACAAACATCTATCCACCAACCTACACCAAGCCAGCACAACAGATCATGGTCCTAACCTTCAGTGAAGAGATTTTGGCCCTGAGTGGATTGATAGGGACTGATAAAAATAAATAATTATTGTTTAATTTAATTTAATTTAATTTAATTTAATTTAATTTAATTTAATTTAATTTAATTTATATGCCGCCCCTCTCCGAAGACTCAGGGAAGCTCACATACATATATGTTGTTCACATGCATACATGTTCATCTTTGCCCTATATAATGAGATCATTATCCTTCTGAATTGCTCAGAGGACTGGGGTGGATGGGAGGGTGTTATGTTGGTTCACCTTCCTTCAGCGATGATTCAGGTCCGTGATGATTGGGGAGGAGAGGTCTTCCCTTGGCCCAGAAGTGCTTGGTGCTTTCTCCTCTCCTTTTCAACATCTACATGAAGTCACTGGGTGAGCTCATCCATTGCCATGGGATGAGGTATCAATATGCTGATGATAACCAATTATATATCTCTGGCCCTGGTGAATCAATCAAATGATGCTAATGAGATTCTTATTATAGTATCTTGGAGGCTGTGAGAATCTAGTTGGGGAACAACAGGCTTCAGCTGAACCCTGGCAAAACTGAGTGGCTTTGGTGGGGGTGGGGGCTTTCTGATTCTAGGACTATGTCATCTTTCATGCTGGATGGGGTTGCACTATTCCAGACAGACCTAGTGCACAATCTGGAGGTCCTTCTAGACCAGGGATGTCAAACTTGATTTCATTGAGGGCCGCATCAGGGTTGTGTTTGACCTCGGGCCAGAGTGAGTGTAGCCAGGGTGGGCATGGCCAGCTCTACATCATTCATGTCAGGGGCACCTGTGGTAGCTTAAGCGCTCTGCCAAAGAAAACGGGCTCCCGAGCTACGTTTTCAGCTGCGACGGCCTCCTGCAACCCTCTGCCAGCAAAAATAGAGCTCAGGAGGGCCGCATGCAGCCCTCCCATGCTCCATTTTCGTTGGCAGAGGCACCGCAGGCCAGTCCTTTGCTGTTTCCAGGGTGGCCCTGTGGGCCAGTTCAAAGCATCCTGCAGGCCGGATCTGGGCCCCGGGGCTTGAGCTTGATACCCCTGTTCTAGACTCACAACACCTGCTCAATGTGCATATGGAACTCTTGGCTAGAAAGACCTTTGCGCAGCTTTTTCTTATGTGCCAGATACATCTGTTCCTAGATTAGTAGGTCCTAACAGTCACTCATGCCCTAGAGCCGTGATGGCAAACCTACGGCACAGGTGCCACAGGTGGCACGTGAAGCCATATTGGTGGGCACGCGAGTGTTGCCTTAGCTCCAGCGTGCATGCGCGCACCGGCCAACTGATTTTCAGGCCTTCCGGTCCCACTGGAAGTCGGGAAACTGGGCATGGGAAGGCTGTTTTTGCCCTCCCCAGGCTCTTAGAAAGCCTCTGGAGCCTGGGGAGGAGGAAAAAACGGGCCTACTGGGCCCACTGTGCCATCGCGTGCCAAAAGCAGGGGGAAGTGTGGGGGGGTCATGTGCGCATGCACGGGAGGGTGGGGCACATTGAATTATGGATGTGGGCATACGCACCCGAGACCCCCCCCTGTGACCCCTGCTTTTGGCACGCAACAGCAAAAAGGTTAGCCATCACTGCCCTAGAGTCACCTCCAGACTGGACTACTGCAATGTCCTTTACATGGGGCAACCCTTAAAGAGTATTCAGAAGCTTCAGCTGGTACAATTATGTGTGTTCTTAGGGCAGAGCATGTTACACCTCAGCTCTGTGAGCTGCACTGGTTGCCAGTTTGCTTCTGGGTCCAATTCAGGGTGCTGGTTTTAACCTATAAACTCTTCATGGCATGGGAACAGGCAATTTGAGGGACTGCCTCTCTGGAAGCTTTTCCACCATTTACAGTTTATTACAGTATTTTAAAAGGCCATAAAATTCCCAGACTGTGAATTGAATTGAAGACTAAATCAACAACAACAACAACAATAATAATGATGATACTGGTAATCATCATCATCATCATCAACCTAAGTAGCTCTTAGGTCCTTGGTTAGGACTTGAACTATTGAGTTTTTACCAGTCCCAGACTGAATCGAATTGAAGACTAAATCTTTAATAATAATAGCATTGATGATGATGATGATAATAATAATAAAAGTAGTAGTAGTAGTAGTAGTCAATAGTATGACTACTAGTCATGTATTTGACTAATAGTCAATGGTATTTGTGATGCGTTTTTGAATGTTCAGTTGACTGAGTTTCATGTTTAATGAATAAAGTAAATAGTAGTAGTAGTAGTAGTAAGCTATCTTAATAGCTCTTAGGTCCTTGGTTGGGAGTTTTAAAGTTTTTACCGGTCCCAGACTGTGAATCAAACTGAAGGTTAAATCTTAAATAGTAATGATATCATCTACAAAAAAGGGTTTGGGGGTCAACAAATGTTACAATTAACCTACAGGAGAAACAGAGTAATGATTTCCAACATCCACATTTTCTGTCACAATGCACTTCGTATGATACTTAATCTGCTAATAATCTGGATCAGAATGTGTAGAACATCAGTGCATAGTATTCTTTTAATCACAAAGCACAGTTTTAATTTTAAAATCCACAACAGATTAATTAAGGCAATAAACACAACATGATGGTAAATGTTTGGTAGTTACTCTTTCCCCTGCAGGACTCTCCAGCTCCCAGGAAAGATTTTTTAGGGCAATCAGTGGGAATCATTTTTTATTTTTTTTAAAAAAAACTTCCCCTCTTCTATGAAAAACAATTTCTTGGAACCTATTCCAATAAACCTGTGAATGCTGGGGTCCTTCTCCAATTTTGATTATTAGAGCTTGTTCTATCCAAGATCGGTCCTTTCAGTCCCAAAATGTGTCTTCAATGCCACCCTGAGACTGGATACAAGCCTCTTGAATATGGAGATGGAGTGTTGGTGAACATACCTAACTATTGGCTCAAAGGATCCTTTTTCCCCTTGGCCTCTCCCATTATCTATGAGGGATGTCTTTCAATCCACATAGAAGAAGGCAGTACCAATGAATATCTCATCCTTGGGCTTTGAGTCAGCATGGGATGTGATCAAGCCAAAACACTAATTAAATAGCAGGCACAAGATCACCCAACTCTAGTCAGGTCTCCAATCTTTTTTTTGCCAGTGAATCCAGGTATTCCCCCTCCCCCATGGCATATTTAACCAATTTCAAAATACCCATTCCCCAGAGGGCCTTTATTCTAGCATGATGTTCCTTCAGCTGTCCTTGGAGGCCACTGCAGGAAAACCTGGAGAGACAATACCTCTGTGACTCTGGATACAGAAGCAACAGAGTATGTGCTCCTCCAGTATCTGTATTGCAGAAACATTCGTAGTAGCCTTCTCTCATTCTTATCAGTGGTGGGATTCAAATTTTTTTTACTATTGGTTCTGTGGGCGTGGCTTGGTGGGCATGGCAGGGGAAGGATATTGTAAAATCTCCATTCCCACCTCACTCCAGGGGAAGGATACTGCAAAATCCCCATTTCTTCCTGATCAGCTGGGTCTCAGGAGGCAGAGTATAGATGGGGGCGGGGCCAGTCAGAGGTGGTATTTATTGATTCTCCGAACTACTCAAAATTTCCACTACCGGTTCTCCAGAACTGGTCAGAACCTGCTAAATACCACCTCTGATCCTTATGGCATAAATACCCAGGTCGCACAGGACAATTCTACACCTCCCTGATACTTTCAGATACCAACCCTTCTACAACATATAAAGTTGCCAGGTTCCGTAAGGCAGTCCCCAAAAGCCTCAGATAATGACCTGTGTTATAACCAGTCTTAACGAGTATCTAGTTTGTCATTGTAGGGTGCTCCATACTGTACTTCAATTTAGTTTACTATATTTTAGTTTGCTGTATACCAGGGGTGGGTTCTACTTACCTTTACTACCGGTTCGCAGCGGGGCCGCTCACGCGAGCATTCTTCTGCACATGCAAGAAGCGTTTTGATGACGTCGGGGTTGGTGGGCGGAGCCTCCTGCCGGTTTTACTACCAGTTCTATAGAACCAGTGCGAACTGGGGGCAACCCATCACTGCTGTATACTAACCTTTATGCTCCCCTATACCTACGTAAAGCTCCTCCTTTTACATTCCTTATAGATTTTTATTTTTATATACACTTTTGTTTTATATCTGTTAGCTTTTTAATAAAAATTATGTTTTAGACTCTCTATTTTCTATGCTTTTTATCTGACTGTACCCCACTCTCCTTAGGCTGGTCTTTGACTGTAATAAAGATTTGATTTGATTTATAATTTGCTCACTGTCATAAATTATATCCCATTGTATGCATGTACATTAAAAATAAAAGGCCATTCTGTATCTTATACATGATTTAGCCAAACACATTTCGCATAGTAGCTCATATTTTCTACCTCACACGAACAAAAAAGATTGCTTAGGAACATCCCAAACGAATTCATTTAGCACCACAAAGTTTTTTTCATTAATCAAGCAGAATCAAATGCTGATATTCTTTATTTTATTTGTTCAACTTGTATGCCGCCTTCCTCCGAAGACTCAAGGCGGCATACAAGTTTATGCAGAGCATCTCAACAATGCCTGAGAAGAAAGGCATATGGTTCAATTTATATAAATTTATAATGTGTGCAACATTCAGAGACAATGGAATTATCAAAAATCCACAGGTTGTGCGGAGTAAAAAAAAAAGTCCTGGATTACAATTAGTCTTAATGATCTATCAAAGTGAGTGGTGTGGGGCCATTCCAGATATATTTCACAGGATTATTACTACTATAAAGATATTGACAAATGGGTGACTGCCCAATATTCCTTGAAAGCACAATGCAACAGAAATGGCATTGCTAAACAAAGAAAATATCAGATTGCATTCCCTTCTGGGTTCAAGGATGGGAATACCCTAAATGCACAATGGGAAAAAAGAAAATCGTTTGTCTCTGTCCAGTCGTATGAGCAGTTGGACTTTACATTCGTAACAACATTAATATTCATAAATCAGATTGTTATTACTTTCCCCATCTTCCAAAACTAACAGTAAAATTGACTGCCATTTCAAAAATGGTTTTGTTTAATCAGTTCATTCATGGAAAAAATGTGGGTTGATTCCCCCCTCCAGGTTTGCTACTTACAATAAGGCTTATATCTCTAGATGATTCAATCACAATCCACTTTTGAACAAACTGATGTAAAGATATGTTTAACTGGCTAAATAAAGCCATCAGATCCACATCATTTAAGTTACTTGAAGCCTGGAAGGTATTTACTAAAATCTCTACATGCAGAATTCAGCAGTTAAAGACATTTTAAAAAATAATATTTATAAATCAATAATTGCATTTAACATGTACCTAAGATGTCACTGGAGAGATTAAAACCCCTGACTGTTTTTCTATATTGAACACTTTTTTAAAAAAATTACACTTCTATCCTACATGACTTTGCAATGCATATTGCAAAGATGACCAGCATGAATCCCACAAGGTAAACCAGACCAGGAAATCAAGTTTCCCACAGATCACAGAAGGAATTTGGTATTTAATATGCACATGTAGAGTACTCCCGTAGCACTCTGGCTAGGTAGCCATTTTGTGGCTGATCACAAAATGACTACTCTAGTCACAAACCTGACCCATTTACTCGAAGGGAAACTGGGGAGGCTACTCCCAACAATCCTAATTAATTTCTACAACCAAATACTCCTTAACATAGCCTATATCTTCATGAGCATCCCTGCCAAAAAGCTCTGGTCTCATAGGGCTAAAATATTTTTGAAATAAAATGATGCAGGCTAGGATTTTCTTTTTCAGCAAATCAATTCATTTCATTAAACATTTTAAAAATCTGTGGATCAAATTGTGTGGTAGGCACCAAGGAATAGCCACAGGGTTGGAGTCTCTAGTTTGAACTACATTTTGTAGCTAGGATCTCAGGACAAAGCAGCATGTTCTGTGCTAGTTAAGACCATCTCTTTTTTATACTGCTTTTGTTCCCAGCAATATCAATTCAAGAAGGCTACTGACAAACCATAAAACCCTTTTGTACTTCAGCTGCATATGAGTGTGCAAAATGCACAAAGATCATATAACCATGTCTTATGTTCAAAGGACAGGGATCCAGCTATTTTAAGTTTATATGAGAATGCCTAGGGGATCAAGACCACTGATCTTAAAGCTTAATTTCCCTCAAATGTACAAACTTATATCCACATATGCCACAAAGTAAAAACACTTCTTGCTCCATCTGACATATTCTCCATCTCCCAAGTTGCTCTGCAGCCTTTCTAACTCGACTATGGTCTTCCTGCTTCTTTCACCAAATTTTTCTTGTCATCCCCAGATCTTCACTAGGTTATCTCCCAGTTTTCCTCCTTTTATAATTTTCCAACAAAAGCAGTATGATTTTGAGGGCTTTGGGTCTGCAAAAATGGTGTCACCTGTTACCTGCCCATGGAACTTTCAGATGAAGACAGTCCAAAGGAAATGGACTTGTAAGAGACAAAAACAAAAGTATCTTTTTCAGTTATTCAGTACAGCACCTGATGTGCTAATGGGTAATAGGAAGAATTCATGCAAGTATGAACAAGTAAACTGTAAAGATAAAAGACACTCAACAACAAAACAAGCTGCTACAGACGTCAGGTGGGAAAACAAATACCCTGGAAGTGTTTGAGGCCAAACTAGGCGTTTAGATAGGTTGTGTTATCATGGTTAAGGTATCTCACTAGAACTAGGCAGACCCACAATGAAGCCTATTTCAGGCATCAGAGATCACAGAGTGACTTTGAATCAATTTTTCTATCTCAGCTGCACCAGGTTGTTGTGGGACAACTAGGAGAACAGAGTGCTAAGGAAAGGCAGGATAAAACTAGCCTACCAACCAACCAAAGTACTATTATACCAAACACAAATAGGAGAATTCTGGATGACCACTTGATAATAGCAAAAACCTCCGTGTTTGGAGGTGAATGTTGTTCCGTATTTCTCTTATTATCAATCTAGTGACCATTTGGATTTTTGCAGTCCAGTTCTGGCGTCCTTATAATATTTAGCTTCAGAAAAGAAAGGCAATTGGATTAGATGATCCTCTTGCTCCAAGACAGTCGCAAATCTTTCCCAGAGTTACAGGAAGGAGAGAAGCAGGCAGGAAATAGCAACAGCAATTTTACTCATCTTGGAAAACAATGACAAGAACATTAATCCATGTGCCTAGTGTTATAGGTGCCTTCAGGTAAACACACGAACACCTTACATACTCCAAACGTGTTTAAAAGATTTCTTGTTGTTGCTGTGATGGCAACATTATGGCATGTCTTACAGTAAAACAGAGAGGGAGGGAGAGAGGGAGGGAGGGAGGGAGAGAGAGATTGCCCACTAACTGGGTTCTTCATTCTTTCTTAAAATGCTTGTATTATTTAAAAGAAAATAAACAGAATCATATCCATACACTCTCATACAAATGATAACCAAACAGCTCTATTAGATTTTACTCTGTTAATAACTCTGTGCATTTTGTTTTTCAAAGCATAGAATGTGAGCCTCAATACCATTTAATCTTCAGGCTAGAATAAGAAGCCCGGAGAGAATGCTGGACAATTTTCTTGTCCTTCCTTTACCAATTTCTGACTTCAAGTTCTCATTGCCAGCTTGCATGCTGATGAAACACCAAGCCCAGGAACAGCTGCCCGAGTCTATGTCAAACTGCATCTGGCACCCATCTATCTTCCAACAAGCTTCCTTCACTTCTGAAATCATTCCAAAGCAGCCACCTAATTTTTTTCCCTTGTGCCTCTGCAACACACCAGAATTTATTTCATCATTAGTCCTGCTGAAGCAATTTATCAGTTCCTTTGCCTGGTCTTTTATGGGTATAATTTTGTAAAGGGTGCATTAAAGCATATCAATCTATCCATATATCTGGCAACCTGGATGAAATGAATTAAAGTCTCCCTCCCACAGAGTCCTGTCAAATTCTCATAGGCCCTCATTAAAACTAGTTTTGGTTAAAAGAGAACATTTAAGGGTTTTTCAATATAGACATTGTGGTGCCTGCAACATTCAGGCAAGGAAAAGTCTGCTGCACAATTCTCAAATTGTTGTCATAGCCATTAAGTGTGGAGTCGTTGAAATATTCAACAAGACTAAAAGTTTGCTACATGCTGGCTCGAGAAGGTTATTGGGAAAAAGAGGCCTCCCATTAAGGAAACAACTTACTCTTGCTAAAATAGTAATCTCAGAAAATTAATTCCAATGTATGATATTTAAATCAACTACGGATACATTTCTTAAAATATATATATATATATATAGTTGACTTTTATCATTCACGTTTGGTAGAAGTGTCTTTCCAAAACAGCTTCACACATACACACACACTCCAAATGTACAGAAATGGTACAGTTAGGCACTGTACAGTCCTCAGTTTACAATCATTTATTTGAAGTTACAACATGGCTGAATGGCTTATGACCCATGCCTGAAGTTATGATGGCTGCAGCATCCTGGGATCACGTGATTAACATTCAGGCACTTGACAGTCTACCCACAGTTAAAACCACAAAGGTGGTTCAACTCCTCCCACCTTCCTATCTTCTCCCCATCTATGCCCTTTTGGACCCTGCTGTCTCCTGCCCCAGCTGAGCTGAGATGTCTTCTTGCTCCTGCTGCTTATGAGGTATGCTCAGCCTGGCTGCTGGGCTGGGCTTAAATAGGATTCAGCTGTAAAAAAAAAAAGAGAGAGAGAGAGAGAGAGAGAGAGGGAGGGAGGGAGGGAGGGAGGGAGGGAGGGAGAGAGAGAGAGAGAGAGAGAGAGAGAGAGAGAGAGAGAGCGAGAGCGTGCTTTGGCTGTGGGGGGAAAAAAGAAAAGGGGAAAGCAGCCACAGGTTTGGTGCACACCACAGCAGGAGTGCTGGGTGGCAATAATGATTGCTGCTGAAACTGGGCTGGGGCAGATCTTGTTTCCTGGGTCATGGCAAGCAGTCTCAGAGCCGTGTGGTTGTGTGGCTATTTGCCATCCCACAAAGTAGGGTGCAGATTGGCCAAAGGGCAGAGATGAGGTGGTAGATAGGCAGGCTGGGGGAGTTGGAGGCAACTCCTTATCTAACTGAGGTTCAAGGCTGGGAGGGATCAAGCTTCGAATGCCTTGGATTGCGGTGGGTACACACTTAATGACAATTCACAATTTTCAGTTAATGATGGTAACCGGGACTGCCACATGACATCTCACTTTATGACCATATGGCTTAACAGAAATTCTGGTCCCAATTTTGATCATAAACCGAGCACAACCTGCACCTTGCTTTCATTTGCAGAGAATACATGATTTCATTATAGAATAAACACTTCCTTTTTGGGAAGGCAGTCATTATCTGGACAACTGGGATTGACTGGTATTCTTAATTTCACTTTAAAGTATAGCAAATTCTGCCCCTATTTTTGATTCTCTCAATTGAGTTAAACATGAATGTTTTTTTTTTAAATTAGTAACAACTATGGGAGGGGGGGGATACTCAGAATTCACCTTCAACCTTCTTACATTCCTTCATTTGCATTAATTGCAATCTTCACTTCTTCTCAATTATTTGCATCAACAAAAAAAAAAAAAAAACTTGCTGGCCTAACAAGGGAGTGACCGACCATTTTTTCATGTAAAGGCAGAATGGAGAAAAAAGCTAGGATGTTCCTGTGGCTCCAATCTTGTCACATGGAGCTTCAATTTTCCTATTTTTGCTTAGTTAATAAATGTATCTAATGCCTAGCTTCCTTATATTAATACCATTACTATTATATCTTTTCCCTCCTGTTTGCTTCACAAGAAACAGAAGGTGAGAGGAGATGAAAAATGGCATTTCACTGCAAAACATTGAAAATGCTCCCTATTTCTCATGTCCAGACTCCCAGCTGTGGTCTGTAAAGGAGATACCAGCAGCCGTGGTGGTCTGGGAGCTGCATGGTCTGCAGGAACTGGACTTGAGTTCAGCCACACAGTTTATGCAGGCCAACGTTTTTCAGCCAGTTATTATCATAGTATTCTATTTATTCAAGCGGGAAAGAAAAGAGATTTTATGACAAAATAGCCTCTTGACTAGCTTCTTCAATCTGATGACCTCCAGATGTGTTGAACCTCAATGCCCCAGTCAATTATGCAAGTTGGCATTACACACTCACACACACTCACATAGAGGCATATATGAATCACACAGACCTTTTGATTTACAAAATATGCTTCATTGTATGCATGCAATGCCATATAAACTATACTTACAGTACATCATCTACAATAACTACAATAAAATGTAAACTACTAATAAAATTAAAATAACAAATAATAAGAACCAGCAACTCAATGTAAAATTTTCAGAAAATTCACAGAGGGAGGAATCACAATTGCCTCACTGAATGGAATAGAAAAGTTTTGAAGTCCCTCCCCATACTTGGTCAAATGCAAGAGAATGGATATTTATTCTAAAAATATAATCCTCAAAAAGCCTGAAAGGCTGAAGAAGGTTACTCCAGATATTCCTAAAATATAATTTGCAAAAAGTCTTTTTCTAGTAACAAGTTTTTTTATTTGTTTGTTTCTCCCTGGAATACTAACAATACTGCTTAACATTTACATCACTGAGACTGTTTATTAATGAAAAATGGAGAATAAATTTAAGCATACAAGTAAAACAAAGTTGCATTAGACACCTTCAGGCTATGCCCACTTGTTCGGCTCTAAGAAAATGTGAATATAAATTGAGAAATGGAAGGAAGGAAGGAAGGAAGGAAGGAAGGAAGGAAGGAAGGAAGGAAGGAGGGAGGGAGGGAGGGAGGGAAGGAGGGAAGGAAGGAAGGAAGGCTATCTTGCAAGAAATGATACAGTTGGCAGATGAATACAAAGCTGACATCAAGAATAGCAAGGCATCTACCCTTTTTCCCCCAAAATAAGACATCCCCTGATAATAAGCCCAATTGGGCTTTTGAGTGCATGGCAATAAGGCCAAGTGCTTATTTCAGGGTTCAAAAAAATATAAGACAGGGTCTTATTTTCGGCAAAACACGGGTACCAGAAGAATGATTGTCTAAAGCCCCGCAGATTGGTTGGTCCTCCTCTTCATCATTGAAACCTATTCATTCACTCTCCTCTTGTTGGCTGAAACAGTGATACATCCTACATCTGTGATGGCAAACCTACGGCACACGTGCCACAGGTGGCACACGGAGCCATATCAGGCACGCGAGTGTTGCCCTAGCTCAGCTCCGGCACGTGGGAAACGGACTGCTTCCAGCCTCCAGAGGTCCTCCGGGTGGTGGGGAAGGCCGTTTTCACCTTCCCCAGGTTCCTAGAAAGGCTCTGGAGCCTGGGGAGGGCAAAAAATGGGCCTACCAGGCCATCACATGCCAAAAGCAGGGTGAGTGCAAGGGGTCGCACATGCATGCACGGGGGGGGTCCACATTGAATTATGGGTGTGGGCACGCGCACACGCAAACCCCCCACTCCCCCAGCTTTTGACGCGCGATGGCAAAAAAGTTAGCCATCACTGTCCTACATTATTCTTTTACAGCATCTACTGTGGTAGCAATGACGAAGCCAGTAAAGCAGAAGAGCATCATCATCATCATCATCTGGCAATAATGCTAATAATGAAGGAGGGAGACATTCTTAACCAACAGCCCATCAGAACCTGGAGTCAATTCTGATAACTATGCTTCCTCAACCATTAGCAAACATTTCCAAATCAAGTTTAGATCTCCTCTGAAATTACCTTTCATTTTAGAGAATGTTTTCAATAGCCACAGTAGACTGTTGGGAGACATGAACATTTATTATACACGAGAGCTCACTATGGCTGCATGTATTTCTTTTAGGGACGCTATGCAGCAAAGGCAATAGATTGACCAGCTCATCTGCTTGTTTACCACTTCTTACATGACTGAATTCCTTACGTTACTTGTCTCAAGTAACCATTAACTAGGAAAATCCTTGATAAATATGGCTGTTTGCAAGTCATTTCATATGCCCACTGCTTGGTTAAAATCACAGTCTATCATGCAGTTACTTGAAGCAAACCCCACTGGATCGGACCAAATAGTTCCAAATAAAATCAGGCTGAAATATATATTACAATTTCATATTGTGTTGTCCAGAACTGTTCAAAATTTAATTATTGTAATCCTCCCATTTATTGGTTTTAAAATAGATTAGCATCAAGACAGGACAGTAAGCTTGCTGAAAGAAGGGAAGGGAAGGGACGCTTTTCTTCCAAAAAAGCTCAGTGAGGATTGCATATGTTCAGAATGGAAGAAAATTGAAAATCAGAGGAAAACTGGTTGGAATTACCTGAAGTATTCCTGCAGGTCCTTTAAACACACATGCATACACACCCATGCACACCTCATGGATGCAATTGCCCATAAAGTATATCCTACTACATTTTTATTTATTTTATTTTATTTTATTTTATTTTATTTTATTTTATTTTATTTTATTTTATTTTATTTTATTATTTTATTTTTTATTTTTTATTTTTTATTTATTTTTTATTTATTTTTTATTTATTATTGTTTGTTTATTTGTTTATTTATTTATTTATTTATTTATATGCCGCCCTATCTCCAGCCGGACTCAGGGAGGCTCAGAACAGTAAAAAACATCTAATGAAAAAGTTAAAAAGAAATTAAATCCAAATCTCATAATTTAACAGTTAAAAGTGCAATTAAGACTAACAAGTTAAAAATTAAAACCCCATCAGTCCAGTGTTCTTGTTACATAAACTCTGTCAGACATTTGAGACTGGGAGTCTGCAAATGTTTAAAATAAATAAATAATAAGCCTGTTTCCTAGCAAACAGGCAGGTACAATGAGGTATCAGCCTTTTTCCTGGAGATTTTGGTGAGCCCAACTTAACACATTTGAGGCAGTATGTTTTTGTTCCCATTGTTTTTAGATCGTTAATGCCTCATGGAGCAAGGAAATCTTACATGTTGTAAGATGTGTGCATGTTTTCATGATGCCTGTATAGTGGTGTTGGTAGATTCCCATTCCAATCATTTTCTTCTTGTGACAATGGATCCTTCAGGCCTAAAGACATGCTTGAGGGGAAATCAACCCACCCTGAGACCAGAAAGTCACTGAACAAATTAAGGAGACTGTGCTTTTTCTCACATATTTAATATACATTCTTAATTTTGGTTGCATACTCTTTGATATGTTATTTCAGAAATTTAAAATGGAAGGTTCCAATTTTTTTTTTACTTCAATTGAAGAATAAAGGGAATTGAGAATGAGGCATAAATGGGGGGGGGGGGCGGGGGGGGAGAAACCGAACAGAAACTAACTGTGTTTTATGCTGATTCTCAGTACATCTATACTTATCACAATCACAAAATATTTTTCATAAATAAACCATATGGATGTTTTCCCCATCATCATAAGAAACAGCTCATAAAAATAAAAACCCTGAAGTTTTCAATATTCCATATTCCCATCAAAGGATCATAAATCATTATCAGAGCATGTTTATTCAGAATTGGTTCTATGTTCAACCTTTCACACATGCAGTTTTCAGATAGGAAAAGATCCCTGCCCAAAACTACGGTAAATTGTTAGCAGTCAGAAAATTCACAGTTTCTGATTCAGTTCCTTTGTTTATGCAGGATACTTAAACCAAAATAATTGAGTTCACATACCACATCCAGCCAAAAGTCAATTTGCATGATGGTTTAAGATGATGTGCGAACCAACCTCTAAACCTGGTTGGGGAATGGGAAGAGGAAGTTTGCAACTGATATTATTCAGGGAGGTTCTCTCTCTGAAAATATTTCCAAGGAAAACAAAAATCTCAAATCTGCTCTTATAGTACTGTTTCTGGACTTCAGATGGAAATTAAAAACATTTAACAATATTATATAACCCCAATTAACCAACAACATAGAAAGATTCACACAAATGCTAAGCCACAATGCGGATTTTGGCTTAGCAGGTCATGTGAGTATATACAGTATATGTTCCTTCCAGGCTCTGTGCCTTTTTACAGTTTCTAGCTATACCTTCATTTGCATCACTATAATATCATAAATCAAGGCACCCTTTCCTCGGCAGTTCCTCTGACCTTGTAGAAATCTTATTAAGATGTATTTTGTACAGTGCTGGAGGGGAGTATTACCTTTGTGAAACAATCGCCCAACGAAATACACAGATTTCCATACTCTTCCTTGAGGCAAAGCAAACATAATATCACCCACAAGAAGAATGCCTTTTTCTCCTTCTCCCATTACTCCTTTTTCAGAAGCAAATTCTCCAGCATTTAGCCAATGCTGAGGATAACATCATAATCAACCTGCCAAGGTCTCCATTCAATCAAATCTGAAATTTTAAGCTTCATAATTGATAAAGGAGAATATTTGTAGCTCACAGTTGAATTGAGGGGGTCCTTGGTGCTCTCTGAGCTTGGTTGTTTTCTTGCAGACATTTCATTACTCAAACTAGGTAATATCATCAGTGCTAGTAAGGAATGGGCTTTGCTCTCAATTTATATTCTCGTGGCTTTCCCTGTCCATGTTAGTGGGAATGGTTTTAGAGGTTCTTTGGTTAGGCTGCTTACTGTTGGTTTGTTTGGCACTTCCTTGTTTGGGGTACTGTTTATTTCTTGATCATTGGTCTAATATTAATCTTGGTATTAATCTATACTTATCTGGGTGTTTATTGTTGATGGGAGATGTTTGGGTCTTTTTGTTCCTTTTTTGACTTGTTGACTATCATTTTTGCACACTATGTAGATGTTGTTTATTTGTCTATTGATGGCCAATTTATCAGATTTCCAGGAATTCTCTAGTGTTAAAAGGGAGTACTACACCTATATTTAAATCCAAGATCAGGTAGGTAGCGTGAAATAAAATCTTTTCTAGTACGAACATATAAAGAGGGATTATAAAAATTTGTGTACAACAGGTTTGGAATATCTGACTACACCAGATTTCCAAAATATATGTCTAACAATGTTATTCCACCTTATGCATGTTTGCTATAGGAAACAGCTCTTGAACACTAATGTTTTCTGAACAGTCTTAATATATAGAATTGTACTGCTTTCACTGGTAAAAGAAAAGTAAGGCATTGATGCAATGTGAGAAATTTTAGCATAGTTTTATGTTAACCTTTCATAAACCTTCAAAACCTGTAAAACTTCAAAACCTTTCATTTGTTTAGATCAGGGGTCCTCAAACTTGGCTGCTTTAAGACTTGTGGACTTCAATTCCCAGAATTCTCCAGCCAGCATAGTTGGCTGGAGAATTCTGGGAGTTGAAGTCCACAGGTCTTAAAGTTGCCAAATTTGAAGGCCTCTGGTTTAGATGAACAGGGTAAATTTCTTATGAAGTTCCTATGTTATCTATAAATGAGCTTGTTGTTTAGTTGGTAAGTTGTGTCCGACTCTTTGCAACTCCATGGACCATAGCAAACCCCCGTTCTCCACTGTCTCCCAGAGTTTGCCCAAATTCATATTCAATTTACCAAACTAAATTTGCTTGTTATAGTTATTGCTGTTTGTAATCAATAGAAAGCCAACCATCAGACGCATCAACCATTAGTGATGCATTTAAACACACAAACTCTTTTTCTAGGAAAGCAACAAAAGCCTATTGGAAAAAAAAGAGGCACTTACTACCAGTAGGTTTTTTTGCATGCAAAGAGGAGGTCAAAGTTCCTTTGCTTTCTATATGCAAAGCATCAATGACAGAAAATAAAATTTGGTTTGGGTTGAATGTAAGATTCCAACTCCCTGATGTAGTCTTCTCATTTTATACTGGAAAAATATTAACTAAGTTGGCTCTTTTCCCTGATTTGGGGGAGTGTAGTGTAGGGCAAAGAAAACATTTTGAAACTTATAAACCCAATATCTGTACCTTAGTAATACTCGCTTCCACAATGGGGGCACCCTTAATGGCAGAATAGTGATAATGGAGTCTGTTGCTGCCATTGCAAAAAAAGGGGCACCTGAGAAGCAGACCATCTTCTCTGACTGAAGATTCATTTCTGCTTTGGAGACAGGCAATTCTGCAATCCCCTATAACCCTTTTCAGCTAATGGAAACTAAGCATCCTTCTGCTAAGCAATGAATTATAGAGGAAAATACTAAGAGTTGGGTATATGGTTGTTCCACCAATTCTACAATTCCTGAGAAGTGATATATAGAAACTGTAGATGAGTGGGCAAATCATGGACCAAGGATGTAGTGTGACTTAAAAATGCAAATGTTAAATGCTGTGACTGGGTCCTTTCCTCACTGCTGAGCTGAAGTGCTCACCCATCTTTGAGTCAGAGAAACCCCTTCCAGCATGACATTGAATATCTCCCATTTCCAATTCTTATCCTTCTTTCCTTTCCTTTCCTTTCCTTTCCTTTCCTTTCCTTTCCTTTCCTTTCCTTTCCTTTCCTTTCTTTCATGCTTCTTAAGTGCTCATGTCCCTTGAAGAGGGGCATGTACCTTCCTCCCTTTCCTGAAAGAGCCTAAAGGGTTTTTTTTAAGCCTACTTTCAGGCTGTCCTTAGCCAATGTTGGAAGGGAGAAAGTGCTACTTCAGTACTGATAGGTGCAGAAAAATAGGAACAGAGAGCACTATACGCACTCCCTTGAGTTCTGAAGGGATGGAAATCAAATCAATCAATGGGTAAGGTTATCTCATTCATGGCTGGAAACGAGATAAAGGAAACCCAGCACAAAAAAAGGTACAGCCAGGGTACATACCATGGTTAGAAGACACGCAACTCCTTGGAACAGCTTCCCTGCCTTTTCTGCTAAACTGTCTGAAAGCATTCTAGTTCGACACATGAGAAATTACTGTTAATAAAGCCCTCACATATTTACAATATCTGAAACTCTTACTCCAACCCCTCAATTTCTTTAAGGATTGCATGACAATCTCATTCCTTAGCTAAAAGATTATTTTGCAGTTACATAAGGAAGCAGTATCAAAGAAGGTTGGTCACCAAGAAGCCCCAAAATATGGAAGCCCACCAAATGAAAAAAGAGAAGGCAATGAAAGGTATTTAGAAAAGAGAAGATAATTTGTACCCAAAGCTGCAGGAAACAGCTTCCCTCTGTCTGTCTCTCTCCCTCCCTCCCTGTCTTTTACAACAGCATTTTGAGAAGATTAAAGAGAGTTGAGGTAAGAGGTCAAGAGGCCCAAGATGGGGAAGAAGCAAGAGATAATCAGGGCTCAGATAAGGATCATCAGCAGGAGGAGGCAAAAAGAAAAGACCCGCAAAACCAGGATTTTCTCGTTAATTAGTATTATTATAAGATATTCCCACCATCTCTGCAACCTCCCTCCCACTTCCACAGATCTACAGATCATTTATCTGTCAAGAAATACAGCTCAACTAAGGTCCCTTCAAAAAGTTGGCCCTTCCTCTGCTTTTTCTTTGTCTCTCTGACTCTCTACAGTATGCTGGCTGAGGAATTCTGGGAGTTGAAGTCCACAAGTCATAAAGTTGCCAAGGTTGGAGACCCCTGCTCTAGAGGACCCAACTGGACTCAACCCAAAGAATCTAACAGCATGTCTCTTTCTAGACTTATTTCCAGTGAAAGAGATTGCAAGTAGAGAAATGACAGGGCTAAATCCTGATAGCCTTGTTGGCTATGGGATTGACTACCTGTAATTTGAAGGGGGGAGTATTATTTGGAGAGTAGTCATATGTAAGCATGTGTATACCCAAATGACATGCACTGCTATGCATGTTTTGTAGACAAAAGTTGAAGCAGTCCATCACTTATTGTGATATCTTTGTATTCAACAGCTGTTTTCTCTCTGTGCCTGATTTAATTATTTCAGGGTCCAAAAAAGGGTGTGTTTCAACCTCCTTCTCTGCACACTGTTGCAGAATTCAAATACATTGTAGTATACCAGCACTTGTGAAATGTTGCAATATAATGAAACAAGGATTCATTATATTATGCATGCTTACTCAGAAGTAAGATTTATTATACCCAATGCAGCTTAATCTTGGGTAAATGCATAGAGGACTGAAAGTTCTGAAACCCATTTTCCTCTCCCAATGACAATTTTGCCATGATTTTAAATCAGTGAAAAAGAATGCAGAGAAGAATAAAAATGAGCTGTGAGGCTATTGCCATCCTGGCTTACAGATTGCTATGAAACTGAAGGATGGCATGTACTGTCTAGAAAAATAACTGTGCTACATGTTTGCCCATTCAGCACATTTAAAACTGAACATTATTGAAGAGAGGACCACAAAAAGCTTGAACATTCTTGGTAACAAAACCACTGAAGAAGAGGAAGTTCCACAACTCAACTGTAAATCTTGGATCAATGCAAAAAAATCAGCGGAGATAGAGCTCCTGAACCATCTATTTGAATAGGCGCAGAATAATGTCAACAAAACTGAGTTCTTATAAACTGCATTCTAATGTTTCAGTTTTTCTTTTGTTTAGATTTTCCAATGGATAAGTCATTTGTTGCGACCTTAAAGGGTGAGTAGCAAAAACAGCTATTGTTGAGATTATCTCTCTTCTCCCTGGTCCCTAATGCAGTGTCCCCCAACTTCAAACTCCCAATGTCCCCAATCAAGCAAAGCCATTGCCAAGAATGGCAATGAAGTCCAGTCCAGTTTGCACATCTGGAGGATAGCACCTAGCTTTGATAATCTTCCTAATGCAATGCCCACCATCCAATTAAGAGATTCTTCAAAAATTGATTTCCATAAACCCTGCTTTGCTTTATACTCACTCTCTAATACTGGGAGGCTTCCAGCAGGGCTTTTATTTTTATTTTTATGGAAAACTCTTTTAGTATTTACAGCCATGGATGAATGGAATGAACAAAATGCTCCTGTTGAGACAGAAAACTCTTAAATTGTGTGACAAGGCCTGCAAAGTAAAACATGTAAAACCTAGTTAGGGGTGTTTATACAAAAGACAACAACTTATTTTACATGCATACATTTATACAACTCTTTAATCAGAAAAGCTAAATAAACTGGAAATTTTATGCACCTACAATTGCAGTAAATGAGCTCAACAGAAGATAGCTGTATTTATTTCTTTTTTAAAAAATCTCTGAAGTTTTCAAAAAAAAACAAAACTCCAATACTACCACTTTTTCTGCCTCTGTTTGAGTCACTAACTGAAAACCAATTCATTCTATTCCCTAAGTGCAAATGCTAGCATGATTTAATAATCAGAGCTGGATTGAGGTTAGAGAAATTTAGTTTGAAATGCTCACTTAGCCATGGAGCTCATTGGGTACTTTTCAGAACTGTTACAAATATAATGTGGAAATACATAGCTAAGATATATGCACCAAAGGTCCTTTAAGGGAGGGAAAAGGATAAATAACAATAAGCATGTATTAGAAAACCTGCATAATTGTAAAACAACATTTCATAAAATTCATAATTACTTTTCTCGATATTCCAGAGAGGACGTTATAAACTTCTTCCCACAACTGATCACTGAATCAAAGCACATTATGAATGTTTACTTGCGATGGATATCCTAACAACTAAGTTCATGTAAACCAGTATTGTGGGTTTGTCTCCTCTCACAGGAGACTCCTAAGCAACTATTTTAACATTTAAATTCTGTCACTCTATAGCTTCAGGACTTCAGTGCAAAGTTAGCAATGTTCCTCATGAGGTGAGAACTTGAGCATCCTCTTCTGACACTCATCTTTCACTCTTTCTCTTCACCACCATAGTATCTCTTCTTAAACAAGTCTGCCTTGGGATTTAGATGGGACAGAAACAGGATATTTAGTCCAATGGCAATGTATCAAGACAAAGGCCAAAAATAAGACTGTGGGTGTATGTGTGTCTTCATCGCCTAGAATGGCTGTTGACAACATTCTTAGAGGCTGTTGAACAAGAATGACTGGAAGAAATCAAGAAAAGGAAAGTGGGAGTATCTGTAGCCTCTCCTTCTCTTCTCCTTTGCACAATGCAGTTTTCCTTGAAAATCCCATGCCTTAAGAACCAAAGTAAGACTCAGACCAACATCTCTTTTGCTCTTATTGTTGACACCTTGTCTTTTATCAGATCCCATAATTCACACATTGTTCCTAAGAAAAAAATGCTGGCAATTTCTCAACATTTTTTTTTAAATAAAGATTTGTAAAGATTACTTGCTTAAGAATTTAAGTCTGTAGAGATTCTCAGTCATCCAGGTCATGGTTGTCCCAAAGGTGCTTTTTCAGAAGGCAACTGGCCTTTTTTGTTTTTTTTGTTTTCCTTTTGAAGACGTTTTGCTTCTCAGCCAAGAAGCTTCTTCAGCTCTGACAGGATTAGCGGGGAATGGAAGGAATTTAAGCTTTTCCATTTTCTATTGAACAATAATTTCAAATACGTTGGTTTTATACTCATGTTGACAACCTCTTCTCCTCACTAACTCTAAGTTAGAAATAGTCCCCCACAAAGCCTAGGCAGACCATCCACTACTGGTGCTTTGATTATCCTCATTTTATATCTTGGAAAATCCAATAATAATGACAAAAACACAGTTAAAAATAGCATTCTGTTTCCTCAGTACATTTACCGAATGGCCCATCCACAGCCTGACTTTCTATCCCCCCATACCCTGTTTTCTCATCTTATTCTCCCAAGCCCTCTTTCCAC
The DNA here is from genome assembly GCA_022577455.1 of Arizona elegans. NCBI lineage: Eukaryota > Metazoa > Chordata > Lepidosauria > Squamata > Colubridae > Arizona > Arizona elegans. The sequence goes on from JAKOOJ010000001.1 coordinate 177,175,908, forward strand.
AGAGGTGAAATCTCTCTTGAAATGAGCTCAACTCCTAGTTGTTACATGGAAATATCCATGTCCTAGTGGACAATCGTTTAAATATGAGCCAGTAGTGTGCTGAAGCTGCCAAACAAGCCAACACAGTTGCATTAACAGAAGGATAGAATCAAGATCACGTGAAATGTTAATACCACTTTATAATGCCTTGCTTAGGCCACACTTGGAATACCACATCCAGCTTTGGTTGCCATGATGTAAAAAAGATGTTGAGACTCTAGAAAGAGTGCAGAGAACAGCAAAGATGATTAGGGGATTGGATTTTATAAAACATATAAAAAAACAGTTGCTGGAATTGGGTATGTCTAGTTTGATGAAAAGAAGGACTAGGGGTGACATGATAGCAGTGTTCCAATATCTCAGGGGCTGCCACAAAGAAGAGGGAGTCAAGCTATTCTCCACAGCACCTGAGGGCAGGACAAGAAGCAATCGGTGGAAACTAATCAAGGAGAGAAGCAACCTACAACTAAGGAGAAAGTTAGAACAATTAATCAGTGGCACAACTTCCCTCCAGAAGTTGTGAATGCTCCAACACTGGAAGTTTTTAAGAAGAGATTAGATAACCATTTGTTTGAAATGGTATAGGGTTTCTTGCCTAAGCAGGGGGTTGGACTAGAAGACCTTCAAGGTCCCTTCCAACTCCTGTTATTCTGAGATATTTCACATTTTCAGAATGTAACATTCTTAGCAAGAATACTGAAGAATAAATAGAAATACAGCCCACTGCTGTTTTCTTCCATTCTTCCATATACAAGATCATTGTGCACCATGTCTGCACAAAGTCTGCATAAGAAAGATATCCAAAATGTGTTGTACAGGTAATCCTCGATTTACAACCATTTGTCTAGTGACCATTCAAAATTACAACAACACTGGAAAAAAATGACCTATGACTAGTTTTCTCACTTGCAACTGTGCAGCATCCCCATGATTATGTTATCAAAATTTGGGTGCTTGGAAACTGGCAAGTATTTATGACAGTCACACCGTCCCGGGGTCATGTGATCCCTATTTGTAACCATCTGACAGGCCAAGTCAATGTTCACTTAATGACTGCATGATTCACTTAACAGCTGCAGTGATTTGCTTAACAACTGTGACATAAAAGTCGTAAAATGAGGCACCACTCACTTAACAACTGCTTCACTTAGCAATGGAAATTTTGGGCTCAACTGTGGTTGTAAATTGAGGATTACCTGTACTCTAATCCCTTAAATGGAAAATAGGATGTTTCTACAATGGTCTCTCCTTTAGAATAAGAGCAGCAGGAAATAATAAAATACCTACCAAAATGGTATGTCTTCCTAACTTACAAAAGCAAGCTACACCACAAGGTTCAGGAAAATGCAAACCGAGGCATCTCACAAATAGAAATTCCTGGAATCTTGTGCTTTATTTTCAGTCTGGCTAAAAGCATGCGCCCTATGCCATTTTTCTGTGTCTCTTTCAGGCCATATATTTGTTCCATCTCATTCTCACCCATCATTTGTATCATTAGAACCACTTTTCTAGAGACTTCACCTTATTTCCACACATAAGGAAACAAACGGAGATGCCCCGCCCCCCGTGAACTGGACACAATCACAAAATAACCATCTATTTTGAGAAAGCTGAGATGATTTGTTAAAGCTGATGATACCATCAGGACACAGAGTGATATATGAATGGAATGATATAGGAAGAATATTTGATCGAACTGGAATTTGTTTGGAAAAACCACAGAAATGATTTTTTTTACCTAAAAGGTTGACTTTTAAGCAGAGGTGGGTTTCAGCAGGTTCTGACCAGTTCTGAAGAACTGGTAGCAGATACTTTGAGTAGTTTGGAGAACCTGTAGTAAAAATTTTGACTGGCCCCGCCCCCATCTATTCTCTGCCTCCCAAGTCACAGCTGATCAGGAGGAAATGGGGATTTTGCAGTATCCTTCCCCTGCCACGCCCACCAAGTCACGCCCACCAAGCCATGCCATGCCATGCCCACCAAGCCACACGCACAGAACTGGTAGTAAAAAAATGTGAAACCCACCACTGCTTTTAAGGCCTCTTTTTCAGTGAGAACAGGCAATGTACACATTGTCCAGAAGGAGATAAAATAATCCATGACAAACTCTGAAGAGATGGGTCTTCAGATGGGTCTCTTCAGAGACCAGCCTGAGGCCCAGATTAAATGTACTGTAATTTACCTTAAACACAAAAAAACTACTATAGATGCCTAATAGTTCCTTTCATTAACTGTCTTCTCCCCATTGTTCATTTGCCCAGATAAAATATATAGCACATTTGCATGCCCACTAAGTGAAATTTGTTTACACAATGTTGTGGGTGGGTGGCTTGAATGAAGCAATTAGTCTTTATGTTATTTGCTGACAGCTGCTTTGCATCTTATAACATGCTGTCACAGAGACACAACACGATTTTAAAGTTCCCAAAGATGATGATCTTCTTTATCCTAATGATTTTTATTCTTACTGAATTATAATTTCCTGAAAACAATTCTACTATGCAAGGTTTGCAGGGGGTGGGAAAAGTAGAAATGGAAATAACATATCAAGAAACATAGACAAGTTTTGTCTATTTTCTTAAATGGAATTATTCTGCCTTTTCTCCAGCAAGCCAAAGGCAGCTACGTACATGAACGTCCATCCATTTTTACCTTCTCTACAGTGGTGGGTTGCCCCCAGTTCGCACAGGTTCTATAGAACCAGTAATAAAACTGGCGGGAAGCTCCGCCCACCGACCCCGACGTCATCAAAATGCTTCTGCACATGTGCAGAAGAGCGCATGCACGGCCCCATTGTGAACCGGTAGTAAAGGTAAGTAGAACCCACCCCTGCTTCTCTATAACCTTGACATGTAAATTACAATAAGAGATGTAGCACTAATGTTATGTTGAATGACAAAAAAAGACAGCAAGCTAATGCAAACTATTCTGATAACATTCCTCAGATCTTCCCACAACCAGGCAAATGAAGCATTGGAAGCTCCATCAATAGAAAGGATGCAATCTGAATTGAAGAGAAGACCCAGTCAGAAATTGGTTACATGCAAAGGAGTCCATTCTTTGTACATGGCGATCTACCATTTGCTTCCTTATGTCAGCTAGTGACCTGCAGAGAGTGTGTTGTATTAACATTAATTCAAGAAAAATCAGAAACTCACTGTCAATAAGTAATGTATCATCGGGGTGGGGAGAGAAAGGAAGAGACTGATATACTGATATAGAGAAATCTGTATATGATTTATATAGCCCTTCTAGATTTTTCTGTCCTTGATTCAGAAAATCCTGCTCATACCCTCTTATCAAGCTACTGCATGGCTGGGTACCAGAAAACAAACTAATGGGATATAGGCTAACCATTAAAGGATATCATCCTGATCCAGTGGTGGTATTTAGCCAGATCTATCCGGTTTGGGTGAACCGGGAGCGGCAGCTGCGGGAAGCTCCGTCCACTGCCCAGACATCATCATGTCCTGTTTTTGACGCTCTGTGCATGTACAGAAGGCCCTGTGCATGCGCGGAGGTGGTGCACTCACATTTGCGTGCTCACATTTGCAAACTGGTAGCGAAGGTAAGTGAATACCACCCCTGTCCTGATCCCAACATGGAATAGATATCCAGTAGTCAGTATAAAACAGAGAACTGTTTTCTCTAAAGGATTGAAACCCCAATCCTTTGTCATTGGCCATCTTGGGTAGGACTAATGAAGTCTAACATTTCTGGTGGAAACAGAAAGTCAAGAGGAAAAATATGTCCTTGCATTCCATTTTTAAATATCTACTGATGTCATGAATGAGATGCATATAGTAGCCAATTCTACATTCAGATATAGCATTAAATATGTAGACTGTCAGTATGATTAGCTATACTACTTGATTAAATCAATTATAAAATCATCTATATTTTAAAATCTAATCTAGGAAAGACATAATTAGCATTTGTCTAAACAAATGGGGAAAAAAGATATTTGCAAAACAGATAAAATAGTAGATCATCTATTAAGATTATGCCGTTGGAGTCTAGTAGTTTCTATGGTGATTTTCTGGGTCCTCAACAACTCCAGCTGTCTGAAATAGTCTTAGGACACAAAATAAGAATAGAGGAAAGGAAGGTGGAAAGGGTCTGCAGTAAAGCCATGAGAATTGGTGCAAGGGCTTGCCTCTAGCACACCTTGCCAATACAGAGAGTAACGCCAACATGTACGAGAAGCTCCTAATTGAATATCTGAGGAATCCAGATGCAGAAGACAGTTACGGGCACAGCTTAATGTTAGTTCTGTTCAATGGTACATAATGTTTTATATGTACCCTATACACAAATATTAGGGCATTTTTATTCCCTTACTGATTTGGAGAAAATGCTATCTCAAACTTACCCCCTCCTTTCTTCTCCCTAATATAGCAAAATAAGGGAATTATTAACCACACCTGGAATAATAATATTAGTCATGTTTAATGATTGCAATTATATTTAATATATTTTTTTGTCAAAGCTGTCCTATTTTAGTTAACATGGCACATAAAGACCAAGGGCAGCTTTTGGCTTGAAAGTCCCTGCACATCCATGCTCTGGACAGGGTTTTGCAGATGCTAATCATGCAGAGCAAATTATTTGGCTTTGTTCAGAATAAAATTGGTTGGTAGCCAAATTCATATGTAGAAGCCTAAGTATGCAAAATAAAGATGGAGAGGCTGAAATGTTTCCCTTCCTTTAATGTTATTCAATTTTCAAATTAAATTTTGTTCCATTTGATAATGCAGATTTTTCTGGATTCTCCAGGCAGTAGATCACAAGAATTACATATGATTATTTTTAGTAGAAAAACATAAGAAGCTCCCTGTTGAAAAGACCAAAGACTTAGCAGCTTCAGCATTTTGTTTCCATTGTAAGCAACATTAATTAATTAATTAAGTGATTGATTAATATGTCACCTTTATTATTTTTATAAATAACTCAAGGTGGCGAACATATCCAACACACCTTCCTCTTCTGATTTTCTTCAAAACAACAACCCTGTGAGGTAGGTTGGGTTGAGAGACAGTGACTGGCCCAAAGTCACCCAGCTGGCTTCTCTGGATAAGGTGGGACCAGAACTAACGGTCTCCCACTTTGCAGTTGTAAATGTGAAAAGATTGCCAAGCGCCCAAAATGCGGTCATATGATGAGGGGGGGCATACAACATTTTACAATATCAGGAAGCCCTTTACTTCTGTAAAGCACTCATTACAAGGGCATTGTGACTGCGAACAGTTATTAAATGACCAGCCGTAAGTCAAAGACTACTTGTACACCACACTATTTACAAGTTTGCTAGCAGACAAGAAAGGGCAAGCTGACGTTTAGACAAAAATCTTAGTTTGGCCCTAGATTATATTCTGAAATCAGAAGAAGCATCTACTTTAAATTACCACAGCTGCTTTCAAATGCACACCTCATAAACACATGTATTTAAATAGAGACACCTACAAAAAGGTTCATATTTAAAGTGCTCTATGAGACTTAATTGTTTTTCATTTAATTCTCCTTTGGAACTGCAATGGTGGGCAGCATGCCAATCAAAGTACTGTAGCTCCTTGTAGCCTACGGATCAGTCTGCTGCTCTGACTGTGTCCAGATCTGACTAAACAAGCATGCATGCTTTAACATGTTTGTCAAACAACTCAGATAATATGAAGGTGAAAATGTTTTCACAAGAATACAGTTCCCTTCTGACTACTGTAGCAACAAAGCAAATGGAAACTGGTTAAAAAACGTTATAACATCGCTTAAGAGTAAATTTCTACAAAAAGGTAGACTAGAGAATGATTTAAAAGAAGAGTTTCCCCCAGTAAATAAAAATAGAATAGTTCTGTTCTCTAAAGGTAGGATTAGCTAAAAATGAACTACAAGTAATATTAGAGCTAGGTGATATTTCTGAGGGGGAACATTGAAAATTGTGTGTGTGTGTGTTCTGCCTACTCGCACATTATGCATTTAAGCAAAATGGTGAAAGAAAGCAGTGTAACTTTCTAAAACAATGCAAGTTCTAAAACACGTCAAGCGAAAATAGAAACATTCTATTTTCGAGGCTCTTTTTTCAAATGTCAGATTCTTATTTAATGTTCCAGTTTCACTACTAATTCCTCAACAATTTGGAGCCAGTGAACACATTTGACATTTTGCGAGTACATTATAAGCATTCTCACAAAATACAAATTTTTTTTAAAAAAACCTACAAGTCAAATAAAGCTCTGGACCTCAGCCATTCATTGTTTTAATTAATTTTTTTAAGGATGCTTCTGGGTATTATGTGCAGCCCAGATCCCCACCTAGAATACGAGTTGTGCTTGCAGTTGATGCTCTGCTTTAGAACATGGTAGCTTCTAATGTTTTAAATTAGAAAAAAAAAAAGTAAACCTAAATAGGGCAAGAAATCTGGTATGTGACAAGAAATGTGTTGGAGGATATGTGTGTTGGTCTAGGTGCCATTTGGCAGTTCTTAAGATGATGTTAATATAACACACAAACACACATGCACAACACATCTACACACACACACACACACACACACACACCCTTGAACATAAGACTAATAATCCATCAGATTCCAGTTCTTCAAAGATTTCTTGGGAAAGTCAAAGTGTCACAGAATTCCTGCATTCCAACCTCCCAAACTGATACAGGCCTCACTTTCACCATTCCTTTGATTAGTAAAGAGAAGGAAAAGAAATATGAATTTCTCTCCCCATCACCTCTGCTTCTTAAAACATTTTGCCTCCCACAAAAACATATCATCAGTATATTGCCAATATTAACTTCCTTCTGTCTGGTGTAAAGCCTTTCGGTACTCACACCAACAAAACTACTCAAAAAAATCTTAAGTTATGCAAGCGTCCATAACTCCCAAACTCATTGCTATCATAGCAATATACACTTTCTTAGTGTTGGTTCTTTTGTAATCAAAAAGGTGCCACAACTATATATCAAGGCATATTAAATGGGGTATCAACAGTTTAAGAAACTTTTAGGGGGATATATAATTGTATATGATCAGTGGGCATACTGACTGAAGGACAAAGGAGAAAAATGGAAAGTTGGTAAAATAAAGTAGCAGGAATCTTGAACAAGAAAAACTTCCATATGTAATGATCAGAATGCCCACCAACTGTGGACAACTGGCCCATCCAGAATTTTACAAGCCAGGTATATGTGCCGTTACAAATGGTTATTTAATAGAGCTTTGCCTATTCACAGAATATCTGCTCTTGTGAACAAGGCCAGTCACAAACAACCATTTCTTAGAACCTGTTTCTGTGAACTAACCAGACAGGAAATCACCCTAGGTTTAATCCTAAGTAATAACCATAATCTGATGCAAAAGAGAAAAATTGTGAAACTATACTGTACATGTGCTGGGAAACTACAAGCAGGATCCAGCATAGTCTTTTTTTAACAATGAAAGGGAAAACTTTTTTAAAATGAAGGAACTGGTTTTAAAAAAAGAGAGACAGAGAGAAAAGGCCAGATCTCTTACTAATGCCCAAGATAATTTAAAATCACAATAATGGAAACTCAAATAGAAAATATTCCACAATGTAAGAAAGGTTCAGCCAAGCCCAGGAAGAAAGAGGGCACCATAGCTTTCTAATCACATCCAGGAAGCTATAAAAACTTAAGACTTCTTTCAGGAAATCGGAAGCCTGCTCTAAGGAGAACACAGAGAAGCAGAAACACTGGTAAAAAGTATAAATTAATAATATGGAATACAAAATAATTTGAGGAATATATGGCAAAAGCATTAAGAGCACCTAAAAATATAGACAAAAAAACACTCAAGGAAGCAAAGGACAACAAAGGAGTGAAGGAAGTTTGTACAGATTGCAGAGAAACTGAACAAATTTTGGGTGTTTGTTTTCACTGCATAAGATACTGGACAGATACTTGAGCTTGTACAGTACTGAACTTTATTTTAGAGTGAATTGGAAAAACTAAAGCAAATTGAGGAAACAGAAGAACATCTTGAGGGACACAGATCCTGATGACATCTTAAAAGGCCTTCACTGAAATTGTTGGTCTTTTAGCAAAGGTATATATCTTGGCCTCAAATCAGACTCAATAACCAAAGCTGGAAGATACCCAGTGTGACACCATTTTTTAAAAATGACTTAGGAGAAATCCAGGAAATTCAGATTCATATCTGCTCCAGGGTAATTGCTAAAAATGGTAATCATTACAAAAAAAATATAAACAAACACAAAACAAAACAAAACTAAGCATACAGAGGAACAAACCTTGCTGAAGAAAAACATTATCCCAAAGGTAAATCCATCTCACCAGAACATTTTGAGAATCAATCAGAAAATGGTCAGCTGTGTTTGAAATGTACTTGAATATTAGTAGCTCGGGTTGGTAACTGGGCTGTCAGTGCTCGGACAGACAAGCACAATTCAAAGAGCACTGACGATGTCTCCTCAAATGGTGATGAAAAGTTTGCAACCAAATTGCCAAGCTCAAAGCTCAGACTAATAGCCCAGAGGTGTGTTCGTTTTATAGCTTTGAAATTGTAAGATAGGAGCTAGAAGGATATAGGAATTGAATGAATTAATAAATAAATGTTCATATTACATACCTGGATTTTCAAAAAGTCTTTGACGAAGCTCCTCATCAAAGGCTCCTGAGTAAACTTGGTGGGTATGGGATAAGAGGGCTGTTTTCATAGACTGCAAACTGGTTCAAAAAAAAGGAAGCATAGAACAGAACAGAATATATGAGTGGTTTTCCTGAGCTACATATTACTTGTTTTTATATACTGTATATATAACAGTTTCTAAACTTACATGATCTCTACATACAAATCAAAGGAACAAATAGAAAATTACTCCATTGTCGAACAGGATGATTAACTGATTACATTATACCCTACCTTTTCGCATCTTTGTGATTCAAAGATTCCTCTTTGGTTCCAACTTATGGTTGCCTCCTCCTATTTCCCTCTCACAATTACAACTATGTGACGTAAATTGGTTAGACAGAAACTAACCTAAAGTCACTTGTAAGCTTCCATGGCTTAGGGTGGACTAGAAATTGTGTTTCTCCATTCCAAGTCCAATATCTTAACAACCACACCACACTGGCACTCTTAATTACTGAGTTAAAGCAGCATTTGGTTCACTTTGCATGGCCAATATGGAACAGGAGGCTCAGGAGTGGGAGAAGTATCCCATCACATTTTTGTATTCCTCTATCTTGGTGCTACTTGACCTCTCAACGGCTTTCAATACCATTGACCATGGTATCCTTCTGGGAAGGACTAAGGGAGTTGGGAGTGGGAGGCACTGTGTTACCGTGGTTCTCCTCCTATCTCTCTGGTCGGTCACAGTCAGTGTTGGTAGGAGGACAGAGGTCGACCCCTAGGTATCAGCAATACGCTGATGATCCCCAGCTGTATATCTCTACTCCGCGTCAATTCAGTGAGGTGGTGGATGTGATGTGCCGGTGCCTGGAGGCCGTGAGGGTCTGGATGGGAGTCAACAGACTCAGATTTAATCTAGACAAGACCAAGTGGCTGTGGGTATTGCCTCCTAAAGACTATGTTGATTGTCCATCCTTGGTTCGGAGGGGGGGGAGAAATTGTCCCCCTCAGAATGGGCTCGCAATTTGGGTGTCCTCCTAGACTCACAGCTAAGATTAGAGCAACATCTGTCAGCTGTGGCTAGGGGGACCTTTGCACAGGTTTGCCTGGTGCACCAATTGCGACCCTACCTGGATCAGGAGGCTCTCCTCACAGTCATTCATGCCCTTGTCACCTCACGGTTAGATTATTGCAATGCGCTCTACATGAAGCTACCCTTGAAAAGTGTTCGGAGACTACAGTTGGTTCAGAATGCAGCCGCGCGAGCTGTCGTGGGTGCACCTAGGTACACCCACATTATACCAATTCTCTGTGAGCTGCACTGGCTCCCTATTGGTCTCCGGTCACAATTCAAGGTGTTGGTTATTACCTTTAAAGCCCTACATGGCTCAGGGCCAGAGTATCTTCGAGACCGCCTTCTACTGCATAGCTCCCAGCGACCGGTAAGATCCCACAGAGTTGGTCTCCTCAGGGTCCCATCAGCTAAACAATGCTGGCAGGCATGCCCGCGAGGGAGGGCCTTCTCTGTTACTATTGGCCTTCCGAAAAGCGGTGAAGACCTGGCTCTTCCGGCAGGCCTGGGGCCGTTGATCTCGCTGTTGCAATCTGAAGAGATCCAGTCATGAATGGTGTGAATGGGTTTTAATTGTTTTTAATGGTTTAACTTTTAATGTTTTATATATGGTTTTTAAAATGCATTGTAAGCCGCCTTGAGTCTTCGGAAAAAGGTGGCATACAAGTTGAACAAATAAAGTTGAACAAATAAATAAATATTTGTAAGATACAGTTTGTTTCTCATCACACAAAAGCTGCCGTTCTATTTACCTAGTAGCAAACCTTATTGAACATCCCCCTGAATGGATATCCATTGCTCTGAAAACATAAGAGAACAAACAGCATATACACATAGACCTCAATTTACAACCATGTGTTTAGTAATTGTTTGAAGTTACAACGGCACTGAAAAAAGTGACTTATGACCGTTTTTCACACTTACAACTATTTTAGCATTCCCATGGTCATGTGATCAACATTTGGATGCTTAGCAACTGGCATGTATTTATGATGGTTGGAGTGTCTAGGGCAGGGGTGAAATGTAACCAGTTCTGTGGGCGTGGCTTGGTGGGGGGGTAATGTGACTGGGTGGGCATGGCCAACTTTGTTTTTTTAACTTTTCAAAGCATTTTTTCTACAACCTCTTTGGCCGAAGAAGTTGCAAAAAAATACTTTGAAAAGCCTCTCTGCCAATTCGGCAACTCAGCTGGGATCATCAGAGGCTCTTTTTTTTTAACTTTTAAAAGCATTTTTTCAGCAGAAGAGGTTATAGAAAAAATGCTTTTAAAAGTTAAAAAAAAAGCCTCTGATGATCGTGCGGCTCAGCTGGGCATGGTGGGGGGGGCGCACAGGGATTTTTGCTACCAATTCTCCGAACCACCCACCGCCATCAGGCGATCCGGTCCAAACCGGGAGCATTTCACCCCTGGTGTAGGGGTCACTTTTGCAAACCTCTGACAACCAAAGTCAATGGGGAAGCCAGGTTCACTTAACAGCCGTGTCACTAACTTAACCACTGCAGTGATTCATTTAATAACTGTGGGAAGAAAGGTCACAAAATGGGGCAAAACTCACTTAACATCTGTCTTGCTTAGCAACAGAAATGGGCTCAATTGTGATAAGTCAAGGACTATCAAAAGAGAGAGAGAGAGAGATAAATAGTGTACATTTATTAATTGTATTCTATTCCATTGTAGACCAAACTCTCCTTCAGTTTTGCACATGCTTGCTCTTTATCTTTTTCTTACATCTCATCTCAAGCTTCAAACTGGCTATAGTATCTGCTTTTAAAATATTTCTTTCTTCAAAGACTTGAACAATTACCCAATTAAACATTTGTGAAACATTTGTTTATTGAATTCTTTAAAACACGGAGCTTTTAAACTTTTGTTTAAACTTGAAGAGGTGGGCCAGGGAAGAAGAGATGGGATTTTTTTAATTGTTGGATTGGCCTTATATCAATCAGCACTCTGCAAAACCTTTTCAAGTGCAATGTTAAAAACAGATTTCTCAAACCACAATCCAAAGAAAAGATAAATTAGAGTAGGATATCAACATGTCAATTCCTCTTTCCTTCATTTTTCTCTAGCATCACAAGGGAAAATGGGCAAAAATATACATAAATGTACATTAAAGTGGGCAAAAATGTACATAAATGTACATTAAAGTGGGCAAAAATGTACATAAAAATTGCACATCCTGGAGAAACCTTTATAATTTAATAATTAGCTTATAATGGGAATGAGTGGCCTCCAGTACAACTGTTCAGGTTATGGCAGCCCTTTGAGTAGGCCAGGTCAAGAAACAGACAATGCAGGGATCTTAGGAATGCTGATTTATTGTTTAGTAGCATCTCGAAAGGGTGCCCAAAACTTTTACTGCCCCTTTTGAAGGACAATAAAGTCAAAGCAGTTAGTCTGAATCTCTTTCTCACAATCTCTACTTTCCCAGAATTGAGCAACTGTTTCCTCTCTCCCACCTCTTTCTCAAGGCCAGAGCTAAATTCCTCTACAGGTGATCCCACAAAGATATGCTCCGGTTCTGTTCAATTTCAAAGTTCTGCTCTGGTTTAATCTTTAAACCAGTTTTGGATTGGATGGGCCTCCAAAGAGAGGAGTTGCCCTCCTGAATGTAGCAGGTCATCCTAAGTGTCCCATGAACAGAAAGATGGTGGATATCAATAAATTAATTAAATCATTAGGATCAGCTTAATCAGCACCACCTGGGAGAAAAGGGATTGGTGAAAGCATTTAAAGCTACACTGATCCATTAGTTCCCGGGGATGAAAGACATAGAGCAGTGTTGGCGAACCTTTTCGGCACCGAGTGCCGAAATGAGAGTGTGCACGCGCGGGGGGGGTGCGCCAGAAACTGGAGGAGCAGTTCTCTGGCGCATATGTTTTCCAGCGTGCACATGCATGTGCAAAGTACAGCTGGCCGGCGCGCATGCGTGCAGTGGAAACTGGAAGCTCAGCTTCCCGGCGCATACATGCTCGCCAGAGAGCTGCTCTTCCGGTTTCCAGCGCTCGCACACACATGAAGACTAGCTGGCCAGCACTCATGTGCGTGCCAGAATCCAGAAGAGCAACAGGCAATGGCTGGTGTGCCCGGAGAGACAGCTCTGTGTGCCACTTCTGGCACGCATGCCATAGGTTCACCATCACAGACATAGAGAAAGAACAGAAGTGTTCTCACCTCATTATGTTTGTGTAATATTCAAGGTATATGTATTTGGACAGAAGTTCATACTTCTTACAGTTCTTTTCCCTTGATGCTTAAGAAATCCAGGCAACCTCTGGGTTTCCCTTCTTGGGGAGTTGTAAGACAGTAGTCTGTGGTCCTATAGATCCAGTTTTCTAATTGCTTCATATCTAGCCCACCTAGCAACTATTGTATTCCCCCTCCCAGCTGCTTTAAAAGAACTGAAAGTTCCCAAAGTTGGAGGAAACAATTTCCATTATATAAGCAAAGATCTGAACTTATCCTCATTTCTAGGATGTGGTTAATTCAACTCAAACTTAAAGTCAGATGATGATGGATGGGGCTGGAGGTGGCACAGGGGAATCTGTAGGCCTTCTATTCGTGTCTCGCACTATTCTTTGGAGAAACAAGAGATCTTCAGTTTCCACAGCAGCCAGTCAATTTGGCTCTGCTCTTAGTCGCTTAAAAACTACCCATTGCCAAAATAAATGGTTTGCTATTAATAGATGAAAAACACTGCAGAATTTATTGAGACAGCATACCTCATCTTGTGTATTTGAAAAGAATCAAGTGTGTTTTCATGGCCATCAGCCATCCCAATTGGCCCCTACAAATGACAAACAAGCTCGGTTTTTCTCAGCTTGGCACACACACACTCCAAAGATATTAAGGACTGCAAATCCCAGCATTCCTAGCCAGTTGAAGTCTCCTTAAATCTGGAAAGTGCCAGGCTGGGGAAGGCTGTGCTAGTCCAAGGCCTGAACCAACAGCTTGCAGAGGAAAAAGAAATTGTTTCCCAAAAAGAAGCCAGCAATGCTATACAGTTGCATTGCTGCTCCTTCTGTACAAAAAGTACTGAATCAAACATGTAGAATAAATACCAATTTCTAAATATTAAAAGTCTCACGGGTCTTTTAAAAGAACTGGCCTCCTGACTGGTAACTTGTATTTTAATTGGTTCAAATATTTGCAAGTTGCAGTAGCCAATTCTACACTGCTGGCTTCTTATTGGAGTCTGCAAAAATCAAGAATGGCTTTTTAAAATTAAATTTATATATTACCCATCTTGCTATTTAGGGCGAACCTAAAGGTTGATATACAATATAAGGCAAGTAGGCAATCTGGGATGGGTCATTGTCAATTATCTAGGGATTCTGGGAGTACAGTACATTGAAATGACATCATGGTAGAGAAATCTGTTACAGATCCATACAATTATTGTTTTGTTTTCATGTATTTTAGAGAGAACGTGTTCTTATCTGGGAAATGGGATACAGAATTGCAGCCTACATAGTAGCAGTAACACCCTTCTTGGCAGATACTGGGTTTGGAGATACCATTTTAAAATGGTTGTAGCCATATTTGGCTGTAATCTCAGAAGATAAAACTAGTACATTATACTGTTCAACCTTTAGTTTTGGGTCTATGCATTTCTCCGTAAATCTGTCAATGGCTGGTAGTAGAGATCATTCAAAGTATGGAGCTGGTTTCCAGTGTTATGCTGTAACTCTTCTTTTTTCAATTTGCGTCAAGGAGGTTCAGAAGATTTTTTACTGGCACAAGTGCTAGCTGTCTCTATTTCCATGAGCATGTGTTTCCTAAGTGTTTCTTGGTTTCAGTAAAATGTTTTAATAATATTGCATAGATATTTTGTCAGCCAAAAATATGATTCCTTAGTTCATTAAGTAAATAGAATTTGCATCTCTCTATTACAGGGGTGTCAAACTCGATTTCATTGAGGGCCGCATCAGGGTTGTGTTTGACCTCGGGGAGGCAGAATGGGCATGGCCAGAGTGGGCGTGGCCAGCTCGACATCACTTGTGTCAGGACATCTGTGGTGACCCAAGTGCTCTGCCAGAGAAAACGGGCTCCCGAGTTCCATTTTCGGCTGCAACAGCCTCCTGCAACCTTCTGCCAGGGAAAATGGAGCTCGGGAGGGCCGCATGCGGTAAAATATAAATGCATTTATATTTATAATTACTGTCAAAAAAATCACAAGCCTTTCATAATAATTTTTCTTTTCCTTTTTTTAAATTACCTTTTCTATTTAATTTTTTAAATTATTACTATTTTTCTTTATTATCTTTATTTTTTCTTATGGCTTTTATTTTGTTAAAAAATTAACAAAAATATATAAAAAATAAATGTGAGGAAGTGATCACAAATTAGTTTTGCAAATTAACAGAGCACTTCTGCTTTTGATTCTTATGTCAATCTCAACTAACTTAATTCATTCTTGATATAATGAAAGTAATAAAACTGTTAAAATGTTCTTTGTATAAAAACGCATATACATACTAAGTTATAACTAGCAAAAAGAGAAGCAATGGGATGAAGCAAAAAATCTCCAACAAACAACTAAAACAGCAAAGTAATTGTTAATGAAAGAGTATGCATGTTTGGTCTAATCTGACCCTATTAAACCAGCCATTTGTTCACTAGACATAATTATAAATTCTGAAGTATACTTTCCACTTTCTCTAGGATGTGACTTCCAAGATGTTAGATTATTTGTAAATCACCCTCTGAGACAAAGAATGTATTCCTTTCTCTATTAAATGAAAGACTATTACAAGTTGGAACAGGCTAAAACAGTACATTTTTAGACCATTGTAAATTATTATAAAAGTAAATTAACAGAGCAGATTATTCACTTAATCACATCACAAACAAATTGCTCCATTAGATCAGAAGGAATTTCAGCTATCCTTTTTGGATAGGTGAAATGATTCCAGCATAAATTCCTCTTACAATTTTTTCTAATTTATTTAGTTATTCGATCATTCATTTCTCACATTTGACAGATGATCATGAACATATCACTTAACACAATCTCATTTCCAAACTGGCAATAAATTTCTCTGGAAATTGTCATCAGTAATATACATTCTTGAAATAAAGTTTTTTTTTCTTCTCTGTGTTGTTTTCTAACATTTTTTCCATAATAGTCTCATTTTTTCTCAAGATATACGTCTAAGAATGAATGAATGAGTGAGTGAGTGAGTGAGTGAGTGACTAAATTTATGGAATTATTTTTATGCTTTGTATTATTGCTCTATCATACATCTTTCAGCTAATTATTCTCTGCAGTTCCTACTGTATTTTAGTTTAGGGTCATTTGGGAACTTTTTTGTAGCTGTGGAGCAGACTATGCATAAGAAAAAACACAATTTTATGGGGTGCAGAGGTGTCATTGTCTTGAACAAAGTACTGTATGTATGCTCTCAGAAAGTCAGATAATACAACATAATAAATATCATTTTACAAGGGGTAATTCCAGATGTTAATTCAGTCAGCAGAGCAGCAGACAAGGAGATAATTTTGACATGCTATTTGTTAACCTCAGTTATCTTAACACCATGTGTATGTTACAACTCAGAAAGTTATCTCAAGGCTGTATGTTGTTCAGTCTTATCTAAATGGCAAGTGGAGACAACAAGGCTTAGTTATAAGGCAACATAGTCTAGATTCAACCCTCCCCATTTGATCCATTTGAACAATAATGTATATAGCTCAAATTTCAAGTCTTTGATAGCACCCTAATTTACAGGGGAGAGAAGAAAAAAACAGGTAAACAATCAACATAGAAATATTTTACCTATTTTACATTTCTCTTCACCTGCTGTTTTTCTTCCTCCCTCTTTCCTGGAAAAGATGGTGGAAAGCAACTAGCTCTAAATTTATCATCAAGTGAATGTGGGAATCCCAAAGAAGTGCTGTTAAGGAGAAAAACATTTTCCCAGCAGCACAAGACAAGGAATATTATTTTATTAGAAATAATACTGGTTACAGCAGTGGTGAGTTGTTACCGGTTCGCACCGGATCAGGCAAACTGGTAGCAGCGGTGGCAAGAGGTCCGCCAACCCACCTGGACACTTCTGAGCATGCGCAGAAGCTTCTGCACATGCACAGAAGCACCACACATGCACGCGAGCGAACCAGTAGCGATGGGATTTGGAACCCATCCCTGGGTTAGAGTAATACTTTCTAGAAATTATACTTGAAGCTAACATAACCATAAACACAGAGAAGAAACCTACAACATACCATAGTTATAAGGGAACTACAGACATACTAGCCAACTAGCAAGGGATCCTAGAGATAGCAAATAAATGATTAGCAAAAAACCAGAGTATGCACCTATGCTTACAAAAAGAAACACAATATTCTACTTAAATTACCACAATATGTACAGCTACTCATAGAAGCTTCACTGCTAGGATCACTGTTACATCATTGCTGAAGCTCCATAGCTACCCTAATTAAAACATATGAAACATATTATCCAAATTTTTCCTTTAAAGTATTGTGTGATTTCAAAAATGGAAATATGGGTGTAAACGGAACCAGCTACAAATCCCTATCTTACATGAGGAATATCTTTTTCTTTTCAAACACTGTTGTACGAAGTGCTGGACTTTGTACATTTTGCAAAATTAGTACATATGTAGGACACTCTTCTAGAAAAAATCCAAAGTGACTGATTCCTGCTCAAATTCAAATAGCATGGATGTCAGAATTAGATCAGAACTAATGCCTGAAAGTGAAAGTGTATCCAATGTTATTGGTCATATTATTTAAAGCATTTCTGAGTCAGGGAGATGGCTGTACTAAATATATTTATTGTCAGTATAGGTGATTTATTTAATATTAACTCTCACATCACCGTAAAATATGCTGGACTTCAGCATTCATGATAAAAGCATATCAAAAATCAAATGAAAAGTTATTTATCCTTTGTGTGTTTGCAACTGCAGATCAAATGACAAATTTTATTGTTGCAAGCACCATAATGCTACCAGGGTGCTATAGGGCTCCTGCTGCAGGCAAATCTTAATTAAGTACATCTTAATTAATAAATCTGTGTGGGTTAAGCCAGTGTGCTTTTTTTTCATTACCTCCTCTTCATTTTCAATATGCTAGGGGCAGTACAAGAAAGTGAGAAAGTTGAGAAAGTTGTATAACATTCTCAGAGACTCTTCCCATCCTGCTTACAATCTTTTTGGACTGTTGCCTTCTGGCAGAAGATACAGAACAATTAAAACTCGGACCACACGTTTTCTGAATAGTTTTTATCCCAGAGCTATAATTGCACTCAACAATGAACTAAAGGGCCACCATCAGTGAGCTGTTGGACAGCATTACTTGGTCTGTTGTGTGGATGTTTGGGTGGTTTAAGGGTGGAGAATTGTGGTGGGTGTGGGGGGGGTGTTTGGGGATTGTTATGTGTGTTGGACCTGGTCTTTGGATGTTAAGTGAATTTCGTTGTATGGGTATACTGTGTATACATGTACAATGACAATAAAATTATTTATTATTAAACATAACTGACTTTATACAATAATTACAATCAATCTATGTATACTTGATCAGCTTCCTTAAAAGCTTTATCCACTAGTGTTAATGGATTAATCTATGCAAGCTATGCAACTAGCAGATGTTAATAGCCAGACAGATGTTGGCATCTGTCCCAAATACTGTTCTGGGCAACTACAACTAAAATAGCAAAATATTTCAAGTTCACTCTCCCTAAATACTACAACTGTCCTATATTAAAACCTGCTTTACTGTACCTTTTATAGGAAAATCATAATAAAGTAATATTGCCTCTGATTAGGAATGTTATTGGATACCTTGATGAATAGGTATGTTCTGGAAGATCAGGACTCAAATTTCATATATTTGCTACTCCACCTGTAAACTGAGGCATCAATTTACAGCTGAGTCAATTGTAGTTATGTTGTGTTAGATATTAAGATCTCTTGATCACAGTGGCTTTTATTATGTAAATTATGGATGTTTTGTGTATTTCAGACACTGAGTACTCCAAATGAAGATATTATCTAGCTATCCCTCCTTCCCCCCCCCTGTATATTTGTAGAGGAATTGGTTGCTTAGTCCACTTCTAGTATATCATGATTTGTAAAGCCAACACAACTTTGCTAATCTGACTTGGAAATTCAACTCTAGTATAATGTCATTGTACAAGTCTTAAAATTTTAAGAACAAGAAGTTGAAGGCAATAATAAATAAAATGCCCATTTTCAGTAACTTTAGCATTTCTAGAGGGGAGAATATGTATTTTAAAAATAATACCAATAGTTCTGCATCTTAGTAGCTTGGTGTTTCCACTAGTCCCCAAACATTTGTCTAATACTCTTTTTGGTTGCTTATTATACTATGATCCACATGTTCAATTAATGTTAAAAAACTAATATTGTCAAACACTAGAAGACATTGCTAATCACTTATAGTTAGATTGCAATCTGGGTTGAGTGTACGTTATGCTCAATTTCAACTCCATTACCACATTCCAAATTACACAATTAAACCAAAATGCATTTTTTTCAATTTGCATACTTCATTCAGCAGGCAATGCCACATACATCCTATCTTATCTTCCCAGTCATTAGCTTTTTTCCCAACAAAATATAGATTTCTAAGGAATCTGAGTTATGTAAGATTTTTATTTATTTTATTTAATGGCTGTCAGTCTCAACCAAATAACTCTGAGCAGCTAACAAAACAAATGAATAAAATAACAGAAGATGCTCTGTTTGTATTTGTGTATGCATACATCTAAGTGTAAATTAAAATGATAGAAAACATCTTGAGAAACACAAACAGCTTCCCAACAAGGCCAACATTTAATTAATTTATCATGTATATTAAAGCCAACATTCTGTAAACTAGCATTCTGGAGAATAATTTAGAGTACAGTTCCCAGAATAACTAGTCTAGCCTAGCCTAGCTATTGTATTATCTAGGCTGGCTGGGAAATCTTAAAGTTGCAGTTCCAATGTATCTGGAGGGCACCATATTTAGAAAACAGTGCATCAAGCAAACAAAGAAAGTTTGAGAAGTCTGACAATTGCATACAATGGAAATACAACTTTCCCAAGAATGGAGAGCGTGGCATGTAATAATACAAACCACAGATGGAGAAAAATACCAGTTGCCTGTCTTTGCAAATTAATTAATGTTACATACTTGTTTTCTTTTAGATATAATATATCTATATGGTTGTAATGAGCTTGGGATACAAGGCAAGAGAAGAAGAGAAGATTTTGAAATTTGAAAAAAACCTGAAGGCAATCAAAAAAGAGGCTGAGAAAAGTCTGGATGACTAAATATTATCAGTGATGATATAAGCATGAGCTTATAAAACTCATAGCCATTTCTGACAGATTTAATTTATTTCTTTATAACATTTATAGAACTGTTCATCTTATAATCAACTCTGGGCGGCTCACAATCAAAAATATATAGTCCTGACAAAATGTCCATTAGGTCATGAAGAGTTGGAAGCAACCAAACAAAAACAACAATAATTCATAATAATAACTCATGAGGGGGGGCACACCCCCAATCTTGTTTTTATCTCGAAACAGTGGCGTGATGATCTCGGTGGGGGAGTACTAGTTATTCATCCCCTGTCATGGACCGATCATTATCTCCTGCGGCTGGGCTTCCAGAATGCCAACCCCCCCCCCGCTGGGATGCGGGACCGACCATCTGGTTCCACCCCAGGCGCCTGATGGATCTGGAGAGGTTCCAGATGGAGCTTGGGACAATACCTCTCTCTCTCTCCCACGTCCCGGTTGAGGCTCTGGTGGATGCCTGGGAAAAGGCAGCCTCCGGGGCACTCGACCGTGTCGTGCCTTTGCGGCCTCTGATTCAACGCAGATCCCGTTGGCTCCTTCGTTCACAGAGGAGCTCCGGGAGATGAAGCGCCATAGGAGAGGCCTAGAGAGCGGTTGGAGAGCCAATCGTTCCGAATCTGACCGTTCCCAGTTGAGATCGTTCACACAATCTTATCTGGTGGCGATGGAGGCAGCGAAGCGGGCATACTTCTCCGCCCTCATCGCATCCACAGATAATCACCCAGCCGCCCTGTTCAGGGTGTCCCACTCCCTCCTGAATCGGAGGGTGGGGGAGGACCTTTTGTGGGGACGTGCCGAGGAATTTAGTTAGCATCTGCTGGATAAGATCGCTCAGATTCGGGACGGTCTGGACTCCGACTGGGCAGGGTCTGACGGTGAGGAGACAGCTAGTCTTGGGATTTGGGAGGAGTTCGATCCTGTCACCCCTGAGGAAGTGGACAGGATCATGAGAAGACTGAGTGCCACCACCTGGACCTGTGTCCCTCCTGGCTTGCTTATGCGGCCTGAGAGGTGACACGGGATTGGATCCAGGCAGTAATAATGGCATCTTTAGAGGAGGGGATCTTCCCTGCTGCCTTGAAGGAGGTGGTGGTGAGACCCCTCCTCAAGAAACCTGCCTTGGATCCAACCATATTGAATAACTTTCATCCGGTCTCCAACCTTCGCTTTGTTGCGAAGGTTGTTGAGAGCATGGTGGCACGGCAGCTCCCATTGGCCCTGGAGAATACAGACTACCTCGATCCGTACCAATCAGGTTTCAGGCCGGGATACAGCACAGAGACAGCATTGGTCACGCTGGTGGATGATCTTTGAAGGGCTCGGGACAGGGGATACTCCTCTCTTCTGGTCCTCTTGGATCTGTCGGTGGCTTTTGATACCATCGACCATGGTATCTTGCTGCGACGGCTCGAGGGGTTGGGAGTGGGAGGCACTGTTTTACGGTGGTTCTCCTCCTATCTCTCGGGCCATACTCAAGTGGTGTTGGCAGGGGGATAGAGGTCGGCTATGAGGCCCCTCACTTGTGGGGTGCCCCAGGGGTCGGTCTTCTCGCCTCTCCTGTTCAACATCTTCAGACACTGAAGCCGCTTGGGAAGATCATCCGTGGTTTTGGGGTGCGGTATCATCAGTACGCTGATGATACCCAGCTTTTTATATCCACCCCAAACCAGCCCAGTGATGCCCTCGACGTGATGTCCCGTTGCCTGGAAGTGGTACAGACCTGGATGGGGAGGAACAGGCTCTGACTCAACAGCCAAGACCGAGTGGCTGTGGGTACCGGCATCTTGGTCCAATCGAGATCTTCCATCGTTGACCATTGGGGGTGAGGTGTTACCCCCTGTGGATAGGGCTCGCAACTTGGGTGTCCTCCTGGATTCACAGTTGTCTCTGGAAGATCATGTAACGACCGTGGCCAGGAGGGCATTTGCCCAGGTTCGCCTTGTACGCCAGTTGCACCCTTACTTGGACCAAGATGTCCTACGCACTGTTACTCATGTGCTGGTCACCTCCTGTCTTGACTACTGCAACGCTCTCTACCTAGGGCTGCCCTTGAAAACCCACTCGAAGGCTTCAGCTGATGCAGAATGCGGCCGCGCGAGTTGTGATGGGAGCGTCCCGACACTCCCATGTTACACCCCTCCTGCGCAATTTGCATTGGTTACCGGTTGCCCTTCGGGTGAGGTTCAAGGTGCTGGTTATTACCTACAAAGCCCTTCATGGCCTAGGCCCGGGATATTTGTCGGACCCCCTGCAGCCAGCGACAATCCCCAATCACCCAGTGCATTCCCACAGACAGGGTCTCCTCGGGGTGTTGTCGGCCAGACAGTGTCGGCCGACGACCCCCAGGGGGAGAGCTTTCTCTGTGGGTGCACCCACCCTCTGGAACCAGCTTCCTTTGGAGATCCTGATGACCCCTGACCTTTGCTCGTTCCGCCGCGATTTGAAGACCTGGTTGTTCTGCAGCCTGGACTGATGGGGGTGGGGGTGGGTTAATGAATTTTTAAATTGTTTTAAATTGGGATTTTAATTTTATATTGGCAGGAATTATGCATTTTACCGTTGTGAGCCGCCCTGAGTCCTCGGAGATAGGGCGGCATACAAATTGCATAAAATAAATAAATAAAATAAATAAATTCATTATAACAAACTTTAGAACTCAAAAGGCAAAAATCAAAACCAAAATACTGTTGAGTTTGCACTTTTTGAAAATATAATAAGCCTTACCTTAATACCGATAGCTTTTAATATTTCAGAACTAATGTATCCGTTTTGCATGTAACCTATGCCATCTGCCATGGTGAAGTAATCTTAATAAAGCTAAAATAATTTACGGTGATTCTTTAAATTTT
This sequence comes from Arizona elegans, assembly GCA_022577455.1. Classification (NCBI taxonomy): domain Eukaryota; kingdom Metazoa; phylum Chordata; class Lepidosauria; order Squamata; family Colubridae; genus Arizona; species Arizona elegans. The sequence continues at coordinate 177,198,820 of JAKOOJ010000001.1, forward strand.
AGTAACTTAAAAATACTACAGAAAGCAATAGCTTGTAAAATGTAAAGCTGCTATACTGTGCTCTTTTACTGAGGAATAAATTGATGTGATATCTCTGGGATTTTATTTTTTTTATCCAATAGGGCCCAATGGCCAAAACATAACCATTTTAAACTACCAAACAAAATCCTAACAAATGTAAAGTTAATTCTTGCAACTCAGTAAGATATTAGGTTTGTCCACTGTTTAAGACCTGTATATGAGCATATTTATTTATTTATTTATTTAATTAATTTTTTATGCCGCCCTTCTCCCGAAGGACTCAGGGCGGTGAACAGTCAAAATAAACATATATATAAAAAATGTGAATAGAAGCAATAAATAATAATTAAGTCAATTTGGCTTATCAGTTAAGTTAGGATCTTCAGAATAAAATTTACACAATTAGGAAAAGGAAAGAAAAAATTAATTATGCCAGCCCGGCTTGGTGAAAGAGGAAGGTCTTAAGTGCCCGACGGAAAGTACGAAGATCTGGGATTATTCTTATCCCTGGGGATATCCTGTTTCAAAGGGTAGGTGCCCACACAGAGAAAGCTCTCCCCCTGGGAACCACCAGTCAACATTGCTTTAGTGATGGTACCCTGAGGAGGCCCACTCTGTGGGAGCGTACTGGTTGGTGGGAGTTATAGGTACACACACACACACACACACACACACACACACACACACATATATATATATATATATATATATATATATATATATATATATAAGAGTTTTTATAGTATAACAGCAAGGATTAATTCAGTAATGTAAAAAAATATTCAAAATACATTAATTTAAACATTTTACCTGCCTCTAGTAACTCTAATTATATAGCAGAGACATTATGAAGAATGATTAGCACCACCACCGCATTAAACTTCTCTTTGCTAGGCTGTAAAGTACATTATTATCAGGAGTTGATTGTTGTTTCTGTCATTAACCAATCTAAATTTTTTATCCTAGGTCCTCAAAACCATAGCCAAAGATTATCAAAACCAATGATAGGCTTTCAACAGCTTGTCCAGCTGAAAATCTCTCTCAAGTTGAGCTGCTATCAGCCTTGCATGAACTGACGTCAGACTGTTGTTTACAAGTGATGGAGTGTTGCCAAGTTCTTTCTAGTGAATTGAAGACAGCATTGTCGTACCCTGTTGATTGTGCAGAAGCAAAGAACAAGTTCTTTTTGTCTGTGGTAGACCTTAGTGGCTGCATGTTTGGACAGATACACACACACACATCCCTTGATCATGATCAAATCAAAACAAATCAAGTTCTTAAAAAATAATAGTAACCATGCTGACCATTAAGGGGGGAAATACTCTAGAGATGTAAAGTGTTTTTTTAAAACCAAACTTCATTCCTGCATGCTTCTAAGTTTAAGAACTTTAAAGTCTCTAGTTAACAATCATGTAAGGTATGGAAGCACCTAAAAAATATACTTCCTTAAATTTAGTACAACTACATTTTCAAAAGCTGTAATTTGAGACATGAAATATGCAGACTCTGATGTTTCAGATGGGGATTTTCTCCTTAAACTTTGGAATTTTTTTTCATGTATTCAACAGCAAGAAATGCATAAATATGAAGAAACATTCTGCCCCCATGAACTTTTGTATGAATCCCTTAGAAATGTTTAGAATAGCTCACGTTCCTTCCTCTTTTGGCAGCTAGGAAAGCCCCATGTTAGCAAAATTTTCAGTGGAAAACAGTTGATCTAAAAAACTCTCTTTAAAGAGAATAAAGTATAATTTCCTCTCCTTCCCCTCCCATATGATTAAGTTACATTATTCTCATTTGGCACTTCTAAAATACCATAATGCAGATAAAAGTTAACAACTTTAACAAGCTCACACTTTCTCTGGGTACAGAGTTTGCTGAAATAAGATTATTCTTTCTTTAAATCTAATGAAAAAAACAAAGCTTGTTTTGGATGGTGATTTCTTCTCATTTTTTAAGGCTGATTTCTTATCAAGACTGGGGCCACTGTATTCTGGCTAGAAAGCATTATAGTCTTACACTAGCCAGGATGACCATGGTGAGAGCTGACAATGATTTTTCAGACACTACTGCCAATGTAATGTAGAAATCTCATGTCATTGTGTCAATATGTTACTGTTTTTTTCTCAAACTTTTGGCTTCAGAAATTTGTTTATTTTTTAATTGAAGATCTATTCAGGAAAAAAGGAATATATAGCCATCTGACCATCACCACTGCAATATGCAAGAGGAAGACCTTTATATCAAGATGTATCTACAATTATTGTGGTTCCCACAATATACAAATACCAAGCTCCTGACTTTGGTAGGTTTATAAACTATAGTATCACAGTCTCCACTGATTATATCAGTGGTGGGTTACTACTGTTTTGCCGCGGATCATGCGAACCAGTAGTGGCGGCGGCAGGAAACTCTGCCCACCCACCTGGACACTTCTGCACATATGCAGAGGTGTTGCGCATGTGCGTGAACGCGTGCACGCACCCACAAGCAAACCAGTAGCGATGGGTTTTGAAACCACCCCTGGGTTTTATATATATATATATATATACCCCTGACCTGTATGAAATCTGATGCAGCTAAAATAAATTGTTAATACACTGTTCACAAAATAAAGGGCAGAATATATTTAAAAAACCACTTTGTAATACACTATATTTTCCTTTAAAAATTCAAAAAGACTTGTACAGTATAGATTCCCTGTTACCACATTTTGATCAAACTATTTATTTCTTTTTGCCAGTATTAGAGGATTAGGTTTTCCCACACTAATCATTACATACTTCAATTTAAATCTAACTTTTCTTTTAAAATTGAAGTAAATTATACCAGAAACCAGAAAGATCAAATCCCACTTTAGCTATGAAAGCCAGCTGGGTGATTTTGGGCCAGTCACTCTCTCTCAGCCCAACTTCTCTCATAAGGTTGTTGTTGTGGGGAAAATAGGAGGAGGAAGGTATTTTGGATATGTGCTCTACCTTGAGTTTTTTGTAAGAATAATAAGAGCAATATTTTATTTGTTTGTTTGTTTAATTTATTAACTCACCCTACAAGGTGAGTTTTGGAAGCTATAACGTGATTCTGGAATACAAATAGATAAACAAATAAAATAATTTGACTTAATTTAGTAAATGAAATTGAGATCTTATTGAAACTTTTTCAGATTGTTGGCAAACAGATGCCATTATTTTTCTTTAACACAGTGAAAAGCAAGCTCCTTGCATGTAAAAGGCTGCACGGTGCAGATAAAATGTTCTAGTCCAACTTGCTCTCTATTCGCTTAGTTTTTTATAAAGACAGAACAGTTTTTTGTTTGGTTTTGTTTTGTTTATAATATAGGAGACTGTCCAAAATGATCCTCCCTCATTTGAAAAAAAAAATATTACGCACACCTATTCTGTAGGTGTAGGCAAGATAACTGGAAAAAATGTTAAAATATGGATTTAGGTTGCATGTTTAAAACTCCATCTTGCTAGATTGCTAGGAGACTTGTAACTATTGTATAAGAAAAAGTAACAAGAGTGAATACAATGCCTCCCTCAAACCTATGGGGAAAATGTTCATTAAGTGGGGGAAGAGGTTTGGCAGAATTTTGTGGTACAAGAGATGATAAATAACACTTCATTTTGTATAATTTTTATTAAAGTTTAAAAATGCAAAATAAAAAACAAATACAAGCTAAGAAAAATATAAAAGATTAAAAAAATGAAAAGTGCAAAGTGCAAAGAAAAAAGTGGGAAAGATACAAAACAATGAAGAAAAATATATAAAGAAATGACTTTCCCTTCAATAAGACATGTACAAACAATTTCAGTAACTTCTTGCCCGAAGATCTCTTCCAGTATCTCAACTCTTATCTTAAAACAAATTATAAACTTTCTCACTGAATCACAATCGAGGTTACCAGAAATAACAACATATATATTTTAATCAAATAAATCAGTTCCCTATTCCCTTTGTTTAAACACTAAACTGTAAAAATGCAACAAAAAATTATTCTTCCCATATCTTATCTCTTATCTATAAACAGATCTTTAAAGCCTCACCATTTGAATTTACTCAAGAAAAATTCATTTAAGAACAACCAGAAATAGCAACAAATTAAAAATCTTGATCTCTGATCTCTTCACCTTAATTTCTTATCATTTTCTCCTTGCTGCCTCTCAGAAATTCACTCAGAAGTTTAACCCATACCAGAAATAACACCTGTACTTTAACCATAATTGAATAAGACAACTTTGTAATCCTTTCCTTTTAAAACCATCGTTTATTACCTTCTTCGAAAATACAAAAAGACAACAGCAACCCTCTCTTCTTCCCACATTTTATCTATGAAAAGATCTTAAAAGCCTTTCATTTGGTCTTGGTCGAGAAAAACCCATTAAGAATCACTAAAAGACCATATATATTTTTAAACTTGATCAAATAAACCAACTTTATATTCCTTCTTTTTACTTTTAAGAATCCTGATGTCTATTTCCTTTGAATAGTGCTGTAAACACTGATTTTATTTTCTCTTTGTCTTTTCTCAAGAATTCCTTGTGGGTATACATACAGTACATTCAGAAAGTATTCAGACCCCCTTCACTTTTATCAATTTTGTTACGCTGCTGCCTAATTCTACAGTTGTTGAAATTCATTTTTTTCCTCATTAATCTCAGTGCCCCGTAATGGCAAAGTGAAAACGGAAGTTTTAAAATGTCTGTAAATTCATTAAAAGAAAAAACTGAAATATCATATTGGCATAAGTATTTAGACTCTTCACTCAGTACTTTATTGAAACACCTTTGGCAGCAATTACAGCCTCAAGTCTTTTTGGGTATGATGCGACAACCTTTGCACACTTGGATTGGGTAATTTTCAGCTATTCTTCCTTGCACATCTTCTCAAGCTCAGTCAGGTTGGATGGTGACCTTCAGTGAGCAGCCATTTTAACGTCCATTTTCAGAGATGTTTAAAAGGGTTCAAGTCAGGGCTGTGGCTGGGCCACTCTAGGATATTCACAGAGTTGTCTCTAAGCCACTTCTGTGTTGTCTTGGCTGTATGCTTAGGATCATTATCATGTTGGAAAGTGAACCTTCAGCCCAGTCTGAGGTCCTGAGCGCTGTGGAAGATGTTTTCATTGAGGATATCCCTGTTCTTCACTCCATTCAGCTTTCCCTCAACCCTGACCAGTCTCCCAGTCCCTACTGCTGAAAAATACCCCCACAGCATGATGCTGCCACCACCATGCTTCACTCTTGGGATGATATTGGGCAGGTGATGAGCGGTGCCTCGTTTCCTCTTTTTCAATATCAACTTTTATCTTGCCATTTTAAAATTCATATCCAAAACAGCCTGATTCCCAGATGCATCTCTTCTATCTCCTCTTTTAAAGCTGTTTTCATGGTAGCAAACAGTTCTTGTACGCTGTACATTATTGCCAAATATCCTTGAAATTTTCCAAAGTTAAAATACTACACTACTCTATTCTATATAGCAATATAATATATTGGACAGAATTGGAAAAGAAACTTAAAACAGAAGAGCCTTTTCTTTTTGTAGGGGAAATCCATTCTAGGCTTTATTTTTGCAGAATGAAAGTATACATCACATGTATCCATCACATTATTCCCTTTTGGGGTAAGCAAGTTATGCAAAGTACAGAGGAAGAAACAACAAGCCAAAGAAACCAAGAACATCAATATATAAGCAACCTATTTAATTAACCAAGTGACTCTAGATCAGGGGTGTCAAACTCAAGGCCCGCAGGCCAGATCCGATCTGTGAGGTACTTAAATCCAGCCCATGGGGCCAGCCTGGAAATATCAAAGGACCAGCCCACAGGGCCTCTGCCGCCAAAACAGGCTGCGTGTGGCCCATGGCCTGATTTCAGCCTCCCTGGCCTCCTGCAGCACTCTGCCAGCCAAAAACAGGCTGCACGGAGGTTCACGCAGCCCATTTTTGGCTGGCAGAGTGCTTCTGGAGGCCGGGGAGGATGAAAATAAGGTGCAGGGACCACATGTGCCCCCCGTGCCACATTTTGGCTGGTAAAGGAGGCCATACAGGCTGAAAATGGAGCAAAGCCCCCCCCATGCCCCGTTTTGGCTGGCAGGTTGCTGCAGGAGGTGTCCATCCCGGCTCCCCTCTGCTCCCTCCCACTGGCCCGTGGAGAACTACAATGCTGATCTAGCCCTCGAAGAAATCCAGTTTGACACCCCTGCTCTAGATGATGTACTTATTAAAACAAGTCGAAAGTACTAAAGAACAATGTCTATCTGCCTATCTGTCCCCTTCTGCCAGGGAAAGAAGCATGAAGAACCAAATAATAGAATCTCAGTATCTGTGTGGGAGTCACAATTCGCTCAAAAACTATTGAAAAAGCTACATTTAAGGGCTTTCCGAAATGACAACATACTTTAAGGGAGACAATTTGCTGTATTTTAGAAACGATTTTAACAGAAGCATGGCTTTTCTGGATCAGGGCATTTCAGAGAATGCATAGTAAGGCTGCATGATATTTTAATGTTTTTTGTAAATTTTATATTTTCCAACATGGGATTTTAGTTTCATTGGTTCCCCTGTAGGAGTTCCTTTATTATGTAATTTATGGAGTATTTTAATTTTTCTTTATATCACCCTGAGGCCTCCAATTACCATGACTTATACATTGAATTAATTAATTAATGATACTAATAAATTTTAGTCCTTTTATTCCTAACTAAACTTGCACCTTCTTTTCTCTGCACATATAATGTTCACCAAATCTATTCCATAAGATCTAAACTTTCTGTATATAAACACACTTTCATTTCATTTCATTTCTTTATACTTTTTATCATTTATTTATTATTTTCCAAGTCACCATCTTCCATCATGGCTTTCAAGGTTTTTTAGTCTTTGTAGTAAGAAAAAAAAAGTATTGTCTAAATTACTACCTTTAGTTGCATCCAGGCCACATGCAGTATTTCCCACAAACAATAATGCGTAAGTAGGGATATATTTCGGACTTTACAGGTAGTTCTCAACTAATGAACTAGTTCTCAACCATCAAAAGATGACCTGGGTTTCAAGTTCTGAAATCTGACCCCAACCCCTTTATGGTAACATAACTGTGTTTGGGGTACTTGACAACTGGCCTGCATTTATGACTATTTGCAATGCCCAGCAGTCACATGATCACAAGTTAAAATATTTTTGCTAGAAACTAGCATTTTCTTCTTGTTTCCAGCAAAAACATCCCATAGTGAACAATGGGTTCGCTTAACGATTGCAGCATTTGCACAATTACAGTTGTAACTCAAGGACTACCTGTATAGGCTAAGAGCAACCAGCTCACTACTCTGTACAAGCTAGGCTCTCTAAACTTACTTGTACAGCTAGAAGCTAACATACTGTTCACATCACATGAGCCATGGTGGTGCGGTGGTTAGAATGCAGTATTGCAGGCTAATTCTGCCAACTTCCAGCAATTTGATTCTCACTGGCTCAAGGTTGACTCAGCCTTCCATCCTTCCGAGATCGATAAAATGAGGACCCAGATTGTTGACGGCAATATCCTGACTCTGTAAACAGCTTAGAGAGGGCTATAAAGCACTGTGAAGCGATATTTAAGTCTAATTGCTATTGCTATTCCATAACTAAAAGCTACTTTCACTTACTGGCACACAGTCATAGCACATATTATAAAAACTAACAAAATATCTCATTCTATATAAAATATAAAAATGTAATTTATAAGACCTACTATTTGCTTGAGTACAAAAACAAGAAAACTAAAATTATAAATTTCAAATCCAAAAAATATGTATAATTGAAATAAATAATGGCACCAAAGACTACTTGGTACACCTGCTTTTCAGTAGTTGAACTGAAGCTGAACTCAAAAGGGGTGAGTGGGTTATTATTCTCATAATTTGAGCGGTAATGTTAACGTAAAAATGTTCCTCATAGAAAACCATTAGACCAAATTTCTAACTATTGAGCTTATCCCCCTCAAAATAACAAAATTCACAAGGTCCACCACTATTCATCTGTGTCACAAAATAGGGGTATCCTCCTAGAGCAGGGGTGGCAAACTGGCGGCCTGTAGGCCGGATATGTCACATGCAGGCCACGCCCACCCCAGGTTTGCAAATGGGAGAAATGTTGCAAAATGTCACGTGACAGCAAATGACACAGCAAGTTTGGCACCTGCGCTCGAGGGGGGGGGAGAGAGACATCCCATTGTCCTATGTACATATACATAGGTCCCCCACAGGCCCAAAATTTCTTTTGACCAAATTTATCTTCAATTAGCAATTTTAAACAAGCACTTTTCTGACTTCCCATTTTAAGTCTTCTATCAAAGAACCCATATGACTAATATATATTTCTGCAATATACTCTAGAGTGCTGGCTACGTTTTCTTGCCCCCAGCAGTACCTTGCATGCAATGAACAAGTTCCAACACATCAGATTTTCCTGTCCAATTAGAAGACAATTGCTGAGAAAATTGAATACTGTAACATTGTTAAACATTGCCCTTGTATATCCTTGAGTAGAGATCTTTTTTTCCTCTTGAATAATGTCATCTAGATTTTTTTTCAATTCTAGCTTCCTACAACTTTTATTTTATATTTTTGTAAAAGTACATTAATTTTCTTCAACCAAACTCATGCATAAGTTTCAAGTTGCCATATCTCTTCTAGTTTGCAGTATACATCTCTTTTTTACATGCAAAACCAAGGGATAATATTTATTTAATAAAGTAGGATTTGATACGATTTCTGAGATAGATATTAAAAAAAATAATTTCATTGTCACGACTGAAGAGATGCTAAGCCAATTTTATGAGAAATAAGATATACACTATGTATACAACATACAAGCTAGGTTAGAAATGCTTCCCCATTGAAGTAAGACATGGACTGAACTCCAATCTAGCTTGGGACTGACAAATGGCTGGGTTTCTTTTAAAAAAATCATTTGTATTATATAGAAATAGATTTTCAACATGTAAGCAATATTGTATGAATTTAAAAGCCGTTAGTCATGAAGCCTCATAGTCTAGGATCTTTATTTCAAAAATAGCTAAATTTTACCAATTTCATTTCATTAAAAATTGTATTTTTGGGAGGTGTCTTTTTTATAATAAAAACAGAACAGTCTTCCTCAAGCTGGGAGCCTCTAAAAGCATTGGATTACTGTAAATTGCCAGAACTCCAAATCATTACGGGTCAGATTGGGAGAGAATTCTGGGCTCCAAGATCTGGCCTGCAAAAATCTGGACAACCACTAGGTGGTACAAAATGAAAGAAAGAAAGAAATAGGACAAATATTTGTAGCTCAGACACAGTAGCTTTATCTAATTAATACCTCTGGAGAAAACTAGGCTGAGGAAGATTGGTTTTAAGTATACATTGGGATTGTTGTTAAACTGGCTCTGTATAACTTCTGAGCACGCATTTTAAGAGCAATGCATTCTGAACCAAAACTCATTCCTAGAGTTATACCTGTGACAACACCCCAGTTCCCTTGGCAGAGAAGGAAGGCGGAGGGGAAGTGGATCCTGTCAAGTCAGTGCCAGAATATCTTCATTCCGATTGGCTTATTCAGATGGACAAGCCAGAAAGACTGGAAATTTAATTAGTCCAAATTAATAGGTATGTTGAGTGAATGATATTTAGAAGAGATATGGCCTATGTATTTTTGCTGGAGCTGTAACTATTTTAAAAGGAGTTTCTTACACTTCGGAACCAAAAAATAGTTTAAATTTATAACATCAAGGACACAAATCCTTTGGTCAAGGATTCAGGTTGCTTGATCACCAAGACATTTGGTGTCTCCCCTTTGAGCTACTGCATGGGCAGTTCCGTCCTCCCTCTTTGGTTTCCTCTGTCATATTTGAATAGTGATTCAGAGATGCAAAGGAATCACCAGGAGCTCAAGAAGAATAGTGGGAGGGTTAAACCCCACCCAAAGAGAGAAAGAGAGATAAAAAACACAAAGAAAAACATTGCCCTTTCCTCAGCTAGGGAAAATGCAAGGATTATTCTTAGCTGATGCCCTCTGTTCAGCATCCTCTCACTCAGATAAAAACCCTTCTGTCTTTCACTAACACCGGGATGCAGAAGCAGTCACAGCCCTTGGCAAAAAGTGACCATGGTTTCTCCACTCACCCCTGCATCAAGCAGCAACCGACCTGATCTGGATGCCATTTTTATTTACTGCAAAAGTCTAATGGTAAGCCTGCATTAAAGAGGATGTTCAGGAGACACATTTCAAAAGCCATCGAAAACCTTAATGGTATGCTCCCAAGTTTATGATCTAAACCATAAATAAGCAAAAATGTCTTTCACCGAAACTGCTTCCTTTCAATTCTTTCTTCTAGGCCTGCCTCCTACAATGCATTTCTTTTGCCTATTTTTTAAAGGCCTGCTCAGTACTTCTGCTCTTAAAATTAAGCTGTACTGAATCTACCCTTTCCTTTTAATGAAATTATCATTTATTCCGAAACCGTCATGAGCGCTTATCTGGTTACAGTCATCCCCCCCGTAACTCATCATTTGGTGGACTTCGCTTGGTGATGAATGAGGACCTGCAACACATGTTTTCTAACAGCTCTATTTAAACTAGCTCTATAGCTGAAACAAATCATTCCCACCGTAGTTCTGAATTATGCATGGCACCACTCAGCAGCTCAAGGCAGGATATTCTTCAACATTCACAGGGCCTAAGATATTTCAGACAGAAATTACTCAAGACAATGAAGTTCTTATTATTGCCAAGTCAAATACCTACCAAGGGAAGGGAGAAGAAATACAAGAACCCAAACAAGTCTAGATGCTTATGGAACCATTGGGATACTAAAGTTTCTTAGCCAGGAGGTCAGCATTAATCCTTATTTTTCAAAAACAGGATGGAGAAAACATATTGTACTGTAACCATCTTACTATTTAGGTAGGTTTATACAATGTTAAAGGGGTAATAGGTAATCTCAATTTATTCCCCTCAGGCTTAGGGATGGTTTGTCCTAAAATTGCTTGGGGTCCACATGACCTTCGATAGCAGCTGTACAACACTTGGCCCTAAACCCAACCTCCATTTTCTCAGGCTGCGAGCATCTCTGGTTATTCTCCTTTTGCACCTATAAAGGACCCTTGTACATAGCACAGAATTATAAAGCAGAGGCCCCAAACCCCAGTCTGCGGAGAACATGCCAGAAACCAGGCCACGCATACAAATGAAGCCCCTTCTGTGGGATGCAGGCAGCATTGTAAACCACGCCCCCTCTAGTCTGAGGAAAAACCTCTCTCCATGGAACCGGTCCCTGGTGCCCAAAAGGTTGGGGGCCACTGTTCTAAAGCATATTTTAGAGTGAATTATCAGTTTAATGCCTGCAACCCTGACTTTGCCATATCCTTATGACTTGAATCTTTAATAATAGATCCCTAAGTCTATCACTGTTGCAAATTGATCATAGAACAGTGAGAAAAACCCTCTCTTCCAGAGATATTTCTCTACTTTTTGTTTATTTGTTTGAGGATCCTTCCTGAGAAACAAGACTCCATTTACTATTGCTTGGCAGTCTACTAAACTAAGCAACTGGGAAGTGAACATCAAATATCGTATTTACTCACTATATGAATGATCTAAAACTTTGCTTTAAAAAGTCAAGAAAAGGCTTTGATTTTAAAGAGAACAATCACTGCCATGTTTCCATACACTTGCAGAGCTTGTATTCTTTATTTTTTACTGGCAAAGGTTATCAAGTAAGCATCTCTGTGAAGGTAATGGGACTCCTTCACTGAAGGAGAGATAGATGCTAGGATACTGTAATAGTGGATTCCTGCACAGGGCAGGGGACCGAATAAGATGATCTCAAGTTGGCCCCAACCTTTATCTTTGAAGTCTAGAAAAACAACAATTATAGAGTAGTAAGTGCTTATTATTATTTATTTTATTCATATTCCATCTTTATTATTTTTATAAACAACTCAAAGGTGGGAACATATTTAATACTCCTTCTTCTCCTATTTTCCCCACAACAACTTTTTTTTGCTAACAACCTACATTTATAAACATATGGGCTGCTGCATTTTTAGACAAACGGAAGCTTCCAAAAACAGCTAAAAGCCTAGACCTACATAAAATGTGTTATAGGTATTAGGTTTTGTAGCCTATAACCAAGAATGTTAAACAATGTTTGTTAGGGCTAGATGGTCTAAAAAAGTTCACATACAGTAATCTAATTTATAGAAAAACTTCAACTTTAGCTACCAACTAAGTACAAAGGTGATCTAGAATCCAATCAGTAATGAGTAACCCCATATTTTCCAGATCGTAAGGAATGCTCATCATCTTTAGATTCCTAGGTGCTCATGGTCCTTTAGCAGAACAGGTCCCAGGTTTGTCAAAATCACTATCCTTTCATTGAGGAAATCTAAAGTGGATTTGTAACCATATTTTATGAAATTGATTTGTACTGTCCAGGGGCCCAGATCTCTCTGAAATTGCCTATGCTTCAGCCAACACAAGGACACTTCAACTCATCTCCCAAATATCACAACTAAACAAATAGAGGTCAGAAGTAGAAATATGTCTGCACATGGAAATCCATTCTTTCTTTAGTTTGTATACTCAGGCAAATGCTTGAGAAGGGACTTTTGTGTTGCCTGAATCCACACACATATTTTCTGGGCACTAGTTAAACATTAAAGATTTGTGCTGCTTTCCCATGTCTTTCTGGAGGCAATACAGAACAGGAAATATAGATAGCAATGTATATAAATATCTTGGGAACCCTAACCAATCAGCTACAGAACAGGTGACACATAAGCTTAAGTTTTTCAGACTTAAGACAAAAGCTTTATACCCCAGTATGTACTATTTGCAAAACAATAATAGGGAAAAGAAGACAGGATCCCTCATATTATTAGGAATCCACAGGTGATTCCATGAGCATGGAGGAATCACACACAGCAAAGGCAACCAGGAGGCGCTTCTGAGGCTGGCCTGCTTCTAGGCCCATGATGGTGAACCTATGACACAAGTGCCAGAGGTGGCACACAGAGCCCTCTCTGTGGGCACATGGACTGTCGGCAGCTGCTCTTCTGGCTTCTGGTGCATATGGTCTTTGTGGGTGCCGAACCACCAGAAAACAGCCAAAAACGGCCCCAAAAAATGGCCTGAAAACAGCCTGAAAAACGGCCAAAACCAACCAAAAAAACAGGCATGTGTGCTCCGGCCAGCTGGTCTTCGGGTTTCCGGTGCTCCGGCGTGCGCAAAGACTAGCTGGCCGGTGCACATGTGAGTGCCAGAAACCTGAAGACCAGCTGGCCGGCACACGCACATGCACGCGCGTTCCAGTTTGGGCACTCAATGCTGAAAAGGTTCGCCATCACTGCTCTAGGCTGCTTGTCCAGCTTTTTGTTGAAAGAAAGCAAAGTGAGAAAACTTTATGATAACAGAACTATGAGAAAAACATAAATCCATTTTCACAATTTTTCTCATTTTGGAAAATGAGATGCCTATAAATTAGATACAGGTAAGTGACACACAGACAGACAGATTTAAGCTCTGCAAACATCAAATCGTTCTTGTATTTAGGTTACCAGATTTTTGCTGTAGTAGGAACACTTAAGGGAGCCAGGAGGTGCTTCTGAGGCTGGCTTGCCTCTAGGCTGCTTGTCCAGAATTCCAGTCTGATGGGAGGCCTAGAATAGATAGGAGGAGCTAAGATGGAAAGATGGCACACACAGTCCAACTAGGGAATACCTTGATATTATAAATATAAGCCCTTTTTTATAATTTTATTTCTTGGCAGGTTCTCTTTCTTTCTCTTCTTCCCAGAAATAACAATCCAGTTTTTCTCTTCTGGACTATAAAATATACAAAACCATATAATTTACAATATAAAATACTAAATGTTAAGAGAAATAAACAATGGCACACTGGTACAGATAAAGTCAAATTATGTCCTCATGTAAAATAGTGGTGCATGCAAGTGCATTTGAGAATGATTTATTTTACTGCTTCTTAAAATGTTTACACATACTTCAGAGGGGGGACCAGTGATAATGGGGGGTAGATAATTTATAACCAAATCTGTGAGCACACTGAAGGAATAAACCTACCGGTAGTTGTTTCAGGAAACCTGTGAAGAACAGATGAATTGAGAAAGATTCTTCCTATATATACATCGGAAAAAAAAAGATAAAGGTTTCCCTGACTCTAGGGGAGCAGTGCTCATCTCCATTTCCTAGCCGAGACAGCCAGCACTGTCCAAAGATGCTTCTGTGGTCATATGGCTGGTATGATTATACGGAACGCTGTTACCTTCCACCAAAGTGGTACCTATTTATCTACTCGCATTTGCATGTTTTTCAACTGCGAGGAAGGCAGGGGCTGGGACAGCAATAGTAGATCACCCCATCACATGGGTCTCAAACTGCCAACCTTCCAGTTGACAAGCCCAGCATCTTAACTGCTAGGTACCATGCCTCCATATGTATATGATTACATGGAGTTTTCTGGGATCTGGACCAAACTATAAATCTATTCATCTGAATGCACAACTTTTTGCTCCAGAGAAACATTCACTTCTCCATGCACAAGCCATTTAAAATTCATTTATTTGCCTGCATTAATAGGAAGATCATATCTTACATTCATTACACCCCCTCCCCCCAAAAAAATCTGGTTCCAAATCAGTTCCTGTTCACTTGACTCTCAAATCACTCAGTATCCCTCTACTAATCTGCAAATTTCTCCCCCAACTTCAACTTTCCATCCTCTCAAATTCATAATCTGTGTATTGATCAGATGCTCATATTCCTACACCCAAATCTCTTTCATCTTTCCTCACCTGTCATCCATCCAAAACCAGAGGTAGTATTCAGCAGGTTCTACCAGTTCTGGAGAACTGGTAGCGGAAATTTTGAGTAGTTTGGAGAACCGGCAAATACCACCTCTGACTGGCCCTGCCTCATCAATTCTCTGCCTCCCAAGTCCCAGCTGATCGGGAGGAAATGGGGATTTTGCAGTAACCTTCCCGTGGAGTGGGGAGGGAGTGGAGATTTTACAGTATCCTTCCCCTGGAATGGTGTGGGAATGAAGATTTTACAGTATCCTTCCCCTGCCACACCCACCAAGTCACACCCACCAAGCCATGCTATGCCCACCAAGCCACGCCCACAGAACTGGTAGTAAAAAATTTTGAATCCCACCACTGTCTAAAACCTATACAGTATCTCTACAGCAGTATTTTGGAAAATTAAAATGGTAGTATCTGGAGTTTAAGCTGTTGCAAGCATCCAAATATTTGTTTTTAAAGAGAGAGAATTAAAGAAATGTATTAGCAGCAGCCAGAGAGGCTCATGGGCCTCACAATGAAACTCCATGGGTAAGGGGTTTATCACCTCAGTGAGAATTAGACATTAAATACAATCTTACAGACATTATAACTGTACTTTCTAGCTTTCTATTGTGGTTCTTTCATTGCTTGAAGGAATAAATATTTGATATTAAGCCTGCAGTCTGTGTCTCTGCATGTTACAATAAGTTAGACTTATAACCACCAAAGATGCAAAGGCACCTACTAACCCAAAACATAGTTGCTTTCTGCTTTATTTCTAGCTTTCAGTTCCTCATTTTCTTCCATAACTGACATGGAAAAACATGTAGGCCACATTAGTTGTTATTTTTAACCACTCTTCTGTTTCCAAGAGGTAAGATAGAAATCTGCTGCACAGAACTATATTCATGCATATGTGAAGGGAGAAACTCAAAAGTGTACTTTTCCTCACCAATTTTAAGGTATTACGGAATAAGAATAGAAATGAATGCATCAGTGTTTGGTGAAGGATTAATTAAATTTCAAAAACTTCCATTAAGTCATGCACAAAAAAGGCTTGGTTGTGTAAATAGGTCTCTATACAGAATTTCATTTTCCCAGAATCAGAATAATAAATATGCACCATGTACATCCATAATAGTTGAATCCATGGATTCTCACTTATGTAGAGTTGCAACACCCAAGGTCCCTGGGGCAAGGGATAGGGAATTCTGTGAGGTGAAGTTCACAGGTTGTAATGGGGTCATAGTTGCCCATCTCTGCCCTAAAAGACTGTAAATTGTAAAATGAAACAATTACTTGGCTCAAAGGACATCACAGGATAACTTTGGGAAACCAGAAATTCCTAAAACTCTGCTGCTTCTGCTGAAACTTTCATGTATTAGTTACCAGCTCATAGATCACTTTTACAAATATAGCATGGAAAGAAAAAAAATAATTTCAGCTGCTGAGAGGTCTTGGGGGGGGGGGGGCTCGTGTGGAAGCATCCAGTGCCCTCCTTTATTCACATTTGGGGAAATTATTTAGGAAGTCCCAAAAAGTACTCAAGTTAGTTATAAAAAATTAACTGATAATAATAAGCTCCTAAGGACTGTGTCATAATATACACATTTAAACATATATTTATTCTATGTATTTATTCTATTTCAACACTGCCCTATCCCAGACCATGTCTTAAGCATAATGGATAAAAGTTCACTTTTATCAGATGCATGAAGTATTATCATAAATTGCAAGTATATGTATACACTTGATCTTAGCCAAAAGGTCAAGAAGCGATGCAAGTATGTATGTATTTAGCAAATCTGCCAAAGGGTGCTTGTAATAAACAAGCCAGAATTGGTAATACCAAGTCTTTCCCCCAGACCTACAGGAATGCAAAGACATTGCACAACCATTTAGGCTTATTCAGTTCACACTTGTAACATTAAAGAATGTTTAATGTTAACATTAAGAAAAGATTTACTTAACAAATACAATGGTGTTTAAAAAATTTTGAAGACTTTGTTTAACTGGATTCTCTTTATCAAGTTTTAGGACTTGTGTTGAGAGGCATGAAATCTGTATTATCAATACTGCTGCTTTGTATATGCTCATAATTAAGCATTAATGTACTTGTCATTTTATATACATTTGATGTTCACTCTTCATATGAGCACAAACACATGTGTATTTATTCTGTGCAATTTAGGATGATGTATCATGTATATGCTGAAGTAGCTATAATACATTTTTACCTTAAAATACTCAAATATTAAATGGCTGTTTATAACCTACTTCACAGTATTGTCATTAGATATAATATCTAAGATGCAAGGACATGTCAAATAAAAATACTAAACATTAAAAGAAACATACAAGACAAAATATGGGATACTCTACAATAGAGACATCTATACAGCTCTGGTGCCAAAATTCATTATTTTACCACTAAAGCTAAGAAAAAAAAACCTCTTTAAAATTTTATTTAAAATTCTACTTTTTGCTTACCATGTATCCAAACAAAGTATAACCTAAGCATTTGTCTTACCTCTTAGACAACGCAATATTCAGAAATGACAGAAATCTTAGCATTGGATTTAGTGTTACTTGTAATTTAGTTTTTTCTTTCTCAATTGTAAGGCCTTATTTAATTTTCCATAAAAGCAAGTATCTTGCCATGATTATCATGAATTTCCAATTATTTCAACACATATAGTACATTTTAGTTATATGCACTGGATCATATGGAGCCAGCACTGTAGATTTCAGTTTTAAGAATATCAGGCCTACCAGGTCTGAGCTGCCCAAATCCAGTGAGCCACTAGATAGCAACAAAGATATGCATAAATAGCCGTCTGATGCCTTCTAAAGGTTGCTTTGATTTTTTTTCAGCCAAAATCTTTTAAGTCTGCAAAGATGTACAAGCACACCAATGACATGACTACTCTTTGACAATTCAACAACTTAGATTCTTAGATAAAAGCTACTGTACATAGCAGATCTGTGCTTTTCCAAATGAAAATCAATGTCCACTCGATGATCTACGCAAAAATGTTGGAGGGGAAAATACCTCCTTCAAGACTGTCTTGGTACCAGAAGCTATAAAAATATTGCCTCAACTGAACCAAAAACATTGCATGCATTTAATATTTTAGTAGCAACAGTCAGATTTGTTTATGACATCTGCCTCAATTGCTCAAGATGTGTGCAGGAAGATGTTCTCTTTTGATTGTTTGGTTGGCTGGTCTTTGTTTTGTTTTGTAGCTTGCTTAAAAATGTGTTTACAGGTAAGGAGAACTGATTCTGCAATGTTATTCCTTCCAGGCATTTTTCTCCTACCTACAGTTAGATCAATCCTGGAAACAAGTTGACTTGGAGAGAAAACTACGTGTACAAAAAAGTAGGGTGGAGTTTATATCGCTCAATCTTGCCCAGGTTTTTTTTTAAGAGACTTGAGCCCTTTTATAAATCAATGGCCATTAGACACATGAACAGCAAAACATGGCTGTTGTCACTAACATAGCTGTGAAGTGGTAAATACTATAACACATAACTGAACTTCTTAAAGCTACTGAGAGGATGCAATTATGATCTAGAACTCAAAAAAGAGGGATCATTCATTCACAGCCAAAAACAGGGTATGGGTTTTTTCAGGCCACAGAATTACTTAGTTAAAAAAAAAAATATTTCTCAGAACTTTTGAATAAGAGGCCTAAGTTCTACTGATACAAAACTGATTGTGTTTGAGTCTCTTTTTTATTTCTTTTCTGCCCTTGGTCTCCTATGGAACCTCATCATATTCTTGGAGAATCTTAGATTTCCTCAGAACACAGTCTGAAACCGAACAAGACTGTCTTTTCCTACTCCTTAGCTAAGTTTATAAATTACAGACACTGTTCTGTGTTTCATAATAAATATTCTAATCTTGTTTCTGGCATGGCATAAATCCAGCAAAACCATTAGAAGAAGAAACCAGACAAACCACCAGTGCATGTTTTGGTATAAGCGCATGCATACACCCACACACAAACACTCATACAAGCAACATCACAAAAGAAGCAAGCTTCCTACTTCCACCATAGTATGGAATCCTATTTAGAATTCCTTATCTTCATAGTTCTCAGAACCTTTGACAAAAAGAAATAGGTATTATTAGCATTACAAGATATACTGATTTTCCAAGATATTCCAGAGATACTAAGATCTTTCAGACCTACAGAGAAAATGGATTTATCCATGCACAGATACTTCCAAAGTGGTTAGTTACTCTTGGGCAAAACTGATAAGATAGTGGCCTTCACATATGTATAAACCCTGGGCAGTTGTAAACATTTCCAAAATGCAGATGGCATCACAGCCGATCTTGCAACTAAAGTGCAGCAAGTAAAACTGCCCCTCATGTCTGTTCCTTTGACACCACAGTATAAACATCCTTGACAAAATACCTGACTTGGGACACTGAGTATCTTTTGAAAAGTCTTTGATTATCAAATGAAACCCATCTGCTTTTTAATTAGTATTTTTCTAGCCCCATCTGGCTAGAATCTAATTCCAAAAGGAAAGAAGAGGGGCACAATACAATTGACTAAAACATACTGGATTCATTTGTGACTCAAATTCTACTTCTAGAGGTTGTATAAAACTAGGCAACTGGATTAATCCCCAAACCATGGGTCAGTTCACTACAGGTTAGTGCATTGTACAAACACAACCAGAAGAGATAAAATGTGTTTTTTATTCCATTGTGATTTTTATCACTTCTTCTGACCATTTGAAAAAATTATATGCTGGAACCAGCGGTGAAATCCTCCCCTCCCGTTCTATCCAGCTCACTGAACCAGTAGCGGCGGTGGTGGCAGGCTCCGCCCCCTGCTGGAATATCATTACATCCCTGTTTTTTACCATCTGCACATGTGCAGAAGGTTCTGCGCATACACAGAAGAGGCACACGCACTCCCATTTCTGAACTGGTAGCGAAGGTACTGTAAGTGGATTTCACCACTGGCTGGAACTCTTCAGATGCCACCTGTGTTCTACAGGTAGTCCTTGATTTATAATCTTTCGCTCAGTGACCATTCAAAGTTATAACAGTATTGAAAAAAATGACTTATGGCTGCTTTTCACACTTACACTTACTGTTGTAGCATCCCTGTGGTCCCATTATTAAATTTCAGATGCTTGGCAACTGGTTCTTATTTATGACGGCTGCAGTGTCCCAGGGGGCCCCTTTGCAACCTTCTAACAAGTAAAGTCAATGGGGTAGTCAAATTCACTTTACAATCAGGTTACTAATTTAACAACTGGAGTGATTCCACTTAACAACTGTGGCAAGATAGATCGTAAAATGCGGCAAAACTCACTTAACAACTGTCTCATTTAGCAACAGACATTTGGGACTCAATAGTGGTCGTAAGTCGAGGAATACCTGCATTTTGCCTTCCTTTTTAATAACTATATCTCTAAGTGCAGTTGACTAAATCCCCAAACAAGAACGTCTCTACCCTTGATGGCTAAAAAGATGTGTCCTCTTGAGTTCTGTTCTGGAACAACAGCTACCTCTGGAGAAAGAAGGATTCTGAGCTGCAGACTGAAACACACAATGCCAACAGTAATGCAACCTACAAAAGATTGCAATGAAGGTTCAATTTTATTTTGTGTGTACTCAAGGGAAGCCTGCCTGATTTCCTTCAATGTGGTCTGTTTCTGAGGCCCAATCTCCGTTTTAGATGACCTACTCACTAGTTCTTTGTTTACACTTCCTCTTTTGAGGCCTAATCTTTTTTTCTTTCAGCCTCAAAGCATATTTCTTTGCTGTGATATCTTTTGGGTGCCAATTTCTGTTTTAGACTGTGGTTCGGTAACATGTCTCAGAAGAACAAAGCTTCTTCAGATTGAAAATCAAATAAAGACATAAATTGAATTTGGGTCCTTCAGATTTTATTTTCGTTTAGCATATGGCAAATACATGGATTTATAGTAGTTCAAATGTTAATGTCCAGTCCACCTAGCCATTCAAGGACAGGGTGGTCTATGTTGAAAAAATCAGACATTGGGCCGGTATAAGCTCTTGATGGAAATTTGGACACAATATGGTGGATATTTTATCGAGGAGCACCACAGTCACACTGAAGGGTAGAGAAAAGACCCCACTTAAACAATGAGTCCTGGCAGACACCGTGTTGGGTACAGATCCTGTTCAGAGTTGACCAATGCTGGTGAGGAAGATCAAAACCTGGCACCTTTTGTGTAGGGTCATCTACGTAACTGCCTGTATCTGGGCGTTCAGCAGCCCATTTGGCTTTCCACTGTGTGTTGATGTCAAAATTGTTAGACAGCAGTTGAATGAGTGCCAGAGAGGGATTCCTGGATTTAAGCCTGCCAATTGATAGATGAGGAAGATCAGCATACACAGGAAGAAGTGGGTTTCTCATAATTTTGTTGTACTCCTTCACTAAGGTCCTTCAGAGAAAGATACAAGTAGTCTCTGATTTACGACTGGTTGCTTGGAAGTGTTCAAAGTTCCAATGAACCTCTGTGGTGTGTGTGTGTGTATGATGATCTAGATAAAGTTCCAATGGTGCCCCTCCCCACAGTCAATTGATCACACTTCAGGCACTCAACTATCAGGCTGCATTTTATGGTCATTTGCAGCATCTCGCGATCACATGACCATGCTTTATGATGGTTTTGTTAAAACCTGGCATTTACTTCCAGTTTTTGACAAAACTACGCCAATAGCAAACTACTGCTTTGCTTAACAACTGCCATAAAAAATGTTGTAAAATTGGGTCTGTCAGGTGACTGGTCTGCATTCTGTCCGTTATGAGTTACAACCTTGACAGGCAGACTACTTGTAGAAAATACAATACAAACCCTCCACACGGGGAGACCTAGCAGGTAAATATCTCTTTGACAGTAGCATGAGAATTTCAGATTTTCTTCCTATTTATCAAGGTGTTTAGATGTACCTTCTCTAATTTTCTCATACACTGATTCTCCCCAAGGAGGTCCAATCCAGCCTCCACCTTTCCTACCTGCCCATTCCAGTTCAAGATCATTAGCCTGGAACTCTGATCTTCCCATTAGAAGAAAAGTAGAGATGATTTTTAAAAAGTCCCTTCATCCCAGTTATGTCAAAGCGTGCAAAACTGGCCAGCCTCACAAGGCAGTTGTGATACAGGAACTGCCCTTGTATGCAAGAATGTTTCTGCAACTCTAGCTCAAGTCTGACAGAAGAAATTCCAGAAAAACAAGAAGAGAGAACACTATCCCATATTCTATTATTTCTCCAGTGTTTAGGTGTACATGCATAGGTTTCTCTGCAGCATGCAAACAACAACCAGACACAGCCAGTCATTACAGTAATCAGTATGGCATCCAAACATGAATCCTAAAAGGTGTTATGTCTCAGGTATATGACAAAGAATAGTACAGGGAAGAGAAGGAGGCAGGCTGTCCAAGAAGGATCACAAGTTCCCTAGAAATGTAAGAGCTGAGAGCAAGTGAATCATCTGCATCTGATTAGGAATGCCCACATAAGACCAAGCATATGGTCATGAACTGGTATATTTTTTAAAAAGACAGTGTGACAGTTGCTATGGGACTACATATGGCTGGTCCTAACATGAGGTAAAATGAAGCAGCTGTTTTTAAGGCAGCCAATCTGGAGAATCATGAAAAGATGGTGATATAATTTAGTACTGTTGTGTTTTTCACTCTTAAGGAGGGAAATGTGGAGATTTCTCAACTGACTAGACTAAGGTTAGGTGTGACATATGGGGGAGGTCCATTTGCTATTCGGCTTCAGTAGGTGAGAAGTAAACAAGGAACAAATAGATCTCTACATTCTTAATCTATGATACAATCTGATGTCTTTATAGAAGTTTAATTCTGTGGTATGACTTCATAATATTTCAAAGCATAGCAGCACTATGCTATCATGTTTCCCCAAAAATAAGACCCTGTCTTATATATTTTTGAATCCCAAAATAAGTGCTTGGCCTTATTTTCAGGGATGTCTTATTATTTTGGGGCGCATGGAGCAAGACAGGGCTCCTCTTGCCATCTTACCTGATTTCCAGCTCTGTCTCCCTAACCCTAACCAAAGGAAATTGTGGGGACCTGCTGCACGTGCATTTAAATATTTTCGGGGAGGGCTTTTTTGGGGGGGGGCTTATTTTAGCACATGCGCTTAAAAGCCCGATTGGGCTTATTATCAGGGGATGTCTTATTTTAGGGGAAACAGGGTATAACAACATATTATATGGATAATTCTAGAGAGCCAGTGTGTGGTATGCTGGACTAGGAGTAGGAAGACCCATATTCCAGACCTGCCTTTGGCTTGGAAGCTAGCTGGGTGATGTTTGACCAATCAGTTCAAATAAGTGTCAGGTTTTGTGACAATAAACAAAATCCTTCATTACAACATGCATTGATGGCTTTGCTGTAAGAACTAGGCGAACATTGTGCAAAAGCAAGCCAAGTCTGCAACCAGGTGGGATAAACACTAAGAAAAAACAAGAGCACCTATAGCTTTGCTGAGACTGTGCAAGGCATGAAGAAAAGCATGAATTTCTGAAGCAGTATTCCTCAACTGGGTACCTTTCCGATGAATTTCCTTTTAACTCCTATACTCCCAAATTGGGCAGGCTGGCTTCTGAGACTTTAAGCACTGAAGCCCAACTCATCTAGAAGGCACCAGGATGCAGAAAGCTTCAGCAAAAGAAAAAGAATAAACAACTAAGCCACCAGGCAGGAAAGCACCTAGCTATCCTTCAAAGCAAGGGGAAAGAAATAGTAGGTGGGATGGTGGCAGGACATTGTGGCATTCTGGTTATAAAGGGAAATGGACGGCCTCAGAAGCCAGAAAAGGTATACTGGTAAATCCCCACTAATTCAAGAAGAAATACTGCAGAGCTATCTTTGGAATTCTTATTCTGGAGTAGGAGCTGGTCCAATAGCTACCAGTTGTTATTTCCCAAAGTTGTTATTTCCCATGTTCTCTTTGGGAGAGAACATGCCTTTGCACATGAAAGGGACATTAGCCTCCTCTCAATATAAACAAAGCAATTTAGAGAGCCTTGCTTAAAAAGAAATATTATGGAAATCTGTCCCTTTAAAGCCTTATGGTTATAGGAATGGCATGCTGCTGGAGATAGAAAGGCAGTGCTAGAGAGAAGCAGCTTCATGATTTTGTTAAGTTTTCACTGCTGGCACCGCAGGCAATGTTGAGAATGAAGTAGAACTTATTTGTTTACTTTTTAAAGCCCTCTCTGTATTTTGGGGAACTGTTTCTAAGCCCTTCGTAGCCTTATGGGACAGCCATAACTCCAACATTAAAAGTTTTGTCCATTCCACATCAGTCTCATTTAATAAGAATAAACTGCAAGATTTGTTTTAATTTTTTTTTTAAAAAGCTGTGGAGACAAAAGAGAGATTGTGCTGGGAAAAAGAAATTGGCGATACTTTCCTCTTGCGTTGAAAGCATGAAATAAAAGCGTACACATCCACTATAAAAAACACTCTGGAGTGTACCACACCCCAACCAGCAATCCTTCTGAAATGTCAACATGAACTGTATTATTAATTTTCCAAGTTGCTGACCTTTACTTTTGCATGTATCACCAAATGGGCAATGTGAGGAGTTTCTGTCCTCACATGCATACAAGTTTGGTAGGCCTCATCAGAAACAAAGCTCATTTGAAACAAGCTCCAGGTTCCTCTTTACAGAGTTACTTGCAGTTTCCTTATTTTTCTAAAACTAATGCATGCTAATCAGCTAGACCAAGTCAAGCAATTTCCCAGCGGCACCTCAGAAAACGAGTTCAATCCCATTCAGGATTGTTGATATTACAACCCAGGATTAAATGCTAAGCAAAATGGCACCCAATGAGATGGCAAGCAAGGCAGAGCAACACAATTTGCTCTTACTTATTCCACTCCTTAAAACTGTTATTCTATGGTACAGATAGTCCTTGACTCACAACAGTTTGTTTAATGACTGTTCGAATTTATGGTGGCACTGAAAAAAAATGACTTATGACTGTTTTTCATACTTACAAACATTGCACCATCCCTATGGTCACGTGATCAAAATTCAGATACTTGGCGATTGACTCATATTTATGACAGCTGCTGTGTCCTGGGGTAATGTCATCACCTTTTGCGACCTTCTGACAAGCAATGTCAATGGGGAAGCCAGATTCACTTAACAACCGTGTTATTAAAAACTGCAGTGATTCACTTAACAACTGTGGCAACTGTGGCAAGAAAGGTCATAAAATAGGGCAAAATTCATTTAACTGTCTCACTTAACAACATAAATTTTGGGCTCAATTGTGGTCGTAAGTCGAGGACTACTTGTGCTAGGTTTTACCTAGAAGACAAGAAAAAAAAGAAAATAATGGTCCAGGGGAAATGTTACTAAAGATGTTATATCTACTCTTACTAGTGTTAAAGCTTTATTTCTGTACCACAAAGACATATAAGGGGTGATTGTATTGTATTAGAATTTTTGTGATATCAAATCAAAAATAGTGAAACCAAATACTGTACATGTGGCAATAACATTGAATCCCTTGTAAATAAAGAGATGGGCATTTATTTAAAAATAATAAAATACAGGAGAAAAATATATGAAATACAACCAAAGAAATGTCAGTAATTCATTAAAAAAAACTCCTGGGGACAGAATTCCAGCATTTTATTGACTTTCAAAAAATAGTATCTAGAGTTGCTTTGGGTGGGATGGGCCACTATACAAATTTGATTAATAAATAAATAATTTACTAAACTCACAAGCATTATACTTTAAGCTATATAATGCACAGAGTTCTTATCTAAAAATCTTAATTTGCCTGCCATACCAGCCATCTTAATTTCTTTTTATCTTACCAACTAGATGGGTGAGTGAAGAGATCTGAAACAAGGCAATACTGTAAGAGTGATGGAAATGATGTGCTTTGGCTGAAAACAAACACACAAAGAATAAGCAAAAACTTTAGTCTAAGGGCTTCCCGTGTTTCTCCCCCCAAAGCAGCAGCTGAATTTCTTCAATGTTTTTGCAAATTCCATTCCCATGAAATTAAAAATATTTCAAGCTTGGCCTTTTTTTAATCTTTCACTTTGTACAAGGTAATAAACTTTGACACTTTCTAATTCAGAACTTATATGAACAAAAGTAAATTCAGGTGTGTTGGAAGTGTGTAAAGTGTGTTTTAAGTATGGCTTATTTCACATGGATTTAACAGTATTTTAAGAAAGGTTATACATTGATCCTTTTTAAAAAAATAAGAAGCAGATGTGACTCTTCAGTTGAGCCAGTTTGAAATACATGAAATCTGTATCTCAACTATTTGTACAAGTATACATATATAGAAGGAAATCCCACCCCCACCACAATTTCAGAAATGCTATTACTCATTTCATAATTGTTCCTTCTCCTCCTGTATTGATCAGCAGGAAATGTTTTTAAAAGATGCATTTTTTTAAAAAAAGTGATCTGTGCTGAAAGGTTCATCAAAGTTCCCACATGTATGCATTTTGTTTACTCCATCAGCCATTAAGATCCAGAAAGTCCCTAAAGGTAATTTAGTTTGTACAATTAATGTTAATACTAAATCATCTCCATCGGTGACACAAAGCTAGCAATGAACGCTCTGTCAGCCAAGTGAGAGGAAACATAAAGCAAATTTCCTTCCTTCTGGGACCTCCAAAAAGAATTAAAAGATGCAAGCAATAATCAGGAGGAGTCTGTTAGCACATTTTTCAGATCAACAATTTTTTTTATAGAAAGGCATAAGCTTTTGTGCATTATATCTTATTTCATTGGATGTGGAACTAATGTAGGATTTGACTGGGATAAAACGAGAGTGGGGTAAAAGGTTATGCAGATGCAGATTACATGTGATTACAGATTACAATATCTAATTATAATATTATTATAATATGTTTTTTAAAATACCATTAGTACTGTATGTCTTTTAGGACCTGAAACTTTTTGATGGGAGTTCAGCAGTATAATACAATGAAATCTTATCATTCCAAAAGAACCACCTTGGAACCTAATCAAGTGCCCTGGGAGGTTAGTGTTATAATATTACTTTGTCTTTTTTTTCTGAGTCCCTGATATCAAACATGTGCCTATTTAATTTAAATTTTTTAAAAATATATTTTGCATTAACTTGGCCTATTTCTTCACTCCACACATCTGATGAAGTGAGCTACAGTTCGGGAAAGTTTATACCTTCTAGTAAAGATTCTCATTTACATAAGTTTTTAATTAAAAGTTTTACAAAGAACATAAAAACTAACACAAAATAATCAAAAGAAAAAATAGGAGAGAAAAAAAGATAGAAAAAATACAAAAGCACAGAAAGATGCTCCTGATTTCCTTTACTGCAAATATAACTAAAATTACACAATTATCTCATACTCTATGATTACAACTGAAAGATCACTCTTTTCTATTATCCTGTTTTTTTTCTAATCATCATAAAATTATAAGTGCATTTTTTTTAATTTTATGCAAAAAGTCTACAAGCGGTTTCCAGATATTCCAGATATTGTCTTTTTTCTAAGCAAAGAAGTTAGTAATTTAGCTATCTTTGCAAGTTCATCATCTTCACCAACCATTCTTCTGTTGTGAGTATTGCTGAACATTTCCACTTTTGAGCATGCTGCAGTGGTCAAATATAAAAACAAAGTTCCAATATTTTTTTCTAGTTGCCTATCCATTTGTTCCCCCCGCCCCCCCCCCCCCAAAAAAGTCTCAGGGTTGAATTGTATCTTTAAAATCTTCTGAATTAATGTATTTGTAATATATTTTGTACGTATCCAGTTTTTTTTTAGCTTTTTATATGTCCACCAGGCATAATAAAGTGTCCATCTATGTTCACATTTCCAACAAAGATTCAAAGCACCCTTATACATAATAGAAAATTTATTCAGTGACAAATACCAACAGTACATCATTTAATAAAAATTATCTTTAGGAATAGAATATACGTACATTTCAATCCTTTCAACCACATATTTTACCATTAATCCATCTATATATTATAGCCAAATGTTTTAACCCATTTTACCATACATTCTTTGACTTTAATTCTTTTTGTGTTGTTTATTGTAGCAAAAGATTATACAATTTAGTAATAACATGTCCATTGTTAGTACATAATTCTATTTCAAACTCAGTCTTATTTTATTCAAAACCATAAAAACTCTTATTCGCTTTAAGCTTTTCTGTCAGTTGTACATAAGAAAACCATTGACAAGAGTATATTTCTGTTATAAAGCCTTCTCTTGATTTCATTTTACAATCTCTTTGACAGAATTCTAATACATTATAAGTTAATCATTTATGTTTACTTACACATTCTCATCTATAAAATGTTTCTTGGGTTGAAAGATACAAAGGTATTTTCAGGCAAAATCTAATTTTATACTTGCTCCATAATCTAAGAATAGCTTGCTTGACATAATGATTTTTAAAATCTAAGTTTACCTTAAGTTTATCATTCCAAAAATATCTCATACCATCCAAATCTCAAGCTGTAACCTTTTAAATTCAATAACCTTCTCTCTCTTAACAAGACCCGTTATTTCATCCAAGCCAAACAACAGGCAACAAAATACAATTTACTATATATTTTATTTTATATAATCTTTCAATAAAAATTACTGATTTTTGGCTACCACAGACAAACACAGCTCTTGTTCTACAACGCATACATTAATATAAAGCCACTGCAGCAAAACTCCCTATTAGATTCTTAGACTGCCGTTTTGACAATTGCTGGTTTATGAATTAGACTTTTAGGTATGGTTTACTAAGTAAGTTATATATCTAAGTTCTCATGCTTGTATTAAACCATTAACATGGTTTATGGATGAATAACAGTCAGGTGAACGAGTGAATATGTGCTGACATTTTGCTAGCCATGCTACTAACTTCTTCAGGTTTATTGTTTCTCTGGCTTTATTATGTGTATTACCTGAATCCGGACAGGGCATCTTATTGAATCCAATCATTGTGATTTATGCCACAAATTATTAAATAAATGGTGGGTTAGCACAATTTATGAACCAAGTCATTTTTCAAGAGCCAGGTTTTCTATAGAAACAAGCAACATTATCTCTCGAGATATGTACATATGTACTATACAAAAACAGCAGGTCTGGTTGCTATCAACCTTGCTTCCATGCATAAACTAAATTCCAGTCTGACATAATAGTTTTAAAAATCATCCACCGAATAACTATATATAAGTAAATAATAACAGACCTGTAAAAAAATCAAGTATAATTCCATTCCTTCAAATTTATTTGACTCATTTGTTTTCTTTTTTAAAATATTTGTTTTCACAAAGTGTTTTTCACATTGCTGCTTGTATAAAAAGTTGCTCTAAAATTTTAGGAGCTTGTGCCACAAGGGGTGCTGCAGCTGGTTGTGGAAAGAATTGTTACAACTTTCTAAATTCAAAATGGACTCATAGATCCAAGCCACTGATCTGGTTATATCATTTGAATATTCCAGTTTTTCAATGGTTAAGTGTCTAAGGCTAGACTTGCATTCAGAAAGACACAATCTCATCTTAGAATGTTCTCTAGAGATCAAATTCTTAATAAAAGTGACTACATCTCTTCAGAACTTTTATAATTGTTAACCTAGATTTCAAATTCTTCATTGGAAATACAAGGAAGCCTTTATAACATTAAGGAAAGCAAAGATGAACAACAGGCAGTTCTCCCAATGCTGTTACTAGCAACAATTAAAGACAAAATACTTTCCAGTAAGGGATGATGGGAAGTGAAGTTTAGCAATATCTGGCAGGCTGTATTTATATACTTCTGACCTAAGCTGCCAATTCTGTTAATTGTAGAAGAATGGCTAATCCAGTTATGAGAATATGCTTTAATATAGAGAATAACTTCATATCCAAAGAAACAATCTAATGTAAAATTCAATTTTCTACAGTTAAAATTTACTTTTCATTTCTATGAGAAATTAAGAATTTGAGTTGATCTAATTTATTATAATGTTTAATTTTAGTGCTTTGTGCTTTGTTAACTAAGTATTCTAAGTTTAAAGCATACCAATGATTTTATTTTTTTCTTTAAGATTTATATAATATTTTTTTATAAATAACTGATATATTGAAAAATGGTAATCTCCCTAACACCTTAGATTCTATGTTTGCATATTTGTAAAGGCTAATCATACTTTAGCCTTTTATTATTTTTATATATACATCATTTATATTCTCCTTTTAGATTTAAAAAAAATTAAAAATAGGGGGGGGAGGATCTGTTGTTTTTCCACATTTCCTTCTTCACTGACCTCTTTATTATGTCCATTTTTTACATCTTTAGGATAGAATCCCAGAATAATGGCATTTATATATATATCATTAGAATAACGGTAGTTTTGTCCTAATGACTGAAAGAGGTGAATTCTCAGCATAATATCCTAGTTATGTTTTTTGCCATAAAACTAGTTTCTTATTTTGGTTTTGTCTCAATTGTTGTGGCGACTCTGAATACAGGAAATAAATAAATAAGCCGGACTCTCTTTTTCTGCCTCAATATGCTTCCATTTCCACTGCATTATCTATTTTATTGGCGTCTTTGGACTGAATTTTATGGAATGCTTTATACTATGTGTTATTTTTACCATTCTAAAAACTCTGATGTCATATAGGGTGGAAATATACTCTGAAGATGGCTAAAAGCTATTAGAAACAATAATGTCCAAGCACAGCAATAGAAATCAAAGATTTTTTTAATCAAATTACACTTCCATACATCAACACATTCTGTTAAAATATTTCTTAAATCAAGAATAAAATTCAATTTTTTTTACATGCTTTCTTGAAAAACTTGATTTTAATGTACCGGTATATCCTTGCCATTTGAACGTAGTCGCCTAGACAAACTTTTGTTGGGAAGAAATTCTATAAAAAGATACTCCCTTTAAAATATATCCAGTCCCTTACTTACATCATCAATCCTAACTTAATGTTTTTTCCACCTACTTACAGATATGTATTGGAAGATAACTATGATGGGGAATTTAAAATACAATTTTTTAAACAGCTCATGATTCCAAAGTCTTAAAAGTTCAAAACAAGCATTCTAATTTCCAGGCACAGCTTAATTAGGAATTGGTGGAGGTAGAAACTATAAACCACATTCTAAATCAGTTCAGGTTTTCAGTTGGTTTTCAAGCACAACCCTAGAAGTTTCTAACCTATTGTATAACAGTAGTTACATCCAATAATCTGCCTCTAAGAATGGCTAGGATTGATGTATCATTTGAGGCTGATAAGCAACATCACTGGGAATTAAGGAGATTTTCTTGATCCAAAGCACACCTCCACTGCAACCTATCCAGGAACACACAACATTTCCAAGCCGAGAGCTGCCCTCGCTCTGACTGCCATGCTTGGAGCCACATTCTGAAACAAACAAGACAAAAACTGAATTTGGTTTCATTTTTACTTAACTAGCGTTAAATTAAATTAATTAAGTCATTAATAGGATTACTTCCTAATCATGTATTTAATCATTTTTCCCTACTGGCACATTAAAAATTACGGCCTATTTTGGGAGGGCCTCTTGAGGTCACCCTCAAGCCTTTGGGGGTTGCTTGAAGCTTCGGTGTTTGGGTAATCCATCTCTCTCCTAGTCCACCCAGTCCTAAACAGAACACAAACATAATTGACTCATCTACCGAACAAACACTGATTAGATTGTTTTCATTTGCCCTGAACTAAACTATTCTCAGTCAGTCCAATCAGAATCCATTTAAACTTTCATAGTATCACTGATTCAGATGCAGGGGGAAAAATAATTGGACTACCTCTACCATATACAGATTTATTTTGCTTCATATAAATTCACTAGTATCTGATGGATCATTGTCATCCAAGAATTCATATTATATGAAAAAGAAATATGTTACTATGCAATTTGTGTTAGTATAATTCATTTGAATCAAAGATTTGGAGATACGTTAAGACTTCTCACCAAAACCTCTTGAATGTTTACCTGCCCAAATCTCTTTTTATCACTTTCGCCTTTATAATCATATTATGCTTTTGTTCTAATTGTGCATCCTCTCCTATTTACTTCCATATCTATACCAACAATAGTTTACTATTAACATGAGATCAAAACATCCATTAACATATTGTCCTTATCGAATAGGAAAAGAAAAAGACTTAAAAATAGTTAGACATTACATTATGTTGAAGCTGGGTTAGCTCTAGATCAGCTTTTAACCTAGGCAAATCTACTGTATTCAATATAACAAAGAATATAATAAAATCTGTAGAGCTACAATATACACTACTTTTCTCTACCATAACTACATTAGAAATGCAGCTGTAGAAAATATGGAAAATATATTTTCAGTGCTAAGAGAAGACTAGACTAAAAAGAAAATGCATTTGAGTACTGAAGTTCTCTAGAATAAGGGCCTAAAAATGTTTGTATACACTTGTCAATGTATTTGGACTACTAAATTTGAGCCCATACACCACAACCACCTTTTTTCTACTCATTGTCTTGCTTATGAATTTGCTTTTTGTGAGGTTTTAGAGGCATCTAACTCTAACCTAAGTGGATTAGAGATTTGGAGATATTAAATATGGCACAACATGATTTGTGAATTGTGCCAGCCTTTTTCATGGAGATCTCAGAATTCTTTTAGAAAAGATTATTTCTGCATATGTGGAGAGGATGTTGAATGAACGTTATCAGTTTAAGAAAACAACAAAATGTACAAAAAAAAATAATAATCAGTAAATTCATGTATTATCCCTGGTCAAGTAGGGGTCATTTGGTCAAGTAGTTAGTTAGTTAGTTTATTATATTTATATACCGCCCTTCTCCCAAGGGACTCAGGGCAGTGAACAGCCATGGTAAAAACAATGTACAACAAAAATTAAAAGCTTATTAAAATAATTCAATCATTCGGCCAAATTTAAAACATCCAACTAAAGTCATTTTAAAACCCCTATCAAAACCCAATTTAAAAAACCTTTATCCTGCCAGACCAGCTTGCTGGAATAATAGGGTCTTCAGAGCGCGACGGAAGGCATGGAGGTCAGGGATCCTTCGTATGTCTGGGGGCAGTTCATTCCATAGGGCAGGGGCCCCCACAGAATTACCAATAGCAAAACCTTTCTCTCCTTTCAAGCTAGACAATAGTATAATACTTGCAGGATACCAAAGGACACTGAAAGCACTTCAGATATGTAGGAGATTCAATCACACTCTTATCTCTGTCATACACTTATCTTTATCTCTAGGCAGATCTTTCAGGGAAATCAAGGTAGTTTCCATTGCATTCCACTAGCCACAGGGTTGGGTTATTTATATTCTTAATCCATTTAATTCAAAAGTCCCCAACATTGCCTAACCATTACAAACCAGATTTCCATGCCCAGGAACAGACCATTTAAAAGCAGTTCCTAATTCTCCAGTTTTTACAAGTCTTAATCATATAACTTTCTTACAGGAATTTTTACAGGATTGGGAAATGCTCCTTCTCAAATACAAATATATACTACTCCACGGATAATTATTGTTTACCACAAATAATAAATAATAAAACCATACAGCAAATATGCTAATAGCAAATATGCTATTAGTGTATTAATTCAAAGGAGTTATCCATATACAAAACAGGGAGAACAAGGCTCACACACAGCTTCCACATTCCCATTTTTACAGCTAGACCAGGGGTTGCCAACCTTTTGAACGTCAGGAACCACCAAATTCATAATTTTAAATCCCGCAGACCACTAATATGAATTTTTTAAAAAGATAAATAGTATTTTGTGCAATATAAAAAATGCAAATAATTTTTCTGCGGACCACCAAAATTTTCTCTTAGACCACCGGTTGATGATCACTGATCTAGACCATTTAGAACTTAGGAGGCCTAGAACCAATTTTGTGTAGTTGTTAAGGTATCAGACTAGAAACCAGGAAACAGTATATTCTAGTCCTGCCTTAGCCATGAAGCCTTAGAGCAGTCCCTCTCCCTCAGCCCTTGGAAGCAGGCAACGGCAAACCACTTCTAAAAAACGATGCCAAGAAAACTACAGTTGTCAGGAATCAAAAATGGACTCAAAAGAGCGCTGACATATGCACGCACACACACAACTCCTTACCATAAAATCACATTATTAACATTTGACAATAAATTGATGGTTTATTAACAAACTGTTTATATTTGATAATAAACTAATGTTTTCCTGCTTTAAAAAAGACATTACAATATTTTGTGTTATATTCCCCAAGTGTTATTTTATCGATTCTTCAAAATAAATAAATAATAACTGTTCAAGATGTTACCTCTGTTTTCCCTGGTGGTATTTTCATGCCATCAAATAAATAAAAGTAAAATTATGCCCCCAATTGCAAAATTGATGTCCATGTCTAAGGTTCCTGATGACCGATCATCCTATCATATTTAAATAATGCACCTCTGAATACATTAGTTGGCCATGACTTGTAGTAGAAGGCAATTCTTATTAAGCAATCTACAACTCAAGTGGCATCCAAATTGGGAGTCCATGTCTGATGCTTCACCTGTAAAACACTGCAAAACACTTGTTCACATTCCTCCAAGCTCTGAGACTCTTAATAGTGTTAGCCAGACATAAAAGACCTGCTCTTCTAAATGCCATTGTGTGTGTGCTGTACAGATGGGAGATTCTTTTTGTTGCCAGCAGAGCCACTGAATACACCTTCAAATGGCCGCTAGCCTATTTTCATTCATATTTATTCTGAGTTTCCTGCCAACATTGCTCAACCAGTCAGCCCTGCTGCTTCACTGGCAGCAAACAGTTCTCCGAAATACCAGGAAAATACATGGGCTCTTGCACAGAAGAGAAGGGCTTGGAAAGCAGGCTGTCAGCTACCTGAATTAGTTCCCCATTCCAAAGACCAATAACAATTTTAACAAAATACACAGCTGGGTTGGCTAAAATCTGGCAGCAATTTAGAAAGTATCCATATCAAAGCCAATTTAGGAGGCACACCATCTCAGAAAAAAAGCCACAGAAACCAAACTTCTTCATCAGACTGGAAAAATGTTCTTGAAATTTGCACAATCCAAAAGCAATTTCACAATACAAAACAACACAGAGTATCAAATCCAAAAGAAGAAAAGCCATATGTTATGGGCCTGTTTCTATGAAGCATTTTATTTTTCTTAAGAATATAAAAACCATGGCAATTCTTACATATTAGGATTTCAGGCCCAAGACCCTTAAAACAGAAAGAAATCTAATAATGCCATTCTATATTGTTAAATTCACCAAGCTTGGAAGCAACCATAAAGGAAATAATATTTTAAAAAGAGGGAGGGGTTGCTAAATCGTGACAAAGGAAAAGTTAGATGGGGAAAAGTATGCCAAAATTTCACCTTATAACAGTATCCATTGGAATATTAGCTATTTCTTGAACAGGCCCATGTTATGATGTAGGAACCTTTCTAGTTAGAATTATATCTTTAAGGAAGTACAGCCTAGGATTCACAGGGATGCATTTGGTAACCTAGTTCTTAAATATTAAAGAGGTTGTTGCTACCTATCATAGGTAACTCACATCCCCTGTAATAGTCCACTCCCACTAGAGTGGACCATTACTAGAACAATGAACTGAAGTGCATTAAGACCCTTTACAGGCAAAATGTATTAAATTAACAAAGGATAATCATAACGCACTATTTAGCCCCATGTCACATCATCCTTTATACATAGAGTTATAGACAGTGTCTATTCATTATAACATTAAATACAAAATTTGAATTTGCAAAATGAAATGTGACTTTGGCGCCAGTGTTAACTGACTGTTTATGACATACCAGTCAGGCACTTATTTTACCCAAGATCCTTAACTTTAGCCTATTAGTAGCTTAAAAAATATTAACTGAAGAATGAAGGAACTGTGAGACAAAAGTTACTGACTACTAAGAGCTTCACAGAAATATATCCAAGGTCCATCAGATACAACATTGCTTGTCACAATGTCCAAATAAATGCTTTTAGAAAGCTCATAAGTAGAACATGAGGCTAATAGTGATTTCTTATTAAAGCTCCCCAGCAACTGGTGGTTACTGGTAGACTGCTTCAAAATTTGGAGGATCTATTCACTATAATTTGTAATCATCTAAGAAGTTCTTAACGTTTAAACTAAAGAGTTAATAATAGTTTTAAGTATATTTTCCCTGTTTCAAAATGTAGTCATTCTTGCTACCTAACAGCTATTCACTTTTTTTGTGGGCCCACAGTAGATAATCACAATGCCCACTAAAAGCAGATGGTATGATTCTATTCTTAAGTATCAGCATATAAGCATTTTGTACCTGAATGGATACTACAAAATGTGTCATTCTTTTTAACATATAACATAACGTATTCTTTTTAATATATATCATCAGGCTGCTCCACAAATTAATACTACGGTAGGTAGGTATGAACAGATACCATATTTTTCTATCCGAAAGTTGCAATGAATTTTTTGAAATAAGTCTCTGTGTCATCCATGAGCATAAGTATGGTTGGAGTTACAGTTCACTGTATACAGTGTATACAGTGAATATCAACCATTTCATACTGATAATGATCAGTGTTCAATATTATTATGAAAGGGGTGGGGATAGAGTCATTGTCAGCCAAGATAAGGAAGAAACAGAAGTAAAAGAGGAGCGGTGTTAAGGAAAAAACGTATTTCTTCTTAAGTTTTAAAAAAAATTAAATTGATTTAACTTTCAGAAAAGTTGGTAATAATCTAGAAAAAAAATTAACAGGCAATGTATTTTAAAAAAACTCGCAGAATAAAGTTTAAAAGCTCACCTCTCTCCTTTACGTTATATTTATATAATATAAATTCCAAATAGAGCACCCCTTTAAACAAATGCTTAAAAAAGCACCATTATTCATTCTCTTGTACTCACCCTTTGCAGCAGAATTCAACGATCCAAATTCATAAGCGCAGAGGGGAAAAGGCGGGGGGGGGGGGACTAAAAGATTAAAAAAGGGGGTGGAGGAAACAAGGAAACGGGGGAAGGGGGAATAACAAGAAAAAGAAGATAAGACAACGGGGAGACTTAAACAGCGGGGCAGGAATGTGATAAGACGGGAAGGGGCGATCCACGCTGCTAAGGACTAATGTATAGACGGCCGAGGGATTCAAGCGGCTTCTGCTCTATCCCATCACTTTGCTGAAGCCTCTGCCAAACAGGGAGGCTGGCTGGGAGGGAAGTTGGTACTGCAGCTGGAAAGAAGGATGTGACACCGTAACAAGTACAACCAGCTAGCCAGGAGGAGGAGGAGGAAGAAGAGGAGAGACCTTGAGGAGCCGAAGCAGCCCGTGCCCTAGGAGGGCGGAGGCAAGAGAAGCAGGAGGAGCCCCGTGCTCTGGGAGCAGAAGCGACGGCGGCAGCGCTAACACCGCATGTCCGCCTGCACAAGGCATTTAATGGGATTGATGGGTTGTGCAGTCAGTGACTCACAGACTTTTGAGTTAGACACAGGAGGAGGTGGAGAGGGAACCCCGCCCACCGCTCTCCAGGGGCCCTATGTCAAAGCCAACTGGCACGGAGTGACGGCCCTACCCACCAATGCCTAGGCCGCTCTTTGCTCAAAGGCCGGGGGAGGGGGGTTTCCCTGCCCCTTTTCGCTCAATGAGTCTTCTGAGGACACTGCTGCGGAACGGCGGGGCGGAGGGGGGTCGAAAAGGAAGAGAGGGTTGGAGAAGCTGGTCAGGGAGAGCAGCGGGGGAGGGATTTCCCCCCCCTTTTCTATCCCTGGTTTGTCCAAAATGGGCCAATCCCAGTAGCATTCGTTTGATAGACAAGATAGGGCCGCCCAACGTGTGTGTGTGTGTCCCTCCACGTCCCTCTGGGCTGATCCGGCTCCCTCGGGCTGGCCTAGGAACCCCCTGGGTATTGCCCAAGGGACGGGGCTAGAATCGCGTAAATTCCTCCCACCTCCTGGGGAAAGGATATTGCAAAATTTCCATTCCCACTCCACTCTGGGGCCAGCCAGAGGGAGTATTTGCCGGTTCTCGAAACTACTCAAAATTTCTGCTACCGGTTCTCCAGAACTGTCAGAACCTGCTGGATTTCACCCCTGGTCCATGGATTACACATGCCTGGTGTAATCAGTGGCAACAGTCCATAGGTTTACAAATAAACTTGTATCAGTTTATTTGAATTAACACTCATTGCCTGGGTGATCAAATAATCTTGCCTGCTAGTGCTTACAATGTGGTAATTGTTTATAAAGTTTATAAAAGCAAAGAGATGTGATAGGCTAATTTAATTAATTAATGCTTTTTATTGTATAAAAAAAATCCAGAAATACTGTAAAAATATCACCTGTATTTATCAAGTCAAGCTTGACACCTGGTGACTTCATGAACATATCCATACTGTACAATATTGTTTTCTTGGTAACAAAATCAAAATGGTTTGCCACTGCCTTCTCAATTTAATCTATAGTCCCGGATTTTCTAATGGTCTCCCATCAAAATACTAATGAGGTTTGATTCTGCTTAATTTGTTTGTTTTTCCAAAATCAGTTATTTGCTATAAATTTCAGTTTGATTGGGATTGGCTTTACATATCCTGCATCCAGCATGGCAAGACTCTGTTGTGAACTTAGATGCAATTGGTCATATTGTTATGTGATATGCAAATTGTATAATTATTTTTTAATCTCTTCCCACCAAAACTCCTGTGTTTCTTTGGGGGCAATATTGTAGAGTTGTGAGTGCACACATGTCCATGGAGTTGGGAAAAAATACAATTTCGTATGTACTGAAGCCTGGACCACGATAACACTGATCAAACGTGTATATGGTTTCCCTACTGCGTGAAAGAACACCTTTATCACAAGAGTTAATAACATGGCATCTCTAACATACTGTACCTATTTGGCATCTGTATCTTGCCATTATTAAATTTAAAAAAATATAATTGGCAGAAATTTCATGGGAACTCCAAATAAGTACTGGTGGAATACCATGGGAATTCTTGTGCAAGTCATGAGATTTCAAGAACTAGATGGGGTGTGGGTTTTTTTTGTTGTTGTTGTTGTTGTTTCTTTAAAAAAGGAAGTTGGGTTATTCTACAAAATCACACAATAGAGACAACCCCTATTATACTTCATGTTGCTCAGAATCTGCAGGGTTTTATAGTGGTACATATAGAAAATCCTCAGTACTTTTGTGACCAGTAGGCACATTTGGATGTTTAAGATTGTTGTAAATGCTCTCATAAAATGATTGCTATAAGAAGGCATGTCTGTTTGCAAAACATCTACCATGATGGACATGACCAGTCATAAAATACCTGTTTACTAAAAGCTAAATTGGTGCAGTTCTTATTACAGAATTACAGAGTTGGGAGGTACCTTGGAGGTCTAGTCCCACTCCCTGGTCAAGCAGGAGAGCCTATACCATTCTGGATAAATGACTGACCAGTTTCTTCTTAAAAACCTTCAGTGATGGAGCAGCCCCTGAGATATTGGAACATTGCTATCATGTCACCCTTAGTCCCCCTTTTCTATACATTCCCAATTTCTGCAACCATTCTTCAAGTGTTTTAGCCTCCAGTCCCATAATCTTCTTTGTTCTTCTCTGCACTCTATCTAGAACCATAATTCTTCCATGTTTTCTTCTCCCATACTTTGTATAAGGGACTTAAAAGCATTTCTAAATAAAAAGTTGATGGTGGAGGGTAGAACTATATTTTTTAACAAGCGTGCAAGAGGTCTGGTGGGTCCAAAGGCTGTATCCATGGGCATAGTGATGCACGTGAATATCATATAAGATTAGATCTAAATAGGACTACTGTATAAATTAATACTATATAAATAATCCTTGATTTACAATCATTTGTTTAGTGACCATTCAAAGTTACAGTAGCATTAAAAAATGCTTATGACCAGTTCTCACAGTGAACACCTATCACAGCATCCCCAAAATCATGTGACCAGAACTTGGGCGCTTAGCAACCCACATGTATTTGTAATGATTGCGGTGTCCTGGGGTCATGTGATCACTATTTGTTACCGTTTCTGATAAGCAAATTAAATGAGAGAAGTCAGATTTGCTTAATGATTGCGTAATTCATTTAACTGTAGTGAATTGATTAATAATCATGGCAAAAAAAAAGGTTATAAAATCAGGCACAACTCACTTAACCACCGCCTTGCATAGCAACAGAAATTCTGGTCCCAATTGTGATCATAACTCAAGGACAACCTGTATATGTTTACACAGAAACTCCATGGAATTTGGAAATCTTCAGTTATGAGTTAAGTATGCATAGCACTTTTCATTGATTCTCCAGTCAGTTAAGCTTGAATAAATTTGCATATCATCACATTCTCACTGCAGATGCTTTTTTAAAGGATGAGATGTTTCAATTTAATAACGAAGTATGTCATCTCTTGTGATAAAAAGACAACCATTCTCTTTTCTATTTCACACTTGAACCAACATAAACTTCAGAATGTGCAAGTAAATGTTAGGCTGATTTGGGGAAATTTATCTGGGATAATTAATGAACTAAAACAGCTTTCTCCAACTCAATGCCTGAGGATTTATAATATTTATATAGCCGCTCATTTATATCAAACTATGAGTGTCTCCCAGTCAACAATTAAAACATCATTTATTTCCTATTTAACACATTGTTAGTATCTGCATATTGTACAAAAACAGTCGAACTGGCAATCTTTTTATTAATACAATAGTGGCTGCATTAATTCCTTAATAGGTACCCTGGGGAAAATAGGTGATTTTCTAATAAAATTTTTGCTAGAATTTTGCTAGCTGTTATACATTCCTCATTGGTATTTTGTGGAAATCCTTATGTGTTTGTCTTTGTGACATTATTTCTATATTTTCTACTTTTATTTCTGGGGGTCTTTACAAATCAGAAAACTGTTAGGCAGCAGTTGGTAGAGCAAGTTTGATCACCTTCATTTTTGTACCAGGATATCTGTAAAATCATATTAAATAATATTTTTAAAAGTTGAAATTCTGTGTACTGTATGTACTTACTTCTGAGTAAGAACATTCTAATATCTTTTCTGTATGAGAAACATTGTTAGGGGTTAGACTGGAGAGTATGGAGGTTGGTGGGTTTTTTTCCCTCATTTTGAATCTTAGTTTTTATCTTATGGGTAATTAAGTCTTTGAGTGGAAAAGAAGGGATTCACTAATACCAATAGAAGATGTGAAAGACCCAAAGTATCTGCTGGAAGAAATAAAAGGGAAGAATGGGAGAAGTGAATGAAATGCACTAAAGTTGAGAGCAAGGAAACCGTCTTCTGCTAAAATTATACAGGAAGGAAAGTTTGCCTTGAGAAGGAGGGGAGGTGTCTCCCAGACAATTATGTAAGTCAGATAATAGGCAGGGCAAGGACACTGGGAATGCAGAAAGAAGGGGGAGAGGGCCAGGAGAAAGGTGGAGGAAATGGGGGTGGGGACCAGACTGATTGCCATAAAGAGAAAGTCTTAGATCAAAGGATAAAAGGTAGCATTAGGAAAGTCTGTTTTAGAAAGCCTCTAGTAATAGGAAGGGATGAGCAGTTTTCTGCAGTGAGTACTGTATTGGCAGGCCAACTGCTCTTTTTACAGCCCTAGCTCTCTGCTGCCTTCACAGAGAAAGGTTGAGTTGAGCAGACTCCTTCTCAATTCACGGATGGTGAAATTATTTGGAATTTCATTTGGGTGCACAGCAAATTGCTTCCTAATTGCTGAAATGTGCATGCTGGAAATAGATTTTGAAGCACACATCATTTATTACACATCTGTGATATTTGATATAAGTAGGCCGGTCATATCAAAGCTTGGAATTAGTATATTTTGCTCTCAGTATGCTACAGATTCACTAGTGGTACTGAAACAATACCAGATACCATCATATTATACCATCATAAGAGCCTTGATAGTACAGTGGTTTACGCACCCTGTTATTAACACAGCTGCCTGCAATTTCTGCTGGTTCGAATCTCTCCAAGGCTCAAGGTTGACTCAGCCTTCCATCCTTTCTAAGGTAGGTTAAATGAGGACCCAGTTGTGGGGGCAATAAGCTGACTTTGTATAAAAATATACAAAAGTATGAAGGCTATTGCTTAATGCACTGTAAGCCGCCCTGAGTCTCCGGAGAAGGGCAGCATATAAATCAAATTAAAAAAAAAAATATTGGAGACTGCCAGACACAGTTGGAAGCTGACAGTGACATCAAAAACATGGATGCAAGTGCAGTACAGATCCTTGCAAAAATGAAGTCACAAGTAAGCATAATTTATGGTTGATTTACCCCTAAAGAACTGTAACATTAACGTGTGTCAAACATGGCACAGACCAACTAAAAAAAAATAAATCTAAATATAGAAGTACATTTAGAGAAGTGTTTATAAAAGCTATAAATAATGCTGAAACATTTTATTGTCTAGTACAAGTAGGAATACCCAGTCAACATATAACAAAGAACTTGACAAATTCTGCTCTTAAGTTCCAAGTGGCCGTAGCAAAGAGACTATTCAGTTAATAATTTTTTCTTCATAGCCACTCAGGATAAACAGTTTTGTACTTTGTTTAGGACCA
This sequence comes from Arizona elegans, assembly GCA_022577455.1. Classification (NCBI taxonomy): domain Eukaryota; kingdom Metazoa; phylum Chordata; class Lepidosauria; order Squamata; family Colubridae; genus Arizona; species Arizona elegans. Next base: position 177,241,280 of record JAKOOJ010000001.1, read on the forward strand.
CTGAACTTAAAAAGTGAGTTTCCACATGGTTTCTCATGAACTTAACGGAACTGAACATATTTTTTTTTAGATTGTACATTGCAGTGGGGAAATCTGGAGAAATGAAAAATGTTTTCTATCAATTTTATTTAGTATCTGTAGTTTCTCATTTATTGCTTAACATCATGTGGTTTACATACAATATATCAGCATCTCTTCATAAATAATAATAATAACTTTATTGTCATTGTACGTGTATACACAGTATACCCATACAACGAAATTCACTTAACACTCAGAGACTAGGTCCAACACACATAACAATCCCCAAACATCAGCATCAGGTGATATATGTGCTAGCAAGACATTAAACTTGGATCAAAAAGTGGATTTTAACAGACGTAATATCAATTACAGGTGCAAATGCATGATGTTTTACAATGAATCAGTTAATAATTCTGATGCCATCCACCAAAGTATAATTTATGGAAATTAAGTAGATACAGACACATATACACTACATATCGTAGATACAGGCATCCTAGTTGAAGCCAGGAACTATGAACTGACTGAACCAAAAAACATAAATATTGATATATTACTTCAAATTTAGAGATAGGCAATGAAAAAGCATCTATAAACCTCCTCTCCCTCAGAATAACCTATCAAAAAGCAGATATCAACACTGATAAATATTTTAAATCATAATATATAAAATCATTGGTGGATTCTAGGGATATGTAGCTATTCAGATCCAACATAATTTTTCTGATTGGCTTCAGTGAGCAATAAAGTCAGATCAAGATTGGCCAAATGTCCATGTCTCCTACTGCGCTGCTGCTGCTGCTGTGTTTAATGTTGTGATACCACATATGAATTTGTCAAGTCACTGTTCTATATGGAATTTGTTCAGGTAGAATTCTTGATTGTGCATAAGTGAGGCATAAAAAGGAGGCTTTCTCTGTGAGGGAGGGAGCAAATGAAAGGAGGAAATGACTAACAATTTTACTATGGTATGAGTTTACATGAATCAGCTCCACTCCTTCAGATGCTCAGAGAAAAGGAGTTTTGCCATACAACATGAGTTAACTGACAGCATAAGGTTGTCTGCATTGGCATCTAGGAATGGTTTTGTGGATGGGCACTATACCTTCTGCATTTCATTGTCAACACTGTTCATTCTTTCCCACCCCATAAAACATGAGTACATATATATGTTTATATCAGGATAATATGGTCTCACTGTGAAGACATATGCTACTATATTTTTAAAGCTTTTAGGTACTCCTAGATTTGGAATTTGCTGCTACAGATCAGCATGGAAAGAAGCAATTAAAGCATAAGTGGTGAGATCTGCATGTAGATTCTTTAGCAAATATTGGACTATAAACCCTAAGAGCAAACTAATCCACTAATAGCCCTTGATTTCTTTTTATAAGCAGCAAGGGTTATTCTGAAAGGAGATCTGTAAAGGAGCTGTGTTGTAGATGTTCCTTCATTCCTTTTCATTCTCAGTCACATTTGTAAACTGGCTACAATCCAATGAGGATGTATTGTCTGAGCAGTGGGAAGAGAAAGAAAAAAAAAACATAGTAGGGGCATTTACTAGATGTGAGAGACAGAAACATTGAGGAGCCTCCAGATGCCAAAAGGCCTTGCAGTGCTGCAGCTGCTTGTCTCTAAAGGACCAAATAGCAGAGGAAAAGCTGGCTGGGAACCATTTGGCATAAGATGGCAATATGTTTGGAGTTCTGTACCAAATCTTCATCATTAGGAGAGTCCAGAAGATTCATACCAGTAAGTCAGAAATGGAAATAACAGCAGACACTGTTATGGAGTGCAGGAGGGCAATAATATTGCTCTGAATTCCATTGTATTAGCACATGTAGATTTAGGAGCAAGCATCTGTCTAGAGAACATGCAGTTTCCATTTGATTATTAGGCCAATCTTCTGTCCTCTATCTTTTAGAGTATGTCTATACATGTCTTTCTGGTTTGGGGACATAGTTTAGCATTTAAAATGTTATAGAAAAATGTCTTCATTTCTTTAATCCAGAAATTGATAACTTGCAGTCCATGAGTCCATGGACTGCAAGTTATCAATTGTACTAATATTCTCTAGAGTAGTGTTTCTCAACACCAGCAACTTTAAGCTGTGTGGACTTCAACTCAGAATTCTCCAGCCAGCAACTTAAAGTTGCTGAGCTTGAGGTTAAAATATAAAAATTTAATGAATGAATGAATGAATGAATGAATGAATGAATGAAGAAATACTGTTCTAGACTAAATCTGAAATTCACATCACCTCTTAGAACCTCTTCTAAACCAAGCCAATTTCCCCCACTTTTTTATTACTTGTTTTTTGTACATCTTCTCAGTTACAAGAGCCTAGGTGGTAACAGCTTAGAACTAGGATTTAAGGCATCTGTTTCACTTTAAAAGGATTTTTTCTAACATTTTTGGTTGTGCTCACTTGTGGGACATCAAGTATCAGCAGCTGGCGGTCAAATAAACCTTGTAATCCTTGGCAACAAAAAACTTGTTCACCTCTGCCACAAACATAATTCTGATAGATCAATGAGTCACAATGAATCCAAACCAAAAATCCTGCTGGTATGTGAAGTGTTGTGGGGAGCAGGACTCTTTGGGCTCTAAAAACATCAGTCCCAGTCTGGACTCTAGCCTTTCAGGGCTGTTTGAATCTCATATTGTCCTCAATTAGTGAATCAAGTTTCAAAATTAGTGAATAAAATTTTTCTTCATCTTTGACCACCAGGCTTTACGAAATCAAGTAGGAAAATCAGTCTGATTAGTTAAAGCACTTTTTTGGCTTAGGACAACCAGTATCCTAAGTGAGAAAAGCTAAGAGGACTAGCCTTGCCCCAAGTTTTACACATTTACAGATCATCCCAACACTCAGAGTAGCTCTATAACCATGTAAAACTCTGCACAGTGATTGCTTTAACGCAGAATTAATGTTAGAGGCCTGGAATCTTTATTTCCACTAAGCACTCTTGTAGTGATTTGTTTAGCAGTGTCTCCATAGTAGCTGTATTAAGTAAGCAGATCTTTAGTAAACTGAAATTGGTAAATGATTATCAAAACTTTTATGACAATTTAATTTAGAAATTCTCCAAAAAGAAAAAAAAACCCAGAAAGCCATCTATTAGATGGTTCCTTAGTTAATGTTTTTGTTTGAACATATTACCCACTAAAATAAACTCTCCCATCTTCTGATTTTTCATGATGATACATTTAAATGTTGAATTATAATCTATAAATTATACTGTATATACCCATTACCAAGCCATGATATCAAAATGATGCGTCATATCATTGCACAAATGATGCAAATATTGAATGCAATTGCTTCATGAGATTTGACCCAAGCATGTAAATCAAACAATTAGCATAGTAACAACAGAATATGTGGGTCCTCATTTATCCTTTTTGCCCCTCCCCCACCATCTATGCAGCATATATTTATTATATCAATGTTGTACTGACTGAAGCAGGCTATGTAATTTCCTGCTAGTACTGGTAGAAGGCAAATAAAATAAGCTATATTTTGGGCCTAGGGCCCAGTTTATATCTGTCCCATTATCGCACTAACAATCATCAATCCTTTTATTAATACCTGTTTGCCACTGCCTGGCATGAAGGCTCCTTTATTACCAGTTGCGTTCTATTTCATATTGTAAATCGTTTCTTAAAATACATTGACTAAGGAACTTTTAAAGAGTGACCAAAAGGGTGTTTTGAATTCAATTGTGATACATACAGTAATCTCTTTCAATTAAAGGAATTTGTATTGACACACATAAAGCACATAGGATCAAAATATTCAAGTAATTTCTTTGGGGAATAGCAGAACATAACGAATTTTAATTATTTTAGCTGGAGGAAATTAGTAATTCAATTTGAAATACCTAATAAAAGAGTAAAATGCTATGTCAAAAATAGAAAAAGAAACTGGCAAGTATGAACTCACACAGTCATACTTACTTCAAGGGGATTGGGGTGAAAGTGTGGAGAGGCTCTAATCTGAAGACAAAAGAGGAGTTTTAAAAAAGATTTTTTTCTTTCAGAGTCTCACTGGTCCAGCCTATAAAGTAGCTAGAGAATGGAAGTAGCCTGGATCAAATCAGAATCATTTTAGCCCAGCTTTGTGTTTCTTACAATGGCCAACCAGATGCTTCTGGATGCTCACAGCAGGAGATGAACATTTGCCCTTCTCCCCCTCTCCTCACCCCCATCCGCAACTGGTACTTTGTGGGATGTATCCTCAACTGGAATTTTTAAGACAGACTTTGATAGATCTATCCTCCTACAAATCTAGTCAATCCCTTTAAAACATGCACAAAGTAACAATCACAATAAAGAAGTCTTACATTAGTTATATATCTGTTCTAAATTTCTTCCAGTCAGTTTTATTAGATGATTCCTGATTCTGATGGATTGAGAAAGGGACATCAATCTTTGTCTACTTAATTCATGCATGCATAGTTTTATATACACTTTGATCTTAACCTCATTTAATAAACATTCTAGTTTTCTCTTGTACATGTCCAAGCTTCCTAATTATTCTGATTGCTCTTTTCTACACTTTTTCTACTCTATTACACATTTTCAAATGTGGCAAACAGAATTAATACAAAGTATTTCAGGCTCAGATCTATTTAGAATTATATACAGGCATTACAAAGTTGGCAATCTTATTTTCAATCCCTTTATTTATGATCTCAAGTAGAACATTGCCTTTTTCCCCACACAAGATGTTGGCATTTTCACCAAGCTATTTACTGCGACCCCAAGATATATTCCAGTTTAGTTATAGATTCCACCTGTAGCTCAGATTCCACCATATATAAGAAGTTAAAGAAGCTCCAATATCCATCACTTTATAGATATTTAAATTGAACTGCATCTACTATTTGTCTATCCACCCAATTTAAAGAGATGTTTCTGGAGTTCTTCATAATCACAGTTCTATCTTATTCACTTCTCTATACAAGCCTCAGCCTTTAGGAGCTCTGAAAACAGGAAAACATTTTCTCTGGTTTAGAGGAATCTTAATTTCCTGGGCCACTAGTCTGGCACTCCTCCCAGACCTATAATAGCTCTCTTGCTTTCTCTAGCAATATTGTGGGGTGGGGAAGGACACCAACTTTGAGAGCTCTAGGACATTCATTTTTGCTTGGCTATGAATATAGTGTCTGCCAGATTCAGCAGGTGGTGATGATTGATTACGTGCTATCAAGCTGTTGTGGACTCTTAGTGACCACATACATTTTCTCCATGATGATCTGTTTCTAACCAGCCCTTCAGCTCTTTCAATGGTGCACTCATTGCTACTATAATAGCCTATTCACATTGCTGCTGGTCATCCTTTTCTTTTTCTTTCCACTTTTCCCTGCATTAAAGCCTTCTTCAGAGAGTTAGGTCTTCATATAATGTGTCCAAAGTAGGATAATTTGAGCCTGGTCATTTGTACCTCCAGTGAAATCTCTGGGTTGATTTGTGAGATGCAGGTGAGTGAATACTCCCACCCAAATTTGGGAGGCTGCAGTAATAGGATTACAAAGGAAAGAAACACTGCAGTGTATCTTGATTGGCTTTAGTCTACCAAAGCAAAAAAGCATCTTGATGACATTATAAGGAAAACCGAAAGATTCCAGAGTACTTGACCTGAGCTTGATTGTCCCATTGGCTGGGAAGGCTACTTTTGACCAGATTGGCATGACCAGGAGAACTGATAAAATTGATTTGATAAGGTTGATTGGCAAAGGAGCTCCCTAGAGATATGCTTGTCACACTGAAGTATTCATCAGAATCAGAGATTTAAAGTTAACATTTCTTAATTCTAAAACAGGTGATATAAACACTTTTCTAAAAGCAGCTCTCGATTGCCATGATTCAACAAGTGACATTTTCTCATTTTGACCATTCCCCCCCCCCCATAGTTAGGGTGGAGTAAACAACTCTTTGAAATAAATCCTTCCTAGTTTTGTTCACCCTAGCCTGAAAGATAGAGGGGCAGACCTGCTGTGATGTTATTTCTCTGTCCATAACTTTCCATTATCAATGTGCTATCTAATGGCACTCCTTTCAGAAACAGGATAACCTTGAAAATGGTGCTGGAATCCTGTCCATCGCCCCAACTGGCTTGCTATTCTGAGGAACATCAAAATGCAGTTTTGTTGGAAATATCTCAGAATTTTATGGCAATCATTGATCTGTTCCAATTGGCATGTCAATCAGGGCATAGATTTGCCCTGTTTTTCGGTAGATTAACAATGAACGTGGATTTTTTCCCCTATAGTTTCATTGCCATGGGTAAATCATTAACTGATAGGGAGTATACTTACCTGGACTTGGATCTTCTGCAAAGATGGAGACTTAATTAAAAATTTTCTTTAGGAAGTTGGAGGATCTGAATAGCTTTCTGCTGACCCTTTGAGTTTTTCCTATCACTTCAGCAACAGGTGCTTCTGTTAAAGCGTCAGACTTCACAGTAGCCACAATTATACACCTCTCCTTTCAAAAAATAGTGTCCCACATTCAGAACAGTAGAGCATATGATATGCTAAACAAATACGGTAGTTTTGTTGAAGATAAGAAAGTATTATAAGTATGCAGAGTTGCCTTATGTATATCGATGCAATCAAAGCCTCCAAGACCCATTCCTCAAGTCAACAACTATTTCTCATCTTCTCAATGCCCGGAGAGGCCAACTGCAGTAATATGGTTTGCCTAGAAGTTCTGTCTAGCTTGAATACTTTACCAGTTTTAGCTCTGTGGAATGGAGAAATGGCTGGGCAGTAGACACAAGTATGCCTGACACCTTTGTGTACTATTTCAAGGGAGCTTACAGTAAAATAAAGCAGAGAATGCTGGCTGGAGTGACATTGGCAGAAAATGCCAATGGCCTATTGAAGATGTGTTACAGTCCATTTGAAAGCTTATATAGTGATGATATTGGTGGTAGCATATGAGTATTCTTTCATCTGCATTTGCACAGTCATCCAGTTAAAATTATCAGACTTGTGAGAAAAGACTACTCAGTACAATAAACACAGAGTTTGGTTTTTTTACTTTGCAGGTAACATTTCTTCTGTTCAGCTTTATGCCATGACTGAAACAAGTCTTTAATTGTTCAGTTAGAACAGCAGTTCTCAACCTGGGGGTCGCAACCCCTTTGGGGGTCGAACGACCATTTCACAGGGGTCGCCAAAGCCCTCTCTCGCCCCACGCCCCACGCCTTCACTCACCCTCACCCTCTGTCTCTGTTGGGTCGCCCGGTAGCCATTCGCTTACCCCGCCCACTCCCAATCTATTGCTGCCTCCGGAGTCCCAGCTGATGGCTAGAGGGAAAAAAAACTTTAAATTCTTGCCACAGGACTTCAAAGAGCTAGGTGCAAAGAGGTAAATTCCTGGAGCAAATTTTTTTCCCCCTACCTATGCTGAAAAGAGAAAGCGAAAGCAGGGTCTTTGGTGCAACGTGACAAAATGAGGCAGAGAGATTTCTTTTTCTTTTTCCTCACCAAAAAAGGTAGGTACAAAACTGCAAACAATGGGAAATTTAGGGTAAGAGGAGGTTCAAGATTTTAAAACACAAAAGAAAAAAAAGCTCTATTTAACTAGGGAATTGTAATAATTGAGATACTATTAATTGTATATTGTGTTGAAAGCAGAAACGGTTAAGTTGTGGTTTGGAGGAATATATGGGGGAAATTATTTGGTTTATTATTATTGGTAAATATAATTAATTGATTTGTAAGAAATTGGATTGCATGGAAATAATTGGAATATTCATGTTCATATTGATAAATATACAAAAAAGATAGTTATATAACTAATTGATTTATATTAAAATGTTGAATTTGTATTAAAAAACTGTATTACATAATTAACCAATGTGAGGATGGATATAAAAATAGATGACAATGCGAAGAGGTATAATATAGAATAGAAGGGAAAAATTGAATTTGATTAAGATTAGAGATGAGGATGAAGGGTAATATTGGTTTTTTTTAAAAATAGATGAATAAATATGGTAAAAAGGAAATATAGAAATTGTAAATTTAATTGAAATGACTAAATACTGTGTTGGAAGAAATATCCTTCTGGGTTCTGCTCCAAGTGGGGAAAAAGACACTGGAAACATGGAGACTGCTTGGAAAGATGTTTTAATGGTGGACAGGATCACATGGCTTGATGGGGCCCATTGTGTTAGTTTCTGTTGCTATTGTGTTGCAAATGTCCTTTGACAAAGGATTGACTTTCTGCCTCTGGCCCATAAACAAAGGGTGGGGGGCAGGAAGGTGGGAGCTGCTTTGTCTGTAAAATATGCTTCTCCATTTCTCATCCGGGGAAATATAATATTCTGCCTTTTTAATATTTCAAAAATATTTCATTCTTCTAGGAAAGGGGTGGGTGCTAACCTCCTACAACTGTTTAAATTTGTGGACCGGCCAAATACTCTGTTCAAAGAAAATACGTTGTATGTTTGTATGTGTGTTTCTAATTATTGCTATTTATTGCTATTTGTTCTCTTTTATTCTTTAAAGTTTAACAATTCATTCTTTATCTTAATATCTTTATATTTGTTTGGGGTTGGCTTTCTTCCCTTTCATCTTTTTTATTGTACAGCAATCTTTCTCCTCAAGCCTACTGTTGGAAGAAACATCCTTCTAGGTTCTGCTCCAAGTGGGGAAAAAGACACTGGAAACATGGAGACTGCTTGGAAAGATGGTTTAATGGTGGACAGGATCACATGGCTTGAGTTCCTGAACAGAAAAAGGGCAGATACAGTAATTCTCGGGTTTTTATGCTCTCTCTGGCTCTGTATTTCTTGGGGCCCCGAAAGAGTATCCTGATTGGTTGTCAGACTCCCTGGGGGTGGGGGCCTTGCTGGCTGATGGTCACATGGGCTTCCCAGGTCACATGTGGCGAGTTTCTGCTGCTATTGTGTAGAGGGCTAATCCTATCTTTGGCAATTCCTACTATGGCTCTGCCTGAAGGAGGTAGATCTTTGTTATGTAGAATAGACTGGCCCAGGCCTTAATGGCCCATTGACAAAGGGTGGGGGCAGGAAGATGGGAGCTGCTTCAAAACATGCTTATCCTAGGGAAATATAATATTCTGCCTTTTTCATATTTCCTAAAATATTTCACTCTTCCAAGAAAGGGGTGGGTGCTAACTTCCTACACTACCACCTCTGTCTTTTCTTTCTTACTTTCTCTTCCCCCCTCTTCTTCTCCCTCTTCCTCCCTCTCTTACCTTCACTCCTATTCTAATTTCCCTTCCCTTCCTTCATCCCTCTCTATTGCTGTATCCTTTTATGCATATGGACTACTCAGAGGGCTGAAAAAGTTATTTTTGACTGGTCCTCGCACTTTTGACCAGTCCTCGAACTTACGACTGTCCTCACAATTTATGTTTTTGCTCTATCTTGTCACCATGGTGAAGAGAAGCAGTTGTGAAATGAGTGACACGGTTGTTAAGAATGGTACAATGGGCATAAATGATGACCAGTCATAACTGCGAAGACTGGTCAAAAGTGCGAGGACCTGTCAGAAATCACATTTTTCAGCCCTCTGGGTAGTCCTTTTGTGCACAGGGACTACTCAGAGGGCTGAAAAAATTATTTTTGACTGGTCCTTGCACTTTTGACCAGTCCTTGAATTTACGACTGCCCTCACATTTTACGTTTTTTGCCCTATCTTATACCATGTTGAAGAGAAGCAGTTGTGAAATGAGTGACATGGTTGTTAAGAATGCTGCACAGGCATAAATGTGAGGATGGTCATAAGTGTGAGGACCAGTCAAAAGTGCGAGGACCTGTCAGAAATGACTTTTTTCAGCCCTCTGAGTAGTCCCTATACACATAGCCATGGCCACCCGGTCACATGACCAGCTAGCCATGCCCACCCAGTCACATGACCTCCAAGCCACACCCACAAAATAAGCCACGCCCACAGAATGGTAGTAAAAGAAATTTAGAACCCACCCCTGGTTGGGGGTCACCACAACATGAGGAACTGTATTAAAGGGTTGCGGCATTAGGAAGGTTGAGAACCACTGAGTTAGAAGGAAACAATAAAGCAGAGCAAGGAATGAGGAAGTAATCTGTAATAATGTTTCTCAACCTCAGCAACTTGTAAGATATATGGACTTCAACTCCCAGAATCCCCCAGCCAAGGGAACTGGGGAATTCTTACACATCTTACAGTTGCTAAGGTTGAGAATCACTGCTATAGTGGATGAGATCATACTGCCGCTGTTTGTGATCTAGGGATGGTGTGGGCATCCGAGTACAAGTCTTGTCTCCTACTGTGGGGAAGAAGCCATTTAAAAGACTCACATTCCAGAGTTAGGCTATTTCCTAATTAATCTCTTACAGTATAAACCAGCCATTGTTGAGCTGATGCCTCTCCTCACTGATTTTAGCACAATGATAGTTGAATTATTCCAGATGCTGTAGGTCACTAGTTGATTCGTTTCCAGTCTTATTGCACAACAGCAAGTGTAGATTACCTACTTGAAGAGGATGAAAAAAAGCCAATTTCAGAGCTCAATTTTCTTTTCACAATTAGAAACCAATTTCTGGTACCAAAGCTTCATAAAAAAAAAAAGACTTGAATTTTTTGGCGTAACATTCTTTTGTTTCACATGCTCCTTTTGTGATTTTTTTAAGGTTCAGAACAAAACAATGTTATTTTAAGCACGTGTGATGGTGGAGGATTTGAATGGCAACAGTGAACTAAAAGGATCAGTTCAAGAGTCTTCAGAAAGGATTTGGATAAAACAGTAGTAATAAAACATACGGAACAGAGTTGTTAAAGGAAGGAGGAAGCAAAGGTTGCAGAAATGAAGGGAGCATGCTTTCATTGTTGATCACCGTGTCATCAAAACCGCATTTTTAACATAGTTACATGGCTCCAAGGGCACAAAACATACCACGGGGTGACTGGAAAACAAGAACCAAAACAAGGAGCAAACCACAAAGCTGCATTTTCCGAGAGGTGCAACCACCAAGATAAAGACGCGCGCGCTTTGACTCCAGGACCACTCAGCGGGAAAGCGCCTGAAACTCTACTACAGGGTTTCCCACCTCGGGAAGTGATTATTATTTTAAGACTGTAGTTTTCCAGCTAGCAGAGCGATTGCACGGCAGGAGGAGAACCACCACCCTACCCTCCCCCCCCCCCCCCCACGACACTGAACCGCAGCCAGCCAAGAGGCCTGTCGGAAGGCGGGCATTCTTCTTATCGCTCTCATTGTCTCGCCTTGCGCAATCCAAAAAAAAAAAAAAAAAAGCAAGCAAGCAAACAAAACACACACACACACCCCGCGTACAAGAGAGAGTTGCCACGCCGCCGCGAGAAAGCACGCGCCCACGCTCCCTTCCTCCCGCGCCGAACAAGGAGGGGAGGCAGCGCGTGCTCTGCGGCGGGCGTAGGGCCTATAAATAGAAGCGTTCTAATACCAACGGGGTGCGTCATCTCGCCCCGCCCACAGAGGTTTTGCTCAACCCTTCCGGCTACGCGGGGCGGAGGTGGGGGGGGGAAAGAGAGAGAACCAGGTAGCAACAACGGCGGCAAGTAGTGGGAGCGGTTTATAAGGCGCCTTGGAGGCGACGTCTGCTTTCCTTTCGCGGACTTTGTCTCCAGCGCGCTGGACAAACGTGGCCCTCTTTCCAAGACTCCGGGATTTGAGTACGAGGGACAGTCCGTCTCTCCCCCCCTCCCCTCCCCCGATTCCGAAAGGGAGGAGAGAATTCCCTGCTGGCAGGTCTCGGGCGCTGAAGACCGACCTGTGGCCAAAGAAAGCGGCTGCCGTCGAAAAGACAGCGTAGCCAGACGCCTGTCGCTTGGCGGGGGCGAGAGGTGGGGGGAGTGAGTCGCGGAGCAGCTTTTGGACGGATTTCTGGAACGGTTTGGGGAAATCTGGAGCAGAAAGGCAGCGTTCCCTTCGGGGGGAGGGAAGGTGAACGTTTCTGGAGGTCGGGACAAAGCAGTGCTAGTTCACCCGCAGACAGACAGAGAAACACGGTTCGGGCTGAACGGGAGAGAAAAATCCCTGCACGCGAGGAAGGTGCTGGAACAATGCCGTGGGAAGGAGAAGGAGGCCCCAAATAGGTGGGAGGGAGCTGCAGGTTTGGGAAAAAAATATCATTACTCATATCAAACATTGGACCGAATTGCTATTCCTGAATTTAAACTTTATAGCTAAAAGTTGGGGGGGAGGGAGGGATGCAAAATAAACTAAACATCCGGTAGAACCAAATCCTGATACCAGCACCAAGTGCCGAGTGTCTTGAAACTGACTGTTGTCCGTATAGATAGTGCTGAAATGAAGAAAAAAAAAAGCAAGGCAATTGAAAACCCAGGGGAAAAAGGGGTAAAAACGAATGGTTTTACTTATATAGAATTTTAAAATGTGCAGATCATAATAAAGGCATTTGATTTCCACATAAAATGGATGACAAACATCTTTACAGGTAGTCCTCAGGTTATGACCACTCAGTGGCCATTTAGCAAGTGGTGCAGGAAAGGGGTACTTACAACCGGTCTTCAAAATTCCAGCTACTATTGCAGCACTCCCAAGGTCATGAGATTTCAATTTGGGCACTTGGCCACTGGCATGTCCCCTGATCATTATATGTGACCACCTCTGCTGATAAACCAGAAGGGAAAGTCTCAAGTCGCCCCCATAAATTCACCCTGCTTTTTCTCCCTGCTACAGAGTGTGAATTCCCAGGCTGCTTCTACTCAGTAGCATGCTTCTGCAACACCGTGACCTCACTCCGTAGTGCCTGTCCCCAGAACAGTTGCATTCCCCTGCGGAAGTGCTCATCTGCCCATTGACCTGCTTGCAGATTGCTTAAAGGAAACTCCTCTTGTGACTAGGACTTGCAGCTTTCCCTTAACTTGCTGGTTGGAAGTTGACAGTAAGTGTCAAGTCGCAATCACATGAGGTCCTGCTAAACAAACTGCAATCCTCACTTAACATTGGCCACTGGGTTTGCTCTCATTAAATCAGAGGTCTTCAAACTTGGCGGTTTGAAGACTTGTGGACTTGAACTCCCATAATTCTCCAGCCAGCATTGAGTTGAAGTCCACAAGTCTTCAAGCCGCCAATTTTGGGGATCCCTGCACTAAATGATATGGTCCTGTGAATTGCACTTTGCAACTATATTGCTTATTGGTGCAAATTCCAGTCCCAAACAACTGTTGCTTAGCAAATATCTATATTGTGAACAGGATCAGTGCACAGGAATAATTGAAGTTGTGCAGATTGTTGAACTATGGAAAAGTATTGTAGAACTAGCAAGAGAATGTGTGTCACTTGAAGCAATTTCAAGGCATAAAAAAAATCAAAATGGACTCAGTGCTGAGGAGGGACATTTTTATTATTTCCCTTTTGGTGTACTTTACAACTCCATAATTTACTGACTGAAGATTTAATCAGGATTCCAATGGAGACAGAAAGGATCCATCTTCTTTACTGTATACTGTGTTCCCAGTCTATATTCTTCCAGTCCTTGATTTTAATTATTAATAACAAGCTGGAGTTATTTCATGGGATACTTTACGTAAAGTGTATTTAGACCCTCATCACTGCTTATTTAAATCATGGAAGCTCAAGTGGAATGTAAGTACCAATTAGGAAAGACATAAATATAGCCAAGACGATTCAGTTAGAGAAGCTATAAAAAGCTGGAAGGCTCTATTTCAGAATCACAGCCTTTCCTAAATGAAGAAAATAAAAAGGGAATTAATGAATACATCTAAGTTGACTCTAAGGGAGATTTTTAAAAAAACAAAACCCAATGAATATATATTGCTAAAACATTTCATTTGACTGCCCTGAATCTCCTACTGTTCAACTGCCAGTAATAATATTATGAGAGAAAAGAATAACATTTACTCACTGTTTACACCTTGATAATAGTGTCTGCCATTATTCACGCTTTATCTGAGGTTAAAAAGATCCCATTAGTTTAAATATGTTCCAGCAGCATGGATGCTATAAAATTGTCTTACAAGGTTAAACTGCTCCTATCCTATCTCTTGTACTTAACTTCTATAAGGGCTGCAGATGATTGCTGGTGAAACTATTAACTGATTAGCACTGCAGGTAGTCCTCAACTTACGACCATAATTGAGCCCCAGATTTCTGTTATTAAATGAGACATTTGTTAAGTGAGTTTTGCCACAGTTGTTAAGTGAGTCACTGCAGTTGATAAATTAGTAACCTGGTTGTTAAGTAAATCTGGCTTGCCCATTGACTTTGCTTGTGAGGAGGTTGCAAAAGGTGATCACATGACCATGGGACACAGCAAGGTCATAAATATGAGGCAGTTGCCAAACATCTGAACTTTGATTACATGATGATGGAGATGCTGCAAAAGTCATAACTGAAAAATGTTATAAGATGAATGAACTGTTGTAAGTCAAGGACTACCTGTACTCTTTTGTGCCATTTTATTTGGCTTTTGAATTGTTGTCTTGTTTGGTTTTAACATGCATTTCATTCTTTATTATTTCTAGCAGTTATTTATCTTTATTATAGTCCATTCTTGGATCTTTTTGGATAGCTGGTATATTAGAAATATTTCAGTTTAATTAATTACAAAAATGAATATATTTGCCAGTTGTGTCTTACTCTTTTAACATTCATCTTGCAAAGGATCAATATTTTTAATCCCTTTAAAAAAAAATCCAAAAACTAGAGGCCACAAATGAAGGTGATGATCGCTAGAAACATCCAGAGTATCTGAGTGCCACTAATCCTCAAATCTTGTTCCTCTTAAAAAGCCTTGAGAAAACCAGGAATGAGAAAGGAAACTCAATAAGCCAGGGGTGTCAAGCTTGCATCATCATGACATATCGCAGCTTTTTTCCCCTTCACCAAACTGGGCGTGAGTGTGGCCAGCGTATGATGCATCTGGCCTGCGGGCCACGGGTTTGACAGCCCTGCTATAAGGTAATGCGAACAGCAACAAATCACACAAATTGTTGATATACCCGAGCAGAGATAAAATTAAGTTATTTTATACTTCCTATATAAATGGATTTGTATGCAAAAGCCGTCCTTTACGTGTGTGTCTCTGAGCTTAAACAAACCTATTTTCCCTCCCAATATGCTCATGAGCACTTCCTTTCAAGATCTTAATTGCTACCCAATCATTCTGTGTGCCATCACATATTATTCCTCATTGTGTATTTGATCTTACTATGGAAGAATAAGCATGTAGAGTTTAAGAGTGAGTTTCTGGCTTCCTAGAAACATTGACAAACTACAAGTTTAGTACTAAATATTTTGGAAACTGTGAGGATAATATGCTAGTATTATACTATATCGAGTCTGCATGATTCTGGAGGCAAAGGCACTCCGCATGCTGGATGTAAATTATGTTCCTTTTTTCTCTTTCTGTTTTCTTGATTTGCTATAAATCTCCTTGGCTTGTTCAATTAGTTTTGGATCATTTGACAAACAGCTAAAAATGAGGGGATTGTTTTAAAAAAAGGATTTACAAGGTTAGTAAAAAAGGGCCATTTTTCCATTAGGCTTGGGGTCATTAAAAATATAATAGTACTGTAATTGCTCAGGAAAGATACCACTAAGTCAAAAGCATTCAATAGTATAGTTCAGTGGTGTCAAATCTGATTTCATTGAGGGCCACATCAAGGTTATGTTTAACCTCGGAGGTGGGAGGTCAGGGGGCATGGCCAGCTTGATGTCAGTCATGTCGGGGGCACCTCTGGTGGCCCGAGCGCACGGCCAGTGAAACCGGGCTCCCGAGGTCCATATTTGGCTGCGACGGCCTCCTGCAACCCTCTGCCAGCGAAAATGGAGCTCGGGAGGGCAACCCTCTGGAGCTCCATTTTCACTGGCAGAGGCATCGCAGGCCAGTCCTTCACTGTTTCCAGGGTAGCCCTGTGGGCCAGATCTAAGCCCCCACAGGACAGATCCAGCCCCTGGGCTTTGAGTTTGACACCCCTGGTATAGTTAGTGGACGCTACTAAAGAAAATCTCCTCCTCCCTCCTCCCACATAAGAAATTCCAAAAGGAACTGAAACCAGCACCGAAGAAATTCAGGGACAAAATATATAATGGGGAAAAAAAGCAAGTCCAATTGCTGGCAAAAGTAAGACCAAGAATAAAAAGAGTTATTTAAATATCAAAAATAGAAAACTGGCTATGGAAACGATTGTACTATCAGATGGCAATGGGATTAAAGGATACTAAATGAAGACAACAAAAAGGAGAGTCTGTTTTCTACATTGTTGTAGAAGGTCTGAAAGTGAATCTGGGGAACCGGGGCAAAAAAAGCCGATAAGCTTCTACATCATAATGATAAGTCATAAAGTTCTGAGGGGATTCCTTAAAAAATCATTTAGGGGATTTTTTAAAAGAAAAATCAAAAACATTTAACGTGGCTGAGATTAGTGGTCATATCAGAGGACAGAAAGGATATAAGACAGGATCCAGGAAACTATAATCATGTGGCTGGATATCTGTTCTGGGTAAATCAATGGAAAACTTTGCTTTCTGCAAAACTATTCAGAGACAGAAGTGTTAACAAATGTATGAACATGATTGATGCTGTGGTGGTGGTTTCTTAAGACTCTCCAAAGACTCCTCAAATCTAGCTACCATGGGAGAAAAAAAGAAATCCTTGCCTTCAAGCCCCAGTAGCCACTTCACCTTCCAAAAGCTAGATTTGTATACACCTAAAAGCAATATATTACAGTGGTGGGATTCAAAATTTTTTACTACCGGTTCTGTGGGCGTGGCTTGGTGGGCGTGGCAGGGGAAGGATACTGTAAAATCTCCATTCCCACCCCAATCCAGGGGAAGGTTACTGCAAAATCCCAATATCCTCCCGATCAGGTGGGATTTGGGAGGCAGAGAATAGATGGGGGCAGGGCCAGTCAGAGATGGTATTTACCGGTTCTCCAAACTACTCAAAATTTCCGCTACCGATTCTCCAGAATTGGTCAGAATTTGCTGAATAAAATCTCTGATATATTATTTATAATATTGGGCCATTTTCTTACTATTGAATTAAAAGCTTTATCTACCTGTCCTGTTTTGGCACAAACTGATGCTATCACAAAATTAGCTGTCCCTATCATGGGTCTCTTACATTTGTATGACTACCTTCAGAATTGTACTGATTTATAGAATTGCTAGTCATAGGCAAGGTGATAGCTCTTCTATTTCTGTTTTACTGCCATTCTTTTCAATATATCACTAATCTTTAGAAAAATCTTCCCTAATCAAGAAGTTGCAACCTGGATGACTTATATTTTGATAACTGCCAAAAGAATCTGGCTGTCTTGATAGATCACAAGCTAAAGTGAACCGACCCTCTTGTGAAGGTTAATCCTCCCCCTGCCAGTAAAAAACAAGATAAGAAAAAAAGAAAAGAAAAAAGTGCTATAAAAACAAAGGCCAAGTGGAAACAAGCCAGTCTTTAAAAAAGACTGATGGGGAGATGATATATTAGCTAAGATGGGACAAAAACAATTCAACTTGAGAAAATTTGGATCATATCTTTGTAAAGATAGGTATACTTTGTAAATAAATCAGTGTAGAAATTACTTGTCTGGCTTCAGGATTGGAACCGCTTAAATAAACTCACACAAAAGTCCCTGGAAGCGCCCTATGAAGCACGCAAGTTGGGACTCATTTGGCGAAGTGGACGCTGTGCGACAAGCGTAAGGCAAGGCAGCTCACCTCTTGGCCTGCCCCTTCTCCAGACGACACAGGTGGAGGGCGGTCGGCTTCTGCTCCTGGCCAGGGAGACAGATCTGGCCAGGAGGAAAGAGAAGGTGAGTCGCGCTGCACCCGCTTCGCCCAACGAGTCCCAACTTGTGCATTTCACCGGGCCGCTTCCAGAATCAAGCTCTGACTGAGGCAGCAAAGGCACCAGCAGCGTTTTTACGAGATGGCAGCGTCCAGGAGGACTGAAGTGCTGCGTCTCTATCAGGCCTTGCTGTGAGAAAGCCAGGCTTTCAGGCTATTACCTACGGCTATAGGTAAGAAGACGGGGGCATCTCAGGAGTGGAGCCTTCAGTGCCAAGTCCCTCTTCTGCCCCCATGAAAATCATCCCCCACCCCACCCACTCTAGTTAAATGCGCGTAGAGTATAGGGTTTGTTTTAAATGGATAAAAAAGATCTGTGCTGCTCATTATCAAAATTTGAATGGCAGTGAGGATGCCGCTGATCCCCGCCTCCTGGAACCGCCCGAAAATGTGAGGCGGTGATGGTCTGTGGTAATCCCTGCAGCCTGGAACAGCTGATTGGGGGTATTCCGGTGGCTGATCCACCCGCCAAGCAGCTGCTCATGCTGAATTAGGCTGCAATAATGTGCTGAAACTGACAAGGCTATTTGCTGTTTGCTGCAAGGACGCTAGCCAGATGAATACCAATGGATGCTGGTAGGAAGGGGCAGAATTTTTTTCCCTTGTTTTCCTCCCCCAAATCTAAGGTGCGTCTTATACTCCGGTGCATCTTATACTCCTAAAAATACGGTAGTATATGTCCTGAAAGAAGCAACCAAGATGATGTGGAGCCCAGAAGGAAAAACATGATGAATGGTTGAAAGGGCTGGATATGTTTAGCTTGGAGATAAAGAAGTCTGTAGAGAGATATGACAGTTTTCTTCAAGTATTACTGGAGCTGTCCTGCATAAAAAAGGGGCTGAACTCTTCAAAGTTGTTCCACATGATAAAAGAAGAAATGGAATTAAATGACGAGAAAATCAGTTCTAGTTGGATCTAAGGATACGTTTGCTCATAATGACAGCGATTCAGCATTGGAAGAGGCTACTTTAGGAAAATGTGGTGGATTCTTTTCCCTGGAGGTGTTTAAATAAAGCATGGTTGGCCAGTTTTTGAGAGGCTGCAGTACACGAGTGGATTCCTGCACTGGGCAAGGTGTTGAACCAGAAGATCTCTGTTCCAGCCTTTGCAATCTAAGACTGTTGTTCTGATGCAAAATTCTCCATTGGCTTCTCTAAGATGGTTTATCCTTTTTTCACATCCCATTTGACATTCCCAAGTTCAAAATAATGCACAATAAACTGATTTGGGAACATAGTAAACATGTGTCTACATCACCAGACTGATTTTAATTATGCCAGTATAATTAGAGATACTGAGGGAAATACCAGGACAGAAGTAGCCCCAGAGGAGAGAGATAACACTTGCCAATAGTGCATCGCTCGTAAGTCCGATAAAAAAAAAAGTATGTGGTGGACGTGCCCGGCAGCAAAGAAATGTTGGTCTAATATCAAAAAATGGTTGGAACAAATAACAAAAACACAGATTGAAAAAGAACCAGAAACATTTTTATTAGGAATATTTAACAAATCATACCCTAAGGATATCAAATATCTTACAATTCACATATTAACTGCTGCAAGAATAACCTACGCAAGAAATTGGAAACAAGAAAAAATACCAAGTGAAACAGAAGTAATAGGGAAAATTTTAGAATGCGCTGAAATGGATAGGTTAACCAAAGAATTACAAGAAAAAGAAGAATCAGACTATTATAAAATATGGAATAATTGGTATAATTGGTTAAAAATTAGAAATATACAAAAAACATAGGGGATATATTACCGATTGATACATATATATATGTAATAAAAAATATTATTAAAGAAAGGTGAAGGAATATATTATAAGTAGAATTGTAGAACGTCACTCTGAAAAAATGCTTAAGAAGATATACTCTTTTTGTGTATATGTTGTATAAATGTTCGTTGTGTATATGTTATGTATGTCTTTTTTTAATATTTATATTCAATAAAAACTATTTAAAAAAAAAAAGTATGCAGGCTATTGCTATAATGCATTGTAAGCCGCCCTGAGTCTACGGAGAAGGGCGGCATATAAATTGGACTAATAAATAAATAATAAATAAATATAGACCTACATAATTGAAACTGACTAAGTGGACACTAATCTCTTACATCAGGGGAAGGGAGAAATGATGGGAAACTGGCAAATAATAGAAGTACAGGTGGTGCTCGACTTATGACCACAACTGAGCCCAAAATTTCTGTTTTTAAGTGAGACATTAAGTGTTTTGCCTGATTTTATGACCTTTCTTGCCACAGTTGTTAAGTGAAACACTGCAGTTATTAAGTTAGTAACACGGTTGTTAAGTGAATCTGGCTTCCCCATTGACTTTGCTTGTCAGAAGGTCTCAAAAAAGGATTACATGATCCCGGGATGCCGCAATTGTCATAAACACATGTCAGTTGCCAGACGTTGAATTTTGATCATGCGACTATGGGGATGTGGCAATGGTGTGAAAAACCATAAGTCACTTTTTTTAGTGTCGTAACTAGTGAATGGTCACTAAATGAACTGCTGTTAGTTGATGACTACCTGTACACACCTGATTATATTCAGGATATGTCACTGAGGAAAAATGGGGGGGGAGGGTACATCTATCAACTGATTCCTTTTCAAAACTGCCCATATAAGAATTACACAAATGCTACCTCTTCTCTCCAAACAAATTAATGAAAATCAGGCCAAAAACAATAAACTAATCAAGGAATCAATAAGGAGGAAACTACATCTCCAAAATTAGCACAGTAAGCAACTATACATAAACAGCAGGGGTGAAATGCTACTGGTTCGCTCTGGTTCTGGCGAACCGGTAGTTTAAAAAAAACCTACCGGTTTGTCTGAACCAGTATTTCCAATGATCAGCTGTGCTGCGCGGTTTATATTAGCTAGAAAGCAGGAAATATTTAGCTTTCTTGCGAAGCTAAATCATGCGGCACAGCTGTCCCCCCCCCACTGTTCTACTTACCTACTGAAGTCTTTTTCCATGCAAAGCGTGCATTTGGTGCGCACTGCGAATCTGCGCACAGTGTGGTTTTGGTGTGTGTTGTGCATGCACACATGCAGCGTGCTTTTGGTGTGCATCGCACATGCACGCGTGCAGTATGCATTTGGCGTGCATGTGCGGGCAGCGAACCGGTGGCGATCCACGGAGGATTTCACTACTGATAAACAGGCAGCAAAACTCCACACTTACTAGTGCTGATGATGTCACCTAGTTGGGTAATGAAATGTCTGCAAACAACCAAGTTCAGAGAGCACCAAAATACCATAGGTCCTAATATGCTTTACCTCCCCACCTAAGCAAAGCAACCAAACAAGAATATTATTGGAGCTGCCTTTTGGAATCTCTCTAGTTATAGAGTTGGCTCCGGTGCATTGATTATTTTTCTGGTCTCCACTTGTAATTTTGACTGTCAGCTTCCCTGCACTTCGCCAACACCAAACAACTCAATTCTAAGGTAGGCACCAGATTGCTACCAACCCTGATTACTGTTTTCTACAGCTGCATCATTTTCTCCAACCTAAAGGTTTATAGCTCAATCAATATTTGGGTTGTTTCAAGCCATTCAGCCACTGTAAATTTGGCTTCAAGTGGTTATGTCATCTGTATCCACATCTAGTTAGTTACAGAAGCACCCACTAATGAGATGGTTGGCTAAGTGCTTTTCATTCATTTCTTTGGCAGCCTACTTGTAAGATGTTTATTTTAGCTATTATCACAGAATTGTCAACCACTACAGCAGAGTGGCTAGAACCATTATTGTACACAATTAATTCACTTTATACTGTGAAAGTGGCAAAAAATAAACATCTTGAGCCTGACATCCCACCATTGTCCACAGGCTCTGAGAAGTTGCTTGTTTGCAGAAAGCAAACAGGAAATGGTAGTTCACTCGTGCTACTGTTTCCTCTCAATTACCCAGTGGGGATGCCCACAAAATAAAAGAATGGAAGAGGAAACAACAACTGTCATCACGCAGAGCTCCAGAATGGATACAGCATCAGCATCTGGAAAGATGAAAAAGAAAAATAAGACAAAATTCTCTATTCTCAGCAATTTAATCTGTAAACTTTGGGGTCCTTAGTGCTCTCTGAGCTTGGTTGTTTTCTTGCAGATGTTTCATTACCAAATTAGATAGCATCCTCAGGGATAGTAAGGCTCCTTCAGAACCCTGGGGATATTTTACAAAAGAAAAATCAGAATCTCTGTATAAAGATAATTCCAATTCAGCAGCAGCAACAAGGTGAATTATGTAGTCTTCATAAATGAATTAAATGTGCACTTTTAAATTTACTCTTCATACTTTTCTTCTGTTCTTACAGATTATACAGAGAGGTAACAATCTAAACAAGGTAGAAAAACTCTCTTCCTAACTATTGTTTGTTTCAAGATTCACCCTGGCTTTTAATTTCTCTAATGACATAGCCTTTTTCACTGTTATAAGACTAGATACTTACCAGTATATGTGATAGGGAACACTTAAAACAATAAATAAATATCAGGATGTGGCCACATAGTTGCCCCCAATCTTCTGGTCTTTTATAAAATTAGTAGGCATAGATCATATCCTTTAAAATATGCTGAAAGCCATGACATCTTGAAATGCACAGATTTTAAAAATTAAAGCACATGTTCTCATCTACTGAATTTTGCAGCCACTAGCAACCAGCGGTATAGCTTTTCTGAAGGGCAGAATGTTGGGGAAAATTGTTGTATGGCCAATGCTAAAAAAGAAAGAAAGAAAAAGACAGGTTATTTCCCCAAATCATTTGTACATGAGTAAGGATTCATCAGTGCTGTGTATTCACTGTGTATTTGACTGAAAGAATAAAGAATAAGTGTTATAAATTTACTTCCATAGAATAACTGTAATAATAATATTTTTGTTCATGTAGTCCTCGACTTATGATCACAATGGAGCCCAAAATTATTGTGGTTAAGTGAGACATTTGTTAAGGGGATTTTGCCCCAGTTTACAACCTTTCGTGCCTCAATTGTTACGTGAATCACTGCAGTTGATAAGTTAGTAACCCAGTTGTTGAGTGAATCTGGTTTCCCTATTGGCTTTGCTTGTCGGAGGTCACAAAAGGTAATCAAACTGCCCTGACCTTGAGACACAGCAACGGTCATAAATAATTTAAAAATCTGTGTATAAATTGAAACATTTTTGGCCTATATGATTTTTTAATCAGTGATATGATCATGCAAATCTAATTTATAAGAATCTCCCACTGAGTAAAGATTACAGTGACTTCTCATTGCCCGGAATTCTTGTAGCCCTTTGCTGTGATCTGAATGGATGCAGCCCTTCTGCAGTAAGATCCAAGGAGCTCTTTTACTTTTGAGCTGCAGATCATGCTTTACTATGGCTTTTTTCCCCCTTCACTTCAAGAACTTAGAAACACAAATGGTTTGAAACTAAAAGACAAAGGTGTTCAGAGCAAAAGAAAAGACAATGAATGAATAGGTGTTCTTTTATATTAAATTTCAAACCATCCACTAACAGGCTTCTTAGTGCAGATTAACAAGCTATTAAAGCAATTCTTTAAAAAGATGAACAGCCCGGGGGAAAAAAAAAACAGAAATGCCATGATCTCTGAAGGTTTTTAAACAGCTCAAAGGCTCGGTTTGGCACAACAAAACAAGCAATGCAGGTGCCAACCATGCCTCTTGAAAACCGAAGAGGAGCCTCACTGGGGCTGTTCTTTATCGCCATCCCTCCATGTTCAGAGACAGCCAAAACAGAGCAGTCGGTTCTTAACAATGGATGGTTTCACATCCATTATGCCAACAAAAACAAACTGCACTGGAATGGAAGGTGGTGCATGAACCAGCTTTGGAGTATATTAAGCTTTGAGCTGTCTGCTTTGGCAAAAAACAAAACAACAACGACCCTAATGCAGGCCTGTTAATCTGTGGTAAATGCTACCCAATTTACGGCAGCTTTAGAGCCCTACTTTGGCAACTGCTTCCAATCCCAGTCTTCAGAATTTGGGAGGTTTGTAACTCCTCCATCGACTGAAAAACCCTTTCAGTGTTGTAGCCAGATGATTGAAGCAAATAAATAAATTAAAGAATTACATCATAGAACCAGGCCTTATGTGTGGCTACAATGCTCCTGGCTACATCTTGGAGCGTCTCTGAAGTACTGCCTGTTCTCAGATCACCAACAGAGCCATCTTGAAACTATCTCCTGCAGGCTGGCTGCAGACTGCAGCGAGGTGGAGTCCTCAGTGAAAGACTGGCAATCTTCCCCAATCCTTAAAAGCCAAAACAGTTTGGCTCTCTTCCAGAAAGAGCAAACTCTTGCTCATTTCCACCATTAAGTAAAAAAAAAAATGCTGGAAAATCCACATTTTTTATTAATCAAAAAGATGAACTGAGTTTTCAGCGCAGTTTTGTGGAACTCAAGCTTTCCAATTGTGTGCTCCTCCTTCCTTTTTCTCCTGTAAAGAACAAATCTGAAGCTTGCTTTCAATTCCAACAAACTAGGATATCTTTATGTTCAAATGAGGGACTGGGATTACAGTGGTAGCATTCAAAAAATCTTACTACTGGTTCTGTGGCCGTGCCTTGCTGGGCGCGGCATGGCAGGGGAAGGTTACTGCAAAATCCCCATTTCCTCCCGATCAGATGGGACCTGGGAGGCAGAGAATAGATGGGGGCGGGGCTAGTCAGAGATGGTATTTACCAGTTCTCCGAACTACTCAAAATTTCTGCTACTGGTTCTGCAGAATTGGTCAGAACCTGCTGAATACCACCTCTGAGGGATTATCTATGGTTTCACAAAACAGTATAAACCAGACTGAACATTTTGTTTATCAGTTTGATACTCTGCTTTTTTTTCACTGTGTTTAACATAAAAAGGTATAATTTAATGATGATTTTAAAAGAAATTTACATTTTATTTTCAGAACAGCTGTAAAACAAAATTCAACAGGACTCCTTATAAAAATGTAAATGCTTCCCTGTTCAGTCATGTTCAACTCTAGATGCTGTGCTCATATCCATTCATTGGCCAAGGGAGCCAGCGTTTTTCTGAAGACATTTTTTGTGGTCATGTGGCCAGCATGGCTATACGCTAAAGGCTCATGGAACCCAAGAGCAAATCCCATTATTGGCTTATTTCTCTTAACCATTAGTAAAACTAAATTCAGTTATCCAAATTCATATCCAAATTCATATGGAATTGTGACAAAGGAAACCACATCTGGTTCAGACAATTAATTGAATTAATTATATAATTTCCAAAGAATAAGAGTAAGTTCTTTAGAAACTGGAGTATAGAATGACCGAAATATTGGCAAGAAAATTATGTTTGAAAGAGTAATCTGTGTAAATTTGAGAGCTTAATCTGTGAACCCACTGGAGATGGATGACCAATACATTTAAATGAATAAATAAATAAATGAACTATATAATAACTCAACTGTTAAATACCGTATTTCTCCTGAAATAAGCGCTTGTCCTTATTGCCATGCACTCAAAAGCCTAATTGGTCTTATTATCAGGGGATGTCTTATTTTGTGGGAAACAGGGTAGGAAAGCACCAAGCAGGGATGAAATGACCACTGAAGCTGCAAGAGAAGAGTCACTTCAAATATTAAGAGATCTATGCCAGCAAATGTGGAATAAGTTTACATGGCCTAGAAAATGGAAGAGATCAGTTTTTTATGTTCAGTTTTATACTGCAAAACAGAGTGATGAGAGTTAGTGTGAACTGCTGAACCATTTCACTAATTAAATACATATAAAAATTATGGTTTGAAATCTTACAGAGAAGAATAGATCTTTCTATGGAGAAATTCCAAATGCAATGGGATATTTCTGAAAAAGTAAAGAGGAAAGAGATCAGATAGACTATATAAGATAAATAATAGAGACCAAGAGAAGAGGAGGTTTCCCAGTTCCCCCCAAAATGGGGTCTTTCAGTCAAAATTTAAGATTTCCTAAATTGGCTATGAACAAATCATAAGTTTTCCCCTTATGCAGTTGATGGAGCTGGCTCGTTTACTAATATGGATAACGATAAGCTTTATTGGGATCAGTACCAGAGGTGAAATGCTACCGGTTTGGGCCGGTAGTAAAGAATGCTTTAAAAAGTAAAAAAAAAAAAAGTTCCGATGATCACGCGTCTCTCAGCTGATCTTTGGAACTTTTTTTTTTTACTTTTAAACCATTTTTTAAAAATGCTTTAAAAAGTAAAAAACAACAGCAGGAAATCCAAAAGCATACATTTGGTGTGGAGTGTGCATGTGTGTGCAGTGTGCATCTGGTGTGCACTGCACATGTGCAGGCAGCGAACTGGTGGTGACTGGTGGAGGATTTCACCACTGATCAGTACCAATCATAATTAATGTGCATCTAAAAGGTACAGTTTCTGTTCTATTACTCTATCCCTCTGACTATTCCTTGTTTTTTATCCCTCATTTTTAGTATCTAGAAATCCAAGTTTTGTCTCAATCTATATAATTGCTTTGCTTTTACTATAATTTCAGCTTTTCTTAAAGTAGCATTTTTTCTTGGAAGAAAATGAGATAGCTATGATATATTTGTCATGCATGTATGTTTCAGAAATAAAGATACCACTGGAAACTTACAGTCACTCTAGCTACATACCTGGGCTGCAAAAATCTGGATGGCAGGAAAGACAAATGGAAAGTTCAAATCCTTCTGCTGTAATAGGGATCCTAGGGGGTGCAGTGGAGCAGTGGCTTAATGATGCCGGAATTGCTAACCAGAAATGGTCTGCACTCTAGTGGTTCAAGCCCAGCTCTGAGAGACAGAGTGAGCTCCCCTGCTTGCTCCCTGGCCCCTGCCCACCCAGCAGTTTGAAAGCATGCAATATTGCAAATAGATAAATGGTATCACTTTGGTAGGAAAAACCTAGCTGCATTTGTGTGTGCGGAGAGTAGAAGCCAGCACTGGATCTGGCCTGACACGAGACAACGCATCATGAGATGAGGCGAGGTGAGATTGGTGGAGGATCCCGGAAGAACCAGCAACCTTAGTGCCACTAGTCAGCTGGTGTAAGCTAATTTTCCCCCTGCAGTGCACCAAGGATTGGCATGCAAGTGCTGAACAGAATGAACTAGCAATTTAAGCTGTCAAGAGTGCATTGTGTCTAGCATTTGTATATTTCCCTGATATTGTATGCCATAGGCTAAATAAATAAATAGGAAAGCTCTAGTTACAAAGTGTAGCAAAATAGTGATATGTTCTACAAACCAAACTTAACACTGCTACTTAGGTAAATGTAGAACTGGACTAAGAAGACCTTAACCTTTACGTAAATAAATAGGGTTTTCATTGTGTCTGTGAGAATCTTGACATCCTTTCTAATAAAAAGCTAGACTAGAAGAGAGGCATATTTTCAAATAATGAACTTATACCCTAAAACCATGATGGCGAACCTATGGCACGCGTGCCACCTGTGGCACGTGGAGCCATATCTGTGGGCACATGAGCATTGCCCTACCTCAGCTCCAGCGCACATGTGTGCGCTGGCCAGCTGATTTTAGGTCCTTCTGGGCCCACTGGAGGCTGTTTCCGGCCTCCGGAGGACCTCTGGGGGGATGGGTAGGCCGTTTTCGCCCTCCCCAGGCTCCAAGAAAGCCTCTGGAGCCTGGGGAGGGTGAAAAATGGGCCTACCGGGGCCACCGGGCCATTGTGTGCCAAAAGTGGGCGGAGTGCAGGCGGAGTGTGCGCATGCACAGCGGGACGGGGTGCATTGAATTATGGGTGTGGATACGTGCATGGGCTTCCCCCACGCTCCCCATGCTTTTGGCACGTGACAGCAAAAAGGTTAGCCAACGTTGCCCTAAAAGATGATGAATGCTGAATTGGGCTAGTTTGCACTGCTTTAGAAAGCACAATTTTTGCTTCCTTGTCCGCTTTTCACTGGAACAGAACAGTGCCTAACTGTTTAACTTGTGGTTAAGGATTATTTGTATCAGGCCCTTCTTAGGTAAAGAGGCATGCATTTGGTAGTATGCCCGTTAGGATCTCTGGTTACACACTGCAACTGAATAACATAACAGGAAACCTGGAGCTTGATATTATTCCACGGGAAAGATTAGTTATTTGGAAAAAGAGCTCTACAGCAGCCTAATGGATTTTTGGAGAAAAGGCAAGCAATACTATTTTAAATTCACAAGGCAATATTATTATTTGGGAATCACCTATCAAAAGCAGCCCGTTTTTTCTCTTCTATCTGTGTACCTTTTTCATTCCAGCTCTGAGAACTTCATGTGGGGAAAAGCCCAGAAATCCTTTTCATTAACAGAGTTCAGCTTTATAATCAAGAAAGATGATCAGTAATCAAGAAGTTGAGGGTACGGAAAGAGTGTCATTCTTTGTGGAGAAATTAACACTAGTTCTTATTCACAAAACATCAAGGACCAGAGCTTGGTCTTAGATGCTAAAATTGCTTTTATGGTGCCTAACATTGTCATGCATTGACATGAGGATTGGAAATGCTGGGAGTTGTACATCTAGAGGCACCAGGATGGGGAAGGTTGCTTGAACTTTGTGAGAACTGGGAGATTGAGATCAGTAGTGGGTTCCACTTACCTTTGCTACCAGTTTGGTATTGGGAGCGCATGCTCATGCTTGCTTCACTTGCGTGAGGCACTTCTCTGCATGCACAGAACCTTCGGAGCATGCATAGAGCGTCCGTGGTGACGTCCAGGCAGGTAGGCGGAGCCTCCTGCCGCCACCACTACCCACCACTGATTGAGATCTTCCACTAGAAACCCACCACTGATTGAGATCCTCCTGAGCTACGCTTCCAGCTTCCTGAATCATCATCTTGGAGACTATAGGAAGGGTATCACGATGTCTGTTAGGTTGTTATTGTTTCTCAAATCAACCTGTACTATTATGGGCAACAGAGTCAGGTTGTCACAGTTTGGCAATATTTCTGGAGGTAGCATGGCTTTCTTCCTAGGGCTGAGAGTGACCTGCTTCATTGCCTAAAGTAGGACTAGAACTCATGGTCTTTTGGCTTCTAATTTAGCACATTATTCACTGGATCACACTAGCTTTCTCTGAGACAATTAGAGAGAATAACATGGGGGGGGGGTGGAATCTAAAGGAACAACAATAACAAAAGAAAAACAGTAGTTGCAACATGATACCCATTGACATTAATGGTTCATAGACACATGCTTTGACATTCCCCAATCATCCTGCCCCTCCTGATTACAGGTAGTCCTTGACTTACGACTCAAACTGGGATCCGAACCTCTGTCACTAAATAAGGTGGTTGTTAAGTGAGTCACACTGCATTTTATGATTTATTTATTTATTTTTTGGTCAGGTGAAGTGAATCAGACCATCATTAAGCGAATCCAGCTTCCTCCATTGACTTTGCTTGTTGGAAGCTGATTAGGAAGATTGCAAATAGTTATCACATGAACCTGGGATGCTGCAACCTTCGTAAATATTGCTGGTGGCCAGGCACCCAAATTTTGATCACATGACCCTAGGGACACAGGAACAGATGTAAGTGCAAGAACCAGTTGTCACATTTTTCAGTGCGGTTGTAACTTTGAACTGTTGCTAAACAAATTGTTGTAAGTCTAGAACTACTGTACCTGTACATTCTTTTAAACGGTTAATTAAATTCCAAATAATAAATGGGAACTAGTTTGCAACAAAGCAAAACATTAATTGGCACTTTTTAATACATCATATACAGTGGTGAAATCTACTACTACCTATTACTACTGTTTCTGTGGGTGTGGCTTGGTGAGCGTGGTAGGGGAAGAATACTGCAAAATCCCCATTCCCTCCCCACTCCTGGGGGAAGGATATTACAAAATTTCCATTCCCACCCCACTCTGGGGCCAGCCAGAGGTGGTATTTGCCGATTTTCTGAACTACTCAAAATTTCCACTACCGGTTCTCCGAACTGCTCAAAATTTCCGCTACCAGTTCTCCAGAACCTGTCAGACCCTGCTGGATTTCATCCCTGGATCTAAAAATGCTTCTGGACCCACAGAGCTTTAAAGAAAAAGACAATTCAAGGTTTTATAGCGTAGTTGTTCACTGAGCCAGAGGAAAAGGCCAAATTTAAACCAGGGTAATTGAGAAAATCTTGGGGGAGTAGAGGGAATGGCAGAGTATATAACTCCACCATTTGCTTTCTGGTTTTAAGACTAGTCATGCCTCTCATGCTAGCCATTTTGTCAGATATGCTCTCAGTGCTCTGAATGTGCCCATTGATCTAAAAGTTTCCTTCCTCTTGAAGTATAGCACTATTTCTATGACCTCCCAGGTGAAATATATTACACACATTTGGGGTGTGGGGGGAAGAGCTCCATTCAAGGCATTTTGGTTTTTCTTTTGTTTCCAAGCCATGTGGCATGGATTTTGCCACACAGGATGCTCTCCCTTGCTCTGACAATGGGATGCATCCAGAGCCATGGAATGTCTCCAGCCACATGCTGTCTTTTCACTGTCATCTCGGTGACAGGAAAAGATTGTTAGAATCTGTGTCCAAAGAGTCCCATGATCCACATTCCTTTTGCATTTGTTTGTGTTCCCAGAGGGAATGTGGTTTGAAAGGGGAGGGTTTTTTTGGAAGAACTATTTTTAAACCAGCACGATATGCCACTTAATATAACTTTTACACCCAGAAATCACTAAACTGTTGCCTGCTTCAGAAGCACAATGTTATTCCTTCCTAAGCACATTTGCAACATTTGCCCAAGATGCTGAATAAGGTCTGCCAATCAGCGCCAGACATGAAAGCCTCTTTGAGACCGTTCGGTAGTCATGTCCTTGGGGTGAGTTTTGGATGAGCTCTGGAGCTTTGAACAAGCCAGGCATTGAATACTTTTATCTAGATCTGTGCTTCTCAATATTAGCAATATTAGCAACTTTAAGATATGTGGCCTTCAGGAGTGGGTTCTAAAATATTTTACTACTGGTTCTGTGGGCGTGGCTTATCCTGTGAGCACGGTTTGATGGTCATCTGACAATTCTTTAGGATTTAGCAGAGGTACTGGTCTACCAGGCTTTTAACTGCTTGCAGAGCTGTACAGGTCTACCCATTTGTTTTTGGAGTGTTCTGGTCTTCCCATTTGTTTTTGGAGCGTTCCGGTCTACCTATTTGTTTTTGGAGCGCACTGGTCTACTACCACACTGCCTTTTACTGCTGATCAGCTGTAAGGCGGCCCTTTGAAGCCCTGCGGCAAGAGTTTAAACAGTTTTTTTCCTTCTAGCCGATCAGCTGGGACTTGGGAGGCAGCGAATAGATTGGGGGCGGGGCCAGGCAGAGGTGGTATTTACCAGTTCTCCGAACTACTCAAAATTTCCACTACCGGTTGTCCACAGATCTAAAGTACACTATTAGCAAAAGAACAAGGATTTGCATGGCACAATTGGCAGAAGAAGAAAAAAAAAATCTGACCTTATTGCCAAAGTTATGACATAAAGTATGGAGAAGAAAATCTTGGTAGACTGCTGAAACATTTTGAACAAAGTACCTTGGACTGATGAAGCAAAAATTGAACTGTTTACTGAAGTCACCCAGTATAAGAAAGATGAATGATTTGAAGCCTAAAAATTTGCATAATATAAATAAATGTGAATATTTATGAGCAACAACAAAGCAGAACTATTTTTAAATTCTACTTTAATGTTCTTGCTGTAACATATGTTGGATTGGTGCCACGAAACTCATCATTATCTTTAAAGTTATTGATTATCAGAGAAACTTTTTTCCTCCAATCGGTTCAGTGTTAGAAAGGAAAGGAAGAACATTTGCAAAAGTATTATGATTTATTCTGCATACTTCCCCAATTGGTTTCCAGTTCCAATTTTTAACATTTTTACAGTGCATCAATATTTAAAAGCTGTTTTGGATTCCCCCCCCCCGCCCTTTTGTTCCATGGAAATTTATCTGAGAGTGGTCTTTTCTTTCTAATAGTGCAAGTCTGCAAGGTTTATGGTGGGTGGGTGTGTATATCTGTGGAGAGTAGATTATGAACCTATTGATGAGGACTTTTGTGTCATTTCATCCCCTGTCTCTAAATTTCAGAATCTTGTTCCTGATGGTGGACTCGAACTATTGGTCAGAGGTACTGGATCAAAGACTTGGTTGTAAAAATGTTAATGTGCTCTCCTTTCACCTTCACAGTTTTTAAGAGTCTTCTTCTTCTTCTGTTTAAAATAATTTTTATTAAACAGTTTTTTTTAAACAACAAAAAAAGAAATTTTTACAATTTTCTTCTTTTCAACATTTTCATGTTCAGTAAACATTTCTTACATATCCATTTTTCTCCCTTACTTCAATTTACCATTTATACATATAATTCTAATATTGATTTATATACATAAAGATAAGAATGTACTCAGTTTCAATCATACATTCTGTGTCCGTTCCATTTCCACTTGTTTGTTACTACATTTCAACTCCTATATCTTCCTCATTTACTCTTTCCTTGCCCTTTATATCTCTCCTCTAACCATTCATACCATTTCTCCCATACCATGTAGTATTCTGTTTCCTCCTTTGCTTGTATTTCTTTTGTGAGCTTGTCCATCTCTGCGCACTCCAAAACTTTTCTAATCAAATTTTCTTCTGTTGGTGTATTATTATTTTTCCAATTTTGTGCATTTATTATTTTTGTAATATGTATAATTAAATATTGTATTTTTTGATCATATATCCCTGGAAGAAGTACTAACAAAAATATTTCTGGCTTCATCTCTATATGTTGTCTGGTTATCTCTTCTAAATATATTCTAATTTTACCTTGGGGCACCTTCACCACATTCCCTAACTTTGTTTACATTCTAAATGCAGAATAAAATAAAACTCTGTACCTCAAAGTATTTCCCTGATATCTGCCTCAGATTCTTTTGCACACAATCAGAAGCAAGCAATGTGAACTAAAAGCACAAGTAATGTATATTAACAATTTATCTTATTTCTTTTTTCCCCCCTGTGATGTAAGGAATAGTGTTTTTTGTTGTCCCAGGATAACTGATTGGCATTTTCTATTTTCCCATTAATCAGCTGCAGTTGACTAACTGGCCACTATTGCACGCTGCAATTTTTTTTTCACTTTTAAGTTTGGCCAAAAAATTAATCCAAACTAGCTTTGAACAACTGCTTTGGTGGGATTATGGTTTGGAAATGCCCTATCTTAACAACTGCAATGGAACTGACAGTCCAGCATGATCACATGAAGCTTCGCATAACGATGATGCTGTTGCTTAGCATGAAGTTTCCATTCCCCATTGGAGTCTTTAAATGAGGACTACATGTACATAGCTCACCTACAAGCTCATACACACTCACTGTCTTTCTCACACATACAAACACACCAGTGGTGAAATCCTCTGCGGATTGCTACTGGTTCTCTGCCCATGCATGTGCTGTGCGTGCCAAACGCATGCTGTGTGCACACATGTGCAGCATGCACCAAAAGCACGCTTTGCACATGCATGCAATACACACCAAACATGCCCTTCACACGGAAAAAGAAGACTTAACAAGGTAAGTAGAACTGCAAGGGGGGAACAGCTGTGCCGTGCGATTTAGCTTCGCTAGAAAGCAGGATTTCCTGCTTTCTAGCAAATATAAACGGTGCGGCACAGCTGATCGCCTTTAGCTTTTTAACTACCCTTTCGCCTGAACTGGCAGCTTTTTTTTCCTACCGGTTTGCCCGAATCAGTAGTTTTTATCACTACCGGTTCACCCGAACTGGTGCGAACCGGTAGCATTTCACCCCTGAAACACACCCTTTACAAAACTTTCTCTTATGTTAAACAGGGCTATGCAAAGCAAGGAAAAAGAATAGTCATACACAATAGAAACTACAGTCAGGAGACAGGAGAAAAAGAAATCTAACTTAATCTAACTGAGACAAAAAAAAATCATTGCATCTCTCCTTTCTTTGTACCCCCACAAGCCATTCTTGCTTCTACTGCATCCAGAGACCACTTCATTCATGACTTTTTATTCTTATCTGTCTGTTTTCAAGAATTTTATAAATTCTGTCCAAACACAATTTTCTTGATTACGCTCTGCTTTTCAATCCATTCAGTCTTCCTTCATATATTTTGTGATTTAATCTTCATCACTTTTCTCTATATGACTAAATCGCTGTAATAACATCTTTTGTTAAACACTTCTGAGTTTAGTCCACATTCCTTAGCACCATAGTTTCTAGATCCTATCTCTTTGTTTGCCACATACATACTTAAGTGCCCCATTCTCATTGCATTCAGCTTATTTTTAATGTTTCCCCCAACACATCCAACTCTTACCTCCTTATTATGGAGTGGACAGGGGTGTGCCCTTCTACACTGACACTTTTGCTTCTTTTGTCAAAGATTCATAACAAACCACAAATAAGTACTACCTTTCTGTTAATAGCTATTAAAATTTCTCCATTCATTTCCGCATTTTTATTAAACATTCTAGCGATGTACGTAAATTCCTCTAGTAGCTCTGATTTTTCACAATTGATGTTAATTCAGTTTTCCCTGTCAAAAAGCTATACTGATCTTGGGCACTTTCATTTTAATGCCAATATCCCTTGTTGCATCATGGAGTGTAACGTTGGCACCAAATCATCTGGGTTCTCAACCAACAATATGATATAAAGTACACATACTTTAGTTGGAGGGGGAAGGAGGAAGTTATTAAGAGGATTCTCTTACATACTTGTGTGGGTTATCACGATGCAAATATGAAGGTGCACTCGAGTCATGTTATCACAATGCATATATCATTATTTTGGTATCATCAAGATTGAGAACAGATGCCTATGGTACATTTTTGTGTACCAACACAGCTTCTAACAAATCACAAGCATTCTTTACATATTTATCCATAAATACGTGAAAGAACCAAGAAAAAAATAACGTATCTTCACTGCCTTGAGTTAAATAAAAAAAACAGAGAAATAACAACAATAACTTTATCTGACTCTTCTTGTGGCATCAAATTGTTTGCCAAGCATTCAGTTTATCCTAGCACATCCTTTACTTACTTACCGGTATTTATGCATTTATTATTCTAATTTATATAGCTACCCATCACACACACACACACACACACACACACACACACACAACTCTGGAGGGGGTTACAAATAATAAAAACAACATAAAACTTTATTTTCATAATATACTATTCTTATTTTACCTAGCAAACAGCTCCATATTCTCATATAATATATACTACTACAGAAATTGTAGATTCCTTCACCTTTTCTTTTTTTTTCATTTTATGCTACTTTAGTTTTCGGGAGAAAAACCTCATCTCCTGATGGTGGGTTTTAGGAAAATAACGGGGCCATTTTAATACTTTTTTTCTTCTCCTTCCTCCATCATTAATTTCCCTGTTTACTTTTTCCTTGTTATTCTAACACATCCTCAGCAGTATTGTACTGAATCTTTCCCTCATCACTGACAAGATTAAGTCTCTCAGATGGAGCTCAGCTAAAACCACAAATACTACAGGTATATTTTGTTCAAATTCTTCCTGTTTATACTTCTTAAGGCTTTTCTTATGTACCTACTATTGTATCTAATGCTATTTTCTCAATAACTCAGCCTTTTCATTACTAAATCACATCAAGCTGTTCCTTCTGCCATTGTTTCTATGATTTCTTCTCCTTTGTATTCTATTGATTTAAAGCATGGCTGTCCAACTTTCTGGCTTGCCTGGGCCGCGTTGAGTGAAGAGGAATGCCTTGGACTACATATAAAAGATTAGTTTATAGTTAATGTATATAAATAACAAACTTCCTTTATTGTTTAATATTTTTATTATATATTGCGGGGCCGCATTACTAGCTGTCCAGAGTCATGTGTAGCCCGTAGGCTGTGGGTTGGATACACCTATTTTAGAATATATATGTGCATAGTAAATTCATAGTAACTTATACAGATCATCCTTGACTTATGACTGGTTGCTTAGTGACCATTCAAAGTTATGAAAAAGGAGACATGACCTGTTCTGAAGTTCTGATTGTTCCCTCCCTGCAGTCATGTGACTGCAGTTTGAGCACTCAGCACTTATGGCCATTTGCAGCATCCGTATTCTGGTTAGTTTACATTAATAATCACCCCCTCTCAAGTTGTCATGTGGGCAGTCATGTAACCTGCCCATTTTACAACTTTTTTACAATTGTCATTGTTGTCTCCATTATATGAGTGGTGCGGTGGCCTAGAGGTGGAGCTCTTGCCTCACATTCAGGAGGCTGTGAGTTCGATCTTAGGTAGAGGCAGATATTTCTCTCCCTGGGCATGTTGAGATTATATCTGATGAATATAACTCCATATTGGCGATAGGAAGGGCATCTGGCCAGTAAACACTCAGCTCCATTCAGTTGCCCAGAGTCCGCACTGCAAGGGATTATGGGGTCATTAAAAGTCAACGACAATGATGGTTTGGCTCCGTTATGATAATCTGTCAAGAACTACTTGTATTACGATGCTATAGAGCAGTGATGGCGAACCTATGGTACACGTGCCAGAGGTGGCACGCAATGCACTCTCTGTGAGCATGCGAGCCGTTGCCCCAGTTCAGCTCTGCCACGCATGAGGCGCACCACCCACCAGACAGCTGGTCTTCGGATCTCTGCCGCACATGCGTGGGGGGTGTGGCGCAAGCTGTACATATTAAGATTCCATGACAAGCAGGGTTTCCATCTTCCCCACTGCCATTTAATTATGGAAAAACAGAGCCATTGAGTGAGATGGGTGGCCATAGAAATGAAATCAATCAATCAAACAATCAAACAAACAAACAAACAAACAAACAAACAAATAACTGTCCCAGCACTCTCTTTTGTATGTTTGTGTGTCCCGGTGTATTGCCTTTTTATATCATCTCTAGCATTAAAGTAGGATTTCCCTCTTAAACCTACAGAATTCCAACACACATCTGAGTGGGCATTTTCCAGGTGCACAGTCAAATGGATTGTGGTAGATGGAAACAACCTGGTATTTCTTAGCCCCTTCAAACTGGTAAGAGTACTGTTTTCTCGGGCACTGTTTTCCTCCACTAATCAGCAGGCTTGAGGAGCTGCTGGAGAAAACAAGGAGTCAACCTTCCCTTCCCTTCCCTTCCCTTCCCTTCCCTTCCCTTCCCTACCTTTCCCTTTTCTTTCACCAAAAGAGCTGATGATGACTTTTGACAAAGGCATAGACAGCAGGAGGGGTGGTCCAGTCACCTGCTAAAACTTGCCATCTTCTCAGTCTCTACCCTCTGATAACATTCAGGAATGTGGAGGGCAACAACCCTAGCCAATCACTATGTTTAACACATATGCACCCCCCCCCCAAAGTCAGGACACCACTATTCAGTGCAAAGCTAAAACAGAGAGAGTTAATGCATAATTAGGAATGACAGTGAAGGCAGAAAAGATGCTGCTATAGCTTTCTGCCAGGACAAAGGTTGGATGAGGGAAAGGCCATTTTTACCATATTAGTATTAGTTTGTACATTAAATATTGGAGCAATCTGGCTCTATATTTCAAGACAACAACAGCCTTCTCTGTAGACTTAAAAACTAATAAGAGGACAAATATACAATGTATAGATATAATTGCCCTGTGTTTTAAAGCACAAAGCATGGGAGAAGTTGATTTTGGTAATTCATTGCAGAGAGGGTAGTTGGAAAAGACAGCAGATGGGTAAACCAAAATGAAGCATGGATCTTCCTGTTATAAAGATAGTTGTCACTGTCTGGATGTCACTACACTAGTGGAAGGAACTGATTAAAGTTGCTTAAGAACATTATTGCTTCATGAATGTTACTCAATGAACAGCAGAAGAATAGTACCTGAATTAATATATTACATTATTATTACAAATCCATTCAACAGCTCCAATTTCCAAAGTTTTAATAACAGTTTATTGGATAAGCAAAAAACAAACTTCCAAGCCAGAACCAGTTTGGTAGACAAGAAAATTTTTATGATTCATTTGTGGTCATTCAGGCAATTCATGGTTTATTTCTTTTACAGGTAATCCCCAGGTTACGAGCATTTCCTTAGTGAACGTTTGAAGTTATGCAATAAGAGCCCCCTAGCGTTTGCAAGCAAGTCCTGAAACTACAAATCTTACAGCACCATGGCAGTTGTTTGCCCTTATGAACAACTGCAGAGGCTCTGCAACATTCGTCCTGCATGTTGCCGGCCAAAATGGAGCTTCTGAGGGGTGGATCCGCCCCTCAGGAGCTCCATTTCTGCTGGCAATGTGCAGGACAAGGCCTGCAGAGGCCCGAAAGGAGTGTCAGAGGGCTGTACGTGGCCAAGAGGCTGGAGAGGAGACTGCTTGCTAGATCTTCACAAAGTGAGTGGCCACTTTGGAGGGGAAACAATTGTGGGGAGCATGAGGTATTTGCATTGGTCGTGGAAGTCTTGGGTGGTCTTAGGCAGGTGGCCTGTTCCATCACAAAGCCCCCCCCGGCCTTTCCCACCCTGAAATACCTCATGCGCACTTAACGAGTCTCACATTCGATTAGCAAATGTGTGGGCAAAAGGAGGGAGTGGTCTCATTCAAGGTACGAGATTCACTCCCACGAATCCTCAGGTTATGAATGGAATGGACAGGCTCCAATACATTCATAATTGAAGGACTACCTGTACTTGAAATGTCCTTGACTTGCAGTTCTATGTATTGATCTAAGATTGAGTAGCATACAGAAAAATGAAGAATATTCCAAGAAATCATAAACAGACATTTGCCATTGTTCATATATGACATTAAGCCACAATTAATGGCCTTCTCTGTGGGGGCACCTACCCTCTGGAATCAGTTGCCCCCAGAGATAAGGAGAATCCAAGACCTCAGTGCCTTCCGCCATGCCCTTAAAACCCATTTTTTCAAGCAAGCCGGGCTGGCTTAAGAAGAAATTTTTTAAATGTTTTAATTGGTAATGAGTTTTAATTGGGCCAAATTTAATTGTTTTTTAATATTTGTACTGCATGTTTTTAATTTTGGCTGTACACCGCCCTGAGTCCTCAGGGAGAAGGGCGGTATAGAAATTTAAAATAAATAAAAAATAAAATAAATTGCAATAATAGGTGATAAATTGTTTTCACATTGTGGTTTACTCTTGTAAAACAAAACCTGTGCGTTGCTACTGAGCCAATAACAAACACTTTATAGCTTAGTGATGGGTGATTTCTTAGATCTTCTATTCAAGATAGCACAGAGCATATCGGTCTCTTAATTATTCTCACCGCTGTATCTTGTTCATATTTCTGGAGAAATAATTAAGATGGGTATTCTTTCCTACCATATTTTGGGAAAGATTATCAAGCAAAAGCCACCTGTTTTACCATGCAACTTTTTCAGCTTTAATTATAGAATGGGAGTACAGATAAAAGCCATGAATCATTGAAGCACACGGGTGTTTGGCACAGTCTGAGAATCTGCATACTTGTGGTTTGGG
Organism: Arizona elegans; assembly: GCA_022577455.1. Classification (NCBI taxonomy): domain Eukaryota; kingdom Metazoa; phylum Chordata; class Lepidosauria; order Squamata; family Colubridae; genus Arizona; species Arizona elegans. Next base: position 177,280,579 of record JAKOOJ010000001.1, read on the forward strand.
AATTATATCCTAACAATGGAAGAATTGGTCTTAACCTTCAGAATATATGTTTGTTTTTGATTATGTTAACTTAGAAGATATAAGATGCACCTGCCATTGTGTTGAAGGATTAGTTTTTTTTTAATCATTATTGTTGTAAGCTTACTTATTTTGACTACTATGCAATGGTACCTCAAGGCAAGTATGCATAATCCTGTTCAACAAACAGAACAAAAATACAATAGGCACACTGGTTTGCTTCCTTTGAATGTCAAAAATACATCCTGTGACTCTACCTTTAACACCATCAAACAGTCACATCTGCCTATGCTAGATCCTTGGGAAGGACTGAATAGGTAGATAAAAATGCCAAATCCAGTCTAAACATCTGCCTGTGGGACCAACCATAAATATCTACAAATATCTTACAGTAAGAAGATTCAATCTACAGTCTAAGGGCACAGCCCAATGGCTGCATTAAAATATTATCAATCGGTCCTTGACTGGCAGAAAAGCAAGCCAGCGTACATTTTGCTGGATTTACAGCTTTTTATTGTATTTATTGCTTATTACTTCTACTGCAGTTAACAAGACCAGTGACTGGTACTATAACTTAATGTTTCAATCTGGAACAAGTTTAGGAAAGAGATTGGTAAATCCTTCCTGTTTAATTTCCCCTTATACTTGCTAGTGAGAGAACAATTACCTGTCAGGTATGCTTCCTTCAGTATTCAGGAAAGGAAAACCCAAACTCAATCATTTAGAAGAGAATAGTACTTTTACTGAATATGAAATGATCGCAACCCAGGTAAAGCTGGAAGTGAGCAAAATGCGCGAAATGCATCTACTAAGCTTCTCCCCCCCCCAATGTCCATTGACCCACAGCCAATCCAAAGGTCTCCCAAAGGTCAGGTGGCATCACGTCTGGCAACGTCATTCATCAGGAATGTAGGGCAGTTGGTCAGCCAGCCCCTTTTGAAGATTCACTTTCGATTCCTAGGAAGACACATCCTTCAATAGATAACACCTCCTGCTCCTTCCCCACCCTTTCGCTCCCCTTAACTAATCCCTCCCCCCGTTTCTTATGGCAGCTGAAGCAGGCAAAGCTGAGGCTGACATTACCGGTACCTGTCTCCCTAATGTGGGATGGGGGGAAAATTGAATGACTGTGTCAACCACTGGTCAAGTTACTGGGCTAAAAGGTTGCTTGCCTGGAAGTGTTCTGACCCTATCAACCGGGCCACTTCTGAACCAAAGTCTATTACTGTACTTTTTCTTGAATTCCCCACCTTTTATCAGCAGCTATGAATTGATAAGTAGTCAAAAGAGAAGTTTAGTTTAGTTTAGTTTAGTTTATTTGATTTGTATACCGCCCTACTCCCGAAGGACTCAGGACAGTGAACAGCCAACAATAAAATACATAGATACAAAAAATTTAAAAACCAGATAAAATCAAATTAAATCATTTTGGCCCAGACAGATTAAAACACCCCAATAATTTAAAAACAGATTAAAATTTACATATTTAAAAAGGGAAGAGATTAGGCCAAGCCCGCCTGATGGAAGGATGGAAGTCCTTAATTATCTTCCGTGTGATACCTTACATCTGAACTTTATATATAATTTATATATAATTTTGTAAATCATTTCATTTTGTTACACTGGTGGTCTTCAGTGCCACCAGCCTCCTTGTGTTTGAGAATGAGTCACTGTGGCTACGAGCATCTCACTTGGGTCTGTGCTATGATGTATGTATGGTCTAACATGCCATTTGTGATGTTGTGGTCTCATGATTTGCACTAATAAGAACTTTGGTACACAGCAACTAGCAGGGCACATAATAGAGCTCTTAGTTCATGGGTCTGTCACCCAAGTTTCTTTATCACTCTAGGGCAAGGTTTCTCAATCACAACAGTTTTAACATGTGTGGACTTCAATTCCTAGAATTCCCCAGCTTATCAGCTAGGGAATTCTGGGAGTTGAAATCCACACATTTTAGTTGCTGAGATACATTGCTCTAGGGCAGGGCTGTCAAACATGCAGCCCGTGGGCCAGATGCGTCACTCGCTGGCCACGCCCATGCCTGGTTTAGTGAAGGGGAAAAAAGTCCCGATACGTCACATGACACTGCCGTGACGCTGCGAGTTTGACACCCCTACTCTAGGGAATGAAAAAAAAAAAGCAGCTTCCTGGGGTATCAGTATACTAATGAAGCTGAGCTCAAAGGCACATGTACTCTCCCTCGTTATAGTTAGTTCGTCCTTAATGAAGACCAGTTACTCCATTGCTAAGTGATGTGGTTATTAAATGAGACATCATATAACCACAACAGACATATGACCTCACTTCTGCTATGGTCATTAAGCAAATCACCTAGGGTCATTTAACAAGACACCATGTGACCACAACTCGCAATTTTACTGCCTGCTTTTCCATTGTCTCTGCTTGTCAGAAGCCAGCTTTGAAGTGTATAAATGGCAATCACATGACCATTGGATGCCACAATGGTTGCAAAGCATTTCTGAATCTTGTTCATATGATTGTGGGGATTCTAGGATGATCATAAGCAGGGGTGGGTTCTACTTACCTTTACTACCGGTTCGCAACGGGGCCACATGCGCACGTTTGCTTTGCTCACGCATGCACTCTTCTGCACATATACAGAAGCATTCTGATGACGTTGGGGGTCGGTGGGTGGAGCCTCCTGCTGGTTTTACTACCGGTTCTATAGAACCGGTGCGAACCAGGGGCAACCCACCACTGGTCATAAGGGCAAGGACCACTTGTAAAGTTACTTCTTCAGCGCCATCATTTAAACAGTTACTAAGCAAGGACTTCCTGTAATTTAATGAGGTTTTTGAAAATAGCAGACAAGATTCTTGGCAGCATCCGGTAAATTGTTGCCGTGGAACAGGGAGGTCAGGTTTGTAGCCTTAGAACAGCAATTCCTAGAAAGATAAGTATACAACATCTTCTCCTTCTCACCATTGTTACCAACCACAGAAACTTTAATCCTGGCACAAAATGTTAGTCAAAAACAAACACTTGTACTTCCTAAATTTGTTCTGCCTCAAGGTTCAAGCAGTTGCACAGCTGTGAGATAATCTCAAAGAATATGAATCCACTTGCCTTTAAGAATTTGGCATCACCAAGATTATCTAAACCAAAATAAAGTCTAAGGTGACATATGCTTGTTTCTGGTTTTGTAAGAGGCCTAATGCTGGCTCAATTCAACATCGTACAAATCCACAACGTGTATAGAGCTGCAATGTGAACTAATAGGGTAACCATAAACAGATTGGCTAGTCTTGTGGAATTGTGCCTTAATTCACATATGCTTGTTTTTTTCAAAGTAAACAGGAGGCTAGTTGAACTATTTAACTATTATTTTTTTTTCAGAATGCCTACTCCCTAGCAGGTGTTTGAGTAGAGAACAAAAGCTACTTCCCTGGCAGGAAGAGCCCCCTCCTTTCCTTTCCCCCTTTCCCATCCCCTTGGCTAAATTAAAAGATGGTTGCTGACATTATTATAAATGTCACATTTAAGAATGCAGAGAGCAGAGCTAATTTGCATGACAACTAATTGGGTTTTTATAGCTTCACGGTAGTGGTAGAGAGTCTAATAAAAATGGTTCAACTTGCTAGGGGGAAAAAAAAGAGATGGGTATGTTGTGTTTGCTGAATAATATAGGCTGTGGAACCAGAATTGCTCTAAATCAAGGAAGGGGAACCTCCAATGCTTCAGTTGCTGCTGAACTACAACTCTTTGGCAGCTGCATCCAGTATGATCAATACTAAAGGATGTTGGGAGGTGTAGTTCAGCAGCATACAGAGTACCAAAGTCTCCCTTCTCCAAGCTTAGAGGAAATGGGGTTCCCATGCCTACATTAAGAAAACAACGTCTAGAAGACCACAAGTTTCCCTAACCCATGTCTTTCTAGAATGCAAATTCACATTCAGTCATTCAACAAAGACCAACAAATAAAAGGAGTATGTTTATTTGAAGCATTCCCAATGCACGGATCCAAATATTTATATAGTGATCTACAAGAAGTACAATGAAAATAACCAAGAATCACAAATATCTAGTATCCTAGCCACCCAGGTCCACCATCCAGGCCCAAATCCCATTAGAACAAGAAAGGGATTTTGTCTTCAGGATCAGGTAATTCCATAGCATGGAGGTTACCACTGAGATGATTTATCTCTAGGTCTCTAATCCTCTCATGTCACTTAGCATGAATAACCCTAAACAAGACTGCTGGAGTCAAATCTACAGATGCAATAAGAGCACTTTCCCCTATATCGTGCTGAATATGAGTTTATATCTTAGTTCAGCTGCATTCATCTAGCACTGTTGCTATAGGTATCTTTTCAGCTATCTTGTGCCTTGGAATTCTTTGAAAAACCAAGGAAGCCATCAAAGCTTCCTAAATCAAATCAAATCAAATGTAAAAAAAATTTCTGTAATAGAGTTGTCAAAGTCTGGAATGCCCTACCTGATTCAGTTGTCTAGCTACAAATTTTCACAGTTTCAGTCACAAATTGACTTCCATGGACCTTGCTTCATACTTAAGTGGTCAGTAGAGGGAGCATGCAGAAGTGCAGTAACGTGCTTATTGTCCCTGTCATTGTATTTTTATTCTCTTATTCTTGTTCTCGTTTTTGTTTGACAAATTCCAAATAAATAAATAAATAAATAAATAAATAAATAAAAATGTAGATGTAGTTACATTGAAGACTGTCCAGTGAAACAGTTGTTCAGCCAATTGTGAATCCATCTGGTGGTGGGAATCTATCCCACATTCTCTCTTTCCAGTAAGGCATTCCAGTAAGGCATTTTGTTGAATGCCTTACTGAAGTCCAAGTATATCGTATTCATAGCATTTCACTGATCCACCAGTTTAGTTACTTTAGTAAAAAAGCCAAAATGTTTTGTCTGGCATGTCTTTAACAAGCCCATGCCTGCTTCTAGTATTCACCTTTGTTTCTAGATGCTCACAAATCCTCTGATTATGTAGATAGGTATTCTCTTACTAATTCCTTGCCTATTTGACCTTTATACCAGTTCTATCTCCTTGGTATATTTTTAAAAATGTATACTGTATATATTATAAATGTATATTTTCTATATATATTTGTCCTTCAATGTATAAAGCATTGTATATAATGATATTTGTTGGATTGGTGTGGTAATTCTTTGGGTTAATCTGACAATATAATCGGTATGAGCACCATTTCTACTGTTGACTTGAAATATAACCCTAAAAGGTTTACCTATTCTATTTTGCTCTATCTCAGCTCAGGGTCTGTAGAGGGGATCAGTCCTTCCAAGTTGGAGAGGTTCCTTTGCCTTAGTTTGGATAGCAGGGAAACAAGTAAAGCCACCAGACCAGCAGCAGAGCAAAGGACAAATATGACATTGAATGTCTTCACATTTGCCCCTCTCCAGGCTGAAAGTAAATGTGGCAAAGTCCATAATCTCCAACCAGCAGAGAATCATGGGAATCAAATTGGGCAGATCTGGAAGGATCTGATGGGCATCGAATGTGGTGAAGAGGAAGGAAAGGATAACAAAATCAAGAATTTATATAAACATTTTCATTTTAAACATTTTAAACTCTGAAGCACAAAAGCACAGAACAGACTTCAAGAACAGTAAACAATTTTTCAGTCCCCAACATTGTGGCATGAGAGAGGTTCAAACTGAGGGTTGCAGAAGCTCCCCTGCTGAAGGGCTACAGGCTTTAAAAATGGGTGGCTGGGAGGAAGGCCAAAAAAAGTCACTCTAGTCCTTTCCAGGTGCTTGGGCCATTTGTTTCTTCTCACCTCTAGGTAGATGGATCCCTGTTCCCCTTCTGAGCAGGGTAGTAGGAAGATGTCAACCATGGAGATCCTGTGGAAATTCCAGTGAGAGGAAGGGTCCAGGTCAGGTCTCTCAATCCCTGGAATTTTGGAGGTGGGGGTGGAATTGGCTCTTCTTTCTCCAAAGCAGTCCCAGGATGCTTCTTTGCAGCTCTGTAGCCCCAGAACATACCTCCTCCTCAGCCCAGCAAAACAGGGGAAGGGAACTAACCCAAACCATCCTGGAGGCCCTCCATGGGAAGGAGGGTGACCTGCTTGGTGAAGGAGGCGCACAGGTACGCATCTGCCAGGAAGAATGCTTCAACTGCTGTTTGCAAGGCAAGCAGCGCCATCGGCTCCCAGGTCACATCAACTCCTCGGGTGTATTCCAGGGAGACATTGTGAACCGCACAAGCGAAGGGCAGCTTCAGAATGAGGAGCTTCATACTCTCTTGATACTTTTGGATCTCTTGCAAGGCACACTGGCCGGGCCGGCACCTCCGTCATCTCCCAAGGCTGGCTGTTGCTTCTGGGGATTGCCTGGGTGCAGGACGGTGGCGAGGGGGTTGTGGGGGAGACCTCTGGTGCCAAGAACCTCCAGCTCAACCCCAGCAGGGAGGAGGGGCTGCTGGGGCTCTTCTGCAACCGGAGCCTGATGTTCAGGAATGCCTCATAACGCTTGGCGGGGAGAGGTAGCGGCCGCGTGTCCAGAAACAATCCTGCCCGGGTCCCTGGCTGGGGTGTTTGTACTGTATGCCAAGGCTCCCAACTCCGCCCCTCGGGTGAGACCACTGCCAATCCTTCCAAACCTTTCGAAAAAGCACAAAGCCCAGGAGCAAAGCGTGCAACTCAAATAAAAGTTATTCTTAAAGTAAAAGCACAAGATTAAGCAATTAAGACATAAAGGATTTTTTTTTTCAAATTTATCTGATTATAGGACACATTTTCTGCTGCGTGAATGCACACATGGACAAAAACCCTAAATGCAATGGGCATGTGCCCCTGTGCATGCACCCTGCCCCCACACATGTGCCCCGGCCCACCCATGCGCTCTGCCCTCTCCGCATGTGCATGCCCCTGCCCCCACGCATTTACGTGTGGGGTCCCCGCATGTCCCGTGCCCCCCGCGCATGCACAGCAGAGACCTGAAGACCAGCTGGCTGGTGGGAGGCGCGCATGCATGCATGGCAGAACTGAACTGTGTCGACAGCTCGTGTGCCCACAGAGAGGGTGCTGCGTGCTACCTTTGGCACTCGTGCAATAGGTTTGCCATCACGGGTCTATCCCATATTGGTTCTGTCTAACTAAGAAGTAGGCTGTAGTCTACTTTGTCAACTGCCTTACTGAAGTCCAAGTATACTATATTGACAGTGGTCTCGGCTCTGAATAATGGTAGTGTGAAAGTTGTTTAAGTTCTAGTGGATCTTTGCCAGGCTTACATGATCAGTTAGTAAAGAATTGTATGCAGCCTTTCCCCACTCTAGCATCATCTTGAAACCATGGAGAGCTAGTTCTCATGACTGTTAAATTGGCAAAAATAATGCTTGGATAACTCTAGAGCAGCATTTCTCAATCTTGGTAACCTTAAGATTGGCGGGCTTCAACTCCCAGAATTCCCCAGGTAATCATGTTGTACTGCTCTAGAAGATATTAGGGCCATTTATTCACTGATGATTTGTAGCATCTTCTTGGATCATCTAACCACTAATCTGATGATCTGTGTTCTGCCCTGAAATATATGAGTACTTTATTCCCACATAGTTAAGAAATAAATATGGAAAAAACACTTCTCCACAATCCTGCCCTTCCAGTGCCATGGCCTTAACACAGTTCACTATAACAGAGTACAGTAATGTTTTAGAAAGGATTATTTCTGTATTGTGTCTGAGCAATTGGAAGAGGAAACATGAAATAATGTTTAGGTTCCTGTATTGATGTGCTGCATTGCTTCGATTTTCATTGGAAGCAATTTAACTATTTTAACAGTTGCCTTACTGGCTTTTCTCCTGCACTTAGAAATTTGCAGCGTAGTCCTATACATGTGAACCTTATACAACCATAAATTCCGTACATGTTGCTCCCATGTAAGAAAGCATGGGATTTCAATCCTGTTTATTTAGTGATGGTTGTTGCTTTGAGGGTTTTTTTGGAAAATATACAAATAAAAAACCCAAACCACATGAAAGTCTGGCATCTATGTCACATAAAAACCTTAGCAGTCACATATCTTTACCAAATTACACTTATCCTATATGGAAGTAATTTATATTATTTTGGAGAACTGGGTAAACTGCTTTCAACACCTGCAGAACATCTGTTTTTTGAGAATTACCTGGACTGTATGCTTGATCATTTGCAACAGAAAAGATTTCTATTTGTGAAATTATCCATGAGGAAACAAAGGAATATTAAGTAACTTGAAGTATTCACACAAGGACACCCACATAATTATTTTAATTATTACTTCTTTAATTGCTGACCCCTTCTTCTATGCATTTACGTTTTACAATGTCTCCCTGCAGCAATTATTGATAAACGCAACATCAAGAAAGCTGTAAATTATTAAGAGCTGTACAGGATGCTGATTTCTTCAAACAGGTGTAGGGAGGCCTCAGCATCAGCCAAGGACTTTCAGATAAGTAGTTTATGAATAATCAGCAGATGCACAGGCAATGTTATATCTGTGGCCTTGAAGTCATTTGTCAAGCCTCTGGCTTGTTTTACTCCCCTTAAATTCACATAAAGCCTTCAGAATTATACTCCATCTGGTTTAAACTGCCAGTTGTCACCAACAAGCCACATTAAGCAGTGCTTTTGTTCACATGGAATGCAAAATACCGGTAATTGAAAACTAGAACAAAGCAAAGGCTTTCTGTCTCTGTACCAGGGGTGAAATGCTCCCGGTTTGGACCGGATTGCCTGATCCAGTAGTGATGGCAGCGGGTGGTTCAGAGAACCGGTAGCAAAAATCCCTGCGCCCCTCCCCACCATGGCCAGCTGAGCCGCACAATCATCAGAGGTTTTTTTTTTTTATTACTTTTAAAACATTTTTTTACAACCTCTTCCGGCGAAAAAATGCTTTTAAAAGTAAAAAAAAAAAGAGCCTCTGATGATCGCGCAGCTCAGCTGGGATCATCAGAGGCTTTTCAAAGCATTTTTTTCTGCAACCTCTTGGCTGAAGAGGTGGTAAAAAAAATGCTTTGAAAAATCTCTGACAATCCCAGCTAAGTTGCCTGATTGGCAGAGACTTTTCAAAACATTAGAAAAAATGCTTTGAAAAGTTAAAAAAAAAAAAAGTTGGCCACGCTCACCCAGTCACATTACCCCACCACCACCAAGCCACGCCCACAGAACTGGTAGTAACAAATTTTACATTTCACCCCTGCTCTGTACCTATGCTAGAGGAGGAGAAGGGAACCCAAATTTTACCAAGATTTGTTTCAATAAAACAAGTCCTTCCTCATGAGCATTCATCATGGTGAAGGTACTTGCACACAAGGTACAACTACGGAAATGAATGTTGAGTTCATGAATCTATGCCTGTTATTACATCACACAGTCCTTAAAAGTGCTCCACTGAAATCTTCCTATTAATTTACATGCACACAAACACCATTTGTATGAGGGACTCTTGACACCACCACCACTCTTGACAGCGCTTAAGCTGCTGGCCAATCATCAGAACACCACACAAAAGTGGATGGAAGTGTGAAGTAACTATTCCCCCCAAGATATTTCTGAGCATATTAATCCTAATAGTATACCTCCAGGATTTAATCTACCCCGACAGATATGGGTGACATACAATAGAATTAGAATGACTCATGGGGTGTGTCCTGACTCCTTATATAAATGGGGAAAGACACCTTCAGCACAATGCGATTGCGGGTCCCCCCAACAAACTATCCAACATATAGTGAGGGAATGCTCTAACAGAAGGTATCCAGGAGATTTTAGGGACTTCCTCTGCATAACAACGACAACTACTGACTGGATCTTCAAACTCGACATTAAACTCTGAAATGTTATTTCTGTTTTCCTCTTAGGTTTGCTTACTGTTCTTTTTCTAATTGTTTTAATTGTTTTAACTTGTAAAAATGAAGTGTTTTAATATTGTGTGTGACCAGCCATATGCTAAATAAATAAATAAATGTATGAGGGAGGGAGGGAGGGAGAGAGAGAGAGAGGGCAGCAAGTAATATATCCCAGAGGTCTCCAATCCCCGGCCCTGTGGACCGGCCTGGTCCATGGCATACCAGCAACCGGGCCCCGCCAACAAATGAAGCCCCATTGCTTCTCCCCCATGCTCCTTCCAGTCTGTGGAAAAACCTTTTTCCACGGAACCGGTTCCTGGTGCATAAAAGGTTGGAGGCCACTGATGTAAATTTTTGGATCTCATGGGAACAAAAATCAGTAAGATGAAAGAGTGAATTGAGATAGCATCAGAAATTTGGGGAGTAGTAGAAATGGCTCTGGATATCTTTATTGCATGACTATTCAACAATCCAGATTCAAAGGGAAAAGGGTGATTTGAAGCATGCACGAGTGTGCATGTTAACACCTATCAACAACTCATTGAAAGGTTATATCTTATCTTGTGTTTTACATGGTAGGGCAGAATTTAATTTAAGGAAGTGCAGACAGGTCAGGAATGTGTGCCCACGTACACTTCAAACCATTTTCCCCCTGGATCTTGGCACAGCCCTAATTTTTAGTTTCTAGAATCGTTCCAACATGGTGTGTACTGCTCTTGCTTTGTAAGATGAACCAGGGGTCATCATTTCTACAGGGAGAAATTAAGGGAGATTTTTAAAGGTGTTTTGCAGCTGTGAGTTGGAGATGACTGGGGAGGTTTTAATCATTAATCCTTCATGAGTTGTATAGTATGACAGAAGAGACATAATCCAGGGTCCTTGAACAAATCTCATGGAGTTTTGTTCTTATGTTCTTAGAAAGAAAATTAATGAGGTTAAGCAGGGATTAGTGAAGCTATGGGAAAAAAATCGGGCCAAAGTGTGGTAGCAATAATATTTATGTGTTGATTTATTTATTTAAACTCGACTTTCATAAGGAACACCAATTCTATCTAAAAGAGAACAGTATTTGTAGCTCAATAGAACAAGCCTAACTTTGGCAAAATATAGGTAGTCTTTGACATACAATAGAGCCCAAAATTTCTGTTGATAAGCAAGATATTTGTTAAGGGAGTTTTGCTCCATTTCATGACCTTTCTTGCGGCAGTTGTTAAGTGAATCACAGCAGTTGTTAAGTCAATAACATGTTACTAAGTGGTTTCCCCATTGACTTTGCTTGTCAGAAGGTTGCAAAAGGTGATCACATGACCCAGGGACACTGCAACCATCAGAAATTCATGTCAGGTGTCCAATATTTTTATCATGTGACTGTGGGGAAGCTGCAGCAAACAGTTCTAAGTGTGATAAACGGTCATAAAACATTTTTTCAGCGCTGCTGTTACTTCAGTCACTAAACAACTGGCTGTAAGTTGAGGACTGCCAGTTAATAGAATGAAATAGCTCTTGTGCCAGTTTGTTTCTCTGATGGAATAAAAACTTAAGCAATTTAACTGTAATTCAATCTGATTGAATTCAAAATCTCATTCGGTACTAGTCAACAAATTAGAACAAAAGTTGTCCATGTGAGTCCTCCTCCTCCTCACACATACACACACACTCGCAGTATCTATTTTTCAGATCAGTGAATACCAATTCACACAATCAAATGCAGCAACGAAGACCAACTGGATTATTTTCATGTCCACATTCATTGTATCCTGCCATTTTCTGCTTTGGTTTTTCACGTGGGCATTTGCCATCGGTGTTAAAATAGTAGGTGGTGCAGACAACAGCTTGGAGTTCTGCTCACAGTACATGGCCAGGCACCATGGACTTTCCCCCATATTTTCGGTCACTGATGCAACACCCCTCTACAGCTGGACTATATCATTGATGACAGGGTCAAGAAGGGAACCAGCTAATGAACCATGGAGCAAGTGTATCTCCTTGGTATGTAAAGGAGGCTCAACAATTTTGAGGGTTGGCCAGGACTCAGCGCTATACAGTGCTATTGGGTGGACCATCATTCGATACACTTTCAATTTTAGATGAATTGGCATGCACTCCAGTGATCGCCTTCCACTGTAGCCATGTTGTATTCACCCTTATGCACACTTTCTCATAAATGCCACCGTCACTTTGCAGATGGGATATTAAGAACGTAAGTTTTTGTGAGCTGTTGCTCACTTTTACCCACACGCTTGGCTCCTCATCTGATGACATGAGATGTTCATGGAAGTTTATACCTTTTAATAATATTGGTCAGTGAGAAAAGGTTTCAACAGATTCCTCCTAATTTTATGCCACCATAGACTAACAGGACTGTCCTCCTACAAGTTTTCCAGTTTTGTAGTTCTATGATGCTTTGATTGTCTCCTATAACAAAGCCACAGGTTTTAATTTTAAAGAATTTGTATACCTGATTTTGCCGCTAGGTGGTACTGTGTGCTTTAACAAGTAATTGATAAATCTAACATTTGATTTCTCCCCCCCAAAAAAACATGAATACCTGCACGTTTTACTGTATAATACAACATTCTCATTATGATTGCACAAGCTAAATCGCCTGTTCTTTTCCTACTGTAATCACTGTGTGTGGAAAACACAGAAACAATTGTATTCCGAGAAGGAGGGGAGCTGGCAAAACTGCAATATGGAGCAACAGCCACGCTAACAAAAGAAAGTAAGAACTCAGTTATACTAAAGGTCACTGAAAGTATGGTAACCACCAGTCCCATTCTTCTTCCTCCTTTCTTGGACCCCAAATTGGTAGCTTCTGAGACAAGGATGGCAGGTAAGGAAAAGGAAGCTGAAGCAGATAACTTTTCTAATGGGCAACAAATCTCATGGAGTTTTGTACTTATGTTCTTAGAATTGTAAGCTGCCCACATTCACTTGGTTGAGCTGGGGAGCTATAGAAATTGAATGAATAAATGTACTAAATACCCCCTATCCCCCACCAACTGTCTTTATTTCAACAACAACAAGAGCAACAACTCCTATGGTGGTTGAGTCTGAGTGATTTACCAATCCTCAGTATGGCAAAAATATATAAAATAATATAACCCTAAACAAATAAATAATTATACAAATGTTAACCATACATATTTTTGGGAGAAGGATGTTTTTGACATTTCTGTGGGAGCGATTCACACATTGGAGTACATAGCAAGCTGTATAAAATTGTTGGATAAATAAATAAGATGTTTTTGGGTTTAAATTTAATTTACCAAACCAATTATAGAAATGGTCCCCAAAGAAAGGTAAAAGATATAAGTTGCGGCATTTCTAATGATAGCCCTCTATAATGGCGCGTATTTCCCCCAGCAGTTCTTCTAACTTTGTGAAACACGATCCTAATTTCCAGTCTCTGCCAGTAATTAAACTGCTAAAATAATGGAAACTAGAAAATGATTTCATCCCCCTCCAATTTGTGTGTGTGGGTGGGAGGGAAATCTGGAGATGAATAGAAGATTGGACAAAGGAATGAAACCGATATGTGAAGATTAAGCCAAAAACAGATTTCAGAGGAGTAACCAAATTAGTCTTTTGCAGTCTGTTTTAAATATAGGAGGAGGGGCTCCCTAAAGAGTCATGCCCTTGAATTTAATGCCCTCCTAGAGTGTTTCTGAAATTCAGCCTGGTTTCCTATAGCCACTTAGAAGGAATCAATGTATCCTGAGGCCTGTTTTCTGTCAATTGGTTTAGTCCTCCCCTGAGGAAATTAAAGAGCCTTCTGAAATCCTAAAGGAAAATGCATTTACTGTGGCATAATCTTTCCTGAAGCAGAGCAAACCTTTTCACACAGCTGAAGAGTTCTTCCCTATTAGCTGTGAATATAGAAGAGAAAAAAATTTGGCTAAAATGCAAGCAAAATGAGAAACCAGTAGAGGCTGTAGTTGTTTCATTAAACCCTAAAGGTGAGAAAAAGAAGGAAAGCATGCATACATGGAATAAAGTACACAATAAAACTTGAGGAAATATTTTGCTTCTGCTGCATCTTAAAATCCAATCTGATTGTTAACACCATCTGAAACTGCCAAATGGCCTGAAAAAGAACCAGGCCACGGGTGACAGGAGAGGGCTCCTCCCTCCCCCCCCCCTCTCTCTCTCTGTAGAACTTTCTCCCTATTCTCCAAAGCCACCAAGGACAATGAACACTGCTTACTTGCCTCCTGCAGTTGCTGCAGCTGTAGCTCTTAGAAAGTTCACCCTAACGTGACAAGAATAAAGAAACCAACCAAGCAGCTAGAGACTTCTTCTTCCCAATGATCAGCTGGAGAACAACCTGAGGGCGGGGGGAGTAGGGTTGCTCTCGGGAAAGTCCTTAAGAGAATGCAATGTCCAGAAGGATAATAACCGTATTCATTGGTGTAGCAGAGAGAGTCACCTAAGGAAATTCATAAATCTATTGTTTACAGAGTTGTTTTCCTATGCTCTCCTACCATTTCAGAGGCAACAGAAATTCATCCTACCCCTACAATGCAATCTTACTAAGCATCCAGAATACACCTGGATATAATTTTAATATACCACATTCTAAGGACCAAGATCCGTGGCTCATTGGTTAATATTGCAGCCCCGACCAACATCCTGAACATGAAGAGTCGCCTTCAACTGGCATGTACCAGAGGTGGGTTTCAGCAGGTTCTGACCAGTTCTGGAGAACCGGTAGTGGAAATTTTGAGTAGTTTGGAGAAGCAGTAGTAAAAATTCTGACTGGCCCCGTACCAATCTATTCTCTGTCTCCTGAGTCCCAACTGTTCGGGAGGAAATGGGTATTTTGCAGTATCCTTCCTCTGGAGTGGGTGGGAATGGAGATTTTACAGTATCCTTCCCCTGCCATGCCCACCAAGTCACGCCCATCAAGCCACACCCACAGAACCGGTAGTAAAATATTTTGAAACCCACCACTGGCATGCACACAATGCTACACATTATGCTGCATTGCCATTTCCCCCTTTTTCCTCTTCCCATCATACCGTAGACTGAACTTTTCATAACAGCAACAACATCTTGAAGTGATGGGTTGACTAAGTGACCGGTAGGTGACAGCAAAAGGTTAGAGATTTGTTTTAGCTGCCATCTCTTGGCCATCTAGACTTCTGCAGCCACTGGGTTACTGTTAAATTGCTGAGTGACTTTGGGCCAGTCTCTGCCTCTTTCCCAGCCCAATTCACCTCACAGGGACATTGTGGGGAAAATAGAGGAGGAACACGTATTGTGTGTGTTTGCCACCTTGAGTTATTTGTAAAAAAAATTAAAGTGGGATATAAATAAATAATACTTAAATAACAAAGAGCTGGAATATAAGAATAGAGAGTTAGCTATGAGAATCAGTATCTGTAATGGTAGGTGGGAATGTGTTTGGGAGACAGGAGGGGGAACCACAGTGTGGACAGTCAGCATGCCCACAGAAGGGGTGGGAAACATTTCAGAAAGGACCCTCCCTAGTTTTTCTGGAGAGTAAAAGGAAGGGAGAAATATTTAGAACTGATGTTAGTAAGCAAAGTAATTCAGAAAAGCACAACCAGGAGTACTAGCTGTATCTTTATTACAAGTTTACACTGACAGAATCTTGCAAGACTGAAAGTGGTAAGATGTTTGTGGCATTGCTTAATTCTCCAAGGGTTGAGATATATAATTGGGTATCATCAGCATATTTATGATACCCTACCCCATGGTCATGGATAAGCTGACCCAGTGGTCTCATGTAGATGTTAGAGAGGAGAGGAGAAGGCACCAAACTCTGTGGCAACTGACATAGTAGGAGCTAAAGATGGGACCTCTCTTCCCCAATTTATTTCCTCTTTCTTCCTAATCAACCTTTAAAATAAATTGTGACATTTGTATTAGTTTTATTTTTACTGGCTGGCTGGCTGGCTGGCTGGCTAAATGATCCTAGCTGGGTGATCACTGAGCTTTGATTATGTCCCATCAACTCATTGTAAACTCTTAGCAACCACATAGATGGATCTTCTCCATGACAATCTGTACTCACCCTCTTCTTTCAACACTCCCAATAGTGCACTCATTGTCACTGTAACCGAGTCCATCCATCTTGTTGATGGTTTCCTTCCTTCCTTCCTTCCTTCCTTCCTTCCTTCCTTCCTTCTTTCCTTCCTTCCTTCCTTCCTTCCTTCCTTCTTCCCTCCCTCCCTCCCTCCCTCCTTCCTTCCTTCCTTCCTTCCTTCCTTCCTTCCTTCCTTCCTTCCTATTTCTTCCTCCTTAGCAGGATTAGAGAGCAGGTCTACTCAAAAAGTGTCTGAAGTTGGATATTTTGAACCTGGTCATTTGTGCCTCAAGTGAGAACTCTTTGTTGAGGTTTGCAGATGCCAAACATCTCCTAGTACAGGGGTTAGCAACCTGTGGCTCCGGAGCCGCATGCTCTCTGCTGTGGCTCCTTGTCAGGTGATCCCACCACTAGCTGGCCCCGCCCCTTGCCCTCCCCTCCCAGTCATTCCTTGCCTGGCCTGAGAAGGTAAGGATGGCGGCGGGGGATGGAGAAGCGACCAGGGCAGAGACAGAGAGATACAGAGAGAGAGGGGGAGAGAGAGAGACATGGAGAGATACAGAGAGAGAGGGGGAGAGAAAGAGGGAGGGAGGGAGAGGAGAGAGAGATAAGTCAAAAAGATTTTGTGGTTCCCAGTGTTTTTTAACAACTGGTTCTCTGCCCTAATGACCGGCTGGGTAGGCATGGCTAGGGGTCATGTGACTGGTAGAAGTGAGTGACATCAAGTTGGCCACGCCCACCCAGGTTTTGTGGCTCCCGGTATTTTCTTTTCTGTGGGAAACAGGTCCAAATGGCTCTTTTGAGTATTTAAGGTTGCAGACCCCTGTCCTAGTAGAACCTTTGTTCAGACTCAGAGATGAGAAAGAAGGAAGTTGCAGATCACAATCACTGCAGTAGAAATTAGTAGCAGCAAGGGAAATGAACAGGGACCAAGGGGCAAATTAAGAGGTTTAAGGAGGCATAATTTAATTTTGGGGTCCACATGTGCCCTATTATGCACAGCTGTGCAGTTTCTCGTTTTGCAGTTCCACGCTGCTATTTCCTTTTGAAGTTCCTTTGTTTAAGAATAATTCTTTCCAGTCTTATTGCATAGTGTCTTATGGCTGTGGTTCATTTTTTAAATTATTTTTTACTATTGGATAATTTCTGCTGTGTTGTGTCTTTATTGGAGTTTTCTGTTCATTTTCTCTCAGAGACACAATGATACTGAGACTGCAACAATAATGACAACAACAAACCATTCTGTATGGTGAAGGAACAGGGATTACAAATGATGAATAGGTAAAAACAGCTATGGAACTATCCAGTGGGAACCAGCTACCCTTGCTACTCTGCTGCTTTTATTGAGATTTAAAACTCTTCTCCTTAGAGATTAAGACTAGAAAAAAAAAAAGACTTAAAATGACAGAACTGTTCAGTCTAGATATAAGACCAAAGCCTGGACATATTTTCCATTCATTGGGACCACATGATAGATCACATATATTTCCTATGGACTGCAAGATATTCCACATGACCAATGGAGAACCTGATATACCACAAGCATCAAAGGAGGCTGGAATGTGACAATCATTGGGTGCCAGTCCAAAAGCACACAACCCTAAACTTAGTCTCTGACAGATAGATTTTAAAACTCTGTTCAGAAAGGTAGCCAGGAATGAAAGCCCAGAAGTAGGCTTTGCTGGTTTTAGGTCTCCTCTAAAGCTTTCTGAAGTTAGTAAAAGGACTATACAAATATTCAGTCCCAAGGCCTCACACTGTAATGGTGGCGGTTGTGTTGTTTAATGGGCCTTCTGTTTTGTCACTTTCTCATCTTAATATATCAATATATGGGATGAAACAGCAATTCTTGCCACATCCTGTACTTTTATCTTTTATTTCTGTCTTAATTAAAAAAATATATATGTTGGTCTGACTTGGATGAAATTTCCAATAGTTTTCAACCCAGATCACTGCATGATTGCCAAATGTTCAGTGTCTCCAATGTTCCCAGACCACAAATGTGCCAAATTTAAAAAACTGACATGATATTTTACTAGGGCAGCTTTGTAGTTCAGCACATTTTTCTGCATTTTTAACTGCAGAAAAAAAAAATAATGCCAGGGGGTTACACCAACTCTTCTGCATATACAGGTAGTTCTTGATTTAAAACAATTCATTTAGTGACCGTTCAAAGTTGGCACTGAAAAAAAGAGTCTTATGACCATTTTTCACACTTACAACTGTTGTAGCATCCCCATGGTCATATGATCAAAATTCAGATGCTTGGCAACTTGCTCATATTTATGATGGTATCAGGGTCCCAAGTACTAGTTCCACATCAAGCAAAACTCCAAGGCAGGTAGATTCCTCAAAGAATAGCTTTTATTGGAAATATCACATTGGCACAGATCTGGTGAAAACCGACTCTAAAGGTTGCCATGGTTTTCATTTAGTTAAAAGAGAAAGCTTTCCCACAATCCCAAACAATCAGTCACATGGTCCAATCAAGACGCTGTCTGGTCATCTGGTGACCTCACTCCTCCTTCCACTGCCCAGGTGTGAGAATGTCCTTGGTTCTCAAGAGAAAGTATTTTGTTTTGGCTACACAAAACCCTCTATCTCTAATTCCCCCTCCCTTTCCCTCAGCTCCAATGTGACAACACTGAAGCTCCAATATGGCTCCGGTCAGGTCAGCTTCAGGGTTGACAGATGGTTGCAGTGTCCCGGGGTCATGTGATCAGCTACCGTCTGACAAGCAAAGTCAATGGGAAATCCAGATTCACTTAACGACCATGTGACTAATTTAACAAATGCAATGATTCACTTAACAACTGTGGCAAGAAAACTCGTAAATTGGGGCAAAACTCACTTAACAAATGTTTCACTTAGCAACATAAATTGTGGGCTCAATTATGGTCATACTTCGAGGACTACCTGTAAGTGATCAAGTTTTCTTTTATTTTTATGAAGTTTTATGTACTGTATTTATGAACTTTACAGAGGATATTTTGCCCTCTTCAGCTCCGTCAGGACTGATTGTATGACAGTTTAAGGATTTCAGCTTCTCAAAGATAAACAAAACTAGCTCCTTAATATGCTGAAAAAGAATGCCAAACCTCCAAATCTTTAGTGGTTTTTTTGTGTCGGTGAAAGAGAGAAAGATAAATACTAACCACACAGCATGCAGGGCAAGTGTTCATCTAGCATGGATTCCTTGGGGGGAATTCTCCTTCCATCTGCACTCTGAAGCATTCCTGAAGTAATGCCTTTACATCAGGGGTGGGTTCTACTTACCTTTACCATCAGTTCGCTTTGCTTGCGCACCTTGCTTCTGCACATGCACAGAAGCTTCTGCACATGTGCAGATTACTGACAACAATATCCGGGGCAGAGGGCGGGACCTCCCGCCGGTTTTACTACCGGTTCTTGAGAACCGGTCCGAACCAGGGGCAACCCACCACTGCTTTACATAGTTATCTTAATGATTATTCTTATCCCCAATCCATTCTTGACAGTCTTTCCCTCTCTTCATAAGCACTAGCCTTCCATTTGTCCCCACTGGGAAGAAAGTTAAGATACAGGTAGTAGTGAGGGTAATGATAGAATACAGGGGGTACTTAATTAATAGCCACTCATTCAGCCACTGCTTGAACACTGAATTAGTGGAACTTACCACTGGTCTACACACTTATAATGGTTGCAATGTCCCCACAGTAATGTGATTGTAATCTAAGTGGTGGGTGATTGGCCATAGTTCTAACTCTCAGAGCATCCCATAGTCAGGTTATTACCATTTGTGATCTTCACAGCTAACTTCTAAACAGCAGACTCAATGTAGTCCTTTACCATCATTCCTCCAATATTGTTTTCAATCTCACTAGAGTTGCATCCAAAAATTGCATTAGTTATGAACCTTCCTTACAAATCTTATTTTGAAGATAAATAAGCAGGCAATATTTGTCAGCAGTAAAAGACCAGATAAGTTAACATGTACATAATATTCTACTTCATGTAGTTGCCCTTTGGAGCGTCTCTTTCCTTGATTAACAAATCTATCAACGTCAGCAGAAGATATTTTTCAGGGTTCAGCTAAAGGGAAAGGTTTTTTTTAAAAAACAACGAATTATACACTTGTGTGTTTTCCCTTAGTATGGTAGATCAAGGCTGCCCATCACCATTCTTTTACCTTTTGACTTTTTCCCCCTCTAGTTTTGTGGATACTGGATGTGTAACATCAGCATCCAAGTCTTTTTCTATATAGTGTTAACTAATGGCTGAATTGTGTTTTCTGTGTTTCTCATGAAATAACTGAGTGTGTAAAGTTTGTTTCTCAATTAAACAGTTTTAAGAATGCTTCTGGATGGCAGATATCTATCAAAATGTGTGCCTTTCCATCCTTGATTAAGAAAAAGAGCAAGAAGAATAATTGCAAACAAAAAGGGGTTACAAATGCAATGTAATATGGTCCTGCTACCTATAACATTTAATGAATGGGGCAGAGCAATTATATAACAAAAAACCTCGCTGAAAACCTCCACAGTATATTTTTTTCAAGTTAAAGTGAATTCGGATTACCTTATTTTTATTTATTTTTATTTTAGAAGTATAGGGTCACTCAATTTATAATGGCTCCAAGCCATATACAGTAAAAACAATCATACAGTACCTTGATTCTCCACTAATCTTAAAGTCATTAAAGGCTCCAAATATATTTTTCTGATTAAGCATTATATAACCTGCGCATGCTTAATGGATGTTCACATCAAGCAATTATTCTACAGTGCCCAGATTTGGCCATTAGGAGATGGCTTTATGTAGAGAATAAAGACAGTGGCCTTGAGGACAGACGCTGCTACCAAGGCAATGTTCAGATAAATGTGACTTGGGTCCAAGCCAAGAAAGTGTTTTGTGAATATATGTCAGACAGACCCCTTCCCTTTAATTCTCAGGAAGATAAATGAGAGAAGAAAAGCAGCATATTCAGACTTGTAAGATTCTGTTACTATAACTGAACTATATGGTGCCTGGTTTTTTAGACTGGTTTACTTTATAGAGCTGATAGTTTTCCTTCTTCCTATTATTGAAATAGAAATAATTTACTTTTTAAAATGTTCTGTGAGATTGGCAGTATTTTTTGCATATGTGCTTTGAAAAGTGAACAGTTTTCCAAAAGAAGGTATTAAAATCTAATGCACATTGAAAGAGTGGACTTTTCCACTGGAAGAGTGGAGAAATCCACTCTTCCAATGTGCATTAGATTCCATACCTTCGTTGGCGGTGAAATCCGGCGTTAAATGCAAATTAGATTTTGGCATATGCTTTGGCTCACCTGTGCAAAATTCTGAAGAAAACATTGAGAAAATGAAATAAATTAGGCAGGGATGCAAATGAATCATTGTAATAATGGGGAATTTCAATTACGTTCAGAGAGACTTTGTATAGTCACCTCAGGTCATGATTTTAGATGTCTTGTTTACTTTGTAATCAAACAGAGTTGACAATGTTAGAAGCAAAGGTGATAAAATTAATACAAAACAATAAACCTAGTATTATATGTTAGCAGAACCTCCTGTAGGTTCCAGCACAGTCATATTTGCTATAGAAGAATAGAATAGAATTCTTTATTGGCCAAGTGTGATTGGACACACAAGGAATTTGTCTTGATGCATACGCTCTCGGTGTACATAAAAGAAAAGATACATTTGTCATGAATCATAAGGTACAACACTTAATGGTAGTCATAGGGAAACAGTCAATATAAATCAATATAATATATGTCAATATAATATGATTTGTTTCTCAAATCACACTCAGTGCCAGAACATTGGAAGATAGCTAATTTTACCACAGTTTTAACAAGGAGTCCATAGCAGATCTAGAACATAAACTGGTCATCTTAATGTTTATTCCAGAAAATTTGGTAAACAATGGTAATTAAACAAATAATAGCACACAGAGCAGGGGTCTCCAAACTTGGCAACTTATTAAGAAACAGAATTTCTTATGCTGGCTGAGGGATTCTGGGAATTGAAGTCCAGAAGTCTTAAAATTGCCAGGTTTTGAGACCTGTAACATAAAGGGACAGGGATTTCATAACCAGAGTCTGCAAAGGCAGATTCTGCTTTAGCCCCTATTAATGAGGTTTATGGATGGAATTACTCCGTTGATATTGCATTCAAATGATATTGAATGTCATTTGACAAGGTTTCTTGCTAAAGATTTTTGAATACAGTCATGGATAAGAGAATTTATCCTTATCTTGTCCTTAAAAACAGAAATATAAAAAATTCAAATAAATAGGCAATAGAACAAGTAAGAGTAATCCTCAAATATCTATCTTGGAAGCATTCACCAATATCTTATAAGGCTTTCAATCTGCAATGAATCTACCAAAACAAGCATTTCAGAAATTAGTAATAAAAAACAAGTTTATAAAATATTAGTTCATAATATTTGACTAAGGTGAGTGAGTTTGTGGGTTGTTTATTTCACCTACCTTGGACAAAGTCCTAATGTAATTTTCTGCATGATGTTGGAGCATTTAATGGTCAACTATTCAGATTTCATGGTAGAATGATTGTTTCAGATAATAAACTGTAGCAATCTATCAGTTGTTTGTCCTTGGTTGGCATAAAATTGGATTTTTCCCATGCATCCGTTTATCATTAGAACTCCTTTATTGAGCATCTTATTGGTTCATAAAAGCTTCATTGTTTAAAAATTATTATAATTCTCATGCTATTTTGCAGAGCCAAATGCTTTCCTTCAGAAATTACTAGTGCAATATGGAATATAGGCACCTGCCAATGGATTTCATATAGATACCATTAGCAACAAATCAGTGTTAACTCTAGTTTGCAACTGATTTTGAGAAATGAATTATTTTTGAAGGTATAAAAAAATAAAGTTGGGAGAATTCACATGAGTGGCTTTTTATTCCCAACCAGTGTCAAACCACACCATTCTTGCTTTCTGTCAGTTTTCTTCTTTGGTTAATTTTGTTAATTAAATTGTTTCATATTGTTTTCTTTTTTTCCCCCTGGTCCTATCCTCTTTGATTTCAAAAAACTGTTTGTGAAATTTGGGTTTACTTTAGTTCAGTATGGTTGTTTAATGTTCTTTCATAAGATCCTCATTAGCTCAAAACTCAATCCCTCTGTTGTTTTTCTAAGCCCTAAAACTTTCCTCATCTTTTCTGTCCCTTTTCAATTTTAACTTGTTTGATGTTTTTCCAGCTCATATAATAAAATTTCACATAACTGACAATGCTTACTTTTCTCAGATTTTTTTTCAAATTTTGTCTTTTGGGGTTTTTTTTAAAAACAAACCCTCTTATTTTGATCTGACTTCTCCAATCATTAATTTTTGGGCCAAATTTTATCTTAGATCCAAAGTCTACCAAAGATCTAAGTGCACACACAGCTTGGGAGAGAATATGAAACATGTGGTGAAATCAGAAGGGAATCTACAACTATGTGGGGTGGAAAACAAGGGCCACGGACCTCACCTCTGAATCCTTTTACAGCAATTTAGCACAGCCACAAATGAGTCCTTTCTATTATGCTTTGTTCTCCCAATTGAACCACCCTGCATTCTTGCCAAATGGCCCAGGGAGAGAGCAAGACACAATAGCCAGTCAGCTAGCCCTCCATCCCAGATAGTTGTTCTCTGTGGAGAAGAAATGTAATCAGCAAAGCTGTTCATAATAATAATAATAATAATAATAATAATAATAATAATAATAATAATAATAATAATAATAATAATAATAATAATAATAATAATAATTTTATTTCTATACTGCCCTTCTCCTGAAGGACTCAGGGTGGTGTACAGCTCTGAGTACATCTAAAAACACAAGACAAAACATAGATTAAAAATTTAAAATAATTAAATAAATTTGGCTCAATTTAAAACCCCACAAATTTAAAATACCCCAATTTAAAATTATTATGTTGATAGCCCAGCCTGGCAGAACAACAGGGTCTTCAGTACGCAGCGAAACACTCGGAGGTCGGAGATCTTACGTATTTCTGGGGGCAGTTCATTCCACAGGGCTGGGGCTCCCACAGAGAAGGCCCTCCCCCTGGGTGTCGCCAGCCGACATAACTTGGCTGATGGCACCCTGAGGAGACCCTCTCTGTGGGAGCGAACTGGCCGGTGGGAGGCTATTGGTGGCAGAAGTTGGTCTCGAAGGTACCCGGGTCCTGTGCCATGGAGCGCTTTAAAGGTGATGACCAACACCTTGAATTGCACCCGGAAGACCACTGGGAGCCAGTGCAGCTCCCGCAGGAGGGGTGTCACGCGGGCACAATGAGTTGTGCCCATAACCACCCACGCAGCCGCATTCTAGACCACTTGGAGCCTCCGAGTGCTCTTCAAGGGGAGCCCCATGTAGAGAGCATTACAATAGTCCAGCCAGGAGGTGACAAGGGCGTGAGTGATCGTGTGCAAGGCGTCCCGGTCCAGAAAGGACTGCAACTGGCGAATCAGGTGAACCTCATAAAAGGCCTCCCAGGCCACGGCCGTCATATGCTCTTCTAAAGACAGCCGTGCATCCAGGAGGACACCCAGATTGCGAGCCCTCTCTGTGGGGGGCAAAGATTCACCCTCAATAGTCAGCGATGGCACCTGCTGACTATATTGGGATGCCGGTAGCCACAGCCACTTGGTCTTGGACGGGTTGAGTCTGAGCCTGTTCCTCCCCATCCAGACCCGTACGGCCTCCAGGCAGCGAGACATCACATCAAGGGCATCGTTGGGGTGGTCTGGGGTGGAGATGTACAGCTGAGTATCATCAGTGTACAGATGACACTTCACCCCAAAACCACGGATGATCTCACCCAGCGGCTTCACATAAATGTTGAACAGAAGGGGCGAGAGGACCGACCCTTGCGGCACTCCCCATGCGAGGTGCCTCGAGGTCGACCTCTGCCCCCCTGCCAACACAAACTGCGAGTGGTCGGAGAGGAAGGAGGAGAACCACCACAGAACGGTGCCCCCTATTCCTAACCCCCCCAACCGCTGCAGCATGATACCATGGTCGATGGTATCAAAAGCCGCTGAGAGATCTAATAGGACTAGGACAGAGGAGCAACCCCTGTCCCGAGCCCTCCAGAGATCATCCACCAACGCGACCAATGCCGTTTCTGTGCTGTCCCCCTGCCTGAAGCCCGACTGGCATGGGTCCAGATAGATAGTTTCATCCAGGTGTCGGGGAAGCTGTCATGCCACCACGCTCTCAACAACTTTCACCACAAAACGAAGGCACAAATGATTGTGCCTTGCTCCACAATGATTGTGGAGCAAGGCACAATCCAGAGCCATAGTTTTTTTAATAAAAAAGTTTCATAGGTGCCTTCAGCTGCAAGAGAGAACAATCTTCACAGAACTTCCTTCAGAGCAGGAGCTAACTGTTAGATTGGCACAGGGAAAAAGAATACGCGAGCAGCGAGTGGTCTGTTCAGCACTTTTATTAGGAGAATCAGAACAGCCGACTGTGCTGCCGGGCTTGCCTTATAAAGGGAGTCGGCAGGCAAACTGGCCAATGACAGATCTTCAAATCTCCCACCGGTGGACTAGCCAATCCGGCGGGGATGCCCATATATGGACATAACACCCCTCCCCTCCTAGTTCTTAGTCCATCTCTCCATTGGTCATGTACATAACGTAGTCGCGCAGGTAGGCGGGGCGCCTCCCCGTCCTATCTGACCTGCGCAGATCACTTCTTGCCTCGCTTTTGACCCGTGTAGACGAGGCTCTTGTCTCTCCCGGTTCCCGCCTTGGAACTGTCTGGAACTCGGCCATCGAGTGTGCGGGCTCCAGCCCAGTACCTCCAGCTGGGTTCTCGGGACTCCCCGGCGGCCCCGGGGAACGATGCCTCGGCCGCTGCAACTCGCTACTGATCAGGACTGGATGCCCGGAACCCGGTAAGTCGATGGTTCTTTCCCCTTCACTCTGTGGCTGGTTTTTGGCGCTGGAGCGTCCACTGTCGTCTGAGTCCTTGGTCTTGGTTGTCGCTGCAGCCGTCGTGATTGTCGTTGGGGGTCCTTGCGTTTTGGTGGTGATAGTTGGCCTGCTCCGCTGGTGTGGAGTGGCCCGACCTTGCCGGGGTGTCGGAGGTCTCCCTCATCTGGGTGTTGTAGGCCTACCTCGTCTGGGTGTGGTAGGTCTACCTGGGCTGTGTGTTGTAGGCCCACCTCGTCAGGGTGGCACAGGCCTACCTCGTCTGGTTGTGGTAAGCCTACCTCGTTGGAGTGGTGCAGGCCTACCTCGTCTGGGTGGTGTAGACCTACCTCGTCAGCCTGTTTCTGCCACTTTCCCTCCACCTTTTCTGGAGCTGGTCGACATGGCGTTTGACGATTTGCCCGTCTCCCAGCTCCACTTGGTACGACCTCGGGCCCGTTGTTCTGCTGATTACTCCCTTCAGCCACTTCGGAGGCTCGTGGAAGTTGAGAGCGAAGACCGGGTCTCCCTCGGTGAAGGTGTGTGGCAGCGGGGTTGCACTTGCTGGTTCTTGGGGGTTGTATTGGTGGTGTAGCCAGTCCAATGGTGTCCTCAGCTTCCTCCCCATGAGTAATTTGGCCGGACTTCTGTGTGTGGTGGCGTGCGGGATGATATGCTGCATGAAGAGGAATTTATCGATCCTCTCCTGCCAATCCCCGGTGCCCATCTTGGTGAGAACTTCCTTGATGAGCCTCACCATCCTCTCAGCTTACCCATTTCCCACCAGCCTGTAAGGGGCAATGAGGGCATGGCGGATGCCCAGCTCAGCCAGGAACGATTCCATCGGCTTGGCGGTGAGCTGTGGCCCGTTGTCCAACACCAGGACATCCAGAATGCCATGGGTGGTGAAGAATCTGCGCAGGGCCCAGACGGTTGCCTCGGTAGTGATGGTGGGCATTTGGATGACCTCCAGCCATTTGGAGAATGCATCCACCATGATGAGGAGGTATTTGCCTGCCATAGGCCCTGCAAAATCGATGTGAATGCGGGACCAGGGGGCACTAGGTGTCTCCCATTCTGTGGGTTGGGCTCGTACTGGCGCTGGTCTGACCTCCTGGCACGGGGCGCATCTGGAGACCCATTGTTCAATGTCCTTGTCCAGGGTGGGCCACTAGACGTAGCTTCTGGCCAGCGCCTTCATCTTCATGATGCCCGGGTGCCCATTATGAAGGCTCTCCAGGGTCCTCTTCTGCAGCAGTCATGGTATCACTACTCTGTCGCCCCAGAGTAGGCAGCCCTTCATAGTTGAGAGTTCTTGCTGCTTTCTTAAGAAGGAGCTGAACTCTTCGCCCACTTTTTCTGTTGGCGAACCCCTCAGGACCCAGGACATGACTTGCCTGAGGGTCTTTTCCTTCTTCGTGTGGGCTACCACGTCCGTGGAAGATACTGGGCACTGCACATCTCTGTCGATGTAGAAAAGGCCGAGGGTGAGTGCAGGGTCTTCCACCGGTTCCTGCGTTGGGCACCTACTGAGGGCATCTGCGTTACTGATGATTTTACTGGGTCTGTGTGTGAGAGTGTAAGAATACCTGGCGAGGAAGATGGCCCAGCACGTCATCCTGGGTGACATGTATGTCGGTGTTTGTTTGTCACCTGCGAAGAGTCCGAAGAGGGGCTTATGGTCAGTGATGATTTCGAATGCCCTCCCATAGAGGTATTCGTGGAAGCGCTTGATGCCAGCCACGATGGCCAAGGCTTCCTTATCCAGCTGGCTGTAGTTACGCTCAGCTGCCGCCAGAGTCTTAGAGAAGAAAGCGATGGGGGCTTCCGTGTTGTTGGACAGTCGATGACTGAGGACAGCCCCGACTCCATATGGAGACACATCGCAGGTCAAGACGCGGAAGCGTCTCGTGATACTGTATCAGTATCCGCTGTCCGAGGATAGCGAGCCCCTTGATGTTCTTGAATGCGGTTTCCTTGGCTGTACCCCACTTCCAAGGGGCCGCTTTTCCCAGAAGGCAATGGAGTGGCTCAGCAACCATGGCTTCCTGTTTAAGGAAGACACTATAGAAATTTAGCAATCCTAAGGAAGCCTGAAGCTCTGGCTTGTTTTTGGGGGCCGGAGCTTCATGAATCGCCTTGGCCTTAGATTTGGTGGGGTGTATGCCAGTGCTATCTATTAAGTAGCCCAGGAACTCGACCTCCTGGACCCCAATGATGCACTTGTCTCTCCTCACACGCAGACCCTTCTCTTGGAACCGCTTCAGGGTGAGCCTAAGCCGTTCCAAGAGTTGAGATCTGGAGGTGCCGGAGATTAGTACATCATCAAAGTACGGCACCACCCCTGGAATGCCTTGGAGAAGGCACTCCATCATTGATTGAAAAATGCCAGGGGCTGCGCTGACTCCAAATTGGTTGCATTTGAATGCACCCCGGTGGGTGACAATAGTCTGAGCCTCCGCAGTTTTTTCGTTGACTGGCAGTTGCTGGTAAGCCTGGGCCAGGTCCAGTTTTGCAAATATGGTCCCATTCCCGAGTGAATGCAACAGATGTTGCACCACTGGGACTGGGTATGTGTTCTGCTGTAATGCCCGGTTAATGGTACATTGATAATCGGCGCAGATGCGCACAGATCCATCATGCTTCATTGGGGTCACAATGGGGGTCTCCCGTGCAGCATGATCAATTGGTTCCAATATGCCTTGGGCAATCAGTTTATCCAACTGAGCGTCTACCTTAGGCCGAAGTGCCAATGGAACCCTGTGAGGCTTGAGCCGAATTGGGGTGATTGAGGTATCTAAATTGAAAGAGATGGGTTTCCCCAAGAATTTACCTAAGCTGCCATCGAAGATGTCCTTGAACTTTTCGAGGAGCTTGTTGAGTTCATCCTGCCGAATCTGAATGATGGATTCCTCTGATTGAGAGCCCTAGAGGCTCGAACCACTCCACTCCAAGCAGGGTCGGGCGGCTGTCCTTAACGATGGTGATGGGTAGGTCGCCCTTGAAGCCATGATAGCTGACACTCAGTGAAGCTCTCCCCAGGACCCTGATGGGGTTTCCACCAAAATCGACGAGCCTTGCGTGAAGCGGCTGCAGTTGGCTCTTTGAGATTTGCGGTTTCAGCTTTTTGAGATGCTGCCAGTCCATAATGGAGTAGATTGAGCCCGAATCTACTTCCATGGCACAGTCACAATGAACTTTGTGGCATTGTGGTCATCGGTGTGGGCAATGGTGGTTTGGTGGACTGCTCTGCTGTGCGGGTACCCCTCTCCCTCGTGCCTTGGTTGATAGGACCATCTGGATGTCCTCTGGTGATCGTGGTTTTCCAGCTTGGCTTTCTCCCAGACTGGTTCTGGAGCTCTGCAGGCCTCAGCGATGTGGCCTTTTCGTTGGCAACAGCGGCAGGTCACATCTCTCCACCGGCATCTGGCTCTCACATAGTCGCCATTGCAGCTGGCACAGCTCTCCCCTTGGTCGCCATTTTGTGTGGTTTCACGCCTTGGTGGTCTGGAGACCTTATGGACCGCCCTTTCCTTGTCGGACTTGGATCCCGCGGTGGATTCCTTGGATGAGGTCTGGGGAGTTTTCTTGATTCTTTGGACTGCCTTGGCTCTCCACATCACTGCCGCTGCCACCTCTGATGTTTCTGTGGCTGTGGCCTCTTCTATCACATCTTTTAGCAAGACCTTTCTCCTGCTCAGCAACTTCCTCTGCAGGGAGATGTCCCGCATCCCAAAGACGATGCGATCTCGGATGGCGTTGTCCATGTGATCGAACTCGCAGTTGGCAGCCAACTTCCGCAGTGCTGCCACGAAGTCCTTTATGGATTCGCCCTCCTGTTGATTCCGTTGGCTGAAGGTGAATCTGTTTGCCATCGGTGTGCCAGTTGGGGCAGAGTGTTCCTGGAGAACATCTTGGAGGTCGCTCCACGCCATGGTCTCGATGTCCTGGGGTGCCACGAGGTCGATGGCCATCTCCAGGACTGCCGATCCGCAGGAACAAGTCTCGTTTGCAGTTGTCCTCCAGGTCTTCATAGCCGTTGCCAGTCAGGAATTGGCGGAACCTAATCATATAGGCTTTCCGCTTCTCCTGATCGGGGTTGAATGGTGCCAGCTAGATTTGCCATGGTTCTCGTGCTATCAGCTCTAAGTGACTCCAGCTCAGTGACTTGCTCTGTTGAGTCAGGCTGGGTGGCGATCGTGCCACGAGGTTCTTTGCTGTGGTTCTTGAAATCCTTCATCGCCAGTGTTAGATTGGCGCAGGGAAAAAGAATACACGAGCAGCGAGTGGTCCGTTTATCACTTTTATTAGGAGAATCAGAACAGCTGACTGTGCTGCCGGGCTCGCCTTATAAAGGGAATTGGCAGGCAAGCCGGCCAATGACAGATCTTCAAATCTCCCGCCGGTGGACTAGCCAATCCGGCAGGGATGCCCATGTACGGACATAACACTAACCAGCTCAGCTTTCCAGGTCCACTGTATTGTTAGGACACAGTTGGTTGATGCTGGTTTCAAACTGATGTAGCATTTATTGATAAGGGGGATTGGATTCAACTAAATCTTCTTAGCGAGTTACATTCTGTTATCATGGCACAGATAATGTTTCACTGGCATTTACTCATTTATCTGTTTTAAAGATTTATCGGCTGTTTATAAGGCAACTTGCAAAGTCAGAGTCAAATTTTAAATGTCGGTATAGACCAGAAGAAGCCTCCAGATATTCTGAACTACAATTGCTAATAGCCTTAATCGGGATGAATAATGCCGGGGAATGCTGGGAATTGTAGTTGTTCATTTAGGGCTATATTTCCTCAGCCTGAGAAAAGTTGCAGTATGCAAAGATTTGAAAGTAACATGTGGAAAAGCTAATCTTGGGGTATGATCATCTTTTGCTGAATTAATAAATGAATGGAATGAAGAGATTACCAGATTACCCTCTGAGATTCCCTACCTTTTGTACTTGTTTCCATAACATTTAAGATGATACAGATAAGGGACCATCTTGGTAAGTCTCTCAGATAATAGACTTACTATACTCATCTTCATATTTACTAAATATGAACTTTTCCCCTTACAATTGGTTTCTTTTCTTCAGTTCACTTTATCCCCCTTGATGAAGGAATTGCCATGCTATTGCTGACTCACATCTTTAAAATTTGTTTTCACATATGGATCCCCAATATACCCGGACAAGCTGTCATCCCTCAAAGGTTCCTATTTAAGATTCAGAGTGAGGCTTGGAGTTGCCAAGTGGCCCAAAAGGCTGCCAAGGCCTTCTCAACAAGCTTCAACCTTCTGGCTGCCTTGGCTCAGTCCTGTTCCCTGCATTCTCTTTTCAGCACAGAAAAAAAAAATTGTGTGGGTCTTGCAAAGAATGGGGTATTTTTCTTAGAGCGCCACAAAAGCTTTCAGCATCTTCCAACAACTAGCGCTCTTCTTTCTTATGCAACAGGGTCCCCTCACTATGTTCTGCATCTCCATTTCTGATCCTTTTGCTTTTCAAAACAAGAGGACTTCTTATGGTAGAACAATCTTTCTTAAGTTACTGCTCCCATCTCATTTATAGTAATTTATAGCAATGCTAGTAATAGATAGGCTTATATACCATAGACTTTACAGCACTCTCTGTCCGCATTATTTGCATATTGCCCCCAGCAATCTAGGTCCTCATTTTATTGACCTTGGAAGGATGAAGACTGAGTCAACCTTGAGACGGTCAAGATTGAACCGTGGGAGGCCAGGGAGTCAAGATTTGAGATTCAGTCCCCAGCAGCTCTGAGGGAATAAGGTCAATTATCTTTAATGTGATACTGGGAAGGCCAAGGATTCCCGTCTCTTATCCCACATTATTCAAGTTTGTTCTCTGCATTGCACTTCTTTACTCTAAGTAGCTTCTCATGGACTTACATAAAAGCATACAGTAAAGTCAGAAAAAAAGTAATGTTAGAAAATTCATAAGTACCATACATACTATCAGGTGTGCAAAATAAACCCCACCTACTGTAGCTGGCACACCAGAGGCTGCATGTTACATGACATTCGTACTTGTGTTGATACTATTATTTTTATAAATAAAAGAGGCACCTAAGGGCAAACAATTTATTAACCACAGAATGAAAGGAAACACAAAAGCCTGCAGTTCCTGGTATCTCAGTTTCATTCTCAGCCTTCCCTAGGTCTTACACATGTGTGTGCTAGAGATAAAAGACATCCACCCACAACTCAAGAGATAAAGGTATGAGCTGCTCCAACAGCAGTGAAGTTCCCCCCTCACCAAGAGTGATACAGTTGTCATGGTCAGGGCTAAAAGTTGGCCAGGTCTGATTCATATAGATGTTTTCTAGTGTTTCTATCTGCTGGTCCTTCTAAACATACATATTCATACGCTGTCTCTCACACAATAATATTTCTACACATATATATTTGTAATACACTGTCTCCTCAATGTCAAAATAACGATTAAAACGTTTCCTAAATGAATATGTATAGGAGGGAAGGGAGAAAC
Organism: Arizona elegans; assembly: GCA_022577455.1. Classification (NCBI taxonomy): domain Eukaryota; kingdom Metazoa; phylum Chordata; class Lepidosauria; order Squamata; family Colubridae; genus Arizona; species Arizona elegans. The sequence goes on from JAKOOJ010000001.1 coordinate 177,312,919, forward strand.
AATTCGGAAGAATCATAACATAGGGACAGGAAGGTTCATTCTAATGTCCCCAGCTACAAATATCCCCTACTGCAATTACAAATGAAACATATATACATACCATCAAAGAACTACGTTCAGGTTTAATTGCTGTGATAAAAGAGAGCTGCTGTGAACCAGAGGGGTTCAGGAAGGGGTTTATTTATTCCCTAACCTTCTGTTCAGATTTACTTGGGAGCAAGTCCTACTGAACTCAGTGGGGCTCTCTTTTAAATAGGTCAGTATAACCTTTATTTCTTAAGGGTGTGGATTGAATCAGACATGATGAAGTGATACAGAGGGAAGGCAATTCTAAATAGCTCACACTAGGAGTGATCAGAGGACCGCATGTGGATTGCTTTAGGTGTTTGTCACAAGGAAACCAGCAAATAATTATGTAGTGTAAAGTAACTCTACTATGCTCTGATTTTAGCTCTAGATTTCCCTGAATAAGACCACCTTGAAAAAAAGAAAATGCAGTGAAGAGGTCAAGTAGAAGCATAAACTCTATGGCTTAGTCTTTCTTTTATCTGAGGACCCCCATGAGGGTCCTCAGAATCACTTCTCTTTACTGCATCTTCCCATCCCACCTTGCTCTAAATCAGGCAGAGCCAAGTTACATAATCAACAGGGCCATACTGATTTGTTCTCAGGACTGAAGTAAACGTCAGCTGTTGGAGTACCATCTTATCCGGCTTCACTTTAGGCAGCAAAATATCTCAGCCCAATGGGAAGAAGCGCAATTTAAATATTTTGCCTAGAAATAGTCTGCCAAGAAAACATATCACGTGGGTGAGATTTGGGTTGGTCCCGTAGTGGCAGTAAAAAACAACAATTGGGCATCATGAGCAGAAGGAGATCCACCGTGATTCTGTTTTTCATTGTTGCTGTTTCAAATTCTTATCAGTGCCATAGGAAAGATTCAGGGGCAGAAGTTTTTGGCCATAGGCAGAAAGAAGAGCATTTTTAAAAAACTTATCTCACTGATACGTTCTATAGTGGTGGATAAAGAATAAAACTAAGTTGAATTTAACTTAGCTTTCGCAACCAGATTTTGCATTCCTTTCAATCTTGGCTTGATTGTCCCTCACACTGAAGCTTACGTGGTCTCATCCCCAAACCACCAAAACTTTAACCTAAGACTGTCTACTGTTGACCTCACCCCATTCCTAAGAGGTGTGTAAGGGGCGGGCATAAGAGCACCAGCGTGCCTACTGTCCCTGTCCTAATGTTCTCTTTAATTGTATCCATTTTATGTATTCAATTCATGCTTATACTTATATATATTATCTAATATGTACTCAACAAAATAAAATATAAATAAATAAATAAATATGCAGTGCAGAAAAGCTAAGGCGTGTATACAGTAGTTAAGATAGATTACTGGCTCTCAGAATTAATCAATTAATCTCAGGAAAACAACCAGATAATATAAAACTGAAAGAAAATAGTATATTTATCCTACCAGCCATGTCATCCCTTCTTATGTATTAAATAAAGATGACAGTTTCACTTGAGAAGATCTGTGAAAATTATCAATTGGCTAGGAAAACAAAAATATTAATAATGCAAAATCTTTTAGGAAAACATTAACCACCAGAAAAACAAATCTGCTAAATTACCATGACCTGACATTGCGGCAGGATAATTAATAAAGCTTTAAATAACATGTTTATTTGTTTGAAAAATTCATATAGATTAGTTTGACATTGGTCTGCCTTCATGCTACATTGCCTGAATATCATTATACTGTTGACAGGGCACTATGTTCATGCCACATGGCCAAGGAAAGGCTATGTTTGGTGTTTGTTTGTTTTTTGCTTCTTCTTCTTAAAATAGACTATTTTAAAATGTTATTCCTTCTGAATGCAATATATTACTTCTAGAATCCAACAGAATATTAATATGTTCTTTTTTATATTAGAAAAAGGAGAATGGAAGCAAAGCATTCACCCCAAAACACTTCAAACATACTTCTAATTCACAACAGAAGCACAAGACTGAACACCGGATCCACCTGTGTTCAGTATGACATTTGAAATTAGGGTATCTGTGTGCACAGGTTACAGATGCATGGAATCAGGAAATTGATGCAATCAGTTCCTAATCATGTGTAGCGTATGAAAAAAAGAAACAAACACACAACAACACAGGGTTGTTGTTGTTTTGCTAAGTTTAGTTGGGGAATTTTGTCAAATTACTTTTTGAAAGTCCAATAAACATTGTCTATTGGATCACCCTGTTTATATGCTAGTTAACAATCAAAGAATTTTAAAGAGTTAATCTTATAGAAGTCATGTTGATTCTTTTTCAGCAAAACAACAGGTTTGATAATTTATTTTTTCATAGTATTTTCCTTAATTTGAGGAAAGTGTTTTAATTTCAGCAGTTTTGCAAACACAGGATTGGCTTAGATGTGGACACTATAACAGTTCCATCTTATAGCAGTTATTTGTATTAATACCAGTTTTATCTTATACCAGTGTCAGAAACAGAAGAGGTCTGACCCAGGGGTGAGTTCTACCTACCTTTACTACCAATTCGCAATGGGGCTGCGCGCACTTCTGCACATGCACAGAAACATCTTGATGACATCTGAGTTGGTGGGCAGAGCCTCCCACCAGTTTTACTACCGGTTCTATAGAGTCGGTCCGAACTGGGGGCAACTCACCACTGGTATGAACCCCATGCTGGGAGATAATGATGATATGTGGACTGCTGCTTGGAGATGAAGTACCGTAGTTTATTTTCAAGTACAGACACCAGGTTTCAAAAGGTAGCCTACAACAGTGGTGGGATTCAAAATTTTTTACTACCAGTTCTGTGGGTGTGGCTTGGTGGGTGTGGCAAGGGAAGGATACAGTAAAATCTCCATTCCCACCCCACTCCAGGGGAAGGTTAATGAGGATATAATGAGGGAAATGAAGGATAAAATCCTCATTTCCTCCCAATCAGCTGGGACTCAGAAGGCAGAGAATAGATGGAGGTGGGACCAGTCAGAAGTGGTATTTACTGGTTCTCCGAACTACTCAAAATTTCCGCTACTGGTTCTCCAGAACCGGTCAGAACCTGCTAAATACCACCTCTGGTCTACAAAATTGGTCTATCAAGGTCAAAGGCTTTTATAGAGAAAATGTGTATGTCAACAAGTCCCTTAAACTGTTTATTCTGGTAGACATGCGGTTATTTTGGGAGATAGTTTTTTAATTAAATATACTGGGTATGTACATTTTCTATTTGATGTATATGGTGTTGGGTGTTCTGCCTACGTATCTAAGGAAGTCAATATTCCAAATAGTTTCCTCTGTTTGTTTGTTCTTTACTTGATTTAATCACCTCTAGAACGGCTGTCACTTATGGGCTAGGCTTAGTTGCACATACTTTGTATTTGGGACATTGTCTCATTTTCATAACACTGTTTCCTCTGGTTACCAGCAGGTCAAGTTAGAGATAAAAGGGAATGTATGAATAGTTTTATTTTTAAGTTAAATGCTTCTAATTAAAATATTTTCTGACACCAGTTTATACCAGTTCTGCATCTGGTAATAAGAATAATATACTTTCCAGTGTGTCTGCCAACACTGTACTATTATTATATGATTGTCTGTTTTAGAAAGAACTCGTGAAATCAGTAGGAAATCTTAGATACATACTTTAATTATATCCACACAGCTTGTTTTGAGAAATATCAGTCTTGCTTTTCATAAAGTTCATGGAGAAAAATCTACCTATGTGGTTGCTAGGAGTTGAAAACAACTTGTTGGCACATTATCAATTTATGTTACGAAATATGAGAAGCTGCAGAGATTCAGAATCTGTAGAATCAATAGAGTCCATGACTGACAGAACCCAGTAACCCTTATAAGTACCCTTACTTGACATTTGGTGGTAGGAGGCTTTATATGGAGTATGGCTTTGATGCATTCTCTGGTGCTAGTTTCATGTTCCTGGTCCAATAATGTATCTTGAATAGGTTACCTCTTGTTGTAGATACTGGAGTTTGGTAGATGAAGCTTTATGTCCTTTTTTCCCATCAAAGTAAGTGATGGGTGACAATTTGACAGGCAGGTTTTGTTAGCAAAGCTAGGAATAAATAGGATGTGAGATGAGCCACAAGATAATGAGGATGAGTCAGTTTTTCAAATGTGAGTCCAGGTATATTGTTGGCCTTTCCATGTAAACATGTAGAGGTATTGTGATGAAGAATCCACGAGGATACTGAAAAAGGAAGCACGCAAGTCCATGAGAGTGAAATAGATGGCCGTTGCACAAATCTCTGTAACAATAGTGGCTGTAATCGGCAGGACAAGGGTTTGGGGAATATTGTAAGCACTGATAAATCTAAGATTGAATGAAACAATAAATGGGGCATCCTTCAGGATCAGTCTTTGTTTTATGTAGTGTGAAAATTGGATGTTGCAATGGGAAGTACATTTTTGTCAAACTCCCTGTGCTAAGAAGGTGTGTATCAATTTCTGGATTGGTGTTATAGCCTCAACTTGAATATTGTATTGCAATAAGCATGGAGGCAGTCCTGGATTTACTTGCACCTTTACAAGGGTTGCACTTCAGTGCAATCCCAGCCCAATAGAGAGGCTGGAATGTCCTGTAAATCTGGGTGAAGGAAGCCTGTTTTCTTAGAGAAGAGTGTAGTTAAGCATTGAATGTGTCTGAGGGGAATGTCAAGGGATAATGCTGACACATGGACTGTTGCTTGGAGAGGAGGTAGTTTATTTTTGAGAGCATAGCACAGAAAACACAGCTTTCAAAAGGTAGTCTACAAAATTGGGTGTTAAGGTCGAAAGTTTTTATAGGGAAAATGTGTATGTGAAAATGTTTCTTAAAGTGTTTATTCTGGCAGACATGCGATTCTCCTGGGAAACAGTTTTTAATTAAATTTAGTACATATGTAAATTTTCTCTTTGATGTATGATATTGGGCGCTCTCCCTGTGTATCAAAGGAAGTCAATATTTTAAAGAATTTCCTCTGTTTGTTTGTTTATTCTAATCCACTCTAGTAAGGCTGTCACCTATGGGCTAGGCTTAGTCTCACAATATTTGTATTTGCAATAATCTCATTTTTGTAATATTGTTTCCTCTGGTTGCTGGCAGGTCAAGTTAGTAATAAAAAGGAATGTATAGTTTTATTTTCAAATTAAATGCTTCTTATTAAAATACTTTCTGACACCAGTTTTGGAATTGGGAATAGGAATTTAATACTTCCTGGAGTGCCTTCCAATATTATACTACCTTTATAAGACTGTCTGGTCCAGAAAGAATTCATGGAACTAGTAGGAATGCTTGCATACATGCTTAAATTATATCAACAGAGCTCATTTTAAGAAATATAGCCTTGCGCTCATCAAGTTCATAGAGAAAGTTCATCTATTTATGTGGTTGCTAGTTGAAACCAACTTGATGGCACATAATCAATCTATGTCATAAAGTGTGAGAAACTGCACAGATTCAAACCATTCTGAGTATGTAATATGAAATAAGGAAAGGTCTAATCATTTCTATTGGCTTCAATAGAATGAACATCCTAAATTTCATTTCTGTTATTGAAAAGTTCAACTTGTCAATGGGGAAACTAGTGCAGAGCATAGTAGAAGAGTGACTGATAAGGTCAATATTTTAGCTTATTTAGTTTTGTAAAACTACGATCAATTGTTCAAAAGTAAATGTATCTTGTCTTTTCTAACCATGTGTGAGGACTCAGATTTTTAAAATTATTCTCCTGCAAGTTGGGTTTGCTTATTTACGCTTCCTCATTTGTATGCATTATCCTATCACTAGTCAAACTAGCATCATGTGGTATAAAGATTATGACACCAAGCAGCTTTGTTCCTAGAAACTCATCACAGCCCATTCCAAGTTTGTGAAAGATCTTGGTTGTCCCCAAGTCCTCTTCTGTCCCAAAGGTGCTTTTTCAAGAGGCAATTACGGTAGACTTTCTGGTGACTCTCACAGGATGGAGAGTCACAGCCTGCTACCTAGGGTCTGCCAAATGTAGCTGTCTAGAAAAATAGAACCGCAATGTGTCTATTTTGTTAGATCTGGTGGAGCATGTGGATAAAAACAGAGAAAGATAGTCCTTCAAATCACCCATCCTCATGCCTTGGTAGTTTTTAAAGGTCAAAATAAGAGTCTGGTGGCACGGCAGATTAAAGCACTGTTATTAACAAGTTATTAACATCAGCTGCCTGCAAATACTGCAAGTTCAAATCTCACCAGGCTCAAGGTTGACTCAGCCTTCCATCCTTTCAAAGGTAGGTAAAATGAGGACCCAGATTGTGGGGGCAATAAGATGACTTTGTATAAATATACAAAAGTATGAAGGCTATTGCTTAACACATTGTAAGCCACCCTGAGTCTCTGGAGAAGGGCGGCATATAAATTAAAGCAAAGAAAAAAAAATAACAGCACCTAAATTGGTCCTAGAAACAATCTTGTAACCAATTCAGCTGTGTAGCAGATGTGTGTTTGACATAAATATAATTGATTGTGCATTATAGATTAACAGAGTTGGAAGGGACCTTGTAGGTCATCTAGCCCAAACTCCCGTCCAAGCAGGAGACCTTACTACACCATTTCTGACAGATGGCAGTCCAGTCTCTTCTTGAAAGTTTCCAGTGATGAAGCTCCCATAACTTCCAAAGGCAAGTTGTTCCATTGGTTGATTGCTCTGTCAGAAAATTTCTTATTTCCAGGTTTAATCTTTCCTTATTCAGTTCCTTGTCTGGCCTTCGGGTGCTTTATAATTGATTATGCTGTATTTTGCATCAGTTGAAGTTTTTGGATATTCTTGAAGGGCAACTCCATGTAGAGTTCACTGCAAGTCAGAGTAATAATTGGGTCAGATCTACTTGCCATGTTACTCTGGACTAGATGACCTACAAGGTCCCTTCCAACTCTGTTAATCTGTAAACTGGAGCTGTTCCTTAAAGCTGTTCCCCAAGCCAGCAACTCAGCAATGTAGGCCTTTATTCAGATGCCTCTTCTCTAACCATTTAATGTACTGGGATGAAGGGCACTCTCTCCAGTTAGCACAGTCTCATTCCCATGGAGGACCAACGACAGCTCCTCACAAGTAATTTTAGCCAGCAGCCAGAGATGGCAAAAGAATAGTTTGCTCTCCATGCTTATTCTTGGCAGACTTAAGGAGCGTTAGCAGGCCCCAGGAGGAAATGTGGGTCAAGGGTTACACTGGCAGGTGTAGGAGTAGGAAAACTAAAGCAAGGAACAGCAGCTGCTGCCACCTCACCTTTCTCCCTTGGTTAGAGAACGTTTGGCCTGGAAAATTGCAGGCCCTGTTCTCTCTAGCAGGATGCCCAGGTGGTGAGGGAAAGGAAGCACCTGTTCCTGGCAGGCCTGGCTACTTCTTCGGGTGGGGGGTTGGGTGTCTGACTGCAAGGGATAGCTTTCCATTTCTATGGTTCATTGCTGCCCCAACAAAATGAGGTGAAAAACAAAATCAGGTCAGGTGAACCACTCCCTGCTGCCCACCCATGAAGCAGCTCTTCCATTCCTCGTCCTGTAGGCAGCAGGCTGGGGTCTTGTGTCCCATTGCAGCCCAGAGGCATCTAGCAGGTGTACATCTGCCTGCTTTGGTGGTTGGCGCTGCAGCCTGTCACAGATGGGAGGCCCAAACTTTCAGAGGCTGCCTCTCTGGAGGGTCCATGGGAGTTCTTTTGAGCTGTCAATCACAAGTGCGGCTTCGGTCCTCCGACCTAGAGCATATAGTCGGGCTGCTTGTTGCCGCCGCTTAGAAGGAATCCGGTTTCACCGAGCTTCGCATTCCCACAGACCAACTCTTGGACGGATGAAACAGGTCGGCCGATGGAAGGATCCCCTACAAAGGATCGCGCCATTTCAGATCACGGGAGGCGGAAAACACGTTGGGCCGTTTGCCTTGGGTTTTAAGACAGCCGGAGAAGCCAATACGGCAGGTGAACTATTTCTTTCACTTGCTTGTTTTTTTTTTTAATGGAAAAAAAATACCGTTTGGGACGGAGAAAAGGTTTCAGAACCGCTTCCCCCTTCGAACCCGAAGTGGTACGGTCCGGAGTGCGTACCCATATCGAGGGTTCTGCTGCGTTATTCTGCAACCAGCGCGCGCGCCCCCGGCCCGACGCTTCCTTATCGCTTCTCGCCGTATCGCCTCGCCATTTATGGCAAAGCGGGGAGGCGAGGGGACGCTGCTGAAATAAAACTCCAAGGAACCCTCTCCGCCCCCTCCCCTCCCCTCCCCGTCCCGCACGCTTGCTTGTTTTCCCTCGGGTGGATTCTCGTCCCGACACTGCCAAATGAATGACACCCCCCCCTCCAACCGCCGCCGCCCTAGCCCGTTCGCTCCTCCCTCGCGCTCCTCATTCGCCAAGCGCCCCCATCCCTTTCGCTAGGATCCCCCCCCCCGCGTAGAGTTGGATGAGGCTTATCGAAGAGGAGGGGGTACCGCGCCGGAGTGACTGATTGGAGGAGCGGTCTGAATGAGGAGGGGGGGGGAGATGGCCGGAGCTGAGCCCAGAGCGCCTTCGCCTTGCATCAGCCTTATCGAGTGGGAGGGCGCCGCCGCCGCTTCTGGCCGCCTTCCTCGCGCTCCAGGGCGTGCGTGAGCGGGCGCGTCGTGCATAAAAGGCGCTCGGTGTTGCGAGGGCACGCGGCGGCTGGAAAGAGCGGACTTTTCCCTCTCGGCAAGAGGCATTTATAGAAGCTTCTCCAGCGCCTCTTTTCCCGGACCGCAATTTGGACCGCGCGCCTTTTCTGAGTTAGGTTGGATAGCGGTTCCCTGCAGTCGAAGCGACCGGAATGGAGAAGCCAACCGAGAGCCGGAATGGCTTTCTGGAGCCGACGGTGGTAACCGGCTTCGAGGCTGGAGAGGAAGGAGTGAAGCAGCCTCGGCTGAAGCTCTTCCAGCTGCGGAGCTTCGGGCGGTTCCTGAAGAAAAACTGCATCGTGATCTTGACCGTAACCGGCGTGCTGGTCGGGGTGGCCATGGGCGCCCTGATGAGGCAAATGCCGCTCACCCGGGCTCAAATCACCTACTTGGCCTTTCCGGGAGAGATGCTGCTCCGTATGCTGAAGATGATCATCCTGCCCTTGGTGATATGCAGTCTGGTCTCCGGAGCAGCCAGCTTGGACACGCGGTCCCTGGGCAAGCTGGGCGGCATCGCCATCGCCTACTTCTTGGTTACAACCTTGATCGCCTCGGCGCTCGCCATTGCCTTGGCCTTCATCATCAAACCCGGGGTGGGCGCCGGGGAGCTCAATAGTAAAGACTTGGGCTTGGATGGCGCCATGCCCACCAATAAGGAGACCGTGGACTCTTTTCTGGACCTGGCAAGGTAAGGAATTCTGGGGGGGGGGGAACGCTTCCTACCTGAGTTTCCTGGTCGAGAGGCGAACTTGGAGGAATCATGGCTGAGCATGGGATGATTCCTGCTTTGCTGGTTAGCTCTATAGTGGGAGGCAAGGGAGGCTGGTACCCTCTCTTTTTTTTGGAAATGCAACTTTCATAGTCTTAATATTGAGACTGTATGTAGGACTGATGGGAGTTATGGTCCAAAACGCTTGAATGATACTAAGATATCTGGCTTTTGAAAAATTCCAGTTATTTACTTTCTTACCTCCAGGTCTGTCTGATGCATTTCTTTCTTCCTATCTATCTATCTATCTATCTATCTATCTATCTATCTATCTATCTATCTATTTACCTACCTACCTACCTACCTACCTACCTGATGCATTTCTATCTATCTACCTACCCACCCACCCACTCTAAATTAAACACAGGTTTTGGTTCTTCAACGTTTACTTAACAGGTGCATTATCGTACTGTATAAAATTTAAAGACCTGGAGACCATTTCATGAAGCATAGATATAATTTCAGTTTACAGATTTCTACACAGGAATTGGGAGAAAAAAGAAACATAAACAGAGGCCTTTCAAAACTAAGGGATTACATCTAATACAATCAGTAACATTTCTATGCAAAAGTCTAACTACATGTAAGATAAGTATCAACTTATGAATTCATTTAGGCTTTTGTGGAATCTTTGACTGTATCTGAGAAAACCCAATCTGTTAAAAGCGGTGCACAATATTGATCTTTAATTTTTTTGGCTGAGAAAAGTCTTCAGTTTATTTCAGCAAAATTGCGCTTATGTTCTGCTCTTATATCGTCTCCCATTCAGGTTACTCATCACTCAGGGTAACTTTGCAGATGTTATGGGTAGCTTGTCTGTTGAATTACTGACTTAGAGGATGTAGGATTGGGTTGGGGAGAAGAAGCATCTAGTGGAGGATCCCTTGCTAATTTGATTTGTTAGAATATCTTATTCCCAATCAATTAACAAAAAGACTACAACCAGGACTCTACAACAGAAAGTGTAGGAGCAATGTGACCACAGCTCACTCCTTGTACATAAAACAGCTCAGAAACTGCTGATTCAGAATATGTAGCTTTTTCATTGACGCTGGCTAAATATACCCTGAGGTTTTAATTGAAAATGATATCGAATCCTGCTTGATATCATGATTAGTTAAATGATTACTAAACATGGTATTGGCCCAGAATAAACCTTTTTTGTTTTATGACAATAAGCTTGCCAACAGACAATACTTATTTGTACATGGATGGAGAAATCCTCTGTAACATAGTTATAATTAAGGTTCATTGTAGAATAAAGTTTAAAGATCATCATGTTTATTTATTTATTTTTACAAATTTTAATTTTTTTTGAAGCAAAATTATTTTTATCCCATTTTCTTGTCAATGTATGGTTCACTATGTAAACATCAAATTTAAAAACATACAGGACCTTTAACTGCAATTTCTTGGGTATGCATATTTCTCAATACATTCTTTGTGGGAGAATTGCTTCGCAAAATTCAGAATAGTAAAAATTGAAAGATAACTGGGGTTTCATATCAGGAGCTACATATATGTTTAGTAAATTCATATCAAAATGTGAACTAAATGAATTTATCTCTATCCCACTCTTTAAAACTTAGAAGAGAGATCATAGCGTAAAAGTTAAAAAGAATAGAGAAACATTTACCAATCATGATAATAACAAGCAGGATTTTTTTTTTGACATTTTATTTTCAACAGATGCTCAATTCCAACATGAATAAGGTTGCCCAACATGTTGTCTGCCTGACTTTTTGTGATACAAAATTGGTGCAAGAATTGAAAGCCCCTGATAATTCAGGATGACTGGTTGAAACTGGGAACTATATCAGTAGCAATTAGATAACTCCACTAACAGCTGTTCTGCTAGTCTTTCTCTCAGGACAAATCAGTCACCAAAGAAAATGCCTGATGCCTTATCTTTTTACTCAGAATTTACTTGCCTTGTTTCATTAGCTGCCGCCAAAAAGGGAGGATAGTTAACCACATTCCTCACATTTCAGCTTATTATATTTTCCTGTGGGAGAGAAGAGTGAGTGAGATAGGACTCATTCCCTTTGGAGACAGGCATATCATCTCCTATAGTATCAAGCTCCAACCTTATTAGAATTCTTGTTTGTGCCAGCATCTCCTGGATATGAATTTGATCAAGGTCAAAATATCATATCAAAGTTAAAAATTATACTCCAAACACCTGTTTAAACAAAACAATGTTCACACCTGTGGAAGGTTGGTTGGTTGGTAGCATAGCATAGCATAGCATAGCATAGCATAGCATAGCATAGCATAGCATAGCAAGTGGTGAAGACACTTCCCTCTCACTCAGTGGGTTGAGAGTTTGATCCTAGGAGATGTTTCTCTCCTAGGGCATGAAGAAAAAATAGCTGCTGTGAACTCCACATAGGCATTAGGAAGGGCACCTGGCCAGTAAACACTCAGTTCCATCCAGTTCCCCCATATATACCTCAAATTAAGAAACTATAGAGTTGAAAGGAAAAAAAAGGATAGGGATTTTGAACATCCCCTCTCTATGATTTGTGTAGGCCAGAGAGATATTTTTGGCAGAGAGAGTTGTTAAGGTGTCTTGTAGCTAAGCCTGAACTGGATTCAGAAATCATTGTCGATAATAAAGTAACATTGCAGTTAGAACTCTTTCCTGTTCACATCCCGGCCACTGAATTTTGTACAACTTAAGTTTCAGATCACTTTTAGAGGCAACCCCCCCCCCCCCCCCCCCCATATAGAGCATGTTACAGTCCTTTTAAATGCATGGAGATGGGGGAATGGAATCTCTGCCACCAAATTTTAGTCGGTGTAGAGTCACATCCCATGGTGATACATTTAATTTAGGTTTTTGGGTTTTTTTACTAAATTACAGTGAGATCAGCAGCAAACTAATAAATAAATAATAAGTTTCAAGTTGCTATCCCCCAAAATGAGCTCTTAATTTAACCACCAGTTAATTTGGTCAGAAGAATGTACTTCAAGTAAAAAGTTCTGTGAGTATATGTGTTTTAGTATTTAAGAAAGCTTTAAAATTGTACAATTTGTATTTTTGAAATTTATATACTGCTCATCTCACTTTGCAAAGTGACTGCTAGCCAATTAATTTGCAATTATTTTTATTATTATTTATTAAATTTATATGCCGCCCCTCTCCGGAGATTCAGGGCAGCTCACAATACATTTTAAATAAAAAAACATTCTAAAAACATTTAAATGATTAAAAAACATTAAAAACCTTAGAACGCATTCACACCATTCATGGTTGGATCTTGCCAGATCGCAAAGCGAGATCAACGGCCCCAGGCCTGCTGGAAAAGCCAGGTCTTCACAGCTTTTCGGAAGGCCATTAAGGTGGGGATGGTCCGGATCTCAGGAGGTAACTGGTTCCAGAGAGCTGGGGCAGCCATAGAGAAGGCCCTCCCCTGCGGGCCCACCAGCCGGCATTGTTTAGCTGACAGGACCCGGAGGAGACCAACTCTGTGGGATCTTACCGGTCGCTGGGGGCTATGCGGTAGAAGGCGGCCTCGAAGATAACCTGGCCCTAAGCCATGTAGGGCTTTAAAGGTAATAACCAACATCTTGAATTGTGCCCGGAGACCAATAGGGAGCCAGTGTAGCTCGCCGAGAATTGATGTAATGTGGGTGTATCTAGGTGCACCCACAACAACTCGCGCGGCTGCATTCTGGACCAGCTGCAGTCTCCAAACACTTTTCAAGGCTAGCCCCATGTAGAGCGTGTTGCAATAATCTAACCGTGAGGTGACAATGGCATGAGTGACTGTGAGGAGCGCCTCCTGATCCAAGTAGGGTCGCAATTGGTGCACCAATTACCTTGAAGGTTTCCAATAATCAGGTCAATCAGTTGTTTTTACTTAAAACACAGCTTGCTAAACGCTATGTATACTGGCATATTACAATAATAGAATAAAACAATACAAAGGGAGAAAAAAAGATTGCATTAGAAAAAATAGCTAGGGTTGTCTTGGTGCTAAAGTGAACTTGGTGATATTTGTTAACTGTTTAACAAATAACTTTAAGAGAAATCCAATTGAGAAAACAAATTAAAGGACCAAAAATCTTTGGGTTGTTTAATTGCTTCCATCCCCATAAACTAAATCTCTAGCAAAAAATGATCCTTGTGTAAAAACTAGATAAGTTTTGTTAAATTCTTTTGATAATGATACTGTTTACTGTTTATTGGATTTCTATACTGCCCTTCTCCCAGGGCGGTGTACAGCCACATTCAAACACATGAATTTATAAAATTTAAAACCAATTAAAACAAATATATACAATTTGGCCCTCAAATTAAAACACACATACACCCACTTAAAATTCATATTAGGCCAGTCTGGCTTGCTGAAACAGGAAAGTCTTTAGGGCATGGCGAAAAGTATGCGGGTCGGGGCTAAGACGAAGCTCTGGGGCAGCTCATTCCAAAGGGCTGGTGCCCCCACAGAGAAGGCTCTTCCCCTGGGTGTCACCAGTCAGCATTGTTTGGCCAATGGCACCCTGAGGAGCCCCTCTCTATGGGAGCGTATTGGCCGGTGGGAGGTTGTTGATGGCAGAAGGCGGTCTCGTATGTATCCCAGTCCTAAGCCATGGAGCGCTTTAAAGGTGGTGACCAACACCTTGAATCGCACTCGGAAGACCAACGGGAGCCAGTGCAGCTCGCGCAGGAGGGGTGTTACATTGGCACGCCGAGTCGCACCCATGATCACCCGCGCGGCCGCATTCTGGACCAGCTGGAGCCTCCGAGTACTCTTGAAGGGGATCCCCATGTAGAGAGTGTTGCAGTAGTCCAGATGGGATGTGACAAGGGCATGAGTGACTGTGCGCAGGGCATCCCGGTCCAGAAAGGGATGCAACTGATGCATCAGGCGAACCCGATTGAAAGCTCCCCTGGCCACGGCCGTCATGTGCTCTTCCAAAGACAGCCGTGCATCCAGGAGAACACCCAACTTGCGGGCTCTCTCTTTGGGGGCCAAGATCTCACCCCCAATAGTCAGCGATGGCGCCAGCTGACTATACCGGAACGCTGGAAGCCACAGCCACTCAGTCTTGGAGGGGTTGAGTTTGAGCCTGTTTCTCCCCATCCAGATCCGCATGGCCTCCAGGCACTGGGACATCACGTCAAGGGCATCATTGGAGTGGTTCGGAGTGGAGATGTACAGCTGAGTGTCGTCAGTGTACTGATGGAATCTCACTCTGAAACCATGGATGATCTCGCCCAGCGGCTTCACATAAATGTTGAACAGAAGAGGCGAGAGGACTGACCCTTGCGGCACCCCAGAAACAAGGCGCCTCGAGGTCGACCTCTGCCCCCCTGCCAACACAAACTGCGTGCAGTCAGAGAGGAAGGAGGAGAACCACCGCAACACGGTGCCCCCCCACTCCTAACCCCTCCAATCGTTGCAGCATGATACCATGGTCAATGGTATCAAAAGCTGCTGAGAGATCTAATAGGACCAGAACAGAGGAACAACCTCTGTCCCGAGCGCTCCAGAGATCATCAACCAATGCGACCAATACAAGTGTAGGCAAATAAATATGAGACATGGGGAACTTTGCTGGTCTGATTTGCACAAGGCTGAAAGAGATTAAAGCAGACCTTGCTTGTATCTAGATCTCTGGATCTTACTGCAGAATTGTATAGAGGTCCTTTTCTTTAATTAACCATACTTCTACTTCCAACAAATATGGCCTTGAGGTTAATGTTACCGTACATAGTTTTATGTACAGTAAATGAAGCAAAAAATATATATCAAATAATAGATTTCTTAAATAAAAAGATATCTGCATGAAGATAGGACATTGCTAAAATACTTTATTACAGGTTTGCTTAGGATATTGGGGGAAATTGTAATCAAAGATGTTAAGTTTTCAAAGAATAATAGGAACGGTCTAATTTAAATACCATGAAATAAAAATGAAGTTATATTTTAACTTTTAAAAGATAAAAGTTATCTTTTAGAAAATCTAAATTTTCTATTCATTATTAATAGAGGTAAAAACATCAGTAAAGCTCAAAATTGCTGATAAATGCAAATGTCTAGACAGTTGTGGACTTTAGCATTTCCTAATGGTTATGGGAAAGTTCATATAGCATGAAATGAGTATAGAACGGGAGATCAGACAGCTTAACTGTGCTTCAGACAATGGATCTTCTTTTTGTTCCACCAGTCTTTCTGGTTCCCTTTATCCTGAGTACAATAGACCTGAAAGCTTCTATTCCCAGCAGTGTTTATAGAATTAGCCTCTAACCTTTGATACAGACTTGACACCAGATTAGAGCTGTTTATTCTGCAGGTGCATTTTTTGTGATGTTTGGGGTACATGGGGCTGATTTGAAGTTAAAACATGAGGGCAAGATATTGCAGGATTCAGCTTGCTCTTGGTGTCCTTTTATCCTTTTCAGGAGAAAGTTTTCTGTATGCACCCTACTCTTACAGTAAATCAGGTTTTTAATTCAGAAATTATATTTGGAAGTTGATTGGTAACTGAACTGAGTTAAATCTCTCTGATGAGTTTTATTCTCTCTCTGTCCAGTATTTTATACTAAGTTATACCATGGTTTTCTATGAAGTATTTCTATAGTGTTACACTTTGCAATTATGGACATAGTCAAAGGTTATTTCCTAATCCTGCTTGACAGGACTTGAACAGATTAGCTGTATTCAAACAATACTCTCAATTTAGTTACTAAATCAACCCATTACCTAGCTTCACTGAATGCACTGATTGGACAAGTAATCAAACAAGCTGGATTTATATAAGGCATTAAAAAATTAACCAAGTGTAACCCTAACCATACTTATGCAAATGCCTCAACTGGATCTTTACCTGACCTAAAGTTAGGTAAATTGTTTGAATGCAGCCAACGTATGAATCTCTTTTTGCAGTTTTGTTGCATTATTACTTCACTTATTGAAGATTTGAGAGAGTTAATTTGGTGATCTTAGCAGATTTAGACATGGACAACATGAAACGAGAGAACTTCATGCTGTAGATATATACAGCCTTTGATTGGAGTGTATTACAGGAACTTCTTTTCTCATCCATAATGCACATGTGCATATAAGGTATAGTCCTAGAAAAAAACGCCATATACTGCAGAAATAATCCAAAAGAAACATTAGTACTTCTCACAGTTAATAAAGTAATGTAATTACGGTATATAGGATCCCCAATCCACTATGGTTTAATCACCTAACTCAAGCAGCTAATTACATCAACTCATTGATCTCATTTTTTATTAGTTTATCAAAATATAACCCAGAGAAACTTTAAATAGTAATTGAAAACTGGGTGGGGGAGGAGGGAAAAAGAAAAAAAAGAGAAAATATGGTGTAAAGAGAGAAAAGGGAGAAAAAAAGGCACCAACTTCTAACTCTCTTTAGCACAGTAGAAGATAAGCACAATACCGCAACTTTTTACTTTTACACAACAGTACTAGCCATTTCCATAACAACAAACCTATCTAATCAGCAAAAACAAAATCATTGATTCCAATTTCAACAAAAGGTTTTCTTCAGAATCAAATAGTTTGCATTCAGCACTGTTATATAGGACAGTAATAAAATTCCTACAGCTAGTCAAATGTGCCGTTTTAGGGATGGTTCAATTGAATTCCTTCTCCTTGCGCTGTTATATTGCTAATTTTACAAAGATATCCAAAGAAAGCTTATTTTTCTTTGTTGTCAGAGGCTCCAGACCGGTTTAAGAAATTATGTTAATTTAGAGAACCCTTTTTATTCATAATGCAACAAAGTTCTGTGTAGCAGTTCTGGATGTGTAGGGACAACTGATTTCTGTTCTATATGAGCAATATCTATCTATTCCATTAATCTTCAGTTTTGTATGAATAAATAAATTCCTTATCTGTATTTTAGATTATTAGACTTTGTATAGTATACCTTATTTTTATATTGTTAATTCGCTATCCCATAGATTCAATACTTAGCTTTGGTCTTGCCATTGCCTCCTTACTAGGGTTGAGAGAAAATGACTGGCCTGAGGTCACACATCTGGCTTTTGTGCCTAAAGCAGAATTAAAACTCACAATTGCCCCCCCCCCTCAGTTTCTAATCTGACACTTTAACCACTATACCAAATTGGCTGTCATCTGGTTCTTAACTAGTTTTAATTTTAGTTTTTAATTTTAATCTTGATAAGAGTACAATGCTGCATTGTTTTATTTATATTTAAGTATCCAATTACTTTATATTTGTAACTTTTTTCTGTCTCGCTTCAAGCTGGTTGTTGACTGAAATAAAATTATCTATTTCTAATAATACATGGCTTTCATTTTGAATTGAACTTTGCTTATTAGATACCATACTTCTATGAATGCATTATACATTTGATATTTGATTTCTATACTGGTACTATATGTACTGTACGCATTATACCTTAGAATACGATAGAACTATAGAATATCTATTAGAAATGTTGTTAATGTACTTAACAATATTTAAGTACTCACCACTTTAAAAAAAAACAATTCCCAAAAATAAAATAGGGAAAACAAATATCTCTGACTAAATTTTGAAATTAAGATTGCATTTTTGCATTTTTAATTGGAATCATTCTCTGATTTACTCTTTTTTTCCTGCCCATGGATTGTAGTTTCTGCAGTTTAGTATATTTTGTAGGAAGTGTCATGTGACTGCTGAAGAAAACAGTTATTAATAACATTGTTAATTATTTGTAAGTTCTTTGAAATGTTCTGTTGAGGCAAGTATGTCTATTAAGGCCTAAAAAATGCTGATGTAGTAAAGTACTCTGCCTTGTTAATAATGAGCTAATGCTAAATCCTAAAACAGAGATCATTTTATACCAATGTACAAACAATTAAGATTATAAACTATTATCAACTCCTAATTTTTGTTTTTGTTTTTTTTCAGAAATTTGTTTCCATCAAATCTCATTGCTGCAGCCTTTCGATCGGTAATTATCTTGTGTATCTTATTTAAAAATCTGTCCTGGACTCTTGAGTTTTCAATCAAAAGGAGTTTGATTTTCTATAATATGATCCTATGCCGGATATAGGTAGTACAAAAATGTATTTTACAAGAGTCAATCTACACAGAATTATAAGAGTATCTAATACTCCAATATTAGCAGTTTGGATAATTAGAAAATTCAAAATATTGAACAAGGGTAATGGAAGAGTTTGCAATATGGTGCTTGAATCCTTGATAAGAAGTTTTGATTGTGCAATAATCTGGCTTTATGACCTTTTTAATGTGCCTTTCGTATATATGAAAATTATTTCCCCATTTTGGGGGAACTTAACTTTTTAACCATATGAACAAAGTATTCAACCTATGTAGCAAAATATTTCTATACAAAAATAGTCAAGCAATTTCTAATGTCTTTCAAAGACTTAACTCTGCATTCTCTATAAAACTGGGACGCAATAAAGCATAGAAGATGTTTGCCAAAATAAGAACCTTTAATCTGGAATTGTAAAATATAAACAAGCTCTGAGTGACGACCTTTATGTACCTTTTGCTGCCAGTTCCCATCCTTTTTATTGTTCGATTTAAATTCCATATTTTTGAAACAGAATCTTAATAATTAGATATTAATCCCACTAATAAAAGTGCCATCTATTTACCCTGTTCCTCCGCTGCTTGATATTGAGTTTCTCTTTCTCCCTTTGTAAATTGTTCACATTTCATTGTGGCATGCAGGTAGTGGTGTTCCTAAATGGCCAGGAATTCTTATGCACCCACTTCTCTGACCAGAAAGGTTTCTGGGTCATAGTCTCACAAGCTAAATATTAGCCCTTTGAAGCCTTTTGCTTTATACATTTTGTTGAAATTTATTTTAGAAAATAAAATTTAGTCCGATAATAAGCTACAGTCCTTTGTAACAAATATTAAGTTGGAATCTAATAGGCCTAAATATATGTTACTATCTTCATTGGCAGCTGCAATCTTCTTATGGAATCTCACATTTAATCTGCAGTTTAACTGGCACTTGAATCTCAGCTGATCCCATTCCATTTTTGGTCATAGGAAATCCTTGTGTTCTATGATTAGCTGTATGAGCGGCAATCAAAATGCCAAGAAGTATTTTAAAAATGAAATCAGATATACATTGTGGAGGAAGTTTTGCTGCTTCATTTGGATGCAGTATTCCTTTACTGCCTGTTCTTTTGTTCCTAGCTTAATGCGGTGATGTAAAGAGACAGTTCCTAATGACTGAATGCTTTTATTCCTTCATCCTACCAAAATGCTTCAGATATGTAGGAAGCCTTTAACAGTTCATAGGCACAAGTTTTTCATGCATAGGCAACATCGTTGCATGTTCAGAAAAAAATATATGACCAAATTGGATCTATAACTTTTATCAATGATGTTGTAGTCCTCAAAGTTTCATATTTTAAAAAAAAATTCCAGAAATAGATTTTACAAGTCATGTTGTTTTAAACTATATATTTGTTTAAAAGTGTGCCACAAATATTAACTAAATAAATGTTTTCCATTTACAGTATGCTACTGATTATAAAGCCATAGTTAGAAATTCAACCATTGGCAATGTTACCATTGAAAAGGTAAGTAATGGTTTTGTTAAAGTTATGTCACTCAGTATACATGCTTTTGAGTTAATCCTTAGTATCATTACAAAGAATTTATTGCTTTTATTTATTTATTTTTTTGTTCAGAATTAAATCCCATTCCTTTCTATGATTATGCCCAGGTTTGTACCTCAGGAAAATTTGAAAAGAATCCCTGGAAATAAATAAGCACAGAAAAAAACTGGAATGGGTAACAAATGACCCTCCAAATATTAGTGTATTTCACATCCTATCAGCACTGGCTAATAAAGCCAGTGGTGAGAGATTATGGGAGTTGTAGTCCCACATTGGGAAGACAGCATTTGGCCAACCATGTCCTAGACTTTAACTTGTAAAATAATTGCTTATTCTCGAGTATAGCAAGAGCAGCTTTCTAGTGATATGTATGTAATCAAAACATTATTTTTCATCAACAGTACATTGTTGATTATAAAGAAATAATAAATGCCTCCCTTGGGAATGCCACCATTGAAAAGGTAAGGAAACGATTATTTTATGAAATATTTTTGTTTGTACATAAATGCTTGTTTTAGGATTAGACTTTTGTTCCATCTTCTAACTATGCATGAAGCAAAAGTAGCTACATAGACTCAGAGGGAAAACCAAAAGCCACAACAGAAGCAGTATTTTATAGTATCACTTTAGGGTTATGCAATTCATATTATTTTTTATTTTATTTTTATTTTACTTTAGATTTATATACCGCCCTTCTCCCTAGGGACTCAGGGCGGTGTACAGCCAAGTAAAAACACATAAATACATAATACATAGATTAAGAACAGATTAAAAGGAAATATCTCAATTTGGCCCAAAATTTAAAAAGACAAACGAATTTTAAATGATTTTAAATTTAAAATTTAAAATCATTTAAAATCATTTAAAAGGATTTGTTAGGCCAGCCCGGCTTGTTGGATTCTCCTTATCTCTGGGGGCAATTGATTCCAGAGGGTGGGAGTCCCCACAGAGAAGGCCCTCCCCCTAGGGGTCACCAGCCTGCATTGCTTGGCTGATGGCACCCCGAGGAGGCCCTCTCTGTGGGAGCGCACGGGTTGATGGGAGGTCGTCGGTGGCAGAAGGCGGTCTCGAAGATAACTAGGTCCTATGCCATGTAGCACTTTAAAGGTGGTAACCAACACTTTGAAGCGCACCCGGAAGACCACTGGGAGCCAGTGCAGCTCGCGCAGGAGAGGTGTTATGCGGGAGCGCCATGCAGCTCCCGTAATTACCCGCGCGGCCGCATTCTGGACCAGTTGGAGCCTCCGGGTGCTCCTCAAGGGGAGCCCCATGTAGAAAGCGTTGTAGTAGTACAGGTGAGAGGTGACGAGGGCATGAGTGACTGTGCACACGGAATCCCGATCAAGAAAGGGGCGCAACTGGCAAATCAGGCGAACCTGACAAAAGGTCCCCCTGGCAACAGCCGTCAGATGTTCCTCCAAGGACAGCTGTGTATCCAGGAGGACACCCAGATTGCGCGCCCTCTCCACGGGGGCCAAAGACTTGCCCCTGATAGTCAGCGATGGAGTCAGCTGACTATATCGGGATGCCGGGAACCACAGCCACTCGGTCTTGGAAGGGTTGAGCTTGAGCCTGTTCCTCCCCATCCAGATCCATACAGCCTCCAGGCACTGGGCCATCACTTCAAGGGCATCTCTGGGGTGGCCTGGGGTGGAGATGTACAGCTGGGTGTCATCAACGTACTGGTGGTATCTCACCCCAAAGCCACGGATGATCTCGCCCAACAGCTTCACATAAATGTTGAACAGAAGGGGCAAGAGGACCGACCCTTGCGGCACTCCACAGATGAGAGGCCTCAAGGTCGACCTCTGCCCCCTGTCAACACAAACTGCGACCGGTTGGAGAGAAAGGAGGAGAACCACCGCAACACGGTGCCCACCATCCCCAACTCTTCCAGCCGGTGCAGCATGATACCATGGTTGATGGTATCAAAAGCTGCTGAGAGATCTAATAGGACCAGAACAGAGGAGCAACCCCTGTCCCGAGCCCTCCAGAGATCATCAACCAACCCGACCAATGCCGTTTCCGTGCTGTGCCCAGGCCTGAAACCCGACTGCAACGGATCTAGATAGGACGTTTCCTCCAGGAATTGTGGAAACTGTCGTGCGACCACACTCTCAACAACCTTCGCCACGAAGCGAAGGTTGGAGACAGGACGGTAGTTAGCCAATACTGCCGGGTCCAGGGAGGGCTTCTTGAGGAGAGGCCTCACCACCGCCTCTTTCAAGGCAGCGGGGAAGTGACCCTCACTCAACGAAGGGTTGATAATTCCCTGGAGCCAGCCTCGTGTGACCTCCCGGGAAGCCAGTACTAACCAGGAGGGACACGGGTCCAGTAAACATGTGGTTGCATTAAGTCTCCCCAAAATCCTGTCCACGTCATCCGGAGTCACAGAGTCAAACTCTTCCCAAATAACATTCTCAAGACTATTCCTCGCCATCCTGCCCGGATCTACCCAGAGTCCAAATCCCGCCGGATCTGAGCGATTTTGTCATACAGATATCGTCCGAAATCCTCAGCCCTGCCCTCCAAGGGGTCCTCCCGCACTCCCGGTTGAAGCAGGGAGCGGGTCACTCTGAACAGGGCCGCCGGACGATTCTCTGATGACGCAATAAGAGCAGAAAAGTAATTAGACTTTGCCGCTTTTATCGCCACTAGGTAGGTCTTAATATGCGATCTTACCAGTGTTCGATCAGATTCGGTGAGACTGGCTCTCCAACTGCTCTCCAGGCGTCTTTTCCGTTCAGTTCCTTTGTAGAATATTAAGTAACAAACCAGACAGAGACTTTAAAAAGTAGGAAAAAATTAATAAGGCAACCTCTGAATTGTGCACTGAGATCATTCGTGCACTCTTGAGACCTTGAATACTTCCTTGTTCATTATATTACTATTATATCCCACTTTGCCTCTTCTACTGGAGGAAAGAAGAGTGAGACTACTATACATGGTGGCCTCACTCCAATTAGAGTTTGGCAAAATGAGCCCTCTGCTGGTAAGATCATACAAATCTTCAGAGGATTGTAGTTGCACAAAATCTCAACATATCCCTGTTGTCTTCATTGACAGGAGGCTTCCTTATCAAGGCATTTGCCATTTCTGAGACTGAAAACCCACAGAAAAAAACATACAATTTTCTTAGTGGCCAAATAATTGTGGTCACTCTCCACTTGT
Source organism: Arizona elegans (assembly GCA_022577455.1). Lineage (NCBI taxonomy): Eukaryota > Metazoa > Chordata > Lepidosauria > Squamata > Colubridae > Arizona > Arizona elegans. Next base: position 177,336,130 of record JAKOOJ010000001.1, read on the forward strand.
GCTGCTCTAGGAAACGAGTTGCAATGGAGGGAAAACGTTATGGAAACAAAACAGTCCAGATCAATGAATGTTTGGACCAGAATCAGATAGGTTTGGAGGCAGAAAAGGTCTCTTTTACTCTCCAGAGTCACTTATTAACTTACTATTGTCAGCTGCCTGTTGCTTTCCTTGAGAGAGGCAGTATGAAGTGGTCCTCCTGCCAGTTCCATCCGTATGCATTTTCTTAATGGGGAAATTATGCAGAAGGCTGAGCCATTCCAGCAGACAGAAGCTATCCTACACCTTCCCAGCTCATGGAAGCTTTGAAAGGGTCATGTCAATTCATGCATAGTCTGTACTTTCCCCAGAGTTCAAAGTATGCAACAGTTGAGGCAGGAAGCAACAACTTCTTGTTTCATCCTTCACAGAGCATCAGGAACCACTTATGGAGAGTTCAGGCTTTCTCACTCATCCATTTCCCCAATATACAATCCATGAAGACATCTGTGAAATTAAATCTACCTCCAGGTCACAATCTGGTTACCTATGCTTTGTAGCTCTAACTTGAACAGCATGGTTCCCCCTTATTCACATTATCTTGTCAAATCATGCCTCCAAGAATCCCCCCCAACAGCTCTTCTTACAAAATCTTGGCGTTAATAACTACGGAACTGTGAGGGGATACATTAACTTGGCCCCCAACCTATAGCACTACTATGGAACAATTGTTCTCTTTTTATTTTCTCTCATAAGAGTGCCTTGTAGCCTTTGGATGTTTAACAATGTGGAATTCTCTCATTTTGGCAACTAGCATAGCACTGTTATATGAAATTATCTGGGTAGCTCAGAAACGTAGCATGATATTGCTAGGCTGACCTTGAATCCTGGGTTGCTGTTGCCTGCTTGAGAATAGTTTTGCTCTCTAGTGTATACACTAATGTTTGCTTTGTAAAATAATTCTCATTTGAAGTTGTGGATACTATGTCTGAACAATGTCACTTTCAGTGATACTGAAGTCAGAAGTGGGGGATTAGTTCTAGTCCTCTCCACCTGATTGAGTGGCATAATCTGAGCCTTGTCTCCTTGTTTCATTGTTGAAGAAGAAGTAACAGGGTCTCTCCCATTTCTACTTGGGGAATCTCTATTTTTCCAGATTCTTGTTGTTAGTAATGTTAGGAACCAGATATTTTTTATATCTTTGTTAGGAATATTAGTTTATGTTTGTATAACATAGTACCACACCATATCTTATGTTTATTTTACTAACATGGACAGAAAAACCCAGGTTCTTTCCAGTGTAGCACTTTCTTTAGAGAAGTCTAAATAGTCCTACAATCATAACAGGAACTAATGCCCACTAACTCTGAACTAACTTTGGGATTTATAGGATCCCTTGACTTGTCTATCAAGGGCCCATTCTTCTTAATAAACTATACAGGATATCATTGTAGATTATTCTAGATAAGAGGAGGATATGACCAAATGCTGATTTTCTGACTTTGTAGAGACTCCTCCTCTAAATTACTGAAGATTGTGGTGGTGTCAACCATTTCTGCAAGATGGGAGAGATGATTAATTTCCTCAAATCCTAGGAGATGAGGAGCTTTTAATTGAAGAGCTTTACTCCTTTTCACATCAGTCATTACTAAAGACAGCCAGCCACAGCGAAGAGTAAATATTTGCATTTGAAGTCAGCGACAGGTTCCAGAGTGCTGCTGGTCCAAAAAATAATTCCTAATTTTTTTCTGGGTTTTTGGAGAAATGATCAGAAGGAATACCTTCTTGCATGGACGGAAGAATTGAAAACATCTTTGTCCTCTGCATGATTTAGAGAATCTGAGGAGTGGAGCGGAGGTTGTGCTTGCAGGTGTCCCAAAGTAAAGTTTCCTCATATTTTATTATAATGTCAACATTTTTGGATTAAAGCTCTTCAATTAATGCTGTATCTTCTTCACAAGTTTATTATTCTAAAGGCCTTTTGAACTTTTTATCAACATCATTTGTTAATTATAGCTGAAAGACAGTTCGCTATATTTCTCAATTAAGTTGATAAGTCTGAACAGGATCTCAATAGGAAGAATACTATATCATGGTTGAGCAATACTAGAATCAGCTTGGAAGAATTGAAATCTATCCTGAAAATCGCATGCATTTGATTTGTCTTATAGCATATTTGTCTTATAGCACTTGTACCAGAAGTATAGTACCATACTTTTGGTAGAAACATTGGAAGAGAAGCTCAAAGATATATTTCATTCAGTGATATGACAATAACATAAATGTTGTATACAGTAATTCTTTGCCTTAGCTACTTGCTTGTTTCTCTTTTTAAAAATAGTCTTTTGGATAGCTATTCAATACTATCCCTTTAATTCCCATTAACAAATTAATCAAACTATATATTCTTGCAGTTCATTATCTCTTTTGACTTGGTAGACAATATAAATGTGGAGATGAATGTGGAATAAAGATAATTCTCCCTACCACTCCCAAACTGTATGAATTTTATATGCCTAGGTTCTATTTAGCCATGATCTTGAATGTATGAAAGAGGGGTATGTGTGTCAGTTTTCTTAGTTCAAATTTACCAAGCCTATCCTCAGTCAGCAAATATATGTGATACCTTTTTCCTGCCCATAAAATGATGTGGAAATAATTATTTGCCTTTGTAGTCTGCACAAAATATTTGAAGATAACTAGATGGTATCAAGGGCCACTTTGAATAAACAAGTAGTTTAGGTAAATGATATTTCCTCCTTCCAAACCAATCAAATTGAAATGCTCCTTGTGTTGTAAAAATCTTACATTATAAGTACAAATAATGTACTAATCTTAAATACACAATGCTTTTAGCTCTGTCAACATGGTAAATAATGAGGATCTAACATCTTCATTCTGAAGACTCTTATGAAAATTATCTCTTCTGTCGAAAGATTACATCTGCATTCAGAGAAAAGATTATTTCTAGTGGGTTTCTCTTTTGTCATAGAGTGCTGCTTCCATTTATTTGTTAACTGCAATTAATATCAAAAGGGAGATCTAGCTTCATATAATTGGCACACCACATTAAAACACTTCACAGTATGGCTATATGTATCTCATTCACAGTTCCCTGTTGGCACTGAAATTGAAGGAATGAATATTCTGGGGCTTGTGCTCTTTGCTCTGGTTTTGGGAGTAGCTTTGAAAAAACTTGGACCTGAAGGAGAAGAACTCATTCGTTTCTTTAATTCTTTCAACGAGGCAACCATGGTCTTAGTATCTTGGATTATGTGGTGAGTATTCATAATAATATTGCAATCTGAAAAATTTCCCAGTGCTGGGGCAATTTAAAATACAATTTACAACACATACTACTTTCTCTTCAACTCTAAAGTCTGTAGTAAAGGGTCTTCATAGTCTGTAACATCTAATTTGAGAGGGACAATTACCAGCTGATTGACTGTCTAGCAGAATCTAAGATTGAATAGAAGGTGGTATATGCAATAAGTCAAGGAGAATATTCACCATGTTTATTATGTACCTCCCTTTATCAGGCATGGAGTATGAATTATTCAATTTGGTAATTTGGTACTTGAGAGGAGTAGTGTAAAAACTACTGTATGTAATCAAATATCAGGTAGGCCTTTTCTTGCCTAGAAAGTCTATAGTTCAGATATACTTTTCTAGCTCATCTGGAAATTAAATTCTTCATTGAAAAAAATGCTCAGAAATGCAGCAGAGATCCCTGCTGATTGCGTTATATGGGGCATAAATATTCAGTTATTAAAATCTCGGTTGGTATAATTCAACAGTTGGATTTCATTTGGACCCCCATTGATAGTGTGGCTATATTAATAACCTGTTTCCATATCTTTTGGGTTTTAATTGTGCACATCTAAACATGCTTATTCAACGCTCTTACTGTATTCAGTAGCATTTGCTTCTTAACAAAGGCATTTAGAATTACCCATGTATTGCTTATATAATATGTACAACACTATTGTCATGGAATTTTACAGAATTACCAGTTGGGCATCAAAACTGTTGTTTCTAGGAAGGACATAGACCCTGTTCTGCCAAATCAGCTAATTCTAACTTCCTTCTGCCAGTGTGACATGGAAAGTTGATATAGAAAAATGAGCAGCTGAAACTGATCATCTGCCCCCCTTCCCTTGATATATATTGACTCAAGAGGGTTGTAGATAGGCTATTGACCGGTCAAGGCCTGGATTTCTCTCATGTCCCTTGTGCAACTGTCCTGAATATTTAGCACATGGCCGTTTTTTCTTTTCTGATTCAATATTGGAATTGAAAAGGCCAGCTCATAGGCAGGACTTGCAGTTTGTCCCACAAAATCTCTATAGAATGAAAGAGTCATGGAAGCTGAAATTGTGCAAGAAGATATCCTTGGGACCAGGGGTGAAATGTAAAATCTGTTACTACTGGTTCTGTGGGCGTGGCTTGGTGGGGGGGTGTAATATGACTGGGTGGGCATGTCCAACTTTTTTTTTTTAAACTTTTCAAAGCATTTTTTCTGCAAATGCAAAAAAATGCTTTGAAAGTCTCTGTGATGATCCCAGCTGAGTTGCCTGATTGTCAGAGAGACTTTTAAAGCATTTTTTTCTGCAACCTCTTCCGGGGAAGAGGTGGTTAAAAAATGCTTTGAAAAGGCTCTGACAATCCCAGCTGAGCCGCGCAATTATCAGAGACTTTTTTTTTACTTTTAAAAGCATTATTTTGGCGGAAGCAGTTGTAGAAAAATGCTTTTAAAAGTAAACAAAAAATCCTCTGATGATCGCGTGGCTCGGCTGGGCATGGTGGGGGGGGGCGCACAGGGATTTTTGCTACCGGTTCTCCGAACCATCTGCCACCATCGCTACCGGATCAAGCGATCCGGTCCGAACCGGGAGCATTTCATCCCTGCTTGGGACTCTGGCAAATTCACTCCACTTCATACCGTACCACTGCCATTTTCAGAGAGACCTTCAGGTGTTGCTTTATAAAAAGAAGTTTTCTGCTTTCCTGAGTAGGATAGGAAAGTGGTAGCCTGACTCGATGAAATATTTTTAGTCGGGTCTTCTATGACTATTGCCATATGGATACCTATTTTTTCTTTAAAATTGGTTGGGCATTTTGGAATTTTTTTTTAATTAGCCATCTTTCTTTTATTTTTTATTCTAATCACTTTAGATCTGTGATATTGGCTTGACGTTGGGAGCATTTGCACAGTTCTTGAAATGGCTGAATGCTGATTAAAAGGTCTGCGTTAGTAAAAACTTTGGAAGACTTTGGAAAACTGCAAGCAATGGCTTTCAATGCAATCAGCCATAGTATCTTACTGGCTACCCTACAAGAATCTGAGACTGCAGGCCCTATTTTGCAGCGGTTCTGCTCGTTCAGTAAATTGTGGGGTGTGCCAGATTGACCCAATGACATATGTGGAGTGCCACAGAAGTGATTTTTTGGCATTTGGAGTGTGGTATAATCAATATGTTGATAATATACCAACTTTAACATTGTCACTTTTGGGGCATAGGAAGATGCTGTTGACATCCTATCCAGATGTCTGGAGACTGTAAGAATCTGGATGAGAGAGAACAGACTAAGCTGAACTCAAATGAGTTGCTATTTGGACATTAGGTCTAACTGTCAGTATCTGTGTTGTATCTGAATGGTCAGATTCATTATTTGGGGGTCCTTCTAACTCATGACTTCTGCTAGAACACTACCATAGTTAGAACTCTGCTTTTCATTGCCACTCAATTGGTTTGTCATTCAAGCCATCACTTCACTGCACAAATTCCTCAGACCAAGAACTAGAAGTTAGGCAATTCTGATGCTTTTTTGCCCTGGGAAATCTCCACAACAAAGGTGTTAAATTTCCATCTCTCTCATGCTTCTGTCCTTCCATATTCAAAAGCCACCTCTGTCCGCTGAACAAAATCTAGGTTGGACCAAATTAATCTACTGTTTCTTCAATTTACAAATGTTCAACTCAAAAACTGACTCTTCTGATTTGATCACTTTTTATACCATTCACTTCTCTGCTCATCCTAACATATTACTGAAACCATTATTTATGAAAATAGCCCTCATTCACACCATTATCCTTTGAATATGAAATACATGTTGTGTTCACTGGAGATTCTTTAATTCGTTCAATTTAATTGGTTCTCTCTAAGGATAGTAATAAACGTGCAGATGAATGTCCCACAACAGAAAAAGAGATAAAGATTCAATTTACCGAGGGAAATTTTGTATGATAATCTAATGTCTATTCTTTATTGAGGCCCATAGTGTGGGTTTCAGAAATCACTGACTTTTTCATTTTCATTCTGTCAAAAATTAGAATGTTATTTATCATTCAATGTAACACTCGGTGCTTCCTTTTCAGGTATGTACCACTTGGCATTACATTTCTAGTTGGAAGCAAGATTGTGGAAATGGATAACATTATGCTGCTGGTGACAAGCCTTGGAAAATACATCTTTGCATCAATTCTTGGCCATATTATTCATGGAGGGATTATTTTACCCCTTATTTATTTTGCAGTTACACGCAAAAACCCTTTCACTTTTCTGTTAGGACTTATAACTCCTTTCACCACAGCATTTGCTACTTGTTCCAGGTTGGTAGATTTTTGCTTCTATTTCTGAAATGAGGATGACATTGTTCAAATTTAGAGTAATATTGTAACTCGGCTTTTCTTATAAAACAAGGGACTCTACATTTATTAAAATATAAGGCAGACATTTAGAATGGAGTGTAGATAGTCTGTGTTGCTGTATGGTAAAATATGGCTTGATGGCAAAGGTTTTAATATTATAATAATATAATATTATAATATTTAATATTATTGTATCTTACAGGGTGGGGAGAGAGACAACTTGAGAATACTAAGGTGGCTGACTGTAAAAATGTTTCTTTAAACCAGACATAATAGAACTTGAAATGGACATAATAATAAAAATGTGTAATAAAACTCCCTTTTTATTTTTTCTCATAAGATTCAGGCATTTGTTTTAGAAATGAATAAAGTAGAATCTTTTGTCCTAATTTTCAGGAACAGCACGTATCTGGAATGTTACATTATCTATTTAGGCTGACAGACAAATGCTTATATTTTGGGCTGCAGGAACATTGCTGGACTTGACGTTCTTGTGCTTCTTCCTTGATCACATCTAGCTCTGCAACTCTTCCATCAATGATCAAATGCATTGAAGATAACAACAAAGTAGACAAAAGGATTAGTAGATTTATTTTGCCTATTGGGGCTACTGTGAATATGGATGGAGCTGCTATTTTCCAGTGTATAGCTGCTGTCTTTATTGCTCAACTGAACAACGTCGACCTCAATATTGGACAGATCTTTACCATTCTGTAAGTGATAGTGTCAGCTGCTCAGGTGCATCAGAAAAATCAGAGAAACAATTCGACTCTTTCTAGCCTGCCACATTGCACTTTGGTTGAAGCATCATTTGCAAATTATATCCTTTAGGGAAATGCTGAAAGGAGTCGCACTTTTCTCCTTCTAACGAGATTATAGTTTATTGTGATATAGAGAATAAGAGCATAAAGGAATACTTGGCTTGACAGTGCTGTGGGTGGCAGTGCAAAAGGAAGCAGCAAGAAGATATGTCATTAAGTCACTTCTGAATCATTTTAGTAATTTCGATCAGTTGCACACCCAAACTTGAAGCAACTACAATTAAGCTGATTTGCAGGATGCACAATGGCAAATTGTACAAACAGTCTATCACCAATGCGTGGCATCAGTGTATACCGTGTTTCCCCGAAATTAAGACCCTGTCTTATATTTTTTGAACCCCGAAATAATCGCTTGGCCTGAATTTTACCTGATTTCCAGCTCTGTCTCCCTAACTCTAACCAGAGGAAATGGCGGGGACTTGCCAATATTTTCAGAAAAGAAGAGCTTATTTTAGTGCTTGCACTCAAAAGCCCGATTGGGATTATTATTGGGGGATGTCTTATTTTCAGGGAAACACAGTAGAATGAAAGAAAGATTCCCGAGTACAGAAAATAAACTTTGCATATGATTCTGTGTTATTTTAATAGGTAAATGAAATTTCAGCATAGCCAAAATTAATTTTCTGACAGGGTTACTGCCACTGCTTCCAGTGTGGGAGCTGCTGGAATTCCAGCTGGAGGAGTTCTAACCATAGCTATTATCTTGGAAGCTATTGGACTTCCCACAAATGACATCTCTCTCATATTGGCTGTGGACTGGATTGTGTAAGTATATAAATGTGTGCATGTTGGCTCTTCGGATATGATGGTTGTCAAAATATCAAGGATCTTAATAATCCCTTGTAAGGGCAACCTTTAAAAAGTACTTTCATCAAGAAGAGAGCAGTTGCAAATCACACAGCAGAATTTGTTGATTGCTGCTGAAGGGAGTAAGAAACCCACTGCTCTAAATTTTTGATTTGCATCTTTTTCCATTCCGATTATCACAAAAGTTCTTTGAAGTTGAAAGTGGGATAAGCAGAGGAAATTGGCTATTAAAAACCATGCATCCCATAGCAGAAAAATTACTTCTTTCTTCTTGGAGGGTGGGGGTGGGGGGTGGGATACACTGCTCAAAAAAATAAAGGGAACACAAGTAGAAGACATCCGAGATCTGAATGAATGAAATAGCCTTATTAAATACTTTGTTCGTTACATACAGTAGTTTTCTGTTCCCTTTAGTTGTTTGAGCAGTGTATAAACTACTGTATGTAAAGAACAAAGTATTTAATAAGGCTATTTCATTCATTCAGATCTCGGATGTCTTCTGCTTGTGTTCCCTTTATTTTTTTGAGCAATATATTTTGCAGTGGGGTTTTTGTTTGGTAGCATGAAGTGAAAGAAAGGCTGCATTTTGAGGCACAAGTATTTATATTTGGGGTCAGCCATAACTGCTGTAAAAGCTACATTCCAATCAAATGTAAGGAATGTTAATGTTCCTCGTATGTCAGGAAAAGGATGGACAGAATTATGGTAAACAAGAAACGGAGTTTTGCTCCAAGAAAACTGTTGAAATATCAAAACTTCCCAAAGTGGATGTAGTATTTGTTTAACTTTTTTTCTTCTTCAGAAAGATGGTAAAAAATCTTGGTGGGGTATGTTTAAAATTGGAGGTAGGGTCTCAAAAAGTGTTGCCTTGGGTTCAGTCCCCAATTTTACAATCATGTACTCCAGCAAAAAAGGAAATGCCCATCTTGCTGGCCAGGAGAAATAACTGACTGATGGTAGTACAGTCTCCTTCAGCAAACCGTTCAGGTTGAGCTTCTGATCTTAATTTTGCTTACAGAGAATAGGGCAGAGCTGTCTGCTTTTTAAAAAGCACCTTTGCCTGCTGTGCTTTTTGATGTCTTCAGTCTTGAACACAGATTACTGTTAATATAGAGGGTGGCAAATGACACTTCTCAAATCTGTTGCTTTTAAAGGTAGGTTGAGTCTCTGCAAATGTTTACAGATGCATTTCATTAACACCAGTGAAAATGTTTCCGTGTTTTCCCTATTGATCAGGGACCGGACCACAACAGTTGTCAACGTCGAAGGTGATGCCTTTGGAGCAGGTATTCTTGATTATCTGAATCCAAAAGAAACGAAGGAGAAAGACACAGAACTTAGTGATGTCCATGTGGAAGCCATTCCAAACATCAAAGCTGATGGGGAAACATCACCTCTGGTAACACACAAGGTTCAAGCCGTCACCCCTCCACCATCTAGCTCTCAAGATCCAACATCTAATGAATCAGTCCTATGAATATAAAAGAGTGGAGGGCACTTTGTGGGCATTTTCATTTAGAAAGTACTTGTTTAATAGAGTCTGAATGGCCCCCTGAGTTTAAGCAGGTATATTCTCTTCCAGTCTGATGGCACAGAAAACAGTGGTAACAGCCACAGACTACAAAATATGTGCAAGTTTCTGTATGTGCGTTTGTGTGAGAGAGACAAGAATGAAAACTTTAGTTGGTACAAAAAGTGCTGCTGCATCCTTGTGTGTATAGGAGTAACATGCAAGACAAATGTAATGAGTGAATGATAGCCATCCTAGAAAATTTCTTCTTGCTATGAAATAAAATTTAAAGCCCACTTTGGGTATGAAATTTGGGAATGTCTTGTTAACTGAAGTTATACAGGAATGAAATGGAGTTTCTTGTAATTTTACTGCATCGAGCCTGCATGACTATATTTGAAAGGTATTCTTAAGGGATCAGTTTATTTTGATTGATAGCCATAGTTTGTGGGACCTAACCAAACTATTGCTCTTTGTTCTAGTTGGATAAATCAGAGAAGCAAACCTTTTTGAAGGAGAATAGAATTGAACTAATATGTTATCAGATATATATAGTTAATGGCCACCAATCCAGATTAGCCTAAAAAGGACCATTGTAATTTATTGCTCTCTTCTTGAACCAAGCAAAGCACCTGTAAATCAAACCTTACTGGACCAAAAAAGAAAGCAAGAAATTGAACCATTACCTTTCTCTTCAAAAGTTGGTTGCAGCCTTCATAATTATTTCTTACAGAGGAAGCTTAAATTGCTTTTGAGACACTCTCAGCAATTTATAATAATGCTTGATTGTTGTTCCTGGAAAGAAATATCAATGAGTGGCCAGGATGAATATATACTAGCAGGAATTGATTTACGTTTCCTAGTTTGATGTCATGTCTGCTGGTGGTGCTGCAAGAAATTATCTTTGTTCTAGATTAGCATATTGTATTGCTTATAGCTTTTAATGTTTTCTGCTTAGAACTGTCCCAAATTGGGACTTTCTATTGGCAATGGAAGGCTGGCTAGAATTTTCAGATTTATAGGCCCAATACATCTAGTGGATATTGTATCTATAATGAGCATCCATAACTGGACCTAAAAACAAATAGAACAGGCTATATCTGATATGGTAGTATGCTGCTTATTTCCCCAAGACCAAAAAGTATTTGAAGTGTGTTTCTATCAATTCCTGAACAGATTAACTCCATGCTTATTTAGTGCCCGGTGTCATAATGACCAATATTTTTTTTCTTTATGCATAACAAATAAAATCACATTGCGAATGTGGGTAGAAAACATATATAGAATATCCAGTTTTAAGCTTCAAAAAGTCTACATAAAAGTACATTTAAATAGGTGCTTAAATGTGTCCTGGTAATCATGAAGCTTCATTTGTTACTTTTCCCTTCACTCCACCATTGCTTTCAAGAGGATATGTGATGACAAGTAATCACACAATTCTACCCTTTAACTCTCCTTGCATAAGAGATGCTATTCAGATATTTTTCTGGCTGTCAGAAATTCAATTCCATTATTTAAAGTTGTTTGGAATATTACTTGCCGTTGTCCCAGTATGAAAATCTTTTTCAAAAGGATATAATATGTTATAATTTTCTCCCTGCAAAATTAACTTTGGGGCAGGAAAAGACAACTCACCTGGTGTCTCCCAGATGGGCCACAATTCCAGTTTCCAGAATTCTTAGCATGTTATGCCATTTGTCCTAATTTGCCATTTTCAATCTGATGAACTCCAAATTTGGAATTTACAATAAAGTAAGTGGGATTAATACGAATAAAAAAAAAAGAGGAGTCGTCAGATTTTAATCACAAACACCTTTGGTTGAAGGGCAAGGTATTGTTTTGATAAATATTTACCTTTCCAGAAACAACAACTTTTGTCCTTATAAATTACAAAGCAACTTTATATAACTATATAACTATAAAGGAAGCCTTTAGAATGGGTTATATGTTTATCCCACTGTACCTATTCTTCTTTCAGTGTGGGCACATAATAAATATGGTGGTATCTTTTCCCTTCCCGAATTAACTAGACAAACACATTATGAAGTATTCTTACCAATTGATGTTACAAATGCTGACACAGTAATCTCTATCCTTTGGGCAGGCCAGTCAGTTAAACCTGACCTGTTTGTATTGCTGCCAGTCATAATGCCAGGTCCTCTTGCAACAGAGTCATAATCTAGATAATCCTATTACTTTTCAGTTAGATAATCATTAAGTCATAAGATTGCATCTATCCTTTGTTTCAGTTGCTGAGCGTACATTTTCAGGAAAGAGGCGTTCTTACAAAAAAGCAGCTTTGAACTGGCTGACTAGATTGACTTTTAGTGGTAGAAAAGCACTTAGATTTCTTTACAGCAGTGTTTTTCACATTTGGGAACTTTAAGATGTGTGGACTCCAATTCCCAGAATTCTCCAGCCAGCTGGCTAGGGAATTCTGGGAATTGAAGTCGACACACCATAACATTCCCAAATGTGAAAAATACTGTTTTAGAGGATTTGCTCATAGAGAAAGAAACTATTTCTCTTTATCTTGGCATCATTTTGTATCTTGTTTTGGAATTTGTGAATTATATTCCATTTTACCCACTTGCATAGGTGTGCAGGAAATAATTAATCAGCACATAGAATACTGATTTGCTTCCTGCAACTGATTTAGCACACTTTGAGCAGTAGTAACAATGTTTGTGCAGGATTTCAAAATCAGTAAAGTCAGCTGTGGATCTTGAACCTCCCAACTTTTATTTTCATTGGATGAAAGTATTGTTTTTAGTATTGTGTGAGACAAATGAAATTTCTCCTTGTTCACTTATTTCACCGTGGAATAGTTTCATAATGCCTTCATGCCTTTCCCCCTTAATCTTTTTTTCCTAAGCTGTAAAACTCCAGAAATAGTGTTTTTTTTTCTCTGTAGAGAAAGGAATTCTTGCTCAGCTTTTTCTGTCATTTTAATGTAACTTTTGAGGAGGCATGACTGTAAACTGTACATAATATTTCAAGTTTAGGCACTGGAAAGCAGAAATTGAGTAGGAAGTGCAAAAAGGAGTTGCAAGTGCAGATATGTAATTTTAGTTCTCACTAAAAGAACATACCCAAAGAACGCCTCTTAAGATCCCAGTTGAGCACATCTTTTTCTTTTTAAAAAATCTGCTATGTAAAAAAATATGCCTTGGAGATAATAATATCTTCTCTAGCAGATTAGTAATATTTTATTTAAGGGGTTTTTAATAATATAACCCTAGTGATTATTGAGTCAACCAGACCTTTGCTCCAGCAAGAGTAGGGATATTGGAAAGAAAAATATCTATGAGCCTTGATTGACAGTACAACCTGCCTGCCTCTCAAAATACAACTTGCCATTAATGACCACAAAGATTAGGAAGCGCTAATCAAAGGTGCTCTTGGGTATTACCACCAGAAATGTGACCTAACACACACAATATTAAGCGTGAATATACTGTATAGTACCAGTGTCAGGGGTTTAAGTAGCAAATTCTACCAAATGGAAAAGCCAGATTGATTGAGAGCTTTGATTACTGCTCACAGTAAAAATGCTATTGGGGGTCTCTTTTAGGTATAGTAAACCTTTTTTTTTTTTCATATTTTTATAGTGGCTGAACCGAAGACTGGTTTGACAGCAACTTATTGACAATAGTAGCCAGAAAAAGAAAAAAGAGAGAGAGAGAAAAAAAGAGAGAAAGCAGGTGCTTCTCAATAGCCTCGTCAGTTCAGATCTTGGGTCAGTACCAGCATAATTAAAGAAAGTGAACCAATGTTCTACACCTGCTTTGTTTTATAAAATAATATTGCCTTTTCTTTTATCAGATTCTTTATTAATGGTACAAAAAGTTGGGTTTTTTTTCTGGAGGAAAATCAAAATGGCAAAGACAAGGAAACTGAGTAGAACAGGTATTTTTCATTACTGATTATTTTTCTTTAGCTTTTGGACAATCCCTGGACCAAATCCAAGGTTAGCATATCCTTCCTGCCCCTGTCCGGTTCCCATTGAGAAATATGTCCTTTTGTACCCTGCTAACGAGTAAACGTAACTGGGTTTTTATGCATGTGGATGATATATCTATCTTCAGGTTGAAGTATCATATTGCTTGAAACTCAGTAACGCCTAAAAATAATGCCTATAAAGGAAAATGACATAGACTATGTTAGAGTCTATATTGTATAAGATACATTATTATTATTATTACTTTAAATTAAGAGACATCAGGAATTTACTCCTAGGACTTTGTGTGGGTAAAACATATGCTACACTATTGAGTTTTAATGCCTCCCTTATTGATTTTGGTGGCATAAAGATTGGATGCCAGCAATCTTGACTATTTAAACTGCTCCTTCCTAATGTATCATATCAGCACTTGCAGTCTACAAATTCTAGTTTTTCAGGTGTCCATTGCAGTGTGTTATATTTCACTTTTCTGTTTTTTCATTTTTCTCATTTTAGTCAGATGAGTTTAAACCACTAGAATGAAATGTTCATTAATTTATCTAGATGGGGAATGTGGAAGGAAATCAAAATTTAAAAATAAAGCAGAGGATTGATTACAATTTTAAAAAATCTGTTGTGCACCATTTTAGGAACTCTGAAATTGGGCTGCTGAAAATTGTAGGAGAATCATGCTGACTATAAGCAGGAATGAGATGGAGATTTATAGATTTATATTTAAGTTACTATGAACAGGTAAAACAAAGCTGGAAAATAATTATATATTTTTGAACTGGGTGATCAGCTTTTTAAAAAATCCTGACACTCTAGGCACAAATACAGCACAGCAGATTTTGTTGTGGTAGTGTTGAGGCCCTGATTTGAAAGTTTGCATCCTCCTCCCAAATTCCATCTTAACACTAAAATTAAAAATAGGCTATCAACTTGTATTTTTTCCTCTTGCTATTCCATTTTTTTAGGTTGGCTAAAAAAGGATATTCCTCTAATTGGACTTTGTGTTGAATCTTCATTGTGTTTATTCTCATGCAACCATTCCCAGAATTTACACTGAACCATCAGTGCGTTCCCTTGTTGACTTTTAAACATGTCCCCCTCCAACAAAAACTCTCTAAAAAGACCCCAGCTGTTACTCCAATATCAGATTCCCACTGCTGTCTTTGCCTTTTCCTGTAGTTGCTTAAGAACAAGGAGAGAAGAAAACTTTGGGTGGTGGGCCTAAGCTACCTACCCCTGGGGTCCTTGACAAATAAGTTGGTGATTTGAGATTTTGGAGAGCTTGAATTGTCGAAGAAAAATGTCACTGTGAAAATAAGGAGGGCAGTATTGCTGTGGCAATGGTGCCAAAACTAGATGCAGAAGTGCTTTGATTACTCAATATAATGCTAGGGGAGATTACCTCACACAAGGAATCATCAAACAGGATCTATTTTTTTTACAACGTTGGGAAGCTTTCTTATTTTTCTCACTGGCACAGCTGAATGTCAGCTTCTACTGAGACCTGAATAAAATTCTTATGACCAGATGGAACGGTTATCAGATTAAATTGGCTACTATACTTCTAGCTTACCTTAATATTCAACAACAGCCCCTCCCCCAATTAATGGAATCATTTAGAGCAACTAAGCTGTCTGTTAATGAGGAGAAATATGGTTCTGTATTTACAGTTACAGTGAGCTCTTCTGATTAGCTTTCATTAATATGTATATTTAAACTGTGTCTCTTACAATACTCTTCAACTCAAATGCTAGCAATAGATTATACTGCCCTACAGTGCCACTTGTGTCTTTCTGTACTGACGTTTTTAATCAAAGTCAAGTAGAATGTGGACGTGCTTTGCTGTAATGAAAATGAATGGCTGCATAATACAAAGGTGGAGACTGAACAATCTGGAATCTGTATAGGATAAGGAAATCTACACTTTATGATTTTAGACATGAGCGATGATGACACCACCTGCCTTATTGTGTTGTACCTAAAGTGCTGCTTTACCTGTGTTTTATTCACAGTGCTGTTCATCTCATGTATTTCTTCTCAAGATCCTTAGTTAGATGCTTAGTTTAGCCCTGGGTCTGAATTCCTGAGAAAACACATTGTCTGTTCTATTTTACAGGATTATAAATGTTAGATTTCAAATCTGAAATCAGATAAAGCATTGTAAGCTTTATCAGGATTATAGAATAATGTATGTCAGCAACAGCTAACCACTCCATTTTCTAAGTATTGTTTTCTGTCTCTGAATGTAATGTTCTCAATATGTATTTTGTTTGTGGGCATGCAGAATATTTCAAATTCAAATCATTTTGACTTTGGAGCATCCCACTTCGAATGTGAAAGATTCAAAATGTTTCAAATGCAAAATGAGAGTGTTTAGTTGTTTTGGAAATATTGTACTTCCAATTTTCAAAAATTGTAAAAATTGTATTGAAAATAATAAAAACAACTCATTCCACTCTTGAGATGGGAATTTCGACTGGAAGTAGTTCAAATTTGAAACATTTTGCATGCTCCTAATTTTGATCATACAGCTCTGTAAGGTTGTCATCACTATCAAGGATAAAATGTGTATATGTATATAAAAAAATGAAAATAAATATGTGACTAGAGTTCATACTGTTTTTCCACTTCTAAAAACCTCCAACCGTTCCTAGCTGTTTTGGTGGAAAGCACTGCAGAGAATTGTTTAATTATTTTGTAACTCAACATTCAGTGAATCTTGTGTTAATTATTCAGAGTTTTTCTGAATCTGAAATAAAAACCCTTTAGACTGAATGAACATTTGTCATTATTGGAAAAAGAATACGCATTCCATTGTGTAACATTACAGGTAGTCCTTACTTTAGAATCACAATTAAACCCGAAATTTCCATTGGTAGGCGAGTTGTTAAGTGAGTTTTGCACAATTTTATGATTTTTTTTGCCACAGTTATTAAGTGAATCTAGATTCCCCATTAACTTTGCTTGTTAAAACGTTTCAAAAGGTGATCATATGATCCCGGAACACTGCAACCATCATAAATACATGCCAGGTTCCAAACTTCATAATTTTGATCACATGAGTATGGGGATGCTGCAGTGATTGTGTGAAAAACAGAAGTCACTTTTTTCAGTGCCATTGTAACTTCAAACAGTTACCAAATGAATGGTTGTAAGTTAAGGATTGCCTGTATTCTTAGAACCTGATAGTATATTCTGACATTTTCATAATCAGAGTTATGATAATGGATATTTATCTAGCCATCTCTGGGTGTTGCTAAGAGCCACTGTGGGGTGCAATACAAATAACCCATCTCTTCACAGGGTATTTCAAAAGGGGCAGAGTCAACATTATAAGGACAAAAACAGGCCCAGGAAAGAGGTTAAATTCTCTTCATGTCAAGGCTTTCATCACTACAGAACCTCAGATTTATCTTTTCTATAGAAGGTTACTTGTAAGGAATACTGCTGCTTTAGTCAAGCCAGCTATATGTAGGTATCGACTATAAAAGGCTCCGGACTATAAGATGCACATTAGCTTTAGAGGAGGAAAAAAAAAAATCTGCCTCTGCCTTCCAGCATCCATCCGGTATTCATCTGGCTAGCGTCCTTGAGCAAACAGCCTGGTCAGCTTCAGCATGTGGCTCATCAGGGCTTCACTCCGTTGCGGCAACACTAGTCAACAGCTGAGCTGCTGCCGCTGGAGGGGACTACTGGAGCCCCACTGGAGGGGACCACTGGAGCCTTTGCCGCCAAGCAGCTGGTTGGTGATTGGATTTGCCTCCTGGAATACTGCCAATCAGTTCTAGACGGCAGGGATTGCTGCCACCTGTTCACCACAGCCTGTTAACCATGACAAGTTCACTGCTTGCTGCAGCCCGTTCACCGCCAATTGCCAGCGAATGAGCAGCAGAGGCAATTGCTGCCGCCTAGAACATCTGATTGGCGCCACACCAATCCCCCTCCCCCCACAATATTAGCTCTATAAAATGCACAGACATTTCCACCCACTTTTGGGGGAGGAAGTGCGCCTTATAGTCCAAAAAATATGCTAAATAGCAGAAGAGTCAGTAATCTGTCTTTGGGACTGTAAGACAAGGAGCGTTCTTAACCAAAAGTTGCATTTTCTGACACTTGCAAGCCACTTGACAATCTGTTAATTGAAACTGGGAATTAAATGCAGCTAAATCTTACCCTGGAATGGTGGTCTAAATGCAACATATGAAGGACTAGACATAATGAGATTCTGTCCACCAAATAAATTTGGCCAGCAGTGAGTTCTGTAACCACAAAAAGGAGGTCTGCATGCTTTCTACACAATCTATCTGTACAATATTCATACAACTGAATTGTGATTAATATTCATATAGCTCAGTTGTTGCAGAACCTGGCTGTGTCAATTCATCTGACATTGAGCAAAATCTTTTTGGATATGAGATTTTATCATTATTGGTAGGCACAAAAGGAACAAGCTGGAAATATATACATTTTTCCTTACATTATTGTGGGAAATAATGTTACATACCATAATAACAAAGATACAACCAAATATAAAGGGAAACATTCTTTTATTAAAAGAGGGATAATGGAATCTTTCCTGCAATAACAGATAAAAATACATTAAGTGGGTTTTTATTAGTATTTGCATGCCACAATATATTGATTCTCGTGTTAAAATGTTATTACTATAAGAATATCTCTCTTATTGTTATTGTAATAAATAGGAAAGAATCTTCAAAAAGTCCCTTAAGATGTATAATAATATATTTTCTTCAGCTATGTTTCTTGTAAGCGAGATAGAAAATAGCTTTCAGTAACAAAATGGGGAAATACTTTTGAGGAAATGGGAGTCTATGAATGGAAGGTCCCTAAAAATTTCCATTAACAGGGGTCCCTTTAACCATTTCCTAAACTGCAAATGATCGTAGCTTGAAAAAAAGAAAATAGAGTTTAACAGGCAAAAGAATTTATGCTTTTTGCACATTGGCTCTAGTAGCCTGTAAGACAACTGAATCAAAATAGGACACAGCTACATTCAGGATACATCTGAATATTAAATCTCAAGGCATAGAATGGGCGTGGCCAGGTCAACGTCACTCATGTCAGTGGTGCCTGTGGTGACTCAAGTGCTCTGCCAACAAAAATGGGTTCCGGAGCTTTGTTTTCACTGGCAGAGGCACTGCGGGCCGATCCTTTGTTGTTTCCAGGGTGGCCCTGTGGGGCAGATCTAAGCACTCAGTAGGCTGGATCCAGCCCCTGAGCCTTGAGTTTAACACCCCTGCTATAAACGATGATTCAAGGAAAGAACCAACTTAGAACTAAGGAGAAATTTCCTGACAAGTTACAACAATTAACCTGTAGAATGACTTGCCTCCAGAAGTTGTGGGTACTCCAACAGTGGAAGTTTTAAGAAGAGATTGGACAATGATTTGTCTGAAATGGTATAGGGTTTCCTGCCTGAGTAGGAGGTTGGACTTGAAGACCTTCAAAGTCCTTCCCAACTTTGTTAAACTACTAATGAGGAAACAGACAGTTTATTATTACTGAACAACTTGGAGCATGTATTCCACCTTGTGGCTGGACAGAGAAAGTACAATTCTACTACTGTCTTTCCTGAGGGCAAATACAGAATATGCAAATTGAGAGTCCATGAACACTGGCATCCATTTCCTAATCCTGCTCTTCTCATGTTTTATTCTGTGTGGTTTAGAAACTGGATGGAGAAAAAAGTGGATGGCTAATAAAGATTGAAGCAAGATCTTGACAAATTAAATATTAAATACCCCTCTTAACGTTAAATAAGAGATGCATGTTTGGGAATCCCTATCTGACAGAGTAATGTGTAGTCTTATAATTTAGAATCAAGTATTAATAGCAATAATCAGCAACCAGTGCATATTACTGCTAATTTAACAGTTCTGTTTACATTCCTGGCTTAACCACCATTTTTCACTCCCCAGAATCTCTAAACCACTTCAGAATTTAAACTACTAATGCTTGACACATCAGAAAAACTGATCAGGACTCTTTCTGGGAGATCAAATGGACAGTACAAAATTCAACATTAAGCATCCACCTCAGTTCCTGTCCTAATTTCATCCTGTATTTTTCCATGGTGAATTGAAGAGAAACATGTTTCTGGGAAAGTGAACAGCAAAGCTACCCTCTGATTCTGGAAGGCCAGCATTAGTATAATGACTTAAAAGATACACAGAAGACGGACAAGAATTGGGTGACTAGGAGTTCCCACCAATGGGAAATCATCTATCCTTAATTGACAATTGTTTTGCTTCAAATTGTGTTTGCAGGGATTCTTATTGCGCTGAAGGACCAGATGCTGCCACTCAGTGGCAATGGAAGCATTTAGATCATTATATAGCAAATCCACAAATTGCACAAGTGTTACATGTGAAGGGATAATAAATATATTTATAATGTTATGAGAGAAAACTCCAGATATTTGGATTATGTGGGCTGTACCTGATAAAGATATGAGTATTGGCTGCACCCAGGATGCAATGTGATTGCAGGAACAGAGAAACAAAGTGGTTGAGTTTTCAGTTTTAAAAATATAATATTTTGGTGCTATCTATGGTAGATCTGTCTTCACCCTTAAGAGAAAAACACTGGTTCATTGGCAGGCAAAAAAGAAAAGAAAAGAAAAGAAAAGAAATACAGTGAAAATAGACACTTTTTATATAAACACAGCTTGATATTATGTTAAATAAGGTTTAAATTTTAAAAAAATTGAAACGAACTGGTCTGGAGAGTTTGTGTATTTTGTTTCATACTGCAAACACAGTAACAGCTGACTACACTAAACATGATTAACTGTTCAGAAAAAGCAGGAATGTTTGAAAATGAATGTAGTAATGTATTTTTCTAACTATTGTGCAGAATTTCCAATGTCCTATTTCCTTCTGCAGTTTTCAGCACCTTTTGAAATCTGCAGCCAAATGAGTTTCTGGGAGACTAACAAAATCTAAAGTGCTATTTCCGGACAATTTTCAGCAATAAACAAAAAATAATACACAATAATGGTGTTCTGATATTTTACAAGTTTATTAAATATTTTCTTGATAAACTATCCCAAGGATCACCAACAAAGGAATTGCACTTACTAAAACAAAACCGTACAGGGGGAAAAACCTGCAAGATGAGTTAATGAGTTGAAAAGGTCCTCCAAACACAGCAGCCAGCACAAAATGTGAAACATGCCATCTTGGATTTTAAAAAATATGACAAAAGGGCAGTACAGATCTTTCCCTAGAAAGCACATTGGAAAGATAGGGAGACTTGTACAAAAGGCCTTATTCTTTTGGTATCCACCACTGTTGTAGCCAAAATTGCTGGATTAAAGAATCGTGAGGGGTCTTTGGTACTCTCAAATAATCTCTTAAAACCACACCCACCAACACTGGAATATAAAGCCACTAGATAGAATATAAACTGACAGCAAACCCTACTCCTTACTACCATTGATAACTTTACCTAGTTTAGGTAATGAAATGTCTGCAAGAAAACAAATAAGCTCAGAGTCTATGTACCCTTGCCAGATGTCCACTATTTGAGTGGGCAGTCTGCTTTTTTCACATTATGTTCACTATTTTTTTTCACAAAATAGTGGACATTTTTTTTATTCAAAAGCTTTTTTATTCAAAAGCTTTATGATGAAATGGTACGTAATCTAAAGCTGTACAGTCTAAGAGAATAAGGATAGGAGAATAGCGTTTTGTCTTTTTTTTCATAAGTTAGAATGAGACAAAGATCGAATATCCATTGAACTCGATTCTCTGAAAAAATTAATGATGAGATTAAAATAAAAATATATTATAAAATTATGTACAGTTCACATTTTTAAAATGTATTGTAGCTTGTGTCGACTGACCTAAAATGGTGTCGAGTGATGAGAGTGACAGCGGCGAGATTTCGAATTCTTTAAAACGAAAGAGAGGAGTGTGCAAATACACCAAAGACTGGGAAGCTACTTTTGCATGGATTACCAACAACGAAACCGACAGAATAAATACGACGGCCTACTGTAAATTGTGACAGAAATCGTTCACAATTGAATATAATGGTATAAAAGCTGTTACACAGCATGCAAGCACAAAAAATCATTTAGATAAGGAGAAAATAGCTT
The DNA here is from genome assembly GCA_022577455.1 of Arizona elegans. Taxonomy (NCBI): domain Eukaryota; kingdom Metazoa; phylum Chordata; class Lepidosauria; order Squamata; family Colubridae; genus Arizona; species Arizona elegans. Next base: position 177,357,973 of record JAKOOJ010000001.1, read on the forward strand.
CCAGCAACAAGCGAATCAATTCATTTTTCATTGTTAAAGACTCCTCTTTCAGTGAGAAGGTGACTGTAGCTGAAATGGCTGAAACTTACCATGGGATCAAACACCATATTTCTTTCCTGGCTCAAGATTGCGGTATTAAGTTAATGAAGCAAATTTTTGATGATTCAGAAATTGTAAAAAAGATGTCTTGTGGAAGAACCAAATCATCAGCTATTGTCAATGAGGTTTTGTATCCTTTTTCTATTGAGTTGGTTCTCAATGATCTTAAAACTGGAATTCCATTTTCTCTCTCCATTGATGCATGAAACAAGGGAAATCGCAAAATGTATCCCATTGTTGCACAATATTTTACTTGTGAAGAAGGACTGTGTGTGAAAATTTTAGACTTTTATGAGGATTCTTTCGAAGATTCTACATCAATAAAAAATCAGCTGTGTCGAGTTCTTAGTGATAACGAATTGGAAATAAATAATGTTTCAGCTTACTCAGCAGATAATGCATCGGTCAATTATGGAGTGAACAAATCTGTTTACCAAAAATTATTGCTGGAAAATGACAATATTGTAGCTGCTCATTGCAATAATCACATTTTACACAACAGCGCAAAAAATGCATTAAAGCAGTTATCTTTTGATATCGAAAATATAGTGCTAAAGGTTTTTGCCGAATTTTCGAATTCTGCGAAGAAACGAGAAGAGTTGAAATCATGTTTTGAGTTTTGCGAGTCAGAATTCCATGAAGTTTTGTGCCATGTTCCAACACGTTGGTTAAGTTTGTTTAAAGCGGTCAAAAGACTTCTTTTAAACTGGATACCTCTAAAATCGTATTTTATTTCTCTTGGATCTGATGAGTGCCATAAGGTTATCTGGAACCTTATTTCGGATCAGGAAAATGAACTCGCAAAGGCCGATGAACCAACAATTTCAGAATTGTATTTATATTTCACGCACTTCTTTATGTCAATAATGCAAAACACCCTACTGAAGCTGGAAAGCAAGAAAATTCTTGCATGTGATCTTCACATTATCATGTGTAAGCTGCGTGATTCTTTGCAAAAAAAATACGATGAGCAGTTTTTTGGAATGAAAGTTTTATTTGCCTTACGTAAAAAACATTTGCCTGAGAATGCTGTGCAAAAGTTCAAGAAAGAAGCCAGCAATGTGTATCAAAGAGCCATTGCGTACCTAGAAAAGTGGTATAATTTCACCGATTCAGTATATGAGACGCTAAGTTGTTTCAATCTAATTGATCGCAATAATCCTCCAACTTTAGAAGAAATGACGAACATCTGGTTATTATCACCATGGCAAGAAGAACTTCCACCCAACACTCTCTTCGTTGAAATTTCTGCCTTAGAAGAAGTTTATGTGCGGGCCTGGATGGGGAGAAACAGGCTCCGACTCAACCCCTCCAAGACCGAGTGGCTGTGGCTTCCAGCATCCCGATATAGCCAGCTGATGCCATCGCTGGCTATTGGGGGCGAATCACTCGCCCCCATGGAGAGGGCTCGTAACTTGGGCATCCTCCTGGACGCACGGCTGTCTTTAGAAGATCATTTGACGGCCGTGGCCAGGGGGGCTTTTTATCAGGTTCGCCTGATACACCAGTTGCGTCCCTTTCTAGATCAGGACTCTTTACGCACAGTCACTCAGGCACTAGTCACTTCCCGCCTGGACTACTGCAACGCTCTCTACATGGGGCTCCCCCTGGGGTGCACCCGGAGACTCCAGCTGGTCCAGAATGCGACCGCGCGGGGGATTATGGGGGCGGCGAGGCGCTCCCATGTGACACCTCTCCTGCGCGAGCTGCACTGGCTTCCGGTGGTCTTCCGGGTGCGCTTCAAGGTGTTGGTGACCACCTTTAAAGCGCTCCATGGCTTAGGGCCGGGGTACTTATGAGACCGCCTTCTGCCACCAATAGCCTCCCACCGGCCAGTACGCTCTCACAGAGTGGGCCTCCTCAGGGTGCCGTCCGCCAGACAATGTCGGCTGGCGACCCCCAGGGGGAGAGCCTTCTCTGTGACGGCGCCCACCCTCTGGAACAACCTTCCCCCAGAGTTGCGTACAATAACAGACCTCCGGATTTTTCGTCGGGCCCTGAAAACCCATTTATTCCAACTAGCTGGGCTGGCTTGAGCCAAATTTTAAATTTTAAATTTTAAATTGATTTTAAATTGGGTTGTTTTAATTTACGGCCAAATATGTAACTATTTTAATACTATTTTTAAATTTTGTATGCTCTGTTTTTACCTTGGCTGTGCACCGCCCTGAGTCCTATTTGGAGAAGGGCGGTATAGAAATTAAATAAATAATAATAATAATAATAATAATAATAATCTGCAGGGCGATTCATCCCTTGATAAGTGGACATACTTTTTCAAGAAAGAGCCAGCTCCGAGTTTACTGAAACTGTTCCAGTATTGTGCATCAATTCCAGTATCAAATGCAAACGTTGAACAAATTTTCAGCGTCATGGGAAATTTGTGGACTGACGAACGTAACCGACTGCTTGTACCATCAGTTCGAAGTGAACTTTGTATATTTTTTAATATTTCTCAACGTTGTACTGAAATTAAAGAATTATTCCTTAAACACAAAGAATTGATCAAAGCTGCGCAGTCAAATAAAAAATACACAAGACAGCAAAGTAAAATGTAATTTAATATTTTACATATTATTATAATATATTTGATGTTTTGAATTTTAAGTAGTTTTGAAGTGATTATTTTAATATGTGTTAAAATGTTTGTAAGAAAATATATAATTTAATTGTAAAAATTTTTTTAATTTTTTTAACCTCCACCCTCCCCACCCCGTTGTCCGCTATTTTTTGGAAGCAGACCTGGCAACCCTAAGTCTATGGGATTCTCAGTCATCCAGCTCATGGTTGTCCCAAAGGTGCTTTTTCAAGACGCAACTGGACTTTCTGGTTTTTCTTTGAAGACATTTCGCTTCTCCAGCTCTGACTGGATGGTGGGGAATGGATTTATACTCCTTGAAGACAGCTGGTCATTTGCATTCTTTTAGAGTCATTGAGGTCACCTGGAGTGGTACAAAGTGGTGTAGCGCCTTCTTGGAACTGTTTATTTATTTATTGGTTCGATTTATATGCTGTCCTTCTCCGGAGACTCAGGGCGGCTTACAATGCGTTAAGCAATAGCCTTCCTACTTTTGTATATACCTGCTTAGTAGGGCTTTTGCCCCCCCCCCAAAAGCGGTGTTCTTTTTTATACAAAGTCAGCTTATTGCCCCCACAAATCGGGTCCTCATTTTACCTATCTCAAAAGGATGGAAGGCTGAGTCAATCTTGAGCCTGGTGAGATTTGAACTTGCAGTAATTGCAGGCAGCTGGTGTTGCTTAACAGCACTTTAGTCTGCTGCGCCACCATGTTGAAAGGATTGCATTGTAGATTGGAGATAGGTGTTGTAGGAAAAGACGGGACCAGACCAAGCTCTTCAATGCAGGAAAGGTTTATTATGCATAAGGTTCAAACAGCAGTTAACACAGCAAATTGTCTGAACCCCGAAGGGCGTACAGAGGTGTTGCTTTTATATTCTAGATTACATATACATTGTGTCTAGGTTGCATTTAGACATATTTGGTCTTACAGGAAATAAAAGATGTCTACTCCAGACGTTTAGTAATAGATAACAGTAAAAAGGAAATCACATAAGGATATTGGGGGTTAATTATACTCATCACAGGTTATACATGACATTTAGGGTAAAATGCAGAAATAAGCAACAGGATGCATCTGTCTGGGCATGGAAGTATAACACAACCTGCAGCTATAAGTCCAATTAAACCTACAATTGCTTGTAATCCAGGCAGTTTTGGCCACCATCCAGAAAACATATCTCTCAGGTTTAATCCTTTCCAGGTTTGAACAGGCACATGAGCTATCTTAACCATCTTATCAGTGATTTCTTTTATGACCTTACCACTTTCATCTATTTCAATACAACAATTGGTTAGATTAAATTTTCCACACACTCCGCCCTCCTTAGCAAGCAAATAGTCCAAAGCCAATCTGTTTTGCATAATATAAGTTCTTGACTTCACACTTTCTCTGGCCAATTGGGTGAGACCTTTTACCGTCTCGTTGGTGATTATTTCAACCACAGCCTGTAAACGAATTAACCTGTTCAGGATATATATAGGTGTTCGATAACCATATAACCCATCCTCTGCCCAGGTTGCTGGTCCATAAACTTGTATGATTCGCTCTGCAGGCCATTCCTCCTCTCCCCACGTAGGCTGATTACCTCCAACATTAACTTTTCCTATGAGAGAGGTATCAACATGTCTTCTTTGTCTATGTAAATTCCCTACTTCATCATATACAGGGACGCCCAGAACCTGTCTAGTTTTCAAAGGTAAGAGAAAGAACCCAGGTCTAATTATGCCTAATACACATGCTCCACACCAATTCTTAGGTAGGTATCCGTATGCCATCTTACCACAAATCCAATATAGTCCATCGGGCGCCAGCCATCCAAGGGTCTGATTATCCGGATCAGTCAGAAATGCCAACTCTTTGATGTTGAACAGAGCTTGCTCATCAATCCCCTCTGTTGCATTATTGCCCGACCACCATACCTTACTCTCCCACTTTCCGATACATATTAAATTTCCAACTTCTTTGCATCCTTTTATAATTTTTCGTTTAAAGCATACATTACCTACCAAATTAGTGGTAAGTGTCCAATCTCCATCTTTCCCTTTAGTGTATGACAGGTTACCCTTCTGGTCCATTTCTAGTACCTTTGAATAGTTCAGCTCCTGAGCCTCCCATGGCCATTTCCCCCCATATTAGTTCCTCCACAAACAAAACAATTAGATACATTTAGAGTATGTGCTATATCTTCAGCTAATTTAACAAAGGTATTGGTTACATATTTGGGGATCTCGGGGATGTTGAGTTTTTCCATCTCTAAATAGAATGACCAAAATAATCCTTTCATGTCCTGTAGCTTTCTAGTGGTTTTTGTGACTTTCCAACTGAGTGTGACATGAGGATCTGCCCCTTTTCCATAGATACCTAATCCATACCTCGCATCCCATGTTCTAGTGGGGGTGCAGGTAAATTTAACAGGATTACATTTGTTCCTTTGACAATTAGAAGTCGCCACTCCTGTTTCCAGTTTACATTTCTGATTGCTTACATGAGGGTCCCCGGACCACATGGTTACACAGGACCAATAGGGACAATAACTATAGGTATTTTGATCATAACATTCACCCTGATTATAACACATATATTTCTTGTTCAACATATAGCTTCTTTCCCATTCTAAGCTCCCACAAGTGGCCTTCCAGCAATTCCGATTGATGGCCATGTAAGCATCAAAGGATAACTCGACTTGCTTGCCCAAGGACCGGAACTCTGTCTTGTTTAACAATTCTTCCCTTCCACATTCGGTGGTATATATTGACATCTCATAGGTAGTTATTATTTTATCCTCTATAGGATTATAACATTGCACTTTACCATTTAATACACACATATGATATACTGTGGTTTTGACCTGACAGGTGGGTGGCGTATATGATGTACATCTGTCAGGTTTGTAAGTATGATATACCAGGGTTTTAGAAATCAAGGTGCCCTGGATTGTAGTCTTTATACAAGGGCTACATTGTTCCTTATCTATGGGTTTTGTTGTAACCTGTGGTCTCATCACAGGTGATGCTATCACTGGAACCATCATAGCTGTACTAAGTGAAGCCGATCGGGTGTGCGATACAGGAGTTAGGGTGGTGGTGGTGGTTGCTCTCTTACCTCGGTTTTTAAGTACTTCCTCTAATGTCATACCTCCCCGTCTCGGGTTATAACATAGCACCCCTTCCGTCCCGTTGCATCGGTAAACAACCATCGGGCGATTGGAGCCAAAAACACATGTGGTTAGATCAAACCATTCACAAGAGTTTGGTATTCCTGATCTCAGTCGGATGGCTGTGCCATCCTCACTGAGACACGGCACACATGGTCCTCTTCCCACACGGTCCTCGAGCCCCCTGGTTGTTCTTATTTTCCCTTTTCCCTGTCTTGTTCTTGTCGCTCCAAATTCAAAGGGTTCTATTTTCAATATACAGGTTCCCTGCCACCCTGGTTTTAATTGAGTAGGGGAGAGGACCCGTTCCCATCCCCAATATCTAGGGGGTCCACAGTCTAGGGTTAAAGAGGAGCTCCCCCCCTTGAAAGGGGTCGTAGCACAGATTCCTTTTCTTAAAACATAACCCACATACTGACATACTTTAGGATTGGAATAACCTCGGGTCTGACAGGTGATCATTGCTATCTTATCAAATATTCTAGGAGTCTGACAGGGATGCGGTAGAATGCCATTCCAACAATCTGGGGTGAAGGTAATAAGTGGAGATCCATCACAATTCCCAGTGCCAATATCATATGATTTAATTATACGCGGTTGTTCTTCCGGATTGCTCCACAAACCCAAGTTACTGACACATACCGAGTTGCTTTGAACTCCTATCAGTAATAGGCTCACCCACAACCATTCAGCCCCATGCCTTCCAGCCATACCTATCCCGACTCCATATTTTGCAAGCATACTTATCTGCTTCCTGCTTTTCCAGTTCCGCTCTTCTAGCGTCTTGCAGTATGGCCTGTATAGTAGGGCTGGGTTTAAGATTATAATAGGAAGATTCCCCTGTACCAACTACAAGATAATGTGAGAGCACTTCTTCTATAACCACTATATCACACCTTTCATTACAATGTATGCAAAGAACACAATCAATACAATGTGCACAGCAACAGCATCCACACTTACATTGGCAAAACCAGCACATACAACCAGCAAAAGCAAATGAATGCAGAGCAGAGAGAGAACAAAAGACGTCTTCATCCAATCTCCCCCCGTGCGTAGAAAGTCAGCTTCCGGTGTGACTTAGCAAGGGTTTCTTTCTTCCTTGAGAAATTCCTGCCACGTTATCAGCTCTGGCGGAGGAATAGACTGGGTGATGAGAACAGAGTGAGGCAAGCGGACTGGCGGATTAAGAGCCTCTCCACACAATCTTAGTCTATATTGATAAAATATAAAAGGAACAAGAGATAAAACAGCAACGATCCACAATCCCCACATCCAAGTCTCCCACATGAACCAAATTCCACTCTTCAGCCGTGCGCTGGGAAGCAGATTCTGGTGTGCTCCGGCAGGGCAAAATGTTCTTTTCCTCTTCTCGCCACTCGGATATACTTGGACACAGCGTTCACTCCTCTCCATGTTCCTCTACCTCTCATCATTCGCCTCGGACATTCTCTCTGCCAGTGTCCCTCACCTTTACAATAGGCGCACTGGTTCGGTCCCAAGGACGTTCCTCCTTGCAAAGCCACCGCTAGCAACTCAGCCTTCTTCTGCATTTTGACTCTAGCCTGCTCCTTCTTTTCCACTTTTTCTCTATTAACATACACTTTCCGTGCTATTTCCAACAACTCACTTGTGTTCTTCCCTAAAGCTCCTTCCTGTTTCTGCAATTTTCTTCTAATATCGTCATAGCTTTGAGCTATGAACCTCTCATTCAGTATCCTTACATTCTCTGGCAACCTAGGGTCCACCTGTGTATACAGCTCATACGCCTCGACCAACCTTTGCAAGAAACTCTCAGGACTCTCATCTGCCCCCTGTGTTATTAACGAGGGTTTAGACATATTTACTGGGGGCTTTCCCGCCCTTCTTAAGGCCCTTACCACCGCATTTCTGTACTCTGTCAAACGAGTCAAATCATCAGGCACCCGGGGGTTCCATCCTGGATCCACCTCTGGCACCCGTAATGGTAACTCTCTAGCAAAGTCAGCATCATCTCGGAACGCTTCCCTAACTCCCTTCCTCATTGCCATCTTCCACTTTTCTTTCTCTTCAGGGGTTAGTAAAACATTCAGCAATTGTTTTATATCAGTCCAGGTAGGGTTATGGGTTTGCATAATGGTTTGGAAGAGGTCCTCCATCTCAGTAGGTTTAGCAGAGAGGGGTCCATAATGCTGTTTCCAATTCAACAAATCAGTAGTAGAGAATGGAACATATTGAAACATAGGTTGTATTGCCACCGCACTTTGGGCATTCACAACTTGGTGATCTATCTGTCTCAAGGGGGCCACCAATTCCACCTCAGCAGCCCTAGCCCTTGCCTCTGCCTCCGCTAAGGAAGCAGCCTTTGCTGCGCGGATCTGTACTCCTTCTGCTACACCCCCAACAGCTCCCCGAACCTCTTCTCCTTGCGCCTCACTCTGATCACTTTCATCCACCGATGGGCTTGTTTTCACCTTCGGGCTTCTCCCAATATCATCTCTTCCTATCCCATCATCCTGTACACCCCCTCCTACAGCGCCTCCAACAGCTCCCCCTCCAACAGCCCTCCCCGGCAAGCAGCTGATATGGCGGCTGATAGGGCGGTAACGGCGGCTGATAGGGAGACTTTCTTCCTCGTTCCCAACTAAGATCTTTGGTGCCCGACATGGTGGTTTCACATATCTATCTCTCCCTTCCTTCACAACACTCTTCCTGCAACATTTCATCTTTGGTCTAGCAACACAGAGTCGCACCATTTCTGCCTGGCATTGCAACAAATCCTCTGCCTTTTCTGTCAGCGCATTTACCCACTGGTCAATGTATGGAAACTGATCTGGGTACTTTTCTTGGTCCCCTGCTATAACTCCCCACAGGTCATCTGCTACCTCTTCCTTAAACGAACCCTCTGGGGGCCACCCGGTTCCCATATTGGGCCACACAGTGGTGCACAGATACTTCAAACGTTCTTTCTTCATTTTGGGATATGAGGGGTTTCTAAAATAGCTGTCAAAACCTTTCAACATGCATGCCAACGGTGTGTTGGGCACGCTCTGGGTATTCCCCCCCATCTGTCTAACACACTGTCACCGACTCGCAGCCCCGGAACTCACGGTCACTGACGAGAAATGCGATGACTTAACCACCCCACACGGTTACCTCACAGGGACTTCTTTAGGACAACCGTCCCGAGTCCAGGGGAGGGATCAGGTCCCCTCTTCTGTCTTCAAACGAGACAGGTAACAATCTCTTACATATACTCGCCTGAGGTGTCTTCACTTCACATTCCTGGCCAGGAACTATTCACACTTCCTTTCCTACACAGCAGGGTTCTTGGACTCGTTCGCAGCACCGTCAGTCTCACAGGGAAGTCGCTGCCGCCTCCCGGAAGTCTGGAACTCCCGCGGGCCCTGGAGGATGTTCAGGAGCGGCTGCCCCAAGGGCCTGAGGGATTGAACGGCCCTCAGCAAAATATTGCCTCAGTCTAGTGTCCCGGCGGAGTCGCCATTTGTTGTAGGAAAAGACGGGACCAGACCAAGCTCTTCAATGCAGGAAAGGTTTATTATGCATAAGGTTCAAACAGCAGTTAACACAGCAAATTGTCTGAACCCCGAAGGGCGTACAGAGGTGTTGCTTTTATATTCTAGATTACGTATACATTGTGTCTAGGTTGCATTTAGACATATTTGGTCTTACAGGAAATAAAAGATGTCTACTCCAGATGTTTAGTAATAGATAACAGTAAAAAGGAAATCACATAAGGATATTGGGGGTTAATTATACTCATCACATGTTATACATGACATTTAGGGTAAAATGCAGAAGTAAGGAACAGGATGCATCTGTCTGGGTCAGTCTGCTCTTTTAAGATAAAATACCCTCTGTCATCTCAGCAACTCCTTACTGGCACACAGAGAAATATTTAGCCTTGACCAAAGTTTCAGGCCTTTATATTGAGGCTTTTGGGTTTTGACCAAAGAATATGCATATACCCTGAATCTACTCATCTTCATAGGTGATGTTGTATCCCTCCCCCTCTATGTCAATTTTGACATAGATGGCTTCTTTGACCCCTTTATTTTCTGTCCAAAATGAAGCTTTTCGGATAAGAAGCGAAACGCCTTCAAAGAAAAACCAGAAAGTCCAGTTGCCTCTTGGAAAAAAAAAAAACCTTTGGGACAAGCAAGCTCAGAGAGCAGCAAGGACCCTCTCATGTCAACGCTGAGCTACAAATATTCTCTTTCATTGAAGGGTCAATCAGGTACACCAGTACGGGCGTTCCTTTATGTAACCTGGTCCTCAAAGTTTTAAACTTTTGCCCCTTGTTGCGTCCTTCTCTCTTATCCTACACCGGAACAGTCCCCTACTGACTGATGACTGTTCCAGCCGTCTCAGCCTTCATAACGTCCTCACTGATCAGTCTCTGCACCCTTCACTATGCAAAGGCGAAAAAGTGGAGGGGGAGGGATGGCGCTTGGAGCATGCATGTTCTCCTTCTTGCTGCGCCTAACAGTAACAGAGTTGGAAGGGACCTTGGAGGTCATCTAGTCCAACCCCCTGCTCACGCAGGAGACCTGTACTAGGGATTCGAACCGCTGAAGGGACGACCTTTCTGATCTGAGTCTTAGCCACTGAGCCACCTAGTCAGGCTTTGAGCCAAGGACCACTCCCCTGAGAAACCGCCCAGACCAAAATCTCCCCTAGGCCAGACCCCAGGTCGGCTATCCGCGTTTACAACAACCCACCCCGTCTAACCAAGGGAGCCGACTCTCCATTGGCCGAGACTGCGGCTTTCCCGCCTGCTCTCCGCTTATCCAATTTCAGCGCCGGAGGAGCTGATTGGAAAAAGGAAGCAGCTCCGTAGAGGACGGGAGTGCGCGTGCGCAGAACCTTTTGCACGGGCGAAGCAGCGTTTTATTGTTGCCACTGGAGGGGGAGGTTTGGCCGTCGGCGGAGGCTTTCCGAGGTGGAGGCGTGAAAGAAGCGACTTACGATCGCAGGCTCTTCGTTGGTCTCCCCGGTAAACATATGGTGCTTTTTCCTCCTCCTCAGCTTTCCGGGTCGGGGCCAAGCAGTTTTGCTGGGCCTGAAATTGCAGTTGCAGTGACTGCGTGTGAAATGTCTTGCGAGGACAGAATCGGGCCCAGCGCACCCGAGTTCTGGATCGTCTGTATGCTGGGGTCGAGGGGGGCGCCGGCGGGCTTTCCTTTTGCAGACGCCTCCGCTCTTTATTTCGGGCGGGAAGTGATATAGCAACTCTTGCAAGTTGATAGCAACTGGAGAGTGCCTTTGTTTTGCAGCCCTGCCTTCCTGCTTCGGTTTGGGCATCTCAAAACTGTTTGCAAGTGTAGCAGCAGGGTGGGCAAAACGTGGAAAAGGGAGCCAGGGGGGAGTTCTGGTTTTCCGCCTGGTTGACATGATTTTACGGCATGCATGTGTGGCTCACACCCACGTATCCCGTTCTTCTTTGTCGGCCGAGTCTGTCTTAGTTTGGTTAAAAGTGCCAGCGGTCTTTCGGACGGCGGTTCGGATCGTGCAGTTGATCACCTGTGGAGCGTAATATCTTCAGCGAGAAACAGAATTCCACCGACGGCAGTCAAAAGTCTCCAGAAATTCCAGGAACGCTACGAATCCAAGGGCTTGGTTTAGTTGGGTGGGAATGATTGGCAGCTCGATTCTGTTAGCAAAAAAAAAAAAAAAAAAACCAAAAAAACAAAACAAAACCAGAAGATTCATTGTAAAGCAAAAGCGTTTATTTTCTTCTCTCCCCCGCAATCTATCCCATGTTGAATGGTCTACCATTTGTGTAGCCAGTCTTTAAATGAAAGAGAAAAAGAAAGAGAAAGAAAGAAGCTGCTGTTCATCGTGCTAGAGAATTATAGAAAAATGAAATCCAACACGGTATTAAGCCAATATTTTATGAAGACTGGAGAAAGAGTTACCAAATAATATGCAGGCTTAAAAGTTTGCAGGAGCTGTTCATCATGGCTGAAAATGTGGAGTTAAACTGGAAAATGTGATTTGCTTATGCACAGAGTTAGACTATTCTTGATTGGAGTGTGGAAGAAGTCTATAGACATGCAAATTGTACTATAAAATCCCTTCTAAACCTGGCTGAGAAGAATTGCCAAAGGAACAAAAGCTGATCTTAAGGCTTGTCAAGCCATGTAAAATACAGCTGTTAATTTAATCTGTTTACATATTAGTAAATTTTTACATTAGTAAGTTATTACATCTTTGGGTAGGTGGAAAATTAATTAACCAAGACAAGTGGAAAAACAAGTAGTCCTCGACTTTCAACAGTTCATTTAGTGACTGTTCAAAATGGAAAAAGGTTACTTACTTATGACCATTTTTCACACGACCATTGCAGCACCCTTTGGTCATGTGATCAAAATTCAGATGCTTGCCAACTGACTCATATTGATGATGGTTGGAGTATCCTGGGATCATGTGATCATATTCCTTAACCTTCTGCCAAGTGAAGTCAGTAGAGAAGCAATATTCACTTAACCGTATTACTAACAACTGTTAAGTGATTCACTTAACAACCATGCCAAGAGATTTACTTAACAACCGTGTCAAGAAAGGTTATAAAATGGGGCAAAACTCATTTAACTAATGTCTCAGCAACAGAAATTTTGGACTCCGTTGTGGTCGTAAGTCGAGGACTACCTGTAGTTTATTTTCTGTCCCTAAATTGAAGCAGAATTCACTAGTGCTGAAAGAATGCATATTGTGGAAATTGTAGTCTTACCTTGGATGGTATAAAATTATCTTCCCCTGTCAAACTTTATTGTAGAATTGCTAATGTTGGTAAATCCTAGAGAAAATCAAGTAGATATATGGGTGATCTGAAAAAAATTGAGTGGGATTGAGCCTGTTCTACAATGAAATACCAGGATTGTAGGATAACCTGGAAAATTAGGTTTCTCTGTATTTTTTCAATAGCAAAACACTTATAATATTCATTAATAACTAGTATTGATATTGCAATCATTGGCACTCAATGGCAAACAAAATAGAACTTGTGGGTATGTAATTTTTAAATACATAATTTTTACATGGAAATCATTTGGATCATGATGGAAATATTAGGTTGAATGTCAATAAGTGTTATGAATTTATTTATTGAGATATCTGTTTGTATACTTGTGCTGTGGAAGACACAAGCTATCACTTAATGCTGAATAGCAGATATGAGTTTCTAAAAAATAATTATACCCTAGAATTCTTCAGAGGCTCATTGCAGGAATCTCTGAAGCTGCTTTTTTCCTTTAAAGGAAAACCTAGTACTGTATATCAAAACATTTAAATCTGAAATAACAGTTATATGGTAACATTTGAGTTGTCCTCAACCTGTGACCACAATTGGAGCAGTTGTTAAGTGAGTCACAGCCTTTTTCATCATGTTAAGCAAATCACTGCAATTGTTAAGTGAACCATGCAATTGTTAAGCAAAACCAGCTTCCTCCATTGACTTTGCTTGTTGGAAGCTGGCTGGGAAGATTGAAAATGACATGTAACCCAGAACATTGCAAGCATTGTAAATACATGCCATTTTCCAAATGCCCAAATTTTGATCACATGACCATGGGGATGCTACTATGGTTGTAAGTCACTTTTTTCAGTGAGCAAAATCTTACTGGAGGTTTTTTTTTCATCTTCAGTTTACAAAACAAAACTACATTTGTGAATCCAGGATTAAAAGGGCAATTTATAATGGTGGGTTGATTCAGAATGAATGAGCAACTGAGTTTTGTATAGGTTTCCAGAGCAGTTTTAAGTTACAATTTTCATTAAAATTTGTATAAGGTCTGTATGGATGAAAATATTTTTATGAAGTTTTTTTCCCCTTTAACATTTAAGGTTGTAGTCTTGGCTGTGATGTTATAATGTGATGGATGGTGAACTTATTTAATCAACAGAAGCCTGTTGTAGTTTTAAGAACACAGGAGAAAAAAACAATACTTATTACTAATAATTATTAATATCCTGTGTTCCAGTGGGAATCTCAACGTTTTTGTTGAATGATTATAAAAATTAATTCTTTCTAATTGTAATTCCTATCCTTGGACTATCTTGAGCTCCCACGATGGTGGAATAACAGATGCTCAAATAATGCATATTTGGAAAAGGGCATTGAACATAGTCTTGGAGCCAATTCAGATGTAATTAATGTTTCTTGCTTGTGATAAAGGTCTGTAAATGCTTACTTTACTTTTTTTATACTTTTAGATGATTGCCACCATTGGGAGTTACAACTTTCTGATTCTTTTGGGGCCACTATCTCTTTCAGCTGAATATTAGATTTATTATGCAAGCAATGCAAAATATTTGAAGCATTTCATTTGCTTTTATTTTTTGTAATACTAGGATTGCAGTGTGCGGTTTGTTTCTAAAAAGCCACTTGGAAATTATATTATCTTCATGATTATATTATTACATCATGCAGTCAATGCTATTATGGAGGGCAAAGGGAGCATTCTTACCAACGTTGCCCTTGCCCGGGGGTGGGGGTGGGTGGGTGGAGGAGAAATCAGGAATGAATTGTCATCCCAAAGTAGCCAAGCAGTTTTCCCAGCCTTGACCCATCCTCTCTCATTTTCTAGGCCTGCCAGCACAGAGTATCAAACAGCATATGGGCCCTCCAGTTAACATATTTTGTCTCCTTGTAAAATCTCTAACAGAGGGTCAAAAATCATCTTGCCTTGTCATGTTTTGATTCTCAGTGCTGATTTTCTTCCAGTTATCTTAACTTGTTTACTTAACTTGTCTTGAGTTACTTGACATGGAATCTATCGTGTGGCTTTTGGGTCATAGCTGTGGACTTGAGATGCAGTAGAACAAAAATAGAATGGTGGCCTTCATCAGATGCTTTTTCTGGTGGCTCTGATCCTTAAAGATCACTAATGAAAAAGATCCCAAGAAAGCTTATATCATAATGTAGTATCTAGATTCTGTTTTTTTCATGTATAAGGAGAGTCCTAAAATATTCTGTATGTTATAACTATCATTGTGAGCAGCCAAAGCTGATAGTAAGAGGACTGGCCTGTTGAGCCAGTTCAAAGGATCTCACCTCATCCATCATACAGTAGTCACCCATAGTGGTTAGGTAGAAGCCCTCCATAGTGAACATATGCTGTCTTATATCTTCTATTCTGCAACTGCTACCATGATATATATTTATTGAAGGTTAATAGAGTCACAGAGGCTGGTTTTTTCACCATGAATGTGTGAATCTCCTTTTAAAACCCTGTTTTAACTGTGCTGATGCAAAGCAAAAGCTGAGTTGAATGCCTAGAGAACATTCACTTAATTCAGTGCTTTGCATTAGTAGGAGGAAGAAGTAGAGGGCAAAGAGTCTAGAATCTGGAAGGCTTGTAATACAAGAGGGTCCTTCTTTTGAAACAAGGCAGCACTGCCCGGTGGCTTTTCCCAGAGAGCTCATTTGCCAACTCTTTCCAAATGTGAATTGAACTTTTCACAGAATGCTAATCTCTGGTTAGCATTTGAGCTGTTTGTTGCTGTTGATCTTGCTTGCAGGAATGGGCAAATACATAAAGAGGAGGTTGTTGTTCAGAAAGACTCATTGTTACTGCTCATATCAGGGAAGACGAAACTTTGCCTTGAGGTGCATAATAATTGTGAGTATGTGCTGAGACCTACTTTGGTGAAGTCCTGGGGGATTAAATGGAGTCCATGTGGCCTGCATCAATTTAACACAGATCTGAGCATTCTGATGCCTCCCAGTACGCAGCCTGGCTAATGGCAAAGACTTGTGGGAGCTTTAGTTCCGATATCTTCCTAGTCCTACAGGAAGCAGAGGTGTCTTTGAGGGCTTTATAAGCAGGGCTGGCATGAGAACTGTTTAGTTGCCACTTGCCAGCCAGCTTAGATGTGTTATGTGGTAGTGAGGCAGATCATTGTTGAGGAGGAACTTGGTGGGAATTAAAACTGCAGCTTTGATTGTACAGAGGCAGGACATGAAGATAGCTTGGAACGAAACCAGGGTGCATAAAAATTGATAATTAATTTTTTTTAAAAAAAAATTAATGATTTTTTTAAAAAAATTACAAATCAGATTTTTAAAATTTAAATTGGATTTTTTTTATTTTTATCAAATTTATTTTAATAAAATGCTTTTGGAGTAAAAATCTAAAGATAGTATTCTATTTAAGATGCATTAATAATTTAGTTTAGTCAGCATGAAATGGAGCTTGGTTATGTAGCATGAGGCTATATATTCTGCAATATTTACATTTTTTGGTAAACTCATTCAATGAATCCAAGCTCTGCAAGCTGAGATAACATGTAATAATAATAATAATAATAATTTTATTTCTATACCGCCCTTCTCCCGAAGGACTCAGGGTGGTGTACAGCCTATTTAAAAACACAAGACAAAACAACGATTAAAATTTAAAATAATTAAATAGATTTGGCTCAATTTAAAACCTCAGAAATTTAAATACCCTAATTTAAAACTATTATGTTGGTAGCCCGGCCTGGCAGAACAACAGGGTTTTCAGTGCGCAGCGAAACACCCGGAGATCGGAGATCTTACGTATTTCCGGGGGTAGTTCGTTCCACAGGGCTGGGGCTCCCACAGAGAAGGCCCTCCCCCTGGGTGTCGCCAGCCGACATAACTTGGCCGATGGCACCCTGAGGAGACCCTCTCCGTGGGAGCGGACTGGTCGGTGGGAGGCTATTGGTGGCAGAAGATGGTCTCGAAGGTACCCGGGTCCTATGCCATGGAGTGCTTTAAAGGTGGTAACCAGCACCTTGAATCGCACCCGGAAGACCACTGGGAGCCGGTGCAGCTCGCCAGGAGGAGTGTCACGTGGGCACAATGAGTTGTGCCCATAACCACCTGCGCGGCCACATTCTGGACCAGTTGGAGCCTCCGAGTGCTCTTCAAGGGGAGCCCCATGTAGAGAGCATTACAATAGTCTAACCGGGAGGTAACAAGGGCATGAGTGACCGTGCGCAGGGCATCCCGGTCCAGAAAGGGCTGCAACTGGTGAATCAGGCGAACCTGATAAAAGGCCCCCCTGGCCATGGCTGTCATATACTCTTCTAAAGACAGCCGTGTGTCCAGGAGGACACCCAGATTGCGAGCCCTCTCTGTGTGGGGCAAAGATTCACCCCCAATAGTCAGCGATGGCACCTGCTGACTATATCGGGGCGCCGGAAGCCACAGCCACTCGGTCTTGGAGGGGTTGAGTCTGAGCCTGTTCCTCCCCATCCAGACCCGCACGGCCTCCAGGCAGCGAGACATCACATCAAGGGCATCGTTGATCCATGTATGTATGGATTGATGTATTCACACAATTTCACAGTAACCATGAGATAAATCATAAAACGAAGTTCAGGAATATTCCTTTATCCCATTGCTTTGCAAATCTATGTACACTACAAACTGTATGATTGTTTGTAGAGAAATGCATCTGTATCACCAGGCTCTAAGTGTGAAGAGGAAGAACAAGCAGTAAAAATGAAAGTGAAACCTTCTAAGCAGCTTATCAATATAATATTAATGACAGCACCCATCATTTCAGATCCATTATGGCAGCGTCTGTTAGTGGGCATCCCCTCACCTGCTGCCTGCCATGTCCCTCACTTTGTTGTATCACATCACCAGCTGTCCCATTAAAGTGAATGGGATTGTCGGTGAGTCAACAGCAGGTCAGAGGAGCTGCTGCAGGACAGAGATGACAATTGCTCTTTAAAAATTATGATTTAAATCGAGTTGATTTAAATCAAGCCTTTTTACTAGTGATTTAAATCGACTTGATTTAAATCAAATCCACCCTGAACAAAACATAAATGCTCATGATGGGTGAGGAAAAACTTACCCCCGTTGTTAAGGCTCGCAACTTGGGTGTCCTCCTGGATGCTCTGTTGTCCCTTGAAGACCACCTGACAGCCGTGACCAGGGGGGCCTTCGCACAGGTTCGCCTGGTGCGCCAGTTGCGCCCTTTTCTAGACCGAGATGACCTTTGCACTGTCACTCATGCCCTGGTTACTTCCCGCTTGGATTACTGCAATTCCCTCTACATGGGGCTATCCTTGAGGTGCACCCGGAGGCTCCAGCTGATCCAAAATGCGGCCGCGCGGGTTGTAACTGAAGCCCCTCGTTACTCCCATATAACACCTCTCCTATGCAAACTACACTGGTTACCAGTGGTCCTCCGGATCCGCTTCAAGGTGCTAGTCCTCACCTATAGGACCCTTCATGACTTAGGTCCGATATATTTGCAGGACCTTCTCCTGCCTGCCTCCCACCGTCCTGTTCGCTGACATAGGGTTGCTCTCCTCAGGGTACCATCAGCGAGCCAATGCCGACTGTTGACGTCTAGGGGGAGGGCGTTCTCTGTGTGCGCTCCCACACTCTGGAATGAGTTACCTACCGAGCTCCATATGGCTCCTGAACTCCACTCCTTCCGTCGTGACCTGAAGACTTGGCTGTTCAAACAAATGGGCTGACTATGATTCTGGGTTTTAATATTTTATTATTTATTACTTATTTGGTTTTAAGGGGATTTTATTGTTGCATGCTTTTTAACTTGTGTTCGCCGCTCTGAGTCCTTCGGGAGAAAGGCGGTATATAAACACATGAAATAAATAAATAAATAAATAAATGTTAACAGAGGCTGTTTACATGAGGAATTAGCCTGTATTTAATGCTTCCTGATAGATTTACTCTTTCAGAAGGCACACATTAAAAGATACATTGGAAGATGTTTACCTATGATGAAATCCAGGCCTTTTGTTTCTAATCTTTGCCTTTGACCACACTGGTGACTAGCGTACCGTTCTCTGATTAGTGGAGACCCCACACAGCAGTTTCCCTAGAAATAAGTCCATGACTGAGCAATATCTTCTTCATCCTTAAGATCCAGGCTAATAGTCCCAGTTGTTCACTTCTTAAGAAATGAAACTTGAATTTAAACCTACAGCCTTCGGAAGTGAATTATTTAATTTGAACCAGAAAATGTGATTGGCTGTTTTTTTGGCAAGTGTCAATTCCTTTGTTTCTTTTTGAATATCTCCAATTGTTCTCTCCCCTTCTCTGCATCCTTCCTTTTCCTTTGGTTGCTGGTTTTGACAGAGATCCCTGTTTGAAAGAACATGGAAACAAGTGTTTCCTGTCTGATGACAATGTAGCAGGAGATGGCAGATAGGGAGGGCAAAGTTGAGGATGTTCCTACAACTAGTAAGAGGAAGCAGGAAAAAGATTTGAAGGCTGCTGGTGTGGTTTTGGCACCAGTGTGGTGATGATATGGACATCAGCTCTGAGAAAACACTAGTCAGTTTGGAATTGGTTTTAGCATAATTTTTAAGAATAACCTATGATCAGCCTTTGTACTCAACCATGCATTATATTTTGACTATGTATTTGGAATAGTTACATCTATAGCCAACCATGATGTAACTTTCACATATGTTGGGTTCAGTGGATGCCTGATAAAAAATCCTTATGTGAATAGCACAAGGTTCATTTGATTTGGTCTCTTGTTTTAAAGGGATTTATGTGCTAAGCCAGGCCTTTATAACATTAGTTAAAAATTGGTGAAAGCAGCTCTAAAATAATTTCCTTCCATTTATTTATTTATTTTCTTAGATTTCTATGCCGCCCTTCTCCCGTAGGACTTGGGGTAGCTCACAGTATAAAACACATATAACAATAAATAGAACTAAAAACATCCAAATGTAAAAACCCCAACAACTAAAATCTCATAACAGATCAGGGAATTTGCTGAAAAAGCCATGTCTTCAGTTCAGCGCGGAAAGTGCAGAGGTCAGGGGCCGTCCGAAGCCCAGTGGGTAATTCATTCCAGGGGGTCGGTGTGGCCACGGAGAACATCCTCATCCTGGGGGCCACCAGCCGACATTGTCTGGCCGATGGCACCCGGAGGAGAGCAGTCCTATGTGACCGCACTGGGCAGTGGGAGGCCGGTAGGAGGTGGTCCTGCAAGTACCCCAGGCCCATGCCATATAGGGCTTTATAGGTCAAGACCAGCACCTTGAAGCAGATCCGAAGGGCCACCAGTAACAGCGCAGCTCGCGCAGGAGAGTTGTTACACGGGAGTAATGGGAGGCTCCCGTAACAACCCGCGCGGCCGCATTCTCAACCAGTTGAAGCCTCTGGGTGCACCCCAAGGGCAGCCCCATGTAGAGGGCATTGCAGTAATCCAGCCGAGAAATAATGAGAGCGTGAGTGACTGTACGAAGGGCATCCCTGTCTAGGAAAGGGCGCAACTGGTGCACTAGGCGAACCTGTGCAAAAGCCCCCCTTGTCACGGCCATCAGATGATCCACCAGGGACAGCCGAGGATCAAGGAGGACGCCTAGATTACGAACCCTTTCAGGGGGAGTCAACAACTCCCCTCCCATCTGAAGTGGTGGGGGTACTAGATCAGGAAATGCCAGCATCCACAGCCACTCAGTCTTGGAGGGGTTGAGTCTGAGCCTGTTCCTACCCATCCAGACCCGTACCCCCTCCAGGCGTTGGGACATCACGGAAGGGGCAACACTGGGTTGGTCCGGGGTGGAGATGTAGAGCTGGGTATCATCAGCATACTGATGATACCTCACCCCGAAACTACGAATAATCTCACCCAGCGGCTTCAAATAGATGTTAAAGAGCAGAGGGGAGAGAACTGACCCCTGCGGTACCCCACAAGTGAGAGGCCTCGGGGAGGATCTCTGACTCCCCGCCCAAACAAACTGTGTACGGCCCGAGAGATAGGAGGAGAACCACTGTAAAACAGTGCCTCCCACCCCCAGCCCCCGGAGCTGTCGCAGTAGGATACTATGGTCGATGGTATCGAAAGCCACTGAGAGGTCAAGTAGCACCAGGATGGAGAAACAACCCCCATCCGGGCCCGCCAGAAATCATTCACCAGGGTGACCAATGCCGTTTCCGTGCTGTGTCCGTGCCTGAAGCCTGATTGGTATGGGTCCAGGTAATCCGTTTCCTCCAGGAATTGTGGAAGTTGGTATGCCACCACAGACTCAACAACCTTCGCTATGAAGTGAAGGTTGGAGACAGGACAAAAGTTGTTCAGGGAGGCCTGATCCAGAGCAGGCTTCTTGAGAAGGGGATGAACCACTGCCTCCTTGAGTACGGCGGACCCCATCCCTCAAAGAAGCATTGATAATTGCCTGGATCCAGTCTCCAGTCACCTCCCTGGTTGCCACAGCAAGCCAGGAGGGACATGGATCCAACAAACAGGTGGCAGACCCCAATCTACCCACAATCCTGTCCACTTCATCAATGGACATAGGGTCAAAGTCAACCCAGATGTTACCTTCAAGACTTGCTCCCACTTCCTCGTCGGATCCCGCCCAGTCAGAGTCCAACCCCATCCGGATCTGTTCCATAACAGCTTCCTTTTCATCTCTCTCTCTCTCTCGATCTCTCCTGTCTATCCAGATTGAGGTACTGAAATTAAACAAATCTGTTTTATACATGACTTCAGAGGTTAAAAAGTCTCCTTTAGATGCTGTATGAGGGTCAGGTGTGATAGTAGGTAAAAGTCCTGCAGGACTAGACTTGTGTTGTCTTGAGTTAATTAGGAAAAGTCATTTACTCTTGGATGCAGAAGAAGAAGAGCTGGCACTTAAAGTAATCCCCAATTTACAACTGCAATTAAACCTGGAATAATGGTCATTAAGTAAGTCGCCATGAGACGGTGATCAATTTTGCGAGCTTTTTTGCAGTGTGCCCTTAACAAATGCTGTGGCCTTTAAATGAATCCATTTTATCCAATGAGCATTTTTTGCCAGAAACACGAAGTAAATGCCAAATATTGCAGTCAAGTGACAGTGGGATGCTGCAAACAGATGCTGTAAATGTAAGCCAGTTGCCAAGAGCCCAAAGTGCAATCATATTCCGTGGGGTGGGATCCTGTCAGAACTCCAGAACCAGGTCACAGGTAACTTTGGGGGAGAGGGGAAGGGAAGGTCTGTCAGAATTTTGAATGGTTGTTAAGCAAGGACTATCTATAAAAGAATGGAGTACAAACACTCCATAGCTATACAGGAAACTGCATTATTTCTAGTGTTTTTGTGAGGAATCAAAAACAAAAATATTTTTTATGCTTTTTAACAGATTGTACAAAAGAAAACCAAAGTACTTAGAAAGAAAGCTACTAATTGACAAAATCCTTAATGGCAGTGACATGCGGCATTTTAGCAGAAGTGATTTGTACTCTGAAAAGCAGCAGGTAAGAGTATTTTTTTCTCTTAATTATGCTAATCATTTTACTGCAAAAGGATGTGTGGATTTTTTTTTTTTTTAAAAAATTCCGCTTCTAAGCAAGGATTTGGCTAGGGTATCTTTCTTTACATTTCACTCTGCACCTAGATGAACAATGATGCCAATTGATGAATTGTATTTCTCATTTTGCATTTGCACTATTATTTGATGTTACAGGACTGATATGAATGTTTAAGACGAGTGTTGGTTTCTACCATAGATACAACTGTTTGAGACTTTTGATCAATAATGTTCTGTTAACTCATGTAGTCTCTAATGGCAAAAAGGAGAATGCTGGAAAAATAAAGTCATGCGAAATTTTGTCAAACAGTAAACTCCCTGATAAAATACCTGGAATAAATAGTTGGAGCAATAGTTATGCCCATGTTTATTTTATATCTCCTCCCTGTGAAAAATGGAAACTTTGGTTATATGATACTATGTATAATGATAGCTTAATTAATATGAAGCAGGTTGCTTATGCCTTCTGCCATCCAGGTAGATTCTTCTGTGTTTTTTTTCTTCCTTTGGTTTTCTGTTTCATGCAGAAATATAAGAAAAATCTCTTAATTTATGGGTGTCTTTATTCCAATACATATTTAAATGGAAGAAGTACAGTTTTCTGTTTTAATAAAAGACATTAGCCTTCTCCAGAGTCCTTGATTACAAGACTATTGGGGGGTCTGTTCTTCCCAAAGAAAGTGTGAATCATTGTTCACCGCTATGGCTCCATCTGTACATCACGCTAAGGTCTAAGACACCTTGGAAACAGCTGTGCTGTTCCAGAATGCATTGAATGGCTCTGAGTGAAACAGAATGGCTGACAAGTTTTGATTAGCCAAGCTTAGCATGATGTGAAAGTGTCAGATCTAAATTTCATTTTCCTGAAAGTACCAGAGAAGGAAGCCATTAGCTAAGTAAAGCACATTATGCTTTGTCCTTTAGAATAGTTTGTCCCTTGTTGCATGACTCCTGCAGCTGGTTTATCAAACAGGATTTGAGTGGGTATATTTGCATTTTCTTAGCTTTCTGTCATACATGATATGCAGATTGGTGCTATGTTTAAATCATAAGGAAGGATAAAATAATGCAGATTTTATATGAAACCTGATGTACCTTATGCATCTCTGGAGTTCAGATGGCATATACGTTTAATAAAATAAAATAGATATCCATCTACTGATGGATATAGAAGTCATCACTGACTGCTTAAATCCATGTAAACATCGACTTAATTCTTGTGAGTTAAGCTAAAGGCAGTTAGCTACTCTGAATTAAATGTCCTGGAATATGACGTTTCTTTTTTGTTTTCTCCTTTATGAAACAAACCATTCAGAGGGATATGGTGAAGTGCTCTGATGGAACTAAGCCATTTCACAGTATGCTGGAATTTCCAAGAGTTCTCCCAACAAAAGCTCCAGGTGCTACATTTCTTAGTCCTGCCGCCAAATCCGTTAGCAATCTTGATACTGACTGTAGGAGACAAGCACTAGTTATCCCTTATTCATCCACTCCGAGGCATTTATCAGCTAAAAGAAGCCCACATTTCAGTGCCAAAATGTCTGTATTGCCTAGAAGTTTCAGTTCCTTGCAATCTCCTAAAGACCCTGGTTTTGAACCACAAGAACTGAAAAAATCAAGAAGTGTTTCGGCTATGGGGGCCTGTCCATCATATGAAATGCCCGCTCCTTGGTATCAAAACAATCTGACTGACTATGAAGAAAGTCCCAAACTGAGCATGCAGAAACTAATACCTGCAAGAAACTGTTCTGTAGCGAGTCAAATGAGAAGGATATCCACCTTCCAGGCTGATTACTGGGCATGTGCAATACCCGATTCTCTACCACCATCGCCAGATCGTCAGTCCCCCCTTTGGAATCCTAATAAAGAATATGAGGACTTGCTTGATTATACTTACCCTTTACGGCCAAAATACAAGCTTCCAAAAAATCTCAAAGATTCCACTGTCCATGATTCTGGAATTGATCTCGATAGCCTCTCCATTTCCCCCGAGAGTACCTTGAAGTCTATGAGTATGTGGGACCAAGAACACCAAACCAGGGAGAGCCCTACTGCACAGAGACTTTCAAGTCCTTTCTTGAAAAAGCCTGAATGCTCAGTTCTAGTTTCTCACTACAGAATATCACCCATTGGGAAAATGTCCCTGGGGGATGGTGGAATTGGCATTTCTGGAGGGATGTCACCTAGTTTATCTCCTGGGTGCCCTGAGCCGTCCAATTCCACTTTTGTAATTGAGGAGGAATGCCACAAAAAGAGACACGGGTGGCTTTTGAGGGGAAAAACTGCTAGTGGAAACTTCTTGCGCTCCACAAGTGTACTGCCCTTACAGAAAGAATGTGCCAGTGATGATGAATATCTCTCCTTACCACCAAGACTCAAGGAGTTAGAGACATTGGCGCAGCAACTAACTGACCTTACACTGACTATAAAGAAACCTGAACTTGGCCAGGTACAAGGTGACTTTCCCTGCATCAGTGTAAATGGGGAGGAGCAGCTTCTGCCAGAGGTTCAAGGAGATAGTGATGGCAATGAGAGCCAGTGGGAATTGTATTCTGACTCATTCCATACATGTAATTTCCAAGAATCTGATGAGATGGACATTCTAAGGGATTGGACCAGCAAGGAGCAGGAAAGCGAGCCAAGAGAAACTGCTAGCACTGATTTTCTTGAAATGAGATGCCCAGAGTTCCTTTCTACCAAGGAAAAGATGGACCATAACTCTCTTGCACAGTGTATTAAGGTAATTTTTTTAAAAAAAATCTAAATCTTGTGTTAAAATTGAACATGTTACATATACTTTAAAGTTTTTATTGGGGTTCATGGTCTTTGTGGAAGCTCAGATCACACTGTCAGTCACCAAATTGCATGAATATAGATAGTTCAGAAGAATTAATAAGCTTTTCACACTACTATAAATTAATTTATTGGTTCGATTTATTTATTTATTGGTTTGATTTATATGCGGCCCTTCTCCGGAGACTCAGGGCAGCTTACAATGCATTAAGCAATAGCCTTCATACTTTTGTATATACCTGCTTAGTAGGGCTTTTTTTGGCCCCCCCTAAGCGGTGTTCTTTTTTATACAAAGTCAGTTTATTGCCCCCACAATCCAGCTCCTCATTTTACCTACCTCAAAAGGATGGAAGACTGAGTCAACCTTGAGCCTGGTGAGATTTGAACTTGCAGTAATTGCAGGCAGCTGGTGCTACTTGACAGCACTTTAGTCTGCTGTGCCACCAAGGTTCTTATCTCACCTTGTCTGCTGGGCAATATATCTTTTCCTCTTTTGACCTTCATGTATTCTTTTGGACAGGAATTAAGACCCTGCGTTAAACATTGGGAACATTTTACTGTTCAGTGTTGTGGTACCTTCTGAGTTCCCAGGGATATAAATACATGGATTCTAGCAAGAGGGTCAACTGCTTATTACATTCTGTCCAAATCCTGTTCTTTTAAATTTGAGGATTTTCTCCATTGATGGACTATGGAATCTTTTATATCCTTAGCTTATCACAAATTAATATGACAATATAATAAACAGCTGTGTAGGGATTCATGAAAAGCTAGCATACTTTCTGTATACAGTAGTTACATATATATTTTGGGGGCAGTAACACAAAACATTGTTGATAAACATGCAGAGTCCCAAGGAAACTCTTAAAGTAGCTGCACTGAACTTCAAGCCCCCAAGCACTTCAAAGAAGCACTCTGCTTGCACCAATATCCTTTACAAAATATTGCTTTGGATGAGTTGCCCAGTCCTGGTGATACATTTGCAAAACAACTCTCTTGATACCCTGCCCTGAAGAATTGTGTGGTTCTCTAGAAAGTTTTTGTCACTGACCATTTTCACTTTCTACCGTTGGATCCTATCAGCATGTCTCATTTTTGAACTTTGAATGTATGAAGGGCAGCCAACTTCAATGCTTTCATCTGTAATTAGGAATCCATTGATGTTTCCCCATAATTTCCTGTATGGTTTTTCAATAAAAAAAGTTCTTGGCAGAAATCTAAAATAGTTCCATTCTGTGTTTTTCTTTTTAATTTCAGAGATGTTTGGATTTTACTGTTTTGAAGTATCTAAATAAGTATTCTGTAGAATTAAGCTAGCGCTCTCTGGAGTCTTACAAACATTGTGATATCCTTAGTAAATATTCCTGTTTCCTTGCATTTGATGCATACAATAATCTGTGGCAAATCATGCAGTTTAAGCCAATCAAATCTGCTGGTTCCAAATTTGAACATAGCTGAATGAATATTTTTTTTCTGAATTATCTATTTAGGTGTTTTGCTGTCAGTTGGAAGAGCTCATTCGTTGGCTGCATAAAGTGGCAGAAGTTATAGATCAATGGATTCCTCCCAAGCCAGACGTTGAAAGTGTTAAAGCATCATTTCAAAACTACCTGGTAACTAACTGCATTCTCTCCTTGAATTTCAGTAGTGGAGTTCATTTTTATTACACTGTAATACTAACCCTTTCTTGCAGCCCTTTGTAAAAGCCATTGGAAAGATATGCTAAGTCATCATGTATTTCTTTGCATTGGCAGAATTGATGAAAGTGGCAGTTAGAGAGATAGCTGTAAAATTGTGTGAACTCTATCAGAAGTATTAAATGTCTTCAGTTCAGTTCTTAATCCACATAGATAAACACTGATTTCCTTTAATGACCTGTATGGAATTTGTAAGAGCCAATTTGATGCAGTGGTTTAGATACTAGGCTAGAAACTGGGAGACTGAGTTCTAGTTCTGCCTTAGGCCCAAAACAACTGGATGAATCATTCTCTCTCAGCCTAGGAAGGAGGCAAGAACTAACCAATTCTGAAAAGCTTGTCAAGAAAATTGTAAAGACCAGTCCAAGCAAATCACCAGGACTCCACTGACTCAGTGGCACACACAAAAAATATAAATAAATAAAAATTGGAATTCATTTGCAGAATCTTACTTTATTGCCAGTAGTGATAATGCTTTATTGATCTGTTACATACTTTATTCTGGATGCTGATTCTAATTCTAGATGTGCTGTCTACGTAGAAAACAATAGTTGTTGAACAGATTAAACATAAACAAGCAAAAGTACTTCATTTTATCACATGAAACCACTTAGCTTTTAGCCAGTAACTGGACAAAACTACTGCTCTCTGACTATAATGTTGAAAAGGTTTTCTTTCATTATATATTACACATATTCCTATACTAATGCAGTCAGAGCAACTTGTTCAATGGTGACTTGCACAGAGAAAAAGTTTGAATAAATAAACTCTCTCATGAAACTTTCTCTACTTAAGCAACAAGATTGCTAAACAGTACTAGGATTGGGGGTAGGGGGATATTAAACTTGTGCAGTGCATTAAGCAGATTAATTGAGGATTCATTCATTTGAAGAGAACATGCTTGCAAAGCAAAAGTGGGATTTTATTGGGGCCCAATCTCATTACTAAATTGAAGTATCAAAAATTAATGTTTAGCACATTTTTATTAAGCCTGTGTTTTATTTAGAAATATATTTGGCTAACATTCACTATTACTGTGTTTCTCCCAAAAGAAGGCCAGGTCTTATTTTCTTTTGATCCCCCCCCCCCCCCCCCCCCAAAAATGGCTAGGCCTTTTTGGAGAGTTCTAATTATCGATTCACCTCTCGGTGGTGGCACCGACCTCCCCGGCCAGCAGGAGCCCGCTGCTGGTCCACTTCTTCTGCGGCAGTTTGCTGCCACTTGCATATATTGCATCGGTCTCTGTTTTGCCTTAAGATGCCTGCTGGAAGGCATCTGCAGCCAATAACAGAGCTCCAGACTGATCCAAAGCTCTGTTATTGGCTGCAGATAACAGATGCCAGCAGGCATCTGAAAGTGAAACAGAGGCCAGGGCGATGTGTGCAAGTGGCGGCAAGCGGCCTCAGAAGAAGGCAAGGCAGGTGTCGGGGTGTGTGAGGCCTGGTAAGTAGGGCAGCTCCACCCCCGTATCCCCACCTTAGCTTATTTTTTACCTGGGGGTGGGCGGGGTCTTAATTAGGGCTAATTTTATAGGTGGGGCTTAATTTGATCGCATGCACTCAAAAACGTGATAGGGCTTCTTTTCAAGGTGGGTCGTCTTTGGAGAAACATGGTATATAAAATACTTAAGAAATCTATGCAGTGACCCTTCCTCTTTTCTTTGCTCTGTCCAGATGTCATTCACTAAACCTGCTTTAGTGCATTTTCTGACTCCAGAGAAGATTGTGAGGGTTACATGTCAAAATTTAATTAATCTATTGCGTTTAAAGCTCTCAGTGGATTTAACTCACTTGTTTTGAACTTAAGTATCCTCTAGTTTGAATAATAGATAATTTGTTAGATTCTTTAAAAAAGATCCTTTATCACATAAATTATGTTAAACAAGTCAGTTAATTCTTGCGAATGGGACCTGATCTAGGCAAGCAACCATATTACTATGATTTTTCCTGGTTTGTGCATTACATTTCACAACATTTCTTGACAGGAATTCAAAAAAGATTTAGCTGAGCACCAAGCATTGACTGAAAGCGTGTTGCACGATGGTGAAAATCTTCTTAAATGCATATCAACAAATTCACCAGGTAAGGAAGCAATTACAGGATTTGAAAGTAGTCATCACTTAACAACTGTAAGTGGGGCTGGAATTTCTGTCACTAAGCAAGTAATTGTGAAGTGTGATGTCATGTGAACATGCTATCTGGTAACAGAAATTCCAGCAGTTCCAATTGCCATCTTTAAGTGAATAACCATAGGTTTACAAAGTGAGGATTAGATGTAGTGGCCATTTGTAACCTCCTGCTGGCTTTCTCATTGACAGATGATCACAAATAGTGATCACATGACTGTTGGATGCTATAAGATGCATTTGTTACCTGGGTGCCAAGCACCTAGATCACGATTATGTGACTAGGGATGCTACGATAGCCAGAACTTCAAAGATTGGTAATATAATTTATTCAAATGCCATCATAAATTCAAACATGAATGCTGAATGAGTTATTGTTAAGCGAGGATCTATAAAAGGGGGCCGGCCTCATTTAAGGAAAATTGTTATTTTTTTTAAACACTAGGATT
Source organism: Arizona elegans (assembly GCA_022577455.1). Lineage (NCBI taxonomy): Eukaryota > Metazoa > Chordata > Lepidosauria > Squamata > Colubridae > Arizona > Arizona elegans. The sequence continues at coordinate 177,387,135 of JAKOOJ010000001.1, forward strand.
TCTTAACTCTCTTATTTTAGAAATAGTGAGCCTGCAAGTGGCAAGTTGGATTTAAGTCTTAGGGTGTTTGTCAGTAGGACTTACTTCTAGTAATTTGATAAAGGATTTCATCTTAAGTTACACAAATTTCAATAAACAGATTTGTGATACAATCTAAAGCACTATACAGAAGGAAATCAAATTAAGGATTCATTCCCTTGTAATTGGGAATGTAGGAAATAGGATTATAGCTTCAGGACATGATGAAATAACTGAAACATATACTTTTTCTCTGAAAGCCGAACCAATTCAAGTTTGGGTGCTTTGGACACACTTAAGTGTTCTCAAAATTTAATTCATTACTGGTAAACTGTTAAATTGCAGAACATTAAAGTATTTGTGGCCATTATAGTTTAACCTGTACATTGTAGCACACATTTATTAAGTTATTTTGATATTCCATTTTTTTCCAAGCAGCTTAAGTTACTTTCCCCCCTTCCTTGTAATGTTATCTTACAGTCTTTAAGAGAGAGTAAGCTGGTTATCTTCACACATGAGATGAAGTTGAGAGAAAACACATTATGACTTAATGTTCAGACCAGACCTGTCCTGTTGTAAAGGTATAGGAAAGAGGCAGAATATTTGCTGCTTCTCATCAGTACATGGTTAAACAAAGGAGCCAGATTCTGTAGCACTTAAGCTCTTGTAACCCTAGCATAAGCATTTAGAAAAGCTTGCTTATATCCTGCTACTCAGCTGTTGCATGATATAATTTGTATCCTACTCTTTGCTTAATAGTTTTACAGAAAACTCTTGGCTTGATTGCAAAACATTCGGATATGCTTAAAAGCCATGCTGAACGATTGTATGAATCTATTTTAGCAGCCATATATACTCTTGATGAAGGCTTGAGGAAGCATTGCGATGTTCAAGAAACTGCGGTCCACAAAGATACATCTGAGTAAGCAAGAAGGAAAGGATGCTGAGAAGGGTGGATATTAAATAATACATTTTTTTTTTGTTGAAGCATATCTTTCTGAATCTCATGCTTAGGCCATGTAGAATTTTCTATCTTGTAAACTAGCAAAACATCATTTCTGTCCTCAACTCCTTTAACCAAGTGAATCAGATAAAAGATTTAGGATTGCCTTCCTGAATCTTGTTCCTCCAGAAATGGTGAAACAAAACAAAAACTCTTAAGGCAAACAAAAAGACTAGACACACATCCTCTCCAGCAGCCAACATCCGGATAGGCAGGGATTAACACTAGACAATCAAGCAGAAAAGTGTATTCTAATCACACACCCCCACTGACACTGACAGAGAAAGAGAAAACTACTGTATATAAACAGGGAGCAAACCCCCACCCTCACTAGCACTTAGGATGTTACCTTGTCAGGAATTGAAATTCTGCAAACAAACAAATAAGGTCAGAGAGCACCAGGGGCTCCACAGTAAAACCTCTCTCCAAAATGCACAGCCTGTGTGGCTTTGGCCAAAGTGGCTAAGAATGCCATTTGTCTGGTGAGAGTGAACTAGGCAACTACCGTATTTTTCAGAGTACAAGATGCATCGGAGTATAAGACACAGCTTAGTTTTTGGGGAGGAAAATAGGGGGAAAAAAATCTGCCTACCAGGTATTCATCTGGCTAGTGTCCTTAGTCTGGTCAGCTTCAGCACATTAATTTGCTGGTTTTTATCTCCTGCTTGGGGATAAAAAACAGCTTCTAAGGCACAGCTGAGAGGAAGCAGCAATGAGAAAAGCAGGCAAAGCACGGGGAGATTGGGTAGGTCGCTTCACTCGCTAGCACCTCGTTAGGGCTGAAAAAAATCTTCGAAAAAGCTACAATCTGAGTATAAGACGCATCCAAATTTTCAGCCTCTTTTAGGGGGGGAAAAAGGTGTGTCTTATACTCCAAAAAATATGGTACATCTGTTTCTGGCAAGTTTCAGCATTAGAAAGAATACTCAACATTTCACAGAAAAAAAAGTGATTTAAGAATAATGAATGACTGGCTTCCTCTGTATTCCTTTATTTTTTAATTCTTTTATCTTGCCCTGCTCTTTGGATGTTTTTTTTTCTCCTTATTTTCTGGATTTATATAATACAATGTAGGATAAGCAGGCTTTTTCATAAGTAAATGTAAGATCATATATTTATATATACAGTATAGTACAGGTTGTCCTCAATATACAACCACAACTGAGCCTAAAATTTACATTACTAAGCAAGACAGTTGTTAAATGACTTTTGCCTCATTTTACGACCTTTCTTGCCCCATTTGTTAAATGAATTTTATAGTTATTACAGTAGGAGCCGTGGTGGCACAATGGTTAGAATGCAGTATTGCAGGTTAATTCTGCTGACTGCCAGCAGTTCGAACCTCATTGGCTCAAGGTTGATTCAAACATAACTCAAGGCAGCAAATATAACCAACACATCCTCATCCTCCTATTTTCTCCACAACAATAATCCTATGAGATGAGTTGGATTGCAAGACTGACCCAAAGTCACCCAGCTGGCTTTCATGGCTAAGGCGGGACTTGAACTCACAGTCTCCTGCTTTCTAGGCTGTGCCTTAACTACTAGACCAAATGGGCTCTCCCAGCCCAGGCATTCAAATTCTGAACATGTGACTATGGGGATATTGCAACTGTTGTGTGAGAAACAGTCATTTCACCATTGTAACTTAAAACGGTCACTAAACAAATGGTTGTAAATCCAGGACTACCCATATTACTTTTAAAATGCTGCATCAGCATTTTAAGTTGTTTTTTTTTTAAATTTAGTGTGTCCCTTTATTTATGTGGGGTATAAGCCTAATTTGAATAATATGCTCCATTTCAGATAATAGTTATTATGTGATGCTCAGTAATTTCTATTCAAAATGTGTGAAGAATAGAAATAGCATGGCTGCTTATGATTTTATTTCAGATAAAGCTTCTATTGATGTGGAAGAATGAACTAACTACATCCATAAATAGTATGCTGGAGGCTCCCTAATCAAGAAACAAGAACTCTTCCTTCAAAGTTTTGATGTGCTGCATTGACATCAAGCTTGGTTTCCAAGTTCAGAAGGTACAACAATGAGCTTTATATCTGGCAACAAAATGTTCAAGAACAGTGTGGAAGGGAAACTTCTGATGTTGGAGTGACAGAAGATTTAATGATGCATTTCTAATATGGGTATCTATTTGCCAGAGCTCTACGTGCTTCAGAAATTATTCAGAAATGTTTATGTGAGACACAAATTCCATTTGAGCCTCAAAAAAAGGTTGCAGTTGGTTTGAAAGTCAGATCATGAATGGACTTCTTAAAGCAGCAACCCTTCATTTTCAGGTTTGTGTTGCTGCCTGAAACAAAATAGAGGCTGTTGTATAAAACAGCCAAAATACTTTTTTATGGGAGATCCAAAGTGCTTCCAAATAATAATTGAAAAATGTGTAGCCCTATTATTTGTGTTGTATTTTTTTCAGTGAATAATTGTAAGTCTTCAGTTTATCTCCTGTGACAAATTATATGGAAACTACATTTCAAATAAAGCAACTTTATTATTTTAAAACATGCACTGGAGGTAAGTGATTTCAGTAACAGTTAAATAATCATCCGTTAAAGCTGCAATTACATGACTAGTATGGTATTTGTGCAAGATTCATGCTAAAGAAATTATAAAATTTTTGAAAGCTTCAGGCACTGTTCATCTTTACTTACCATTAGATTGTAATAGAACTTTTCGGTGCAATTGATAAATACTTTAGTTGTAAATTCCTGGTTGAAGGTTGGTTCTCTTGTTTTTATTATAGAATACAAGAGACTCAGCTTGTAACAGAAAACCTTAATTTAATATTGTAGCATGAGTAGACTTGCATATACCTTCTTTTGCTGCCTCCATAAACTTTGTAGTTAAGGATGCTAGCTCCTAATTGCCCATAATTCTGAATCCATATTAGAGCATAAAAAAGAATTCTGTGCACTCAGAGATAAAACTCTTCCTATTCTTTACAATTGGCTAATAATAAGAATGCTTACCATATTCACAATCAAAACCCAACTTTTGAAAGTGCAATTTCCAAGCCGTATCTATCAAGAGCAATTGATAGGCTAAAGATAATGTTTCCTTCCTAAAATGTTCAACTTTCCTTTCCACTGGAAACAAGAAATTAATTTTTTAAAGGGGTAGGTGAAAAAATTATTTATTACATTTGTTTGCCACCCATCTCACCACTAAGTGATTATATAGTATCAGATCTCTTAGCCTTGTTCATACAGGTAAACCTGAGTGAGAGTTTACTAAATTAATCTAGTACCCTGAGTTTGCATACATACTGATTTCACATTTTAGCCTAGCATGATGTGCAAGTAGTCTATAAGATACCTTTGCATGCTCTTAAGTGCGTCTCCTCAGATAAGAGCTGCACTGTCAGTGTTGCTATGACATATCTGGATGACATAGATACTGCAGCATAAATCGGCTTTTCCACAAAATTTACTTTGAATTAATGCATTTTTGGAAACTGCTAGTGACTGATACAATCTAAGGCACTAAGTTACTGTTCTAATTTGCAACAGTGGTATTTCAACATGTAGTTCAAAAGCTGAGATTGATTCCATATATAGTTTAGATTGAATTTTTACAGTTCCGTGATAGTGGTAGCCAAGGGAAGTGGGACAGAAAACCATAGGGTTATGAAAACACATCTCACATGTGAGTAAGGCTGGATTTTAGACATTTTAAAAATATACTTGTATGCCTGTTTTGGGATTTATATTTGTTTCCTACTTCTAAATGGCAGGGTTTAGCTGTAATAGTTGGAAGGAGACTCTAGAAGACCAAAACAATGGAATTTGGGTGTGCCCTCAACTATAATTTGCTCACATTAGGGCCAAGAGGTCATGAAAACTTACTCCACAATACATGGAAACCTAGAACTCAAATATTTTCAGACGTTTACAAATCAGATTTACTCTTTCCCAAATCTGTTGCCTTTTGTAGGCTGCTTCCCAGATTTAAAAACATACTAGAACTGACACGCCAAATGGAGAAAAAAAGTATATGTCACTTTGTTCAGAATGTTAAGCTATTATTTTAAAAAAAGCACGGATATAGTCTAGCAAACAAAAGTATTGAAATATGTATTCATTAGTATTCTAAGCATCTTCTGAAGGTCAGAACAGTACACTTTATTTTTTTAAAAAAGTGTGCTCAGTTATAACATTTAGAGTTTATTATTGCCAAGAGCTTCAGCACTTTCAGAATGACCCCAAATCATCATTTAAATATTGTAGCTGATTTTCTTCTAGGTAACATTTCTTTATGAATTGATACAATACTAAAAGCATATTATGAATCAACTGATTAAACATTTCTTATTCTGAAGTACACTTTATTGTTGAAGTTAAAGAGCAAATTCAGAAATTCAATAATTTCAATCTTCTAACAACAGTACTATGAAGAATTAAGGTATTGTGTGTTCCAGTTGCAGATCACTAATGTCTATCCCATAGTAGGGATGAAATTTTCTCGGAGATTTGCTAATACATTTGCCTCTCAACCAAATCTGAGTGTTTGCTTACAAAAAGTGTCAATGACTCAAATTATTTTGTAAATAAGATATTCTTTTATCAAGTTGGTAACTTTAAAACCCAGATATCAGGCACTAATGGATTAGTTTCTTTATACAAAAGTTATACATATGGTCACTGAAGCAATAACCAAGCCACATTTTTGCTCAAATTCACATATGTATTTAAATGTTTCCTCCCTGCACAAATGTATTATTTGTCTTTTGGTCAGCTGCCTATTACTATGCTTTTTTTTCACTGTAACTTTCTTGTGCCTTAGTGCATAACCAAGCCGACCAATAAATTGCACAAAATTTTATTAAAGTTAACAGTATTGATTGTGAGAGAATGGAAGTAACATTATTTAGAAAAGACATAACATATCATTAGAGTTAACATCACCTTGTTAGCTTGAAGTCATTCATACTTTAGGAAAAATACTGTTTCCTTTTCTATGACAGAGCAAGAGAGACAATAATTTCTAAATGGAACCATTCAGAAATAGATTCAAACACAATTAGGATGCAAAGGGAAAGAAATGGTACATCTAGAGTGATTATGGTTCTATAAACAATGGTATAAGTTGTGTTCCAAGTACAGCGCACATGCCAGAAACACACGACACTTTGTCATGTAGGTCATATTTGCTAGTCATTTGCTGGGCTGGGCAGGTAAAGTCTATAAGGAAGTGATTTTAAAGTGCCAATACCGCACAGAAAAAGTTCACTGGGGCACAATGCAAGCCTTTCCCCTTATTCATAAGAATTAAGACAATACTTATCACCATACAGTTTGATATTACTTCCAATAAGTACAATATTTATTAAACATTTCTTCAGTTTGTTACATTTTGTGCAACAAATTACAAGAGTCTGCAGCCACAAATTATATGCAGAGTATAAAGAAAAATCAGCATCTGTGATCCAAAGACCTATTATGGGATTGCAACTTTCTTTTGAATGGCAATCCCCCTCCCCTTAGTGAAATGCCCTGCTATTTCAAAAGGGGTTGCCAAGGAGGTGCTGCTCAAGAGTCCAAACCTGCTTTGGCTACACACCGTTATTTAGTGCTGATCCCAGGTAGTGTGTGTTCTTTCCATTTCCTTAGAGCTCTACATGGAACTAGTAAATTAGATTTTATACAGAATGCCTTATGAACTTTGTGCATGGAAAAGTGACAGCCACAATTGTGCTGTGGAATACAAAAACAAAGACTAAACTTCATCTTCAGAAGCCTAAACCCGACATCTAAATGTGCCAATATGATCAGAACAAAATAATGTTCAAAATTTAGCCAACCACAGGAAACAATCTGGTATAAGAAAAAGTAACAAAGATTACACGCATTTATAAACCAGCACACAAGAGGTTTAACACATTTCTGAAAATGAAGTTAGCTTTATTGAGATCGGGGAATAAAAAAGTCAGTATTGACCATTTACAATCTCTGACCTTTGTGGAGACGATAAGATTCTGTTGTAGTGCAGCTACATACAGTACAATTCAGGCATTTTTTTCAGTTGGGTTCAGATTTCAAATTCATTGTTGAGAAAGAGCTGGGAAGGAAAGTTTTAACAGCAACCTCCGCTGGACTGCTTGACTGGAGTGCTCTGAATTTTAACATTGGATTTCTCTGCGCCACCTGCTGTCGCTCCAGGACCCATTCGTTTTTTGATCTCGGCAGCCATGGTCATGAAAGATTGTTCTACATTGGTTGCATTTTTTGCACTGGTTTCCAAAAATGGAATCCCAAGAGAATCTGCAAATTCCTGTAGAATAAAGACATCACTATTAGTTCTATTACCCAGATTTGGAAAATAATATATTGCTCTCTAGCTAATTATGAAGAGGAAGCATCAAAAGCACTTTTATACAACCTCATTTAGATTTAACTATTATTAGTTTGCTTTTCATATAGCCTGTCCTTCAGAAATTAGGGTAGGATATTCAGTCCTCATCTTCCAAGTTTATGCTGACAACCTTGTCAAGAAGCTAGGCTAAGAAATAGTGACTACCCCAAATTCAACCAGTGAAGTTCCACTAGTAAATACACACTTGAATGTGGGCTTCCCATGCTTAATTAAATGTCTTAACCACTATACCACTCTCATTCTCATCATTATACAACTCTTAGTTTATAAATACTGCAATGGATTCAACAATACTTTTCTTTTTTTGAAGATTAAAGTTGTTTAAAAGATAGGCATACCTTCGCTGTTGTATAATCTACGACTTTCTTTGTAGTCAGATCACACTTGTTTCCTACCAACAACTTGTTAACATTTTCACTGGCATAACGATCTATTTCTTGAAGCCACTGTTTTACATTATTGAATGACTCCTAAAAAATAAAAGAATATATTAAATCTAAGCTCAGCCATTTAATACAGCGCATTTGAATTCTAAGACAAATCCCATTGCATTTTAAATATAATCCCAATAGTGCCCATCTCTCTCCTTTGCTTTACAAATCAGGAATCTCTGGCTTGAATTAAGATTTCTCTGTGCCTCAAGATTCTTCTTTTATGCAAAGACACACCATAAATTTAAAAATAATTTGTGATAGGGGTGGCGAGATGATTTAAAACGCAACATTTTACAAGGAAAACTATGACTCAAAAGTGAGAGAATGTACAGTCACCACTTAATTCAATCATCTCTTCACCTAATTGCTGCTATATACAGAGTTCCACTTCCCTATGACACGCTCATTCAATTCCTTCAAATGCCCAACTAACAAATACTTACCTGATCTGTAACATCATACACAACTATGATGCCATGAGCTCCTCTGTAATAACTAGAAGTAATTGTTCGAAATCTCTCTTGTCCTGCTGTATCCCACTATGAAAAAAAAAGTTGAATAGTGCTTAGAACACTGAACCCGTTCTGATCTGATAGCAATAGCAATAAGACTTCTATACCTCCTCACAGTGTTTACAGCCTCTCTACGAGTCTACAGAGTCAGCATATTGCCCTTAATAATCTGGGTCATTTTACCGACCTCAGAAGGATGGAAGGTTGAGTTGACCTTGAGCTGGTGAGACTTGAACTGTCAAACTGCTGGTAGTTGGCAGTGAACAGACTTAGCCTGCAATACTGCATTCTAACCACTTGCACCATCAGGGCTCTTAATTGGACAAATTAAAAAACTTTGGTAATACTTCTAGTCAACTAACTATTCTGAAATACCTACCAAAGATCAGATGAAATAAAATACCTGAAACAATGAAACAGAATCCATTTCACTGAAATCAACTATAAAACGCTGTTGGGGATTTAATGTTAAGGTCATGGGATTACCGGGAGGCACCAGTAAAGGTCATTTCTTGCCACCTTTTTTAAACTTTTAAATAGAAATTAATTCTGATGTTTCAGGGCAAGCATTCCACACAATTCTCATTTCTGAAAAGGCAGCTGGTTTAGCCACCTGCATTTTGAATTCTGCATTACTATCTCCAAGGAGGCTCTGTTGGATCCAGATTTCATTTGTCAACAAATGGATTTTTTTTGTTCTGGCATATCCTGGGTATACCCTCAGTCAATAGGAACGTTTTGGTATGGTTGCCACAAAGTACCTTCAAGCTACAAAATACAGAGCAACACTTGTTATATATGCTTAACATATAAACCAATTCACATTTGCTGCTGCTTGACAGTTTGGAACTGGCCACAGTGCAGATTTTCTAATGGCATAATTGCCCTAGGAAGCTTACAATGCCCTAGATAGTGCATCTTCTGAGATTTACAATGGATAATACTTACTATCTGAAGCTTTATAGTTTTGCCATCTAACTCTATAGTTCTGATTTTGAAGTCCACCCCAATTGTGCTGATATAGCTTTCTGTATATGTGTCATCCTAGAAAGAGGAAACATTTTTAGAATCATTAGTAATACTGTATTCCAAAGCATCACCACCACAGGAAAAGGAAAAACCTGTCTCAGAATAAACAAATACTTGATTAAACTAAAACCATGATGGATAAGTTTGCTAGATGTTTAGCAACAAAATGAACAGCTTCTAGTTGAGACTGCTCAGATGATGATGGGAAGGTTCAGTGAACATTATCAAACTGGCTGCCGTTAATTGATCGTACAGGTAGTCCTCAAATTATGATCACAATTGGGACTGGGATTTCTGTTGTAAGTAGTTGTGATTGTAAATTGAATCAGGCCTGATTTTATGATAACTTGTACAGTGGTTGTTATGCAAATCATGCAGTTGTTAAGCAAATCCAGCTTCCCCAATGGGGAAACCATTAAACCATGATCACATGACCACAGGTTGCTGCAATCGATCGTAGATGCAAGCCGGTTGCCAAGTACCTGAATTGAAGTCACATGACCATAGGGGTGATGCAATGGCTCTAAGTGTGAGTATGCTTTTCTGCAAGTCACTTTTTCAAGTTTAATTAGTTTTTCAAGTTGGATTAATACAATCCAAGCCATTTATATGTTTAGTGTACCACACAAACATTACCAATTACAGGATTAGAGTTTTGCTCCATTTTACGGCCTTTCTTCCATAGCTGTTAAGTGAATCATTGAAATTGTTAAGTGAATCTGGCTTCCCCATTGGCTTGTCAGAAAGTTGCAAATGGTGATCACATGACCCCAGGACATTGCAACCGTCATAAATATGAACCAGTTGCCAAGTGCCTGAATTTTGATCACATGATGCTGCAACAGTTGTAAATGTGAAAAACGGTCATGAGTCACTTTTTTCAGTGTCATTGTAACTTTGAACAATTACAAACAAATGGTTGTAAGTCGAGGACTATCTGTAGATAGACATGGAAAGACATGTAATGATTCAATAAGTCACACTGTAGTGAAGGGCAGAGCATGAAATGCAGAATTTATTTCTTAATTGCTGTTAGTTTGGCTTAGCATACAACCTGGCCTCATCCAATTACATGACCAGCAAAATTCAATACCCCCAAATTTAGCTGTATTTCCAACTTAATAACTCTAAACTTTTTAATGTGCTTAAGGGCTTTTAGTTTTGTAAAGGATTAACTCCATGTCTTATGAATGCACCCACAAGATTAGCATTTCTTCTAACTTTTTTTGCTAATTGAAATTTTATTTTACAAATACTTAGCAAGTATAAATATTATGCAGGCTAAAACACCTAGATATTAATACCATTTGTTATTATTAATCCAAAGATGAGAACGCAAGACAACTTACTGCAAACCTAAGTAGCAGGCAAGATTTTCCCACACCAGAATCTCCAATAAGGAGTAGCTTGAATAAATAATCACTGCAAAGAGAAAACCACAATTATACATACAATATTATGATGGATTAACGCTATTTATTTATATAACATATTATTTTGTTTTATCTTTATTGAAATTGTCAATTTTCTTCCTGTCAAGATATGCTAGGAATTATATAAATGGATTTTATAATGAAACCCAAATTTAAATCTAAATTCTGCGGCTACCTGGAAACTAAATTGTGATGAAAATTAGAAAATGATAAAACTGTTACAAATCTTCAGTTTTGTTATCTTTCTAGATCAATTAGTCAATACAGTAATTGGTACTTTCTGATAGAGAATTCTGGTGGTAAGAAATAACTGCTCCTCCAGTCTTTGCTGGACTCTTGCAATCTGCCTTGAATAAGGGATCTGGAAAGAAACAATCTTTAATAAAACCCATTCCACAGAAGATGGAACTACTTTTGATAATCAGCTCATGTGTGGGATCTTTAAACAGTACACTTACCAGTGAAGAGGCAAACAAATCAGCCTAGGATTATTGTAAATCTATTCTTATCCCTTTTTTCCTTCTCTCTTAAAATTGGCAATAGCAGTATTATCACCATCATAAACAGTTTGGCAACAGTGCAGTATACATAGCATTTCTTTGGAACCAGTTTAGAACTTAAGTTGGTCTAAGATAAAGCTCCCTGATTGCTGACTGGGACCAGACAGAACATCCTGCCCGTATTACATAACTTCCACTGACTTCCATTTGCTTCCAAATAGAATTCTTAAGTAACGGTCTTTTGTGGTAAATCAAGCATACAATTAGCTTAATATCATTATCCTCCAAGACCTGTCTCCAGATGCCCTGGCATATGAATAGAGAAGTCACCAATAGTGGAAGGACTTTAAATTGAACTCCTTATCTTTGCATTTCACTACAAGGAAAGTTCTGACATAACAAGTAATGAAATAATTTTCAGAAGAAATTTTGTATCTTTATTTAAATTTAAGCAGTTTTAATATTAATGATTCTGAGATTTCAAACTTACAGAACAACATTAAATTTATCTCAGTCATAATTTATATCTTCTCACAGGAAATTAATTTTAGAGTACTTGAAACAAGTAGATGAGATTCTTTTGTACAATTTTCTCAATCCAAATAGAATGTTAAAATATTCAAATTACAAATCATCAATATTTATTACTGAGACTTTTCCCAATCCCTTTGGCACTATTCAGCTGATTCAATATTCTGCTTTTTACTCATATGTTCCCATCTATCACTACCTATTACCATAAATAGACCAAAGGTATCATACAAAGTATGCAAATGTTTGTGGGTTTTGGTGTAACAGTCACAGTAAGGAGCTATGAGCGAGACATCTAAACATTATAGAAAGAACAGTATCAGCTATGCTAAGACTTTCATGTTTCTATAATTGTCTGAAAAGCTCTGAAAATAAATCATGTTACAACTTTACAGAAAACACTTTCTAATACATGGTTTAAAGTTCTCAATGGGATTGGTTTTGGATTAAAGTTCATGAAGATAAGAGAACAGCAAAAAGATTCCCATAGAATTCTGTACTGTACTCTCTCTCTTTTGATTATGCTGGAAATAATTTAAGTCCTGTGCATTGTATTAAATGAAATCTTAAGGTAACTTATGTTTATCAATACTAATTTGTATAGCTTCCTTTGTCAGCAATTAACTCTGGACTGCAAATAATCTTTTAAAAAATCCCATCATAAATACATAGCAGTTGACAAATATCAGTGATGCATTTTTGAAATGAAACCATTTTTCATTTTTCAGTGCTAAAAGGGTATGTTATTTAAAACGTTGAAGTTGAAAAATTTATAAAAAGTTGGACATCTATTGCAACACCAAGACTTCCTTAGAATAATTAAGTTGTCTAGCTCATCTTGCAGCCTGGCTCGTTTTACAAATTTAGTATTTTGACAGCCTGCATATCAATATCTAATAGAATAACTTGATTTAGAAAAAGGTTAACTCTTCAAATGCACAAGGCATTTATCAGACTGATTTTCTAAATAAGATGTACAATCTAAGACAAAGTTGAAAAAATGTTTTTCATATACACATTAAAATGCTATAGTTCCCTATGTAGACTTATTTATTTATAAAATTTACAGCCATCCATCTTACTGCAAGGTAACTCTTACAGAAAAATCTCAAGAAACATTTACAGGAGTGGAGTGAATAAAAAACTCACATTTGTTTTCTGATAGACATTTCTGACAGAGGAGCCTGTGATTTTATTGGTGAATAAATGCCTTAGTTGTTTCATGCCTATATTACTACAATACTTTTCTGCCAGGAACTGTATCTCAGTCCAAGGATTTTTCAAGATGTTCTGAACCTTTCATGTTATTCTAATTTTTTATATACTAGAGCAGGGGTGTCAAACTCGATTTTATTGAGGGCCCCATCAGGGTTGTGTTTGACCTCAGGGAGCCAGGGGGGTCGGGGCCACGGGAGCATAGCCAGCTCAATGTCAGTCATCAAGGCTCCATTTTGGGCCGTGACTGCCTCCTGCAACCCTCTGCCAGTGAAAAGGGAACTCGGGAGGGCCACTGGCAGAGGCACTGCAGGCTGGTCCTTAGTTGTTTGTAGGGCAGGCCTGCGGGCCAGATCTAAGCATCCTGCGGGCCGGATCCAGCCCCCGGGCCTTGAGTTTAACACCCCTGTACTATGGGGTTTTTCACTGACTCCTTATTGAATTCACAGCCAAGTTAAATTACAAGTAGTACTCAACTTATAACTTTTATTTAGTGACTATTCAAAATTACAACAACACTGAAAAAGTAACTTAAGGCCATTTTTCACACGACTGGTGCAGCATCCCTGCGGTCACATAATCGAATTTTAGATGCTTGGCGACTATAATCCTAGTACTGTAACCTACAGTGGATCTGAGTTTCATCTGAATTCTATTACTAATTAAAGAGATTCTCATTATACAAACTTCAAAAACAATGTATTTTGTCATTTTTTTCATTGTATATATTGAACTAATAATAAGTTTTTGTTGGAGAAATAATGTGAAGATTACTTTAATTTTGGCATCTCCTTTAGCAGCAAATACAAAGGTCTTTTGTATGTATTGATCAATGCTACTTGAAGTCTATTCTTTTTACAAACTGCTTCAATTCAGATATTTTGGAGCCATCTTGCATGCTGATTACTTCAGGTCACAACACTTCAATAGATTTAAATTGAGGCCTTAGATTTGGCCATTCAAAAATGTGAACTTTTTCTAATTCAGTGAGCTGTAAATGTATATCTAGGACCACTGATGTACCGCATCATTCACATTCAACTCATGGCTGGCTAAGCTGATGTTCTCTATAATGTATTGGTCCAAATCAGAATCCATAACCTTGCAACCTCACAGAGTATTGTATACTTTATTCTTAGAATCCTTGGGGATTTTTTTGACAACTACATCTGGGAAGAGGGTAACAATGTTATTATATTTCTCCATTTGTATTCTATGTGTCTGACCATGGCATGAGCAAACTGCTCACAAAAGATTTCATAATTCATAGTACAGTTTCCTGAGCACTGATAATCCTTTTCAGAGTTCAGAGAGATCTCATCTGATTAGGGCAAGATTCAATTCCATTAATTGTGTCCTGAAAAGCAGACTCAATCTAGCAATCAACTTGTCTGTGTTAAGAGAAGAACCCCCACCTCAAACTTACATGTGATTATCATCCTTTGGCTCATCTAACTCAATGTAACCCATTAAGAGAATGGTGGCACAGTGTTCAATAAAGACATGACACAGTATATTGGTTTGTGCTTTGTTTAACCAGAAGCTCGCTATCTATTAATAGGTGAGATGAAACTCCAGTTACATTGTAAGTCAAGTAGTTTAGGATTATGAATAATTTCTAAAGGGTTTACAAACTTCCACTACTGTATTTGTTTTAGCAGTAATACAGCAATAATTTGCCACTGCCTTTCAGGATGCTTTTTCAACTTTCCAATCTCTCTTATATCCTTGGTATTCTTTGTAAATTGCCAATCCAGGTTCTAATCAGATGAGCCAATTCTGCATAGTTTCCAAAACCAAGCTATGTCAAACAAATACCTTGGCTAAAATGCATCCTTATTAACAGAATTCTTTATTTGAATTAGTTACTTTTTAACACTTTACCTATCCAAAAGAGATACATATTTTACATTTTACTTCACTACTGCAAGATAAAATGGTTAATATTTTTAATTAATACAGCTTAGTGCTACTTCATAAAGGAAATCAATGAAGTTGCCACAGATGTAAATTACAGGTTGATTTTAATAATTACAACTGCATTCTAGTACTTTTCTGTGCTATAAATAACTGAAGCATTAAATCAAATGCTGTTCTGCTCTTTTACTAAACTGAAGCATTAAATTTAAAGTATTAACTTTAAAAATTTTTGCAGGCTTATCAGTAAAATTTGAAAATTATTATGGAACCTTGGTTTGGTTGCTTGCTGTGCACTGAATCTAGGATCGTCAAATGTAATATTCCAGAAGAAATCCAATCCAATCCAGAAATGGTTGCACATCTCCCACAAATCAGCTTCTCTTACAATCAGTATCTATGCACTATTTTAATTTAATTTCAGTTTCAACTCAATCTCTCATGTTCATGATTTTAAAACAATATTCTAGTCCAAACCTGTAAAAGGTATTTCTCAAAAGTTTTATACAGATTTTCAAAGTGCCGAGGGCAAGATGGAATCCTAAAAAGCCAGTGGGACAACACAAGTGCCACCAGCATCACCTCTTGGTTTATTCTTCAGAAATACCACAGTCATACCAACATAATCTGATTCCAATCCAATAGTTAAGAAAATGCCCCCTATATTTATCATGGATTAGGGTCCTATTAAAAGGTCAACCTTTGATGTTACTCAATTATTTCATTTGGGAATTTCCAGAAAATTATTAAATTTTCAGAGTTTAAAATGTACAGAATCTATATAACTAAGAAAGCTATAGTTTTAATTTGTTAAGCTATAACACAGGTATGATATCAAACCTCCAAGGTCCCTTCCAACGCTGTTACTGTTATTATTATTATATTATTTGTTTTGGATGTTAAAAACAAGCACACACTTAATCTTCATGCCCTAGTTCTCACCACATGCAACTTTAACTCATGATAAAATTAGACTTGCTGTTCCAAAGTGCCACTGCTAATGTTGCCTGGAAACAGTAGAACAAGATTTGATGATACTCAGCCTTTAAGCTATAGGGTGGATGATGAGAAAAGTTATTGAGCAATCAAAAGTCCTTAATAAGAAAAAAATCATCATTAATCATTTGGTGTTGCTTCTACATTTCTTCTTTTCATTTCTTAGAAGTGTTTCACTGCAATGCAGCAACATTGCAAAATCAACCTAAGCCCAGAGAGCATTCTAAGAATCATGTGGCAAACACATGACCATCAGCTAAAATGAACATCCACATCAGTAAATAGCAACTGGTCAGAAAGTGTGAATCAGCTACAAAGAAATCAAATGGTAAAGATTTCTTTATCCATTGTAAAGTAACCCTACTGAATGTTCACATACCAGAGAATTAAATGAGAATACCATGTACTTTGCAATGGGGTGGGGGGGACTTCTTTGCAACCTAGTACATAAGCAATCAGTTCTCAGTATAGAACCAAATGTTAACTTTTTATAACATCTCATAAAATTTTCTCACCTCCATTCTGTGACAAATACTACTGTATTGTCACAAAAATGTCCCTACAGACAACATTAGAACTTCTTTTCAGTTTCTCAGTAAACTTTGAAGAAAAACTCCACAAACAGTAGCTGTTCTGAACAAATTACAGTACAGGCTTTTAGGCAAGTCATTCCTGGTTTAAATTTTTGGTTTTTGTTACATTAGGAGGCCATTTCCTCAAAGTCATTCTTTTTACACTTTGCAGATAGTACTCATTTACTCTTCTATTAAGAAGGCCTCAAAACTGTAGCTGCCTTAACTCTGGTTGCCATACACTAAGTCCACCAACAATCAGAATACTATATCCCTATTTTTATTACTGTTGCAGTACAGAAAATTAATTATATATAAATTCACATGAGTTATTTTCCAAACATTTGCAGCCAAATTATCCTTCAATATAAATTATTCAAAGAGCAGTGCTTTGGAGCTGCCAAGCTGAAAATAACAAGTAAAGATAAAGCAGGGATAGAGAGAAATAAGCTACATACATATGAAGAAGAAAAGAAGTCCGGAGTTAGGTTGTATTTTAAGTTTAAGAAATGAACTAGAACAGGAATGGCTAGAGTTAAGGGTAAATATGTTTATAAAGCAAAGATAAAGGTGAGGATAAAGATGAGATAAAGAAGGTAAAGACAGAATGTAATATACAGAGGCAGGCAACTGTCAACGTTAAATCCCCCTTTGTATATTCTTGGCAATGCCTCTGGCCCTGATTGTTGGCCCTCAATGGTACAATTAACTGCCATTAATTGTGGGGAACAAATGAAAACTAAGCTGTACTGCAATCATATCATAGTTAAAGCAACTGAAAGTAACTGAAATTTCCCCGAAGCCCACTGTCACCCACTCCACTAAAAATACAGCTTTTTAGTCAAGGCTGCCCACCTAAGCAAACTAGAAAAAAAAGTGCATGTAAAGAGAACCATTAGAGGACAACCATTAGAGAAAGACTTCTAAGGAAGAGCCCTGGTGGCGCAGCAGACTAAATCACTGTTATTAACACCAGCTGCCTGCAATTACTGCAAGTTCAAATCTCACCAGGTTCAAGGTTGACTCAGCCTTCCATCCTTTCTAAGGTAGGTAAAATGAGGACCCAGATTATGGGGGCAATAAGCTGACTTTGTATAAAATATACAAAAGTATGAAGGCTATTGCTTAACGCATTGTAAGACGCCCTGAGTCTCCAGAGAAGGGCGGCATATAAATCAAATTTAAAAAAAAATAAAATCTATAAACCAATGGAGAGCATATGTATGCATGTTAAATGGTCACCTATTTAAGACAAGGTGAATTGAACAGGTTAAATGAAAAAAAATCACACTGAAGTATCATAATCATCATTTAGTAAATGACCTTGGATTATCTTCCAATACATCCATCCTCATAGTTGGGAGAATTAAATGGAAACAAAACAAAACACACCAAATCTTGTATACATTTCCCTAAATTCCTTGGTTGAACCCACACTTTCCCTCTTCAACTTAATCTAACATACTTCTATTAACAAAAGTTACCTTAGATGGTTTTTTTTTTAATTTTATTGGCACACCACTTCCCCACTTTAACAGCTTTAACAACAGGAAGCTGCGATCTTGATCCCGGATTGCTTCCCTAAACCGTGGTTAGAAAAGTAGATGGGAACCTACCGTCGGCTCTCCGAGAGCAACGAAGATACAGAACAAGATTCCCACCTGCCCAGCTACAGAATACACCAAATAATGAACCGACTCGCTTAGCTATCGGAAGGCCTGGGATCCACCCCCACCCCCGGCACCCCCAAAGCTAAGATGATTATTTATACCTTACAAAAAGGATTCACAGAAAAGTTTCGGGCCAAACCCTATCTTTCAAAGGGGGAATCTTGGAATGCATCCTTGAAAACATCCTAAAGCCAAAGCCACCAGTTCTGTTTAGTTGCAACCATCCTAGATCCATCCAGAGCCACGGCAGACTCCCCTGTTTTCCCCAGGACTGTTGGCCCCAGAGCCGCCTCTGCCTGCCTGTTTTCCTTCGGCAAGGAGGCAATTGCTGCATCCCGTCACCACTTATGTCATCCCGCCCGTCGTCCCCGTCTCCCGCTCCCTCCACCGCCTTGTCGCTCCCTTCTGTCCCCACGCACGCCAGAAAGCCGCTACCCAGTACTCACTATTCGGGATTCATACTGGACATGTCAGCGGGGGCCCCCACGGCCTGTAGAGAATGAGCTCTCTCCGCGGAGCAGGCAGCGGTCAGACCCACCACCGGCGGCTCCTGGGACGGTCGGACTGCCTAGCCAACCAAACACCCAAAGGTGACAGACAACACGGGCAACAGCGGCGTCTCCTTCCAACAGGGACAACCCCTCCCTACACAAGCGGCGACTGCAGCCGTCTCCGCTCTGGCACCTAAAACTCAAAATGGCTGCCACCTCCGAACCAGGAAACGGAGAAGCCTCTGGTGGAGGGCTGGGTCTTACATGATGGTGAGGAGGCGGTGGGGAATCCTTGGCAAGGAATGCTGGGGAATTGAGTTCCCAAGTCCCGCGACAGCTTTCGGGTTGCTTTGGAGCGGAGTCCGCCAAAAAACTCGCTTTCCCAGCAAACCTACGGGCAGGTCGACGCGTGCGTAATCAAAGCTCTTTCTTTCGTGTTTCCCGGTTGACTCAACTTTGATATTTTGGTAACCGATTGGCTGACAGGTTCAGCCGGCCGGGCAACGTCAGCAGGGAAACGTGGCAGCTTGGGCGAGCCGTTGATTTTTCCAAAGACAGGATCGGGAGAAGGCGGGGCAGCAGCGAAGGGAAGGGAGAGAAAAAGCGACGCCGAGCTATTTTGTGGGCGGAGCGATCGCGTGGAATTGGAATTTGAACTGAGGTTAGACGTAGCGATTAGAACACAGTTTTTTTTTAAAAAAAGTGCCCCGTGGACAGAGTTTCGAGTCCAACGTCACTGTAAAGGGAAAGTATTCGTCTGATAAACGTCGTGTGAATACTGCCAGCAGATTTAAGTCTGTGCCAGATGGGGACTGATAAGCATTCTGTAGGTGATTAAGAGACCTTATTATTTCGCAATTTAGAATGGATTATAAAATTGAAACTTTAATAGTACTCTGCTGTTTGCCTTTAAATAATTGAGATTCCATTATCCAATGCCACACTAACATGTCGAAAATTTGGCAACTATAAAATCTCTACCCACAAGCATTTCCTAAGCCCTTGGTGAAATACCATTAGCTTGCTTACCCTGCACCTTGTGTATTATTAATAGATGGTTACAAAGTTATTTACAATATGTAGTCTTCCATAATTCCTTTTTGCCAAAACATTTTCAAGTACCATGGTTGAAACAAATGTGCTTTTGATAATGTACAAATGATGCATCTTCATATTCAAAAATGGGTGACACTGAATTGTGCTGGTTTTCCTCTTCCTGCCAGGATTGGTTTTTAGTTGGTATAAATAAGATGCCTCAGGCTTCTCTCTATTTACCATCTACATGAGGCTTCTGGGTGAAGTGATCCAGTGGTTTGGGATGAGACATCATCAGTATGCTGATGATATAAAGCTTTTCATCTCCATCCTGGCTTGCCTGATTGATGCTGTGGATGTCTGTTCCAGTGCCTGGAAGCTACGCTTGTCTGGAGGAAGCACAATAAATTTGATTCAATCCAAGTAAGACTGAGTGGCATTGAGTATTTGTCATCTTCTAGTGACAAGGTTTTTTCACAGATGGTCCTGGAGGGGTGACCCTGCCCTAGATAGACCTGATGTGCAGTCTGGAGATCCTTTTGGACTCACAGCTCCTGCAAGGTGGCAGCTATGGCTAGGAGGGCCATTGCACAGAGTGTTGTAAGCCAGTTGTGCCTGTTCCTGGATCAGGAGGCTTTGTTCATATTCACACATACCCTTGTGACCTCTCATCTGAATTACTGCAATGCACTCTACATGGTGCTGCCCTTGAAGAGCATTCGGAAGCTTCAGCTGGTGGAGAATGTGACTGCACAGGTGGTAAATTGTGTTGGATATTCAACATATTTAACACTCGTGCTACATGAGCTGCATTGGCTACCAGTGAGCTTCCGGGTATAATTCAAAATGCTGGTTGTCATCTTTAAAGCCCTTCATGGCTTTGAACCAGGCTATCTAAATGACTGCCTATTCTAGAGATGTTTCTACCCATGCAGGTTGGGCATGTTATAAGTCCCATCAGCCAAGGAATGTTGGCTGGCAGGGACTAGGGCACTAGGAGATGTACCTACTCTGCTAAAGCCCCTACCCTCTGGAATATTCTCTCTTCAAAGATTAGGATGATCCTAACTCTTCTGAAGACATGGTTATGTGCTTGGGCCTGGAGGGAGCCCTGAATATGTTAAGGATTCCATTTCTTGGTTATATTAACATCTATGGCAATAATTATACTCAGTGGCCATGTATATTTAGTTTGTACTGTATTGTTGTTTTAGGTTTTTATGATGTACACAGCAGCTATAGAAATCAAATCAAATCAATATGAATTGGATTTTTTTAAAAAATCACAACAATCCACTATTATTTCCCTGCATCTAATGCAATAGTTCCTATTTTTTAAAAGGTTGAATTTAAATGTAAATTATAGGTTGTCCTCAAGTTACGACCACAATTGAGCCCAAAATTTATGTTGCTAAGTGAAACATTTGTTACGTAAGCCTTGCCCCATTTTATGACTTTTCTTGGTTGTTAAGTGAATCTGGATTCCCCATTGACTTGGCTTGTCAGAAGGTCATGTGATCAGCATGACCCCAGGACACCCCAGGACATGTCATAAATATGAACTAGTTGCCAAGCATCTGAATTTTGATCATGTGACCATGGGGATGCTGCAATGGTCATGTGAAAAACATCATACACATAAGTCACTTTTTTCAGTGCTGTTGTAACTTTGAACTGTCACTAAATGAACTGTTTTAAGTTGAGGACTACCTGTATTACATGTGTGCATATGGGTATGCACATGTGTGTGAGTTAGGAGCTGGGAGACATATGGATATTGGCTGAGCAACTTAGAACCAGTCATTCTCTCCTAGCTCTAAAAAAAAGTCTACCTATCCATTAGCCTGCCTTTGATCAATACGGTAGATTACAGTCCATAAATTGTGAAGATGCCTTCATCCTGAAGTGGAATGATCTGGACAGCTAGATACTGTAGACAGATAGAATGATAGAAACCCAAAATAGTTTAAAATGCAAGCATTAAAGATCATATTCTTGGAAGTATATTAATGAGATAAGTTTCACTCAGTTCATCAAGATAATCTGAGAGGTTATACACAGTCATAATTTGCAAGTCCTATAGAATATTCAATATAGTTAAGAATGCAACAGTCATTTAATGTTGATATAATAGCAGAGAATGTTAGCCACCAATAGGACAGCACTCTTTTAAAGCTATTATCAACTGGCAGTTTCTAGCAATAATATTATGGAGCTCAAATTCCAAGTTCCAAATTTTACACTCACCGATTTCAACATGAACAAATAGACCTAACAAAAGCAGAAAGAACTGTAGTTTTTGCTCCTGAAAAACATCAGAATAAACAAATGCAAATGAATATATGCCATTATAAATGTAATTATAATGTGCAGGCACATACTCAAGGTAATTTTTCGAAAGTATTTTAAAGCTGGTTGAAGAAATAACTGTTGACCCAAAAATAATAGCATGTTTGCTTTACAGAACAAAAGCAGCGTCCAAGTAACAACAGACATGCATAATTATCAACAATCCAAATTTCCCTAGAGTGCCAAGCTGTAATTATATCGTAAAATGTCAGGGTATTCTTAACTCATCCTCTTCGGAGGCAGAATTTTGTTGCTTTCTAAATGTAGTTTCTGTAGCAACCTTTCACTTATCTTTAATCTAGAAGATACGAGTAGGTAAGATCTCATATCCAGCACCATCTCCAGAAGACAGCCTTCACTAAACTACATGTCTTCCTGTGGAATGACATACCCAATGATTGTGATGAAGGTTGTCTTCTTACATGGTCGAGGGAAGAATAGCATTTGAGAAATGGAGATGGTGCAGGATATGAGAGATATTACCTGCTCATGATATCTTCTAGATTAAAGTTAAGTGAAAGGTTGCCTAGAGAAACAACATTTAGAAAACAACAAAATTTAGAGGGTATTTTAAGACTATACTCTAATGTAAACACTAAGAGGACTTGTGCCAACTTCTGTTTCCTTCTCCCATCCAACCTATGAGGAAGATTGGTGCTGTCCTTTCAGCACCAAACAAAAATATTCCCTTTTTGCTCCAACATTACTTGCTTTAAATTCATCACAATTTAACAGGGAGATGATCTACATTAATAATTAGATAATTACCAAAAGATATCTTGTAGCTTCATGATTCCACAAAGATTTCCCAATGTGGGAAAAAATAGCAAACAAAATAGCAAGCAAATAGCAATAAAATAGTGAGATACAGAATGGAGGACTTCTTCATTACACTCTTACATACTTCACTCACTTCTAGATTAGATGCACATAACTCTTAATCTCTTATTCTGTACCTTTAAAGTGTTGAACTCTGAACAGCTGGTATAAATCAATCTTGTCATGAAGTGCAATACACAATACACAGAACGCAATTTGAGGAGGGGTCTAACTGTTCTTGGGTAGTTCTTGATCATGGAACTCCGTGTCCTGATGATCCATCAGTCATATTTTGATCTTTTTTTGGGTTTCAGCACATCATCTAGTCCACTCCAGCATACTCTTGCATTTCCATGTACCTGTATATTCAGACACAGTTCTTCACTGTCACTACTTCTGTTTATATTGGTTATGGATACCATCACACATGACCTGCAGCAGAACGCACCCTGGACTATGCTGTATGTTGATGTTATGCTCGCTTCCACCACCAGAGACGGACTACAACAGCGAGTCCAAACATGGAATGATCATCTAAACCACTGTGGACTCTGCCTCAACATCAAGAAAACTGAGTACTTAAGAGACTGTTACCACCCCTCAAATGCTTCAAATCAATCGAGAAACCTAAAGAAGGTAGATATTTTTCGGTATCTGGGATCCCATCTCCAAGGCAATGGCGACATCAATGGCGAGGTGCGAGCAAGGGTGAATGCAGCCTGGATGCATTGGTGATAACTCATGGGTGTTTTATGTGACAGACAAATGCCAACTTGTCTTAAATCTAAGATTTACAAGACAACCATCTGCCCTATTGCACTGTATGGCACTGAATCCTGGGCAGCAACAACAGGGACCGAAAGCTATCTCCATGCCATGGAAATGCGAATGCTCCATTGGATAGCAAACATCTCCCTTCTTGACCACATCACAAATGCAACAGCATCACAAATGCAACAGCACCAATTACAGAGAAGATGAGAGAAGGCCGGTTCCACTGGTATGGACATGTCCAGAGAGCAGCACCTTCCACTGTTGCTAAGACAAAGGGTTTAAAACACAATTGTATAAAATTATTTTTCAATTGGATATTTACTACAAGTTGCATCCAGGTTATTCATACTTGGAATAGAGCAACTAAAATCAATCTGGCATAAATTTAGTCATGAATAGCCCAAGCTCAATAAATGTCAACTGATGTAAAACAGAATGACTTAAGTTTGAATTCAAATCAGAGTCCTCCTGAAGACTCAGTTCTTTGCCCACTTATTTAGGAATAAAGCACACTGAATTGAACAATATGCTATGTATTGCATTATAAGATTAAGCACCAGAAATCAGTTCACCTTATTTACTAATATCTTTTAAGTAAATATAGGATAAAATCATGCTCCATGTGAATTTTACATTTTCAAAGCAATTTATTTAAATAGATACATTTATTAATGAAAATCAATTCCAGATAGTGTTTCAACCAATCATATTAAATATAGCTAGACTAGAAATAACAACAGTTAGTTTAAGATTTTCCTTCATGGCCCAAATAAATTGTTTTATGAATATTTAGCACCTGGAAGATAAAGAGTCAATGTAATACAGGAAATCCTCAAGTTATAACCACAATTGAGCCCATAATTTCTTTTGCTAAGAAAGACAGGTGTTAAGTGGATTATGCCCCATTTTATAACTTTTTTTTTTTGCTATTGTTGTTACGTGAATCACTACAGTTGTTCAGTGAATCATGCAGTCATTAATTGAATCTGGCTTTCCCCATTGGCTTTGCTTGTTAGAAATAGGAATGTGGCAAATAACAATCCCAGGACCCCAGGATGATGCAATCATGCTGGTTGCCAACCACCCAAAGTCTGATCACTTGGCTATAGGGATAATTTGCATACAGTCACTTTTTTTCGTGCCATTATAACTTCGATCGGTCATTAAATAAATGGTTATTAGTCAAGGACTATCTCTATTTCATAATGTTGGCATACTAAATTGTCATGATGATTTATTTTTTTTAACATAAGGCCAATACAAGCAGGTTAAATATTATACAGCAAAGAAATCTGATTTGTAGATAGAATATGACTTGGTTAATTCAACTAGTATACGTATTCTAGATTATCCAATTACCCCCACTCAAATACTTATAAAATGGTCTCTGTCTTTGTAAAAATAACATTGGGATTCTCTGGATATCTCTAAGTAATAACCAGGCACAGACCTGCTTAGCATCTCAGGTCAGGCAAAACCAATTAGGTATTGTTATCTGTTGAGACACATCTGTAACTCTTAAATAAAAATAATAAAATTATATTACTCAAAACACCATAAAGACTTCATTTTTAGACTTGGTGTAAAATGGGTCTCCTGGTCAATTAAGAGCTCATATACACACCATGTGGCAGTTAGACAGAAATAATAACCCATATATTTGAAGCTATAACCATGAAAAAATTAACAAAATTTAATAATTACATGATCCTTCTTCAAAAAGGTTTGAACACAAGATACTAATCTATTTAGAAAACAGCAAAAAAGGAAAAGCAGGAATACTCTCTAATTAATATATAGCTAGAAATATATTAGAACTATTTACAGAAAATATTTTATAATTCTTATACGAGTTTCATGAATTCGTGAGGACAGTCTTAAACACTTAAACCACAACTTAACTTGCAAATGCTAAAACAATAAAATAAATGAGTGATTCTTTTGTTTTTACTCAGGGCATAGCCAAATAGAAACTGCGTAATACCGGCCTTTTTAAAAATAGATGTCTTGTTCAACAAAAACAAATACAACGGTGTAGAATTTTTTGGATCATATAGATATTACTGACACAATGAGACCTGGAAAAATAGCAAAACCCCTGGTGCCAGTATTCATGGAGCACCAGGAAGGTGAAGACCTAAAACATGCAGAGATTTTATTCATAATACCAGAACCTCTTTTCAGGCACTTTGATTTGTCATTTAGACAAAAAGTGGCTAGAGTTACAGGTCAAGATGCAAAAGGCCTAAGGGAAGAATTTAAACTGAGCCAGGAATGAAATGCTCCCGGTTCGGAATGGATCGGCTGATCTGGTAGCGATAGCGGCAGGTGGTTTGGAGAACCGATAGCAAAAATCCCTGCCCCCCCCCGCCCATGCCCATTTAATCGCCCGGTTGCCTGCTTGCCGCTTCTTTTAAAAAATGTTTTTAAAAGGTAAAAAAAGCTCTGATGAGCCCAGCTGAGCCACGCGATCGTCAGAGCCTTTTTTTTTACTTTTAAAAGCATTTTTTTTACAACCTATTCAGCCAAATAGGTTGTAAAAAAATGCTTTTAAAAGTAAAAAAAAATATTGCGCGCCACAGCTGATCACCCCCCCCCCCCATGCTGTTCTACTTTCCCTATGCCTCCTTTTGGCTTGCATGATGTACACTGCACATGCACACGCAGTGCGCATGTGCAGCCAACGAACCGGTAGTAAACTGGTTCAGATTTCACCTCTGAACTGAGCCCTATATAGAAGGACTGGTTTCCTTATCACAGATGACTCAAACAATGAAAATTCAATGGTTCTTTACTTTTTAAAATTTGCAGAATTAGTTAAACAGAGAAAATTAATTTGCTAGCTTATTCTTACAAACATGTTACATTGTTACTCTTGGGAAAAAGTCAAATTAAACTGTCCTTTCAGTAAATATCATAGGATTGCTTGTGAAAGATGTTTCTGAAGTTTCTATCACAACTAAGAAAAAATGGTGAAATAAATAAGATAGCAAACATGAAGAGTAAAAGACCGCAGTCTTTCATCATACAGGATTATGTTCCAATAAGTGGGATTTGAATTTTAATATATATGAAAAGTTTGGGCTGCAAATCTCCATTTCTCCATTTTCTGCAGTTATTATTCTTGGGTTTTTGCAACAAAAACAAAAAACTCTCCAGCTTTTTTAATTTAAACTCAATTGTGGTCATAAATTGAGGACTACCTGTATGTATTGCAAATATCTTCTAAGAAAGAATTAATTCTTGGGCCATCAATGTATATATAAAATTATTTAATAAACTATGGTACATTTTGTTCAAACTATTATCTCAAACATTTCTTGACATCAAACTTGATTCCTTGTATGAATTTATAGCTGTGGTCCCTGCTGATTTTCTGGAAAAAAATAGTCTACTTATAAACTCGCCTCAAAAATAAGAACTGAAACCATTCTAAAAAACTAGTTTTCAAATTACAGAGGCTAAGTACCATTTCATGACCAGCTAAGATAATTACTCAATTGAGATGGAAATTAATATTGAAAGAAAAATCCCAAAATGATGAAAACAAAGGCAGACAAGGAACTCAAGAACATAGTTTACTATATACTTAAACCCGGAGTGAAATTCAGCAGGTTCTATCCGGCTCTGGGGAACCGGTAGCGGTTGCTGTGGAAGGCTCCGCCCACCCGCGCAGACGTCATGATGTCACTTTTTTGCGACATTTTAAGCTCTGCATGTGTGCAGAAGGCTTTGCGCAGAAGGCTTTGTGCATGCACAGATGACAGTGTGGGGAGCGGAGCGCACATATTGGTGAACCGGTAGGGAAGGTAAGTGAATTTCACCCCTGACTTAAACTGTGTGTTGTATTTATAGCTATAAATCCAAGTCATGTTTTCTATCTTGTAGTAATATGGCAATAGGAGGGCAACTACATCTGAGCTCCAAAAATCAATTTTCTACCTTTCTGCTATCTAATGATTGTTTGAACTTTTGAAACCAAGATAGGGCAGTCCTTGCAATCACATAGGAATCAATTCTCCTAAGAGTTATTGTTTTATGTTTATTTTAACATTCAAGTTTGTTGTTTTTCTTTTATCTATCTTCTTTTAAAAACTCCATATATTTTTTCTTGTTTATCTTTTATTTTTGTAAAAATCTTTAACAAATAAAAATCACAGGAAGGAATTTAATGAATAATTTCAGAGAACTGTTAAAAGAAACAAAAAGCAATATTATGGCGACATTGATAAAGATACTGAAGATACAAACAAAAAGAAAAAAAGTTTTCTGCATTCAAAAGGTAGTTTAAACTTTGATTGGTACATTAAAAGATGCCAATGAAAAAGTATATCTGATTCCAAAAAGATCAAATGAAGACAGTCCTATAATATGAAGTTAGCTCAGAATTCCAGTCAGAAGGCTATAGAAACTAAATATTTATAGAAATATGGCAAACAAGAAGAATCTGTAAAGACTCCAATGGCAAATTGTGCCAGCAAATCTCGAGGATGGCACAGTGGCCAACAGATTGAAAGAAGTCAGTTTTCATACTAATACAAAGGAAAGGAGACTTATTACAATAGGCAAACTACTACATTTATTTATTTATATTTTCATCCTGTGTTTATTATTTTTATAAATAACTCAAAGCAGTGAACATATCCAATACTCCTTCCTGCTCCTATTTTTCCCAAGAGAATTCTGTGAGGTGGGTTAGGATAAGAGACAGTGTGCTGGCAAAATAATACTTAAGGTTTATTGAACACAGATTAGAGCTTTGTATGGAAAGGGAGATAAAAACATTACTGCTAATGCATATTGGATAAGAGTATTTATTATACGCTTTGATGATTTCCCATTTAGTTTATTGCAGCCACTCCACAAGGAACTGCCCTTGAAGATCACTCAGCTTGAGCTTGTTTGGAGGTTCTAGCAGGGGAGCGCAGCTATCGTATACCCTTGACCGAAGATCGGTACACTCCTTCTATCTGAGATGGTCGTCCTCTTCCACCGAGCGCGCAGCTTCGGGAGGGACGCACATGGAGCGGTGAGGGAGGAAGACACCCGCCTAGCCAGCCAGATCAGCCGAATCAACCCTGGCGATCAATGGGGTGACAGATGTTGCAGCCAGATCGCCCTGCAGCAATGGAAGTATCGTAATTATAAATACATTTTGACATGCACATGCACCATTTCTGCCTCAGTAGGCTCTCAGGTAAAATTTAAGACATGGACTTTTCACTTACAAAGCCTTTCAAAGCACAGGACCAAGCCATTTGAAGGACCAGCTATCTCCAATTGACTCTACCTGTCCAATGAGGTTACACAGCCAATTGTCTCCACCTGTCCAATGAGATTAGAGTTAGTAAGCTCTGGTACCACCTATTAAATAGTGCCATCTGGCAGGGTGCCTTTTCAGTAACTCTGCCTGCTCTATGGAATAACATTATCTTGGGAATCAGGATTATTCTGAACCTATTGGCCTTTAGAAAAGTTCAGAAGACCTGTTTCTTCTATCAAATGTTGGGGCTGGATACACCATGAGCCATAAATATCTGTTAATACATGTGAATTTTGACCCCAGAAAAAGTTTTTTTTTTATAACTCTTTTTGCATCCATTTTCTGTTGTTTACTTTTTATACTTTTTGGGCCACTTTTAGTGTTAGGCACCCTGAGTGATTGATAAATTGAAAGCCATATAAATTGATTAAAATAGAATTTAAAAATGGCTGCTTTGAGCATGGTCCCTCTCTTCACTATTTTCTAGGATCATGGGCAGTGGAACAGTCGGTTCCACTGGCTTCTTGATGCACGTCAGGTATCCAACCTGATCCTTGGCTCAGAGATCTTGATCAATTGATATGTGGTGGTTAATACAAACTGAAAATTATAAATATGAGTTTAGCAGACATCAGCTACATCTAAACCATGTGAAAACCATGTGAAAAGGTTCCTTGCATCCATTTTGATTTGGCAAAAATGTTTTGGGTTGAGTAGTCTAAGAGAATCTATCAGCTGATTCAGGATTCTTTTAGATGTAGGTTTAAGAACTAATCAAAACTACTTTCCTGTCCATTAAACATTTGCACCAAGTCAGATTTGAACCCCTTGACCACACTACTTGGATTTGCACATATTCTGTACTAGGCTGATACATTACAACACCCTGGGTTCTTGGGAAGAACCCAATGAAGGCTAACACCAGCTAAAGAACTGGGAGCTGTGATTTCACATTGTGTATATAATAATAGCAACTGGTTTTAATCTCGAGCTCTGCCATAAACACGAGTCAGCAGCGTGTGGCAGCAGCCAAAAGAGCTAAAACAATCCTTGGTTGTATCAACAGAGGCATAGAATCCAAATCACGCGAAGTATTAATAGTGCTTTATAAATCCTTAGTTAAGACCACACCTGGAATACTGCATCCAGTTTTGGTCACATTACAAAAAAGATGTTGAGGCTTTGGAAAAAGTGCAAAGAACAACTAAGATTAAGGGCCTGGAGACTAAAACCTAGGAAGAATGGTTGCAGGATTTGGGTTTGGCTAATGTAGAGAAAAGAACTGGGGGGATATGACAGCAGTATTCCAGTATTTGAGAGGCTGCCACAAAGAAGGGGGGGGGGGTCAACCTATTTTCCAAAGCACCAGAGGGCAAGGCAAGAAACAACGGTTGCAAACTAATCAAAGAGAGAAGCAACCTGGAATTGAGGAGAAACTTCCTGACAGTGAGGACAATTAACCAGTGGAACAACTTGCCTCCAGAAGTTGGGGTGCTTCATCAACGGGGGGTTTTAAGAAGAGACTAGACAGTCCACCTGTCTGAAATAGTATAGGGGCTCCTGCTTGAGCAGGGGGCTGGACTAGAAGACCTCCAAGGTCCCTTCCAGCTCTATTCTGATTGAAGTCGTCAGCCGCTACAGTTCCTTATAGCTTTAGGAAAAGGCCCAGGTTCCACCTCCGCCGTCCTGGCAACAACCGAATCGAATGGGGAAGCAACTGCGAGAAGACGCCCAGGTAGGGAGAACGATCGGCACAAATATGGACGGCCGGGGAAAACCGCGTCTCTGATTGGACGTCCCCGAGCCTGTCAGTCACCGCGAAGGGAGTGGGCGGGCGGGCGGCAAGGCACGGCGTAATCTGGGGTTGAATGGAGGAGGCGGGCCACGGCCGGGCGTGGTCGGCGCCTGTTTCCTTTTTGCTTCCCTTCCGGGCTGCGAGAGCGAGCGAGCGAAGGCCTGGTGGAGGTGCGGGCGGGGACGGGGCATCCGCTGTCATTCAGTTCAGTCATTCTGTCGGTCTGCTGAGGAAGGAAGATGGACGCGCAGGGCAGAAAAGTAGTCGTCTGCGACAACGGCACCGGGGTGAGGAAAGACGGAGCGGGCTTTCCGGGGTAGAAGGTGGGTGGTGGTGTGTGTGTGTGGGAGACCCTCATGGGCCTGGCGGCACCAACAGCAACGGCAAACAACTCTACCCTCCTGAGCCGGAGGGAAGTTGGGCTGCGCCTCGCCTTCCTCCTCCTCCTCCTCCTCCTCCTCCTCCTCCTCCTCAAGGAAGCTGCAGCTCTTAGGGCGCTGGCAGGAAAGCCGCCTTCCTCTCCCATCGTCCTGCCTCCCAGACGATGCGGGGGCGCCTTCGGTTTTGTCTTGTTCCTTCTGACCGGCCCAGGGACGTGAAGGCTGGTCAGGGGATTCATTCGCTCTCCCTCCTTTTTTGCTATTTTGCAGTCAGCCTCTGCAACCCCGGCTATTAACTGAATATACATCCCCTGCCCTTTCAGCCGCTTTAGCTCTGCCCATAACCTCGCCGTCGCGCCTTTCCTTCCTGCTCTTCACAACCCGGAGCAGAACAATTTCCTGTGTGTGTGTGTGTGTGGTATGGTTTAATCTTGCTTGTTCCTTCAAATGGGCTGGTTTTTATACACCGGAAGTCGCAACAGAGAGCCCTGCATCGCTAGGATTTGGATGGGGGGTGGGGGTGGGGGGGAGAAGAAGCAAAAAGCGTGTTGCATGAGGGTTTTTTTCGCCCCACTTCCAAATTTTTGTAGTCAGCTAAGTTACTCAAGCGAAGTTTTCGTGAGTGCGATTTTCAAGGCTCTTTTTTTTTTTATTTGAAATAGTGAATCGTACCAAGGAAAGTACCAAGAGAGAGAGTTCCTTTTAAAACTATGCTGAAAAAAATAAATAAAAGGACGTTAAACACATATGCAAATGCACTATAAAGATGTAGCACAAGTCATCCTCACTTCAGAGGATGAGTTGATTTTTATGTTCCCCATCTACTTCCTTCAACCTTGCTAAGCAGAGAAGCTATTTTTTTCAAGTACGCAGAGTTTTGTGGCATGTCCAGAATATGAGCTTTTGTTATATTGATAATCACAACTTTTGTTGAACCAGGATTGGTTCTTTAATTCTTCTTGCAGCACATGTTGCTTTCTCTATTGGTTACATTATATTTTTGATCCTGTGTCTTGCCTTTTCTGAAACCCTCCTGTTAGGTTGGAAATTTAAAGGTTTTGTTCATTCTTCTAAAAAAAAAATCAGTATAGTCTATAAGAAACAGTTTTCATTGTTTTTATATCAAATGCATTTATTGTAATACTATTAATTTGGGATTATTCTAATTTCACTAAGATAAACTGGGACAATGTATGAATACTTTATGGTTTTGCTTTGCATTGCATATAAGAGAAATAGGATTGCTCATTGATATAAATGTTTATATAAGCTAGATGTATTTTGTTTAATAAATTAATAAATTAATTTGATAGGTGCAAATAGGTGCCAATTGAAAAAGTAATCAAACCTAATAGATTGAAATTAATATTTAATATTCACCAACATTATCTCTGCCTTGCTGAACATAGATTTTCAGTTGGGACAAATACAAAGTCCTGCATTTGAGTAGGAAAAGTCAAAGGCATAAGTGTGGAGGAAAGTATACTAGGGAGTAGTACATACCAACTTGGTATCTTGGTGGGTTACAAGATAACACAAGTCAAGACTAGGATGCAGCAGGAAGGAAGGAAGGTTCCTACATTGCATCAACAGAAGTCTAGAGTCATTTCTCATTTAGCATTTGCAAATTCAATGATGCTTTTTTTAAAAGCTCACTTTCCAACCAGTGTTTCACTTAGAACCAAATTTCTGCATCTCCCAGCAACACACGCCCAAGTAAAAGTAATGATGATGTTGCTGCAGGAAAGAACTTCATCTAAACAAGACAGTAGTAACTAGTGAACTTTGCAACATCTTTCAGTCCTGTGGTTTGCTTATGATCACTAAGTGATCATTTCACTTAGTGGCCTTTTGCTTCCGATTTAGGAAATGAAACTTGGTTGCTAAACGAGGAGAGGATGTAGTGTGAAGATCAAGTCATTTCTTTCTGTTCTCCATTGGTCAGACCACATGTAGAATATTGTATCCAATTCTGGACACTACAAGTTAGAAAAGATGCTGACAAACTTCAGTGTGTCCTGAGAAGAGCAATCATGATGAAGAATAGCATGGAAGGAAAAAATGACAAATAACTTGAGAAGGGGGTGGTGGTGTTAGGTATGGTTAGGTTACAAAAAGGAAAACTGCAAGGAAACATGTTAGCTGTCTTCCAATATCTGAAGGGGTTTTGGGTAGAAGACAGCCAGAATTATTTCAAGTTTTTCAGAACAAAGAGACAGGATAAGAAACGATGGCTTTTACATTACAAGTAAATTTTAGTTGACTGTCAGGAAGACTTTGGAAGATGGTGGATTCTCTCTCCCTGGAGGTGTTTAAACAAAGGCTAGATGGCCATCTCTTGGGATGGTGCAGTAGTAGATTCTTACACTGCACAGTAGGTTGGACTAGGTGATCGCTTCCAGCCATCATACTTTTCTATGAAATATACGCCTTTATGGTGCTTATTATTATGCATCCGCAGGTAATGAATTTGGAAATTTTGCTCAATGGGCCTTTGTCAGTGTTTGCAGTGCTGCAAATCAAAGTCAGCTTTCAAACTTTTGACATAGTTTTTATGCCAGGAGTGTTAATGGCATAAAATATCTGATGTGTTAACCTGTGTAAATTTTGCAAATTAAGGATGCCTGCCTTTAAGCCTCTTTGTATATCTAAACATTTTAATGATAGCCAAGGTTTGCAGACTTTTACTCTTGTCTGCATACCAAAGTATGATGCCCCACCCGATTTCTAAATATTGGAAGGCCTTGCTGTTTTAGAATGCTGTTCTAGTCACTAGCCAGTGACTAGAATAATAGAAACTTCCTGATCTTGCAATGAATGAATGAATGAATGAATGAATGAATGAATGAATACACAGAGAGGGAGGGAGAGAGAGTTATTGGCATAAATTTAAAATCTAGAGAAATTTAATTATAGTTTAGATAATGGCTTGGGTATATTTAACCATGTGTAGCCTATAAAGTAGCCTGTATATGTGTTTTCAAATAATTTCAGCTATTTCCTGTGAAACAAAACAATATGAGTGAAAAAGAGTTTCAAAAGTTATTAAATGATACATCCAGTGATCTTGGAAGTGTTTGATAAAATTATAGAATAACATATCCAGAAGCTAACATGAAGGGTATTTTTCCTTTATAGTTTGTGAAATGTGGATATGCAGGATCCAATTTTCCAGAACATATCTTCCCTGCGTTGGTTGGAAGACCGATTATTCGTTCAACTGCTAAAGTGGGAAACATTGAAATCAAGGTAATACTTAAGAAACTTGATTCCTTGCATGGTAATTTGGGGTATTTCTCCCTTCCTCTGAATAATTGCTTCTGAGACATTATGTGATAATCAAGTAACTAGGCAAAGTTATTAGTTTGCAAAAAGCATTAGCATATTAATAGAAAAAATATAGGATGTGGCTTTTTTCCCCGCTGGGTGTTTCCTCTAACAACTTGTTACTTTACTTGAGTGAAAAAGAAGAGAAATCCTCTGGTATTGTTTGTTTATGTACCTCATGAAATCTTTTACCAATATTAGCTACCTCACTTTTCTTCATAAGGTATACTCTAAACTCCATTCCAATCTGTTGCCCTATCAATTAAATACATGGAATTTATTCTGCTTTACAAACTAAAGAAACATATAATATGGCAAAAACAAAATCCCCATATTCCTCTTATAAGAAAATTAGAGTTGATCATAACTGAAATGGCCGATAAGCCTAAATAAATAAATATAATTTAGGTTCTGTAGCCTCTTCCAATTTGTTCTGTGAGAGACAAGTTGATAAGAGAATATCTCACCTTGTAATTGTTAGCTTGACCAATAGCCTTTTCCATAGGGACAAGAAATTAGCTGAGTTATATCATAGATTGAAGCAATGAACAATAGATAGGTTTTTTTTCCTTCTCCAAAGTTTTCTTGACTTGTGTGCTCTGTACCTGTCTCCATATTATTAAAGCTGTGATTTTGTTCTGGGCTAAAAAATTGTTTTTGCTTCTCTACAACACCAGGAGAAACATTTGTATGTTATCTTTGTTCCATGTTCGGACCCTCTACCATGCAGAATTCATTTATTTTGTGGTAGGTAATATATTCCTTCTCCAGCAGAGCTTCCCGATGGCTGCTTCATTTGAATAGGATGCATTCTTCCCATAATCATTCCCTAAAATAATATTTTAAAAATGGTTTTATCTTACTATCAAGATGTACATGTAAGGGGAGTATCTTGAAATCTCCCCAGGAAGCATAATGAAGATGCTGTACTCAGATTGCAAAACAGAGATTATTAAAGTATGGTTGGGCGGGGGGGAACGGGACTCTGAGCAAGATAAGCATACAACTTGGGGGAAGAGGAAATAACTGTTGGTTTAAAAAGAGGCTATGGTGAAACATTTTGCAGCATTGACTCTGCAGTGCTTGGTTTAAAGTTTGCCTTTCAGCTAGCACATGGAAGCTTTGGCAACAGGCAATTTGAATCTGTCTGTATTTGTGTCAGAAACACCTACTAAGCCAATGGAAGGCTGCTTCTGGATTAAAAGAATTTGCTAGTGAGAACACTGTTGCTCAGGGGATGCCTGATTTGGGGATGTTTCTTTCATGTCCCCTAGCAATTTGAGTGCATAAACCGAGTTAAATCTGGAATTCCTCTTGCATTCTAAAACAGCATAATACTAAGCCTTGGCCATTGGGAATAGTACCTCAAAAATTGCTGTTTAATTAATTAGGTGGGTTTATGTCCTAATAGTATAGCCATTGCAAACCTTTCCTTTTGATAGAATAAAAAACGAAAACATAGTGACACTTTTTTTTTTTGTAATAAGTAATTTGTCCCATTCTCTTGATATTTAGGAGCTTGTGTACTCTTCCTGTCTGATATGCTATTTTGGGGTCTAAACATGTGTTCGTTCTCCTATTTTGGCTACTTTATAGCCTCTTAGAGATACAGTTCTCATTTCTGCTCATCCCCCAAAGTCACAAAGTGGATTTGGAAATAAAAAAAACCCAACAAACACAGAGAAGCAAGGATGTTCAATGCTTTGACTACCTTACAAACTAAAAGAGCAATCAATTAGTATTTTTTAAACAAATCTTACCACTTTCTAACAATTATGCCTGGTGGTTTCTTAGACTGTAGCAGATTAGATTAGGACTACCAGATGTAGGTTTCTTATTAGTCTTTTCCAAAGTTAGGTGTTGAAACTAGTTGAGCAGAAGATTGTCAGCAAAGAAATTGTGTAGCAGCACAATTCAACTGGGTTTTTTTACATCATGATGTTTTTATTGTTGAGGATTAAATTATATCACTAGGCTTAAAACATTTGTTCTTAAGACTGAAGGTGTTAAGTTAGATAATGATTAAAAATACATGTTTAAGAAGTTGTTAAAGATTGCAAAGATTAAAACCTTATTTATTTCATTTTAATGAAACATTTGCTCCTGAATGCTGTCTAAGAAAATTCTATAGCATTTGTACGTGCTGAAGTTTGTATGTTAGTAAAATGTCAGGTCAATTAGGCACTTTGCTCATCTCATATGCTCATCTCAGCATATGTGTGTGCTGTACTTGGCTGTTGAATTACATTGTCAATAGAATGTCCTTCGGAATCTAACATCAAACTAACAGTTTTGTAGATTTATATCAGAAAGTTGTAATAGTCTTAAGTGATTTTCAAGAGTAGCTGAGTCAAAATTATTAAAAGTATAATCCTGCTGAAAAATTGAAGGAGCAATGGGGAAAAGCAAACCAATATTGTTTGCCTTTGTTTTCTATATTTTAGGAATCGGTTAAATACTGGTATTTTACAGAATCGGTCCTGCACAGATTGTACAATTTCTTTGGCAATAATTGGTTTTGAGCCCAAAGACCCTATAAAGAGAAAAGTTTATAATGTCCTAAAGCCTGTGCATAAGTTAATATAATTAAGGATATTGTTTTGAATTATTGTACTGGTATGTACGTGTAGTCCTTGACTTGCAAACATTCGTTTAGGGACTGTTCGAAGTTACAATGGCACTTTAAAAAGTGGCTAATTCCCATTTTTCACACACTGCAATCATTGCAGCATTCCCATGGTCACATAATCAAAAGTTGGCTGCTTGGTATCTGGCATGTATTTATGACAGTTACAGTGTCCCAGGATCATGTGATCACCTTTTGTGACCTTCTGACAAGCAAAGTCAATGAGAGGAGCTGGATTCATTTAACAACAGTGTTACTAACCTAACTGCAATGATTCACTTAATGACTATGGCAAGAAAGATTGTAAATGGAGCAAAACTCACTTCCATCTGTGGGTGAGGTGTCAGAGGTGGCTCGGGAGTTCATGGCTTCCATGATCGCCATGGACCTGACCCAGGTAGTTCAAGGCCCCACTCACATAGGGGGACACACTCTGGACTTGATTTTTATCTCTGGTCAGTGGTTGAATGATCTTGGTAGAGGGGACCTAGACATCAAACCCTTGTCATGGACAGATCATTTGCTCCTCCACTTGGACTTTCCTACCGCTTTCCCCCACCGCAGGGAAACGGAACCGACTAGGTGGTTCCATCCCAGGCGCCTGATGGACCCCAAAAGGTTCCTGACGGAGCTTGGGCCGTTTCCTGAGACTCTGACACACGACTCGACTGAAGAGCTGGTGGCCACCTGGGAAAGGGCGGCCGCTGGAGCTTTGGACCGCGTCGTGCCTTTGCGGCCTCTGACCCGATGCCGATCTCAATTGGCTTCTTGGTTCTCTGAGGAGCTGAGAGAGATGAAGCGTCGGAAAAGACGCCTAGAGAGCATTTGGAGGACTAGTCAATCCGATTCCGACCGGACACAGGTGAGGTTTTATATCAAGACCTACCTAGTGGCGATAAAAGCGGCAAAATCTAAC
Organism: Arizona elegans; assembly: GCA_022577455.1. Taxonomy (NCBI): domain Eukaryota; kingdom Metazoa; phylum Chordata; class Lepidosauria; order Squamata; family Colubridae; genus Arizona; species Arizona elegans. The sequence goes on from JAKOOJ010000001.1 coordinate 177,425,131, forward strand.
CATTTTTCCGCTCTTATCGCATCTGCAGAGAACCGCCCAGCTGCCCTGTTTAGGGTGACCCACTCCCTTCTTCGGGGGGGGGGAGTGCGGGAAGATCCCTTGCAGGGTCATGCTGAGGATTTTGTGCAATTCCTGCACAATAAAGTCGCTCAGATTCGGGATGGCTTGGACTCCGATTGGATGAGTCCACGGGAGGAGACGAGGGCAGGTCTTGAGAATATTATCTGGGAGGAGTTTGATCCTGTGGCTCCCGAGGATGTGGACAGGGTTCGGGGTAAGATTAGTGCCGCAGCGTGTTTATTGGACCCGTGTCCCTCCTGGTTGGTACTGGCCTCCCGGGAGGTTACACGAGGCTGGCTCCAGGGGATTATAACTGCTTCTCTGAGCGAGGGTGCCTTTCCTGCTGCCTTGAAAGAGGCGGTAGTGAGGCCCCTCCTCAAGAAGCCTTCCCTGGACCCGGCTGAATTAGCCAACTACCGTCCAGTCTCCAACCTTCGTTTTGTGGTGAAGGTTGTTGAGAGCGTGGTGGCACGACAGTTTCCCCGACACCTGGATGAAGCTAGCTATCTGGACCCGTGCCAGTCGGGCTTCAGGCAGGGGTACAGCACAGGAACGGCATTGGTCGTGTTGGTGGATGATCTCTGGAGGGCTCGGGACAGGGGTTGCTCCTCTGTCCTAGTCCTATTAGATCTCTCAGCGGCTTTTGATACCATCGACCATGGTATCATGCTGCAGCGGTTGAGGGGGTTAGGAATGGGGGGCACCGTTCTGCGGTGGTTCTCCTTCCTCTCTGGCCGCTCGCAGTTTGTGTTGGCAGGGGGACAGAGGTCGACCTCGAGGCATCTCGCATGGGGAGTGCCGCAAGGGTCGGTCCTCTCGCCCCTCCTGTTCAACATTTATGTGAAGTCGCTGGATGAGATCATCCGTGGTTTTGGAAGTGAAGTGTCATCTGTACGCTGACGACACTCAGCTGTAGATCTTCACCCCAGACCACCCCAACGATGCCCTTGATGTGATGTCTCGCTGCCTGGAGGCCGTGCGGGTCTGGATGGGGAGGAACAGGCTCAGACTCAACCCTTCCAAGACCGAGTGGTTGTGGCTTCCGGCGTCCCGATATAGTCAGCAGGTGCCATCGCTGACTATTGGGGGTGAATCTTTGCCCCCCACAGAGAGGGCTCGCAATCTGGGTGTCCTCCTGGACACACGACTGTCTTTAGAAGCGCATATAACGGCCATGGCCAGGGGGGGCTTTTATCAGGTTCGCCTGATTCGCCAATTGCAGCCCTTTCTGGACCGGGACCCCTGCGCACAGTCACTCACGCACTTGTTACCTCCCGGTTGGACTATTGTAATGCTCTCTACATGGGGCTCCCCTTGAAGAGCACTCAGAGGCTCCAACTGGTCCAGAATGCGGCCGCGTGGGTGGTTATGGGTGCAACCCGTTGCGCCCACGTGACACCCCTCCTGCGCGAGCTGCACTAGCTCCCAGTGGTCTTCCGGGTGCAATTCAAGGTGTTGGTCACCACCTTTAAAGCGCTCCATGGCACAGGACCCAGGTACCTTCGAGACCATCTTCTGCCACCGATTGCCTCCCACCAACCAGTCCGCTCCCACAGAGAGGGTCTCCTCAGGGTGCCATTGGCCAAGTCATGTCGGCTGGCGACACCCAGGGGGAGGGCCTTCTCTGTGGGAGCCCCAGCCGTGTGGAATGAACTGCCCCCGGAAATTCGTAAGATCTCTGACCTCCGGGTATTTCGCTGCGCACTCAAGACCCTGTTGTTCCGCCAGGCTGGGTTAGCAACATAATTTTAAATTGGATGTTTTAAATTTTTGGGGTTTTAAATTAAGCCAAATTTATTTAATATTTTTAAATTATTTTAAATTGATGTTGATTCTGTTTTTAAATAGGCTGTACACCGCCCTGAGTCCTTCGGGAGAAGGGCGGTATAGAAATAAAATTATTATTATTATTATTATTATTATTATTATTATTATTATTATTATTATTATTATTATTATTAACAATTGCCTTGCTTAGCAACAGTAATTTTGGGCTCAATTGTGATCATAAGTCAAGGACTACCTGTAATTCTTAACTAAATGTTCAATCTGTTTAAACATATTCTAAAGAATGGATAGTCTAGACTTATTTTATATCATACATTATTCATTTTCTATGTAAAAAGTAATTTTCCCCAAGTCAGATATATATACAGTATATGAAATGTGCAAGAAATGTGCAAGAAAACAAGATTAAAGCATATGTTTTTATATAATTTGTTGCAGTGGCTTTTTAAACGTTGTTTCTTGGAGGCTAGAAGTAGCTTGAGAAATGAAATAAAATGGTATGAATAGGAAGATAGGCATTTATATACAAATATTGGCCTATGAGTATATTAACAAATGTAGAAAACTACTGTTGTTATTGCTAATATAAGTGCAAATTTATAATATTTATTAATATAAATGCAAATTGGGACACACTTTTTACTAAGTCAAAGCATAATCTATTTTTAGAGCAATGTGAAATTTTATTCATGAAGCTTATAACTATGGTGATGTTGTTCTTGTCATATATTTTGAATATCGGGTTTTTGCAATATATTAAAGAAACATTAAAATAAAATAGAAAACTTTCAGGGAAACCGCCAAGGCCATTGAAAGTATCCCAGAGAAGATATCTCAAAATATTTTTCGTATTCTAAAAATTGCCAAGCTGTTTGGTAAAACTGGGATATTCTAAATTAAAATAAACCAATTTTACTAAAGTAGAGCTCTACTTCTTCATTCTGGCAGACATGGTAGTGGTTTTTTATTGAAGTATGCTAAAATATAGAAATCAATCTATATTGATTTCAGTATTTATATATCAAGATTCAAAATATACAGTTTCCCTCAATGATAGGAGGCAGGATCCTTAAACGGGGGGCGGGGGGGGGGGGGATACAGAGCAACTGAAAATGCTAGTTTCTTATTGCTTGTCTGTCAAAATACCCTGTTTCCCCCAAAATAAAACATCCCCTGATAATAAGCCCAATTGGGCTTTTGAGCGCGTGGCAATAAGGCCAAGCGCTTATTTCAGGGTTCAAAAAAATATAAGACAGGGTCTTATTTTTGGGGAAACACGGTATGTTCGAGTCTATAATGAGCAGTTAAGATACTGAATATGCTGAATTTATTGTCAGTTCCTGGGGAAGGATACAGATAGATTTTTACTTGGTTAAGATATTTTATTGAGATTAGCATGAGAGAAGTTCATTCTTAGCAAATTTACTGATATATGAGGATATTTGCAGAGCATTTTTGGTAAAACCATCAGCCACTGTATGCATGGAAATAACTTTTTTTTGTGTTTCGTTTAGTTTGGGTTTTTTTAACAGTAGCCTTTCTGTCACTTACCTTGAAGTATGCTATATTCAAAGCATTTCCACCTGCATCTGTTTTTCTGCTTTGTTTCTGTTATGTATACTTGAAATAATTTGGATAAAGGTTTCACCAGGGCCTCTTCTGATTCTCTTGCTTCTGCCTTTTCTTCATCTTTCTTGACCTGTTGAAGTAGAATAACAAAAAGATGGTAAGTGAGGCGCCCCTGTGCTATCATCCACTCTTTTGCTTCATGGGACTTATAGCCTTTCTCTCTCTCTCTCTCTCTTTGTGTGCTTTTTCCCCCTTTGTCCTGTCTACTTTTATGTTTTGAATACATTCCTGTTTCAGTCTTTCTTCATTTTGATTTGGTAGCTAGTACATCAAATTCTTGTAGATATTTGTAGATAACTGCAGATGCAAGGCATCTACAGGTCTGTATGTGTTTAGTACCTATGCTAGAAATCAGTTATTGAACTCAACAGAAATAAAACATACAGAAAATACCCACACATTACTTACTGTATGGGCAAGACCTATTCTTTGGGATCATTAGAACAAGTAGGATAGTTCACACATAGAAACTGGCCTTTTTTTCCTCTATAAAGTCTTCTATTATAATCTTCATGCCTAAATCATATCCAAGTTTCACATTAGTGAAATAATATATTTATTCATAAATTAATTTATTAGTGCAATGGCAATTAATGGTTGTCTCTTTTTTATATAAATTTAATAAATAAATAAATAAATAAATAAATAAAGTATAGCTAAAATAATTATGGAGACATGCATCTGTATAAAAAGAAAAGTCGTCATATACTTTTCTGCAAAGTCCTATTTTCAAAAATTCTTACAACAAGATGGGAAAAGCACTTGATTTATATGTGTGAACTTACCCTAAGTATGTTCAGTATTGTTATGTTCCCACATAGGTGATTCTTACTTACACTTTTTAAACTGAATGCATAATTCAGTAAAGTTTTTTCATGCTTCTGAAATTCAGTTTTAAGCAAATCATGTCTGAAGCATGCACTAAAAGCTTGTGTTAAGTGAACAAGTGTTGTATATGGTTAAACATTAATATTTTAAAGCAGTGTTATAGAACTAGTGTAGTGATTATGAATTTTTTGAGTCCAATCTGGATTATTTCTGAAACAAACAATTTTGCTTGGGTAAATGAATTGATTTTTGACAAGCTGTTTAATTACAACTAAAAAGTGTGATCTATTATAGGGTGAACTGCCTTGAATTAGAAAGGGCTGAATTCACATTTTTACAATAAATAAACTGTTGCAGTTTTACTAAAAAATTAATTTGGCTTTACAGCCTGAAGAAAACTACATTGCTAAAAGCTAATTGACAAATCTGTATATCATCAATCTTTAGGATTACCCCAATGATTCAGACATTGTGTTGTTTAGTCACTGAATGTTAATTCTTCATTTTTTGTTATAAGTTATTTAATAATTGCTTTCAGTTATGTGGAATATTAACTTCAAAGCCTGAAGTCAAATTTAATGGTTCCTTATGAAATATATTTATTTTTAATAAACTAATGTATTAATTAGGATAATGATGGGATGGGACAAGAAATAATCTTGTATTGTTAAAACAGCCAATGGGGCTTCATCATTATTTTATAGAACAAATTATTGTGTAATTTTTATGATAATGATAGGACTCCTGAATCATTTGATAGTATTTAAACTAAGATTTAGGAGTGAAGTTCATATTTTTGTGCAGGAGAACAGTAACCCAGGTTTGAAATAAATGGCTCTCAGATACCAATTTGTTGCTCTAGACTAATATAAACATCCATTTTTTTCTAATCAGTGTGAAATTTGCAGCCCCTTATTTGCTTTTGCTACTTGTTCTCTATGCTTATGCAGCACTCGTTATTCCCATTTAGTAATGTGCACAGAAACATGAAACATGCATGGAAAAAATTTCTGCTAAATTCACCTATTCTTCTTGCGTAGAATTTCAAGAATTTATGTATCTTATGTATTCAATGGTAGTTGGTATATAATATTAACATTATTTAAAATCAGTCTCAAGTGACATAAACTTATCTGCATGAAAATAAATCAAATCCATGAAATGTATATGGACATAACTATTTAAAGAGTGTTAGTTGTATTTTTTCCCCATTTTTAATGCCTTTTTATGCTTTTCAGTTGAGTATATAAATCAATTTCTCCCCCTCAAATGTTATAAAGGATAACTAGAAAAGCCATTTCTTTTTTTGGAGGGGATTGTTTTTTAAACATATATTCAAAAAAAGTTTATAGAAAATAATTTATTAGTATCCATTTGCAACTTATAGGATCTTATGGTTGGGGATGAAGCAAGTGAGCTGAGATCAATGCTGGAAGTTAATTACCCCATGGAAAATGGCATTGTCCGAAATTGGGATGATATGAAACATCTTTGGGACTACACCTTTGGACCAGAAAAACTCAACATCGATACAAAAAACTGTAAAATACTTCTGACAGAACCTCCTATGAATCCAACGAAGAACAGAGAAAAGATTGTGGAGGTAGGTGTCTTTTTTAAAAAAATCATGCTATCCAACTTAGAATTAATTTTTCTTAATGGAAAGCATTTCTTACCTTACTTGTTCTTCAGGATAACTTTTATTGAGTTTCAATGAATAAGAGCCAAACTGACTTTTTATCCAAGATCAGATTAAATCTATATTCAGAATTTTTTTAAAAAAACTATAGAAGTAAATTCCATAGAATGCTTTTTCAGTGATGTTATGCATACAGGTAATCCTCGAGTTATGACAGTTCACTTAGCGACCATTCAAATTATGACATAGCCCCCCCCCCAAGTACTTACTACCCAATCCCGAAGTTACAAATGTTGCAGAACCAAGGCCATCGTTCATCCTTGTGAATGACCACAGAGGCACTGCAACATTTGTCTTGCCTATTTCCTCCCCCACCAGTGGAGACTCACCTTTTGAAGATCTAGTGAGCAGTCTCCCCTCCAGCCCCTCTGTTTCTTTGTCTGCTCTCGGCAAGAGTAGAGGGAGAGCTGGATGAGCACGCTCTGCTCAGCTTCTCTGACTCACCGAGGCTGCCTGCCACTTCTGGAGCTGCAGGCAGCCTTGGTGAATCTCCTCCAAAGACTTCTAATCTTGGTGTGGAAAAGTGTTTGTACGCCGAAGTGAGGCTTTGGAACAGCGAACTTGCATTGCTTCAAGCCTCTTGTTGGCATGCAAACACTTTCCCCCTGGAGACTGGAAATTTCTGGGTGCCCTGATCTTGTGGGACTTCAGGCACCCATTCTTTGCAAAAGTGGGTGGGTGCCTGAATTCACGCAACACCATGGCCCCCAGAGGTTTCCAGTCTCCATCAGGTCTCTGGACAAAAAGTGTTTGAGCACCTATGGAGGACTTGGAAACTGAATGATTCACTCCATTTCCAAGTGCCCCATTTGCACACAGACAAAGTTTCCAATCTCCAGAAGTGGCAGGTGGCCTTGGTGAGTCAGAGAAGCAAGCAGGGTGCGCTCGTCCTGCTCTCCCTCTGCTCTCGTCGGGAGCAGGCAAAGAAACAGAGATGCTGGAGAGGAAGCAGCTCACTTGGTCTTCGAAAGGTAAGTGAGTCTCCACAGGCCTGCCTGGATGAGGGAGGGGGAAGCAATTGCATAAGGTATCTGTGGGTCAGGGGAGACCTTAGGTGCTCTGATGCAGGTGGCCTGTTCCATCACTAAGCCCCTCATGGCCTTTCCCATCCTGAGATACCTCATGTGCACTTAACGACCTCCACATTCGATTAGCAAATGCGTGGGCAAAAGGAGGGAGTGATCATGGTCAAGTTACGCAATTCACTCCTATGAATCCTCAGGTTACTAATGTAATTGACAAGCTCGTTATGCCCATGTAACACCTCTCCTACACGAGCTGCACTGGCTCCGGTGGTCTTCTGGGTGCGATTCAAGGTGTTAGTTATCACCTTTAAAGCGCTCCATGGCTTAGGACCTGGGTACCTACAAGACCGTCTTTTGCCACCAATAGCCTCCCACCGACCAGTTCGTTCTCACAGGGAGGGACTACTCAGGGTACTGTCAGTCAAATTATGTCGACTGGTGACTCCCAGGGGGAGGGCCTTCTCTGTGGGGGCTCCAGCCCTTTGGAATGAACTGCCCCCAGAGATACGGAATATCCCTGATCTCCGTGCTTTCTGCCGTGCCCTCAAGACCCTGGTGTTCCAACAGGCAGGGCTAAACATACGAACATGTGAATGATTTTTAAAATGTTATCTAATTCTGGGTTTTATTTAATTGACCAAACTAAGTAATAATTTGAATTAGCAATTTTATGATGTTTGTGTGTCTATATTTTTCTTGACTGTACACCGCCTTGAGTCCTACGGGAGAAAGGCGGTATAGAAATATAATAAATAAATAAATAAATTTGTAACTCGAGGACTACCTGTACTTTTTACTAAAATAAAATCATCTTACATACTTTCAAATATTTTTAATAATTCTGTTAAAACATGTAAGTGGACATTCTAATAATCAGAGACATAATCCAATTCATAGAATTAGAGCTTTGAAATCCTGAGTGCTTATAATACTACTTTGCATGGTAAACAAATTGAGAAAGTGGTAAGAACCGAGTAAAGGTTGATATAGAAATAACATAATAAACTTCCTTGTAAAAAAAAAAAGAACTTGAAAGAAAAGCACATTAAATTTAATAGGCTTACTTCCAAATAGAGCAATATTGTGTGATCTGATGTTCCACTCAAAAACTGAAAGTTGAATGTTCTTGCTCAGTTAAGAATTTGGCCTACAATTCTTACTAATTCTTACTTAAAGGAGAAGATCCTATCAACAAATGAAATGCCCTCTCATTGCTAAACTTATACAGGTGAAATGTAATCAGGTTTACATCACAACACATACTGTGTTTAACAAGGTATTTTGGTTTCACAATTAAATGGCATATGGTAATGCAATATGGGTAGTAAATTAAACATATTAAATTTGCAGTAATTTTTGTTATATCTGTTGATTCTGATTTCCATGCATTGGTTGAAGACTAAGAGGTGTGTTAGAAAGCAATACAATTTGACTTCAATTACTCATTTTACAGAGTTTCAGAAAATGGTCATGCTGAGATTTATCAACTCTAAAGAGAAAGAATTACACATTGATAACAGTTTCTGAATTTGAAGCTGAGAAGGGAAATGGATTTTAGTGATAATGTTGAAGAGACAACTTCTTTTTGTGAAAAACGAGGCGCGAGAGAACTTTTTGCAAAAAATGAGGCACGCAGAGGGTTTGGGAGGCTTGGAGAGTACTCCTGGGGGCTGGGGGAGGGCAAAAACGCCCCCGTTTTTCGCAAAAATGAAATGAGCAGTGCAGGGCTTCGGGAGGCCAAAAATGGCTGTATTCGTGTATAAGACGCACCAACATTTCCACTCTCTTTTAGGAGGGAAAAAGGTGTGTCTTATACTCCGAAAAATATGGAATATTTTTGCTCGTTTGATCTTGGATTTTGAGCAATATTCTGTATTGCTTAAATGAAATGAGGAATTTGGAGTAAATGCTTAAGCACTGAATAACATTTTGATGTACAGTATGTTGTACTCCTGCATCAGTACTCGGGCTACTACATTTTGTGCTACCTTTTAAACAGTTCATGAATGCATCTCTTATTAGTGGGGCCAGAAACAAAAAATGGCTGCTGAATCTTTTTATGGCCCAACTTATCCTTGCCTGCTGATATAATACAGACCTCATTCACAAATTGAATTGTGTCATAATATATTGTATATGTGACTTAAACCATTTTATCAAAGAACAATTTGGGTTGGGAATATATAAAACATTGACTGAATTCTCAGAACTTAAATAGATTTAAAACATTGCTTAAAGACATAGAGTATTTCCCCCACTCTGTTTACTGCTTTATTTATGTATTAGGTTTATATCCTACCTATCCTTCAAGAGCTCAAGTGATTTACATGGGAATTAATTTTCATTTTGTTCCCCTAGCAATCACATTCTAACAAGTTGACCACTGCACCACCCTGGCTGTTTCTTTAGAAGAAATCTGTAGATTTAGATCATTAGCTTGAGTAGCTCTGCATTAGTCTTATCAAGAGAGTGACAAGTGGAAATGCATCTTGCATCCTTTCTTTCTTTTCTTTCCTTGAGCAGAACCAAAATGGCAGTGCGTGACAAACTAGACAATATTCAAGATTCTATCTATAGTGAATCAAGATTCTGTAGTGAAACCTGGACAAAGATTTAAAGCAAGGATTCCTAAAATTTTTAATACTGCAGTCTCTTAACATGATAAATGAATTCATGTGATATTCCTCCATGAATAAAACTAAATGATAAATAAATATTAAAACTGCCTTAGTTGACAGATGGGATGCATACATAGGTTTAGCCATTCTCCACACTCAAGTTAGCTTATAGGCTTGCTTAGACAAAGTAAGAACAAGTTCTGAGAGTGCTCTTGCTTTGCCTAAAGAAGTTTGAATAGTTGTAAAAATATTTCGCATACCAAACTGGGTCCCATACTACAGTTTACAAACTCCTACCCTGTTTCCCCTAAAATAAGACATCCCCTGATAATAAGCCCAATCGGGCTTTTGAGCACATGCACTAAAATAAGCCCCCCCCTAAAAATAAGCCCTCTCTGAAAATACTTAAACACATGAGCAGCCAGTCCCCGCCATTTCCTCTGGTTTTCTCCATGCACCCCAAAATAATAAAACCTCCCTGAAAATAAGGCCAAGCGCTTATTTCAGGGTTCAAAAAATATAAGACAGGGTCTTATTTTTGGGGAAACACAGTAGATTAAAATGTTGAACAAGGCTGAGGAAATCAAATCCAGTCTCAGGTATGAAAACTTAATGGGTAACTTTAGGTTAGTCCATTTTCTCTCCTCAGTCTCAATCCTCAAGTAGGCTGCCTTCAATTCATGCAGGAAAGGTAGGCTATAAAGCTAGCAAATTAAAACAAATATTTATAAATGAATGGTTTAGTGGAACTAAATATATTCCATTTTGAGTCCACTGAGAATCTTAAAATCTTGTATGAAGTACTGTAAGAAGCTTATATGGAGCCTCTGTTTATCCTGAAAATAAAATCCTCTCTCACAACAACTTTAGCAATCTGCAATTGTGACAGTTTTCCACAGAACTCTGTGTGAGTGTGTGTGTACAATATATATACATTTTTACTCCATTATACAAATCAACTGTCTTTCAGTCACAGCCTGATTCTTATTACCACTTTTCTAAGTAAAATAACATTAATTTATGACATAAATCTCGTACAGCTTGGTACTCTCTCCTCTCTTCTTTAACATTTACACAAAGCTGTAAAACATCAGTAACCATGGGTTGCAATATCATCAATATGCTGATGATACTCAGCTCTACATCTCTACACGTCGTTACCATTGTACTGTTTCCTTCACTGGATTTTTTTTCCCTGTGCTCAATCTGGTCTCATTCTATAAAGTTTTCAGAAAGTTTTGTTAAGTTCTGTTAAATTTTCAGAGTCTGATGGAGCCCACACATTGGTTCCACTAGATTACTTTAGCTGTGAATTCTGTGAATATTTATGTGTTTTATATGCTTTTGTATTGTCTTTTATCGTTTTCAGTGGATGTATTGTTTGGTTATTTTTATTTTTAACTTTGTAAGCTATCCAGAGTCATATATATGAGATATGCAGGTATATGAATTAGAATAATAAATAAAGTAGAATATTAAAGAAATATATTTATTTCTATGACTAACTGATAAATATCTTCTGTATTACCGTATCTTGTTATGTTATTGGATAATTGTAATATTTGCATTAGATTATTTTATTAATCTTAATTAAAAGGCAAACACTTTGAAAAATTAGTGAAAGAGGGAGGTATCCAAAGTTTTCTTGGTAGATTTATAAAAAGCCTGTCAAGAGAACAGAATGGTAATTGCTACAGGAGAAGAACAATGGCAACCCCAGTTGCTGTCCTATATCCAAACATCTATTTTCTGGATCAATCAAGCAAATGACCTCCTTATAAACCCCCCTCTCCCCCTATATCCATTGAATCTATTAAATATGCATCTCACTACAAAAGCAAGTATACTAGGAGCAGCTGTTAAATTAATGAAGGCTATACTTCTGGACCTATCCTATATGACACACAGTTAAGTGTATACAGCAGTGGTTCTCAACCTTCCTAATGCCGCGACCCTTTAATACAGTTCCTCATGTTGTGGTGACCCCCAACCAGGGGTGGGTTCTAATTTTTTTTTTACTACTGGTTCTGTGGGCATGGCTTATTTTGTGGGCATGGCTTGGAGGTCATGTGACTGGGCGTGGCTAGCTGATAATGTGACCGGATGGCCATGGCTATGTGTATAGGGACTACTCAGAGGGCTGAAAAAAGTCATTTCTGACAGGTCCTCGCACTTTTGACCGGTCTTCGCAGTTATGACTGGTCATCATTTATGCCCATTGTACCATTCTTAACAACTGTGTCACTCATTTCACAACTGCTTCTCTTCACCATGGTGACAAGATAGGGCAAAAACATAAATTGTGAGGACAGTCGTAAGTTCGAGGACTGGTCAAAAGTGCGAGGACCAGTCAAAAATAACTTTTTCAGCCCTCTGAGTAGTCCATATGCATAAAAGGATACAGCAATAGAGAGGGATGAAGGAAGGGAAGGGAAATTAGAGGAAGAGTGAAGGTAAGAGAGGGAGGAAGAGAGGAGGAGAAGGAGAAGGAGAAAGAGGAAGTAGGGAGAAGAAGACGGTGAGGGGGGAAGAGAAAGTAAGTAAAAAAGAAAAGACAGAGGTGGTAGGTTTGAGAAGAAAGATTGCTGTACAATAAAAAAGATGAAAGGGAAGAAAACCAACCCCAAACAAATATTAAGATAAAGAATGAATTGTTAAACTTTAAAGAATAAAAGAGAACAAATAGCAATAAATAGCAATAATTAGAAACACACATACAAACATACAAAGAGTATTTGGCCGGTTCACAAATTTAAACAGTTGTAGGAGGTTAGCACCCACCCCTTTCCTAGAAGAATGAAATATTTTGGGAAATATTAAAAAGGCAGAATATTATATTTCCCTGGATGAGAAATGGAGAAGCATATTTTACAGACAAAACAGCTCCCACCTTCCTGCCCCCCACCCTGTGTTAATGGGCCAGAGGCAGAAAGTCAATCCTTTGTCAAAGGACATTTGCAACACAATAGCAACAGAAACTAACACAATGGGCCCCATCAAGCCATGTGATCCTGCCCACCATTAAACCATCTTTCCAAGCAGTCTCCATGTTTCCAGTGTCTTTTTCCCCACTTGGAGCAGAACCCAGAAGGATATTTCTTCCAACACAGCATTTAGTCATTTCAATTAAATTTACAATTTCTATATTTCCTTTTTACCATATTTATTCCTCATCTATTTTTTAAAAAAACCAATATTACCCTTCATCCTCATCTCTAATCTTAATCAAATTCAATTTTTCCCTTCTATTCTATATTATACCCCTTCACATTGTCATCTATTTTTATATCCATTCTCACATTGGTTAATTATGTAATACAGTTGTTTAATACAAATTCAACATTTTAATATAAATCAATTAGTTATATAACTATCTTTTTTGTATATTAATCAATACGAACATGAATATTCCAATTATTTCCATGCAATCCAATTTCTTACAAATCAATTAATTATATTTACCAATAATAATAAATCAAATAATTTCCCCCATATATTCCTCCAAACCACAACCATTTCTGCTTTCAACACAATATACAATAATAGTATCTCAATTATTACAATTCCCTAGTTAAATAGAGCTTTTTTTCTTTTGTGTTTTAAAATCTTGAACCTCCTCTTGCCCTAAATTTCCCATTGTTTGCAGTTTTGCACTTACCTTTTTTGGTGAGGAAAAAGAAAAAGAAATCTATCTGCCTCATTTTGTCACTGCAACAAAGACCCTTCCTTACTTTCAATTTCACTTTTCAGCATAGCTAGGGGGAAAAAAATTGCTCCAGGAATTTACCTCTTTGCAGCTAGCTCTTTGAAGCCCCGCGGCAAGACTTTAAAGTTTTTTTTCCCTCTAGCCACCAGCTGGGATTCCAGAGGCAGCAATAGATTGGGAGTGGGTGGGGTAAGTGAACGGCGACCGGGCTATCCAACAGAGGCAGAGGGTGAGGGTGAGTGAAGGCGGGGGGGGGGGGGCGAGAGAGGGCTTTGGCGACCCCTGTGAAATGGCCATTCGACCCCCAAAGGGGTCACGACACCCAGGTTCAGAACCGCTGGTATACAAGATGTTTCTAGATTAGAAGCTGTCCAAACCACAGTTTAAAAGACCCTCATTCCACCCTGAACTCCTTTGTCTGTCTGGAATTAGGCTATATCTCCATAGGAGCCTGTCTGAGTGATAGGCACTCGGATCCTGGCTGAAGCAAATTCTTGGGGTCATATCTTCGGTCTGCCTCATCTTACTAAATAGGTTTCAATCTTCCTTAAGAAGACAAATGAATCTTGGTCTGGCTTATTGTGGTTTCTTCCGTTCTCTGCCCCAATTTTTTTGTGATGGTCTCAATCTTGATAAAACCATAGTTACCTTTCAGCAGAGAATCTGGGACATGTATCTTGAAACTGATACAGCCTCCTATCCCCATTATAACTCTGTAACTTCCTCCCCTGTTCCATTCCCTGATATTTTATAACATTTCTCACACTTCACATAAGAGATTCTTCATATTGCCCCAAAACATTGAATTACCCATAAGGACCAATTCTATTAGTACCCTCTATGAAAAGTACACTTGTGTATGTTCTGATATAGAAGTTGAATCTGTTTCATGCATATTGCTAGACTTCCTTCTAGATAATAAGCGGAGGATTAAATTCATAATAACAATTGCTAAAAATCTTAATTGTTCCCCCTTGTTTTTTTCCTAGGTGATCAAATTTCACCTACAGGTAGTCCTTGACTTACAACCATTTGTTTAGTGACCATTCAAAGTTACAACAACATTGAAATAAATGACTTATGACTGTTTTTCACACTTATGACAGTCACAGCATCCCTGTGTGCCCGTGATCAAAATTCGGACACTTGGCAACTGGCATGTATTTATGATAGTTGCAGTGTTCTGGGGTCCTTTTGCGACCTTCTGACAAGCAAAAGTCAATGGAGAAGCCAGATTCAATTAAAAACTGTGTGCTAAGTTAACAATTGTAATATTCACTTAAGAACTGGCAAGAAAGATTGTAAAATGGGGCAAAACTCACTCAACAACTGTCTTGCTTAGCAACATAAAGTTTGGGCTCAATTGAGACTGTAAATCGAGGACTATCTGTATTGCCAACAAGGTTGCTAATTTTTTAACGATAGCTATGATTTGTAAAAATCATTGGGTGCTTATGCTATGATTGCTTGAGGATTTTTTGGTATAATTTTATTATATTGTTAATTTATACTGCTATTTTATATATGATGTGTTTTTATATTGTCTTAAATATTTTAAAGTATTGGTAATGAACAGTAAAATAAAAACGTAATAGGTCTATGTGAGACAAAATAAAATTTTAGATTATATACTCAGTAATTTTTGGCACACTCAAAAGTAAACGAGGAAGAGAATGGCAGAAACTATTTAAGGAAGTTTTCACTTTTCTGTTTGAGTAATAAATTAAACTCACTTCCTGCGAAACTAGATATTAATTCACATTGCACTTCTCAGACACAAGTACTATGCTTTTTCTTATGTTGCTTTTAGGAAAAGAGTTTACACAGCAACTTATGTTCCATATTGTTCAGGAAAAACTTTTAATCATCTTCCATATTTTCTAGCTATGTAATTTTCAGTTTTGCAGACAAAAAGCAATTTTTATCTTTTCAGGTGATGTTTGAAACATACCAGTTTTCTGGGGTTTATGTAGCCATTCAAGCAGTTCTTACTCTGTATGCACAAGGTAAGAATAAGTTTTACTTTGAATTATATGTATCATAAAGAAATATATTTGAACCAAATCCAAATTACAAAAATTCCTTAAACCAGACAGCCTTTCTGGTAATATTTCTGTCATAAGGATATTATTTTGTTTGGTCTAGTAAAATTTAAAGCTTAAATTTAAAGTGTAAATCCAAGTGCATTATTGTATAAATTCATTTGTGGTTTTTAAATTACTTCATTATTATTTTAGTTGCTGTATAGAGTCAGCAAACTTAAGTGATCAATGGAAGACCAAGGCAATTTGGGTTCCAAAATCAAGTTTGAAATCAAATTGATTTCATGAGGTTTTTTTTTTTTGTTGTTGTTATTGCTATTTTTCTTCAGGTTTGCTAACTGGTGTTGTTGTGGATTCTGGAGATGGTGTTACTCATATCTGTCCAGTCTATGAAGGCTTTTCTCTTCCTCATCTCACCAGGAGACTAGATATTGCTGGTAGAGATATTACCAGATATCTCATCAAAGTAAGTTGGAGTTATTAAATTTGAAAAAAAAATATTACCAGTTTTTGGCTCATTTTGCTACAAGCTTACAATGGGGAAGATCAGAAAATCACTCAATGGGATATTTCTAGCAAGAGTGTAACATTATTCCTAAGGAAGGAATGAGCACTGAGCATTTATTCAGAATACCAGAACATGTTTTCTTATCTAAGGCTTGCTAAATTCCAAGCTACTCTTGCAACTTTAAAGTGATTTATAACAATACTAAGGCAATTATGAAAATGAAAAATTGTCTTACAAAATAGCGTAGCAGCAATGAAGACATAAATGAAAGATTATTTCCAAAAGTTCTATTCTTAAGAGGTTTTAACCATGATAAGCTATTCAAGGAGCAGTGCTTTTATTATCAGTAAATGCTGTGCCTTGGATACCACTAGATTTTTAGAGCAGGACCTCCTTGCCTTGTTTTGAGGGTCTAGGTATCTGCAGGAGGCATTTGTTTGTTTGTTTGCTTGCTTGCTTATCTGGAGAAAAGGCATTCACAGAGATACATGTGAGCTCCCAAACATTTTGGGTTTTAAAACTGGGCCAAGCATATGTGTGATGATAAATGCACTTTATGTGCAAGAAAAAGTCTAGAGACATTCTTCAAAAACAATATATATTCTGTATATTGAAGTATTGGCAGATCATCTTGCATGTTTTCTTTTAATGTCTGATGAAAAACTCAATAGGTTTGAGTTCAAAATAAAATGTGAGCAGGAGCTATCAA
The DNA here is from genome assembly GCA_022577455.1 of Arizona elegans. Lineage (NCBI taxonomy): Eukaryota > Metazoa > Chordata > Lepidosauria > Squamata > Colubridae > Arizona > Arizona elegans. Next base: position 177,441,743 of record JAKOOJ010000001.1, read on the forward strand.
TCAAGATGCAATATATCTTTGTCACTCTTGCTATAAATGATAAAATTTATTGTCTTTGCTATAAAAGATAAAATGTCTCAATCTGAAAGCCTTATTTCAGGTCCACCATTAACTGTCTTACTTCAATACTAGCTACTTTTACTACGAGGGTATGCCTTCAATCATTCTGCTGATTTTGAGACTGTTCGCATGATTAAAGAAAAGCTCTGCTATGTGGGTTACAATATTGAACAGGAACAGAAATTGGCCTTGGAAACTACTGTGTTAGTTGAGTCCTACACGGTGAGTAACTCTGTGCATTTGCAGTTTTCCATTATAATTCAAAAGTAGACAGCCTGTTATTTTTCACCTCTAATAAACGCTAGTTGATACAGCAGGAGATTACATGGTTCTTTAAGACATCATCATCATCATCATCATCATCATCATCATCATCATCAGTAGTAGTAGAATTATAGAATTGAAAAGGGATTGCAAGTCATCTATTCCAATCCTATGTCCAGGGCAAGAATCATCTCATCTCATCTCTAACAATGTCTCTCCAGCCTCCAGCCATGGAGCACTCACAACTACAGAAGGCAGGATGTCCTGTTGCTTAATAGTTCTCATAGTCAGGAAATTCTTCCTTATGTCAAGTTTAGACCTCCCTAAAGCTTCCACCCATTGGTTCTTGCTCTACACTTAATGGTATATTCTAAGCTACCCAGTATCACTATATTAGTTTGAAATCCAATAAATAATACACTTAAGAGCTATGGAGAATAAATCCACTCGCTCTTCCTTGTGACAGCCCTTCAAATATTTAAAAACTGCTATTGTGACTCCTTTGCTTTCTCTTCTTTAGGATAAAACATATCCAATCTTTTAAAATGTTCTTCATAAAATTTAACTTCCAGACCCCTTAGCATCTTACATGTTCCTTTCTGCCTCTTTCCAGTTCCTTGGTGTCTTTTTGTATTGCGATGATCAGAACTTGACAAAATATTCCAGAACAATCACTTCTCATGGCTTCAACACTATACTTCTGTTGAAGTATAGTGTTGCAGCACATTGCTGGTTAATGCTTAATTTGTGGTCTGTCAGGATGTACATCCTTCTTTCAAGTATTATTGCTAAGCTACTTATCTTGTACCCGCATCTGCTTTTCTTGTTCAATCTATTAAGATCTTTTTAAGTCTGTTTTCTATAGTGTTAGCAATTTCCCCCCACCCCTTGAGGCAACTGCAAATTTCTATCCTCTCCTGTAAATCATTTATGAAAATAGATAGTACTGGGCTCAGGACAGACTCCTCAGGTACATCACAGGATGGGCAGATAGGTGAATTGATTAGTTAGTTTAAAGCAATTATACAACCATCAATATACAGTGTGCCAGAAATCTAATGTATTTTTTTCACCGTACCAATCATTAACAAATACACAGTAGCAGTTAACCAATATGGCTGATCAAACAACCCAGCACAATTATTTAGGAAACATCTTATTTTTAAAACTGTACAGAAGGCCAGCCTGATTGGGATTGAGCCATAAAAAATGTGTCTCTCTATATTGATACAATACCATCAAGGCCCACATACTTAGTTGCAGTTGTTCAAGTGGCTGCAAATCTATCTGGCTCCTCATTTATCAATGAGGAGGCTGTAGTCAATCTTGTGAAATGCTTTGCTGAAAACTAAGAATGGTATATGCACAGCATTCCCTCAGTCTGCTAATTGTTTTGTCAAGCAAAGCAATATGATTTATTTGGCACAATCTTTCTTTAACAAGCCCTTGCTAGGCTTCTAATAATTCTTCCTAACACTTGCAAACTCACTGCTTGATTATCTTTAAATTATCACTGCTTGATTATTTAAATTATCAGGGTGTTTTAATTTGTCTGGGCCAAATAATTTAATTTGATTTTATTGGGTTTTTAAATTTTGTGTATCTATGTATTTTATTGTTGGCTGTTCACCGCCCTGAGTCCTTCGGGAGTAGGGCGGTATACAAATCAAATAAAACTATAAACTATAAACTATCTTTTCTAAGGTTTCCCCAGACAAAATGACTGGTCTGTAATTTCCTGGGCCCACTTTTTTTTGCCTTTTTTAGAGAACAAGAGTAGCTCTTCTCCCATCTCCTGGCACTTCCCCTGTACTCCAGTATTTCTCAAAGATTATATTCAGTGGTTCTGAGGTTGCATCCTCCAGTTCCTTTGTCATGATGCAAGATATTGCGGAGTGGATGCAAGATATTGCGGAGTAGAGATGTAAGAAACAGACCAAGACCCATCTTAACCTAGAATTTTGTTTTGCAAATTTCTCAATGAACCAGGTATTCCTGAGATGTTTTTAGGAAAGAATTAGAGATGTACCTTGTACCACTATTATTCCCCTGCACCTGATATTTGGAAGCATGTTGTCTCCAATCGAGAATAATCTGTCCCTAATGAATATACCCAATTCACTTAAAGCCTTCTTCTATACAAAATGCACAAAACCAAAGATGAAAACCCTCTTTAATGCATTTGGGTTAACATAACAGGAGAAGGAATGACATAGCCATACTACAGGCCACCCAACCAAGCAGACAAAATAGACAAACCTTTTACTAATCAGTTAGCTAAGGTGCTCAGGAAATAGGAACAGGTAATAATGGGGAACTTTAACTACCCTGATATCAAATGGAAGACAAAGTCTGCAGCAAATGGGGAGTCAAACAGGTTTCTGATGAGCCTAGCTGACAACTTTTTCATCTAAAAGGTAAAGGAGGGAATTAAAGATTCAGCTACACTGGACTAAGTTCTCACTAATAATAGGGATGAGATGATAGAAGGGATTGAAATTGTGGAAACTTTGGGGGAGAATAACCATGTCCTACTGGAAGAGTTTAGGAAGGATTCCATGGATGGAAATCCTAAAAGGGAAACAATTGAAGATGCTTGGGAATCTCTGAAATGAGATTATAAAAGTCCAGTCTAACAAAACACCACAGAGAAAGGAAAACAAAAGACACCAGACAAAATCAGTAGGATTGCATGAAGAACTCTGACTGAGAGATAATAAATACAAGTGCAAAACATAGAAACAGGGATACATAACTAAAACAGAATACCAGCCAATAGTCTGAATCTGCAAGGATGAAATCAGGAAAGCTAAGGCTCAGAAACAATTAAGAGTTGCAACAATTGAAAAAATAGTTTTTTAAAAAGTTTCTTTTTTATGAGAAATAAGAAAAAAAATAAAGGAAATGATTAGTGTGCTAATGGGAGAAGATGGCAAGGAGATGACTGTAGCAGAGAAAAAGCGGAACTGCTTAATTCATTCTTTGCATCTGTCTTCACACAAAAGGAAACAATACTTTAATTTATGAGAAGCAACACTGTTGAAGACAGAACAAGAATGCAAGGCAAAATAGGCAAAAAATTGTTAAGAGAATACCTATCCACTCTAGATGAATTCAGATCTTCAGGACCAGATGGATTGCATCCCAGGATTCTGAAGGAGCTGGCAGACATGATCTCAAAAACACTGAACAAAATCTTCCATTGCTCTTGGAGCATGGGGGAATTACCAGAGGACTGGAAAAGAGCTGATGTGGTTCCAATCTTCAAAAAGGGGAGAAAGGTAGATTTTGGAAAATACACATCAGTTAGCTTGACAGCAGTACCTGGGAAAATCCTGTAAAAGATATAATCAAACAGCGGATTTGTGAGCACCTAGAAACAAGCATGGTGATTACTAGAAGCCAGCATCAATTTGTTAAAAGCAGATCATACTAAGCAAACCTTATCGCCTTCTTTGACAAAGTGAAAGATTATTAGAGAGAGATCCAACCTAGAATTAAGAAGAAATTTCCTGACAGAACAATCAGCGGAATGGCTTGCCTCCAGAAATTGAGGATGTTCCATCACTGGGGGTTTTTAAGAGAAGATTGGACAACCATTTTTCCAGAAGGGCATAACTCGACTAGAAGATCTCCCAAGTCCCTTCCAACCCTGATATTCTATGTTCTAAATTAGTGGTGATAATCATATTTTATAATTTTTAGGTTAACTTTATGCTATGTGAAGAAGTTGTTTCCTTTGCCTGGTTTAAGTCTTCTGGTCAGCTTCCCTCCATATTCATATTCTCTGTACTGTGTGCAATTTAGTACTGCTCAGCTATGTCTCCATTTGTTTGCATTTTAGTCTAAAAATATCAAATTGTATACCCCTTTCTAGATTTATCCATCCTATTTTATACTTTTTCCAATATATATGTATAATAACAACAATATATAACAATATATAGATAAGGAAGCCAGTTTGGTATAGTGGTTAAGTTACCAGGGTAGAAACAAGAGACCATGAATTCTAGCCCTGCCTTAGGCTCAGAGGCACCTGGGTGATCTTGGGCCAGCCATGCACTCTCAGCTCTAAGAAGCAGGCAATGGCAAACCACTTCTATAACATTTATACAGAATATGTATATTTGTAAATTGGGAATAAGTGAAATAGTACCAACAGCAAGAATTACTTTTGACAGTGACAATTAACACTACAGAGCAGGGGTCCCCAAACTTGGCAGCTTTAAGACTTGTGGACTTACAAGTCTTCGTGTGCAACACGAAGAGGCTCCAATAATGAAAGATGTATTTTTGTTTTAATTGTTATTAAACATTTTTAATGTTTTCCTTTTAAAAAAAAAGTTATGGCATTCATAGGCAAAATCAACTTTGTAGCAAAGTTGCATGATCCAACAGCTAGTAAGAGAGAAATTTCCCCAGCAAGCTTTTGACCTAGTTTAGTCTAGGTGAAATAGTGATAATAGAGCTATTTCAGACTGTCTCTATTTTACAGCTCCCAGATGGCAGAATTATTAAAGTTGGAGGTGAGCGATTTGAGGCACCTGAGGCCCTGTTCCAGCCTCACTTAATCAATGTGGAAGGAGTTGGTGTTGCTGAGCTGCTGTTCAACACCATCCAAGCTGCTGATATTGATACCAGGTATGAGTTGGAAGTGGGTAGTTCTTACACTATATCACAGGTTTTTAAAAACACAGATACAGAGGAACCATTTAATGGGAGAAAAGACACATCCTGATTTGTAGCTCTACTTGGATTATAAGAAAATTGTAATATATGTGGTATTTATCATTTTCACAGAGAGGATATTGAATTGAAGTGGGGCGGATATGGCTATTATAGCATCTGCATGCTTATTAGTGGATTTATTTTTCTTTTTATGGTATCTCAATACTTGATTTAACTAGTGAGGTAAAAGTGCTTCCTGCTAAAGCTGAAAGAGGGAGGGAGAGAGGAAGGTAGGTAGGTAGGTAGGTAGGTCTAGGAGCAAAAGGCAGTGCAAGCCACAGATATTTGAGCAGTAGCCTTGTGAAAATAAATCTGTCAACCATAAGTGTGACATACTAGGAGTCAGAATAACACCCAGGTTTACAATCCAGACCAATCCTGGAACCAGATTAGTTTCTCTAGCAAGTTAAAACAACAGTGATGAATAGAGAGTGTAGACATCAATTGATGCCAACTGTAGGAAGCCTGCAGCCAAAGCACATATTGTCTGTTAAATCTGTGATCCATTAAATTGAGGATTTACTGTATATGTACTATATGCCGTGTATGTTAAGGGCCACAGTTCTTGACTACATTAACATCCATGGCAATAGTTTTACTTGGCAACCATATGCCGGTATTTATTTGAATTGTTTTTATGATGTGTACCATTCAGAATAAATTGTTGACATGGAGGGGGTGTTGCTATAGAAATCAAATAAATTAAATAAATATAGCATATATTCTTTGATGTACTGGATTTGTTTGATGTACCTTGATTGTTTATACTGTGAGGTATCTGATTTGTCTCTAGATCTGAATTTTACAAGCACATTGTATTATCTGGAGGATCCACAATGTACCCTGGCCTACCGTCTCGCCTAGAACGTGAACTGAAGCAGCTTTATCTGGAGCGAGTTCTGAAAGGTGATGTGGAAAAACTTTCAGTAAGTACTCGCCAGTCAAATAATTTTTGATTACAACATACACAAGGTGGTCACTAGAGGGAGCAAGATGGTCACTAATATAACAGACAGCCTGAATTAAGTTTGAGTTTTGAATAAATTAGCTTTGAATAGAGATTATTAAAATTCCACATACAATAATTATGTACTGTTAACTACTTTGGATTATACTAGATTTTGAAGATCTAGTATATGATCTAATGATAAGATTTGATATGATCTTTAAATGTAACAACTTTATTAGAACTATATGTATTCTTCTTTCCCCTTCACAGCATTATTTGACATTTATTTTCATGAATTTTTTAACAGTTCGTAGGACAGAATTATGTGTCTTAAAATAACATTTCAGTTTATTAACTAATATTTTCCTTTTGGACTTTGGAACAATGTTGCCTTTAGGGATTGATCAGAACATAAGTATCTTTCGTTTCAGAAAAATCTCTTTGTTATAATATCCTGTAGGCTCAGAGTTCCCCAACATTTCCGGCTTTGTGGGTTGGCTTGGGGGGGGAGGGGGTGGTGTGTGCATGCGCATAGCTCCATTTGCGTGAGCAGCATGCATGCACACCTGCCACTCACTTAAATGGAGCGCACATACTTGGCCACTGCTCACACAAGTGAGGATACCCATGCATGTGCCAGCAGTTTCTGCAGCCCGATTGCAAAACCTCATGGCCCACTAGTGGACCATGGCCCATAGGTTGGGGACCCCTGCTGTAGCTTATAAAATTTACATAATTAAAAAATACCTATCATTTTACTTGCTACCTAGGCAGTATGCTTCTGCTTTATAGGACCTACTTTCATTTCTTTTATTAGAACCTCACATAGTTCCAACCTTCTCACAGTTACTGAGAAAATTGGAACCTGTTGCCTATTGCATCCACAAATTATGACATGAGGGATTATTTTATTTAAAGAATAATTCTTGGGAAGAAGTGTATATGTGTGTATGTATCCAAAAGATATGTATAGATGTAGATATAGAAATGGATATATTTTGATCCATGTTCTTAATGTACCAAATCTTTGGGATGAGACCCAGTTGTGGTCAGTAACTGGGGAAACCACAACCATCAAAGGAACAGATATTGTCTGTCCTTTCAGTTCCCCACTTCTGTCCATATAGGGTGGTGGAATCATCAACGGTAGATTGGTGTTGCAGAGGGAACAAAGGATAGAAAATCCTATTGCATAAGTAGAAGTCAGCTTGTACAACATTATATAGCTCTCTGTACCCTGAAGAGAACATTTTATTAAAATCACCCAAATAGAGTGGATTAATGATTTTTTAAAAAATCTCCAAGTCATTTATATGGTAATAAAAGAATATTCCAGTATTTATTTATTTACATGGCTTAATATATAGTGGACTTAACAGGTCCATTATTTAATTTAATTTAATTTAATTTAATTCATCGCACTTCTATGCCACCCAACTCCCAAGGGACACTTATATTTGTGTTGTTAGGAGAATGTGTGCATCGAGTACAGTACACATTGATCCAAATGTATAAAAGTGGAAACGGCTTGAAACTCTACTTTGTCCAAAATACTTACACTATTTTGTAATTTAACAATATTCTCTCTAAACTAAGGTATCTTATATAAATGTTTTTAATTAACATTTCAGAACATAAACTTATGATCCACTTAACCAAAAAGTAATTTAAACCTATCATCGTCGTAGTCATAGTTTGGCAATTTTGCCCCTCAAACTTCAGTAATACTGTGTATCTTTTTTTTCCTGTAAGAAATTTAAGATTCGAATTGAAGATCCACCTCGTCGAAAGCACATGGTGTTCCTAGGTGGTGCAGTTCTTGCAGACATCATGAAGGACAAAGACAACTTTTGGATGACCAGACAAGAATATCAAGAGAAGGGAGTACGTGTGCTTGAGAAACTTGGTGTGACTGTTCGATAAACTCAGAGGCTTTTCCCATCACTGCTTTGTTGTTGTCATTCCTTTATTACCAATCTTTGAAGTCATTCAGCTACACAAAGTGGAAAGGCCTGTTACTATCCTTAGACTCGAAAGCTAGGTTTCATTCTGCTCCTTTTTGTTAGATATTTGATAACGTGGCTATATTTAACTACTTAATTGGACCACTTTGCATACAAAACAAGGCCAAGACCAGCCTGCTTACGGCATTGTTTCCTTCTCAGTGAACAGTTGGATAATTCCAATAAACTTTTTTTCTTTTGCTTTATTGCTGTAATGCTATCAGCTTTTGTCCATAAGCTCATCATGGATGAAATACTTTTATTAGCATAAGGACTCAAAAAAACAGTAGTTCTCGACTATCATGTGATTGTAGTGATTTATTTTTGATTCTTATGATTCTGTCTTCATCCTTATTTGCTGTTTGGTGACATTATTTCTTACATAGGAATTCTGAAATTAATCAAGTCAAACTAGTAGTCAAACTACCAGCATCTTTTAAAAAAAATATTATCCCAGAATATTTTTAAACTTAAGTACCATGATAAGTGGCTATGAACAGATGAATCAGGCAGTAAAAGTTAAGGAAAAAACTCAATATTACTCCTTCTTTAAAAAGCCAATAATTTGCTTGGCTGTTGCTACAAATTAGTTACCCAAACTTCTTGCATTTTTCTCTTGGAAGTGTATTTTCCTACCCTGGGCCGTAGGAAATCTTTTTGTGTTCTTTAATACATATAATTAGGTCCCGTCCCATCTGTCCCCCCAATTGTTGTTTTGATACCATTTCTTCTTTCTTTGCTATTGGGCATAAAGGGTTATTGTTTTTTTTTTTAATGGGCAACATTAGAATGTCATCTGGGACTGGATTTCCTGGATATTATCTATTATATGTTTTAAAAAAAAGTCTGTAAACTTGAATTATTGGTACAACATTGCAAAAAAATGGAATTGTATTAAATTTTGAACACAGCAAAAAAAAGCGGTGCCAAGTAATTCTTGCAAAAACAAAGTTACATGACTATTAAGTGTTACTTAAAATCATCCACATATTTATATATGGAAATGTCCATAGGTTATTAAAAAAAGAATCTTGAATTTGTGGTAGATTTGTTGGAGGGGGGGAAATCTCAGAATGTAGGTTTTTTGTTTGTCTGGTAAATATTCAGCTCAATCTTGACTGGGAAAAAGAGAAATAAAGCAAGCATTTGAAATACTGTGTCATTTCAGGCAAACATGCCACAGAAAAACTATGGTGACTGTTATCACCCAGTGGTATAAAATCTATTGGACAACAAGAAACAAAGCTAATTCTCACAAAGCCTTTCCTGGTCAATATATGATCCTTTCAACCATATATGTCTATAAAATACAAGCCTCTAAACATTCGGCTGGAGTAGCTTCAGGCAGAATAAATAACAAATAGACAATTGAAGGAAACTGTCATATGAAATATGAAAAGGAATGGCTCCACATATATATATATATATATATATTCTGTGATAGATCTCATATCACTGGACGATAACAGTCACCATAGTTTTCCTGTGGTATGTTTATATATATGTAGCCTTAACATAGCACTGTAAAGATACTTGTTACAAACAAGCATAAATCTGCTCCACAGTGGATTAGAATCCAGGCCACAGCAGAGTGGTATTTTATAATGGTTCCAGTTGTCTGGTTTTCATTTTTGCTTACAAGCTTTTACTCCTCCTTGGAATCTATTTTGCTGGCAATCCAAAAATTGAAGTGTTTGTTAACTGGTCGGTGTAATTTCAAAAAACATAGCACTGAAGATGTCCAGTGAAATGGATAAAGGAGATTTTAAGTACTTTGCATGAAATATGCATGTTTAAATAAATAAATTTAAAGAATGTAGAGGGAGCTTCCTGATAATAGAGCATGCTACTGAAATTAGACAATAAGTCATCTTTAAAACAAAACACATACATTAAAAAGCATAAGCAGAAACGTATATCAGGGTATAAAAAAACAAACAAACTTCAAAATACATTAATTGCACGATAACAAGCAAATTAAAAGACCAAACCATAGACTAACACAGTTGTCCTCCTATCATGACAATTCAGAAAGCACTTTTCAAAAATTTGCATGTGTAATAGAAACTCTTCTGTGGATAGAGCTTTCAATCAAAAATGGGAAAAAGACCTTTAGATTTAAATGAAATGACTTGCATTCAAAGCTTTCAGAAATATATTTAAATTTTAAAAATTGTCAATTATTAATTTCTGAAAAATTCAGAAAGCTGTAAAAAAATGATACCATGTTATTTTTGTGTGTTACTCAAGACTGCAAAAATCAATGACCTGTTAAACTGAGTTGTAGCCACAGACAATAAAGTACATAGGAATTCTAAAGATAGTCCCAACAAGGACTAAGGGGGTAAGAACTGACTTTGGTTTTCCAAGAATCTGTTAAAGATGAATGAAACTAATTCCATGCAATTAACATATAACTCCCCCCCACCCCAGCTCCAGTCTAAGACATTTAGCCACTGATTTCTATTCTTGCCAAGATAAGAAACAGTTTTAAACATCTTAGGGCAAAGATTGGAGCATAGACTTCATTATAAAATACAGTATATGGCCAAACCTAGCAGTACTTTGCCTTTAACTGGAGACAGAACTGAATAAGTAAAAAAAGTTGCTTTCCAGTCAATAGCATTTTTAATAGGGGAGAATGCCTTTTGGTTTTGTAAAATAAGAATATCCAACAAACAAGTTATTTATCTGTACAGTTAACAGAGGTACAAATCTCTTGCAAAAAAGATTAAACAAATCATTAATATAAAAACAAAGAAATAAAAATTGTGCAGTATTTACCCTGTTTCCCCCCTGAAAATAAGCCCTCCCTGAAAATATTTAAACACATGCACAGCCGGTTCCCGCCATTTCCTCTGGTTAGGGTTAGGGAGACAGATCTGGAAATCAGGTAAGATGGCAAGAGGAGCCCCATCTTGTTCCATGCACCCCAAAATAATACCTCCCCAAAAATAAGGCCAAGCGCTTATTTTGGGGTTCAAAAAAAGTAAAAGACAGGGTCTTATTTTTGGGGAAACACGGTAATAAATTAATGTTTTCAGAAAGGAGAGTTCAAGGCTTGTCACCACAATAAAAAAGGTCATGTTTCTAAGCTTTCGCTATCCAGGAGATAGATATATATATATATATTTGTCTAGATGCTTTGGGATCTGTCCATTATCCTGAATCAACTGAACTTCTCAAATTATCTTCAAGAACATTGTACATAGAATTTATTACATCTTTATTTATTGTGTGTTATACTTCCAAAATTTGCATCCTCAAATATAGAGTTAGATCCTTCCTACATAGAATCAAGAATTTTATTTATATATCATGACTAGACAACCTGTACCCTGTTGAGCCATTGTTTCAGAGTTATTTCCTTCCCTAAACAAAGAAACAGAATGACTTAAGAGTTGACAAAACAGTGGGACCAAGAGTGACTTCTGACTTCCTGCTGGCTTCCCCATTGAGTTTCCTTGTGGAAATCTGACAAGGAGCATTGGAAATCTCCCCTTCTGTTTCCTTCCCAGCAGACAGGTAAGTGGCTGCTGGGTGGGGGAGAAAGCACATCATTGTGAGACTGGCTGAGAAACTGTCACAGAACATTGAAAATTTAGATATGTGACTGCAAGAGCCGCACAGCAGAAGTCAGTAGCGCTGAAACAGCCATAATTTCCCCAAATTTCATCCCCTTGGGAATCATGGGTCCCAGATTTTAGACATTTTCTGTGAATTAGCTGATTTGAGGTACCTTGGTTCAAAAGGTTTTGCCCTATGAGGCACTATTTCACCCAGTTAAAGGTCATGACAAGAGTTTTAGTAGTATATATTTATGTAGTATATGGCAATGGTACATTAGCTGGGAGGTTACAGTGTTAGTAGAGAGTAGTAGTTTGGTTGCCTAAGATTACTAGTCCATTTGGTTCATACTCTCGCACTAGCCAGGATACACAATGGGGTGAATTAGTTCTATACTCAGAATGGTTAATGGTGTTTCGCAGCAACATCTGGGGCTTTTCCCTCCAGTGATGTTTCCTTGTATTTGGGCAGTTCCGGCACCGGTTGGCCTTAAAGAAAAAGGCTGACTCCAGCCATGTACTTGTGTACATGAATTTATCACCACGATCAGAGTTAAGCCTCATTGGCATATAAGGATCCACATGATGGCACTGTGTGCCCAGAGGCTTTCTTGGAGCTTTGGAAGGGCAAAAACGGCCTTTCTCACCACCCTGGAGGCCCTACGGAGGCTGGAAACAGCCTGTTTCCCAACTTCCGGTGGTCCTGGAAGCCTGAAAATCAGCTGTCTGGCATGCGCGCTGGAGCTGAGCTAGGGCAACACTCGCATGCCCACTCTTGCCACGTGTGCCATAGGTTCACCATCACGGGTATAGGTAGTCCTTGACTTACAACAGTTTAGTGATCATTCAAAGTTACAATGGCACTGAAAAATGTGATTTATGACCGTTTTTCAGAGTTAACAACCTTTGCCGCATCCCCATGATCAAACAATCAAAATTCACATGCTTGGCAACTGGTTCATATTTATAATGATATCTATGTCCCAAGGTCATGTGATCACCTTTTGAGACCTCACAAAGTCAATGGGGAAGCCAGGTTCATTTAACAACCAGATTACTAATTTATTAGCTGCAGTGGTTCACTTAACAATTGTGGCAAGAAAAGTTGTAAAATGGGGCATAACTCACTTAACAAATGTCTCACTTCACAACAGAAATTTTGGGCTCAATTGTCATAAATTGAGGAATACCTGTACAGCAGGAGTGAAATCCAGTAGGTTCTGACAGGTTCTGGAGAACCGGTAGCAGAAATTTTGAGCAGTTTGGAGAACCAGTAGAGGAAATTTTGAGTAGTTCGGAGAACTGGCAAATGCAGTATCCTTCCCCTGGAGTGGGGTGGGAATGGAGATTTTGCAGTATCCTTCCCCTGCCATGCCCACCAAGCCACACCATGCCCACAGAACCGGTAGTAAAAAAATTTGGATTTCACCACTGCTGTACAGAGTTGTCGGGTAAGTGTTTCAGTGTACAATGTTTTTGCATCCAACTTGCTCAAGACGTAACTATTTTTATAAATTCTGATAAGCGACAAGATAGAAATGGGAGTTGAAGAAGATCCAAGAAGTGTTCCTTTTAAATAAAAAAAGCTCATGGCACCTAAAGGCCAGCAAACATGCAACGCACAAGAACTCAAAACAGCAAATTACAGTGCGGAATTACTTCAGAAACTGCTCAGAAAACTGGAGGGGAAGAATCCGCACAAAAATGTGTATGCCTGTAAGTGCTTATGCATGTGCCTACATCAGTTGAAAAGAGAAATAGAGAAATTAAATATAGGCAAGTATTAGCCTTGAAAAATCTCTTTTCGTCCCAATACAAACATGAAAAATTCCAGCCAAATCCAGACATGACAACCTCATCCATTCTGCATCATGTCTAGCTATTGCAGCCGTCTTTGTCTCCTGACAAAATATAGACTGGTATAAAAGATAAATATAGAAAGTTTTAGAAACTGAATGTTTTGGGAGATCAACATCTCGCCCCCTCTTCCATGTCTGTCAGACATTAATTGGATCAAAGACAGGGTCTGGCTTCCTCTCCTTCCCCGACCTCAGCCTCCATGGCCATATGTGTGGAGCTGTTTTCTTGAATTTAAGGAAACACAAAACCAGCTGCAGACTACAATGCAGAGAGATGGCATTAAGGAACAAGAGAAGGGAGCCTCAGAAGCCTGTATTAACTATTTGCTTTAATTCAATTGAGTTCAGATCTTCATGATTTGCCCTTGGGTGGGAATCCACCAGCAATCAGAGAACAACAGGCTAGTTGGAAAGTTGAGAAAAAAAAATCCTGGAAGAAGAAAATGGCAAATAATACTTGCTGTTTTTGTAGTCTCCAGAAGTCAAACATTCTGCTTGTTCTGACTTCAGTGGGACTCGGCTCCAGAAGTGTGCGTTTGAGATGATGGAGAATTCATGCTGTAGTTAAAATAGGTGAAGGGATTTTGCAATGTGCTTGTTAACAAAAATTCTGGGCTTAGCTTCAGGTTAGGAAATATCAGGATGAGTAAGCACACAACATCAAGCAATTCTTCTAATTGAATGATTGATATGTTCGGTACTACATCCTTTGTCCTAAAGACAATAACATCACACTTTGGGCGATAAAATATTTCAGTTCTGCTTTACTCATATAATTGTGCTATATCCTCTTGGCATTGCTTCTGGTTGAATTCTTTATACTGTTTCCTTCTTCCATATGTAATTATCCAGAAAGCAGTTCTTTGTAAAGTCAGCAGATTTCTTATGGTTGGTGTGTTTGTTACCTGTCATTTGCATATGGTAATCACTTTATCTGCATGCTTTTCTCCCCCATCTGGAGACATTTGGGAAATTCAACATCCTGGAGATTGAATTTCTGCATGTCCAGGGAAAAGAAAAGAATATGTTCAGAAGTTGATGTTTTGCTGTCTGAAAATGAGTAAAATGCATGCCAAAAAAAGGGGTGCGGGAATTGAGCAGTTGTCTATTATCTGTTGTAGCTCTTTGTTGCTGGAAGAAGAGAGGAACTGAAGGAAATGACTTTTCGGTGCTGTTGGGTTAAAGAATATGGACAATCTATTTCTTCGGCTGTAGACTTGTCTGGTAAAATAATTAACAGTGAGATAGATGCAGAGGAAGGCATCATCACATCTGCACAAAGCAGGATGGCTGGAACAGCCCAGAGGAGGAATTGAAGAGGGAATCCCCACTAGTTGTGCAGAAGGACAGAGGTTGCCAAGAACAGTCAAACTGATTTAGGAAGAAAAGCTGAGGAAACAATTTCACCTCTAATTGTTTTTTTTTTGGGGTGGGGGAGGAGGATAGAGATTCCAACCAATTCTCAACATTCACACACACCCTTCTTAAACGGTTGCCTCAGAAACAGGGAATATAAATCAGAAATAGAAGGCTTAAAATCTTCAAATTACAATTCTCAGCTGTGTATAATCAATAGACAATTATAAGGGATGCTGGGAGTTGCAGTCCAGCTACATCTGGAGAACCTTAAATTTCCCCTGAAATAGCAGAACTAATAAATCTAGTTTCTTTTAACAAAAGAATGTGCTGTAGTTTACAAACAGAACATGAGATAAATAATATATTTCATTTTCAACAAGTTCTCCCTCTTAATTCCCAAAACAAACAATAGGAAAATAATAAATGGCACTTACATGGAAAGGTAGACAGGGAGAAGGCTGAGATTTATAGGTAGCTCTCTCTAGGTCTAGAATTTGCAAGAATTTCTTTATCTTTAATTCTTTAATGATGGAAGCACTAAATATTCTCCCACATCAATAAAACTATGGAAATGTAAGAGGAATTTTATGTAGCCAGGAATGAAAACACTGTGAATTCAGATGAATTCTGGTGCTCAGATTCTTTAATTCTAAATTCTTTAATTTTAAATGCATCCAGTTTAATATTATGTAACCTGATAGCCTTCGCTGGTTGGTGGATTTTAAAATAAATATTATTTCATGAATCTGAAGTCTGTTTACCCACTTAAGATTCTGGTTTGCTTTTAATATTACAGTGATAATTAGTTTTTGGTGTTTGTTTTTTAAAAAAGCTTTAGCTTTCTTTTAGTACTCAAAATATCAAATCTAATCAATATAATCAAGCAAAGAAGTACATCCTTTTTATTGAAAGTGAGAGTGGGAGGTCTTTCAACTCCCATTAGACCCAACTAACATAGCCAGCAATTAAACATTACAGCATTGTAGCCCGGAGGCTCTTCATTCACTCAAATGTGGGTGCATAACACACATCCTTCCAGATGTTGCTAAACCACAGCTTGCAGGCAGCCTGGCCCAAGGCAAGGATTGCTGGAAATGGCATCTCATGACAGCAGAAGGTGCTGTGCACTTCTCTGTGATTTCCTTTCCTGCTCTTTAGTCCTTATTGAAGTGGTTTTATTCATCCCACATTTTAAAAGAAATCTCCTCCTCTGATGATGTCAGTGGTGGGTTTTACTACAGGTTATGTGGGTGTGTCTTGGTGGGTGTGGCATGGCTTGGTGGGCGTGGCAGGGGAAGGATACTGTAAAATCTCCATTCCCACCCTAATCCAGGGGAAGGTTACTGCAAAATCCCCATTTCCTCCCGATCAGCTGGGACTTGGGAGGCAGAGAATAGATGGGGGTGGGGCTAGTCAGAATTTTTACTACCGGTTCTCCGAACTACTCAAAATTTCCGCTACCGGTTCTCCAGAACTGGTCAGAACCTGCTGAAACCCACCTCCAGATGGTGTGTTATATTTATGCAAACCTTGAAATTCTCCAGAACTCTTTGTCTTTTGCTCATAAGTGTCTGTTTTACCATTCTAAAAGAGTATGTGCCATAGAAATGGCTTATGATACCACTTCAGCCACGTGAAAGCAGTAGCCATCTTAGCCAAGAATTTGTGTGCTTTTCCTAAAAAATAAAACCAATGAATATTATACCACTTATTACTCACGAAGTGTAATAATTAAATTCTGCTTGCAACATTGCTTTGCCACTTTTTCTCATGTTCTTATCCATATATATGCTTCTTAAGTTTCCTCCCATTCTTCAAATGCAGTTCCATGCCAACATTACACAGGGACTTTATGACTTAAAATAACAATGAGATTTAAAAGTGAAATAATACTTTCAAATTAATTCTGGCACAAGATTCAAAATAACTTTCCATTTAAAGTTTTTGTTACTCAACTACAACTTCTAAGGGTGTCCTCAGGTATAAAGGATCTAAGATACCTCTTCCATTCTCTGCTAGAGGTTGTGCATGCAGCCTTCAAGTGGAAATTAAGATGTTTGCAACCCAGATGGGAACGCATGAGAGTAAAGAAAGAGGAGCATCTGATAAGCAAAGATAAAATTAACACCCTGAACCTGATGAAGCCACCAATGCAGGGGTGAAATCCAGCAGGTTCTGACAGGTTCTGGAGGACTGGTAGCGGAAATTTTGAGCAGTTCAGAGAACTGGCAAATACTACCTCTGGCTGGCCCCAGAGTGAGGTGGGAATGGAGATTTTGCAATATCCTTCCCCCAAGAATGGGGAGGGAATGGGGATTTTGCAGTATCCTTCCCCTGGAGTGGGGTGGGAATGGAGATTTTGCAGTATCCTTTCCCTGCCACGCCCACCAAGCCATGCCCACCAAGCCACACCACACCCACCAAGCCATGCCCACAGAAAATGGATTTCACCATTGCACCAATGCTATTGGCTGGACACAAGTAGCAGGAGGCAAGGATGTGTCGGAGGCGGGAATGGAGGAAACAAGTCCTGTGAAATGAATAAAAGCAGCAATGTTTTAACATTTGCCCTCATGGAAGCCTTCCCGTATTCTGTTCATTGTATGTGACCATTTAAGTATAGCATTTGGATTTACTGGGATGTAAACGCTCAGCTCCATTCAGTTGCCCCAACTCTCCCCAAATTAAGGGATTATGGGGTCATATTTTTTTTTTAAAAAAAATGGATTTACTGGGATAGCTTTTGTGTCTTCTTAATGGCTCTGGCTGATCCCAAAATGCCAAACATTTCCCAGTCCACAATGTACTGAGCATAGTTTACTGTCTTTTCAGTCCCCCAGTTTGCCTTCCAAAACGTAGGCATTCTGTTACTGGGCATTTGCACTATGTCAGCCATTTTCTGAGGATCCCTATTTCACGCTCATAGAGTTCCAGATGAAACCAGGAACACAAACAATAATGTTTATCAAAGAATAGTTTACTAACCTCCGGTATTTATCTTGGAAACTACAATTCCTACGAAGAGATAAATGCAGTGGTGAAATCCAAATTTTTTTACTACTGCTTCTGTGGGCGTGGCATGGCTTGGTGGGTGTGGCTTGGTGGGCGTGGCAGGGGAAGGATACTGCAAAATTTCCATTCCCACCTCACACTGGGGCCAGCCAGAGGTGGTATTTGCCGGTTCTCCAAACTACTCAAAATTTCCGCTACCGGTTCTCCAGAACCTGTCAGAACTTGCTGGATTTCACCCCTGGATAAATGTTTAATATAAAGCATTACCGAAAGAATATTTGCACACTTGTTTCAATATTGTAATGATTGAAACTATTCTCCAGTCACTTTCTACCTGCAATATTCTTTCAGGGGAAAACAACAATGAAAATACAAGCTCCTTGCAACACTGAATAGCTTAGAGCTGGCTTAAGATTGCTTTAGAGGACATTATAGTTGGGTAGGCAAAGTATGAATTGGTCTACAGGTAGCCCTTGACTTATGACTACAACTAGGATCAGAATTTCCATTGCTAAGCAAGGTGGTTGTTAAATGAGTTGCCCCCAATTTTACCGCCTTTTTACCAAGGTTGTTCAGTGAATCACTGAATCCAACTTCCCCCATTGTTTTTTGCTTGTCAGAAGCCAGCTGAGAAATTTGAAAATGGCGATCATGTGGCCCTGGGATTTTGCAAACGTCATAAACACATGCTGGTTACTAAGTGCCTGATCATGTGACTATGGGGATGTTGTAATGATTATAGCCAGAAGTCACTTTTTTTCAGTGCCATTGTAACTTTGAATGGCTTGTAAATCGAGAATTACCTGGATTCTGTTTCCTGGTTACTTGAGCCCTCCCCAACTCCCTATCTTGCCATCCACCAAGGATCTGAATTTTTCAGATGAAAATATATTAATCCCAGGAAATTGTTGGAAGGACTCATGTTCTTCCACTGAATAATCCATTTCTGGAAAATCAGTACCAACCTTGCCTCTGGATATGCAGGGAATTTTTATAGTTTTAGTCCCAATGCACCTAAAGAACTCTAGGATGGAGAAAACTGCCCTAAACTCCGTCCATACTATCAGTATCATTTGAGGGGTGGGAGATTGTTGAGATCCTGTGTTTTAGCCCACCATGAAACAGAAGAATGTGTATGGTTTTGAGGCCAATCCAGTCGATGATGGTGGTCTGAGGGAAAGCTCTTCCTGTAGATGCACACAGGAAGTCTGAGCAGATCAACTGCAAATGTTTAGCACTGTTAAAACAAGGGATGCTGTTAAAGAGTTTCCCCAGCTCTGTGCCTTGCTGTGCTTTTCCCTGTGGGGCAGCATAATCTCTGCCTTTAACTTCCTTTCGAGAGGGATGGTCGGCTGAAGGAGGGAAGAAGACTCCATATATACATCCTTGCCTAGCAACAGGGCCACAAGTGTAATGGAAGAACCATATGTCAAAAGACAAATTGCCTATAATGAGAACTGCGGCATTTGGGGGCAGTGGAAATGGGACAGCTATGCGGCAGCTGTGGCTTCCTCAAGCACCAGCTCATTGAACTTAAACATATTTCCCAGAACTGCAAAACAATGAATAGCCATATTGTTCAAGATTACAATTAGGGGCTGACCTCCTCCCTTGCCTGGGGGCTGAGGGAGGAAGATTTCTTTCTGCTTTTGGGGCAGAAGAGGGGGATTCCTGGCTACGTCCATCACAGCCATCTCCAGAGGGACTCCAGGGAGGGAGGGAGGGAGGGAGGTCGAAAGAGAGCAGGACAGAAGGAAGTTGTGCAGGATAAGTAGAAAGGGAGCCTCAAGACAGGATTTCAGATTGGCAAAATGGGCTATCTGCTGTGGATCCATTTAAATCCTACCAGCTTTTATGGGTTCATTCAGTTTTAGAAATGAACCATCATCATCATCATCAAAAAAATACAAGCAGGCAAGGTCGAGTCTAAAAATGTCAGCAGCATGCTTCTATATAAGCAGGGACTCTTCTAATCCAGTATATTCCTTTGGTTATTTATTCTTTAGTATAAATAGAACATTTTCAGAATATGTGGGTCTAAGTTTATTAGGAGTTACAATCCAGAAAATATCCCCCTCCCCCCATGTTCAAGCTTGAAACATAAAGCCTTGAGAGCCAATGCAGTGCAGTATTGTGACTACTGTCAGCCCTGGCCTGGAGGCCATCTTTTTCTTTGGATCTTCAGGGCTGCCACACTTAATACTGTGGCAAACTGGGAGGGGGGATGGTATGGAGTTGGAGAGATATCTAACCATAATAACATTATTTTCTCTGAGAGCCAAGGACATTCTGCCTGCACCTGGAGTGGCGTGACTGGGAGGCATCTCCAGTTGAGACGGTGCATTGATTGGACCATGTGATGGACATGTAGGTGAAGGGAAGGGACTTGGACTTTCTTTTGGGTGGGGAAAACCTGGAAGCTTTCAGATTCGGGTTTTCCCAGATGTGCCAATATGACATTCCTAATAAAATGGAACTTTGAAGAATTTTTAGTCTTGGAGTCTTCTTTGGTTGGGGGATGTTACTTGGAACCCTGACAACTACATGCAGATAGGTTGATTGTGCATAATTGATAGAGTTGTAATATCAGGCTTGATAGGATGTCTCTTTTTTTAAAAAAAAAAAAAATCAGGCATTGACAGAATTATTGGTCCATTTCCCAATGGACCAATATCCAAAGCACTAATAAGGATAATGGCACAGTGCAGTTTTAGGTTGTCATTCTGCAGTGTTTTATGTGAGTCATAGAGAACAGGAGATGGGTATTGCATCCAAATTGATACATCCATTGTACATATATAACGAGAGAGGTCTGGCAGACAGTGAAAGGAACTCCAAACTACTTTGTCAGATGTTAGCATTATAATATAACAAACAAGAAACTGGAAGCAGGATTATTTTAAACATAGAGGAGCTGTGGTGGCACAGTGTTTAAAATGCAGTATTGCAGACTAACTCACTGCTCACTCCAGGAGTTCGATTCTCAAGGTTGACTCAGCTTTCCATCCTTCCAAGGTTGGTAAAATGAGGACCAATTTTATTGGGGCAATATGCTGGCATTATAACTGCTTAGAGAGGGCTGTAAAGCACTGTAAAGTGGTATATAAATGTAAATGCTATTGCTGTTTCACTTTTATTGTTCGTAAGATTACAAACCTAACATCAGTGTCCATGATAATTTCCTTAAAATGTATTTCCATCCTTCCTCTTTCTCTTGATCTTTAAACAAGGCCTCTGTTTCCCAGCCTGCAGTTAGCATAACCTTTGATTCAATATAGCATATTATTTCACCAGTGATAGGTATAAACTTGGATAGACTGGTGTTCAGTTCACCATTCACAAGAGTATAATAATTTTGTTTACCTTAGCCTGAGGTAAGGTTCTGAGAATACTCAGAAAGTATTCTCAGAAAGATAAACCGGAATAACCCCAAATATGATATCCTGAATTACAGGTAGTTCTTGACTTATGACCACAAGTGGGCCCAAAATTTCCGTTGCTAAGCAAGGCTGTTGTTAAGTGAGTTTTACTCCATTTTACAACCTTTTCTTGCCACCGTTGTTAAGTGAAGCACTGCAATTGTTAAGGGAATCACACTTTGCTTGTTAGGAGCTGGCTGGGAAGGAGACAAATTGTGATCAGATGACCCTGAGACAGTGCTACTCTTATAAATACATGCCAGTTGCCAAGTGCCCAAGTCTTGATCATGTGACTGGGGCGGGGGGATGCTGCAATGATCATAAGTGTGAAAAAAGTATCCAAAGTGTCAGGTCACTTTTTTCAGTGCCATTGTAATTTTGAACATTCACTAAACAAATGGTTGTAAGTTGAGGACTATCTGTACTTAGAATCTAAGTAATAGCTTGGCATATAACTTTTGTTCAGTTGGAAGCAGCTGATATAAGCTTAGATGGCTAAGTTAGAGTATGTTCTGCCCCAGCTCCAGATCCCAAGGAGTGTGACACACACCAAGCTCCAAAAACTCCATTTATTACAAACAGACCCCTTTCAAAATGCAGGCTTTCAGTGCAAATGTCCTTATCAGCCTGCTATAAAGTACAAAGAATAAACAAAGTCCGACAAAGGTTGGCAACCAGCCCAGAAACCAAGATGTGATAAGAAACTCACTCTCCAAAATGTGCTGTGTAATAATTAAACGTTTTTTCCAGCAACAATTGCTAACTGCATGCGACTTAAATAGGCTAAGGGAGTGGCCAATTAGCCCCAAGCCTTACTCTCAAGGAGACCTCCTCCTGCTGAGTAGCCACTCCTGCCTTTTGGCAACACTGCATGCTCGAGCATTGAGAAGAGGCTCCTCCACTTCACTCTCTGCACTTGAAGGAGCCTCTGGAGGTTCTGAAGTCCCTGGCTGAGTCTCTGCCTCTGGCACTATATCCTCTTCAGCCTCCTCACTGTCTGACTCGAGCGCCGGCTGCACAGGCTGCTGGAGCGACACCACACCAGCCTCCTCATCGTCGGGATCAGCCACAAGCTGCGCAGACCACTGGCGGGCCAGAACAGAGTACTCCGATCTATAGACAGAATTCCGTGATAAATAACTAAATAAAAGAAATTCACCTGCAAGCTTTTTTCTTCTTCAAAATCGTCAATAAAAATTGAACACTGGTTACTCCGAATGTGGCAAAGCCAAGTGAATTCCACCTTATTGGAAGGAGAAAAAGGATGAGGCTATGTCTCCAGAACAGCTTTGCTCCAAGGTGAGCTACGTGACGCAAAGGGCAGAAGACAGAACAGTTTTGACTTATTTTGACAAGTGGCTATTTTGTAGGCAGAAGATGCAACCACAGGACACCCAAGGCAGGATGCGCACTGCAACACTGGATGAAAGGAGAACACAGATCATGGGGCGCTTTCAAAGTCATAATTCTTCAGAGATATATTTGGTGATTTCTGATTTGGCATTAGTATGGAAGGGGCACAGTAAGGAAGGAAGGCGTACAATAAGACAGTCTTTCAAAGCAGTCTTGCTATTCTTTTCTCTCAAGTTTGCACTTAATGAAATCAGGAAGAAAGGCAGGCAAGCTGTAGCAATCTATTAATCTTTATGATAAAAAGCTATTGTGGGTATGAGTCACAGCATATTGAGGATCCATTCAAATTATATTTTGCCATTTGCATTGAATGCATTCTACTGTGGGTGGTTAAAGTGTTTACAGTTTCCTATATGAGGTTAATAGGAAGGGAGTTGGATAATTTTTTTCCTGCGATTGGAGTGGAGTGGAAGGGGGTCTGAGAGGGAGTTGTTTTGTAGTTTTCTTTTCTTTCTTCTTTCTTTTTATTTTCTTTCTTGTTCTTTCTCTTTTTTCTTTCTTCTTTCTCTCTCTCTCCTTCCTTCCTATCTCCTTTTTCTTTCTTTCTCTTCTTTCTTTTTCTTTCTATAGCTCAAGGTGGTGAACATACAGTATCTAATACTCCTTACTCGTCCTATTTTCCCTAGTGGCTTTCATGGCTAAGTCAGGATGTGAAGTCATGGTCTTGCAGTTTCTAGCTTGCTGCCTTAAGCAATAGACCAAACTGGCTCTTTCTTTGAATATATGGCTGGCCTCTACATCTTAAAGATGAATTCCAAAGATTGCAGTCTGGAAGACCTGGTTTTGCTTGTCTCTGTAACTATTTTAAATCAGAAATAGCAGCATTCAGAAAGTCTTCCCTCTTTCTGTGTGGAAAAGTTGGGTAGACTTCAGGTTCATGGGATCCACCAACTGGAGATCTACCAACCAGACTCATTTAAAAAAAATGCTCAGATTGTAATGTTACACATTACATAAGGTCATGAATTATGAATTACAAAGGACAGTTCCTGGATCCACACATTATGTTAAGTTGGAATCAAACAACCCGCCTGATGGATTAATATGCGTGAAACCAAGCCACGAGAAAGTGGCTTGGTTTCCAAAACCTGAAGGCTTCCACATACTCGCTAGAAGAAGTAGAGAGCAGAGAAAAGTTTTGCTGATTCTCTTTCCCCAGATGCTTTGTGTCACTTCTCTATACACTTTGTAAATAATGTATTGTTCAAACATTTTGGATCTTTCTGGATCAGTTATATATTTACTATACAAGCTAGAATAGTAATTTACAAATTACATTAGTTTTATTTAACAATATGTCTGATTCCTTACTAACAGAACTAAATAATGATGCCAGAGAGATAAACAAATTTTTCATATTGTAGATAAGAATGGGAGCTGCCCAAAGATTGATTGGGAGCAGCCCAAAGTTCCCTGAAAGAGGGATGGCTATATAAATACTTTAAATAAATAAACAAGGAAACATCAGAAGTTTAATTGGTTTGGAAGTTCTTTAGATCCTAGTAACGCTTTAGTTTTATATTTTCTTATAATAGTAGTAGTTCATTAAGTTTGCACCTATTCATTCCAGAATTCTTCTATTTAGTCTTACAATTGTTGGATTATAAACTGTGTAAATAAAAGCTGCTGCCTATTCTGTGAGGGTGGATTTTAAAATTTGATAAATAAATATAAAATAAATAAGAGACGGTCCCAAAGGGGCTTTTTCAGGAGGCAATTGGACTTTCTTGTTTTTCTTTGAAGACGTTTCTCTTTTTATCCAAGAAGCCTCTTCAGCTCTGACTGGATGGTGGAGAATGGAAGGATTTATATTCCTTGCAGACAGCTGGTCATTTGCATTCTTTTAGAGAGGCCACTTGGAGATTTATTTGTGTCCTCAGGGTCACCTGAGTAGTGTCTGCATCTCTAACTGAAGCGCAAATAGTTCCTGTAGTTCCAATTTTTTCTGGAAATCTGTTCATACTCCTGCACCATTTGAAGGGTGTTCATTCCAAAGTGCATAGCTAAATGCACTTCGACAGTGAAGGGACATAGGGTAGAAAACATCCTGCAGCCAAGAAGGCTCCACACACATTTGCACTACTCAGGTGACCCTGAGGACACAGATAAACCTCCAAGTGGCCTCAACGATTCTCTAAAAAGAATGCAAATGACCAGCTGTCTCCAAGGAATATAAATCCTTCCATTCCCCACCATCCAGTTGCTTCCTGAAAAAGCACCTTTGGGACAACCATGACCTGGATGACTGAGAATCTCCATAGAGACTGGTTAACAATGAATTAGAAATTGAACATGTCTAGCCTTGAATAAGTTTTATAAACTGAAGAGTATTGGGTATATTTTCTTTCTGCAGGATATTTATATCTCCCTGCACCTAAGAGAGGTAGCAATGACATATAAACTGAATATTTTAGGGAGTTTCCCAGATCATCTTTTACCGAAAATCATTCTGAGAGCCAGTTTGGTCTAGTGGTTAAGATACTACACTAGAAACCAGGAGACTATGAGTTCTAGTCCTATGTTAGACAATGCCTGGGTGACTTTGGAGTCACCTATCACTCAGTTCTAGAAACAAGGCAATGGCGAACTACTAAAAATCTTGCCAAGAAAACTATAGGGACTAATCCAGGCAATTGCCAAGAATCAAGGCTGACCTGAAGGAAAAATAAAACCATTTTATCCCCACATCTGGGGAAAAAAATTTTATCTCTTGAGAATCAGAATGTCTCCCTCTGCAATTTCCAGAAATACATAAAAAAAAATATTTTTTTTTCATTCATAGCACAAACAAGCAATTGTTATTTTTCCAGATGGAATCTGAAAATGTAATACCTTCCTTCCTCCTCTTGGAGTTTTATCTCTGAGGCTACATGAATTGCCCATGGTTTAATAGTACAATCTACAATTTATCTGGGTTTTAGAATCAGCGTCAGCAAAAGCAGCCAAGCTTGTCATATTGTTCAAAGTTCATAGCAACAAGTTTGACAAAATCTGATGAGCGTTGGTGCCTTCATGTCGAGAAATGCAGGGCACGGAAAGACTAAAAATTCAGAGAGGCAAAGCTGCTGCACCAAAAATACATAGAGTTTCCATCCTTTGAACTATCTTTCTTTGGTTAAAAGCCAAGTAGTTTTATATTTATTTTCACTTGTGCCCTTGGAACTGTGAAGAAAAAAATGGCATTAAGGCGGAGATTTATTTACTCTGTGGTCACTAATCAGAAACAATGAGAACGAAGTTATCTCCCCAATCTCTGTTGGACAAATACAATAAATAAAAATAAAAAAGCTTTTCAGGTCCATTGTTGTTCTCTCCTTTAGAAGCAAGCCCTGCTGCATTCTTGGCAATGAAGAAATGCCCCCCAAATTTAGAAAATTTCCAAGCAAGTTTTACACCCAGCTTGGAAAATCATGGCAACCAATTAATTAACATTTTTCAGAGACTCAGATAATTTGGAATTCTGCTTTGACGACCAAATCCCTTGTTCTTAGATTGCTTATGTTGATTGATTTAAAAGAAACATGGCTGCTCATCTTCAAAAATACAACTTTGGGCAACTTGCCTTGTTCTTAGGTCTTCCTTCTCACTCTATCCATGCTAGGTAGAAGCCACATTTTCTTGTTAGATATTTTCAGTGCTGCCTAATGTTAGATATCAATAGTTTTAGTTCATATGACCTGCAGTATAATATGCAATAGACAGTCAAATGCAGTTTTAACTATTGTTCATATTTGTAAATGATGTCTTGTTGCAAAAGATGTCTTATGCTCTGATGAAACAGTGTTGGCTCAATAGGGGGCATGCATAAGTGCACCAGGGTGCTTACCATCCCTGTCCTACTGTCCCCATTTATATGTAATCATTCTATGTGTTTATGGCTGTTTTCCCTATTTATATCCTTTTATTTGTGCCAATTTTTTTCATGTGTCCATGTCTATGTCTATACTGTTACTTGTTTACTTGTACTTGTTGACAAACATAATAATAATAATAATAATAATAATAATAATAATAATAATAATAATATAGTACCATTAACCACATTCTTTCAAACCTTTCCACAAAGCTTATTAATATCTCTACCTGCTGACCATGTTGCTGTGTGGTGGAGGACTTAAACCTAGGGCTAACCAATTGTAATTGCCTGACAATTCCCAATAGTGCCTGGTAGCATGCCTATTAGGCACAGTTAGTTTTAATTCAATGCAACCAGAGAACTCCTCATCGCTGCATGATACAGGAATGGGCAACTCAGTGACTTCCACATGTTTTGGAGTACATTCTGAAAATACTATGCAAATAGTATTATTAAACTTATGTATATATCACTGTAATTCAAAACAAGCCCTGGTGGCTCACATAGCAAAACATAAAACAAACCCTATATAAAAATAAAAATGCAACAGTACAATAGAAAAAAAAATAAAGATGTACACCATAACTCAAATCAGGGGAAAGCTTGTGGAAAACAGTACAGAAGGAGTCAGTCTGATTTCCATGGGGAGGCATTCCAACAAAAATGCAGCACGTCCTTTTCTTAGTTCCTTGAACCTCGCAGAAAGGTGGGACCTACAGTATTTCTTTTTGCTAGACCCATTTTGTTAAGCCAAAAAACCCTCTGGAGTAGACAGTGCTGAAAGCATCCATTCAGGCTGTGATGACAAAGAGTGAAGTTGGAGGCTACTGGAACAGTACTACTCAGGCATCTGGACTAGTGGATAGTAAATGAAGTACTGTATTATCTTTCATCTTTTGTCTATGTTAGAATGCTTTTGAATTAAATATGGGTATCCCCAACTGAATTCTTCTACCAGAAAAGCTCAAATGGTCAGTAAGAAACATATGAAATTTTATCTGAATAAATACAGATACTGCTGCTTTGGTCTATCTATTATCTGTCATCTACCTATCATCCATTATCTGCCTGCCTGCCTGCCGCTTGCTGATCTATCTATCTATCTATCTATCTATCTATCTATCCCTCTATCATCTAATCTCTTATCTTATCTATCTAATATCTATCTATCTATCTATCTATCTATCTATCTATCTATCATCTATCTATCTATTATCTATCTATTATCTATCTATCTATCTATCTATCTATCTATCTATCTATCTATCTATCTATCATCTATCTAATATCTATCTATCTATCTATCTATCTATCTATCTATCTATCTAATATCTATCTATCTATCGTCTGCATAAAATTCATATGATACCCGTTTCACTGTCTCAACCTATGTATCATTCATCCTCACTGGAAAGGCATCTTACATGGGGATCCCTCTAATGGCATCACTGCTTTTTTCTCAAATGCATATTTATTCACATGACTTTGTTTACCTACTGCTACCTTCATGAAAAATGGACTCCTCTAACCAAGTAGAAAAAATACAGGATGTTTAATTTTCCAAACTGACTTGTTTAACATGAGTCCAGTTTCCATTTTTCTCTCTCTGGAAGAAACCCAGATTTGGGGGAAAATGATACTTGTTATTCCACTGGAACCCCTGAAAATGGAATTTCCAACAAGTTAGCAAGCAGTTCCAGTTGTCTTGATTATCTAATCTATACTTTGATACCATCAAACACAGTATATTCCTGGAACATGATGGAGTCGTTTCAGCAGTCCTATTTTAATGGAGGAATAGTAAAAGATTACTGTACTATCTTATAACTACTTGGTGGAATTGCTTCCCCAAATAGAGAAATAAAAAAACACAATCTATTTTGGATATGAAGACAAATACAGATCATGTAGGTAAGATGATTATGGAGGCTAAAATTCTAGGCACACATATTTGGAGAAAAGTCCTGTGAAATTTAGTGAGTTTTACTTCTGAGGACCAAAAGAAAATCTGACAGCAGAATAAAACATATCCTTAAATATGTATTTTTTCAAATCTGCTTAAAATTGCGAGGCTCTATATAGCTGCGAAAACTTATCCAGACACTCTGATCAAAAAGCATTTGTAACACTAATTCCAAGTGAGATTATGAAGTCCCTGCCTCTAAACTCTTTGAACGTTACATCCTTTTATAAGCTTTCTTGCTACATTTTGACACTGCTAGTTATTCATGGAGAAATCAGCCATTATCAAAATGTTTTTGATGACAGAAATCAGTCCTCCAACTAAAAGTGTTGATAGCTTGGTATGTTTTGGAACTTCAGAAGTTTCAAGGACATGCTTTCACAGAAAAGAAAACAGGAAACCATTACGACTTATGTACAAATAGCAGACATAGCGGCTCCTGGGCCACACATCCAGATCATCCATTAGACTGCTCTTGCAAACTCTTCCTAACAAGAACATATTTACTACTATTGAGCTTCTCATAATTGCAATCTCACTTGATTTGGTTAACTTGAGAAACTGAATACTTATTTATGGGAAGAGAGCCCGGTAATAACGGAAGGAATTCTCAGAACCCAAAATGCAAGAATAGAATAGGAAATTGATTTTTATCTGCTTAAGTGGAGATGGAGAATTCTGATATTACTTCAAAGGAATAACTTGTAACCATAACCCCACTCTCAAAATGGTTTTTAACACTTAATGAAGTTTCAGAAAACATGAAATCATTCTGGTTTGACGGTGTCTCTTCCCATCAACAATCCCAAGCACTGAGAAATGCTAAGTGTTAAAATAATTGCAGGCAGCACAATGAGGCTTATTCGCAGATATAAATACCTATAATCCTTATAGTGGAATAGCCAATCCTAAATGTTTATTCAGTGGGCTGTCCAAAATAACTGCACAAAATTACAACACAAAACATCCATCACATGCCTGTGAGATATATGTAGCCACCACCATGTCACCCAGCACTCAAGCCAGAAATTAGCATCTTCTCAGAGGCATATTGTCTGAATTCCAGGAAAGTCTGTCATACCCTCACCTACAGTCAGTCTTTTAATTAAAGATCAGCTTGTTTATCTGAATTTTGCCATAAAAAGCCTGGAATATAAGTCTATAAATTTACTGTAGTGATAAGGACAGACTTGGTCATCAATTTCACGCTAAGATTTATTGTGTACTAAGAAACTGTTTTGTGAAAACAAATAAATAAAAAAAAAAGTAAAAAAAAGGAATGCTGGTGTATATATTTTAGAAATAAGAAATACACCCTAGACGTTTGTCTTGAATCTTATCAATTAACCAAAGTGTCCAGTTTGTCAAAACATGAAAAACACTTGTTTTTATATGATGTATTTGTATTTACATGATACATTTTTAAAGCAATAGCTACAATGATCATACTTATTAGAAACAATAAAAAAGAAGTTAACTAAAATGTACATCATACACTTGTATATATATTCTTTACACAGAGGTAAAAAGGCTTATAAAAATCAATACAACTGAGTTTTTAACTTTTAGTATACAGATACATAATGGAAGGTTGCTTCAGGCACTTAAATCTGTTAACGTGAGCAATAGCTTGAAAAAAAAATCACAACTGAGGAAAAAACCCCACCTTTTCGTTAATGGATTGTTACCACAGATACAAAAATAAAATCTGAATCATTTCTCAGATGATTAATGTCAGTACTGAAAAGCTGAGAGGAGGAGAAAACTACACACTGATCAGCTGCAGTGTGGAGATCAATGGGTAATATTTACACCACCACCCCAGTTCCCCCCATTTCTGCTCTCGCCCCTCTGAAGCCTCCTTCCCAAAACAACCCTCTTGCTCCAATGCACCGAGAGAAAGAAGGAACATGAAACAAAGTGCCAAGGATTCAAAGAAAGCCAAGGTAGAGATGGGAAGAAGGAATTTACAGGAGGAGGCAAGGTGGAAAGTTTTAGCTGCTTTAACAAAATAAATAGGGGCATTTAAATGGGGAACCTTGACAATCCTTAAGATATCTTCTGTAGTGTTGTGCTTCGTAGAGGAGAAAGACCTTAGAGAAATTCAGGAAAATGGGACAACTTTGCAACAATCACTAGGATAATGAAGTTGTTCCATTATTTGATTTTTGAAGCTGGCTTGATGTTTGTTAGTCACCCTTTGGAAGGATGTCATTTGCTGTCAGGCACAAAAAATATGCATTTGCCCCATGAATTTCTCCCCCATTAAAAAATAATAATAATAATAATACTAAAGTAAAGTGAAGAGCTTCCTTAACCATTTAGCACTTTTCCAAAAATGGATATTTAACAGCAGTATTTTCATTTGTACTATGTCATATTGCCTGTATGTTACAGACAAATCCCAAAATTGGAATTTGAAACATGAACAATGGAGATTTTAGAGCTAATTGACTCACACATGAATTGAAGGCTGCAATTGAGGAATTATGTTTTAAATAGCTGATATAAATTAACCTGTTAAGGGGATAATGTGAATTCTTACTGCTAAACAAAGAAAAAAATATTACTTGGTTCCCTATGTATGAAAGATGAAGTGATCTAGTTCAGATTTTTACTTGCTATTAAGGATGAAAGAATGTTGAATTTCATTTCCTCATTTTTCCAAGCCTTAACCCTGGCTTATCCCATCTTTGTATTTATCTTTTTAAACACTAACTTTAGGCAACAATTGTACCATTTTTGTGCTAAATGGCAAGCATATTTCCTAGCAGAATTCCTACACTCTAATTATTTTCGCTCACCTTTCTCCTGACACTTTGATACTGTGTCTTTTTGTTTGGAGAACTGCAAGCCAACATTCTCGCATAAGTGCACATTTTCAAAAGGTAAATTAATTTCAATTCAGGTATGGGTTTGAAAATGAAAAATCAGGTAGATTCGCAGTAAAATGCAGAACTAAAACTAATTGCCCCAATACCAGTATCGTTCTGCAAATTATGTCAAAGATCTGAGTTTGCACTGTCCTCACTTTACCTTTAGGGTTTACAGCCAAGTGTTCATTGTTCAGCTGCAAAAATGTCAGAAGAAACTCCAGGGGCTCTGGAAGAGGAAAAAGCACCCCCCCACAAAGGAGGACCATATTGACAGGGGGAGGAACTTTAGCATTAAATCATCCTAGTACAGCCTGGAGGGAATACAGGCCCAGCCAGCAGCGGAACAGGGGATGTTTAATCAGTTCCTGCCTCTAAAGGCAATGCAAGGATCTTTTTAGGCTGGTTTCTACACTGACACCTGCAAGCCAGTGTGGCCTCTCCTCAAGACTTCTCCTGAGGTGCCCTGAGTTTAAGAGTAGCTTGTCATGGCAAATGGTCGGGGTGAAGGTTGCGTTCAGGAGGGTTGCTCATTGAGAGGGTGCTGGATCCCAGCCCATGTCTTTCTGGATTGGTCCAATGCATTCTACAAAGTGCCCAAAGCAGAAAGCTGCCAAATAAAAAATAAAAAAAAGGGGAGGGGGAGGGAGAAAATGTCCTCTGATCGTGAAATATATACTCGCCTGAGTATAACCAGGGCTACTCTGGCTGCAGGATTTGGCCATAACATCACAGATTGTTGCATATGCAATTAAACAAGATCAAAGCGACAACACTCCAGGAAGGAGCTGTTGGCCTGTTTTGCATGGAACAATGCAAACGTGTTCACTCTTGGTTGTTGCTATTTGGCAAAAACGAAAAGCCATTTCCTTTTCTTTTAATTAAGACTTCTTTCAATGTGCAATAGAAGAGGTGGGAGAGGGGCAAGGTCTCGCATGCCCCGGCAGTCAGCTGCCCAAAGCAGGAACAGCAGTGCCTGTTCTCACAAGCCAGCGCCTATAGCTGCCTCAGAATATTCAGATTGTACTATGCTATATTATAGCTAAACTGTTCTACACTTTATTCCTTTGAATAAAACCTTTGCTATTTCCACATCATACATTAGAAAAATATCATTTCCCCAGCTAATTACAAGCCTTGTACACAAGACATGACTTTTAAAAGAAAATAAAAACCTCACAAAATTAAGGTTATCGCTTCGCCCTGCTGTATTTTACAACTCAGAAATCAAAGAAGTGGGTTTGATACAGGTTTTGCAATGCATGCATGCTTTGTACACTACCAAGTTATATTGAAATTCACTGCTTGTCGGTGTCAGGATGCCTAGTGATTGCAGCAGGGCCCACTTTAAGGGCTATGAAAATATTTGAAGGGTCCTAGTATCTTTCACGGCAAGATGATAAGAAGGGCCTGGGATTCGTCCAGTTTTGAACTATTCACCCTGGTTCTCTGCAAATGCCAAATATGCTGGTTCAGTGCATTTGAGAATGAAGAACAGGATGGCCTTACGCCAACTGCAGGTTGATCCTATTGTCTGCACAGCAGATAGCTGGGGCTGGGGTGGGGATGTTGGTTTACGCCAATGACAGAGAACCCTGAAAACACCCTGCAACTTTCCCCGGTTACTTTTTCTTCCTATCTGTGCACTGTGTCACTGAACTGGGAACAGCGAAGATAGTAACATTGACCCAACATCACTAGGAATTATTTATGTTCACAGTATAGTTACTGTGCAGATCCAGGAACTTGAGAAATGAAAGATACACGCTGCCTGGATGGGGAAACTGTTCTCAGTCAATTTCACCTAAGAACAAAGTCATGCAGGTTAGTAAAGAAAAGGGAAAGAGGCCAGCTAGAGCATGCATTGGTACTAAAAGCATGAGTAAATGCTTCTTTTAACTCTCCTCTCCCCATTTCTGCAACGTCTCTGAATTCATGATTGGGATAATAAGTGTCAATTCCTCTTAGGCTTTTCTTTAAAGAAAAAAAAGAGAGAGAAATAAATGCACTTCCATTGAAAGAAACTGAATGATTTTTAAAAAGCCATGTTCCTGCCTGTATCTAAGTGATTGTCAAGTGCTATAGCGGCGGTGCCCTCTGGCTCTATTAAATCCATACCCAACAAATCCAGGTGCAGGGAGTCCTATGTCCTACTCTATAATAGAAAATGTTCGAAGCACCCTCATTGGTTCAAAGGCCTTCAAGGCAAAGACACTGGCCAATGAAATGCCTTGCAATTGAGGCTTCCCTATATTTCTGGATTAGTCTGGAAAGCATAAAACCTTGGATTAATTCCAGACACACTCCCACCCTGGATTCCAAAAAGGGGGTGATGGAGGAGGATTCATTCCCTTATTTTTAGCATACTGACCTGTAGACAAAGTTTAAAAGCAACATTCCCTCTTTTTCTTTTCAAGGTACACAAGTGCATGGGTGTACATGTCAATTTCAAAACATGCAAACTCCCCCTTTGCCTCAGAAAGGAACACCACAGCATAAAGACTGTTTTCATCAGGAAGAACATCAATGCAAAGCTAATTTTTCCACTGTTATTTGGAAGAGAAAGGCGATGGTGGCTGGGGAAAGAGGAAGAGGAGAAACCTATTTATAAATATTTCATTTTGTGTATAAAAATTGGTCTGAAATCACAGGAGTTCTCAGATTCTCACATATAATACAGGTAATACTAAGGCTCATTTCCCACATTTTAGCTGACCCGTTAACAATCAGAAAATCCCAGAAGACCACCAAAAAACCATGATGGGACTTTTCAGGAACTGTAGGTTGTGCGATTGTTGGCCCTACATTACCGTGGTGCACAATTATAACCCACAAACATCTTCTGTATACACAAGAATCCATACCCCCAAACTGGCTGTAAGGTGCTCACAATCCAAAATGGGATTTCACTCCATTGTTATATACTCTCACGGGTGTGATGAGCTTGCTAAATATAGATTACCCCCATGAGATGTTCCAAATTCCGTCCCATTCAACCGTTCCCATCTCAAACACTTTCCTTGCAGGAGGGAAGGAATAATCACACAGAAGACCTTCTGCTGGATGATAGATCAATAATACAAACGTCTATGTGGTACATTAGTCTGTTAGAACTCCGGGAGCGATC
Source organism: Arizona elegans (assembly GCA_022577455.1). Lineage (NCBI taxonomy): Eukaryota > Metazoa > Chordata > Lepidosauria > Squamata > Colubridae > Arizona > Arizona elegans. The sequence goes on from JAKOOJ010000001.1 coordinate 177,476,194, forward strand.
AATGGATAGCAGCCAAGTGGGAGGGAAAGAGAAGGAGCCGTCTGGTTCCTAGATTCCAACAGGCTCCCAAGGCCGGCTCAGGTGGGCACAAACCAAGAATGCTCCAGACCAAGAAGGGGAAGAAAACAGGCCTTTCACCAGCTTGGAGCGCTGTCATCCAGCTGCTTTGTGTTTCCCACCACAGCACCTGCACATCACCCCACAGTGGTAGCAAGCCCGGAGGGGCAAGTAACAGCACATACAAGGGGCCAGAAAGGACAAGGCGATTAGGGCCAACCACCGGAGGCAAAACTTCTCATCGCTGGTATCGCAGGAGCAAGGGTCTGTATAGTCTCCTTCTGGATCAGACATGCAGTGATAGAGCATACTGTCTGCACACCACATGCAGCTGACTCGGCGGATACAGCTTTGGACTCGGTCTGGAGCATCCTGGCACTGACCCCGCCTGTTTTCCTCATGGTTGAAGATGTCTCTACAATAAACACAACGTGACCTCTCCCCGTCTTCTTTTCGCCGCCGTTGTTTACACCTAGCTGGCTGAGTTTTTATCACGGCACCCTTAATGTCATCCCCTCGATCAAAGTCAGCGTTACTAACGTAAGGGTAATTGTAGTCATGTTTCGAGGCCTCCGTTTTTGCAAACCGCACATAGGAGTCCCCATCATCGGGATCAATGTACTTCCCCCGCACAGGGGTATGACGGTAGTCCTCGTAACCTGTCACCCAGTTCTTTTCCCTTGGATTAATCCGTACAATCTCCTCGTCATCATCGGGGAAACTGACGTGCCGACACGATCTCAAGATGGACTATAGGTGAGAGAGAAAGAGATTTGAGAAAGCACAGATTTTTTTAAAGCAAGCAGGCAAGTATGACATTTAGCAGTAGATTTATCAAAGATACCAGCACAGGCAATGACACAAGTAAATGCAAAGGCTAAAAATATACTATGTACAGTAAAAGCCAACAATACAAATTATTGTGGCACACAAAACTATAATTCCCATAGAAAGGCACCCTTCCTTAACTGATACTCTCTAGAGTAGGGAAGGACACTGAAAAGAGTGCCTTTAAGCTTCCTCTTCACAGCAGAATACAAGCTGGGGTTTTGGAGTATAATTCCCACAATCACATACCACGGCCTTAACTGAAGCCCCAAATACCCCAAGATTGCCTATTTTTTCTGAATTTAGAAAGCTAAGCTATATAACCAATCAGGACTGTAGCATTTGGAGAAAATACCAATGCATTTTCAGTTACAGTCAAAATGTGCAATGTTGTTTTTTATATACATATTGAGCAGCTGTAGGAAACAGCTGGTTTCAAAGATAACCTCTTTTTAAATAGGTTAAACTTTAATTGAATTTTAAATTATAAAAATGTTTTTTTAAATAGGAAATTTTAAACAGGCAATACATCAAGTCTAATAAATCTTCTGCTATTTCCCAACTAGCCATGACTTGGAAGACAATAGAGGTAAAGCTCATATCACAGAGCTCTATCGAAGAGCTCCTGCTTTCACACATGCAGATAGTCACCAGGCTTTCTGGCCAAGCCAGTATGAGAAAAATCAGCATTCTGGAACAGCAAGGAAAGAATCTAGAGAGAGGCTTACTTGTTCTAGATGGTAATGCTCAGGGCTAAACTGGTCATGAAAGTGGCCGCGGGTGCAAATTCGGTGATGCTCAAAGGATGGAGAAGACGCTAGTGTTCGTAAAGGCTGCTCTCTTTTCTGAGAAGAATTAGAGGAACTGTCAGTGGCATTCTGTAAAAAAACAAATGGGATAATATTAGCTAAGTTGCAAATACAATCTTTCTGCAGATTTGGGTTGCAATAGACACCTCCCTCCCTAAATAAAAGTTGCTAGATTTTAAACTGACCAACTTTTCCAAAATCACAGTTGGTTATGTCAAACTCTAAAACCCGGGAAAACAAGTCACAATTTTGTATCCATATACAATGTTGTATCTAAAGCAGGCTGAACCACAGCTTATTCATTATTTTTAATCTAGTGTTGTTGTATGAACCCAGGTGGTTTACAAACCAATGTATACAATATTGGGGGCAAAAAGCTAGTTGAATAGTCAGTCCAATCTACATAGATGGATTTAACATCACATTATTTTAACCTCTTATTTCATGAAAAGTAAGGAGGCATTGGGAACACAACACTGTTGTATGTCAAATACTACATAACTTTGCCCCTTGCTACTGGCTATTATTGGCAGAGACCAGAAGAGTCACTATGTAGTGGCTGCATAGCTGTGGGTCTTAAAATGTTAACATTAAGAAGCAGAAATGTACCCAATCTATTTAAATTGCTGCTAATACAAATTATAGCCATAACATCAAGTTTCTACCCACACACCTGCCTCCCATTTGACAAATTCAAAGAGATCTCTGTATACTACAATTCAGAGAAAAATAACAAGGAGTTACACTTATTTATTTATCTTTATTTATTCATCACGTTTCTATATTGTCTATCTCACCTAAGTACTCTTGCATTTGCATTTCAAGTCACTCTTAAGTTATTCAGGTTAATTTTTCTGCCTTTCAATGACTAGGAAAAATTGGGACACATTTCTGCTTTTTTTTTTAAGAGCAAATTTGTACTACACACCTTCAGCTAAGAAATGGGAATTCTTTTGTATATTTTCAACCAATGTGCAATTTCAAAAAAAAAAATGTACAGTGAGAATTCTCAAGTCACAAAGTGGTGTGGTACGCTGAAATACCCAGAGCCAGGAACCACATGCCAATATTCTGAGTTGGGGACTATGCAAAGGACTCCTTTGGAGATGCTGGAAACTGCATATGAGAACACACACACACACACACACTGATAAAAGAAAACGGGATTTTATCCCCTTTATAAACAATGTGTACATCTGAAATGAGAAAGAGTTAAAAACACATTTAAATCTTTATCTGATTCACAGAATGTGCTTTCACTACTCAGTTTTGGCCCTCCAGACAAGCTTTTAACAAATTCCCCTGGGGCCCTGTGATCCTAACTTGCAAAACTGGGCTGACATCTGCTGCACAAATGTTAGATCTTCATGCTAGTTACCTTCCAGGTAAACCAACATTCTTGGGAGCCGAGGTGGCACAATGGTTAGAGTGCAGTACTGCAGCTACTTCAGCTGACTGCTAGTTCAGCAGATCAGCGGATCAAATCTCATCGGCTCAAGGTTGACTCAGCATTCCATCCTTCCGAGGTGGGTAAAATGAGAACCCAGATTGTTGGGGGCAATATGGTATTTAGTATACTGTCTTTGGTGTAAGCCTCCCAGAGTCCTCGGAGAGTGGGCGGCATAGAAATATGAATAATAAAATAAAAATAAATAAATAAACATTCTGGCCTGTATCAGAGCAGAAAATAAACTGTTTAGGTTAACTTCACTTAGGACTACCTACTACATCACCACCTCTTGATGCTGTGCATTGTTAAGACAACCCAATTCTTATGAGAATTCTTGTAAAGTGTTTCACAGATAGATTAAATGGCTGCTTAACTTCTGTTTCTTCCCAAAGAAGAAACTTTAGAGCAATAAAAGTAACTATGCTTTTATACAAAGCTTGGCATATTTTGAAAGAATATTCTCAAAGTTTTAGCGGCATCAGCTGTTGAATTCTATTTTGGCAATGGATTCCAGCTCAAATAAGTGTGGATGAACATCATAACTGCAAATAAGTGACCCCATCTGACTTCTTAAAATATCATTCTGTCTGCTCTGAGAAATCTCTGCTTGCAATAACTGTCTTTTTAATGTATCAGCATAAGCTCACAAATGCGCAGCTGAAGTTGGAAGGAATTTTTAAAAGCTGTAAATAGCAAAATATGAAGGCAGAGCATGCGAGCAAAATTTAACACAAATTTTTAATTCAAATGCTTCTATTACAGACAAACATGGTATTTCACCTGTCATGCTAATATTAAATCCTAAATAGAGGGCAGGAATGGAAAAAGGTACACATGCTTTAGAGACCCACATTTAACACAATACCCAAACCTGCATCAATATGACTCTTCCTCTTTAAAGAAGCAACAGAGGCACTCAAGTTTTGATTCCCATAATGCTCACACACTACACTGTCTTAGCACAGCATCCATTTAAAGGCTCACAATATTCATTTAAGATGTGAACAGTTAGCCTTACTGTTCTTGTTGCCTGTGAAGAGCATGTCTGCAGAACCTCAATCTGGAGACGGCATGCTGGCCCCAACTGTCCTTTTGTATTCCCAAGACTACCTCGAGAACATGCCACTGAACTGCTAAGTTTCAGAATAAAAGAAGTTGTACAAAATGATTGCTAACGTCCGATGACAGATATGGCACAAGAAGAAGTACAAAAAGAAAATCCGTATTTTACCAATAAAAAAATAAGCAAAAAATGTTTGTCCTTCTTCCTCTTAGCAGTATCTCATCACGGGTCATGCTCCCCATGGTTCCTGGAGGCCAAAAAACATCAATTGACTAATTAATGTTGCCTGCTCCTTCTTTAAAGCCCTAGTTTCCAAGTTCTTCTCTACAGTTGGTCATGGAAAAAAGGACATCCCAATGCATAACACTGCCTCTGGACCAGTGGTGGGTTTCAAAATTTTTTTACTACCAGTTCTGTGGGTGTGGCTTGGTGGGCGTGGCATGGCGGGCATGGCAGGGGAAGGATACTGTAAAATCTCCATTCCCACCCCACTCTAGGGAAAGGTTACTGCAAAATTCCCATTTCCTCCCAATCAGCTGGGACTCGGGAGGCAGAGAATAGATGGGGCGGGGCCAGTCAGAGGTGGTATTTACTGGTTCTCCGAACTACTCAAAATTTCCACTACCAGTTCTCCAGCAGTTCTCACCTCTGCTCTGGACAATGAAACAGGCAGCCTAGCGACTTCAAGCAGTCTGTGTCTGGGTGGCAGCCAGTATGAACAGAAAAGAAAAACAAGAGGTCCATCCAGCATTCAAAAGTATCCTTCATGTTTACAAAAGCTTGTTTTTCCTGCCCTGAGCTATCCTTCCATTTTGCAACCCTACTAGTTTGGCCGTAGCATGCCTTGAGGAGACTGAATCAAAGAAACAATACCTGTTTTTGAACCACAGTCCTTGTTTCCTACTAGTTGCAATAAAACAGCATTCTAAAGCAGATCAGAATATCCCGAGATTGCTTACGGAACAGAGCAATAATCTTGCATTATTATTATTTTTTGCTTTTGAATCTTCATTGGTTTGTTTTCTGTTTGAATGACACTGGAGGGAACTTATCCATAGGACAGGGAAGGCAGAAATCACTTCGAAAACTACTTGCAGATCCTTTCCTCCAAGTATCCTTAACTGCGTTGATAGTCATTCATTATACTGTAGGCTACAAGACAATTTCCAAATTCAGTGCTGAAACTAAATTGGGACTTGAGATGAGGTAGGGTGACTTTTTCAACCTGATCAAGCTTTCATAGGCAATATAGGACTGCTCTCAAAAGCCACATAGAAAAACAAAGAACTTTCTTATATAGATTTTACTATTACCATTCATTTATCTTGAGAAAATGACAGAGAAGAGATCCAAAAAAGCTACTTCTTGGCTCAGGACTCAATCCTGACACATGGATGCGCAGGTAGAAGTAAATTGGTTGCATTTGGGATGAAGGTGCTCTTGAGGCATGTCTGCAGATCTTCAGTCAGTATATAGCTCAGTTTTGCTGTCTATGGAAATTCTCAATTATCCAGGTCATGGTAGTGCCAAAGGTGCTTCTTCCAAAAGGCAACTGGACTTTCTTGGTTAAGCTTCTTCAGTTCTAACAACTTCTCAGTTTTGCTGTTCAAAATGTCCAGCCATTTCTATGACTCAAACCTGACTCAAACCTAACCCTAACCCTTTGCTATTCTATCTTTAAGAAGAAGAAATTAAGCCAAATTTATTTAATATTTTTAAATTATTTTAAATTGATGTTGATTCTGTTTTTAAATAGGCTGTACACCGCCCTGAGTCCTTCTGGAGAAGGGCGGTATAGAAATAATAATAATAATAATAATAATAATAATAATAATAATAATAATAATAATAACAACAACAACAACAATAATAATTATTATTATTTAAAACCTTAGCAACTGAACATTAGCATGCAAATGCTATTGTGAATAATTAGTACTAACACATTTAGCAGCCTTTTAATTACAATGTCCATTAAAAGATACTGAGCTTCTCTACACATGAGTTCATCTTGTCTTCATTGCTCTTCTGCACAGACACAGGTTGCAATGGATTACCTAGGGTCTAATTCTGCAAAAGCAGTTTATAAAAAATCATCACTAAATGCCCAATTTATTTATTAAAAATGTCTATATAGTTTCCTATTAATCAAAAGGAGCACATACCTTACTTTTGGCAGCTTATAGACCCACTTCATCAGTAAAATTAAAACACTATACAAAAATATAACAACAAAAATATCAACCCTCAAATCCAAAAGAGCTTTGCGTTCGGAAGAATTGGATTCTATCTGATGGCAGGGGAAATACTGTTCCAAAGAATAGGAGGAAGCAACAGAGGTAGCTTGACTCTGGCATGTCAGGAGATGGCATTCCTCAAGGGATGGAATTCCTCAAGGGATCCAGAGAGCTCAGTCTTCCAGAAACAACTGGAAGTAGTCGATCCTGCATATATTCAGGTCCTGTTTCATGAAGGGCTTTAAAAGTGACAGCCGCACCTTGAATTACCAATCTAGAAGGAAATTGGTAAGACGTGCAGCTCTCAGAGTGCTATACAGTCAACTCACAATACATTGGTATCTACTCAAGCCGCTGCATTCTGGACTAGCTGGAATTTCTGAGTGAACTTCAACGGCAACCCAATGTAGAGCAGTTGCAGTAATACAAATGGGAGGTGATCAACACATGAGCCAATGTTGCCAACTCAGAGATGTGCCCACCTGGGATTTGGTTCCACTAGCAATTTCTTACCTCCCACCACTGATCTGAACCACTCACTCAGAAAGAACCCCTGCAACACTGCACCTCCTCCTTCTTGTTGACAATTAAGATGGATACTGTAGTAAAGGTCACCAAGGGATCAAGCAGGACCAGGACTTACATGTCCCCTATCCTGGCCTCATCTGCAATAGTGACTGATGTGGATTTCCTCTAGAGCTCTCTGCAAATGCAGCTATACAACCCTCTCAACAACTCTTCCCAGAAAGGGAATGTCACTGACACACTTAATAGGCTGAGAGTTACCTAACTTTGCTTGGTCAAACAATGATTTCTTGAAGAAGGATTGAACTACTGCCTCTTTCAAGGCAGGTGGCACCATCTTTTCCTTCAAGGAACAATTCAGTATTGTTTGCACAAGGCCCAATTCCTTCCTGAAGGCTTTCATCAACCAAGAAAGGTAGGTATCTAAGATACAGTATTGACAGAAAATGGAAGTTGGGTTCAAACATCATGTTACACCCTGCCTGTTTTGTCCATGCTTATAGAATAAGGCATAGTGATCTGGTTCACTTAGAATATAAAGGCTCTGGTTTACAAGTCACTTAGACTCCCAATCATACTATACCATTTACATGAAATGATACAGCTTTTAATATCACAAAAACCAAAGTCTTGTAGATTTAATCTCACCAAGCTTCAATTGGTTCTCCTATCCTTTCTAAACTTCTGACATATCGCAATCAAAAGTTCTTTTAGAAATGAAACTACAAATTTTTAGTTGGGTGGGTGTAGAGAACTGAACTGGCTGTAATTTGTGAAATCAAACTTAGCTTCTCTTGTTCCCTCTCACGCACATTTTAGCAATGTGGTTGTAGCATATTTCACACTCCTCTGGGAGACAAATGTAGGCCAAATGCTTCAGGAAGGAATCTCTAGAAAGGAACATAGTTCCTTAGTTCTGACTGCGAGAGGGACAAAGAAAATAATATTTCTAAAAAATTGTATAAATGGTTTTGCACTTTTTATTATTTGTGCTGACAATGCAGACAAAGGACGCTTGGTTTAGTAAGCAGGAGCCAAATGTGAAGAACTTACTCACATACTGTATATGGGACCTTGCAATTATCTGTACATAAAGCAGCTGGAAAAATCATTATTCTAGCTAGGCCTATGGTCAAACTAAATATACATATGCTAAACAAATCCTCCATATTGTAAGCAAAAGTAATTTCATATTAGCAAGTTTTGCAATATCTCACATCCCTACAGTCTATCTTACATAGATATTTCAGGTCCAATTTCCTTGCCCTTGGCAACTACTTCACATATCTCCATCTCTAAAGTTTTTTTTTTTTGGTTTCCTCCATTTCTTGGATCTGTGTATTTATATTGTCTCTTTATGCACAATGTTTCCACACTCCTTTCCAAAGTTTTTTTTATTTTATTTTCAGACTGCCTGCAAATGTCCCGTAAATAATATGCTTGTTCTGAGCAGAATAGTGAGAGTCATAAAATAATGAGCTCAAAATCTGATACTATCATTGAAGGTTTGAGATTAATGTAACTGATCAAACAAACCTGGTATATACTACTGAGAATATTTTTAAACTCAGCAATTTGGTGTTGGCCCAACTTGCCAGAAAGAACATGAAATTTCTGAATGTGTCAACAGAGAGACAGGTAAAAAGAGATCATCAGTCTCTTATGTGAAGTCATAGAGACCCTCAGGTTCATTGCTCTGTGGCAAAGAGAGAACTTGGTTGTTTGGCTTTACCTTTCTAGCCATATCTGATGGCCATCTTTGCCTTCTTCACCACTAGTAAAATACGCGCACACACACAAAAAAACCAGCATCTTCAGTGAGAGGCATGTATTACTACTATAGAAAAACCAGGTTGCATTTACATAATAAATATCCTGTTACAAATAAAATACATACAATAAGGGTCTCAAAAGGTACCAGAATACTTACTTTTTTGGCTTGAGGCTATAGACTATCCTTACATTTTCCCCAATGTACTCCAAGTAGAAGTACGCTTAGCAAGTTTTTGAAGATTTGTATAGTGAAAACTATTGAAGGGCTCTGAACTGAAAGTAGGCCTTCAACAATTTTCCACTAACACAACTAAGAGTCAAAAACATTAAACTGGATCCCTGCTGTCAAACAGAAATTCAAGATTATTTTAGCAAGGCTGTATCTCTGCATAAAACACTGACTTACCCCCTTCTCAATTCTTACACTGGGAGCGTGCCAGCCTTGATGGTACAGTGGTTTAATGCACCCTGTTATTAACACAGCTGCCTGCAATTTACTGCTGGTTCGAATCTCTCCAAGGCTCAAGGTTGACTCAGCCTTCCATCCTTTCTAAGGTAGGTGAAATGAGGACCCAGATTGTGGGGGCAATAAGCTGACTTTGTATAAAATATACAAAAGAATGAAGGCTATTGCTTAACGCAGTGTAAGCCGCCCTGAGTCTCTGGAGAAGGGCGGCATATAAATCAAATTTATATATATATATATATATATATATATATATATATATATATATATATATGTATGTGTATATATATATATTTGAAGAGATCCAGTACAATTACTTTTGTTGCTGTGTTTTGACAATTGACTTCTTTAAAAAAAAAACAAATGCATAAACTAAAGAACAATCAACTGGCTTCTAGAATTACAATTTGCTGCAGAGTATAAATCAGCCTGAGTTCTTAGAGAAGAGTACAATCTGATTGCCAGAAAACTAAGTTAGTGTTTTAAATTTAAGGTGCAATCCACTTTGGCCCAACAACACTGTCACCTTTCCACCAAACCAGCCACCAATTTTCAGAAAGCTGTCATCATATAGCCTGTAAACATGTAATTCAAGAAGTGGCATCATAATAACCTAAGAACAATTGTGCTGTATCAGCAAATCAAAAACTATGCTAGTGCTGCATTCCATTTTCTTGCTCTCCAGTTGCATGGCTAATATGCCTTAAAAAAACAACCTACAACAAAATATATTTTATTGAAAAATGCCTTATTGAAAGGTCAAAGACCATTAAACCACACCTATCTAAACAACCGAAGAAACAAACAGCAAGGGGGGAATATAAATATAACACCACAATTTTGCAAGTCAAATTTCCCCAGTTTCTAGATTTAGGTAGTGTTCCTCTACCATGTACGCATAGATTTCTTCACTCCTCCCGATCCAGAATAAAGCAGGTTATTCTTAAGCAAGCAACTTAATAATGATAAATTTTATTATTTAATTAAACTTCATTACTCATATACTCCTAGCATTTTGTCCCTCACTTTCTTTTTCCCCATTCCCTTAAACTTTAGGAGGAATTCTTATTGATACTCAATATTTGTGTAGTATACTCATTGTCTTCCTACCTCAGAATTGAACTTCCTGTCTTTCATTTCTCTTAGTAACTGGATGCCTTCTTCATTCAGTGCTTCTGGGGGGTTTTAGGATGCATCTGTGCAAGTTTCCAACCCAAAAGGATTGACAAATCCTAAACTAAGCCAAAGTATATTTCTGCAGTATGACATTAGCAGCTCAGGAATATGTCAGAGAAATGAAACAGGGCTGACATGGCGAACAGTAAATCAAAGCATTGATAGCCCTAGGGTCTCTGCCTCAGTGCTGTGTGGGCTGAGAGCAAGTAACTGGTCCAAGGTCTCCAGCTAGCTTCATGCCCAAAGTGGGACTACAATTTACAGTCTCATGATTTCTAGCTTGATGTCTTAACCACTGCACCAAACTATCTGTCACCTTCTGCACACCTTGATGATTATCTTCTTTATTTTGCATTTTTACTTTGTGGGCCTATATACAATATATGTAGATTTTCCTGATTTTCTATCCCAGATGACAGACAGAAGTACCACACTAATTTTCATTTTTAAAAAATGAACAACCTCCTGCATCTTTTAAATCAAGGAGTGTGAAGAAAGCAGTGATTGCAATAGTAAGAGCCTTCAGAACAGGAGGCCGCACTCACTGAATGAAGTCTTCCTTGTCCCCAGTCCATATAGTTTGTGTATAAGCTTGCATATGTGTCCAGGTTTAGCTAATGTACATGATTAGCCTTAGATTCAGGAAGTGCCAAAGAAAACATTTCAACATACAGTAAATAATTCATGGAATTTACTGAAGGCCACTATCTGAAAAAAGTTTTAAAGGGGAATTAAATACATTGATGAAATATGGTCATATAGGAATTCTTCACTCAGAAGCACCAGGCACCTTAGTACAACAGGTAGAAAGAAAATTTATTGGCTTCATGGTGGGGCTTCTTGGATCCTTGCAAAGCAGAATGTAGGGCAAAATGTAATATATAGTCTAATCAGCATTCTTACTAGGTTACTTAAATTCAGGAAGATGTCTGAAATTACATCCAATCTGGCATGTATTTATACTACTCCCTTCCATCCCTATTGACTCCCAACATGATGCTTCTTCCAAGTGACCATTCATGCTCTGAGCAGAAGTGGCCTGACTGCTAATGTAAACAAACTCCCCTGGAAAAAGCTTGTCAAAACCAATGGGGGAGTACATAACTTTAGCCATAGATTCCAAGGCAGGCAGTAATAGCAACCGCTTTGTGTTTTCCTTGGTCTGGCTTCTCCTTCTGCATTAAATGCAAACAGTCAATGTATGCTATATAAAAAAACTGAATGGTTCTTCGTTCAAATAAAGCTAGGTCGTTCTGTGACTCATTAGTAGCAGTATAACTATCAAGCAATCCGATTGGCCTATAACTATTTGCAATTAACTAGAACTAATTCAAAAGTGTTAACAAATCAGGAAGACCTGCCCTAGTGAGTAAATATTGCATGTACAGTAAAGGACATAGAATGCTTGAATGCCACAAAAGATGGAAGAAGGGGTGTTCTTTCAGCCAAGGGAAAAACTATGGGCAACCTCTGATAGCATTTGTAAGCTCTTTATAAGTATTCAGCTCAAACCTTTGTTCTTGAGAGAGAAGAAAAAACAAACAAAGGTGCCAGAGTGAGAGAATATGTGGAGAGGAGGCACCCATTTTGGCTCTACTCTTATCTGGAATTTGCTTCAGCCCTGCCTTACCACAAAATACAGTCTCCAACCAAAGGGGAAAAAAAATAATTGCCAAGTTCTGCTTTAGGAACTGGGCTCTAATATTGTTGGTAAGTTCTTAGTGTATTGCTGGTCTATGACCATACTAAATTGATGATGATTTCTTCGGCTATTTTTTAAATGCATACTCTAGACCCTATATGCAGGTCTGTGGCTTGGCCATCATTTTGTTAGCAGTTATTTCCAGTATGACTGCAGCATAAACAAATGGGTTACTAAATCAAATGGCAGCATGTCTGAAGAAATCAAGATTATGGAATAAGAGCTTATTAGAGCCAAAGAACCATAACTTCAAGAAACAATTGTTATATTTGGATAATAAAATGTCCCAACTTTAATGATTGTCCAAAATTCGACGTAACAGTTCCAGAAATTTATTTTAAAGGCCTTTTGTTTTATCATGGAGTCTCTAATTCAAATGGTTTTTTAAAGAAGAAACAGTACATCCTTTGTGCTAATTTTATGACCTAATATTTTATCCATTCAACATAGTTTCAGCCTTCCAAAATGCCATTCTCAACCTGCCAAAATCAACATCTCTACATTATGTACAGTATGATTTGATAAACCTTTTAACTTTTCCAGATGGTTATCTTGGCAGGAATTGTTTTGACAAAATGTGCTATCCAGTGCCATGCTGCAATAACGATTAGTTACGTACAACATTAAATGGTTAATTTCTGAAATATATTAATCTTCACCAGAATCTTGCTTCTACCCACCCCCCAAGGATAAGCTGAACCAAACCATTCAGGATGGCTCATCCCATTTCAGAAATAAATGCAGATGTGAGGAGGTGGGCGGGAGGACAGATAGCACCCAATTTATCTAAAAAACACAGCTGCCTGATTATGGAGAAAGCCATAATGCTGACAAAGATTGAAGGAAAGGAGGGCAACAAGCAGCAAGATGGATGAGCTCAAAATGCACTGGCAATAGGTGCCCCATCTGAAAATCTGAAGGAGAACCCGATCATCCTGGAGAGATCTATCTATGTGGTTGCTAAAAGGTGACACTAACTTGATGGCACGTCATCAATAGGTGTGTTAGCAATTATGCCAGTGCCTTGGATTGTCTTGTGCTTGAGACTAGAAGATAAAAAGATGCAATACTTTCCACGTGACACTGTTTGCAATTCCTTGAAAGAAAACCTGTTCTCCCCCACCCACCCGCCCCCATGTACACAGGAGAAAAGGTACAGCCACTCTAAGAAGTTGTAACCTGGGGTTAACTATCTTTAAATCTGAAGCAATGAAGAGTCTGAATATTTATCACCTCACATCAGATGCTTCTCTAACAGTTGCACCGTGAGAGGCTGTGTACTACAAGAAAGCAAAACACCAAGGCTCAGTACTGCTTCTCTGCAGGTGAACTTTTTCTAAAAGGTGGGTTGCCTCAATGCACTCAAGGCACACTTTGTTGTTGGCAACCCAGTATTCTTTCACAAAAGACAAACTGAAGAAGTGACTTTATACTCAGGTTGCCTCTAGAGAAGAGCAAGGGTTCAGCATAAGGAGCATGAAGAAATTTATTTTCAAGCATATGGGGAAAACCCCCAGAGGCTTAAGAGTTAAGGAAACAATATACAGAAGAAGAGTCCCCTAAAGTGGTGCTTCATCTTAGGAAACAAGCACATGTTTTTCAGCCACAGCTGAATCATTTTTTGCTCCTTTCATTGCAATGTGTGTTTTTGGCCACAAGCTGGGAGAGAAGACAAAAAGTAAGCTCTTGGAACTCAAAAGTAATTAAAGTTTATCTTCCAAACGAGCAATAGAGATCTTTTTAGGGGAAGGAGTGGGAGTGGAGTTTCAATGTCCGAGAGGCTAAAGAAGAGAACACATATCTGCTTCTTTCCAGGGATATATATGCAAGGACCAATATATACCAGTATTTGGGATATTTTGAAGCAATGTAAGTATGGATAAACATTTGTGGAAAGCTGTATCTATCTATTGGGGTCCTCTCTCCTTTTGTTCTGCTATCTAATTGTGTAGAAGAGGAAGCCATTTCAGCTTTGTGGTGCTCTCCCTCCCTTCCTGCCTTTCTTCCCTCCCTTCTCCACCATGGAATCTATAAATCACTTCTGGCAGGTAGCTGGGAAGCAGCCGCTAATGATAGTTTTGCTCTGGAGGAAAGGAAGTCACCTTTTAACCCTGCCTGCTGTTGTTTGTCTTACAATAAGACTGGAGAACAGATAAAAACAACATGCCAACTGTCACAGAAGATCTGATCACAACTGCAGCAGGAAACCCTATGCCAGACCCACAACACGTTCAGACTGAGGATGTCTGTCCCTCAGTCCAAGTATTTGGATGGGATGCCTTTTACCCTTCACTCATTCAAATGCTCCCAACGCTCAATCAGGGAAGAATCAGCCATTATTCTGAATGGAAAAATCAAGAATATTGCGTGCCTGTTTCAGTCCACTAGAGATGCTCCCATCAACACTTTGACTTATGAAAAATCAAGGGAGGGGAGAGAGAGGGAAATAGAGAAGCATCATGCAGTTTAAGTCACGAGAGCTAAGGCTTAAGAACAGACCAAATTCCAGAGAAAAAACTGCCAAAAGTACAACACAGTACAAATTAGTTTAACAGGAAATGGTGAGATGCTGATAGCCTGAACAGCTTTGTGAGTAGGTCTAGGCCAATATATGAATTGTTCCTTCAATGATAAATAGGTCATAAACATAATAAAAAGGTAAGCGTGTCTGAATTTCTTAAAAGCTACTTTCAATAATTTCCGGTAAATAAATCATAAGAAGTACTGAAACAGAATCTATTCAAATAATCACTGAGGGTCTATCTAGCCAGTTTACTTTTGAGTTTGCGAAACTTGAGAAGGTGGACAAAATCCCTGGAATAATAAGGTCTACCATGCCTGTCATGACTTATTAAATCTTCTAGGACAGAGCTGAGCGATTGGGTCAAGGAGATGATAAACGCTTTCCTGAAAGACAGCAAGGTCCTGATTCATTTTGAAGCTGTAGCAGTAGACCTTCTAAAGACACCAGCCTTTTGCTAAAGCATACTTTAGAAAAACAAAAACAAAAAACAGATGTGGGGAATAAGCTCTGAGCATATGGTTCAGAGTGTCATGGTTTGATTGAAATAAATTGTTTAGATCTGCTCTAGCAGAACTTCTGGAAGAAATCATTTGGAGATTACAGTTGGAACGCCATTAATATGCCCTTCTCTTCCTTCTTTTTCTTACCTGATCATAGGGAAGAAGTGGAATTTCTAAACTAGTACCACAAAACTTTCTGAAATGGGTAAAAGAACCTAAGCATTAAGTAAGATCCTAGATTTTTCTATTTACTTACTAAGGTTGGAGAGATAGTTGGTCTTAGAGGATTCATTAACCTATATGAGATGCAGCTGCATTCCCACTTGAAGCAAAAAAAAAAGAGTGAATCAATAAGAGCTATTCCTACAGGGGTGCCTGTGGTACAGCAGCATTTATCAATCTCCATCCAATTTGTTAACTGTTCCCTTTTTCTAGGAAAATTAACTATGAGAATTCAATTTTAGAATTGCTGCTCAGGATAAATTTATCAACTGAGTGGCATTTTTAAAGCCAGTAGACTATATTGACAACTTTCATTTTGTTATCTTTACTTCTTCTTCTTTTTTTACTGATAGAATTATGCCATAACATTTATTTGGTAATTTGCCTTATATTTTTGTTATAGAAAAGCAAAAAAAAAAAAAAAAAAGAATGTTCAAAATAAACACATCAATAATGAATATTCTCACATGTAAATTTGCATGTAACCAGAACCACTTAGCCAAAGTTGGCTGATCTCAAAATAGCTAAGCATTTTGATAAGTATTTGAATGGGACACCACCAGGATATCTATGCCTGGGAAATCAAAGCAATATTCTAGAAGAATACCAACCTAATCATTTGAATATTCTTGCCAAGAAAGCAACATGGAGATGGTCTTCGTGTTCCCACCAAGAGCTCAGTTTGCTTAAGGGAGACTTTATTTTCACTTTTACAACCACCTCCTCTTTGTGCGAATGGCAATCAGTCCCCTCATAAACTCTACTTTCTCATGAAAGACAAAAACCATTCAGAGGCCACAAACATGAATTCGATACGGAAGATACGTACAGTGAAGACATCGTCATCTCCAACTTCAGTTTCATTGTGGATCGTAGAAGATGATGTTGTAGAACCTGAAAAGACATTTTAAAATGTGTTCCTTTAGATAAAAAATTATATTCCAGCCCATCCTATTTATAAAAATTTAGTGGAGGGCCAATATTTGTTTTGGGCATCCCTCTCATAAGCCACCTGCTAAGCCCACATTTCCAAAGTCAAATAAGCCAGAGTGTTGTGCTGGAATGAAGTAGAGCACCTGGTCTCATGCTTAAAAACCAGGTCAATATTCTTTAGGACAAAGCCATTTTTTCACATTTTCACAAAAGCAATTCTATGTGGTATATTTTTTGGGTTAATTCCTGATCAAGTGTTTTAGAATGGTACAAAAAAATTAGATGAATTAGAACTTGGACTTCCTCTTGCCACTCTCCAACTTTGTAAAGCCCAAGGTACAAATTAGTTGGCAAAATAATAATAAATAATTACAATTTAACATCAATCTTAAAAAGTCTATTCAAGATAACAGCAAATATGGAAAACAAATGAGAAATGAGAAATATATGACACTTGCTCACTCTGGATTAACTTTACAGTTCCTTCTAACATAATAGTTCCTACATAGTACAGAGGACTGGCTGAATGATGGGATCACATTCTCTGAAAGCCAATACAGAAAGTTAAGGCTCTGATTTAAGTAATGTAGCAGGGCTTCTGTGAAAAGACATGCAACATTCTGTCTTCAAAGTTAGCACCAAAAACAAAATAAAAAAAAATGGGAAGGGGAGTGGAGAATAGAGAAGACAGCCATTTTACTACACACATTAAGGTGGTAGGATATTGTATAGTACCTTCTGTGAGATCTTCAATGGCTTTTCTCACCCCTCTGTCAAATGCTCGCGCATCAGCAGGGCTTAGAAAAGTGAGTCCAAATTTTCGGTTGTCAACTTTCCAGTGGTGAAATGTAGGATTTGCCTTAGTGTAGATCAAGTCTTTTTTCACATAGCATTCCAGCACCACCTGGGGTGAAAATGCAGAGATGTGCAATGATGATATTTACAGGCAAAGAACACAAGTTTATTAGTGTAATTTACTACTTCCTCTTGCACACATTAAAAAAATAAATCTGCTTGCTTTGCAGTTGTTTGGTATGACTCTCCTTTCAACACAAGAAATCAGGAAAATTAAATGAGACGACAACATGCTTGAAACATTTCCTGCTTGGCTGATACAGGAACACAAATCTTTACATTACACACCATATTTCCTATCTCTGCAAAGCCAAGTTTAACTTCTTTAGGAACGTATTCTTCACATGTGTGTGTACATAAATATTGTACCATTTCAGCATTCATGACTTTACCCCTTTTCATGCAAAATGAAATCCAATCTATACTGCTATATAGTTGGTACCATGGAGTCATTGCTACTCTTCATTACCCATTTTATAATGAAAACTGCTTAAACTCACAACACATGGCCGGACTCAACCACAGTTTCAACTGGGAAATTATTTTACACCAAGCCAAATCCCAAAATACTAGGGAATTCCTGGAAGCCTGGCATTTAGACACGTAGACACGTAGAGATAAATCACATTTACGTATAGTTCAAAAAAGACAATAAAAAAGCTAAAAAAGAAACAAAAAACTAGAACACATCCTCTCCAGCAGTTTATACCCAGATAAGCAGGGATTAACACAAGACAAACAATCAAGCAGAAAATAATACCCTAATCAAGGAACTACCAAGGAGAAAACGATATTCCCACTAACACTGGCAGTGCAACCTACTGTATATAAACAGAGAGCAAGCCCCACACTCACTAGGACTGATGATGTATCTGCAAGCAAACAACTAAGCTCAGAGAATACCAAGGATTCCACAGTTCAACCCTGAGTTACAAATATTCTTTTCTTTTGGGCAATTAGTACCACATTGACCACTCACATCTCATAACAACCATGTAATCATTATTCTTTTTCTCTTCCTCTGTTATAGCTTTGTCTAATTTAGTATCCTCTGGACATATTGGACTACAGCTATCATAATACACTGGTAGAAAGCCAATGGGCATGCTAATTAGAAGATACTAGAGTTTAATTTATTATAATGCTTTGACCCTAAGAGCATCTCCAAACCAGTATCACTGAATCAGTAAAGCCCAGCTCATTCAAAAACATCTGTATCACCAAACCATAATACCTGATTCATCATCTCGTTCCGTATTTATTTTAACAGTACCTTCATTTATCAGTGGTTTATCCACTCACTGTAGAACAACCACATTTTTAACAGTTTCCACAATGTTATGATTTTTGGGGTTGTGGGAACTACCCACCAATAATTTTGCTATTTTCCCTATTCAACATGAAACAGCTAACAGCTAAGTATTGCGTTACTGATTAAAACTTGGATAGTGAGACCTGAATTATAACTGGTCCTGAATATAATAACCCTGTAAGTTACTTTAAGTTATTCATTTATGATTGAGTTGTAAATTAAGTTATTCATTATAAGGGTTTAAAGGTTTCCTCTATCCAGCCAAAGGAGCATGCTTTGCCTGAGAGATGTTTCCATCATCATGTGGCCAGCATGAAAATATGAAACACAGTGACCTTTCCCACCAAAGCGGTACCTATTTACCAGCTTCCATTTGCATGCTTCTGAACTGTTAGGTTGGCAGAAGCTGGAGCTAGTAATGGGAGCTTACCCCATCATGCAGCACTTGGGTCTTGAACCTGGGCTGTCAGCTTTTCAGCTGACAAGTTCAGGGTTTTAATCGCTGAGCCATCACTTCTTATTCATTATGATTGCATCAATCATAATGGGCAAATGCAATTCAGAACTCCCTGGAGAAATGGTAAGCAACTTGGTTAATATGCACCCTTCTTTCTGTTGACAGGATGTGCATATATATACTCGCACATGTTGCAAAAAGTCCTGCCCAAACTTTCAGTGACAAACCTGAGGAATTTGGGGTGCAGAGTAAAGGCAAAAGCATGCTTAAAGTCACCTAGAACCTCAAGCAGGCCCCACATCTAATGGGACCACTTCATTTTTGAGAGGCCATCCCGAAAGCTAGCTTGATTTGAGGAAACAAACTTCTTTAAAAGAAGGGGAAGAGGCAGAAAGATTTAATGAGGAGGGTAAAGCCCAAAGCAACCCAAGTAGGAGTGAAAATATTCAGTAGCCACAGAAAATGAAAACGAAGGGATGGAATGATTTTCTTCATAAATGTGATTGTCTGCTAAACAGCATTAACTTACCTTATTTAAATACATAAACTGCTTCTAGTTCATACTCTCCTTTTACCAACAGTAATTCAACCCACAACTAATTTGTTTTGTTCTTTGTCAATTCTTTTCGCCTTAGAAATACTGTTTCCCCTTTCTTGTACTTCCTGGCTAGTATGACATTTGACTACCATTGGAATGGAATATTGCTGAGAAAGGCACAGTTAACTGGGACTCTGAAGACTTCACCTTGCAATATTTTATTGCAGGCCTCATTTGTTATGTCCAAGACCTAAATGTGGAACAAAACATGTATCTGTTATCTCTTTAGTTTGTTACTCCATTTTTGGATTAGACTAGAATAAACTTGTAGACAGAGACACCTTCTGATTAAAAGTGGTCAAGAAGAGAAGTCCCAAAATTTGAGAGTTATTTGTCCCACAAAGAAGCAGGAAACTGTGGTCACAGCAAGTCACAGTCACGGTAAAGAACTAAGTTTAAATCATCCTGGCATTTTTGCTCTTCCAGGCTCTTATCTCAAATGAAATGGTATGAATAATTCAGTCCCATTTCTAAAGCTTGAATTACCTCATACAACGTGGCTGGCTTTGTTAGTTGTTTAAAAAAATATTTCTAATCTGTTTAGCAAATTTGGGGGGTAAAATGTGTTGTTTTCCATTCTGATTCTCTTTAAATGTTTAAGGAGTTTAAACATTAATATGCACCTTGCTCTTTGTGAAAACAATAGATAACATCCATTTGCACTAAGAGAAGCTTTGTAGATGTGTCACACATGAGCTTAGGAAATGTTAAGGAAGATGGGGGTGGGGGGCATTTTGGAAGAAAAGGGGCCAAAGTAAATAAATACCAAATCAATTTAATTTACCAGTTTGTCTTTTTGCCTTTCTCCGTGGATGAGAAATCCATTCCTTCCATTGGCCTCTGTGCACTGGATCTTGCAGACACCAACCCTACTAAGGCCACCTCCTTCTTGGGGCAGCCATCCTCCACTGGAGTCATCTCGGGTCATAACCACAGCTTTGACTCGCACAATATAGCTGTCACTGCAACAGACAAAAAACAGGAGGCGAATAAATCACAGAGTACATTTCACAGATTTCAGCATCTAATTATCTAAAGCTGCAGAAAAAATCAGTAGTCTTCTGGGGTTGTAGACCTCAATTAAAAATGTGATCTGCCATCACAGCTAAAAAGTGATACCACAGAAAGATTCCAGGTGTCATTCATGATCAATCCAGCCGAAGACCTAAAACTGCCTCAGGGAAAATCTTCATATATATTGAGAAGGTAGATCTCACTCTGCATGTGAGCAACCTACAATCGGCACCAAAGAAACTCAAATTTAATTCCACACACTAAGTGACACAGATGATTTTTTAAAACAGGGATGGGGGAGGTTGAATAGTTAACGATCTATGGAGTGAGATCAATGTTTATGTTTCATCTTGAAACAAAAAGATTCAATCTGGCCTTATGGGCTCTTGCCGATAAAAGCTGACATTAGAAGAAATGCATTAGACAAAGCTGCCGTGTACTCTGGCTGCATGGAGCTATTGGTACTTGAAACAGGAAGGTCAGAGCTGAAAATATATGGTTATTGGAGATGAGGGAGAGGAATGGTAGGATAGAAGGGCAAGTTGAAGGGTAAGGTGTCCAAGTACAATAAAACAGCATTACTCAGCCTTCCATCCTTCCGAGGTGGGTAAAATGAGGAGCCAGATTGTTGGGGGCAATATGCTGACTCTGTAAACTGCTTAGAGAGGGTTGTAAAGCACTGTAAAGCGGTATATAAGTCTAAGTGCTATTGCTATTATTCTAGAAACCCTAGGACAGAGAAAAGAGAAGGATCCTTTAATTTTGCTTTTATTTCCTCCTGTTTTGCCAGGTTCTGAATCCCACACAATTTATCACAATCTTACCCAGATGAATCTTTTGTTACGCTACAAATATTCCAGCCGGAATGAAGTGCTGGCTATTCTCCATTCTCATTTCTTAAAAGATTGAATCATTTATTTATTTATTAGTCATATTTCTATGCCGCCCACTCTCAGAGGACTCTGGGCGGCTTACACCAAAGACAGTATACTAAATAGCATATTGCCCCCAACAATCTGGGTCCTCATGTAGCTTATCTAAAGAAGTGCCATCTCTCTTTCTCTTGCTCTTTCCGATTATTTTATGTAAAAGAATATAAACTATTTTCCTTACAGAAAGAAAATATCCAACAAGATACTCACATAAACTCATTATCAAATCCTTAATGAAAGATTGCATTAGAATAAATGCAACTTGAATTTCACAGACGCAGCTTTCAATCTGGGCTTTCGATCAGTAATAGAAACATTTTGTACTTTGTGGAGATTTGAATGATACAATGTGATTTCAACTACAGCTAATCCTCGACTTACAACAATTTGTTTAGTGACCGTTCAAAGTTACAATGACACTGAAAAAAGTGACTTATGACCAGTTTTCACACATATGACTGTAGTAGCGTCTCCATGGTCACATGGTCAAAATTCAGACACTTGGCAATTGAGTCATATTTATGTGACCAGTCCTAAGGTCATGTGACCCCCTTTTGTGAACTTCTGTCAAGCAAAGTCAGTGGGGAAGCCAGATTCACTTAACAACAGTTTGACTAATTTAACAACTACAGTGATTCACTCAACAAGTTTGGAAAGAAAAGTCATAAAATGGGGCAAACTCACGTAACAAATGTTTCACTTAGCAACAGAAAATTTGGGCTCAATTGTGGTCGCAAGTCAAGGACTACCTGAACTATGTTCTTAAAACTCTCTACAAAGAAATTTTGAAATGCAATATATCATGAGAAATTAAACAATCTCTCTCTCTCTTTGTATATGTATTCTCATTCTCATTCTCATTCTCATTCTCTCTCTCTCTCACTCTCTCTCTCTCTCTCACACACACACTCATTTATTGGTTTTCTATCACAGGCTTGGTGAACAAAAGCAAATGGAAATAAATCAGTAGTTCTTATTACTCTGTCTGTTCGTCCATCCACCCATTCAGGGTATGTCTGCCCAGTAATAAGAACGCCAGACTAGTACTCTACTGAAAAAGTAAACCCTACCAACCTTTTAAGATATTTACTTCCCACATAATAATGTCCAAGGACTATAAATAACTCCCATAAGCAATTTCCTGTCCCGGAAGTTCTAAACTCATGCTATTTTGAGGGCAGTGTTTCATCTGTACATCTTATATTAATTGGCTCCTCTAATTCAATTGATGCCTGTGATGGTGGAAGCTTTAGGGAAATGCATATCTCCAAACTAATAAGCTAATTGGTAAATACAGTACCTAGCCCCTTCTATCACTCTTTTCATAGTCTGTTTTTTGTCCAGAACAAGAGCCATCATTTTATTTAAGGGCAAAGAGATATCCCTAGGTCAACCAGAATGAAAGGACCAAATAAGATCTCCCACATATTTTTTTAATGGAACTATTGTTTTCTTTATCACTTGGGGTATAGCTGGATGCTATATTATATGCTATATACCCATATCATATAGAATGGACTTCCATGCCAAGTCTTCAGTATAGTATTTATGAAAAGAATCCAAAGAATCCAAAAACTTTAATAAATACTAGATAACTGCTTATCAAGTGAACAGAAAATACAGTAAATGGTTCTAACATTTGATTTTCAACATCAAACATAGTATCTGCATCAGAGGTTATCTGACTAAATAGGACTGAGGTCAGTCACACAGGGTAGATAAAAATTGATGATTTTTTTAAAAAAATAAAAAAACCCAAATTTTTAAAATTTAAATCGGATCTTTTTTATTTAAACTGGATTTTTTTTTATTTTTATTAAAGTTATTTTAATAAAATGCTTTTGGAGTAAAAATCTATCTAAAAATAGTTTTCTATTCAAGATACACTAATAATTTAGTTTACTCAGCATGAAATGGAGCTCAGTTATGTAGCATGAGGCTGTATATTCTGCAATATTGGGACTGTCAGTAAGTCAACAGCATGTCAGAGGAGAAGCTGCTGCAGGACAGAGATGACAGTTGCTCTTTAAAAATTATTATTTAAATTGAATTGATTTAAATCAAGCCTTTTTACTAGTGATTTAAATCATGATTTAAATCAACTTGATTTAAATCAAATCCACCCTGGGTCAGTGCCATTTGTATCTCTATTCATGTGTACCTGTAACTAATGAAAAAAAAAAAAAAGACTGAGAATGAATTTGGATGATGGATGAATGTTTATAAAGAATAGGAAAAAAGTGGAAAAAATAAAAAATAAGACAGAAATGCTGGTTATAAAACTGTGGGTTTTATGCAGTCAGCTGCAAGGAAAGAATGTTTGCCAAATGGAGCAAAATAGATGCATAGAAAGAGTACTTCCACTTGTTTGCTTACATGGAAATGTATGGATGCTGGGTATGGCATGAAAAACAAAAACAATGTGGATGCCGTGGGAATGGGGTACTTATATGTATGCTTATACAGTACATATAGCAATAGCACTTAGAGTTATATACCGCTTTACAGTGCTTTACAGCCCTGTCTAACCGGTTTACAGAGTCAGCCTATTGCCCCCAACAATCTGGCTCCTCATTTTACCCACCTCGGAAGGATGGAAGGCTGAGTCAACCTTCGAGATTCGAACAGCCAAATTGCAGGCAACTGGCAGGCAGCAGTAAGTCTAAGTGCTATTGCTATTTCTTTTATTTTTTTCTTATTTCCTGTTTTTATTTTGGTTTGCTGACTACTTTCTACTTTTCTCCTGAGGCTATACAAACATGTTGCTAACTCCAATCCCACCCCTAGCATTGTGAGACCCTATGTTTGTATCTTCATTAAGAATGATATATCACTCTACATAGGCTACATACCCTGTAACAAAGATATGGAAAAAAAAATCCATTTGTCTTCAGTTTGAATATTAGTTTTCTAAGAGATAAATGTCTTCCTATACCAGGTATTGCATGCAAAACAATATATCCATTTTATAATAAAAACATTGATTTATGCTACATTCGATATTTCTAGAAGGCATTTAGCATTTTCAACTTGGTGCTCCAACTTAGTCCTGTTCTGATAACTCCCTCAAGCCATAGTAAGCTGAAATCTAACACAACTTGAAGATCGTTAAGCTGAAGAAAATTGAGGTATTTTCAAGATTGAAATGGTATTTTCTATTAATGACGGTTATTTGTAGCATTTTTAGAGTTCCAAACTAAGATTCAGTTTCCAATGGATATCCTTTTGAGAAACAATTAAAGAAATATTTCTGTATTATTCACATTGATTCAAAATAAAACTACATTTCTCTTAATGCAGGGTATTTTGGGCATATTGGCTTTAAGTCTCTTTTTAGATGCTACTTGGTAAATACAGCCTTTGCCAAGAAGTACAAATGCGACCATATAAAACAAGGTTGTCAAACTCAAGGCCCAGGGGCCAGATCCAGCCCACATGGAAACAGCAAAGGACTGGCCCGCAGTGCCTCTGCCAGTGAAAATGGAGCTCGCGAGGGTCGTGTGCAGCCCTCCCGAGCTCAGTTTTTGCTGGCAGAGAGTTTCAGGATGCTGTCGCAGCTGAAAACAGAGCTCAGGAGCCTGTTTTGGCTGGCAGAGCACTCAGACCACCATAGGCACCCCTGACACAAGTGACGTTGAACTGGCCACGCCCACCCTGGCTCCCCAAGGTTAAACAAAAACCCTGATGCAGCCCTCAATGAAATTGAGTTTGACTGACATAAAACATCCTTTTTTAAATATCTGAGTATTTAGAGTACCTAAATACTCTAGGTACACAGTTGTTGACTGTGAACCTAATCTGCTTAGAGAGATTGAAAACAACAATGTAGATTAAATATGCTTTCAAAACAATTATGCTTCCTTGCTGACATGAATGAATTATGTCTTGATGAGTACTAACATTATTAATAGTACTTATATAGCACTGCTCAATTGCTTAAATGTATTTCTCATACATTAAATGAGATATACAATAATCAGCAATATTCACAGGATATTGCAGCTGTGGGGCTTTGAGAATGTGCTAGCCTAAAGTTTTAGACATAGGTACATTGTTCAGTTTATGACAGGTCAGAGTCCATTCAGACTTGCAGAGATTCCCATGCACTCTTACTTTAAAATAAACCCACCTAGTTCAGTGGGTTTTCTCTTTCTTTATTATATTCTTTTCTCTTTCTTTTTCCTTGCACTTTTTCCTCCTCTTGTCTCTTTTCTTCCTTTCTTTAAGTTTAGCTTGTATTATGAATACGGCTGTCAGACCAAAGGCCTTATTTATTTCAAAGGGTGGTGGTGATGAAAAATTATTAATTTTAAATAGTTTTAGGCTGTTTCAAACTGTTTCAACTCCTACCCTCAAAACAATGCTATAGAACACTGCACACCAGAACAACTAGACACAAGAACAAGTTTTTTCCCGAACGCGATCACTCTGCTAAACAAATAATTCCTTCAACACTGTCAAACTAGTTACTAAGTCTGAATTATTATTAATCTTTTCATGGTTCCTATCACCCATCTCCTCCCACTTATGACTGTGGATTGTATGATTGTAACCTTGTTGCTGGTATCCTTAAGATTTATATTGACTATTTCCCTATGACTATCGTTAAGTGTGGTACCTTATGATTCTTGACGAATGTATCTTTTCTTTTATGTACACCGAGAGCATATGCACCAAGACAAATTCCTTGTGTGTCCAATCACACTTGGCCAATAAAGAATTCCATTCCACTCCACTCCATTCCATTCCATTCCACTCCACTCCACTCCACTCCACTCCACTCCACTCCATTCCAAGTGACTGACAGAAAATGTCCTCTCATGCCTCTCTCTTCCTGGCCCTCCACCAGCGTGAGTTCATTACAGCACCCAGTACCTGACACCCAACTGCGCGCCTCCTCCCCCTCTGTGGTTTGTGGCAACTCCAACTCTCGGATGTTGACAATAACACAATGGATGTGATAATAGTCAACACTATCTTCAAAACCATAGCTTGTAATTTCTCTACCTAATATAGATCCATCCATCCATCCTCAACAGATGTGGATGTCTTAAAGAGCAAATGGAACAAAATATCTGCTGAACTGCAACTTGCAGGAAGTTGATATCATGGGATTGTAAGATAAGGAGGATCATATCTTCTCCATCTCCATTGAAGAGACGCATTCATAGTAATGGTAGTATCCTGACCTGATCTACAGGTGAAGACAAAGGAAGAAGATAAATGCACCATGGTTTATCATTATGGCTAAAGAATTGCAGTTGCTTATAACTTAATATCTTCTAGGTGTGATGTTTTTTTTTCTATTTTCCACAATCTTAGCTGGTATAAATGTTGCCAGGCTAGTTGGAAACTTATGGGAGGCAGAGCAGGTACACAGTTTTTATAGTTATGACTTGTGTATTCCTTAAGTATAATTATAATATTTAAAGAAAATCAAAGGTTCGTAATTTCTTCAAAAAAATCACAAATATCCTGATATACTATTAGCATGAAATAGCACTGAGGATATCTAAAGCAATCAATTTATTCAGCTGTGCATTTTGAAAACCTCAAAGAATATTCCTATTCAAGACTCTAGGGCACCATTTTATGCACATCCTGTGTATTTGTAATATTACATTATCCTTTTTTTAAGAACTTCATAGTTGGGACCCTAGACATAAGAAGCAAATGATACTGAAAAAGTTGCATTGCTTATAAAAACCTGAGAAATAGCTGCTCTTCCCTTTGGTGGCACAGTGGTTAGAATGTAGTACTGCAGGCTACTTCTGCTGACTGCTGGCTGCCTGCAATTTGGCAGTTCAAATCTCACCAGGCTCAATGTTGACTCATCCTTCCATCCTTCCGAGGTGGGTAAAATGACAACCCAGATTGCTGGGGGCAATATGCTGACTCTGTAAACTGCTTAGAGAGGGCTGTAAAGCACTGTAAAGCAGTATATAAGTCTAAGTGCTATTGCTATTGTTGATCACACTCTGTGACTGGATTATCAAATTTATGTCAGAATAAGGGCAATCCATTCAGTATAGTTGAAATCTTGACAAGTAAAGCTGCTTTCTGATTGTCAGCAATTGTCTAAAAAAAGCACAGTCCAACTATACATATTTTAAAAATCCTAATATTCTAATTAAAGAAATATTAATATACGTAAGGATGTGACAAGGGAAAAATCTGCAATGAAGCCCAAGGCAGATCTATCACCTTTAACTGAGGAGATGTGAGAGCTGTATAATGGGCTGAGAGAACGACCTTCAGAAAGAGAATGCAGTCTATACAATGATCTGATAAGAGGAAATGGAGTCCATAGCAGGAATGGGGTGGAAAAAGCATTTAAGGCATTGATTCTCTCCTGTTCTCTGGTCAGACTTGCAATATTCTGTTACTGTAACTTTAGAACAGGGGTGTCAAACTCAATTTCATTGAGGGCCGCATTAGGGTTGTGTTTGACCTTGAAGGCCGGGGGGACATGGCCATGGTAGACATGGCCAGCTCAATGTCACTCGTGTTGGGGGCACCTGTGGTGGCCAAGTGTTAAGGCAGGACTTCCCCGAGACTCTCGCTCATTCTCGCCCCCCCAAGCTCTGTTTTCGCTGGCAGAAGCACCACGGGCCAGTCCTTTGCTGTTTCCAGGCTGGCCCCATGGGTCAGCTCTAAGCACCCCTGCCTTAGAATAAAGGTAGTATTAGTATTCTTGGTTTTGGTTTCTGCAGTATCTTGAAGGGCTCACAAGCTAGAAGTCCTGGATCTCCAAAAACTGGAAAAGCAATGAACAAGTGAAATCATCTGTCAGAAAGACAGACAAATCTTACCCCAATAATATAATATCGCAATTCAGGGATATTGTCCAGTTAGAGATAAGGGAAAGTGCACTAGGTATGGAATCTGCAATCAGCAAATGTAATGATGACTATCAGAAGAGATGCTTGATAAGTAAGACTAAATGGATCTTCAGACTACCTGCAGTTTCTATGAGAACATGCAACCAATTTCAATGAAGTGATTATTTAAGGGACTTTCTGATATCTCTGGGGAAGTTTCCTGCACTTCTAAATCAGACATCTTTTTGAGGCCTTAGTCCACAGCATTCAGGAAGGGGGAATAGATGGGTAACCTAGACATCAGGGTGATTATTCTCCTTCCAATGTCTTTGATCAAAATTATAGTACCAAGTCAGCTCCTTAGAATTCTAAGCTAAACATTAAGGTTCAACAAAAACAGAAACAGTGAATTGCCAATATGTTTATGAATAAACATAAGTTAAAACTCATTAGCAGGGATATTATATTATATTATATTGTATGACCGTTATGACCTTGAAATGGGCTTTTAACAAGTGGATGGGTATGGGAGATATCTTTTGGAATTTTTTCCAGAGAAATATATCGCTAGATTTACCTCACCACCTTCCTGAATATGAATAGGAAAGACTAACAATAATTTATTAATTGTGCTGGCTTTAGAAGTTTAGACTCAGGAATAATATGTGTCTCAATTGCAATGCTAGAGAAAATGAGCAAGAGACTGCTATTCATATCCTATTTTTTAACTTGTGATGGGCATCTGGTTGATTACTATGGGATGCTCGATGAGATAGGTGTTAGTCTAAGTCATCTTGACTCTTTTTATTTCTTCTGCTTGACTCAAAGTTTGGTAACCAAGGCAAGAAACTTGGAATTACGCAGACTGGTTCTCTCTAGACAGGTGTTTCTTTTCTTTCTTTTTTTTCATATTTTCTTTTTTTAAAGAGATAGTATCAATAAATGGATAGAGAAGTACTGAAGTGATACAATTCATACTAAACCTAACATTAATACAAGATAAGCCATAGCAAGCAATTTTTATTATATTAAAATGTTAAATGTTTTTGCTTAATGCTAAAATCTGTAGTAATAATCTATAAATGTTAAAAAAGACCCACCCTAAAATATTATAGATTTTAATTTTTAATTTCTGGTTTCTCCCTCCCTTCAACCAATTTATAGTGCCTATTGGCATAAATTTAAGAAACGATACTCGAAATGCTTTTATTTATCTTGTTGCATATTAAATGATATGTATGGATACCATTCTTACTTAAAATTGTTTGAGACAGGTGGCCCTTTCTTTAAACAAATTGCTGTCTCTCCTATATTCTGGGGGGGCGGGGGGGCGGGGAAATGCTTGGGATTTGCAAGCTCAGATTGGTCACAATGGATGATATAAGATAATGTGGATTCACAATATAAAGAGATGAAATCTGTCTTCACTGGCAAAATAGTATTAAGATTCACAAAGCGGATAGTTACTTTTTCATTTAGACAGTTTAGCTTGTGAACGTAGATGCATTTTTCATGTGAAAAAATAGAAGTACAACATTTTAAAATTTCCTTTGAATTTTGAAGCTAAATTTCTGTCATCCTGACTTTTTAACATACCCTGATATGATATGATATTATCCAAATGTGCTGGCATATGGATCTACACATTTCTGAATCCACATAATCTTATATCATGCATTGTGACCAATCTGAACTTGCAATGCCCAAGCATCCTTATTCCCCTACAAAAGCATCAAATCTCTTTGGCACAGCAATGCACTTTAAGAATGGAGTGCTCTTAATGACTCCACAATTTACAATGAAATAATCATCTGGCTCTGAAGCACCCATTCAGCAAAAGAACATTATAGTGTCAGAGGTCAAAGGCAGGCGTTGTTAAATCAGGGGCAGACAAAGGGGAAGGGTGGAATTCAATAATGAAGCAAATTAATGGCTGAAACTCCATTCAGAATCTGTGCTAATTCCATTCAGCTTCACATTCTGCGTCTGCATTCACATGATGTGTTCGTCAAAAGGAGCAAAACAGATTGATCCAATTATGTCTAAAGAGGGCATTTAATTGGATAACTGGAAGGTGTGTGTGTGTGTGTATATATATATATATATTTAAAGCTTTAGAGTTTTTGGGGTGGGGAGAAAGGCTGATCCTTTCTTGAAATACTGTCAAGCATTTTTAACAATTCTATTTTCACTTAAGGGCATAACTTTATTTCAAAAATTAATATGTTAACACATTACACAAATTAAGTAGGTAATATTGTGAAATGAATCACCTCAGGCTACTGGTGTTATATTTTTGGCTATATTAATATTTATGATACTCCCAGAATTACAGTAAATTTGCAAACTAGATAACATTTTAGTATACTGTGTTGTTTTACTAGCTATAATTCTAAGCTATTTTTTCTATCTTTTCTTTGTCAAATTCTGTCAGAAATTTAGAAATGCTAGTGGTCGCCAAGGGCTTTTACTCTAAACCCCAGATGAATTTGTATTGAATCTTAATGACTGCCAGGCTTATTTAAAAAACAGAAACCCAAACAATTCTACAAAAATTGTAGCATGAAAGAGACCAACTTCACTGCTCCTAGCAGGAAAATAATACTGTGTGGGAAAGTCCTGTAGGTGCAACTCTGAAACACACCAACCTGGGCAACTGAAAAATTAGATTCTTGCTCAATGTGAATAAACTTTACATCATAAAACAATTGTACTTTTATCCATGCTATCTACTCATTAGAACCACCAATTAACTATAAGGGTTTATACCAGGAGAAACATTTGCTGAAATGGCTGCCATGTAAGATTTGCCTCTGTGAAATGGACACCACAGCAAGTATGGAAGTTTCAAAACTATTTACAGAAGGTGGATTGACGATACTGTCATCCCAGTAGAAGTCTGAAGGGCCAAAGGTATTTCTGCCAATAAGTATGTTAAGGGACAATGTTTTGCTTTGCAGCATTTCTGCCAGCTGTTTAGTTTCTTTTTTAATTAAAGAAATATTTTTTAAATGACAATCGGGATAAGGAGTCAGGTGAGCGCAACGGGAGGTGTCTACTGGTCTACTGCTGTTATGTATAATATATGTTGCCAACGGATAACTGCACTAATTGATCATAGTGTGGAGAGAAGTGGTTAATTTGCTTTTATAAGCAAACAGAATTCAAGTCTACTTGCTATAGTGGCAATTTGGAGACTAACATTCTTCAGATTCTGGATTCTGATTCCCATCACCCTAAGCCAGCAGGGTTTCTCACATTCTACAGAGTTGATCTGGAAAATTTCAGCTAATGTGTTTCCTCGAAAATAAGACCGTCTTATATTTTTTTGAACGTTGAAATGAGCACTTGGCCTTATTTTTGGTTAGGTCTTATTATTTTGGGGCATGTGGAGCAAGATGGGGCTCCTCTTGGCGCTTTACCTGATTTCCAGCTCTATTTTTAAATATTTTCAGGGAGGGCTTATTTTCAGGGGGAGGCTTATTTTAGCGTATGCGCTCAAAAGCCCAATTGGGCATATTATCAGGGGATGTCTTATTTTTGGGGAAACAGGGTAATAACCCAAGTGCTGCCATAAAGCAACCTGCTAAAGTTGCTTCTTGTTCAGACTGTGTCATAGTTCAAGAATCCCCTTCTTAAATGATATGTTACTGATATGTTAAGCCAAGAGAGACAGCCTGGAAAACTTCCTGGGGATGTACTTTTAAAAAGAGACCATTCTCTAATGGTTGCTTAAAGCCATTAGTCAGGCTTTCTAGGAAATGAGTTCATTATTAGCCTCATGTCAGATAACGCAAAAACACTTCAGTCACAGCAGGTAACATGTGGAGAGCTTGTCAGTTCTTCTTTAACATGTTCTCATGTTAAAGCATGGTCAGCTAGCCTCCCTCATTTATGAGAAGGCAAACTAGTCTTCTCACATCAGCCCTAAAGCATACACAATATATTTAATATCACACCCTCAATCTTGTCAATATATCATTTCACATCATTTTTCTATTAATGTTTCTAGAAAATAGCTAAAAATAAGATATTTTCTATTTCTATTTTCTATTGGTGGGAATAGGAACATAGTAAGTGCAATTTTGAAAGAAACTAATTCTTATCTGTTCTTAAATTTCTGTTTTGGTCAAGCTATCATAACAGAATTCTATTACATTTGTCTATAGGTAACAGAGCTTCTTAGAAATCAGAATGTTCTGCTGTGTGAAATTGTACAGCACTAGTCAAATGTTTCTTCAACACTACATTCCTGGCAGACAAAAGCATATAAGATAACTGCTGTCCAATACAATGGAACCTCCTTGGGATGATCCTCTAGGTCAGGGGTGTCAAACTTGTGTCATCATGGCGGCGTCACGTAACCTATCGTGACTTCTCCTTCGCTAAACCAGGTGTGGGCATGGCTAGCGCATGACACATCCGGCCTGAGAGTTTGACAGCCCTGCTCTAGGTCTTTCATACTTGGCATTTTATTTCAGCTATTTGATCCTTTAACAATAAAGATGAAGATTCTCCCAAAATAGTTCTCAAAATCCCAGGGAGTCTCTCTGAGGTGTAAGTAGGGATAACCTGACTCTTTTTTCCCAAGATCAGCCAAATACAGCAAGGACGTGGTTTTAACCTATGCAGATCTGAAAAAGCCTGATCTCACAGAGAACTTATTTGCAATCTTTCAAAATTTTGACTTAGCATCTGTGAATCTACAGACTATGGGGGACAAAACGGAGAAGAGGCAAGGATTCCCAAGTCTTCATAGCCTCCCTGCCTACAGATATACATCAACAATCATACTGGATTGTTTAGCCTTATTTAGATGGCTTTTGTTGGCAATGGCTTGGTGTGTCAGTCCAACTTTAGTAGGCATTATTTTTAGATATAAGTTATAACCAAGCCTGGGCCCCACCCAAGGGTGTGGACAAGCTAGAAACGAAATGTTTGACAGTCAAAATACAGGGTAGCTTCAAGTAATTAAGTGGAGAAGGCTGAAGCCAGTTTGTCTTAATTATGAGGATTCAAGTTGACTTGAATAAACTTGCCAAACACACACCTTCTTCCTTCTAGTAATTCTCCTTGATAACAGCATTTTCTCCTTATAGATATACAGTATTGGCAAATCAAAACGTTTCACTTTTTTTTTTCATTGGCATTTATATGCTCATAGTTTGAACAGCAACTATTCCTGCAGGAGATAGAAAAAGTAGAAGCTTGGAAGATACCTTAGAGGTCATCTGGTCAACTCTCCTCAATGCAGAATCCACTAGAATACCAGTATATCCTACAGATGACTATACAGCCTTTTTGAATGCCTCCAACAAATTAGAAGTCATTAGTTTATGTGGCAGCCACTGACTGACAGCTATATAATCAAAAAGTTCCTACTGATATCTAGTCTGACCCTCTTTCCTTGCAGTTTTAACCCATTGGTTTTGATCCTGCCCTCCGAGACATTTAAAAAAAACAAACCAAGTCCACTTCCTTTTCAGTGTAATATCCCTTCAGATATGGTAATAGATATTGCTGCTATCACATCTCCCTTCAGGCATCTATTTGATAGATTAACATAACCTTTAACCATTCCTCATAGGGCTGACTTCTATATGCTTTACCATCTTGAGAGCCTCTAAACTAATTCAATGTATCACTGTCTCTTTTGAACTGGAATGTCCAGAATCGGTTATCATACTCCAAGCAGGATCTGATTTAAGGCTGAGTGAAACACTTCCTTCCCATGATCTGAATTTTGTGCTCCTGTTTGTGTACCCTAAGATGGAATTAATTGGATTGGATTATCTGGGTGTCTTCCTGAAGTCACGACTCCTGCTCAAAGAGCAGGCT
This sequence comes from Arizona elegans, assembly GCA_022577455.1. NCBI lineage: Eukaryota > Metazoa > Chordata > Lepidosauria > Squamata > Colubridae > Arizona > Arizona elegans. The sequence goes on from JAKOOJ010000001.1 coordinate 177,510,286, forward strand.
GCAGTTGTGGCTAGGAAGGTCTTTGCTCAACTACATCTTGTGCCAATTATACCATTTCCTGGGTCAAGAAGCCCTTCTTTCAGCCATTTAAATGCTGATCATCCCCCATATGGACTATTGCAACATGCTCTACAAGGGATTACCCCTGAAGAATATCCAGCAGCTGCAATTGGTGCAGAATGTTATGGTGCAGGCAGTCTTGGATAGCCCCAAGGGTTGCACATATAACACTTCTGCTATAAGGAAGGAAAGAAAACAGCAATGTGATAACTATACAGCCTTGTTCATGAAATTTCTGAATTATGAAACTAGATACTCAGTTGTTTCCAAAGTCAATAATAAATTAACATCTGCACATTAACTCATAACTTAAATGCTTATTTTAAAAAATAGGCATAAGGTAGGAAAGACTGAAGACAAGGGAATAAAAACCAGAAAATGTTATGCTTGTATTTATTTTTTCTTGATACGGTCAGAAATAAAAGCAAAAAGCAGGTTTCTTATTAGATGAATGGAAAAGTACTGTTCCTACTGAATTATTCTCTGAATAACACCCAATACAAAAAACTGGGGACTTGTACAAAACAGACACTGCCATTTTCACAGTCAGATCAGAAGCCTTCCTGCTTCGTCTACCACAGGCAGACAGATGAAGGGCCGATTTTGTGTGGGTGACATATATGCATGCATGCACGGGTATGCATAAGAGAACTACTATTCTTTTCTTTAAATATTAGGTGTAACCTGATACTGTCAGCACCTGCCTTCAGTCTACAACATACTTGAGACTTTGAACTACAGATCTCAGGGCTGAAACACCTGGGTTATTTATTTTTTTTAAAAAAGACTTTCTTGCTTTTTCATCACTCCCTGGTATTTTTTAATGCCCACTGAAGAACATTGGAGAGCTTAGAAATTAGTGCACACTTTATCAACTATTTTGACTGATCCTAAGAAAAGGAATTGTCTTATAGTGAATAACAGGTTTGGATAAGAAACTAGCTAAGATTTGCAAAGCCTCTTGCTCAGCTTTAACCAGGATGGTACCCTTCAGATGTTTTCTGCCCAATCCTATCCACTCAAGCAATTGACCATGGTGGTTTAGGCTAGAGTTATATTCCAGGTATCCTCAATTTTTCTTCTTGAACTTTCCTCAGGCATGGGCACTTGTTTGTTCATCTTTATTTTAAAAATCCTCATATCAAACTATTTACACAAATACATTATTCATTTCTGTACCTAGCTTTGTCTTCCTTGGAACCTGCCCTTGAAAAAAAGCCTGGAAAATTAGTTGATAGATAAGTCATAACACTGCCTTTTTTCTTTTCTTTTCTTTTTTCCCCTTTTCTTTCAAAAACTGTACAGTTGCACAAATAGGGTACCAAGAGATTAGGTAATTCAATAAGATTGTCAGGAAAATTCTTTTTCACCTGTTAGCAATATTCCAATCAGGTGAAGAAAAATCTATTAAAATGAAATAAAAGAGGATGAAAACAGTGCAACAGTGGAAAAGTCATTTCAAGTGAGCTTCTTCTATTTTGATCTGTTTGAAGCCAATATTTCTGGCATGGAACTATGCTTTAACCTCTTTATATGGCACCATTATTAATACAGTTTGCTCACCGACTCAACAACTCAAATGCTGAGCCATTAGCTAAATACAAATCGGTTAACACAATTCTGTAAATGTACTTTCACCTGTACTTCAGTCTGTCTGCTCCATTCTTTTATTTTAATGCTACATTTACATATTCTCTATGTAAATGAATATAACACAAAGAAATGAAATGTGAAATTGAAGCCATTTGCATTTGACCATGTGCAATCTTTTTTTTTTAATGAAACTTTCCCTAGGTAAAGGGAATCTGTTATTACACCATACACTTAATTCTAGGTATTTCAATCTGGCTCACAGTTAAATAACTGAAGAAAAAATCATAATTTAAAGATGGTTAATCACCTGCAAACTTAAGTTGATTACAAACTTAACTTCTAAAATGGCACATGTGCATTGCTAAAGCCCAATTCTCCTCTTTTTCCTTTACTCTGTTCTGGAACCGAGAATATTCATTGCTCTCCACCCACATCACAAGTCAGTGAGAACGATTCATGCAAACACAAGTTAATTCTTTTTAATGAAACATCTTCACCTAAAATTAAAATGCATCTTCTCTTCCACCACAGATCTCTGCAGCATTCATGGATTCTTTTAAATGGAAACTAGAATGAGGCAGAGAAACAAACCCAAGGTATATGAGCACACACACGTACAGTCTCTAAAAGGGGAAGGCACATACCTGCCACCAGATGCCATTTCCTCTACATTTTATACCCCAGTGTGCACCGTTTTCCCATTATTCCTACAATAAACCATATGCTAAAATGAATTGCCTCGCTGACTTGAGTAGCAGCTGGTTAGCAGAAAAGTGGCTTCCCCAGGCATGATTCAGTCTCCTGACAAATATACTGCGCCATACTAGATGAGTCATCAGAGGACTATTCTGCATTTTATTCAGCAGTGGCATAGTTCTTCATATTTCACTGTCCTGATTCTCACCGTGAATAACAAAAACTGACCAAAGGTACTTGTTCACTCTTTGGCACCTCAGATTTTGGTTAAACAATGCTGCTCATACCCTGGATTTGTTGCGGAAGAAACTACAAATGTAAACCAAAACACACACGCCTCTCTAACAGGAAGAAAATGAAGAACAGCTGCAGCATTTGCATTTTATTAGCACAATACAGATTTGCAAGATGTTAGTTTGCCTTCAGATACTTCTTCAATATAGAACTAAAACTGCACAACATCTGACCCATGAAGTCAGGCCTGGGCACATTTGGCAGCTACAACTTTGCTCCTTGGCTAAGCCAATTAAATTTGATTTTCCAATGAACATCACATATGTACAACATGCACTGCAGTATTTTTATTACACAATTAAGAGGTTCTGTGTGGACTACAGCAGGGGAAGTCCCAAGTCATTCCCATCTGAAATTTTGGGTCTGCAAAACACCTTCCAGCTATGGGGCCCTTAAAGGATGTGTGTGAAATCTTTGGCTCCTTTTTAGCTTCTGTCAGGTGGGCTTGAGGGTAGGAATGGGAGCAGGAGGCCTCTGGAAGGCAAGCTACTATCACACCCACCCCATCCCTCCAAGCCCAAAAGGCAAACCTGAAACTGTTTTACTGAAGTGTGATGCTTTTGCTGTCAAATTCTGATGTGATCTCAAAGTGATAGGGTCCTCATGTGGTCCATGGGCTCTCTGTCTCAATCTGATGTGTCTCAATCAATTGAGACACACTAGCAAATGCCCAAATCTACTGTATTTTTTGGACTATTAGACACAGCTGACTGTAAGATGCACCTAAATTTAGAAGAGGAACACAAACGAAAAAAGTTTTTGGCCTCCCTTTTTCTGGGCTTTTCCCAAGTCTTTTTGCAGCTCATTTTTGGGGCTTTTTTTGGCCTGTTTTCAAGGCTTTTTTCACCCAGTTTGGGGGCTTTTTATGGTCTGTTTTTGAGGCTTCTTTCAGCCTGTTTTCGAGGCTTTTTTCAGCCCATTTTTTCAGAAAAAAACGGTCTGAAAAAAGCCTCAAAACAGGCCCAAAAAAGCCCCGAAAATAGGCTGAAAAAGCCCCCGAATGGGCCCAAAAAAGCTTGGAAAACAGGCCCAAAAAAGCCTCAAAAATGGTCCCAAAAAAGGCCTGAAAAAGGCTCCACAGAGCGTGTGGAGGCCAAAAAGTGGCTGGTCCGTGGGCGGGGCTTTGGCAATATTCGGGCTATAAGATGCACAGACATTTTCGCCCCCTTTGGGGAGACAAAAAAGTGTGTCTTATAGTCTGAAAAATACGGTATATGTGCCATGAAAATGAAAGAAGTAGAAAGCACCTGCACTGGAAAGTAGTCTGTGGTCAGTGAAGGAGTGCATGCAACTCTTTGGGTATTTGCCAGCATGCCTTGCCAATATTCCATCCACCCAAACACATATTTCACTCTTAAATCAGGCTTACTTCTAGTTTATAAGTCAATCTGGAAATAAAAGTTTAACAATAGCTGAGTAAGGGCAACCATGGGAAAAAATGGAATATAGCCTTTTAATAACTTCTGTAGAAGCATCTTCCTGCACTTGCCTTATAAAAACGACACTTGTGAAGTCTCATGTAATTTCTCCAAACTACAATGTCCTGCTCCAAAAGGAAGAGAGCACTGTAGGAACAACCCATCATTATCTTTTGCTTGCTGGTTCACCAGAAGTCAGAATAATCAGAAACAGTAGCTTTCTATGATGCGTGACAGCTCAACAACTGTCTGCTGTAACTATCAAGAACAAGAGTTAGCAGAACTAAGTTCAAGTTATCTCATAACGGAAAACAGTTTTTTTAAAAAATGGGAATCATGGTTCTGAGTGGAGCAGACAGGCGTGATACGCAAAAGATTTGACCACACGGGACTTTTTAAGAAAGAGCATGAGAATTCAACACCTGGATTCTGCACTGTCTACCGCAGATCTGGGGAAAATCATAGGGAAAATCTGAATAGACAGACATCTGAAACAAAATAGTTAGTGCTGTGTGCTTATGTAAATAGAGCCCTGTGTGCAGTCTAACTCTGATTAATCCAGCATTAACTGCACAGCTGCCAGAGCATAAAGCTCTGTAGCAGAGGCTGCTGGTGAAAGATGGAAGGTGTCGAAGAAACAGAACAAATGAGTCAGACCAAAGGACGAGAGAGAGCACCATGATATGGGAGAGAAAGAGAACAGTGTTTATTTATATAATGCGAATATTTTAAAAGCTTTAGTCACAAGTAAGTTATCAAAATAACACAGAGGATGATGTCTGGAAGAGATCCAAGCTGTCGTTTGAAAATGTATAGGATGCTAATGAAAAGGATGCATCAAACGGGTACTATTTTTAAATATAGCTGGCTGTGAAGCTCTAATTGCTTTTAATTCACTTGGAGTTCTCAAAGAGGAAAAAGTAGAAATGCTGAGCTACTTTTGAAGAGCACCTATTGACAAAAATGAGCAAGGTGTTTCAAGGATTTCAGTTTCATTCAGGTTACCATAAATGGAAAAATGTCCAAAAGTTTATTAAAAACATCCTTCCATCCTTTCCTAAAAGCTTAAAAATGGTAAACATGGATGTTTATCTTCCCAAGATGGAGAGGAGGTATAGTTGAAAGCAAAACTAAAAGGGTAAAATTATTAAGCAACAATTTAGGCTAATTTCCCCCATCCAACCTAGAAAGAAACAGGGTATTTCAGAATTTGCAGTTAGCTTATTCCATAGTGATAAGGTATTAATCATTCTGTAAATCATGGTTTATGGGAATCACACCACTGTAGCTTGCTCCAAAAAGTTCTGTTAAAACTAACAATTGCTTATTTAGCCTGAGAGTGGTTTTTCAAGTCACAATGCAATCAAAATATGCAGTAATCCCACAAGTTTATGGCATCCATCTGTACATGTACAACTGAAGATACAATATTGTCATTTTATTCTTTCAGACATCTTTTTTTTTTTTACAGCTGATTCTGTCAAAAATCACACTGAGATTCAAACAAGCTACAAATATGCTAACCAAAGGTCAAGGAGCGAACTGTTCATCCTTAATTATTTAACTAAAAGAAATTTTCTTCCACTGAATGATTTCAATGATTAGCAATAGCAATAGCACTTAGACTTATATTCTGCTTCACAGTGCTTTTACAGCCCTAAGCGGTTTACAGAGTCAGCATATTACCCCCAACAATCTGGGACCTCCTTTTGCCCACCTCGGAAGGATGGAAGGCTGAGTCAACCTTGAGCCGGTGAGATTTGAATTGCCGAACTGCAGCTAGCAGTCAGCTGAAGTAGCCTGCAGTACTGCACTTTAGCCACTGTGTCACCGTGGAGTTGAATTCATTCAGACTTGAAATCAGCCTAGTTTTCAATTTTTTTTCCTGAAGGGTACAATTTTGCTAATTTGGAATGTGATCTGGCTTTGGCTCTGTGTCAAGTGTACTCCATTCTTTCTGGATCTGACTGCTTCACTTGAAGGTTGACATGGCACTCGCTATTCACCACTGCTGGCTTGGCCAAACCTTTCCCAGAATGGCTCAAGCTGTAAGTGCTGAGGGAAGAATAGTTGGAAGAAATTCAGATTGTTAACCTGGCTAATGTTTTATGTCTGCTTATAATTGCTTAATCTATATACCACAATTGCTGAATTCACATAGAACACTAAGCCATAAGTTCAACAAATCACATTGAATGTATTAGTTTAGTATAACACATATACAACTTGACTTTCCTTTTTTAATGCCTACTATGGTTTTTATGCCTACTATAACAGAGCTTATCATGGTTAATTTGAAAACTGAAAATGCCAGCCTTCACTGATTTGATCTACACTCCCAGACAGCAGAGATCTGTGGATATCAGAGAGAGGAGATACTTTCTATGGTGAGAATGATAAATTTTTATTCATAATATTTATTTATACTATCCAGTCAGATCAACTCAAGCAGCCCCCACCCCCATTATAGTGTGCATGTGGAAATCTACTACATCCTGTGCAAAAGTTAAAACTGAGAAAAATCAAATCCAAAATTTGCAACTCCTCTTCCTCCCATACCATTTTCCTAAGACTCTGCTTATATCTGCTTATTCCAACCAAGCTAATAAGAAAAAGAGCTAAATGTTGAGAAAGAGTCAAACCAAACCAAGGTACACCAATTATTATAATAGAATAGAATTTTTCATTGACCAAGTATGATCGGACACACAAAGAATTTGTCTCTGGTTCTATAAAGGATCTTATAAGGAGAGATAAATGAAGAGCTTTACATCAAGCTGCTCAATTTCAGGGTCAGCAGGATCTGAACAATACCTTTCCTTAATAGGCATCTGATTTGTTGAAAGTTGTTTTGGGGCATCTCAACCTCAAGTTTGTTCCTGCCAGAAGCTTGATTTTATAGAGCACTTTGGTCAAGTATCTGCATCCTTATTCTTGCTATTTAGTTGGGAAGAGTACTTGCTGTCCCTGTGTACAATGGAACTCCTTTGTCAAGTACACAACTGGACTGACCAATGTGATCGTACAGCATACACATCCAACAGTATCAAATCAATTGATAGGTATTCTTCAACAGAAAGTGCTATTTAGTGGAACTCATTGCTATTCCAAATGATACTCTCTTTTTAAAGTCAGCATTGCAATCACTTCATTTGATCAATTCTGCATTCACTGTACATATTTCAGGATATCAGAAAAATTTATATAGGAGCTATTGACTTAACCAAGCCACATGATAAATGGAGCATTACAACCCTGCAGACACTATCGATTATAAATCTGCTGATATTCATTAGCTTTTCTTTCATCTGCAAGTAAGATCATGGAATAAAAAAGCTTCCTAACAAAGACCATGTCCCTTTCCACTTTATCTGGACTTCCTGCCAACCATGCTACTCTCCGACCCCTTCAATTGAAGATTGTTGGGCTCCAAAGTTGCATGAACCTGCAGCAGGGGTGGGTTTTACTTACCTTTACTACTGGTTCACAACGAGAATGCGCACATGCGCTCGCTTCACTCGCGCACACTTCTGCGCATGCACAGATCTTTCATTATGACTTCCGGGTGGGTGGGTGGAGCCTCCTGCTACTTTTACTACTGGTTCACAAGAACCGGACAGAACCGGGAACAACCCACCACTGACCTGCAGCAAGAGGTAACTCAGTAGATTGTTCAGAATAACAGATAATAACATCTTCAGGGGCATAGTTATGCTGAGTTCGGAGCCCTTCATTCCCTTATTTTTTAAAATTTCAAAACATTCCTATGTTATTTCTTAAATCAAAGTCACATGCCATAAATCACCATGCAGTAAATGTACAAATTGAAATGTATCTGAAGGTGGTCTCAGTGCTGCACCACAGTACAATTCTGAGAAAGTTTTAGCTCTATAAATCATACTGGTTTCAAGAATTAATTCCTATTTGCCTAGTGTCTTTTGAAACAATATATCTAAATGTATAGAAACAGTGGCATTTTTTTTTTCCTGGGGAGCATTAATACTGAAATGATTACAACCCACTCCAAAATAAAAAGCTCTGTTTAGTCTAGGTTCCAGAATGATCTCACCGTTAATAACGTTTTGAAATTGCATGTTATAAAGGCAAGATTTCAGAAATCCAGAATATAAACTTCAGGTACATCAAAAGAAATTCATAAATAATGTTCTAATAGTCTAACAGATGAGAAATACTTTGGATCAAGGTATAGCAGGGTTAGGTTTACCTAGATAAGTTTAGATTCTGAGTGAATGAGTAGATAGTCAAGACAGTTCAGTTCCCCATTCATTGTTCTTCAAAGCTTTTATCATGAAGGTAGAACCCAATAGATTTATTCCCAGTATTTGACTAATGCATCAGTTTTCCCAACTAATTTAGTATCATTTTTTATTTTTATTTTTTTACAAAAAAGAGATTCAAGAGAAGAAAACATCTAGTTAAATGGGAGTAAGAAATAGTGGGCCAGCAATTATTCCTCCTCCACTCTTGCTCAGATTTTGTTGCCACAGAAACCAGTTTCTCTTCTAGCCTGACAACTGGAATTAGTACTTCTAAAGAAGTATATTTGGTCTTTTAGACGTGTTTGATTGCATCTCCCTCCATCATCAGGCAAGCTGGTAGCCCAAGTCAGATGCAGGGCATGATGGCTGTTGCTGGGATTTTTTGTTGTTGTTGTTGTCGTTTACTTGTAGTACAGTGGACTAATGCACTGTTATTAACATCTGCTGCTTGCAATTACTGCAAGTTCAAATCTCACCAGGCTCAAGGTTGACTCAGCCTTCCATCCTTTCAAAGGTAGGTGAAATGAGGACCCAGATTGTGGGGGCAATAAGCTGACTTTGTATAAATATACAAAAGTATGAAGGCTATTGCTTAACGCATTGTAAGCCGCCCTGAGTCTCCGGAGAAGGGTGGCATATAAATTAAAGCAAAATAAATAAATAAATAAATAAATAAATAAATAAATAAAGTAACAAATTAAAAACTGAATATTTATTTAAAATATTTGCATAGCTGCCCATTTTACAGCCAAACATTGTGCAATTTACAACCCAAAAATAAAAGAACAAAAACACAACAAATAAAAATTCAAGAACCAGCAAAACCAGAACACAAAAATCTAGCACCAGAACCACACTTCCCTGCTACCACTCACTACATTTCTATCCCACCTTGCCTTTATCTAGTTCTATAATTTTAGAATTATATTGGAATGCATTTCATTAAATTGCAATTTAAATCTAATAACATTTCTTGAGGAGGCTGTTCAAGAAAATTAGAGGATTTAAACCACATCAACTCAAAACTTCTTTTTAAAAAGTAGAGGAAACAGTTTTTAAAATAAAGAAAGCATACATTTTATAGGGAAACAGGATGACTGTAATTTATGGGGTTTGAAAATTAGTCTTGATCCATTTATATCCCATTTTTATATTTAGACAAATATTCAAGGCACTCTTAACAACTGAATCTAAAAAAAGTATATAACTAACATTAATGTTGGAAGTTAATTCCAAAATCAAGTAAAAATGGAATGTCCACATACAAAAGCAGTTCTCAAAAGCAAAAACTGTAACATATAAGCAAAAATGTAAAAAGTTGAAAAAAAATAATGGGTAGTTAGTTCCATAGGCACACCTGAAAGCTTTTGTTTTATATTGATACATATATTGAAACATTTTATATTTTATATTGACCCACTGAAACATCAAAGACTTAAGTTAGAAGCTACTGCACAGAACCCCAACATTCAAAATAGGGTTTTAACTCCTAGGATTGTCCTGTTCACTAGTATACTGGCAGACTGATTGGTGTTATTGTTTTAAATATTATCAGTTAAGGACTGGATCCTACAGTGAACAACCAGTCCAAGAAAATATATTAAGGTCCAAGTCAATCTTGAGTTCTGACTATTACATGTACAGGTCCATTTTCAGAAGTGGTTTGCTGCTACTGTCTTCCTAAGGTTGAGGGATACTGATTGACCCAAAGTTATTCAGCTGCCTATAATTCATGATCTCCTGGTATGTAGTCCATCATATTTACTATACCAATACAGATCTGGCCCGTGGGGTGCTTACATCTGGTCCGCGGGACCAACCTGGAAATAGCAAAGGACCGGCCCATGGTGCCTCTGCTACTGAAAATGAGGCAGGGCCTGGATGGCCTCCTGCAGCACTCTGGCAGCAAAAACGAGGCACAGGGGGAGCCCTGCACCCCGTTTTGGTCAGCAGAGTGCTGCAGGAGGCTGTCCAGGCCGAAAATAGGGTGTGGGGGCCATGAACAGCCCCCCCATACACCCTGTTTTGGCCAGCAGGAGGCATCCATCCCATCCCCACCGTCCCCCGGCCAGCAGAGGACAACTACAATGCTGATCCGGCCTTCAAAGAAATCCAGTTTGACACACCTGAGATAAGGGATCCTTGGTGCTCTCTGAGCTTGCTTGTTTTCTTGTAGACATTTCATTACCCTTAACTAGGTAACATAATCTGTGCTAGTAAGGAGTACTGTTTGCTGTCAGTTTATATTCTGGTGACTTGCTTGTCTGTGTAGGTGTGGGTGGTTTTATATCAGATAATATATATCAGATAAGACAACTCTGAAAACTTGTAAGGCTTAAACAGATATGTGACTTGCTAAAGATTAGAGATTTGAGGGAGGGGGTATACTCTTTAATGGTGAGCAAATTATGGCATTCATCCTAGATTTAATCCCTTGGTGTTAAGGCTTTGTACCAGACACAGCAATTAAACACTTAGTCCCACATTTCCATACAGACAATGTTTAGAAAAACAGAGAATTACTGCAGGGAATTAGGAAATCTATTTAGGAATCACTGTTGTGAGATCAACAGTCATATAAATCATGTAATAAATAAAAATAAAAGGAAGGAGTTCTTGCTTACACAGGTAGTCCTTGATTTACAGAACCGTTTGTTCAGCGAATAGTCAAGGCTACAATGACTGAAAAAAGTGATTTACAACTGGTCCTCACACTTATAACCACTGCAGCATCCTCACAGTCACATGATCAAAATTTGGGCTTTTGGCAACTCTCATGTATTTAGCACAGTTGCAGCATTCTGAGATCCTGTGAACACCATTTGCAACCTTCCCAGTTGACTTCCAAGAAACAAACTCAATGGGGGAAGTTGGGTTCGCTTAATGACCACTTAACAAGTGCAGCGATTCACTTAGCAAGCGTGGCAAAAAGGTTGTAAAATTGGATGTGACAACCACTCTGCTTAACAACCAAAATTATGATCTCAATTGTGGCTGTAAGTCAAGAAGTACCTGGAGTCAAGGAGTACTTGTATCCTATTCTCTTATGCTCTCTCTTTCAATTCCAGCGTTTAAATCCGGAGCCTCTTTTCAAGTCAATGGCTGCTTCGTTGCTTGTTTCCAGTCTTTTAAGATTTCTGCCATATGTCCCTGATTTACATAATGACTTTCCCTGGCATGACCATCAGAAAGTCATTCCCTTCAACTCTTATATTTGGCATTAATACTGCTATTCTTTAGGCACAATGCAAGATCCTTCTTGTTCACTATGCCTGTGACAGCATGCAAGGGTTTTTTAAAAGGCCTTTTATCTGCCAGCATTTGATTAGTTACCTGAGCATCTGTTGGGGTTTCTCCCTAATAACTTAATGTATCGCATTGGGTTTTATGATTATGAATTGCCTTAAGAGTCACAGCACAGTACAAGGTGGGATGCAAATTCAGTAACCCAAGAAGCAAGACAACAGTTTTTCATAGAACATTTGCCCGAACAGATCCAACTCCCCTCTGTACTCTGATACACAGTATGAGCCTCCATTTTGCTTTTCCATCCATGGAAGGCCAGGAAAGGCCATGCCAGGTTAATTGATATGAGAGGCCTGCTTACACAGCAGGAAAATGGCCAGCTCGGCATTGCTCCCAAGGAAATCCCACCCCACTCCTTTTTTATTCTTTGGCTTCACAACTACCCTCAGGAAACAGGAGCAAGGAATAGGCCCAGCAAGGGAACACCACTCTTCCAAAATTGTGAGGTTGGCGACCACCAAAGGGAATGTCAAGGACAATGGTGGGTGGTCAGCAGCCCTAGTCAAGAATCAGATGGGCGTTTAGATGGTTTTAGGTAGCTCCTGGTAATTAATTAAAAAATTAATTCTAAGGACATGTTCTTGCATGTGTCCTGGGCCATTACCAGGAGCTACCTAAAACCATCTTAATGCCCCAGGACATATGCAAGAACATGTCCTTAGAATCATTTTTATTTGAATTATTCCATTTTAGTTTACTACATATCAATCAATCTTGGAGGTACCATCTAACACTGGCAAAATCTATCTAAAAACCAATTTCTTGGGGGGGGGGGTTTCAAATGTGGTGGAAAAGATCCGCTGTGTCTATTTCTTACTCTCTAACCCCATAATTGTGAACCTATGGCACGTGTGCCAGAGGTAGCACACAGAGCCCTCTCTGTGGGCACACGTGCCATCGCCAGCTGTTCTTCTGGTTTCCGGGAATCCGAAGACCAGCTGGCAGGTGTGCATGCACACATGGGAAACACAAAGACCAACTGGCCAACGTGTGTATGTGCACCGGCCAGCCGTTCTTCAGGTTTTCGGTGCTCCAGCACGTGCATTCCAGTTTGGACACTCGATGCCGAAAAGATTCGCCATCACTGCTCTAACCCATCCCTAGTTTTTTGTTTTTTTAAAAAAAAATCCCTAAAGCAGAAGGAAAAAAGATTTGGAAACATGAATTCTGCTGTCATTTTCATCGTTTTGCTGGTTTGATTTTTAGGTAAACATGTGCAAAATGTTTTAGGCTTGAAATGGCTGCTTTGAGATTCCAAGAACATGTAACAAAACTTGGCAATTTCAACCAGCACTATTCCGTGTGTTCCAATCATTCCAGGCACTACAACAGAATTGTCATTTTGCGATTGGGTTGCTATTATGAACAAAATGTACCCTGTTTCCCACAAAATAAGACATCTCCTGATAATAAGCTCATTTGGGCTTTTGAGTGCATGGCAATAAGGCCAAGTGCTGATTTCAGGGTTCAAAACAAATCTAAGACAGGGTCTTATTTTCTGGGAAACACAGTACCTTTTTCCAGTATAGCCAGTATAAGACCAGGGAGTAGCCATGTCCTGGCTACCATTGGTGTAAGCCAGATGGCATATGAAAAATGTTCAGAAGAAAGGAGTTAAGCATATTACCAGGCAGAAAACCATGGTTCCCAGAAGAAACCCTCTCAGTCCACTGGGTATTTTATTGCTTTTTAAAACAAAATTGCTATGGGGAATTGGACCGAACTTTGTGTGGGTGGAAGGATGCATTACATATATATGTTTGTTTTGGTAGGCAAGTGAAACAAAAGTATGAGTGCATGCATTGCAGTACTTTGCATATACTCCTGAAATAGTGTGAATGTACAGATTGCTAACAAAATGTTCCTTTTGTTTACATGTGCCTTTTGGGCTCAAAGTTGAATCTTGTGGATAGTCAGCTTCACGATGCTTTTAAAAATGCACATGATTCTATATTGATTTGGGTTGAGTTTTAGCATATGTGCACATCTTTGTGTGTGGTTGCAGTGTTAATGTTATACAACACGCATCTAGGAAGCATTAGTCGCCCTTTATTTTCAACCAGCAGTGTTCTTCATGTTCAAGGAAGGTACTCTAGTGAAGAACACCACAGTTACTTCTGCTAATCCCGTGCATGGTATGCAGGCTACCAAACCTAGCCTGTGAGTTGCTTCAACTTGCTAGGTTCTAGTACCTAAAGAAAAAGCGATAGGGCTGTTATTTTAAAATAATAATAATTGGGACAAACTTCATAAAGGAGAGTTGCTATGAAAAAAGGAATGCTAAAGAAATTACTGTTCTGTGTTGTAATGTGTGGGCTGAGCAACTAGTTAAATAAGGGGATGCAGTGCAGTGGTGAAATCCCATTTTTTTTTACTACCAGTTCTGTGGATGTGGCTTGGTGGGTGTGGTGTGGTTTGGTGGCCGTGGCAGGATACTGCAAAATCTCCATTCCCTCTCCACTCCTAGGGGAAGGATATTTGCCGGTTCTCCAAACTACTCAAAATTTCTGCTATTGGTTCTCCAGAACTTGTCAGAACCTGCTGGATTTCACCCCAGTGCATTGGCTTAAGGACGCTGGAACTGCCACTCAGAAATGATCTGCAAATGCTTCTGCCCATCCAGCAGTTCGAAAGGAGGCAATAGTAATAGCACTTAGACTTATATACAGCTTTACAGCCCTCTCTAAGCAGTTTATAGAGTCAGCATATTGCCCCCAACTATTTGGGTCCTAATTTTATCCACCTCAGAAGGATGGAAGGCTGAGTCAATCGTGAGCCTGGTAACATTTGAACTGCCAAATTGCAGGCAGCCAGCAGGCAGCAGAAGTAGCCTACAGTACTGCACTCTAACCACTGCACCACTGTGGCTCAATATTGCGAATAGAAAAACCTAGTTGCATTCGTATGTGCAGAGCAGAAGCCGGGGCTGGCCAGATGCGAGGCATTGCGACACAAGGCAAGACCAACAGAGGAGCCCGGAAGAGCCAGCAATCTGAACGCTGTTAGCTAACTGGTGTAAAGATGGTTTGCCCCACGTAACGCACCAAGGATAAGTGTGCAAGGACCAAACAGAATAAACTAGCAATCTAGGCTGTCAGGACTGCATTATGTCTAGCACGTAGATTTCCCAGGCATTGTATGTCATATGCTAAATACCATGTTTCCCCAAAAATAAGACCCTGCCTTATACTTTTTTGAACCTCGAAATAAGTGCCTGGCCTTATTTTTGGGGAGGTCTTATTTTGGGGCGTGTGGAGCAAGATGGGGCTCCTCTTGCAATCTTACCTGATTTCCAGCTCTGTCTCCCTAACCCTAACCAGAGGAAATGGCAGGGACCAACTGCGCATACGTTTAAATATTTTCAGGGAGGGCTTATTTTTTGGGGAGGTTATTTTAGCGCATGTGCTCAAAAGCCCGACTGGGCTTATTATCAGGGGATGTCTTATTTTTGGGGAAACAGGGTAAATAAATATGTAGTTATAGTTTGGTTTTTAGCAAAAACCACCATTAGGTTAACTTAATGATTGCTACAAAAAAGGTCGCAAAATCAGGTCAGTCATTATGACTGTCATGATGTATGACCCTAATGGGTTGGCTCCATTATGGGTTTAAGTTAAGAATTACCTGTATTAAAAAAAAACCTTTTAAAAATCTTTACCTCACCAAATTGTCTACACTGGGTAGTGGGAAACATTCAGCATAGATGTCAACCTCAATTACTCTTGTTGTTATGACATAAAAAACAAAGGTCCCCCCCCCCCCCAAATCTTTAACTCAACTTTTGGTGCTTGTCTCATTCAGAGTATACCAACCACTAATATTTCTTATGACTAGAACATCTGAAATATCCCCAACATCTACCCTACCAAATAGTTATTTCAATTGGTCCATCATTCCATAGGTCGCTCACTACTATTTGCACAGTGAGATATCATCTGATGTAAGCAAAGTCCAGAATTGACTCATTGCCTGTTTATTTTATTTATCATATTTTTGTCCCCACCCATCTCACAAGGGACTGATTGAGGAAATAGAGGCGTTTCCTGGGGAATACAAACCAAAGAGTCGGGTTATCTGCTGGCTTCCCCTCCCATCCCCCAGGCAGTTCAGATCCTTCTTCTGGTACTTGTCTGAATAGGGCTGCAATTCTCCCAGAGTGAAGTACATAAAAAAGGGGCCAGAGAGCAGGGATGATCTTCAAAATTTTTTAGCAAGGGATTCTTTGCCTGGTTGCTGGATGGGCATGGCCATGTGGGCATGGCCTAGTTGGCCTTCTGCACCATGGGGGGGGATGGGACATTTTTGCTCTCCCCGGGCTCCGGAGGCTTTCCTTGAGCCTCCGGGAGGGAGAAAATGGCCTCCCCAGGCTCCGGAGGCCTCTGGAGGCTGGAAATGGGCCTATTTCTAGCCTTCCCGAACTTCCGGTAGGCCCGTTTTTCGTCCTCCCCAAGCCTCTGTGTGCGGCCTGCACTTACCTGCATCCAAATCGGGTCGCATGGGGACTCCTGGTAGGGGCAGGGTGGGGTGGGCGGGGCCAGCCAGGAATGGGATTTGGGAGTTCTCCGAACTGCACAGAATCTTACCTAGATGTTCTCCTGCGAACCCCCAGCAGACCACCCCTGCCAGAGAGGCTGAAAAGTCAAAGCTCTTTAACTCAAGGAATCTTTTAAAGAATTGAGAGACAGGTTGTCATAAGAAGCCCTAACAGAAATTTATCAAATACAAAGCATAGCAATAATGTACCTACAGTCCAGATACAGAATAGTTTATGCCACTATCAAAGCCAGAATATTACGCAAGTAACTAAACATAAGAACACAGATTTAGAAACTTTACTAAGTGTTTCGACAGGCTTATTTATCATCTATGAACCTGAAACACATGCTCCTTCGTAGACAGCCCTTTGCCATCCAATTCTATACCCTGGAGCAAGTAGCAGACGCTCGGAAATTCATTACCTGTCCTTGCACTGCTTAAATGGAACTATATGTTATGCATACGCCAATCTTGGATGTTAGAAAAGATCATGTCTAGACAAGTGTTGCTGGCAACTTGCTCTGTACCAGTAGTTTGCAAAAAAAAAAAAAAGAAGTAGTTATTTCCCCCAAATGCTGCTTTTGTTTTGTCCATTTGATATTGCTGCAGGCCAAATAAAACTAATTCTATTCCAAAAAAAATTCTCATATTGGCAGGGAAATCTGTACGCTGTTGCAGCCCTTGGATGGGAGTCGCAGAGCCAACCTGTGATTTATCACTTCCAATGGGACAAAGGGCTGTTTCCATAAGTAGGAACCCATAGGCTGAATTCCAAAAGTATCTTTGCACATTTCCATTATTCCACGGGTGCTTCTGTTCTTCTCTCGCATGTCCCTACCCCGTGCCAGAGATTACCCCAGACCTCTAATGCAGTTTTGAGGACTCAGCAATCTATTCTACCGTACATGTTATAATCTCAAAGGAGGGATATTACTGGATATATACCTTGTGTTTTCCCACAACTTTACTATATGCAAGGAGGAGTTATGGCAAAGCAGCAGGCATCTCCATCACAAAAATGTTTCAGAACATTAAGCATTTCTGTCAGTGATTACAGTCAACCACATAAACATTAATATTATATTTGTATGCAAATTGATCCATCAGGGAGAATTGGTTCTATCTTTCATGGCCAAATAAAACTCCTCCAATCATTCAGTTTTCCCACTAACTGGAGAAGACTCTACTCATTTCCATCTTCCTTCTACCATCAAGCTGGCAAGCAGGCATTTCTAGGATGAATCACATATTAATTCTAGGCAGAAATTTGAAGAAGAAAATACGGGTACAACCCAAGAGTTCACACTTAGCAATAAAGAGAAAAGTAAAGTAGAGAATTGTGTGTTTGATGTAGTCCAACTTATGATAGCCCATTATGTCCTAAACATTGTGGCTCAACAATCCCAATCATTAATGTTTGACTGTTGAGCCAAACTGATAATATATGGTTCTCTCATCTCTTAAACAAAGGGTGTCCATAAAGTGAACTAACAAAAATGAAATGTTGCTGCTTTTAATGTGCAAGATATTTTGCAACTGGTAGATAAAACAACGGAAAGCTGTTTTCATACCATTTCCTAAATCAAATCCCATTTGATCATCAAGAAAGCTAGAAGTTTTAGTAAATTCAAAGCACCAAGACTCCAGTGGTGGAATAAAAAACATGCATGTATACCTCAAGTCTTGAAATGCTCTTCTAAAAAATAAATATGTCTTGACTTGACTGGTCACAGACAAGGGTATATGGAAGAGGAATATCAAACAAAGGCATTAATATTCAGTTAATGGTTTATTTACAACATTACCAATGACACCAGATAACATGTTCTCAATAATCTAAAATAGATAACAACAAAAAACAGTTTACCTATATAGAACATAACCCCATAAAATTTATACATGTGCAGAAATGGATAGACTAACGTTGAAATTGAAAGATAAGGAAGACTCACAGTATTTTAAGGTATGGGATAGTTGGTATGAGTGGATAAACCAATGGAAAAGAAGGTAAAGTTAAAATTTAGTAAGAAATTAAAAGTAATAATTATACACCGTCATTAAGATAAAAAAGGAAATAAGTCACTGTGTATACTTGTACTTATATATACCACATATACTTAGTTTGTTTGTTGTGATTAGTATTGTTGATTGTATTTTAAGGTTGTGAATGTTTTATATAATTTTATCTTTTTAAATTTAATAAAGTTTGTTTTTTAAAACCAAAAAAACAACAACATGCATGTATATCTCAAGTCTTGAAATGCTCTTCTAAAAAATTAATATGTCTTGACTTGACTGGTCACTGACAAAGGCCAATTAGATGGATCCGCCCCAGGCGCCTGATGGATCCTGAGAGGTTCCAGACGGAGCTTGGGCCATTTCCTGAGGTTCTAGCACATGACTCGGCCGAGGATCTGGTAGCCGCCTGGGACCGGGCGGCTGGTGGGGCCTTGGACCGAGTCGTGCCTTTGCGGCCTCTGACCCGGTGCCGATCCCGCACGGCTCCTTGGTTCACTGAGGAGCTGAGGGAAATGAAGCGCCGGAAAAGACGCCTGGAGAGCGGTTGGAGGGCCAGTCTCGCTGAATCTGATCGAACATGGGTAAGGTCGCATATTAAGGCCTACCTAGTAGCGATAAAGACGGCAAAGTTTAATTACTTTTCCGCCTCTATTGCGTCATCAGGGAATCGTCCGGCCGCCCTGTTCAGGGTTACCTGCTCCCTGCTTCATCCAGGAGTGCGGGAGGATCCCTTGGAAGGCAGGGCGGAGGATTTCGGACAATACCTGTATGATAAAATCGCTCAGATCCGGGGGGATTTGGACTCTGACTGGGTAGATCAGGGCAGGGTGACGAGGAATAGTCTTGAGAATGTTATCTGGGAGGAGTTTGATGCTGTGACTCCTGATGATGTGGACAGGATTTTGGGGAGACTTAGTGCGGCCACATGTTTACTGGACCCGTGTCCCTCCTGGTTGGTACTGGCTTCCCGGGAGGTTACACGAGGCTGGCTCCAGGGTGTTATCAACGCTTCGTTGAGTGAGGGTTACTTCCCCACCGCCTTGAAAGAGCCGGTGGTGAGGCCTCTCCTCAAGAAGCCGTCCCTGGATCCAGCAATATTGGCCAACTATCGTCCTGTCTCCAACCTTCGCTTTATGGCAAAGGTTGTTGAGAGTGTGGTCGCATGACAGTTTCCGCAATTCCTGGAGGAAACATCTTATCTAGATCCGTTCCAGTCGGGTTTCAGGTCTGGGCACAGCACGGAAACGGCATTGGTCGCGTTGGTTGATGATCTCTGGAGGGCTTGGGACAGGGGTTGTTCTTCTGTTCTGGTCCTATTAGACCTCTCAGCGGCTTTTGATACCATCGACCATGGTATCATGCTGCACCGGCTGGAAGAGTTGGGGGTGGGAGGCACCATGCTGCGGTGGTTCTCCTCCTTTCTCTCCGACCGGTCGCAGTTTGTGTTGGCAGGGGGGCAGAGGTCGACCTCGAGGCCTCTCATTTGTGGAGTGCCGCAGGGATCGGTCCTCTCGCCCCTTCTGTTCAACATTTATGTGAAGCCGCTGGGTGAGATCATCCGTGGCTTTGGGGTGAGATACCACCAGTACGCTGATGACACCCAGCTGTACATCTCCACCCCAGGCCACCCCAACGATGCCCTTGAAGTGATGTCCCAGTGCCTGGAGGCTGTACGGGTCTGGATGGGGAGGAACAGGCTCAAGCTCAACCCTTCCAAGACTGAGTGGCTGTGGCAGCCGGCATCCCGATATAGTCAGTTGACTCCATCACTGACTATTGGGGGTGAGTCATTGGCCCCCACAGAGAGGGCTCGCAATCTGGGAGTCCTCCTGGATACGCAGCTGTCCTTGGAGGAACATCTGATGGCTGTAACCAGGGGGACCTTTTGTCAGGTTCGCCTGATTCGCCAGTTGCGGCCCTTTCTTGATCAGGATTCCCTGTGCACAGTCACTCACGCCC
Source organism: Arizona elegans (assembly GCA_022577455.1). Classification (NCBI taxonomy): domain Eukaryota; kingdom Metazoa; phylum Chordata; class Lepidosauria; order Squamata; family Colubridae; genus Arizona; species Arizona elegans. The sequence continues at coordinate 177,530,447 of JAKOOJ010000001.1, forward strand.
TCGTCACCTCTCGCCTTGACTACTGCAACGCTCTCTACATGGGGCTCCCCTTGAGGAGCACCCGGAGGCTCCAGCTGGTCCAGAACACAGCAGCGCGGGTAGTGACGGGAGCAGCATGGCGCTCCCATGTAACACCGCTCCTGCGCGAGCTGCACTGGATCCCGGTGGTCTTCCGGGTGCGCTTCAAGGTGCTGGTTATCACCTTCAAAGCGCTCCATGGCATAGGGCCTAGCTATCTTCGAGACCGCCTGCTGCTACCGACGACCTCCCATCGACCCGTGCACTCCCAAAGAGAGGGCCTCCTCAGGGTGCCATCAGCCAGACAGTGTAGGCTGGTGACCCCCAGGGGGAGAGCCTTCTCTGTGGGGGCACCTACCCTCTGGAATCAGCTCCCCCCAGAGATAAGGAGAATCCAGGACCTCAGTGCCTTCCGTCGTGCCCTTAAAACCCATTTATTTAAACAAGCCGGGCTGGCTTAAGATGAAGTTTTTAACTGTTTAAAATGTTTTAAACGTTTTAATTGGTAATGAGTTTTAATTGGGCCAAATTTATATATCTTTTAATTGTTTTTTAATATTTGTCTTGCATGTCTTTTTAATTCTGGCTGTACACCGCCCTGAGTCCTCAGGGAGAAGGGTGGTATAGAAATTCAATAATAAAATAAATAAATAAATAAATAAATATGGAAGAGGAATACCAAACAAAGGCATTAATATTCAGTTAATGGTTTATTTACAACATTACCAATGCCACCAGATAACATGTTCTCAATAATCTAAAATAGATAACAACAAAAAACAGTTTACCTATGAAATAGAACATAACCCCACAAACAATTACAAACTAGAAGTGCATACCTTTGCTTATAACAAGAACAATTTTGGATAAACAAAAATCATCAGGGATTTTATAACATCAAAAGCAAAGGCTCTAGGGCCGAAACAAGTCATGGCACTTGCAGATCAAAAGTACCCAAATGCGTGCTTTTAAATAATAGCAAATGATTGACTCTATTCAACTGAAAAAGCAACAGAGGGAACTAGTTAAGACTTTTTAAAAAATGCCATGACCATCCAGAAAAATGGAAAACAAGAAAACCTCTACAGCATTTTGAACAATTTTATAACTTTATTTACAATTTTGGAGAACTGCAAATCATCGCACAGAAAACGTATTTCTTTATAAAGTATTTGGTTAACTCTCATACAATCTCTTTTGAAGCTGTCAACCCAAGCTGCAATATCTCCTCAGAGCTTGATAAACAGCCCTTCCCCAAACGTTTGTTTCTGACCTCCCTGGGTTATACAAAATTGCCCTCTTCAAAGGGGGACTAAACCTGAATATTAATTGAGGTGAAACTGGTCAGTCCTAAAGAGTTAGATACAAGCCTTGTGGACTAATAGTATGTTCTACTGAAGAATGGCATGATGGGTAATGCAGTTCCACACAGTAGTTGAATGCATAAAAATATATCTAGTATATAAACTAGGGTTCTTTTCTTGCCTGCCTACATTCAGAACTTGATTTTTCTCTGCACCTGGCATTTGATCATTGGTGGCCTAGTTAACATTCCAGTTTTTCCAATTTGGGAAAAATGTACCAATAGAAGATGTTTTAAACACCCCATGAGTTATGAAAAAACAAGCACGAAGAATTCCCATTTCACTGGCTATTTCAGAAATGAATGATTTCAACTGGCTCTATAAATGACAGAAACACCACAAGGAATAATTTGTTCTGATAATGACTTATTCAGTGCTGGATTTGATGTACTACTCAAAATTACGTTGTGTGTTAAGTACTGTCATGTTAAACCAATGGGATATGGCTGTATTTGTTTGACACATGACCAACTGCTTTTGTGACCAATTGTTCTCAACAAAGATGATCAAACTGATAAAGGGTAAGGACTGAAAAACTGTTATGTAACTACAAAGGAGAACATCATTAAAGAACGACAGGCATAATATTGGATTCTCCTTTATCCACAGAGGGGGAAATAAACACATTAAAATTCCTTTGCCAATATTAAGATCAGCCTGTGCTTTATCCGTGAAGCACATGCTTTGTGCAATGTGTATCCAAGGACTGAATACGTGTCTCAAATGTCAGGTACAGATGGCTAGAGAGGCGGGAATTAAGAATCAGAACAAGCCTAAACGACACACCTCAGCTTGCTTTCCAACATTTTCTTTCAAGAAATAACATATCCGTATCTATGCCACAGTTCAAATACTGAAATCCTAAAACACACTTACTTCGAAACATCCACAGTTGAGAATAATGTACAGTTCAGGTTTACGGCCCCAACTCCCATTGTAAAGAAACATGTCTTCTGACTTAAATACAATCTTTATTTTGGTTATCATACAGGAAGACTTTTTTAAAAAAAATCTCATAACAATGATTATAAATGCTACATTTGATGGTCTGTAATTCCAGACAACTGCAGTTCAAGATACATAGTTAATCAAACAATGGCTTAAAGTGGAGTGCCCAATCACAAAGTAATCTTATAAAGTTGGCTACATATCAATTTAGCCATTTTAAGGAAAGAATTCAGAAGACACTGGGACTTTGTACAGACCCACAGAAAATTACCGTATTTTTTGGAGTATAAGACACACCTTCCCCCCCCTTAAAAGAGGCTGAAAATTTGGGTGTGTCTTATACTCCGAATGTAGCTTTTTCGAAGCTTTTTTCCAGCCCTAATGAGGCGCTAGCGAGTGAAGCGATCTCCATGCTTTGCTGCAACTCTCAGCTGTTCTTTAGAAGCTTTTTTCAGCCCTAACTAGGCGCTAGCCGAGTGAAGCGATCTCCCCATGCTTTACCTGCTTTTCTCATTGCTGCTTCCTCTTAGCTGTGCCTTAGAAGCTGTTTTTTTTATCCCCAAGCAGGGGATAAAAAACCAGCAAACTAATGTGCTGAAGCTGACCAAACTAAGGACGCTAGCCAGATGAATACCTGGCAGGCAGATTTTTTCCCCCTATTTTCCTCCCAAAAACTAAGCTGCTTACTCTGGTGTGTCTTATACTCCGAAAAATATGGTAAGCCTTTTCTTCATCATATACCTCACTATTAATAAGATTCCTGGACTATCACAAAATTCTGCAAGTGGTTCAGAAGGCAGAAATCAGAATAAGGAATTAAGCCTTATGAGGACTTGGTAAAGCTCCTGGGCATGTTTGTCCTTAAGAAACAGAAGCCCAATGGGAGATATGATAGTAGTTTATAAATGTCTAAAAGGAAGGCTGTCCCACATAAGGGTGGTGTTGAAATTAAGACCAGAATAAGGAGAAATGGGCTAAAGCTAACAAGAAGAAATCCAGGATGAACATTAGGAGTTTCTTAATGGTAACAGATGTTAAGCAGTGGGCCAATCTGCCTAGAACAATCGCAGGATAACTTTCAATGTATGTTTTCAAATCTGAGCTTTGAGGAATGGTGCAGCCCACCACCACCTTTTGGGCACCAGGGACTGGTTCCATGGAGAGAGGTTTTTCTGTGGACCGGAGGGAGCGTGGTTTCACATTCTGCCTGAATCTCATGGGTGGGGCTTAGTTTATTTGCGTGGACTGGTTTCTGGCATACTGCGGACTGGTGCCAGTCCATGGATTGGGCTTTGGAGACCCCTGGTGTAGTGGATTCTTCCATCAAGCCAGAGACTGCATCTGATTAGATCCCTTCCAACTTATGTAATTGTCTAATCTAAATTCTTGATCAGTTCAATAGAAAGATAGTAGATAGCAGATTGAGTTGTTCAAAAAAAGTATCTGCAATTCAAACTACCGTATTTTTTGGAGTATAAGACAGCACCTTAGTTTTTGGGGAGGAAAATAAGAAAAAAGCTGATTGGTGGGTGGATCAGCCTCCCAGAATACCCCAATCAGCTGTTCCCAGAGGTGAATTTTAGCAACAGGTTCCTTGGTTGTGAGCCTTGCTTTTTTTTGCTTTTTTCCTGCCTCTGAAAGCCTCCAAAACAGAGCTTCAGAAAAAAACCCTCTGAAGCTCTGTTTGGGGGCTTCTTTTCTGAAGCTTCATTTCTGATGCTTTTTTTAGCCTCTGAAACCTCCGTTTGAGAAGCTAGGCAGGGCTACATTCAGAGTGTAAGACGCACCCAGATTTTCACCCTCTTTTTTGGGGGAAAAAGGTGCGACTTATACTCCAAAAAATACGATACAATGAAAAGACACAGAAATATAGATCTGCTAGCAAGCATTGGTCAAAGACACTGGTGCACCAGGCATAGAAATGTCACGTTCAGGTATCTAGACATATGAAATGTATTTGAATATAAGTAGCTTGGGTTGGTAGTCAGTCTGTTGGTCTGTATGCTTTGAATTCAAAGTGCACTGATGATGTCTCCTCGAATGGTGACGAAACGTTTGCAACCAAATTGCCAAGCTCGGAGCTCAGACCAGCAGCCCATCTAGACATACATTTTCCCTAAGATTGGAGTTTATTGCTGAAACTTTGGATTAATGCTAAAAATAAGTCTCTTACTGCTTCTACATCAAGCTCTGATACTGATAAATCAATATTATTACACAATGGTGAACACAGTACTCATCTGGTAAGAGTACCCAATGCTTTAAGAGTAATAAAAAGGGGTAAACTAGCCTCTGTTGGTTTGGCTACCAATGCAAGAGTATATAAAGCAGGTTTCCCCTTGCCACTCAAAGTATGCAGACTGCCAGCCTTCTGGATTGAAGGGCAGAATAAAAAAAGAAAGCTACACTATCACTCATGTTGGCAGTAGTGTGCCATGGAAACAAGCTACATTGCCATGGAGACTACCTGCTCCTGGCACATGGTTGGCATTGAAGGAGAGGACAGAAAGAATTAGTTTAGGAGTTTATCATGTTTCTTAATAGATACAGGGCTGAACTATGGCAATGCCATGATATTTACATGCACTAATAATGTAGAGAAGAGCAGGACGTAAATTGGTCAAGCAATGTTTATATGCATCCACTTGGAAGTACAATGAATTCAGGATTGTTTCTTGAATTTAAATGGTTAAGAATTCCCCCCCCCTCAATTGTATGTAGAATTCTTTATAGAATAGAATTCTTTAGGACTTCCGGTTGGCGCTGTGGGGATACAGACAGGAAAATGGCGAGCTCCGCTGAGCACTGCCAAATCCCCTCTGCTAAACTGCCGCCGATATGTCTGCAGACCTCCCCTGTCTTGAAGGGACAGGGAGACAAGAAGGATCGCCTTGGGCGGCCAAGAGGAACGGGCAGGTTCCTTGGAGCCGGAGGCTTCTCCTTCACATCGGCAGCAGCGGAACGGCAGCCATGGCGGCTGCCCTGATCTGGATGTTTATAGTCTACTTTAGCAATAGTGTACATCAGGTAACATGGTTATAAAACTTGCTATCCATCAACACCTTTGGGGTAGTTAGCAATGTTCACATCAGTTATCAAGATACTTTAAATCTGATTTAAAAGCTAGTTTGACAATGCAGTACAACCCATTAAATGGCTAACGGGAGCCACATTCAAACAAACCATGAGTCTATGCACAAAAACTGGTGTGTACATATCTGAGGATTCCACTGTGAAAGTGAAATTCATTATGCAATTCCCAATGTCTTCTCTTGTAGGATCAGACCACAGCCCTAGTCTGAAGAAAGTCCGAAAAATCAAATATTCTTAAATGCAAAAAAAAAAAACAAAAACAAAAAAAAAACCCCAGTTTTGTTGATGTTTACATTTGTGAATCCTGAAACTAAGCATCAACCTCACCTATTTCCTAATAGTATACTAAGCATTGAGATAGCTCATATCCAGTTGCAAAAATCCCTTATTTCATTTCAATAATCCTTCCAGGAACCTTGTAAAGTGAGTCAGGAGGTGAGGATAGTAGCCTCACACATTATGGTATGGGGTGAGGTTAGCCAGGCTACAAATCTGACAAGAGTAACACCATAAACAGCACGTGGCAATACTATAATGCCTCCCATCTTTCAAACAGAGAAGTTATACATTCACAAAGATACACTCACTGCTGGTATGTTACAAGTACAAAAACCTCCATTTGGGAAGTGGTGGGGGAGGGAGTTTTCTCTTAGCAAATCCCTTGCCAAATGTTTCGTATTCTTAAAGTGATCAAGACACACATTCAGGCTGGATTCTTTGTTGTGTAGAAGAATTTATTGGTTACAGTATGTTATTGTCCTGTCCTATTTTTTTTTTCTTCAGACCGTTTGCCAAATGCAGATGTGCCAAGTATAATGATAGAAAGTGTTGCTTATGCTAATGAACTTTCAGGATGCCAAATTAAAAAAAAAGATGCTTTGTTGATATTTGCAGACTATCTCAATCCCCTAGCCAAAAAATGCACTTTTTGCTGCGGTTAACAAGCTGTATTTCTGCAGTGAATCTACATATTTGCTGACCTCAGCTCCATGGCTGTCATGTTGGCAGGCTAAACTGCCATTGTGTGCTATGAAAAGTTTTTAAAAGTTTTAGTTATTTTTTTTAGTCTATTTTTATGAGGATGTATGCTAGATAGCATTCTTGTACTCTTCCATTGCATTTCTGGCCCTCTCATATAAAATAGTTGAGCAAGGACTTATTTCAATTTTTCTGTGGCAGCATACTGGAATTTCTGAATGTTCTAATAAAACATTCCAAGCAGGATTATTTTGTTTCAGTTTAGCATTTTTTTTAAAAAAATAATAATACGTGCATGCCCCTTAAGTTTACCTTCCAATATTTAAAATAGTTCATTCTAAGAAATACACTTTGGGAACTTCCTTATTCGGCATAAACTTCTTACTGAAAGTTACTGGAGAGTGGGAAGGCCACAGAACAGCGAGAGGGTGCTTCAAGGACCATTTTCAAATCTCGAGGACACAGAATATCTGGAATGAAATTATAGCTCCAAAAAAGACACTACCAAAACAAAACAAAACAAAACAAAACAAAACAAAACAAAACAAAACAAAACAAAACAATGTTTAATAGTTCCCATTACTACTCAGTAGTATTTTAAATTAATGCTACAATATTCCCTAGTGATAATATCCATGTAGATACTTTAGGCTACACATTTTTAATTTGTTTTTGAAAAACCTAACACAAAAAGCTTATATGGATCTTTCTGTGTTGCATTTCTCTCTTGAAAAACACCACCATTCCCCCCTCCCCTCCCCATACTCAACAGCATTATACAACATGGAGCAATAAGGTTTTTCTTTTTAAACCAATATGGCATTGATTAGAAAAATCCACATTCTCAGCATAGCTTTCAATTCAAGCTCTACTAAATAGGCAAGAGGTAAGATACATCTCTTCTTTATGTATCTTATACCTGTAATAAAGATGTTAATACTCACCATCTTAACACATGGTCTATAACCGATTTGTTTTTCCCTGATGGATACATGTTCGGATATTCTTTTGTAGAATTCTAATAAAATCAGACTTCATATTCCCCTCAATGATGGCAATTTGTCCAGGTTCTCAAAAAGAAAAGAATCCTAAAATCACCATCTTACCACCTCCATGTCTAACAACTGGCAATTTGACATGCAATGTTTCGCTTTTGACAAACATAATACCCAAAAACATAGTCTGAGGTCTGAAGGGCTACCCAGAGTCTTTTTGGCAAGCCTGAATATGACATTTCTAATGAAAGGGCTGCAGCTATTTTTCAAAGGGTTTGCAAAATCAGGTTTTGTATCCAGGTCAGAATTTTGCATCTTCTAATATTGTAATTTTTAGGTTTTTCTTACTATATGGATAATAAAAAATAAGAAATTTGTGAAATAATTAAAACTTTCAAAATTTGATTGTAATTCAAAAAGTTTTAGGCTATTTCCACATTCAATTTCATGCCCCACTGACAAAGGATAGGATCGTGATGGTGAACCTATGGCACGCATGCCAGAAGTGGCACGCAGAGCCATCTCTCTGGGCACACCAGCCATCACCCGTTGCTCTTCCAGATTCTGGTGCGGGAAACCAGAAGCATGGGAAACCAGAAGAGCAGCTCCCAGGAGCGCATGCGCACGCCAGGAAGCTGAGCTTCTGGTTTCTGGCGCCTGCATACAGGCATGCCAGAAACCGGAATACCAGGTGACTGGCGCACATGCACATGCTGGAAGCTGGAAGCTCAGCTACCTGGCATGTGCATGCATGCCGGGGGAACTGCTCTTCTGGTTTCCCATGCTTCCGGTTTCCATGCTCCTGCATATACACACCGGGGAGCTGCTCTTCTGGTGCTCCCCTGCATGCACACGCACACTCCCGTTTTGGCACTTGGTGCCGAAAAAGTTTGCCAACACTGGGATAGGACATGAGACAATCAGAAAAAAAAAATATCTGGGGCCCAGCTATTACAGTCTACTCTATTTGAGGGTTAATGCATTCACCACCTTTATGAGTATTGCTTCAACTTGCAAATCTCTCTCTCACACGCACCTTTATATGTTACAGCTTGAATTCTTAGCAGCCCTAGATCAGCTCCAGGGCATGAACGTTTTATTCATCGCCTATATAAACAGTCAGATTCTTTTCAAGTGTTAAAATGCAGGCCATGAATCTTCCCCATCTTCCTCCCTAAAAGCTCTTAAAATTACACTGTTAAAACTTGTTTGTGGAAAACATAAGCTGGGAGGGGGCTTATGTTTATAGGCCCTCCTTCATTTCTGATGATTACTGCCCTGAATTTTTTTTTTTAAATAAAAAGCATAAGAATGGTAGAGAAAGAATCTCCTAAATTTAAATAACTGGAGAACACAAGTTGACTTCTTATGGCCTGGACCCTCAAACTTTTAAACCATATCAAGATCTTTGGAGCAAAAGTAATCCACCATGAGAACATAATTAGAATAGCCAATCATTAATGTAAATTGTAGTTTATGTCTTATTTCAGATCTGCCCAATGATACTCTTAGAGGTTGCAATTCAGGCCAAATCGCATTGCTACCCTCACTTATCAACTATTTCATGGGTAACCTAAGCACAAGTCCCATCCAGTTATTATATTCCCTGCAGTATTTCAATCCTTTAGTGAGCCAGAAAATCTCCCTGGATATCTCCCTCAACAGCCCATCATTCCAGCCGCTCTCATACCAGCTCTTAATTTCTTTTCCAGTAAAACTACTGTAAAGGATTCATTTAAGCATTTTCTCCTAGTCACTCCTCACCATAATTTTCTATAATCCTAGCCATAATTTCATATAATTGTAAGGAGCATCTCCCTAAAATGCAATAATGGCTTTGTGCATTTGCCATGTTAACCATCCCTGGAGGGATGCTATCCTTCCTTTTCTCTGAACATGATTTCCCTTCTCTCTCTCTCTCTCTCTCTCTCTCTCTCTCTCTCCCTCCCTCCCTCCCTCTCTCTCTCTCTCTCTCTCTCTCTCTCTCACACACACACACACACACACACACACACACACACACTTTTCCTCTTTGAACCCAGGTCACTATACAGTGATCTTTACTAGCATGTTTGAGATAGAAACTAAATTGTATGTTGCAAAAAAAATTCTAGTTACCAAAATCTTTCAAGCATTTATCAAATATGCTATGGCCATGCTGCTTTGATGGCAAAACTGGACTATGCTGCAGTTTATTTATTTCGTTAAATTGATTTGCCACCTATCTCACCGTGGGGCTACTCTAGGTGGCTTGCAACAAAAAGAAATGTAAACAAAACAGAAGTAAAACAATAAACAAAACTTTGAAATAAATAATGAAAATGAGAATACATCAATATAACAAAAGATGGAGAATGGGTGGGGAGGGCGCGGAGGTGGAGTCTGCCATCAACAAAGCAGTCACCTCCAGTGTGGAACTCCCCCACTGGATCCTCAAGGCCAACTGGCAGAATCAGGTCTTCAGCCTCTTATGGAAGTATAGAAGGGTTGGGGCAGGACCCCTCTCGATAAAGAGACTGCGGGGAAGGGAAGCAGCCAGGCTGCTGTTGCCATTGGAGTGGGGTGGGATGTGTTGGGCCATGAGACGCGTGTCTTACCTCTCAAGCTCCGTTGCTTTCCTCGCCGTTGTGTCCAGGGAAACACGCTGTAAAAGAAAGCTTTCTCGCAAGTTCGAGAAGTTTAATTGAACTTGCAAGAAGGCTTTCTTTTACAGCATGTTTCCCTGGACACAACGGCTTCTCACCCGCCCTACCTTTCACCCCCAAATTGCATCCCTAAAGGGGCAGGTGGCTAAGCGAGGGGCAGGAGCCCTGTCATGCCTGGCGAGTGGGGGGGGGAGAAGAGACGGCAAGGGGAGCCACATCTTGCTCCACATGTCTCGCTTCTCCCCTGCCCCACCTGCCACCCTTCTCAATAAAGAGACAGTGGGGAAGGGAAGCAGCTGTTGCCATTGGGGTGGGGTGGGACGTGTTGGGCCGCTCGGCCGGCATGAAGAACAGGGAGGGGAGGCGACAGCAGTGACGGGACATCCAGTTCCACACTCGCCGCCTCCTGTACCCCCCAAAATAATAAGACCCCCAATAATAAGGCCAAACCCTTATTGGGGGGGTGTCAAAAGAAAATAAGACCCTGTCTTATTTTCAGGGAAACACGGTATTCCATTAAGGGTTTAAACCAACACCTTGAACTGCACCCGGAAGCAGACCAGTAGCCAGTGAAGTTCATGGAACAGAGGTGTAATGGGGGGGGGGGGGGGAGTGGGTGTCCAAAGACTTCTCTTTTTGCTGCACTTTGCTGAAACTTCCAAGTGGATTTCAAAGGAAGCCCCATGTGGAATGCATTGCAGTAGTCCAGACAAGAGATGACCAGGGCTTGAGTAAACTGAGTGCAGAGGGTCATGATACAGGAAAGGTCACAGATGGGTTATGTTTATACCATGTCCACTACAAAAGCCTCTTTCCAAGTATTTAATGCAAACCTTTGCATGCTCTTCTGTTGTGTTTGATTGTTTCAGGTATTTAAGACAAAATCAGTTGCCCTGCTTTTACTAAACAATTAGCAATGCAGGCAATTTATGATTTCAGACCAGTTGCTTAGCTAATATAACCATTCAAAGTAATGACAAACCCAACAAAAGCTATTACGACCTGGTTCTGAAGTTATGACAGTCACACACCTCCCACAGTTGCATGACTGCGTTTTGGATGCTGAGCAAGCAGCCTGCATTTAGGGCTATTTGCAGCATTCTAGACTCACATAACTGTGATTTGCAACAGTTTTGTTGGAAACAGGCAGTTACTTCTTTGGCAGCCTTTCTGGCAAAAAGCACTCTTAGTGAACACCACCACATTCATTTAATGACCTCCAACACCAGAAAAGGGCATAAAATCCTGGTAGTCATGTGATGACCATTTTACAATGGTCATGACTTAAATGGCTCTGTGAGAGCGGTACGCTCTCACAGAGAGGGGCTCCTCCGGGTGCCGTCAGCCAAGCAGTGTCGACTGACGGCCCCCAGGGGGAGGGCCTTCTCTGTGGGGGCACCCACTATCTGGAACAAGCTCCCCCCGGAGATATGGAGGATCCCAGATCTGCATACTTTCCGCCGTGCTCTTAAGAACCTCCTATTCCAGCAAGCCGGCCTGGCCTAATTTTCTCCCCTTTCTTTTTAATTTTTTAAACTGAAATTTTAATTTGTTTTAAATTATGGGGTTTTTTAATTGTCTTGGGCTAAATTATTTAATTTGATTTTAAATTGTTTCTAACTTTTGTATTTATGTACTTTATTCTGTGCCTGTTCACCGCCCTGAGTCCTTCGGGAGTAGGGCAGTATATAAATTTAATAAAACAAACAAACAAACAATGGTAATTGCCAGCCTCAATTTTGGTCATAAATTGTTCTTTCTCTTCTAATTTCAAATCGGTCAGTATTCATTCCATGATAATGGGAATATTCAATTCATTGCCTCGTTTCTATTTAAAAATTTGCTATGTATACAGATAATCAAGTTTGGGTGCGTGGGTGAATGAATATTCATTCAATTCATCATATTACTCTTTCTGAGACCATATATAGAAAATAAGTGCAAGCACAAGATAAGTCATATTCTTAGATTTTTCCTAGCTTAAAATAATTCAGTTTAATTGAATCAGGTTCTTGTTTCTGCGTGTCTAATAGTTTTATTTCTTTGGCATATGAATTTTATCTTAAAGGATAAATAATTCTATTTTGTAAAGATTAAATGGCCGTGTTTCTTTTAAAACACTTGTAAAAGAAGATTATCTAGAACAAGCATTATACCATGTACCCTTATATACATCTTATCTATAAATTCACTCTTCTCTTTTCTTTACAGCACTAGCCATAGACTACGTTCACACAAACTACTAAGGAAATTACTGATTAGTTTTGATTATCACCTTAAACCAAATAATAACTATGCTTAAGAAACCATAACTTAGTGCAGGTTTGATTTGGCCCATGGGGTGTTTAGATCTGAGCCACAGGGCTGCTCTGGAAACAGCAAAGGATCGGCCCACGCTACCTCTGCCAGAGAAAACTGAGTTCGGGAGTGCCCTCCCGAGCTCTTTTTTCACTGTCAGAGGGCTGCAGGCAGTGGTGAAATCTAAAATTTGTTACTACCGGTTATGTGGGCATGGCTTGGGGGGGTTTAATGTAACTGGGTGGGCGTGGCCAACTTTTTTTTTATTTTAAAACCATTTTTTCTACAACCTCTTCAGTGAAGAGGTTGTAAAAATGCTTTTAAAAGGCTCTGACAATCCCAGCTGAGTTGCCTGATCAGCAAAGGCTTTTTTTCTTTTAAAAGCCTCTGCAGATCAGGCAACTCAGCTGGGATCGTCAGAGGCTTTTAAAAGAAAAAAAAGCCTCTGACGATCCCAGCTGAGCCGCACGATCATCAGAGGCTTTTTTTTTACTTTTAAAAGCATTTTTTCTGCTGAAGAGGTTGTAGAAAAAATGCTTTTAAAAATTAAAAAAAAAGCCTCTGATGATCATGCAGCTCAGCTGGGCATTGGGGGGGAGGGATTTTTGCTACTAGTTCTCCGAACCACCCGCCTCCATCGCTACCGGATTGGGCAATTCGGTCCAAACCGGGAGCATTTTACCCCTGGCTGCAGGAGGCTATCACAGCTGAAAACAGACGTCAAGCTGTCCATGCCGCCCCCCCCCCAAGGTCAAACACAACCCTGATGCGGCCCTCAATGAAATCAAATGTGACACCCCTGACACCGTGAAGCAGTTCACGGTGTAACATATTCTACTCCATGCAGCCTTAATTCTTCATTATGTCCAATTCTGCTTATTGCACTAAGCTTCTTGACTTCATCTTGTCATGGGAATCCGCCCATTGTGCTTCATAAATCATTATATGCATCTTAGCATACTATGCAAATCCAGCCCCATGAATAAGTACAACAAAAGTTTAATACATGACATGAATTATGGACAGTGAATTTGCACATGTGAAGAGTAGGGCAGCAGCAGAGCAACTCAGATGCCTCAAATCCCATGAACGAACTATGGTTCCACTACTTAGAAATAGGACAGCCGCATCAACTCTGCAAGCTGCCAAGACAGGTAACCTCTAATTCCAATTAAATTTATGAGTTTGACTCATGGTCACCATGTATCTTCTTGGCAATGACACCAAAGTGGTTTCTCACTGCTTTATTGGCTTCCCAACCTAGATTGTAGGCTCTGGACTTTTCTGGTGTTTTTCAATGCAAATACTAATCAATAACAACTCTGATTAGTCTTTTTTTTTTCCTGAAATCACTGATGTTGGCCATGGGCAAAGTTAAAGAATTAAGCTCAGTTTTTGGTGATAACTTTGCTAGATGGCCTGAAGGCACTCCTGACTTGGAATACTGCATCAGGATGTACTTTGTAAGGCTGCTTGGGGCAGTGTTTCTCAGCCATCATATCTTAAATCTCATCACGGTCAAAAGTACAGGGTTCTACCTAGCCAGAAACAAAAACTCAGCTTTTCCAAGGTAGGCATATGTAAGCTTACAGGCATCCTTTGACTTACGACTGCTTGCTTAGTGACTATTTGAAAGTTATGCTAGACCTCCCTAGGGGTACTTGCAATGCAGTTCTGAAGCTTTGACAGCTGGTCTATATTTACAGCTATTTGCCACATCCCATGGTTACGTATTACAGCATTTTCTCACAAAACCAGCATTTACTTTCATTTTCCAGCAAACCCAGCCATAGCAAACCATTTGTTCACTTTACAACTGTGGTGTTATGTTAGTGGTCACTTAACAACTGCTGGAAAAAAAGATCATAAAATCAGGTTGGTTATGGGGTGACTTGTTTTATGAACATCATGACTTAACGACCATAATGGGCAGACTGTAAAATCTCCATTCCCTCCCTATCAGATGGGACTCAGGAAGCAGAGAATAGATGGGGACAGGGACAGTCAGAGGTAGTATTTACCGGTTCTCCGAATTACTCAAAATTTCCACTACCGGTTCTCCAAAACTGGTCAGAACCTAATGAATACCACCTCTGTACTACATTTACCAGGTACAATGAGCTTTAAGAACATGAACATGACAGTGAGGATGCTGACAATAATTTTAACAGCCCTAATTGTAAAAGTGAGTTCTATTTTATTTTTGCTCTTAAATGAAAATCTTTTAGAAACTGTTTCAGTCCTGGACTCCAGAAAACTCATTGCTGATTGATATATTCGATTCTCTTGGCCTAAAACAAAGCAAAGCTAATTCCCCATATTATTTGAGAAAGGGAGTAAAGTGCTAAAATGACTATGATTCAGGAACATTCTTTAAAAACATTTTCAACTATCTGAATTGTTTTTTTTTTTGCGGGGGTGTGAACCATTATGGTGAACTGATATTCCTCTAGAATACGCTGTGGATGAAAATGGCACCCAACTGTAGGATTCAGGCTGCTGAAATCTCTCTGGATTAAAGAAAAATCACAAGATTACCCACATGTATTCCATACAAAGTTTCTTTCTTTTTTCTGTAAGCAGGTGGCCGGAACTGCATTTTTGTGGTCTGCTTGTGATTAGCTGGGAGTCATAGGATTCCATCATGCTTACAGCCACTAATGTTGCCCATATGGACTTTATGTTCAACTGAAGCTGATCTCTTAATCACTTTAGATTTAATGTTTCCCCTTTTGACTGTTTTTCTTAAAAATAAACATTGAGAAACTTCCGACCGGTTTTATTGAAATCACCAGTTGAGACTCCTTTAATCCCTTTTTTTTAAAAAAAAAGTTGAAATACAACTTGTACATTTTAACATGTACAGCAAAAAGATGGTTATTTTTTCTTTTTTCCCCTTTTTCTACACTTTCTACACTTTTATTTTTTAAATGTATTTCTACATTATGTAGTTGTATTAGTTCTATTTGTGTGATACAATATTTAATAAAATTATGAGGAAAAAGGAAATATTTTGGGCACTGTGGCATTATATATGAGAGAAAAAAGGGGAGAGGAGCAGAATGGATATGTAATACCTCTACTGAATACTGACCATTAGACAATTACAGAATAGCAAGGCTTATATGGGTAGCTTCAATGCACCATAGGAAAACTGATCATATAGCAAGCAATTCTTGAACAAATATACCTTGTAATTATAATGAAGCAGGAAGGATAATTCTGAGATATTTCCTCATACTTTGGCTCTGCTCACACCCTTTCTCTGAACTCTGTCTTTGTGATGAACATCTTCCCATCAATGAAAGGGGGTGCTCAAGTTATGCCCATGTTGGCACTTACTCTCAAACTGAACTGTTTAATTATGCCTGTCTTCGGAGAAAAAAACTTACAAGGTGTCATGAACCATAGTACTGTTAGTATTGCACACATACAACTAAACTTGCGAGTGATGTTCTTTACCACAAACCTTGGTGGAAACAATCGCCAGTCCAAAGAAATAACAGGGGTTCCACCAATTCCACCAACTCCTTAGACACAGTCACTCAGGCGCTCGTCACTTCCCGCCTGGACTACTGCAATGCTCTCTACATGGGGCTCCCCTTGAGGAGCATCTGGAGGCTCCAACTGGTGCAGAATGCGGCCGCGCGGGGGATTATGGGAGCAAGAGGGCGCTCCCATGTGATGCCTCTCCTGCGTGAGCTGCATTGGCTTCCAGTGGTCTTCCAGGTGCGCTTCAAGGTGTTGGTCACCACCTTTACAGCGCTCCATGGCATCGGACCTGGGTATTTGCGAGACCGCCTTCTGCCACCGATAGCCTCCCACCAACCAGTATGCTCCCACAGAGAGGGACTCCTCAGGGTGCCGTCAGCCAGGCAATGTCGGCTGGCGACCCCCAGGGGGAGGGCCTTCTCTGTGGCAGCACCTGCCCTCTGGAACGATTTGCCCCCAGAGATACGAAGGATACCAGATCTCCGGGCCTTTCGCCGTGCCCTAAAAACTTTTCTTTTCCATTAAGCAGGGCTGGCGTGAACACCCCCCCCCTTTTTAGCTCTTTTTAGCTTTTTAAGTGTAAATTGGGTTTTAATTGGATTGTTTTAAATTGTGGGTCAAAGCTGTATAATTCTTTTAATTGATTTTAAATTTTGTATTGGTATGTTTTTTATCCTTGGCTGTGCACCTCCCTGAGTCCAATAGGAGAAGGGCGGTATATAAATTGAATAAATAAATAAATAAATAAATTTATCCAAAGTCAGAGGATTTGTAAAGCTAGACTTTATATTTATTTTGTGTTTATTTTTATTTTGTAATCAAATGCCCTCTTGGCACCCTGTAGTTTAAACAGTCTGCAACGAGCTGGATTTTTGTCCTGGAGATAAGGCAATTCAACAATTGTCACACTTACACTTCCCAGGACTGTGTTTCCTGCCTTAAAAGCAGAGACTGATGTCATGGCAGCAGGACACAGCAGGGGCCCAAGCTACACAGCCAAAACTCACGATGATAAATAGAGCTGGGTAGTAATCGCCACTCCAAAGCCATTCATAACATTTCATAAGGAACTGCTGCCTGTGAATGGGAGATAAAACTGATGCTGCAAAGCCATCGGAAATAATATGAACAAGCACAAAGCTGAACTCTGGAACCAATGAGGAAAGTGGTGCATGAAATATCTTCTTGCCAAAGGGAAAAAAGCTGTAGAAGGCAGCTGCTGAAGCGCATGTCCTCCCACTCATGTAACAGAAGCTTCATGCATCAAGGGATATCTTGGTTTTGAAGTGTTTTTAAAAAGCTGAGATAAAAGCTAACCGGCTAAGAGATACTGAAGTCCCCATTCATATCTCACTTTAGCCAAGAATTCACTGAGGTGGTCTTAAGAAAGCGCCTTGCCTTTCATCCATGTAGGGCAATAAGTGCAGCCTGTGCTGCTTAAGGACACAAAAGCATAATAAAAGTTACATGGAACATGTCAAACTCTGTTGTAGAGCATTGATCCTTTTTACATAGTTTCAAGCATGTATTGATTAATCCTATTTCTCTTATCAACTTTGCAGATAATACAATTATTAACAGTAAACAAAAGAGCCTTCTTTTCAATATCTTGCAGCATTCAAGATTGGGGGTCCCCAACCCCTGGTCTGTGGACCAGCATGGGTCCTCGGCATGCCAGAAACTGGGCTGTGCAAACAAGTGAAGCCCCATTCGTGGGATGCAAGCAAAACCACGCCCCCTCTGGTCCGCGGAAAAACCAGTCCTGGTGCCCAAAAGGTTGGGGGCCACTGTTCTAGATAACAGTCTGGAACTGACTTGTTACTGCAGATTCCTAAGCAGTTCCCATTTCCCCATTATCCTTCTAGGGATCTAGTAGATTTACTTGTCAATTCATTGGTTGGAATTGATACTGTGTTTCTTTTTCCTTGCACTTAAGTATTTGTGGGAGGAGCCAACATCATCCTACTGTACTTGCATCCTCTTGCAAATAGCCAAGTGAGAAGGAGGTATTTCTGCTGGTATACAGAATGAGAAAAGAGCTGAGGAAAAAAAAATAGGAGTACTTAAATGTTTGTGAAAGGGAACTGGAATTCTGAGAATTCAAATCCAATTTTTATGAGCTGCTGTGAGGTTAGCATCATAAAAGAAAGCTAGAAAGGGAACTAGAAATCAAACCACAAGCCTGATTCAGACACAACACTAACAAAGTATGGCACTTAAGAACAAACGTTTTATATATTCTTTATGTCTCTTGTTGTAGTTAAAAAATCTCAGAAGCATAATTTGTGAACGTAGATTGTAATATTATTTATTTATTTATTAGTTCAATTTATATGCCGCCCTCCTCCGAAGACTCAGGGCGGCTTACAATGCACTTATAGCCATAGCCTTCATTCTTTTGTATATACCTGCTTATTAGGGCTTTTGGCCCCCCATAAGCAGTGTTTCTACAAAGTCATCTTATTGCCTCCACAATCCGGGTCCTCAATTTACCTACCTCGGAAGGATGGAAGGCTGAGTCAACCTTGAGCCTGTTGTGATTTGAACTCGCACTAATTGCAGGCAACTGGCAGCTAAGTGCTACATAACAGCACTTAGTCCGCTGCACCACCAAGATGCATATACAATATATACAATACGACAGCTAATATCTAGACCTCTCATAGATCATTTTATCTGGAACACGAATATAAAGAACAAATTAAGGAAAAAGAACTGTATGATTTTCTATTAGCAGATTTTTGGATGTTTTCTATTAGCCAAAAGAACAGTGACCATGGATAGCTTTCTCAATCATTTTCTTAATTCACAAGAAAACATATTGGTCTTTTTACATTGTTTAAGCACAAATTATTTCTAGCTACTTTACTTTTGAAAGGAGCACACAATAAACTTTTTAAAACATTAGAACAATATAATCATTCTATAGCAGCAACATAGCATTTACAAACTTATAAAGAGCAACAGGCAATTATTCTGACTAAATTTCATGATTATATTGCTTGTCAGCTACATTCTGCACAGTACAATGACTAACTAGGATTCCAAAACGAGTTCCTCTATAAGCAGCATATCTTCAACCCAAACATCTGTTTTTCACATGTGAGATTGGGAGTCCATTAAAGGATTCATAATGAGAAGCTTCCCCCCCCCCTCACTTTCTGAGGCACAGCCGAATTCCATTATACTCTAAGCAAGTCAAGAATGTTTGGGTAGAAGTTTCTGACATTTACCTTTTTATCTAAATTGTTATTGCTTATTTTCTCTACTCTTAGACAAGTTCATCCCATACTCTGCTCCTGCTCAAGTGAGCATCAAGTGGAAACACTCCCTTTCGCCTATAATTCTCTTCACTTAGGTTTACTAAGTAGTTTTGTTAGGATAGCAATAGTAATAGTACTTAGACTTATATAACACTTCACATTGCTTTACAGCCTTCTCTAAGTGGTTTACAGAACCAGCATATTGCCACCAACAATCTGGCTCCTCATTTTACCGACCTTGGAAGGATAGAAGGCTGAGTCAACCTTGAGCCCGTGAGACTCGAACTGCTGAACTGCTGGCAGTCAGCAGAATTAGCCTGCAGTACTGCATTCTAACCACTGTGCCACCACGGCTCTTAAGTGGACAATAGAATTTTTCTGGCTAGGTTCCTGTCACTGTGGATTCCAAATCAAAAGTGGGCTTAGAACATTTTTTTCATAATTCAGTTCTTTAGAGCAATTTCCTTCATTTCCCTCTTGTTTATCGGCAAGGCCAAAACCAGAGACATTTGACTAATTATGACTTAAGTGATATAGGTTATGATGCAAGGGAACTTGGTTCTTCTACATATAATGTAACACCGTAGCTGAGACTAGGAAAGTTGTTGTCTCAGAGAGAAACCTCCCAATGTGCAAACTTAAATTTATTGATATCAGTATAACTACCATGGCCAATATTCATATATGAGATATTAATCAGCTTACAGTTGCGTAATGGGAAAAAAAATTAGTAAGGAGAGGGTGTGTGCAAATATTTATATGTGCTTATATCTATATCTTGCATACTCAAGGCTATTCCACAATTTTCCCAGTAAGAAGCCAAAAGAAGTAGAGACTATGGGAACACTGCAAGAGATAAAGTACGTACAACCTGCAGCCCAGAAAGTCTTCTTGGTACAAATCCATTTGTCCATCCTTCATTTCGGTGTCAGGGTGGTTAATACAACAAGGTTGTGAACAAAAGGCTGTGCAAACCAGACCACTTCCAAAATCTGGCCAAGAAAACCACAAGAACTTGCCCAGCTAATCACTAGGAGTCGATATGGACTCAAAAAGCTCTCAGATATCTGTCATTACATTAGTAAAGGTAAAAGTTCCCCACACACATATGTGCTAATCGTTCCCGACTCTAGGGGATGGTGCTCATCTCTGTTTCAAAGTCGAAGAGCCAGCTCTGTCCGAAGATGTCTCTGTGGTCATGTGGCCAGTATGACTAAACACCAGAGGCGCACGGAACGCTGTTACCTTCCCACCAAAGGTGGTCCCTATTTTTCTACTTGTATTTTTTACGTGCTTTCAAACTGCTAGGTTGGCAGAAGCTGGGACAAGTAACAGGATCTTACCCTGTTACACAGCACTAGGGATTCAAACCGCTGAACTGCCAACCTTTTGATTGACAAGCTCAGCATCTTAGTCACTGAGCCACTGCGCCCCCATCATTACATTAGTTGCCTTTTATTCACAATACCCTTCCTCTGGAGTCTTCTGAGGTGCTCAATTAGAATGTTTATCAACCTAATATCCATGTTGGCCTGAAGCAATCATTTAATATATCAGGTGGGCTCCAGGCTGGGAATGGCTTATATTCCTCATGTTCAAGATTTGCAATTAATTTAAGGTGATTTGAGTACTTGGTGCAAATCTAATACCAGTAAATAGAGAAAGGGATTCTAAAAGCATCAGATCTAATAATAAATTTTCCCAAATGCCCTTTAACAAAGACCTTCCCAGCAATTTAGCAACGTTGTTGCCATTTTCTCCAACAGAAAACAACTCAAAAGCTATTAGGTGCAGGTGTTACTCATTAAAAACAATAGAGGTGTGCACAACATTAAACATTCCATCAGAGACCAGATTTCTGAGCCTAGAAGAGTTTCTACGCACCACAGGCAGCAGAAGGAAACACTCTTTTTTTTTACACTGGACCTCAGCCAAAAATGTGCATACATACATTGTCCCACAAAGGAAAGCCTACATATCATCTTGGTTTTCTTCCAAGCAGCTCAAAGTAGCATACATATATAGCAAGCTTCAAGACCAAAACTCTATGAATTCAGATACATTCTACAAACTCTCCCATTTTTAAAAAATGCTTCTTTCATATCACACAGGAAATTCCCATGGGCAAGAACGTACTTGCCACATACAGAAACCTTACACTGGGCAGCTTTGCAGTCTACAGAAAACGGAGCCAAGGCAGGGGATATTTATGAGGTCCCTGGTAAGTTAGTTGAGTGTATGTTTGCATGGGAAAGAGAATGAGCAGGCAAGAGTCAGACATAAACACTGTTGAGACACATATACAACAACCCTACTGATGATGTTGAATGGTACAATTCCTCCAGTATCTAAACGCATGCAACTCAATTTTCATTTATATCTTCAATTATAGATTGTAATAATACTACAGCTTATTTTTTTCCCTGTTAAAAACTTCTTATACATTAAACCTTAAAGCACAAAACAAGGTTAGGACTGATGTTGATAGGACAAAGCTTGTTTTGAAGGAATATACTGACTCTGAGGGTGTCACTCTAAAATAAGATGTGGGATTGCAATCTGACATTTAATTTTACACTGGAAAGGGGATAGGTGAAATGGTAACCACCAAATTAAATGCTGGATGACAATCACAATTTGAAGGTATGAAAGGTATCTCACCAAAATATCTAAAAAGGAAACTTGCATAACCACTGCAAGGGGCACAGAAGGGACTTTTACGCAATCCAATAGTCATTTATCTGCAAACTCTTGAGCTGTATTTAATAGGACTTTCTACTAAGGCATGTATACATTTCTTCTGTTATATATTTTCCTCATTGTTGCCTTAGTGATATTAATGTTAGACGTCTATATTTTTCCAACTGGAATATTTTAGTACTATGTTACTGATTTCAAAATGTTTTAATGTTCGACACATTTCAGTGGTTCAGCTTAGGTGGCTGAAATATAAATATCAAAACACAGTTTTATTTGTTAATCAAATTTATATAGCTGTCCATCTTACCAAAGGCAGCTCTAATTCTATGTGCCCCGCCCCCACACATGCACGCATGATCCCCCCTCCCCCCGCTCCTGGCATGCGATGGCCCGGTAGGCCCGTTTTTCTTTCTCACCTGGCTCCAGGGCCTCTCTAAGAGTCTGGGGAGGGTGAAAACGGCCTTCCCCACGCCCCCTGGAGGTCCTCCGGAAGCTGAAAACAAGCCATTTGACAACTTCCGGTCCCACCAGAGCTGAGCTCGCGTGCCACCTGTGGTACGCGTGCCAGAGGTTCACCATCACAGATATAGTACATAGCTGTACTGAGTTGTGCTGAGACAATCAACTGAGATTCCTAAGATTTATATACTCAGTGCTGCAGGACAGAGATATTCAAACTTTTTCAGGCAGTAGAACCATTAGTTAATGTATTAATATGTTCTCAAAACCTGATTGAAAGGCACAGCTCTTAGTGATAGAAAACTGGCTGATAAAGTTCTGTGGAACAATTTTGAAATACCCTACTCTAGATGGTAACTTCCTGGCCAATAATGATATAATCAGCTTCTAAAAATTATATATATATATATATATGTATGTATGTATTTCAGAAAATAAAATAAAACTGACCAATAATCACATTTTTCTAACCTACTATTTAAGTGGCATGATGGTAATACAAGTAGTCCTCAACGTACGACCACAATTGAGCCCAAAATTTCTATGGCTAAGTGAAAAACTTGTTAAGTGAATTTGCTCCATTTTATGACATTTCTTGCCTACAGTTGTTAAGTGAATCACTGTAGTTGTTAAGTTAGTAACACAGTTGTTAAGTGAATCTGGTTTCTCCATTGACTTTGCTTGTCAGAAGGTCGCAAAAGGGGATCACATGTCCCCAGGATACAGCAACAGTCATAACTATGAATAATTTGCCAAGCATCTGAATTTTGATCGGGGTGGGTGGGTGGGTGCTAAAATGGTGATAAGTGTGAAAAATGGTCGTAAGTCACTTTTTTCCAGTGCCATTGTAACTTTGAAGAGTCACTAAATGAACTGTTGTAAGTCGAGGACTACCTGTATTAAATTAAAACCCTCAAAATCCTCATGTCATTAGAGAGGAACTTGGGAAAACATTGGCAAAAATGGTTGCTTGGAGGCTAAAGAAATGGGGAAAAGAAATGGGGATAGCTTAGTTTTCAAATATAATCACCATGTTTATGTTACCCAAACCGCAATACTAAAAACAAACAATGTAAGATAGCTGTAGCCCACTTGCAACATAGTTCATTATGCATTGTCAATATGACTCTGTTGCTATACATATCTGCTCATCCTAATTTTACCATTTCTGGGAGTTGGATATGTATGCTTTTATTACAGCATGTTCTATCTACATTATAAACAAATGCTAAAAACTGTGATTTGCAGCAGACAAATCTCCTAACCTCCTTGCTGCCAGGACTAAAATAGTTCTTGCCATAGGTGGAAATGACTAGGCTATTGTTTATATCCTCATCTTGCATCTCTGCCAAACAGGTTTGTGTCAAACTGCCTTCTAGAAAAGGGTCAAGGAGATTTGCAGTCATCTTGGCCCGAACCTGTGTCTTTTTCCAAAATATAAAGTACAACATAAGCACCTTGCTGAAGGTATTATTCATAGGTTTCTGTATAGGTAGTCCTCGACTTATGACCACACTTTAGCCCAAAATTTCTGTTAAGTGAAACATTTGTTAAGTGAATTTTTCCCCATTTTATTACCTTTCTTGCCACAGTTGTTAAGTGAATCACTGCAATTGATAATTTAGCAACCCGGTTGTTAAATTAATCTGGCTTCCCCATTGACTTTGCTTGTCTGAATGTTGCAAAATGTGACCACATGATCTTGGGATATAGCAATGGTCATAAGTATGAACCAGTTGCCAAGCATCTGAATTTTGATCACATCATCATGGGTTGTAACTGTGGAAAATGGTCATAAGTCATTCTTTTCAGTGCCGTTGTAACTTTGAACAGTCACTAAATGAACTGTTGTAAGTTGAGGACTATTTGTATTTTATCTGGCTCTTCGTTTAGGCTACATTAGCAAGTAAATGGAATTCTTCACTCCAATGAGCACTTAGTTTCAATTAAGGAGTAAGCCACCAAGGTAAGTAAAAACATTTGACAACTACTAGACAACCCTGTTGGGTTCACATTTCAGATATATTTTCTTACCTAAACAGAGGAACAGAATGACCATTGATAAAAGATTCATGGGAACGGGAGCAACTTCCCAGTTCCTGCTGGCTTCCATATGGACCTTCCTTATGGGAAGCTTGCAGGAAGCACTGGACATAACAGTCACATAAATGCAGCAGGATTGTGATGCTGAAGTGGCCACAACGTTGTCAAACTTCAATCCCACAAGAGTCATAGGTCCCAGTTTTGGGATGCATTCTGTGTAAATCAGCCTCTTTGAGGTTCCCTGGTTCAAATATTGTTGCCTTATGATTTATTTTCAAATCTAAAATATGGAAGCACAACACTGAAATATACTACAAATTAAAATATATGACATTAGCTCATCCCTGCCCAAGAAATACAAGGAGTTCACTTCTTAGCTTCTATCTTCCGCTCATTAAAAATGGAGCTTTTTTTTCAACTCAATAGTTCCAGTTGTTCCATATTTCTCACTTTGGTGGTAGGGAGAGGGGAGAGAAAGAGGGAAGTAACAAGGGGAAGATACGGTGCTGCCAAGCTACTGCAGAGCCAGGATTTTAAAGTTATCTTCTATGAGGCTTTTTTCAATTTCCCATTCTAAGAAAAACTAGGACAGCCAGTCTAAAAACAGCTATTCTATGCCTAATGCCTATCCAGACATCATGTACCCAAGTCACTATGTCCAGAAGCTCTCTGAAAAATCCTGCAAGTTGCAACCTAAATACAATTGCCAAGGAGCTGCTAAGAGTATTATGAACACTAAACAGCCTATTGACAACATAACCTAATACCAGTATCATTTCAGGGCCTGAACCCATTTTGTCTCACTTGGGATGTGCACACACAATATAGTACTGATTGTTTATTTAATTGTGTGTGTGTGTTGCCTTCAAATCAGTGTTTGTCTCCTGGCAGCTGCCACAACTACTGTACTGTAGTTTCTGCAGTTTGCTTGGCCAAGTTTTTCAGAAGTGGTTTGTCCTTGCCTCCTTTCTAGGACCGGGAGACAGTGACTGGCCCAAGGTCACCTAGCTGGCTTGGTGCCCAAGGCAGGACTGGCACTCAAGTCTCCTGGCCTTAATCACTACATCAAATCTTACATTGAACTACTATTCAATGAATTAGTCCAGATTCACACAGTATACTGAGCCATAAATTTCCCATACAAGACACAAGCTAATGAACTTCATTTTAGCTTAGCAAACTCGGTCTTGCTGTTTCCAGCCATGTTTTTTTTTTTTTTTTTTTGTGCTTTTCAAGGTTGGGCTCACAGCTGTGTGGCAGCTGCAGATTATATACAGATTGCAGGTGCAAGGAATATTGAAGCACTCTAAACTATTCTGAAATAGTCCATCTTTGTCATGCTGGGCCATAAACCGCAAAGGCATTTATGTAAGAGTTAGTCTTTCCCACTCTGGCTCTCTCTCTCTCCCCCCACCCTTCCCATTTCCACAAAACTGAATTAGCAACAGCTACATCCTCTCCACGGATGTTCATTTGAAACCCTCATCATCAACCCCTTTACATTAGAAAAATAAGAAAAAAAGTGTGAGTCACTTCCCATTTCCAGAATGCAAGAGATGCTTTCTTTTCGGGCGAGAAGCACTATTTAGAGAAAATCCGTTTCCTAATCTTTCAGAAGTCTTTTCTTATTCTCCCTCCTCCCCCACGTTTCGCCAACGATTCAAGAAAGGTAAAGGACAGGCCGGCAGCCAGCGAGCGAACGAGCAAGCGATTGAGTGAATGAACGAAGGCTGAAGGTTACCGGATTTATGAATGTCAGGATCATGTGACAACAACGGGAACCTGTCTTATTCACAAAAAAAAAAAAAAAAAAAAAAAAAAAACCAGGCAGAAAAAGAATCCAACCATATGCAGCCGTAGGGAGCAGAAACAGCTTCGCCCCAGTCAGACAGCGAGAGGCACTTATAGCCCTTGCGGGCGAGCCGGGTCACCTTTAACCACCAGTAGCCCAGGGAGCCGCACCCCGCCACCCAGGCAATTTTAAAAGAACGCCGTGCCTCAAAGGAGAGGCGCGGTAGCAGGGAGATTAAGTGTAGTCTGGAAGCACGCTGAGAGGGATTTGCTTGGAAGTTAGCTAACTTTTACGGGCGAAGGCGATCGTTAATGGTTTCTCCCGCTGTCTCCTCGGCCGCCCACCTCCATTTCTTCAGTTTAGACTCACACAACAAGCGACAGCCCCGATCGACTGCAAGGCTAACAATGAGCTGAAAGCAGCGAGGCGGCCGTGCCTAAAATTCTATCCCTGCCCCCCCGCCCCCCGGCCAGCTTCAGAGTCAACCAAGGCCCAGGCAGGCAAGCACCGTGGCGATCCGCTCTCCCCCCCCCCTCGCCGTCACCGAGCGGAGAGGGGGAGGGAGGTGGAGGAGAAAGGAGACCCGAAGCCTCCTTCCCCACCCCAATCTGGCAGCCCGAAGCCGCCTTGCAACAGCGATCAACCCTTTTCCCTCCCTTCCTCTCCCTCCCCACTTTCCCGAGATGGCTCTCCCTCTCTCTCCCACGGTCCGAGCAGACTCCTGGCCTCGAATGGTGTTTTTTTATGAATGGAAATGTGGTATGCAAATGAGAGCAAGTCAAGGAAAAAAAAAAGAAAAGAAATGGCGGATGTGAATGCTGCAAAAAAAAAAAAAAAAAAAAAAAAAAACAAACCCCTAGGCAGGGGAGAAGTGAAAGGGGGGCAGAGAAAAGGGGGAGGGACTGGCATCAATAGTGACCCTCAATCTTACAGAGCGAGCAGCATGAAGAGGAGGAACGCAGAGAAGTAAGGCGGGGAGGGGAGGGAAGCCCGTCTTAGATGGATCCCGAAAAAAAGTCCATCAATACTTCTCTACGCCTTCTCGCCCCCCTTTTGCCAGAAGGGAGCTGGGTTAACATTCCCTCTTCCAAACACAGCAGGCTTGCAGAACTGGGGCGCTGCGCGCCCTGCGCCAACCTCTCCAGAAACGCCGAGAAGTGGGGCGCTGGGAAGCCGAAGGCTCCCGGGCGAGGCGACCCAGACGTGGGATAACCGCAAAGCTTGCACTTCTTTTTGCGATCGCCCGGGCACCGAGGCAAGGCGGCTATACGGGAGAAAAGCTCGCCACGACCACACCGAGCACCTCCCCTCGCCAGATGTTTACAAGCATGCTGCTCCCCCTCCCCCCCCCTTTCAGCTCGTCGGACACTTACTCGTCTGGATGGGTTTCTTCGGTCATTTTCTCCTTCTCAAAAATTCATCCCCCGCCGCTGGCAGCCGGGCAGCACCTCTTCATTTTTCTTTTTTTCTCCCCCCCCCCCCCCTCAGCTTCACATCGAGGGCAAAGAGAGGGAGAGAGGCGATCGAGCTAGAAGGATGCGGGGAAAGAGACCGCCTCGGCTTCGCTGGAAAGCAAGCGAGCGGGCGGGCGGAGTGAGGGGGGGGGGGAGAAGGGGGCAGGGATGGGGAGGGAAAAGGAAGGAAGCCAGGCAGTTTGCTAAGGCCTCGTTGGCTGCCAAAGCGCAGGGCTGCGAGAGAGACGAGACCTGCGACGGAAGGGCGCTCAGCGCGCGGGAAGGCAGCGGGGCGCCGCGTCGGCCAACGCGCCCGGATGGTGCTGCAGCCGGCGGCCCCGTCCGAGCCCCATCTCTGTCTCTTTTACTCCATGTTGGATTCTTAGCCGCCACCGCCAACAGGAGGAGGAAGCTGGGCGGAAGCGATGACGTTATCCGAGCAGCCCAGCTGCTTTCGGGGAGGGAGAAAGGCAGGCAGGCAGGCAAGGCGCCAGCTAGTTTCCCTCCCTCAAGATGGTTGGGAGCGAGGAGCCACCGTCCAGGCGCAGAAGGAAGCGGAGGCCGCTCCGCCCGGGGGCTTTGCGCAAAAAAACAACAACAACCCCTCGCGATCCGCCGCTCCTGCCCCGAGGCCTCACGAATCGCCGCTGGGATCTCTTGCGCCAGGCAGGGAGATGCGTCGGGGAGTCGTTCGGCCTCTTCTCCAGCCCTTCATCAGTGCAGCCGGCGGCCTCCGTCGTCTTGGCGGGGCGGCGCGGGAACGAAGGTTTTTGAAGGCCCGCCTTTGCTGCAAGTCCGTGGGACCCGCGCGACGGGCGGCCCGGCGTCCGAGAAAGCGCTTTTGAGCGCGTGCAGAAGGGGTGTGTGTTTACGTGTTTTGAATGGCAGAAGACGTGTTCCACGTGGCTCTCGAGCAGAAGTCGAGCAAACATTAGGCGCTCGGTAACACCTTCCTTCCCTTAATCAGAAAACATGGCTTTCTGACACACTCTTTAACCTACGTTGCTAGAGAAACAGGAGCAGAATTACTTAACTCAAGTTTAAAACCGGAGTCCGAAGACCCGAGCAATCTAATGCAAGCATATAGTTTCCTTCAGGCTTGCCAATACTTCAGCTGTCCTTCCCTTCCCCTTCCTTTCCTGGTAAGGAGAGCCCACTGATCTAGGATGCTGTATTTCAGGGGCAATGATCAAATGGAAAAGTAATCTTCACTATGATGCCATAGGTTTAGTGAAAATACTGTCTGACCAGAAAAACAGAGTAATCTCTCAACTTCCTCACCTGGGTTTCCCCAAATTGCTGGACCATCTCCCATCTCCCACATTCTCAACTCAACAGGTTAAAAAATAGGGGAATTTTAAGGATATCTTGGAGAAAGCAGCACTGGCAGCTCAGTAGAACTGTTTGATGGATGCTCCTTGGGAAATTCCAGAGATAAAATAATTCCTTTCAAACCCAAGCAAAGCTGTACCATTAATACTCTTCATATGCACGTATATATTGTCTTCAATAAAGGCTTTTATTCTTCAAGCCAAGATTAATACTCATTAATACCTGTATTGACAATAAGACATGCACACTGTGGAAATCAGCATGAATGGTTGGTTGATATAATGTCTGAAACCTGAAGAAAAGATTTTCCAACTTCAAATTGCTTTATACAAAGTAGAAAACTAAATAAAGCAAAGATCAGTGTAACTTCCCCCACATGTGTTCAGTTTCACATTTCTCCTGGTGTGTTTCTTTTGAAAAGGAGGAGGATTTATGAGGATAATGAGAAGCAAATCAAGAGTATTTAACATCAATAAACTTGTGATAAATAAAAAAAACTTGAAAGGAGTTAATGACAAGAATTAAAGCAATGTCTAGCATTGGGCTAAAAACCCCCAAAACGTTAGTTCAATATCCAGGTATTTACAGCAGCAATTTTAGTCTCCTCAATTGATGAAAACAAATAAATGACTTCAATTGAAAAGTTAATACTAAAGGTTAGCAAAATTTAGCAATTATAGCAAAATTCTCTAGCAAGATTGTTTCCTTTATAATTTGCAATTGTAAATGACTCCAACACATCTTTTACTATTACCAGGGTTTTTTGCTACTTACGTAGTGATTGGGGGAGCCATTGTTCCAATAATACTAAATAAATGTCATAATGAATATAAAACGGACAGTAGCATGCTGATAGGGTCAAGTGTTTCATAATAATCTGTATATGTCATAAAAGCTTGTAACTGCCATCTTCGCTACTCAAATGGACATATTGTTTCTAGTTCTTTTAAGTCAAGTTTAAAAGAGACTTCTCCAAAGGCATGATATATGCAGAATTTCATACTAATAAAGTATGATTGCTATGCATTTTAAGCAAACACCATACATAGTTATTATTAGAAAATAGGCAATTTTCTAAACTTCACATGAATGTACAGGTAGTCCTCGACTTATGACTACAATTCAGCTCAGAATTTCTATTGCTAAGTGGGACATTTGTTAAGTGAATTTTGCCCCATTCTATGACCTTTCTTGCCACAGTTGTTAAGTGAATCACTGCACTTGTTAAATTAGTAACACGGTTGTTAAGTTTCCCATTGAGTTTGCTTGTCAGAAGGCCGCAAAAGGGGATCACATGACATTGCAACGGTCATAAATGTGAATCGCAGTCCAAGCGTCTGAATTTTAATCACGTGACCATGGGAATGCTGCAATGGTGGTAAGTCTGAAAAGCGGCCATAGGTCACTTTTTTCAGTGCTGCTGTAACTTCGAATGGTCACTAAATGAACTGTTGTAAGTCGATGTCTAACTGTACAGTGGTGCCTCCTGTGACTAGCACTTTAGGATTAGTTATGGGCAATGACTTTAAGGCGTAAACAGCATACCTTGCCCATGTGCTTGTCAAAAATGATAAAAACGTCTGATGTGCTTTAATAAGGACGTAATTCCTTTATAAGAGCAGAGTTGCTTAATTTATAAGACAACATTGTTTCAGATTTGTCCTCTGAATCAGATCTGATGGCAGTTAATGAAATTAAAGGGGCTCCAGTCACTCTAATAGTGTACAGTAAATTTAGAAGAAGAAAAAACTCCCTGCATACTGCAATCACAAAGGAGTGTCACCGATATCACTGCTATGACTCCTGAGTGCTCTGTTTGAAGCCTGATAACCGCTTCCTCTTGCTTACTTTGTTTCCCATCACAAGAAATGGCTATTCATAGAGGAAAGGCTCCCGACAAAAGGCTATGATTTCCAGATAAAGCTGAAGCCTGACATCCTGCAGGACAGAAAAAGAAGGATGGAAATATACTACAAAGCAGAACAGGATTTCCCAGATTGCTACCTACTCCTTTTTCTTTTAAGATGGCTCTTCTGAGAATTTCTCTGGTTAGACCTGGAGAAGTTTCTTGGATGAGAAGCGAAAGGTCTTCAAAGAAAAAACATAAAGTCCAGTTGTCTCTTGAAAAAGCACCGTTGGGATTCTCTGGTTAGTGTTTTGAAAGATGACTAGCCCCCAATAAATAGTGTTGATGCTGTGCACAAATTCAGTCATTAATAAATAAATCAATGCTTCTGACAAAAAAACAAAAAAGATTCATCTTGTGCTAAGTGTAAAAAACTTGTTTTTTGCATTTATTATACTCAGATATATGTATAAAAGTATATAGTATATACTTTTATTTTGCGTTTAGGACTTTTTCAGATTCCATTTCCTTTAAGTTTTACTCATAGGTTTTCATCACACATTGCTCTATTTTCTAATACTAATAATGATAATATAATAATAATGATAATAATAATGATATCATATTCTCTGACATTTGTTGCACTTTATACATGTTGTATGTATTTAGTATATTGTATAAATCATAAGCCCCCACAAATGAAAATGACATAGAAATTATTTGTTCCATTATTATATTCACTGTGAAACTTAGACATCCATTACATTAGTAATGATCATGGACCTTGTGCAGCCCAAGGTCAAGAGATATTAATTAAACCTTTTCTGAAGGAAGGAAGGAAATAAATTCAACCTGCTTTGGAGGGAAGGGCTCCTTTGTTGCACTGGAGATTCTGGGGTCTCAAGCAGGTGCCTGCCTGCTGAGTGGGAAAAGGCACAAGCTTGCTGCCTCAGCTTAATTGCAGCACCCAAAGATGCTTGGGATAGACGGTGCTGCTGCAGCACAGACCGAGAAGGAGATCTTGTTACATGATGCTGTTCAGTTTGTGGCTAGCAATGCTGAATGGCTGGACCTGCATTGCTGAGGCTAGGCCAAGACAGCAAACTTGTCCAGGAGCTTGTGAGTTGCAAGCTCAGATTTCTTTGATGATTGGTGGACATTATTATTTAGTTTAAAAATGTAATGTTGCCTATTTTTAATTTTTATTTTGTGAAATATTTCCCAAACTGTATTTAAATTGGTTCAGGCTACACTTGGGAGTATCGTGTGTTATACCCAGCCTCAGGCCATGTGTTTGGTACTTATGATCTACATGTTTTCTGCTTTACTAAATAGTGATGGAAGAGCTTGATTGAGCAAAGCAATGATAGCAATAGCAATAGCGCTTAGACTTATATACCGCTTCATAGAGCTCTACAGCCCTCTCTAAGCGATTTAAAGAGTCAGCATATTGCCCCCCAACAACCTGGCTCCTCATTTTACTGACCTCAGAAGGATGGAAGGCTGAGTCAATCTTGAGCTTGAGGATCAAACCCCTGACAGTCAGCAGAATTAGTTTGCAATGCTGCATTCTAACCACTGCACCACCGCAGCTCCTGATGATGGGTGTAATCTGAAGAATTATGAATTTATCAAACATGGGAGAGAAACGGTAAAACACTACTATATTAGAAAGACATGCAACCCAGAATTATCATTTTGGAAAAATAATGTGCGTTTGCTTTCTGAAAAGCCATTTTAGTGATGTAATAGAAAGAACTGTTAGTATTATTTTATAGTCAAGGTATACTAATGAGTTTAAAATTAGGCTGAATGGTTTCTTATATATAAAATAATACTTGGAATTTATACTTATTTTGTACTGGATCAAACCCTTGCTCTAAAAAGATGCTGTTTTATGTTTTATGTTTAAAAATAAATTAAATTTTTTTCCAAAAAAAGGATGTATATTTAATTATGAATAAAAGGGCTACAACATATGTCACATAGTATTAATTTTTATCTAAGTCATTGCAGGTATGAATAAAAATAGGAATCCATAAATGGGTGATAACTGTATGTTAGACTACAGTGAATGGTGATAATGGAAGCAGGTTTCTCTCCTACTCCAGAGTTGTGGACTCAATGTGCTGAGTATTTTACAGATTAATTTTAGAAATTAATTGTAAGATGCCCAGAGTCACTGTTGATGGTAAGATGGGTGGCATATGAAACAAACGAAGTAAGTAAGTAAGTAAGTAAGTAAGTAAATTCTGGGTATTTTAGAGATTAATGGGGGAAGGTCATATTATGACAAAAATGGAATTGAAATATAGGTTATGAAAAGGGAATCATAAATACTATGAGAACTTTGAAAAATTGTAAAGCTGCAGGCATAGATGGTGTAGGTGAGCAATGATAGATTATGGAATGTTTCACATGAATTTAAAATTGAAAGTTGGTTGCTGAATGCAGTAAGAACAGAATGTAATGCAAATAAAGCATTGTGAGAAAAAAAGTGGAGTAATTAATTAATGGTTCAATGCTAAGGCAAGGAAGCATAAAGTCCCCTTAGTTGTTTATTATATTTATGCATAGATGTCTTAGGAATACTTGTGGTTGCATTAGAGATGTGTTACTAGGAATTATGCATCTGCATATAATTTTGTTCATACAAGATACTCTGTTGTTGGCTTAGAACCTGAATTATTTGCAGTAAATGTTAGACAGATGGTAAGGCAAATGAGAGCATGCATCTGAGTATTAATGTATGAAAGAGTAAGATAATTGTGTTAACAGGGAAAATAGAATAAACAATTGCAAGTTATACCTACATGATGAAATGTTTACAAATAGGTAATTCTGTATACCTTTGTAGAATGTTTATTAAAGACAGGAAAATGGATTGAAACATTTTCAGAAATACAAATGCTTGTAGAAGAATTTCAACAAAATTCTTTGGTCTGTTTTGAGAGATGAATGTTTATTGAAAGAAGTGAAAGTGGCTTTTTAAATGGGTGGGAAGGGTTTTACCTACTTTCATATATGGAAGTGAGAAGTGGGTATGTCATGAGAAACATAAAAGTAATGAGAATGTAGTAAGAGTCAGGTACTTATGAAGTAGGGTAAAACAAGAAGAGATAAGGATTAGAACGAGCAAGTTCCAAATGATTTGAATAAAACATGACCAGTACAAAAGAAGTACCTAGAGATGGCTTGGTCATTATAAGAAAACAAATTAAGATTGAATTGCAAATAAAATATAGAAAAAAATGTGTGAGTAGGTGGAGAGTGAGGGGGAGACCAAAAAAGCTGTACTTGAGTGGAAATTATAACTTTCTCAAAAAGAGAGAAGTGAGAACAAAAACAATGTATGAATAAAAGATGGTGGAAACACGGAAGCTTTGCAAGGGTAGTAAAATGGAAAAGTGCAGTGTGAAATACATCTAGGTAGATATCCTCCTCTTTCTCTATCTCAAGTGGTAGTAGTTAGAGGAAGAGTCAAGCTCTAGGTATCTTGGTTGTAGGATGCCACAAAGCTTACCATACTACTCAACTCCAATATCATATCAATGTAGAGTTGTTGGCAGAGATGATTCATTGGTATGAGGTCAGGTATCGTCATTATTCTGATGATATTGAATTTTGCCTTTCAACTCAAAGCAATCAAGGTCTTTGGTCCCAAAGGTGTTTTTCTAAAAGACACCAGATCTTTCCAAAAGATCAGGTTTACAGTCTGGGAGTCTTTTTTAAAAACTCATATTGCCTCGTTCCAATTTTATCTACTCATCCAATAGAATAAGGCGAAAGAGATTCCCTTTGTTTCCCTCTTCACTCAGAAAATGCCATCCTACAGATTTCAGCCGCTGTTCTTCTTCTTCCAAACCTCATTTCTCCAACCATCCATATGGCTTCAACCTCACTGGACTTCTGAAAGACCATTAGAACTTGGCTTTTGAGTAAATTTGGGGGACAGATGAGACATAAAGTGTCCCTTTTTGTAGTATGGTGGTGGCGGAGTAGCATATTAAATCTGTTTATTGTCCAGTCAGAGCATGGAACTGTGAGTTAGTAGTCATTGGTTTGACTTTTATCTATAATTTTAAACCTTATTTTAAAAAATAGGTACATAAATGCTTAGTCAGGGAAAATTAGAGCAGCATATATGCCCTGCTAAATAAAGAACAAAATTTTGCCATCTCCCTGACTGCTTCCCTGCCAATCTGCTTGTCTGCCTACTTTTGATTGACTGTTTTTTCCTCCTTTTTTTGTTTGTTGTTTTGTTTTCATGGTTTGTACAACACTGCTTTCTCCAAAAGGGAATATGTGTACATGCACAATGTACCCCTTGGACAAAGATAGTAAACCTGGAATCCTCAAGCTTTACTAGGCTGACTCTGATCAGAATTCCCCTTGGACTATATTTGAGCATTGTGGAAGAGTTACATCACAGGTCTAGAAGGAAGAATCTTCAGCTGAGATGGATCACCATGGGAAGTTATGCCAGGAAAGGAGAAATGGCTCATTTATCTGACAGTGCAATTCCATGTGTGTTTAGTTGGAAAGAAACACCACTGATTTCCACAGCAAGGATTGAGCACACAGTTGTGCCCTTGATGATATTTTCAGTGTCACAAGATCGCATCCCAAGAAATATTGCAAACAGGATGCAAGAAAAGGCAGGGAAACGTACACTTTATTTTTTAATTATTCATTTGTGGAGAATCAGGCATGATATTATTTCAAGGCAGCAGGTTCTGCTTAGTCATCTCCAGCATGCTATAGGACTTCCTCTTTCTCTAAAGGAAAACCTGTGCAGTTCAAGTATTTTGAAAACATCCACGTACTCTGGTTAAGAGCAGAAGAAATATTTGATTATGTCAAGTGGATTTCCTTGGCTGTGATCGTCAGATGCAGTTAACTGATTGTTTCGTGACAGCCCAATGAAGGTTCTCCCTGAATGCACGACTGAATGCAGGATAAGGGGAATTGCCCTGCGTGACTGGAGGAATGCTTGCCTGATTCAATCAAACAGAGGCTATCAGGTTTTTTTGTGCAGGATACTGATAGTGCTCTGAGTGTTCATCACACTTACAAGTTTGTGTTGTCACTGCTTACAAGAAATCAGTGGGACCGACCAACAGGAATCTATATGCCCATGATGGTGAACCTATGGCATATGTGCCACAGATGGCACGCAGTGCCCTCTCTGCGGGCACGCCAGCCATCGCCCCAGCCCAGCTCCACTGTGTATGCATGTGTGCCTCCCGCCAGCCAGCTGGTCTTTGGGTCTCTGCTGTGCATGCGTGGGGGGCGGGGTGCATGCAGGGGATGTGCGAGCATTTTGGGGGTTGCATTGCATTTTGGGGGTTTGGGCATGTGCAGTGGTGGGATTAAAATGATTTAACAACCAGTTCTCTGCCTTAATGAGCAGCTGGGTAGGTGTGGCTCGGTGGTCATGCGACCGTGTTGGCATGGCCAACTCAACATCACTCAGGTCGATAGGCGCTTTGCCTTAGCTGTTACAATGTAATAAGGGTTAACCAGAGAGGCAGTTTCTGTAAGCAGGGCAATAAAGATTAGGCTAGAAACAACACCAGAATGTTTCCTTCCTGCCTTCCTTACAGGATTAGCCCTGTAAAGTGGAAAAAAACAAAATAAGATTTCTTCCAACAACCAGTTCTCCGAATGCTTAGAAAGATAACAACCGGTTCAGGGGTGGGTTCTAAAATTTTTTACTACCGGTTCTGTGGGCGTGCCTTATTTTGTGGGTGTGGCTTGGAGGTCATGTGACTGGGTGGGTGTGGCTAGCTGGTCATGTGACCGGGTGGCCATGGCTATGTGTATAGGGACTACTCAGAGGGCTGAAAAAAGTCATTTCTGACAGGTCCTCGCACTTTTGACTGGTCCTCACACTTATGACCATCCTCACATTTATGCCCGTGCAGCATTCTTAACAACCATGTCACTCATTTCACAACTGCTTCTCTTCACCATGGTGACAAGATAGGGCAAAAAACGTAAAATGTGAGGACAGTCATAAATTTGAGGACTGGTCAAAAGTGCAAGGACCGGTCAAAAATAACTTTTTCAGCCCTCTGAGTAATCCATATGCGTAAAAGGATACAGCAATAGAGAGGGATGAAGGAAGGAGAAGAGAGGGAAGGAAGAGAAGGGAGGAAGGAAGGGAAGGGAAATTAGAGTAGGAGTGAGGGTAAGAGAGGGAGGAAGAGAGGAGGAGAAGGAGAAAGGAAGAGGAAGTAGGGAGGAGAAGAAGAGGGGGGAGAGAAAGTAAGAAGGAAAGAAAAGAGAGAGGTGGTAGGTTTGAGGAGAAAGATTGCTGTACAATAAAAAAGATGAAAGGGAAGAAAGGCAACCCCAAACAAATATAAAGATATTAAGATAAAGAATGAATTGTTAAACTTTAAAGAATAAAAGAGAACAAATATGAATAAATAGCAATTAGAAACACACATACAAACATACAATGTATTTTCTTTGAACAGAGTATTTGGCCGGTTCACAAATTTAAACAGTGTTTAGTCATTTCAATTAAATTTACAATTTCTATATTTCCTTTTCGCCATATTTATTCCTCATCTATTTTTTTTTAAAAAAACAATATTACCCTTCATCCTCATCTCTAATCTTAATCAAATTCAATTTTTCCCTTCTATTCTATATTATACCCCTTCCCATTGTCATCTATTTTATATCCATCCTCACATTGGTTAATTATGTAATATTACAGTTGTTTAATACAAATTCAACATTTTAATATAAATCAATTAGTTATATAACTATCTTTTTTGTATATTAATCAATATGAACATGAATATTCCAATTATTTCCATGCAATCCAATTTCTTACAAATCAATTAATTATATTTACCAATAATAATAAACCAAATAATTTCCCCCATATATTCCTCCAAACCACAACTTAACCATTTCTGCTTTCAACACAATATACAATTAATAGTATCTCAATTTTTACAATTCCCTAGTTAAATAGAGCTTTTTTTCTTTTGTGTTTTAAAATCTTGAACCTCCTCTTTTGCCCTAAATTTCCCATTGTTTGCACCTACCTTTTTTGGTGAGCAAAAAGAAAAAGAAATCTCTCCCTGCCTCATTTTGTCACATTGCAGCAGAGCCTGCTTTACTTTCAGTTTCATTTTTTCCCTAGCATAGCTGCTCATTTGTTTTCTTTTAACACTGATCAGCTGTAGGGCGGCCCTTTGAAGCCCCACAGCAAGAGTTTAAACAGTTTTTTTTCCCTGTAGCCATCAGCTGGGACTCAGGAGGCAGCAATAGATTGGGAGTGGGGCCAAATAAAGGGTAAGAATAACGCGGGGGGGATGGAGGGGCGGGGAGGGGAGAACTGGTTCGGTGATGTCATATTGTCACTGCTACCGACTCGCAGGAACCGGTGTGAACCAGGAGCAACCCACCACTGAACCGGTTCTCCCGAATAGGCGCACCGGAAACTGGAAGAGCAACAGGCGACAGGTCACGTGCCTGGAGAGATGGCTCTGCGTGCCATTTCTGGCACCCGTGCCATAGGCTCGCCATCATGGGCTTATGCTAAGTCAAACTTCTTGGCAAATCTCTCTTGTAGATATGAGCAAATAGGCTTATAATTAATTCTATAAAATGGAACTTTATTGGACCAGACAGTTCAGCAATAATTGCACGTTTCTGATTTGAAGTAATTTATTTTGCTCAAGATGCATTTTTAGAGGTTGCTTTCTAAGAGAAATATGCCTATGATATTGTCTTCTGCAGAGTTCATCCAAATCTCTTCTTAAAAACCTTAAATAAGAAATAACGTAATGGACTATGCATTGCAGTTAACACAATGCTTCTCTGTCTTGTATTTGTTTTGTTTTTTAAATCTGTCTCTTGGGAAGCACTTAAATGAACTTTGCCCAGCCTGAAATCCTTTGGATGCTGAAGGGGAATTGATTGTGGTAATCCAAGGCATATGGAGGACATCAGGCTGGGGAAAATTGACCTATATATTATAGTCACGAGTAGGCAACATTAGCTAGAGGCCATTGTATGTGGCTATTTGCCTGCATTTCAGTCCATATTCATTTGTTATTTGGAAACAGTGATTTTAGCCAAAGCTTTTTATATTTTTGACTATTACCAATACACTTCATTTATTTATCTGGCTTACTAACTTTGGACCGTATTTCAGTGCTTAGTTCCATTGATGTTATCCTGATTTATTCATTTCCTTCCTTCCTTTATTGTATTTCAGCAACATTTTTTGTTAAGCAATTGTCAGTTTCTACCCTCACTTTCCACTATCTCCATTATTGGTTTATACAGAATTAACTTGCTTCTATTCATGTGCTTGCCTTTACTGTTAGTGTAAGAATGGGAAGGATATGTCTGATTTAATTTATATTGAGGTAGATATATACACACAGATATATATATATATATGTACATTATATCTGTATATATTCCACCAATTATATAAACGGTAATTATAACTCTTTTATATGTAACACATACATACACAGCTATACACTTAGACACTGTAATGTAATGTAATAAATACAACACGACATGACACAGCATAACATGACATGACATGACATAACATGACATAGCATAGCATAGCATAGCATAGCATAGCATAGCATAGCATAGCATAACGTTTATATACCCCTATGTTTGCCACCAAGAGTTTGTTTATTCATTTCTTATCTTGCCTGCCTTCCAGGGGTTGAAGACAATGTACAAAAGCCTACCTCCCCTTATCTTTCTCCCACAACAGCCCTGTGAGGTAGATTGGGCTAAGAAGCCTGTGATGGTCTTTGGACTTGCTGAAATAAAGGGAGGGGAACCCTCTTCCCAGGGTTATGTATTCTGTATCAAAATGTACCAAATCAGCATTGTTGAATTTCAAAGTCCTCCTGATAAACTTTTATGAATAGAAGTCTCTGGAATCTGTTCTAAAATTTTGCCTACAGTGAACAAATCATAAATTCTACTAAAGACATTGCTCTGCTTCTAAGGAATGGATCCTTTATTGATGTATCCCATCTATCTATCTATCTATCTATCTATCTATCTATCTATCTATCTATCTATCTATCTATCATCTATCTATCTTCCATCCGCCCACCCACATGGAGGCGCACAAGCACACACACACACAAATACAAAGATAGATACCTTCTAACACACATACTTTCAATTCTCCCTAGTAGATGCTTGCCTTGTTGTCATAGCAACGTCTTTCCAAGTTCTGGTATTCACCCCTTTCAAGTTCCTGCAGGCTGCAACCAGCTTCTCACTGCCAGTAGCAAATCACCTAGATGTATGTATGTATGTATGTATGCCTGCCTGCCTGCCTGCCTGTGTCCTAAATTTTGCTTGCTACCCTATTCTAAGGAGACCTGGCTGGAAGAGGTTTCTGTTTGTTCTAACTTTGTAGGGGGAAAAAAAGGCACTGTGTTTTCTGAGGCCAGAATGAATGGGTCGCTGTCCTTTCATTTGGATGCTAAGGAGGAATATATGAAGAACCAGACATGATAGTTTCCAATGTGTTGCTTCTCAGAGGAGTGCTGCCAGTTCTAAATCTGGCTCGGCCTCCTTACCAGGCCAAGGAACAAACTCCTGTTTTAAAAGAACTCTTTTTAAAGCTCCAACTTCAAAAAGTCTCTTCAAAACAATTAATTCAAGACCGTTGATTGTGCATTAACAGAACAGAGTTGCATTAGCAGAAAAGTGCTTTAGTTGAACAGGTTAATCTTTAGAGATCTGTCTTTCTGTGAGAGTTTAAATCTGACTGGATGTAATTATATGGAGAGAAGTCCTTTCTTTTTGCTCTTGTGAGAACATTTTCACTTAAGAAATGTGTTCCTGGCATCTGTTTTTTATTTGTTTGTTTGTTTAAATGGTTTTGATAACACACACACCAGTTAACCTTGTTAGAAAGTATGCATGAGTAGATGGAAACAAAATGAACTACAAATGAGACTATTATAATCCTATATAGCAGAGATTTAAGTAGTCATTGCTACAGGATTGGTAGATTCTTAAACAAGTTGCCTTTCTCAGGTAAAATATATACATCCTCTCGATCCATGATGATGAACCTATGGCACGCGTAGCCATATCAGTGGGCACACCACTCCTAGAGAGACTCTGGAGGCTGGGGACAGCAAAAAAGTCACTTCCTGTCCAACTGGAAGTTGGGAAATGGGCCATTTCTGGCCTCCAGAGGACCTCCAAGGGGGTAGGGAAGGCTGTTTTCGCCCTCCACAGATGCATAGAGAGGATCCGGAGCCAGGTGTGAAAGAAAAACAGGCCTACAGGGCCATCGCGTGCCAGGAGGGGGCGGAGGCTGAGGGGGGGTCACACACGCATGTGCAGGATGGGGCGCATAGAATTAAGGGCGTGGGCACCCCTATAAGCGCGAACCTCCCCCACCCCCCCCCTCCTGGCACGTGATGGCAAAAAGGTTAGCCATCTCTGCTCTAGATTATAGAAGTGCAGATTTTTGATGGAAGTTTTGTGTTCGGCCTTTCAGTATTTTAAGGCTGCACTTCAAAAACTGGGCAATTCTGGGACAAAGAAATAGGGGAGAGTAGGAATAAAACTAACGTTGATATAAGTATTTAATCAGAATTAATGAAAAAAACAGTTGCTTAAATTCATGAATATTCCTGATGTGTTTAATAATTCCTCCTTTTGTCACATTGAAAAATATTAGTTCCGCAGCGCATTTTAAGGGTCTTTGGAGTTGCAGTTTCTGTTTTGCTGTTCCAGACAATGCTGTCATTATTAAGTTGCTTTATCTTATTCTCCAAATGTTACGGATGATTCAGACAATGCACCTATCAGGCACAGAGGAAACTGCATATCAAATGGAAGAGATGTCCCATATGGTTTTCAGTGTACTGTAGGCAGTAGGCTTCCTGAAAACCTTGGAAAATGTTTGTGTGAGTCAGACATGGATGGGAGCACATTCATGCATGCTTACCAGCTGTGACCCTGCTAGGATGAGTAGAGATCATGTGGGAACAACATGGATTGTGGTTTAACAGAAGTGAAGGACTTCCTTCTGCTAAACCCTTTCTATAGTTTCTCATCAGGTTTTCCATTCTTTTTCTTACCAGAAAAAAATAGACTAAGAAGACAAAGATGGAACAGTTGTATAGATTTTTAAAAAATTGTTAACAGAGATACCTTTCCCAAAACATTCTCCTAAGACATAAAATTAGTAATTCATGCTCTGTCACACCAAATATCCTTTTTGGTGTAATTTCTGCCAGTACTCAAAGTGCAACTTCTACCTTCCTTAAACATTGTCCATGATGTTTGGGGTTGATAGGACTTGGTATCCATCAACGTTTGGAAAAGTCTACCCATCCTTACCAAAGATTTTAAGAATTGATTGGGCTATACTGCCAAGATCTGCAAGATTAAATAACTTCTTCACTATCAAGAGCAAGCATTTTACCGAGTTTTTGCTAGGCCAGTTTCAGTGTTTCTGCTTTAGAGATTTATGTAAAGGTTTAGACATGCAGTTCTTATCTAAGCCATCAATCAAATAAGTTGGTGCTGTTAAATGAACATCTATTCAGTGCTGGTAGAAAATGTGCATATGTGCAGTTTGTGATCAGTATTATATAGTTTTGAGAAGTATTTGGACTCTCTCTGGGAGTGACAGGTTCAAAGCAACATTTCCAGCATCCCTGGAGTTGCACACTCTTCTCCATATTGTTCTCCATGATCTCCCCAGTGTTGTTCTTCAATCCTAATTTTATATTAGAAAACAATGGGAAAATTTTTCAGTATGTGGAGAGCAATCGCATCACCACTACTCAATGACATAAATGTAAATTACATTTGAATTTGATCAAATTTAATTTTTGACATGATCCAAGCTGTGCCTTTGTCCTGGTTCTTTTGTGTGTGTTTAAGAATGTGATCTCTAGCCTTCGGTTTAGCTCAGCAGGTTCTGACTGGTTCTGGAGAACCTGTAGCGGAAATTTTGAGTAGTTCGGAGAACCAGTAGTAAAAATTCTGACTGGCCCTGCCACCATCTATTCTCTGCCTCCCCTGTTCCAGCTGATAGGGAGGAAATGGGGATTTTGCAGTAACCTTTCCCTGGAGTGGAGTGGGAATGGGGATTTTACAGTATCCTTCCCCTGCCATGCCCACCAAGCCACACCCACAGAACCAGTAGTAAATTTTTTTGAAACCCATCACTGCTTCAGTTCAAAGACTTAAGAGCAGTGTTCAGTTCAAAATGGCCACCCAGCCCTGTTTTATAGGATCAGAGGATGTTCTAGAACTTTCCAAGGAACATTTGCTGTTTTATTTTGCTTTTTATATTCCTGGCAATGGTTTTGTTCAAAATCTCATTATTTGAGGTGGTTTTATCGATGTCAAGAGAACATTTCTCCTTTACCATCCTGATTATAAGGAAACTAATGTTTAGGTCTGTTCCAGGGGTGAAATCCAGCAGATTCTGACTGGTTCTGGAGAACCAGTAGTGGAAATTTTGTGTAGTTCAGAGAACTGGCAAAAGCACCTCCGGCTGGCCCCAGAGTGGGGTAGAAATGGAGATTTTGCAATATCCTTCCCTCAGGTATGGGGAGGGAATGGGGATTTTGCAGTACCACACTCACCAAGCCATCCCACAGAACCGGTAGTAAAAAAATTTGAATTTCACCACTGGTTTGTCCTATTTAAGGTGGGCAAGAGGTGTTTTTTTTTTTTGAGAAGTTCATTGTGGAATGGATTATTACAAAAAGCAAAATCACTGAAGTAATTTGCATATATTTCTAAAAATGAGCCCTTAAGAAGTATAACTTAATGTCTTCATCTAGGTTGCTGCAGTATTCTTTTAAAAATATATTGAGAAGTGAAGTTTGCAAGGTAATGCAAACAGCAGTTATTCTAGAAAGAGAGTTTTAGCAATTCAAATAACCATGCTGCATGAATTAAAAGTTGTTTTTGTGTCTTAAGTATTCATCTTTTTTTTATGCTTTAACTTATTTTTCTGAAAGGAGGAGAATTCTTTCAAGAATTGGGTGAGAGTGACATCTTGTGGGCATTATCTCAACTGCATGTAAATATATATTTGAATATCAAGCGGGGTATGAATACATATGGATTAAAAACGAAGTGTGCTGTAGTTTCCATGCTTTGTGACAAAGATTGAATATAATGATACAACACTTTTATGATCTGGACTAGATTGGGCTAGTTTATTTAGGATATTTGCAGGCATCAATTGAAAAAAAATAATTATGGAAAGGCCATGCAAGGCTTTTTAGCAGCAATACAGGAATGTTTTATCAGTACCTTATTTTCAGAAAAAAAAATGAAATTAAATTTTCCAGTTATTATTTTATTTATTTATAACTATTTCTAAGGCCACACATCTCACCAAGGGGGCTTTGGGTGGTGAGCAAGTTTAGAAATAATAATATAAACAAGTTTAGAAACAATAATAGAAATAATAGTAACAAAATTATTATTCACAGAATCAGGCCAAATACACACAACCATCCAGCGTAGCTTGCAAGAACCTTTAGTTAGACTTTAAGCAATACAGGAAGTCAAAAATCCTTGGTGTATATGGTTGCAATGAGCTCCAAACAGTCAGATCTGAAGCAGAAGGCAGAAGCAGAGTTGATGGTTATGAATGAAAAGTCCAGGAATCCAAAAATGGTTCAGCAGCTGTTCCAGGTTTGTAGGAGTAGAGCTTTCTCAGCAAAACATTCCTGTAGAAGAGTAGGCAGAGCTGGGGTGGGAGCAGAGTTAAAGATGTCATTAGCTTAGAGTCCTTATGTTGCCACAAATGATCCAAAATCCAGTCCCCTTTAATTCCTTTGATACTTATTTACTGCCCATTTAGTGATGACTAGATTCTTGTCTATAGACTTGAATAAATCTCTTATGCTGCAATTTAATGTATGGTCCTGATTCAGATTCTTGGAACCTGACAGTTCCAAAGAAAAAAGTACAGATTTCTGGAAAGCAAAACCATGATCTACAACCGAGATCTGCTGGACAGCAAAATGTACTAAGTGGAGCCCACCCTGTTTATTTCTGTTGTGCTAATGCTAGGATTGGGATCAGCTCAGTGAAAATGTTTTGAGAAAATGAGATCTCCCCCTTTAATGGAAGTGTTTTATTTCACAAGATAGCAAATACAGATCAAC
This sequence comes from Arizona elegans, assembly GCA_022577455.1. Lineage (NCBI taxonomy): Eukaryota > Metazoa > Chordata > Lepidosauria > Squamata > Colubridae > Arizona > Arizona elegans. Next base: position 177,575,347 of record JAKOOJ010000001.1, read on the forward strand.
CTGCAGGAAACGCAAACCCTATGGATAGCATGATAATAAGATGGGTGGCATATACATTTAATAAATAAATTAAAAAATATATATTAAAAAAATATAAATAAATATATAATTCAGGGACAATAAAAATGGGTTGTCTGTGTTTTCCTCTACGCTTGGATAGGCTGTTTGGAAATACTCTGAGATGGAATCCCAACTCATTTGGGGAAAAGTGCTGCTGACCGAGATATTTTCTTCTTGTTGTGATTTTTTCCCAATGCATAAACCCAAATGAAGGAAAAAGGAAAGGAAGGAAAAAGGCCTGGGAGAAAGCACAGTTGGAGGAAGAGTTCAACAATCTTGACTTTAAGATTAAAGTCCCTAACTTGCTTTTTGTGGTTTTGAGATAGAAGTTAGTTTAAAAATAAGAGGTACAGCTCCTCTTATTCTATGCTGTAATATTCCATGGGAGCCTTCCCCAGCTTTCAGGGGTGTAGTAGACCATCTGCCAGGATTCTACAGCCAGAATGGCCATTGTGGAGAATTTTGGAATTGAAGACCACATCCAGTGGTGGATTTCACATTATGTTACTACCGGTTTGCCGCGCACGTTCACTTCGTGCATGCACGCGCCCGGTTCACGCATGCACCTGCCTTCCACACATGCACCTGGCCTCAAAAACGTGCCTAAATAGGATGGCATAGAGCCAGGGTGGGTGGGCGGGCCCAACCATGATTTCCGCTACTGGTTTGGGTGAACTGGTCCAAAACGGCTGAATACCACCTCTGGCCACATCCCTGGAGATGCTCAGGATGGGAGGACTCCTGGGTATAATGTTTGATGGATAGGCAGTTTCTCTAAGTTCTTAGGGGTGGAATTTGATATTGATGTATTAAAGCCAAGATGAAAGAGTTCATAATATGAAACTAATTTTACAGTTTAGCTTAGGGGTAAGTTGACTCTGTGCTTATTTTTACATTTTTCCTATGCAATAAATTGTAAATAAAGATCTACACTCTATGAGTACTATTTCACTCATATTATAAATCAAACTAATAAATAAATAAATAAATAAATAAATAAATAAATAAGTAAATAAATAAATATTATATCATGCATATGATTTTCATTCTGACAGTGTTGAACATTCCTGCCCCATGGAGGGCCTGTCATGGTTGCAAAACTTGCTTCTGTAAAATATACTGCTCAAAAAAAATAAAGGGAACACAAGCAGAAGACATCCGAGATCTGAATGAATGAAATTGCCTTATTAAATACTTTGCTCTTTACATACAGTAGTTTATACACTGCTCAAACAACTAAAGGGAACACAAAACTACTGTATGTAACGAACAAAGTATTTAATAAGGCTATTTCATTTATTCAGATCTCGGATGTCTTCTGCTTGTGTTCCCTTTATTTTTTTGAGCAGTGTATATATATATATATATATATATATATATATATATATATATATATACACACAAATAATATAATATTTTGCTTTTAATTTAGTTTCCATGTGTAAGATGCCATTGTTTGCATTAAAGAGAAAGGAAGAGGTTTTTTTTTTTTTTATTATAACAGGACAGGCAAGGATGATGAGACAATCCTATGTCTCCACACTCTTTGATCTGTAATGAATTGTAAAGTATGATTTATATTTGTTAAAAAAATTTGAGTCTATTTTAAGTTCCAGGAAACAAATCTTACAATGGAAATGGAAGAAAAAGAGAGATCTTTGAATTAAAAAGTATTCCTGAGACATTCCCCTTTAGGTTTTGTTTCTTGATGAAGAAGCAAGGGTTAAAAAAAAGAGCATTGGTCAGGAATACCTATATGAGACAATATGAGAGCCAATATGGCTCAAGTTGCTAGATTAGGAGTCGGAAGATTGAGTTTTTAGCCCTTCCTTAGGCACAAAAGCTAGTTGGGTGATTTGGGATCAATCACCCCTTCTCAATTATAGACTGGAAGCTGAAAAACATCCCTCTGTCTACCAACCAACCAACCTTCATTGGATCAGTGTGGTAAATTACAGCCCATGCTGTCCATTCACATAGTTTAGTCCTAGTCAGAAAATTGGGAAACCATAATAGTCTTAGAAATCATGGCTATGTGGTCTGTCTGTCAATGGCCTCTTTGTAGAACCAAAGGCTCTTAATGGGAAGTTGCAGACCATCCTGTCCTTTGTTCTTCGCACAGAATCCTGGCTTATCATCTTCAGAGCACAGCGGTTTCCTACCCGTTGTCTTCCCATCTGGTTGCACTGCACGGCCTGTTCCCCTAGGAGGCGTGATAACACTGTAAGAAACAGCTCAGTGGAAAGCCTGGAAGACTGCACTGTTTATTTTCTCCCTTTGAAGAAGACAGGCCTGATTCTCTTACTGAGCTAGCAAACTGGTGGCCCGAGTTGAGAAGCAAGGCTCAGTGCTCCATCACACAATATGGGTTTTGCCAGGGCTCAACATCATACGAAGTATGGTTTTAGTGATGATTTATTTAATAAGCTACAAGGGCCTGTGATTACGCCAAGTAGTAAGCCATAAACCCTGGTTTATAAGCTACAATGTGCCAAAAGCCAAAACCAAACATTGCTGTGACAAGTGAATTCTATTTCTGTAGGTATAACTGAAAAGAAAGTCTTACACTAGCCTTCTTCCAAATAATATTTGTTTTATCTGTGTATATTTACGTTCATGAAGCCAGTTTGCTGCAGAGATTAAGGCATCAGACTAAAAACTATCATGAGTTCTAATTGCATAAATTATATACATACATACACACATACATACATGCATGCATGCATACATACATACTGTACATCTGCCCAGAGTCACCTTGTAGGTGAGATGGGCAGCTTAAAAATTTCATACATACAGTACAGCAGTAGGATTCACTTACCTTCCCTACCGGTTCGCAAATGTGAGCACGCTTGCGTGTGCGCTCGCTCCAGTCGCACACACCTCATCTGCACATGTGCATGGCCTATAAGATGCACAGCTCCTAGTATTGTCTCAAATGAAAATAAAGAATCATTTTCTCAGTTTGGAAAGGGAGTTAAGGAATAATATGCAAAAAGGCTCAACTTAAGTGTCCCAATAATTCCAGAGCTGACATTGGCTTCAGATAACAGGAAAGCACTTTAAGGAACCCCGGGATTTGCTTCAAACTGTTGCTCCCCTTATTAAAATCTCCTAGATCTGGATAGTTATCTATCTTCGATACAGAGGGACAAAGAATTTCCTTTAAAAGAAAAGTTATATGCGATAATTAATATTTTGGGATGCGCATAATTGAAGGCTCCCTGTTTTATTGAGTGAATTTTTTTTCAGAATATGGTAATAAGAAATATACCATAGAACCTATTCATATTCTTATAGCTTTCACACTTACTAAGCAGCGTATCATAAGCAAAGCATTTAAGAGTATAATTTCACAGAATGGAAATTTGAAATACAATACTGAAGTTAATAATAATAATAACTTTATTGTCATTGTACATGTATACACAGTATACCCATACAACGAAATTCACTTAACACCCAAAGACCAGGTCCAACACACATAACAATTCCCAAACATACCCCCACCCCAGTCTTGGGTTGCCCCCGGTTCGCACCGGTTCTATAGAACCAATAGTACAACCGGTGGGAGACTCCGCCCACTGACCCTGACATCATGAAAATGCTTCTGCACATGCACAGAAGAGCGCGTGGCCCCGTTGCGAACTGGTAGTAAGTAGGTAAGTAGAACCCACCACAAATTCCCCATCCCTAAACCACCCAAACATCCACACAACAGACCAAGTAATGCTGTCCAACAGCTCACTGATGGTGGCCCTTTAGTTCATTGTTGAGTGCAATTATAGCTCTGGGATAAAAACTATTCAGAAAACATGTGGTTCGAGTTTTAATTGTTTTATATCTTCTGCCGGAAGGCAACAGTCCAAAAAGATTGTAAGCAGGATGGGAAGAGTCTCTGAGAAAGAAAAGAAATGCTGTAAGTTTATTTTTTAAAGACATAACATGAGGATATTTGAACATGAAATGAAAATACTTGGATTCTAAAGAAACAATCCAGACAGTAGAAACAGAAGCAACTATAAGACTGATTCATGACAGGAAGAAAAATCCATGACAGACTTCCTGTGGTTCCATATATGTCCAAGTACAGAATTTTCAAAAGAGCAAGCCAAAAGAGAAGCTTAAAGGATTTATGCTGCGATGCAATTTATGCCAAAAACTTTTAGGCTAATTATATTTTCCACAAAAAAACCCCCAATCATAATTCTAAAAGATGGAATATAACTTCCCATCTGTACTTCACAACTTGAAATTCTGGGGAGACTATCATCCTTTAAAGTGAACTTTTCTCCTCATCCTCCTTTTGATTTTCTTCCCAGAAAAGTCACATCTTATTTTCTATACCTGACACCAAACCTACGTAAAAAGGATTTGTGCATCAGCCTAAATCAGCGGGATGGAAACTTCAAGGACAAATACAACTGTTGGGTCACAGACTGTGCATAGAAAAGTATCAGAGGAGGCACATACCATGGCATATTCAGTTTTCTGAGCTAGTATGACATACTGAAACTTAAACCAATCACACAGGTTGGAGTCTGTTAGGCTAAAAAGTGATTGGCTAATATATAATTCTCTATTTTTTTAAAAAAACTCACCACACACAGACAATATCTTCCTTATACCTTGGTGTGTTTGAGATTGGCAATCTAAGGTTATACACATAGTTCTTGATTTATGGTGAATTGGGACTGGAATCTTGGTTGTTGAGTGAAACAGTCATTAAATGAGATACCCACATGATTAATTCACTCAGTGGTTGCAATCAAGGCACTCCTGGTTGCAGTCATTAAGCAATCTCCCAGCTTGTTAAACACAAGTAGTGAAAGAGCTGCCTCCTAAATTCAGTTTATCTCAATATGTGGAAACTTCTGGATCGGTTCTCAGTTTCTGCATCCCACCAGAGAAGTTCAGCTCCCCTCAGCAGGCAGTTCTTTCAGGCAGCCAGATCCCAGAAACAAGAGGGAGCCTCTCAGCAGGCAGCAGCAGCAGCAGCTTGCAGCCTTCCCTTCTGACTTCCCTATTAACTTTCTGGGAAGCTGGCAGAAAAGATTGCAGATGGCAATCACATAATCTGGGGTGCTTAGGAGCCAGTCATTAATGCAGACAGATTGCCAAGCACCCGGATCACTATCACATAACCACGGGGTGGTGCAATATTTTGTGACAGGTCATAAAACACCCTTTCCAAGGTCATTGTAAACTTGGACTTTTGTAAGTCAAGGACTACCTATGGCTGATGTTTCTTGTAGGACCTTACAGAAAGAAGCTAATTTCTTAAAAAGTTCTGCTCTATGCAGAGGACATCTCTGAAAGGTAGATGTTGGTTGCTGGGCAACAAGGATTTATTTATGTACTAGGGATTGTATGCTGCTCCAATCCAGCAGGACTTGCTTTTCCTAGAGTGAAAGGGTTAAAGTACTATAATGAAATGATATCAAAAATTTAAATACAAATGTAGTAAAATACATTAATGTAAATGATTATCAACATTAATAAAGTAGGTTCAGTTATAACATCAATACAGGCAATGGAGAAGGCACCTGTGAAGGGCCACCTAAAGCAGGGGTGAAATCTAATATTTTTCCCTACCGGTTCTGTGGGCGTGGCTTGGTGGGCGTGGCAGAGGAAGGATACTGCAAAATCCCCATTCCCTCCCCACTCCTGGGGGAAAGATATTACAAAATCTCCATTTCCACCCCACTCGGGGGCCAGCCAGAAGTGGTATTTGCCGGTTCTCCGAACTACTCAAAATTTCCACTACCGGTTCTCCAGAACCTGTCATAACCTGCTGGATTTCACCCCTGACCTAAAGGGGTGTGGAAATCCACTGATTTGTATATTCCTGCTTTTGGGGCAAGTGTCTGAGGGCCCCAAGGTGGTTGGAGGTCACATCACATGTGGGTGATATGGATTTAAGGGTGAGCTTTCATTGGGGGGAGTTTTCATTGTTTTTAACTGTAATGTGTTTATTTTAAAATGAAAACTAAAATTAGCACATTTTTCATATTCACCATATGGCAGGAAATTGGTATCAGTTTTTAGAAATCATGGTAAGAGAAGCTACTCAGGACTTTGAAAATGGAACTTGGAAGGTACATTTACATTAACTCCTGTGCAATATAATGACTTGCTTTTTGTAAACCATTGTTTACATTCCTCATATTGTTTCCATGTTTGGTGCCTTCTCTTTCATCTATACATGCTCAGCTTATTTGTCTTGTTTGCTTACTGTCCTTATGGTTTATCACCCCTTTTCCTATTGATTCATACTGATTTGCATCTCTTATTTTCAAATAAGAAAACCCCTCAAAAGCATTTCAAAAAGACCAAATGATTGATTTGCATGAATCATCTTCAACTTTAAGAGATACGGTAGCTCAGTGGCTTAATGACACTGGAGATGGTCTTTGTGCTAGCGATTTGAGCCCTACCAGTGTGTGGCGGGCACCTGCTACATAACACCCTAGACTGAACAACGGTTGATAAGAAAGACAGAAAAGAGTGAATAATGTACATGTCAATACTTGGAGAGAGCAGAAGAGAAGAGAAAGAACTGGAGAAGATCACAAAATACAAAGACATGCAAATAGAAATAGAATGACTGTGTCAGAAGCAAGCAAACGTAACTCCAATAATAATAGGTGCCTTGGTTGCAATCCCAAAACAACTGGAGCATCATTTGAATACCATCGGAATTGACAAATTCACCGTCAGTCAATTGCAGCTTTACTTGAAACACTTTATCTGTAACACTATCAAACATACACATTTGTTTATTACAGGTCCTTGAAAAGAACCTGATAGATAGACAAAAATGCCAAATCCAATCTGAACACCTGGCTGACTACGCGACGAACAATAATCTTCAACTTTACAAATTTTGGAAGGCAAATACTTTGTGAGTGGCAGTTATCTCAAAGATCATTGTTCAGGAGTGTCTCCATAACTGCCAACTGTTGAACATAATTATCAGGGGATGATATCATGAATCCCCTGTACATGTGGGAGGAACATAGTTATTTGCAACAGGGGAAGTGTTTTACACTTTAGTGACCAACATTCTTCTTGTATTTTGAGCTTCGTCTTGTTTTGATGTGACAGATGGTGGCTGTAACATATAAAGCTGGTGTCAATGATGCTTATCTGTAATGTTTCAGTAATGATGGGATGGCACTTAGCCTGAAGCAAGGAACTCAGATGATCACCTTGGTTCTAATCCAGGACCAACTGAAAATAACAGTGGAAAACATCTGCATGCAGTCTATTGCTGAAGACATCCTGTTTTTTCTTGAATTACAATTTTCCTTATTATTGCCAACTGCTATGAAGATATAAAATATGAATGCGTTTATTATGAATTATGTACATCTCAGATGTTTCTAAAAGCATTTAAATTTTCCAGTATAAAGGATACTTTTTAAAATAAGAATTGATTTCGATATATCCAAAAGATTTAGATTAAAAGCTTATTCAGAATTTTTGTAATATTGATGACTGCTATTAAAAATGATTGATAACCGTGCTTCTTGATAGGAAGCATCATGGTTTGACATGATACATGCAAAAATAAGATAAATGTATTAAATTCTGGTGTAAAAATCATTCATTTTGCCCTGAATTCTAATAGATTTATCTTGCTTTATCCAATATTATATTGACTGTGGGTTGAGAAGAATGTTAATCTTTACCATATGGTAATAAACTATAAGACTGCATTAGTGGCAGGAGAATATTTTATTTAAAAGGAGAGTCAGAATGAGATATGGATTAGCTGACAAACAAACATTCAGAAATTTGTGTATCTTCATGACCAAAGCAGTTTCAAAAGAAATGCTGAATTAATGTGGATAAATTATTCTAGTCAAGTGACTCTGTTCTGCATAGACTAGTATCTAACTATCTTGATTATTAGGGAGGATTATATAAAGACAGACATACTAATACCACAATCACATCAGCAAGATCTTCACACTGGGATGGCTTTTAATTTAGTGGCAGAGTCAGAGCATATGCTCTATAGTGGAAATGTGTTTGTTCAATTATCAGCATCTCCCAAGTACAATTGAAAAAACCACACACACCAGCTCCAAATCTTATTAATTAATTTATTAAATTTATATGCTGCCCACAATGCTATTTTGTCATCCTAGAGAAGCATATAACTCAAAGTAGACAAAGGAAGCAGTGCTCATTCTTTCTTCCATGAAATGTTGGGCAACCCATGTTGACAATCACAGTCTTTGCAGAGGGCTATGCTGGGGCAATCCAGAAGTTTTATTCCGAATACTAAGGCGATTTCCATATACATGGCAGGTTCAATTGTTTTGAGAACCATTTTGCATGGAAATTTTGGCCATAGTAGGATTAAACTTCTGCAAAGGCTATGATTGTCAACATGGGTGGCCCAAAATTTCATGGAGGAAAGAGTGAGCACAGCTTCCTTTGTTCATTGTAATGAGCCATGGTGGTGCAGTGATTAGAATGCAGTATTGCCGGCTAATTATGCCGATTGCCAGCAGTTCGATTCTGAATGGCTCAAGGTTGACTCAGCCTTCCATCCTCCCAAGGTCCGTAAAGTGAAGACCCAGATTGTTGGGGGCAATATGCTGACTCTGTAAACTGCTTAGAGAGGTCTGTAAAACACTGTAAAGTGGTATATAAGTCTAAGTGCTATTGTATTTGAGTGTACCACGGGGGCCTTGCTCTTCAATTGTACTTTTTTTGAAAGAGAAATCTCAGTTTGACAAAGTTTTGATGCTGGTCACATGAAAACTTGTGAGTTATGTCTAGCCTAAAACTTTCATTAAAACCAGACTTAAGTGCAAGATGATCTCCCAGATCCATTTTCAATAATCAATGCATGTCCGTATTAAAAACTCTGCTGAGTCATGTTTTTAGAGGTCAGCATTGCCAAAATTATGTTGACAGGGAAGAGACTGAAGCTGTTCAGACTTAATTAGAATTTTATGTCTTTATATATCTGTTTGTGAGAAGGTGACGGGAAAGCCCCGAGTTTTAGAAGACTGTGCCAGAGATTCTTTGTCTAATCTTGCACTAGCAACCAGAACTCTGTGTTTCTCATGTATAAAATGGGAACAGTTTCCTTTAAAAAATGAAAGTGGAGGATAGATGGATAGACAAATAAATAAATAAATAAAGGTAAAGGTTTCCCCTGTCCAGTCGTGTCGGACTCTAGGGATGGTTATAGGCAGGCAGGCAGGCAGGCAAAGAGAGAGAGAGGGGGAGAGAGAGAGAGAGAGAGAGAGAGAGAGAGAGAGAGAGAGAGAGAGAGAGAGAGAGAGAGAGAGACTAGATAGAAATAGATAGAGAGTTAGAGAGAGAGACAGAGAGAGACAGAGAGAGAGATAGACTAGATAGAGATAGAGGTATAGAGAGAGATAGAGACAGAGATAAAGATAAACTAGAGAGAGATAGAGAGATAGAGATAGAGAGATAGACAGAGATAGAGACAGATAGAGATAGACTAGAGAGAGATAGAGATAGAGAGATAGAGATAGACTAGATGGAGATAGAGAGATAGAGATAGACGAGATAGAGATAGATAGAGATAGAGAGAGATAGAGATTGCATACATTTGATTTGTTGTGTAATCAGGATGGTCTTCTTGAGTTTGTCACCCTAAGGCCAACAACTTGAGTGTGCTTTAGGTTCCAATTTTTTGTTTCTGCACAGTTGTTTCTTATTGTTGGACTATGCCTCTCAACTGACAGATTTTTGCCTCAAGGCCCACCCACTTGTTCCTGTGTTTCTCTTTTATATCAGAGATATCCCTAATGTGTGAAATTTGCCAACTCAGGAAGCTCAAACTGCCCAAGGGGCTGCTGATACAGTTCTACAGAGGAATTATTGAGTCTGTCATCTGCACCTCTATAACTGTCTGGTTTGGTTCTGCAACCCAACAAGACAGACACAGACTTCAGAGGATAATTAGAACTGCAGAAAAAACAATTACTACCAACCCGCCTTCTATTGAGGACCTGTATACTGCACAAGTCAAAAAGAGGGCTGTGAAAATATTTACAGACCCCTCGCATCCTGGACATAAATTGTTTCAACTCCTACCCTCAAAATGACGCTATAGAGCGCTGCACACCAAAACAACTAGACACAAGAACAGTTTTTTCCCCTGAACGCCATCACTCTGTTAAACAAATAATTCCCTCAACACTATCAAACTATTCACTAATTCTGCATTACTATTAATCTTCTCATCGTTCCTATCACCCATCTCCTCCCACTTATGACTGTATGACTGTAACTTTGTTGCTTGTATCCTTATGATTTATATTGTTTCCTAGTATGATTTGATTGCTTATTTGTACCCTATGACTATCATTTAATGTTGTACCTTATGATTATTGAAGAATGTATCTTTTCTTTTTATGTATACTAAGAGCATATGCACCAAAGACAAATTCCTTGTGTGTCCAATCACACTTGGCCAATAAAGAATTCTATTCTGTTCTATTCTATTCTATTCTATTCTATTCTATTCTATTCTATTCTATTCTATTCTATTCTATTCTATTCTATTCTAACATGGTCTGAAAGGGAAATGTGTATTGTAAGTGTAGCAGTGCCACATATGTGTCGGGAATCCTCTGTTTATGGCAAGTCCATGATCAGGGATTGATGCCATTTCCTGCTGTTGAAGGTAAATGATAGTTTTAAAAAATATGTTGGCTGTTGTGGCATGTGTGAAATGGCTCTGAATAATGTTTTCTTTGTAGAGCATAAGGGAATCTTTCTTTTAAAGCATTGTAAAAATAGAAGCACTCCTCCCCACGCCCATCCAATTGTAATTCTAATGATTGTCTAAGTGTAAGAATCCCTGTTGTGCCAGTTTATCAAGCTTGTTTAATTATCCAGCTCTATATAGTTTCTTTTCTTTCTTTTTTAATGAACAAGACAGAACTTAGTTGAAACCCTGAAGCACCATCTAATTCTATTTATAATCCTTTGTTTAGGGTTCTCAAGCCAATTTACCTACCACATTATACTCATATCCCAGTTGAATTAAATTAATTATACTATTGAGATTTCAGGCATAAAGTACTTTAGCTGAACACAGCATTCTAGTCATGAAAATTCTAAATAAATTGAAGGGATAATGTGGATTTGTTCTGGTCTTATGAAAAAAAAACTTTTTCAGGTAAGGAACTGTCTGTCAGATGTTCAGAATACCCACATCTCTCATCGAAGTTAGAAGAAAACAAAATTTGCACAAACCTCCTAAGAAATTAACTACTTAGCAACAAAGTTGACACAGAGTCAAAAGTTGATCAGTGGCACTAAATCTACAGTTTAGCTAGGATAAACGGTTTTTAAAAATTCATTTAAACTGGTTTGAATCCATAGTTGTAGTAAAGGTAATTGGGTAAGCTGCAATCTCATATTTGTTTTCTAAATGTTTATTTTATTGTTTTAAATAGAATATGAATAATCATTAAAGACTTTATTTTATTTTGGATTAGATACTGAGTTCAAGACATAAAAGCAGCATTATATGTTTAAAAGTTATTGCTAAAGTACTAGAACTGTGGCTATTTCTGATAAGATTCACAGTGAATCAGTGAAATATCTGTGAAGCTGCCTGGATTGGCAAATGCAATTGTGTCTTTAAAATGTTTATACATACAAAGCTGGTTTGGAATTTGGCCATATCATCATATGGTAGTTGAGAAACTTAATATAAGAATTGTAACAAGCAGAGCATGCTGCAAATATTACCCAGAAAAATACCCACAAGAGCAGAAGAAGGTCCATCAACATCTTAAACGAGCAGACAAGTTTACAGAACGTAACTTGGGTAGATAGATTGTTTTGGGGATAAATTTGTAAACAAAAATAAGAGTATAGAATTGTAGCAAATATGAAGGCTGCCATTAGATGGCATTTGGAAGGATGTCTCTGGGCCCACAAAATATTTGGGATTTCCCTCACTGAGAGTAGCCCATTGTTCAGTGAGAACAATCAACCAATGGAACAGCTTGCCTTCAGATGTTGTGGGTGTTCCATTACTGGAGGCTTTCAAAAACAGACTGGACAACCATTTGTCTGAAATGGTATAGGGCCGTGATGGCGAACCTATGGCACGCGTGCCAGAGGTGGCACACAGAGCCATATCTGTGGGCACGCGAGCATTGCCCTAGCTCAGCTCCAGCACGCATGCACGTGCCAGCCAGCTGATTTTTGGGCCTTCCAGGCCCACCAGAAGTTGGGAAACGGGCTGTTTCTGGCCTCCAGAGGGCTTCCAGGGGGCGGTGGGAAGGCCGTTTTCACCCTCCCCAGGGTCCTAGAAAGCCTCTGGAGCCTGGGGAGAGTGAAAAACAGGCCTACCAGGCCCACCATGCCATCGCCTTCCAAAAGCGGTGGGAGTGCAGGGGGAGGGTCGCACGTGCAGGCACGGTGGTGGTGGTGTGCATTGAATTATGAGTGTGGGCACACACACGCGCTCCCCCCGCTTTTGGTACGTGACGGCCAAAAGGTTAGTCATCACTGGTATAGGGTCTCTTGCTCGAGTAAGGGGTTGGACTAGGTGTTAGATCGGCGCAGGAAATGGAAGACGCGACCAGCTCGTTACATTAGTAACTTTATTTGGAAACAGTAACAAAACTGGCTGTGCGCTGCCGGAGCTCTCTTTATATTCGCTCCGGCAGTCGCACCGCCCCTGACAGTGATTCAAACTTTCCCGCCTGATGGCTGGCAGCCAATCCAGGCGGATGTCCTTATAAGGACTAACACTCCTCCCCTCCTAGTCAGAAAACAGTCAATCATCATTTATGAAAGTCACGTAATCGCGCAGGTACGTAGGACACCTCGGCACCCTAGTTGACCTGCGCAGTCTCACTTCTTCCTCGTCCCCGACCTGGACGGATGGGGCTCCTGTGTCTCCTGGTTCCCTCCCTGGAACCGGGCTCGGTTCGGCTGGCGAGTGTGCGGGGTCACCCTCAGCGCCTCCGGCCGAACCGCAGACCTTGGACGGCTGGTTCTGGTGGTCTTCCTCCTGGCCTGTGGATCTATCGTCTCATTGTGGTTGCTCGGTGCCGACCCGGGAAGAGCGTCTGAGTCTCGGTAAGTCCCAGGTTGTCACTTGCTCTTCCCCGGTCTCCCGGGCTCTGTAGTTCGGTTGAGGTTCGGCTCGTTGTCGTCGGGGTGTGTGTGTCTTGGATCGGTGCCCTCGGGTCCAGTCTGCCAGCAATGGGTGGTGTTGGCTCCGGTCGTGGTGTCTGACCTTGCAGGGGTGGCGTAGGTCTCCTTGGCTGGGGTGGCGGAGGCCTTCCTCGCCGGGCTGGCGTTGGCCTACCCCGTCGGGTTGGTGGTGGACGTCCTGGTTGGGGTGTCATTGTGGTGCTACCTCCGTGGGTTGGTGGAGGTCTCCCCTGCCGGGGTGGCGCAGGCCCCCCTGGCCGGGGTGTTGTTGGCTTTCCCTTTGCCCTTGTCCCTGGTCTACCGCAGATTGGTGGCTGGGGTCTTCTGGGCTGGGTTGTTGTCGCCGGGTTGTCCTCTGTGCTGGGTGGGGGTCCCCCTCGCTGGGGTGTTGTGTGCCACCCTCACCCATGGGCTGTGGTGTGCCCACCTCACATGGTCTCCAGTCTACTTGCCTGGAGTGGAGGTCTCCCTGGCAGGGTCGTCGTTGGTCACCTTTGCTGGAGGGGTGCGATGCTTCCTCCCTGGGCAGGTCCCGGTCTACTCGTGGGCTGTCTTGGTGGTCCTTCGGCCTGGAGTGACGGGTGCCCACCTCGCTGGGCTGGTGTTGCCATCCCTCATGTGGCAGGTCCCAGTCTACTGGTGATGTGGACTGGTGATGTGTTAGCACTTGGTAGTGTGCTTGGCCGGCCTCGTTGGGGTGTTGGTGGTCTGCCTTGCCTGGGTGTGGTAGGCCTACCTCGTCGGGGTGTTGTAGGCCTACCCTGCCGGGGCGTTGTAGGCCTGCCTCATCGGGGTGTTGCAGGCCTACCTCTTCGGGGTGTTGCAGGCCTACCTCATCAGGCTGGTTTCCTTCCGATCCCCTCCACCTTTTCCGGAGCTGGTCGATGTGACGTCTACAGACCTGTCCATCTTCCAGCTCCACTGTGTAGGACTTGGGGCCGGTTGGGTTGTCTATCTTCCCCTTCAGCCACTTAGGAGAGCCGTGGAAATTGAGCGCGAAAATCGGATCTCCTTTGCTGAAGGCGCGAAGCGGGCGGCTGGCTGTTGCGGTCACTTCGGGCTGTATTGGGGGTGCAGCCGGTCCAGTGGTGACCTCAACCTTCTGCCCATCAACATCTCAGCCAGGCTCTTGTGGGTGGTGGCATGTGGCATGATGTGCTAGGTGAGGAGGAAGTTATCAATCCTTTCCTGCCAGTCTCCTGTGCCCATCTTGGTGAGTGCCTCCTTGGTGAGTCTCACCATCCGTTCAGCCTGTCCGTTCCCAGCAGGCCTGTAGGGGGCGGACAGGGCATGGCGGATGCCCAGTCCAGCCAGGAATGCCTCCATGGCCAGGGATGTGAGTTGGGGCCCGTTGTCGGAGACCAGCACATCCGGCAGTCCATGGGTGGCGAAAAGGCGGCATAGAGCCCTGATCGTCGCTTACGTTGTGGTAGATGCCATGGGTACCACGTCGAGCCACTTGGAGAAGGCATCGACGACGATGAGTAGGTGGCGCCCCTGCATCGGACCCGTGAAGTCGATATGGATCCTCGACCAGGGATTGCTGGGGGTCTCCCACTTTGCTGTCTCGGCTTGTGGCAGCGCTGGGCATACTTCTTGACATGGGTCACATCTGGAGACCCATTCTTCAATGTTTCTGTCCAGTGAGGGCCACCAGACGTAACTCCGTGCCAGGGCTTTCATGCGGACGATGCCTGGGTGCCCGTTATCCAATGTCTCTAGAGCTCTCCGCTGCAGAGTGTTTGGAATCAGCACCCTGTCTCCCCATAGCAAACAGCCTTTCATTGTGGACAGCTCCTTTTGCTTCCTGACGAATGGGCTGAATTTCTCCTCCGTCTTCTCCGTTGGCCACCCCCTGAGGATCCAGGATTTCACTTGGCGGAGTGTGGAGTCCTTTTGGGTGTGGACGGCCACATCTGCGGAAGAGACTGGACAGCTGGCGTCATTGTCTATGTGGAAGAGGTGGAGCGTGGGGGCTGGGTCTTCCACTGGATCCTTCAATGGGCATCTGCTCAGCGCGTCGGCGTTTCCTATGGCTGTGCCTGGCTGATGCACGAGCTTGTAGGAATAGCTGGCTAGGAAGATGGCCCATCTCGTCATCTGCGGGGACATGAAGGTCAGGGTGGGTTGGTCACCTGCGAGGAGCCCCAGGAGTGGCTTGTGGTCGGTCACTATGGTGAAACTCCTCCCATAGAGGTATTCGTGGAAGCGTTTCACTCCTGCGACGATGGCCAGGGCTTCTTTGTCCAGCTGGCTGTAGTTGCGTTCCGTGCCGGACATGGTCTTGGAGAAGTAGGCTATTAGGGCTTCGGGGCCATTGGGCAGTTCGTGGCTGAGGACTGCCCCCACCCCGTAAGGCAATGCATCGCAGGTGAGCTTAATTGGGAGCGTCTCGTTGTACTGGATGAGGACGCTTTTGGAAGTTAAAAGTCCTTTCACGGCCCGGAATGCTGCTTCCTCTTCTTGGCCCCACTTCCAGGAAGCCGCTTTCCCCAGCAGGCGGTGGAGTGGCTCAGCAACTGTGGCTTTCTGTTTGAGGAACATTGCATAGAAGTTAAGCAATCCAAGGAATGCCTGAAGTTCCGTTTTGTTTTTGGGGCTCGGAGCTTCATGGATGGTTTTCACTTTTGATTTGGTGGGGTGGATGCCAGTGCTATCTATGAGGTAGCTCAGGAACTCGACTTCCTGTACTCCTAAGATGCATTTATCTCTCCTGACTCTCAAGCCCTTGGCCTTGAAACGCTGCAGGACGAGCCTGAGTCTTTCAAGGAGCTGTGCCTGGGAATCTCTGGAGATTAGTACATCGTCAAAGTATGGCACCACCCCTGGAACGCCTTGGAGAAGGCGTTCCATCATTGATTGGAAGATGCCGGGGGCAGCGCTGACTCCAAATTGGAGACGGTTGCATTTGAATGCCCCCCTGTGTGTGACTATTGTTTGTGCCTCCGCCGTTTTTTCGTCCACTGGCAGTTGCTGGTAAGCTTGGGCCAGGTCCAGTTTGGCAAAAATTGAGCCAGTCCCCAGGGAATGCAGCAGGTGTTGCACCACTGGGACTGGGTATGCGCTCTGTGCCTACACCTTGTTGATGGTACAACGATAGTCGGCGCAGATGCGCACAGATCCATCATGCTTCAGTGGGGTCACAATGGGGGTTTCCCATGAGGCATGATCGATCGGTTCCAGTACACCCTGGGCGATCAGCTTATCCAGCTGTTCGTCTACTTTTGGCCGCAAGGCAAACGGAACCTGGCGGGGCTTCAGCCTGATTGGGGTGATTCCCTTATCCAGATTAAAAGAGATTGGCCTCCCCACAAATTTCCCCAGTTTACCATCGAAGACTTCCTTGAACTCTTCGATGAGGTTGTCGAGTTCATCCCTGTGAATTTGGTGGATGCCTCCGATGGATAGCCCCAGCGGCTTAAACCACTCCACTCCTAGCAGGTTCGGTTGGCTGTGCTCCACTACTGTGATGGGAAGCTTGCCTTGGAACTGGTTGTAGGAGACTCGGATGTTGGCTCTTCCTAATACTCCGATGGGTTTTCCCCCAAAATCGACGAGCTTGGAGTGTAGTGGCTTCAGGTCTCTTTTGCTGATGCTGGGTTGCAGGCGCTTCAGCTGGTGCCAATCCATTATGGAGTAGACTGAGCCCGAGTTTACCTCCATTGAGCAGGGTGCTCCTTCCACGTGGATGGTCACATGGAACTTGGTGGCATTGTCTGAGTTTGTGTGGGTGGACCACTCCGCTCCTGGGAAATTTGTCGTCTCTGCGTCTAGATTGGTCAGAGGACCGTTTGGATGATCTCTGGTAATCTTTTCGATTTTCGCGGGGACGGTGGCTGGAGGGCTCTGGGGCTGGTTCCTCGGCTCTGCAAGCTTCGGCGATGTGACCCCTTCTGTTGCAGTGTCTGCAGGTCACATCTCTCAACTTGCAGGTTGCCTGGCAAGGTCCCCTCTGCAGCTGGCACAGCGCTCCCCCTTGTAGCTTCTTTGAGCGGTTTCCCACCTTGGGGGTCTGGATACCTTGTGGACGGTGGACTCTTCCTCCGACTCCGATCTAGCTGTGGAATCCTCAGTTGATGATTGTGTGGCGCTGCGAATCTTGTGGATTCCCTTTGCCCTGCTTACCGCGGCTGCCGCTTTTTCTGAAATTTCAGATGCGGTAGCTTCCTCCACCACATCCTTGAGCACGAGTCTCTTCCTGCTCAGGAATTTCTTTTTCAGGCCTTTGTCCCTCATGCCGAAGACTACGCGGTCAGCAATGGCATTGTCCACATGGTCAAACTCTGCGATTTGGCGCAGGGCGGCCACGAATTCTTTGATGGTCTCACCTTCCTTCTGATCTCTCTGATGGAAGGTGAACCGGTTCGCCACTGGTGTTCCTGTTGGGGCATAATGGTCCTCTAGGATCTGCAGCAGGTCCGTCCATGGTACTTCTTTGATGTCCCGTGGTGCCACAAGATCGATGGCCATGTCGAGGACTTCTGAGCCACAGTTGGCCAGGAAAATGCCCTTTTTCCGGTCATCATCGGCATCCCTGATATTGTTGCCTCTCAGGTATTGCCGAAATTTGACCACGTAGGATTTCCACTTGTCCTTCCCTGGGCGGAATGGAGCAAGGGCTGGCAATGTGACTTCAGCGGATGCCATGCCTTCGGAAGTGCCTACTGGTGGTTTCAGCTGACGAGTGGCTTGGTCTTGGTTGGCTTTGCGTCACGAGGTTCGTCGCTTTGGTTCTAGTCCTTCGTCGCCAGTGTTAGATCGGCGCAGGAAATGGAAGACGCGACCAGCTCGTTACATTAGTAACTTTATTTGGAAACAGTAACAAAACTGGCTGTGCACTGCCGGAGCTCTCTTTATATTCGCTCCGGCAGTCGCACTGCCCCTGACAGTGATTCAAACTTTCCCGCCCGATGGCTGGCAGCCAATCCGGGCGGATGTCCTTATAAGGACATAACACTAGGTCCCTTCCAACTCTATTATTCTATGTTCTATGTTTAGTTTCGGAAATAAATATCCAACCTCACCTGCCCTACTGTAAATACCCCAGGCCTCATTTCACAAACATCATTTGCCTAAGGACAGTAGAGAAAAAATCTCTCTCTCTCTCTCCCTCCCTCCCTTCCTCGGGGGAAAGGCTGGAATTGATAAAAGACTTTGATTGCAGAGACTTATAACAGGCAGCAATTTTTCAAAAATCCTTAAAGTACTGCTTTAAATTAATTCCACCATTGTAATCAGGCTGAAGGAATTCAGAAGAAAGGAGTGTGTGTGTGTATGTGTATGGTCTCTCTCTCTCTCTCTCTCTCTCTCTCTCTCTCTCTCTCTCTCTCTCTCTCTCTCTCTCTCTCTCTCTCTCTCTCTCTGTGTGTGTGTGTGTGTGTGTGTGTATTCAACCAATTGGAAAGGCTCCCTCCCTTCCCCTCTGTTGGATTGAGCCTGGCAGGGCTTTGGATATGGCATACCTTCTATGGTTAGTTCCTTTCCCCTGTTTCTACAGTGGAAGAATTTTCATGAAACTGAGAACAGGTTCAAATGGATGTCGACATAGATTAGGGGAAACAGCACAGGAAGAAGAATTGATTTGGATGACAGTGATATGTGTGATTTGGTTGTGGAAAAACTTTTCCTCCTAATTAGCAGAAGTGTGGAAGTCTCTTTTCTAAAAAGAAAAGAAAAAGTATGCTGTATTTTTTATTTCTAAGAACAGAATGCATGTCATTTGTGGAAAGAAAACAGTCAAACTGAAACTTGTGTCCTATATTATTATCTCCTGATGGATTTTTTAAATTGTGTGAAGTCATGCATAATCACTCCAGGAAACCTGATAGAAAATTAGCTTTTTCAGAACATTGGTTATGCCAGTGAACATTTTCAAATTCAAGGATTGACAAACTTGGTGCTCTGCTGACACCACTATTCATAATTCTTATCATTGCCATGTTGGCTGATGCTGATGGGAACTGAAATCCCACATATTTGGATTTCAGCTCCAATTACTGAAGAACTATACTTGGCACAAAAGTGAGCCTCCTCCTGCTCCCAGCCTGGCAGAAGAAACAATCTCTCAGGGCCTTATATTAATCATAACTGGTTGTGCGAACTATCTCTTGGGGCAGTGCGGAAGCTATTGCCATTAGTGAAAGCTATGCTGTTCCATTGCCATTAGTGAAATAAAATTCAGCTGCAAGTACTTTTGTCTTCCACAAGTAGATACAGGTAATCCATGACTTACAACTGTTTGTAAGTCTGTTTGACTGTTCCAAGTTACAATGGCACTGAAAAAGTGACTTATGACCATTTTTCACACTTACCATTGTTGCAGCATCTCCATGACCATGTGTGTTGTGGTCCACCGGCGGCCTGCGTAGCTGACAGCAGAGTCGGACAGTGAGGAGGCTGGGGAGAAACATGGGCCAGTCCTAAAGTCTGGGGAAGGCTCGGACGAGGGCTCTGCGTCAGAGGCAGAGATGGGGCCAGGGCCATCTGGGAGTTATGTGCAGACTCCGGAGTCTCCAGAGTTGGACATCAGCGAGGCAGAGGAACAGGGGAGCCTGTTCCCAGTGCACTCATGCGCAGAGCTGCCAGAAGGCAAGAACAGTTAAAACAAAAGGGATGACTCAGGAGTAGGGCTTGGAGATGATTGGCCCCTCCCGTAAGACATAAAGGAGGATCAGAGGCACGTGAGCCCTTTGCAGGAAGCAACTGTTGTTCGTGCTGGCCGATTTCAAGACTGCAGTTCCATGTTGACTCTGTGTTTCCATGTGGCCTTGCAAAGTTAATTGCCAATTGGATCTTGGCAGCATGTCAAGGGAGATAAAGGTGGGTGTTTATCACCATTATCCCGAAGAATTGTGGCAGACTTCTGTAGGAATCTTTCCAACTATTTGGGATTCCTCTGTATTGAACAGATTGGGAATGAACAGGCTCTGAATGAGCAGAATTCACAGCCGTTGAAATAAAAAGAGGGTTTTTTGGGACTCATTGTGTGCTTTAATTGTATCAGGAAGCCTCGATCAGAACAACGTGATCAAACTTTAGACGCTTGGCAACTGACTCATATGTATGACGGTTACAATGTCTTGGGTTCATATGATCACCTTTTGCGACCTTCTGACAAGCAAAGTCAACGGGGAAGCCAGATTCACTTAACAACCATGTTACTAACTTAATAACTGCAGTGATTCACTTAAGAACTGTGGCAAGAAAGCTTGTAAAATGGAGCAAAGCTCACCTAACAAATGTCTCCATTAGTAACATAAATTTTAGGCTCAGTTGGGGTTATCCATCGAGGACTACCTGCGTTGAAAGGAGAGCATCTTCTCTTTTATCTTCTGTAGGCCCTGCTCATGGCTTTAAATTGTAGCAGGAGTGAAATGCTTCCAGTTCGGACCGGATCACCTGATCCGGTAGGAATGGCAGCGGGTAGTTTGGAGAACCGGTAGCAAAAATCCTTGCACACACACCCCGCCCAGCTGAGCCACATGATCATCAGAGGCTGTTTTTTTTTACTTTTAAAAGCATTTTTTCTACAACCTCTTTGGCTGAAAAAATGCTTTTAAAAGTGAAAAAAAAAAAGATGATCGTGCGGCTCAGCTGGGATCGTCAGAGGCTTTTAAAAGCATTTTTTTCTGCAACCTCTTCGGCCGAAATGCTTTTAAAAGTAAAAAAACAAAAAAAAAAAAAGTTGGCCACGCCCACCCAGTCACATTACCCCCCACCACCAAGCCATGCCCACAGAACCGGTAGTAACAAATTTTACATTTCACCACTGAATTGTAGCATCCCAAACCGAGAACATGCACAGTCTTCAGGGGAAAACACTGAAGATGATGATGAAGTATAAGCCAACATTAATGCCTGTTTCTCTTCTCCCTCTGCCCTCAGTGTGCTGACATGAATCATACTGTGTGTATCAGTTAATTTCCCTGAGGTTGCTCTTCCTGTTCTAACAACTAGCTTCTTCTGACCAACAGCACCTGTGGACATGATGACCTACATCACACGGCTAGGTGACCTCTTCTATTTGAGAAGGCTGCAAAGTCCTCCTTGGATGGTTGGACCAGGAAGTGTGACCACAGTAATTAGCAGGAACTTGCTGGAACTCAATACAGCACATTTAATGCTCTGCAGATTCTTGATGGCATTTGATCTTGGAGATTCAGGAACTAAGATCATAGGGCAGGAGTGTTGAAAATGGAGAGAAATTTAAAAATAAAAATCGAGATAATAATTCTCCAGTGCTGGTCTTGATGGCAGGTGGGATAGTGCTTCTGACCCATGCTGGCAACATTTCTGAAAGGGGCGATATGCAATTGAGTTCCCTACGAGCGAAAGGGAACCAAATTTCCTGCTCCAGTGAAAGTGAATGTTCCCAATATTACAAAGAAACAAAGTGTTACAACACTTGTTCCCCAGGTTGCAGCAATATAATTAACTAGCAGTTGTGCAATTTATGGGGGAGAAATGTGCGATGCAGTTATGGAGTAGAAAGGTGAACAGGGGAAAAAAATATGCTCTTCAAAATGCCCATCTCCTGCAAACTCTGAATATTGCCTTCAAGGCATATGCTACATTTTCCCCTGCCCCTCCTTTCTCCTTTAGTGTGCTGTGCTTATATTAGTCACACCCATTTATTTCTACCATAATTTATGTGTTAGTTCAAACTTGGCAAGAGTGCAGGTGTTGCATCCAACATTTGGTCTTGCTTCAGAAGTTTCTATGAATATGAATGCCTATAGTTTTTTACAAGCTTACTCTATCACCATAGCAACATTTTTGTTAACTTAAGAGCTTGTAGTTTTAATAGAACTCTTATTCAATGAGATGTGCAGTGCAGGGTTCATCCAAGTATCTATAATCTAGTTTTATTTATTCTCAGCTATGTGGGAAAAATACAGGCTGATTAGGGGATACATTTAATTTGATTTAAAAACAAGTTTTGGGGAAATCAAAGGAATCTTCAGTGTTGTCAGTTCTCATTACTACAATGGGTCTCAGTAGCAAAAACGGTCTTCAGAAGTTGTGTTCAATATATCCTCTTGGATTAAGGCAGAACAACTTATTTATATAATTTTCTATACTGGCCGTTATACATAAACTATAATAAAAGCTTTTTTTTAAAAAAAAACAATTTATATGTCTCCCTTCTCCGGAGACTCAGGGCGGCTTACAATGCGTTAAGCAATAGCCTTCATACTTTTGTATATTTATACAAAGTCAGCTTATGGCCCCCACAAACTGGGTCCTCAATTTACCTACCTTAGAAAGGATGGAAGGCTGAGTCAACCTTGAGCCTGGTGAGATTCGAACTTGCAGTAATTGCAGGCAGCTGAATGTTAATAACAGGCTTTTTTAGTCTGTTGAGCTATCCAGGCTCCCTTTTTCCTTTTGAAAAAGTGTCAGGGAAAAAGCACACTAAACCAACAATGGATCACCTTGCTGGTTGGGAAGGGACAGGAAGTTCTTCAGATGTTTTGGAGGTAAATAGAGGGGACAGTTTATTTATTTGTTTACAAAATTTATATTGTCGTTTATCCACACATGGCGACTCAAGGACATAAAAACACAATAGAAAAGAAATAAAAATAATAAAATAATAACACCCCCCCCCCCCCGATGACAACACACATTCATACCAGCCATTGATGGGTTCCCCAGGTCTGCTGGTAGAACCATGTCTTCAGAACAGGGGTGAAAGCCAGCAGGTTCTGACAGGTTCTGGAGAACCGGTAGCAGAAATTTTGAGTAGGTCAGAGAACCGGCAAATGCCACCCCTGTCTGGCCACAGAGTGGGGAGGGAATGGGGATTTTGTAGTATCCTTTCCCTGGAGTGGGGTGAGAATGGAGATTTTGCAGTATCCTTCCCCTGGAGTGGGGTGGGAATGGAGATTTTGCAGTATCCTTCCCCTGCCACTCCCACCAAGCCACACCCACAGAACCAGTAGTAAAAAAATTTGGATTTCACCACTGCTTCAGAGCTTTCTGAAAGAGTGCTAGAGTGGGGGCCTGTCTAATTTCTGGATGTTCCAGACAGAAGGAGCCACCACAGAGAGGCCCTGCTTCTGGGTCCCCCACCAGATGTTTCTCCTTAGGGGATGGGGCCCACAACATTTGTTTCCTCACTGCTCTAGTGGGTCGGGTAGATATGACAGTTCTTTGTTGAATGTCCAGCCACAGCCCAAATGTCTACAGATGTACAATTTGTTGAGTGCTTCTATGAAAGGATGTTTAGATTGGCCCTTCTGACTCCCTTAATCTGGGTAAATGAAGTCATTCCTGTACCCAGTCCTTACTACTGCTCTCTTATTGTTGCCGCCGCCGCCACTTATTAAACAGAAAATTCCATTCTACACCCTTAGTCAAGAGGTAGCGAATGGAAAACTATCTCATTGTACTCAGCTGCAGTGGTGGGCTGCTGGTGGTTCAGATTGGTTCAGGCGAACCGGTAGTTCCGACCAGTGGCTGGGCCCACCCACCCACCTTGGTGCTATCACACCCTATATAATTGCTGGGTTTTTTTTGATGCTGCTCTCTCTCTCGCATTTTTGGTTCTGAATGAACCAGTTGTTATAGTATGTGACACTCACCTCTGCTCAGCTGTCTTGGCTTTTTGTAGCTAGCGGAATCACCAAGATTCCTTGGAGGCTAAGTACCTTGTTGTAATGAAACTACTGGTTTCAGAAGAAGATACAAGTTACTTCTTTTGTAGACTAAAGAAATAAATGGAGAACTGAATGGGGGAAGAATTTCATGATTCCTGTAGGTTTAAGGTTGCAACTAATCTTCCAAGTATCATACACATATTAGAGGTAAGACTAAGGATAAAAAAAGAAAGAAAGAAAGAAAAAAAGAAAAAAGAAAAGAAAGGAAGGAAGGAAGGAAAAAAGTCCATGGTTCAATCAATGATATAATTAAAAAATAATAATTTGCATCTAGCTTTCATTAGGTGACTCATTCTGATTCTCTAATCCTACCTGTGAGGTAGCTAAGACAAGAAGCACAACTATGACTATTAACTCTATATTTATTGTAAGGTTACATTATCAAAATCTTGCAAATTTAAAAGTCTTTTTCCCCTTGTTTCCCTCTCCAGAAAACCAGGGAGGGTCTCTTCTAAAAACCTTTCCAGGTTTCCTCTCATTCTGTGGACTGATAAATCCATCCATGCTGGTTGTACAGTCTGTGGCTCTTCCTTTTTTGGTCCCAAGGACATTCCTCTATGCTGTTATACACATTATTTGGGATATTTTTTTTATCTGGCAGGCATCAAACTGGGAAACCAGAAGTTTCATTGGGATGGAAGGCCAATGAACAGTGGTAAAGTGAAGCTGACCCCTCCCTTTTTAAAACACTAACTTGAGAGAGACAGAAATGCAGGGGTGAAATCCAGCAGGTTCTGGCAGGTTCTGGAGAACTGGTAGTGGAAATTTTGAGTAGTTTGGAGAACCGGCAAATACCACCTCTGGCTGGCCCCAGAGTGGGGTGGGAATGGGGATTTTGCAATATCCTTCCCCCAGGAGTCGGGAAGGAATGGAGATTTTGCAGTATCCTTCCCCTGCCATGCCCACCAAGCCACGCCCACCAAGCCACACCACGCCCACCAAGCCATGCCCATAGAACCGGTAGTATAAAAATTTGAATTCCACCACTGCAGAAATGTATTTTCTTTTGAGTGGTGGCTCAGAGAGGAAGTTTCTCAAGTTTTGCTGACTTCTTCCAGCTTTCTTGATTGTGAGATTTAGTTTTGATTGATTAAATGGATCGGTATTGGAACTCTTGAAGTGTTGTTTCCTACCTTTACTTACAAAGGATACTTTCTGAATAACTTAGTGTTGAGGAAATAGATTAATTTTGGGCAGACTTCCAGGTTTGTCTGCATTCTTCTAAATTTGATATAATTGTAGCTCTGTCCCTTGCAGTTTAAAGCAATATAAATCTGTGACTATATTCATTTACATCCCAGTGAATGTAAAACGGATGTGCATTTTACATTCACTAATTTCATAAATAGGAGCCTGTAAGAAAAAAGATGAGTCAATAAAGGCTGAGGACTTGAATGTATGTACTGTTCGTAGTGGAAATAAAAATTGTCTGACAAACTAGTAATACTATAATGTAGAGGCTGAGCCCAGAAACTAAGATTTCTCTTGTAAGGCACAATTGCAGTGAAATAAATGATTAGATTGCATTTTCTTCTTCTTCTTTTATTTTATTATTCTTGAAAACCCATCTTAAAGAATGTGTTTAGTTTGATGTGTAATACAAAATGAATGTTGTGACAGGATTAAAATAGTTGAAGTTAGCATTTGGATCAATGGATTATGATCTGGCAGTCCTCTTCCACTTTTATAAAAGAGCTTCATTTATTGTCATTGTGTCCCCCCCTCACACCTCCAGTTCAACTTTTTACAAATTGACTTAGAAATTGCATCCCAATTCCCCTGCATGAGATCACAAGATCCCTATGCAGAACTGTTTTTTTTTTGGTGTTTTGTATAGAGTAGTCTGCTGATTTATTCTGCAATCAACTGCATTCCATTGATCTCAAGCTCAGGAGGGTATTCTATTGATTACAGATTTACTGGAAAAACTCAACTCTTCTACAATAGGTTGTTTACTCAAACTTTTCCTCACAAACAATGGCTTGGAGTAGAAGCTTGTGCTCAAATTTAGAGATTGCATATATTAAATGACAGTAAAACCAATGCACCCACTTCTTATCTTGTATAACTTCCAAAAACGTGTGTGTGTGTGTGTGTGTGTGTGTGTGTGAGAGAGAGAGAGAGAGAGAGAGTGTAATAAGAGCATGTAATAAAAAAAATAGTTGCAAACATTAATGAGACATGTTCACTTAGCTGTCCATTGGTTCCTGTGATACCCAGCCTCTACATTGGCAACACAGCATAGTGTACTCATCAACAACTTGATATTCTCTAGATGTGATGACTCCATAATATACAGTAATCCTAGTCAATATGCTGGCTGTAAATTTTATAAAGTGTAATCCCAGCAATACAGAGGATGACACATTTCTTCTGTACCTTTTTGTCTCATAGTCAATGAAGGCCTTCCTGGTCATGTCACATCCTGTGGATTTTAATTTGGGATCTTTCCAGAAGAGCTGCAGCACCCACACTGTGGAAAACCTCTTAGAAATTTAACATTTGCCAGTATTGTTAAATTTTAGTCCACCCTGGGGTCATTTGTATTCACCTTGACATTTAACTCTGTGTGATACTTATCTGAGTAACTTACTATTTTATTTTACCAAATAGTGAGTTAAAGGTACTTTAATGTTATACATCATCTGGAAATCCATGGTTAGACAGGCAATATATAAATATTTCAAATAAATAAAATAAGTGTTTTCCCCCCTGCAGCAACAGCATAACTACAAATTACTTTCAGAATCAAAGGTGGCAGCTATTAGAATGTTATATTATAGCTTCAGTAACTCAGATGGTTTCCGTATTGGGAGCACTTTAAAATGATCTGATGCTATAATTTACTGATATCTTTTCTGCACTTTCCCTCATGTTATTATTATTTTTATTATTATTTGCTGGGGAATTCTTCCAAAATCTAACTTTCTAACTAATGTTTAGCTGGAGGATACATATATGTGTAGAACTTAGGCTTAAAGAGCTAAACTTGCTCAAATTCCAGAAGGGCGAATCCCCTTTTTAAGGATATTACATGCTCTGATAAAAACAAACAAACACCTTTTTCCATCTTTACAGTATGGGGAAAATAGAAAGAAAGAAAGATTGTATGTAAGCACAGTAAATATGAGGGAAGTGTGGCATCTCTTGTTTGCTATGTTATATCATTATAATTCCTACTTTCTTTTTCAATGTAAGTTCTTAAACGTACTTAGAACTTCTTTTGCTGAGGATAGAAGGAAAATCACCTGATGTAATGAAACTCGCCCTTCTGAAATTCTTAGTATTCAAAAAGCAATTAGATTTCAGTTCTACCGGTTTTTGGAGATCTACTGTTCCAGTCTTTTGGACTATCTGATTAGGCCCCCGGCCAGTTCTCACCTCCATCCTGGCTTTTTGCTTGATGTATACGGCAGCCGAACTTCTGGTGTTGCGAGACTCCCCCCTCTTGCAGGCCTGGCCCTCCACGCTATCGAGGGCCTACCTTGATGACGGATTTTGGAATCCCAAGAGGTGGCATGTTGCAAAGAGGGGGTTGAGGGTTTTTTAAATTTCGCTTTTAAGTATAGTTTTAAGGGATTCTGGGGAGGGGGGAGGGTTGTGGGTTTGGGGGACAACCCACTGAGGGGAGCCTGGTCCATCAGTGGGCTACATTACAGGGGGTGCGGGGCTCGGAGTCAATGAGGGGGTTAGAGTCTATACTGATGAGGGTGATATCATCAGTACTGTAAGTGGAGGGGCAGATATGGCGGGAGCAGGGGGCCATATCCGGTTATAGGGGTGCGCGCCCGCTGTCTCCAAGCGGTAGCGCGCTCCGGCCCCCAATGCTCCTCTCGTTCTTCGGGTTGCACAGATCCTCAGGGCCCGGGCCTTTGGCTGATGTTGTGCAACACCAGGTGCATAGTAAATAAAGGCCCCCTCATTTGTGATCTTGTTCAAGAGGGGGGAGCGGACCTGGCGGGTGTTACAGTGACCTGGTTGGGTCAAGAGAGGGGGTTCCTCTTGTTGAAATATGCCCACCAGGTTTCCGAGCATTCCATCAGCTGAGGTCTCAGGGGAGGGGAGGGGGGGTAGCGGTTGTTATAAAGTATGGTGTTGGTCTGAAGGAGGCCACTGTGCCTCAGATAGCTGGATGTGAGTCCCTCTTTGTGAAGTGGGTTCATGGGGTGCAGATGGGCTTGCTGATCACGTACCTGGCTCCCTGCCATGTGGCAGCAGTCCTGCCTGAACTGCTCAACGTGATAGCCGGGGTGGTGGTTGATATCCCCAGACTTATGGTTACGGGGGATTTCAACCTGCCATCCATCGGTGAAACGTCTGAGGCGGCTCGGGAGGTCATGGCTTCCATGACAGCCATGGACCTGACCCAGTTAGTTCATGGCCCTACTCACATGGGGGGACACACTCTGGACTTGGTTTTCATCTTTGGCCAGTGGCTGAATGGTTTAGATATAAGGGATATAGTGATTAAATCCTTGTCATGGTCAGACCATTCGCTCTTTCAACTTGACCTTCAAACTGCTACACCCCACTGCAGGGAGGCGGAACTGACCAGGTGATTCCACCCCAGGAGCCTAATGGATCCTGATAGGTTCTGGACAGAGCTTGGGCCATTCCCTGAGGTTCTGACTCACAACCCGGCTGAAGACCTGGTGGCTGCCTGGGATAGGGTGGCTGCTGGAGCTTTGGACCATGTCGTGCCTTTGTGGTCTCTGACCCAGCGCCGATCTCACTTAGCCCCCTGGTTCTCCAAGGAGCTGAGGGAGATGAAGCGCCAGAAAAGATGCCTGGAGAGCAGTTGGAAGTCTAGCCTTTCCAAATTCGACTGAATACTGGTAAGGTCTCATATTAAGACCTACCTAGTGGTGATAAAAACGGCAAAGTTTAATTATTTTTCCATTCTTATCGCGTCTGCAGATAACTGCCTGGCTGCCCTGTTTAGGGTGACCTGCTCCCTGCTCCATCCAGGAGCACAGGAGGAACCCTTGGAAGGCAGGGCTGAGGATTTTGTGCAAAGTCGCTCAAATTCGGGAAGGCTTGGACTCTGACTGGGTAGATGCAGGCAGGGTGATGGAGACAGGTCTTGAGAGTGTTATCTGGGAGGAGTTTGACCCAGTGACCCCTGAAGACATGGACAGGATTCTGGGTAGATTTAACGTGGCCACATGTTTATTGGACCCGTGTCCCTCCTGGTTGGTGCTGGCTTCCCGGGAGGTTACACGAGGCTGGCTCCAAAGGATTGTCAATGCTTCTTTGAGAGAGGGTTACTTTCCCATCACCTTGAAAGAGGCAGTGGTGAGGCCCCTCCTCAAGAAGCCCTCCTTGGACCTGGCTGTTTTAGCAAATTATCGTCCAGTCTCCAACCTCTGCTTCATGGTGAAGGTTGTTGAGAGTGTGGTGGCGCAACAGTTCCCCCAGTACCTGGATGAAGTGGTCTATCTCGATCCATTCCAGTCGAGCTTCAGACCTAAACACAGCACAGAAACTGCATTGGTCGCATTGGTTGATGATCTCTGGAGCAATCCCAGGAGTTGTTCCTCTGTCCTGGTCCTATTAGATCTCTTAGTGGCTTTTGATACCATCGACCATGGTATCATGCTGCGCCGGTTGGAGGGGTTAGGGGTGGGGGCACTGTGCTACGATGGTTCTCCTCTTTCCTCTCTGACCGGTCGCAGTTTGTGTTGACGGGGGGCCAGAGGTCGACCCCGAGGCACCTTGTATGTGGGGTTCCGCAGGGGTTGGTCCTCTCGCCCCTTCTGTTTAATATTTATGTGAAGCTGCTGGGTGAGATTATCTGTGGTTTTGGGGTGAAGTTCCATCAGTACGCTGATGACACTCAGCTGTACATCTCCACCCTGGATCACCCCAATGATGCCCTTGACGTGATGTTCCAGTGTCTGGAGGCTGTACGGATCTGGATGGGGAGAAACAGGCTCAAGCTCAACCCATCCAAGACCGAGTGGCTGTGGCTCCTGGCATCCTGAAATAGTCAGTTAGTGCCATCTCTGACTATTGGGGGGGGGGCGAGTCGCTGGCCCCCAAGGAGAGGGCTCGCAACTTGGGTGTCCTCCTGGATGCATGGCTGCCTTTAGAAGAACATGTGATGGCTTTGACCAGGGGGGCTTTCAATCAGGTTCGACTGATTTGTCAGTTGCGTCCCTTTCTGGATTGGGACTCCGTGCGCACGGTCACTCATGCTCTCGTCACTTCCCGCCTGGACTACTGTAACACTCTCTACATGGGGCTCCCCTTGAAGAGCACCCGGAGGCTCCAACTGGTCCAGAATGCGGCCGCGTGGGTGATTATGGGAGCGTCATGGTGCTCCCATGTAACACTTCTCCTGCGTGAGCTGCACTGGCTCCCAGTGGTCCTTTGGGTGCATTTCAAGGTGTTGGTGACCACCTTTAGACCACCTCCATGGCTTAGGACCTGGATACTTATGAGACCGCCTTCTGCCACTGAGAGCCTCCCACCGGCCAGTATGCTTCCACAGAGAAGGGCTCCTCCGGGTGCCGTCGGCCAAACAATATTGACTGGCAACCCCCAGGAGGAGAGCTTTCTCTGTGGGAGCACCTGCCCTCTGGAACAAGCTTCCCCCGGAGATACGGACAATTCCGGATCTACGTACTTTCTGTCAGGCCCTCAAAACTTTTTTATTTCATCAAGCTGGGCTGGCCTAACTCTCCAATGGTGTAATTTTAATTTTAATTTTAAATGGGGGATTTTAACTGTTGGGCCAAATTGCTTAATATATTTTAAAATTGTTTTTAAATTTTGTATTCTATGTTTTTTGTCTATGGCTGTTTACCGCCCTGAGTCCTTCGGGAGAAGGGCAGTATATAAATTTAAATATTAAATTAAATTAAATTAAATTAAAGTCTAGAAGGTTCCAAGCAGGAGGTTTTGTTCAGGGGTGGGCTTCAGATCCTTTAGCAACGGGTTCACTGCCCTGTTGCTGGGTGGGCATGTCCATGATGGGTGTGGCCTAGTTGGCCACCTGCACCACAGCGTGGGGGCATTTTTTGCCCTCCCCAAGCTTCAGAAGCTTTCCTTCCAGAAGGGCAAAAACAGCTTCCCCTGGGGTTCTGGCAATCCTTGGCTAGAGGATTGCCCAAACCCTGATGAACCCCCAGGAGCCCACCCCTGGTTTTGTTTTGTTTTGTGTGAAATCAGTAATGTTAGCTCTAGAAAAATTTAAAGAGTCCAAATATTTGATGACTCTATTTTGCATAATTCCAAGAATTAGTATCAGTATTATGGTTGGCTTTTTCTTCTGAAGTTTTTCAACTTCTGTTTTTGCAAGTCCTGTTATTCTATTACTTTTTCCATTTGCTTTTTTTTTTTTTGGCAATTCAGCTGTATCTGTATTGTTACATCTATGAATCCCACTCCCCCCCACTTTTTATAACAGAAGTGTATCAGATGTCTATCGCTTTGTATTTTAAAACCCCACAAGGTCTTGACCTCCCCATTTTCCAAGATTTTTCACATAAGTGTTCCCAGTAGGTTTTGTTAATAGTAAACGAAACATTTTACGTAAATTCCAATGCACAATTTTTGCAAATTATCATGCTGTTGCTTTTATTCAATTTGAGCAATTTTTCTACAGTCATCAATGAAATAATCTACAGATTCATCTTTGTTCATAGTGAGAATTTGCTATTGTATGAAATATGTTCTATTTTGGTTTTGAAGATATTCATTGCATAGCCTGATCATGCAGTACCATAATTGTTCCTTCAGTTTCTTTTTTCTTTTTTAAATTCTAGTTTTCCACCTTTGAATGTTGATCAGATTTTTCTTCAATATTATGTATGTATTGGCCATAAAAAGACTGAGATTTGCAGGAATTTTAGTTCTTTTTCTTTCTTTTGACTCAGTAGTTTTTTACTAAGTCCCATCAGTATTAGTTCCTTCCTATACCTTAATCAATTATTCAAGTATTGTTTTTTTTTTTCCTTCCAACGTTTGTGTTTGCTTTACCTGGCTATTATCTTCCAGTCTTTACTGCTGGTGAAGTAGAGTCTGTTAATATGGATGATGATAATGAAGATGGTATTTTTGACTATCTCTAATTCTTTGCAGCAGCCTTCCCCAATTTGGTGCTCTCCAGATTTATTGAAGTTGCTAGGAGTTATAGTCTCCATATATCTGGAGTATGCCAATTCGGAGAAGACTGCTTAAGACAGTTGTTTAGCATCTAGAATTTTACCTTAGTTCAGGAAGTTAGAATTAAACCATCCTTAAGTTTTTTTTTTCTTGATATGAACTCAAATAGCTTTCTCATGGATTTTCTGGATACTATGGATTCTCTATCAAGTAGCAACCTAATTATAGAATCAATTTGGAAATGTGGTCCAGTATTACATCTGGCTTTCAGCCTATACCATAGACAAAGCAGACCCCTCATTCTTGAACTTATTTATATAGAATTAGTTCCAGGTTTATGGAGGAACTGGCAAATTCATTTCCTCCCAAATGTTGGTATGCCTCTGTCTTATTGGACCTAAATAAGATGTAAATTATATGGCAGACAACAATGACGGTATGGATTTTAATCAGCCAATGCTCTTGATTTACAACACCTCTGCGGTTGAGCCTGCATTTGGAATACCAGAGAAATTAAAAGGTTAAGTCACGCACAAGCTCCAGTTATGTGGTATGCCTTTCAAGGCATCTTCAGAAATAAGACTTTTAAAAAATTCTTAGATTAGTGAATAGACAATACTGTGCTATATTAGTCTTTACTAGGATTCAGAGATTTGTTCAAAGATAGTGAGTGCCAGTTTTCATCCTGGATTTGTGCAAGAACATATGAAATCATAAACGGAAGGAAAGAGAGAATTTCCAATACAACTGGGTTTCTTTTTCCCTTTCCTGAAATATTTCTTAAGCAAACCAGGAAAGAAAGGGAGCAGTTAGGTCAAACTGCAATATCAAACTAGAAACCATATAGCAATGTAGGTTCTGAACATCGGTCTGACCTGGGAATGACTATATCTGGACAGAGATATGAAGACAGTCAAATATGTGCCTTATAGTTTTCTATATACAGCAACTGCACTTGGTATTTAAATCATTTTAACAGCTTCAAAATTACTTGACGTACACAATATAATTCCCGTAAATATGTTGATGTAATCAAATAGGCATTATTATCATTCATTTTCAAATAGAAAAATGGGAACTGGGTTTTAAAAGCCTTGCTGAAAGCCATAGAAAGCTGGATAAAAGAGCCAAATACTGGTACCTTGTTACCCTGTTGTGGCCTTAGACCAGGGGTCTGCAACCTTAAACACTCAAAGAGCCATTTGGACCAGTTTTCCAAAGAAAAGTAAACACCGGGAGCCACAAAACCCTTCCCGTGCCTGACTATTTCTTGAGCAGCCACAAAACTAGCATATGTAGTTGAATTAAACGTTCTGTTTTCTTCTGAAACTTTTCTTTTCTTGGATTTATCCATAGTTGGCCTACTAGGGGGTTGAAAAGCTCAATAAATCGCATGCCAGCGGGTGTCACACATTGGCAGTTGCGACGCATATTTTGAGTGACAGGGAGCCACAGCAGAGGGGTGAAAGAGCCACATGCAGCTTCAGAGCTGCAGGTGGCTGACCCCTGCCTTAGACCAAACCTACTGAATTTGTATTTGAGGCAATATCAGTGATCAAAACACTCTGGTAATTCAAGAGAATAGGACATCATAGCCTCACTGGTTGGGAACAGCCACTCAAATCCTGCAGAATATGCAGCATGCCAGTATTCACTTAAATCAATCAGTCAATTAATTTCGATGCAAGTCCAGGTTGGCACCATATATCAGGTATTGCTACTAAAATATTCGAAAGTTTCCTCATTTATTTGATAGATCTACTGAAGCTTTATTACGATGTGTTTCAAACCTGGCAACTTTTAGATATGTGGACTTCAACATATCTGGAATTTGCCATTCAGCATGGGAATTGGAAGTCCAGGCAGTGCATCTTAATGTTGTCAAGTTTGAAAAATGGGCTCTACTACAAATGCCGCTTCTCTTAGAGATGTGGAGCAAGCAATGGTCACAGAAGAGAGGTTTCCAGTGAAAGCACCATTGACCTGGCATTGACCTTCTTGTCTTTTTAGTGTTCATGAAAGAGATTTTACTTCCCCAAGCTTTTAGCTGATAACTTTACATCTGCTAGTTTGATTTTACTGCTGCTTTTGCTTTTAGCTACTGGTTTTGCTGTTGATGTCATTTTAATTGAATGTCAATATCATATACTTCCCTCTTGGTTTTGTAGCTTTGAGAATTGCTATGGAAACTTCAGTGAAGGATGACCTTGGAATCTTTTCAATAATAGAATAAAATAAAACAATGGCACCATAGTCATTCTGATCATGAAGCTGTGCTCGCTCTTCTGTTCTGAGAAAATCTCAGCTTGCTTTGAATCTAAAGGAAAAAAAAATCTTCTGGATTTGCTGTCACCTATTTAACATTACTGATGTGCCTCCCCAATGATTCCATTTCTCCAATATGTGTATATTTGTTTAAAGCATTTATAGTCTAGCTCTTCCCTCTCAACCCAAAGGGTCCTAAAACGTTTTTACAAATATCAGTCTATAAGAACTCTGGCTATTAAGTTTGCAATTCAAATGACATGGTATATAAGGAAAGAGATAGGGTAGGGCAAAATAATACTTATAACAATTCATTTAGTGACAGTTCAAAGTTACAATGGCACTGAAAAAATATGCTTATGACTGTTTTTCCACTGTTTTGACTTCTGCAGCATCCCCATGATCATGTGATCAAAATTCAGATGCTTATCTAGTTCATGTTTAGGACTATGGGTCATGTGATCACTTTTTGTGACCTTCTCACAAGCAAAGTCAATGGAGAAACCAAGTTCATTTAACAACCGGGTTACTGATTTAACAACTGCTGTGATTCACTTAACAACTGTGGCAAGAAAAAAAAAAGTAAAATGGGGCAAACTT
This sequence comes from Arizona elegans, assembly GCA_022577455.1. Lineage (NCBI taxonomy): Eukaryota > Metazoa > Chordata > Lepidosauria > Squamata > Colubridae > Arizona > Arizona elegans. The sequence continues at coordinate 177,610,221 of JAKOOJ010000001.1, forward strand.
CACTTAACAAATGTCTCACTTAACAATATATATTTTGGACTCCATTGTGATCCTAAATTGAGGTCTATCAGTAGAGTAAACCTGTGCACCACCACCCATCTCCTTCCACTTATGACTATATGACTGTAACTTTGTTGCTTGTATCCTTATGATTTATATTGATATTGTTTCCTGATTGCTTATTTGTACCCTATGACTATCATTAAGTGTTGTACCTTATGATTGTTGATGAACGTATCTTTTCTTTTATATACACTGAGAGCATATGCACCAAAGACAAATTCCTTGTTTGTCCAATCACACTTGGCCAATAAAAAATTCTATTCTATTCTTCTGCATTCATTTATAAAAGAATAATTTGAAGATAAATAGCTTTGGCCTATGTCACTTGGTCATAATAATGATCAACTTTATAGAAGACTGAAAGGCCCAGGTATGTGGTTTAAATTATTGACAGTACCAGGGATCAGTCTTCTTGGACCAGGACCAGAGGTGGTATTCAGCTGGTTCAGACCAATTTGGGCGAACTGGTAGATCTGACGATCAGCTGGCTCCACCCACTGGCCCCGCCCTATCCTATCCTTTATTTCCTGCTTTCTAGCTCATCTCAATTGCGCGGCACAGCTGATTTCCACCCTCTTCACTGTTCTACTTACTATGGCTGACTTGGAAGGTAAGCAACTGAGCTTCTAAATGCTCCATTTTCTGCATGAAGCACGCACTCACCGAACCGGTTGTTAAAAAATTTGAATCCCGCCACTGACCAGGACTCAATTATGTGTCTCCAATCCCTTCACGTGGCTGATCTTGGCTGCTGGACTCAAACATGGCTGAAATCTCTTGGACATTTGTGATTTTGTGACTAGACAAGAGCTTTAAGGTAAACCACATTAAAGAACTCTCTGTCTGCCCTGAGGGTATGGCTCCCCCATACCCATAGCAGCTTACTTCTTTTGCTGTGGCTGCTTGCCTTTCCCACATTGCAGAAGTTTTCTTGCTCAGTACCTCAGGGTGTTGAATCTGAATGGTTGTTGTCATAACTGACATCTCTGCCCTGAGAACTGGCTCTTAGCTTATCTCTTACTCCAGGCACTTTTATTAAGTCACCGCTTCTAAATAGTCCCAAGAACATCCTTTCCAACACTGGACTAACAATTTCCTGTGCACTAGTATTTGGCATTTTCCTAGCTGATTTAAGTTCCAGCTTTTCATTGCTGCTGTCAAAATTAACCAAAGTCGGTGGAAATGTCTTAGTGATATATAGCCTGGGTTAGTACCTTCTGTTTTTTCTTATGGGAAACTTGCACTATTAAAATAGATAAAGCACTAAAATCTTTATGAATGGGAAAATATTCATAATCATAATCTTTGTTTCATGCATATAGTGACTTGTTTATTTTTTCAGGCTCCTCAAAAAGTGAGGTTGCAAAGTTATTTCATACAATAAACAGTTAAATGTCTTAAAGCATAAATAAATAGCACAGGAAAGACACATGGCTTAAAAAAAAAGTTACCACTCTAGCTTTTAAAAAATGAGTAACTATAATAGTGACTGGGAAAAGAGAAATATCTGCCACTCAAAAGACCAATATGAGCATTAAGCTCATGTCTTGAAAAAGGCATTCCATAGACAAGGTCTCATAACTGAGCAGGTTTCACCCTTTAAGCAGGTGGCATATTGCAAGAAACAGAAATACACGAAAGAAAAAGGAGGAAACTATAAATTAAGAGAAATTATGTTTTAATTAGTATACTATAATTCACACTCAGATGCCCCATTTTCGTCTGCACCAAGTGAACCAAAACAACTTAAAATTTAGAATATTTCTTTTAGCAGTGCTGATATGTAAATCCAATATCTAGATCTCCCTGGTTCTAGTGGTGCCCAGGAGCAGATAAGAGACATTTGACCAAGGTTCATATCAAACCTTTACTACAATATTTTGGCCCGAATGCAGCATTTAGACTACTTTCAAAATCAAAGCTACATAAAGTGCATTGCACAAATCCAGATTAGAGATGACTAGAGCATTAATGCCTGTGGCTTTGGTTTGATTTCTTCAAGAAGGGGTGCAACTAAAAAGGATTGGAAAGAAGCAGGGGTGAAATCCAGCAGGTTCTGACAGGTTCTGGAGAACCGGTAGCGGAAATTTTGAGTAGTTCGGAGAACCAGCAAATACCACCTCTGGCTGGCTCCAGAGTGGGGTGGAAATGGAGATTTTGCAATATCCTTCCCCCTGGAGTGGGGTGGGAATGGGGATTTTGCAGGATCCTTCCCCTGCCACACCCACCAAGCCATGGCCACCAAGCCACATCATGCCCACCAAGCCACACCCACAGAACCGGTAGTAAAAAAATTGGATTTCACCACTGGGAAGAAGTATTCCAAGTCAGCAACTTTCACAAATTATTCAGGAACAGGCTGGAACAGGAATACATCGACCCTATGAAAGTGATGATTATAGGTACAGTGGTGGAATATAGACAGCAGTAACTGCTTCCGAGACTGTACTTTTGTTCAAATGCTCAAACAATCAGCATAATTACATTACCCAAAGGTAGAACATCTGTGGCCCTCCATAGGTTGTTGAAATTCAACAATAATAGGCTGTTGAATTTCTGTGCACAGTCTGCACTGCGAAGGATGTTGAAAGCCACAGTTTAACAAGATCTGGGCGTTCTCTAGTTCCAACATAATTTCTATTGTAGCTAATTAATAGTGTAATTATTTTGTGTTGATGGTACTGGGGTGATGTCTTATTACATAATGAAACTAGAAGAATCCAAAAAGTTTTTAATCAGCCCATGTGGATAATATCAAGGTTGCATCTCATTGTAACTGGAAATTCTAAACTTCAGACATGTTGCCCTGCTAACTTATTGGCTTGAATTATACTTTTAAAGTGCTTTCAGAATTATGAAATATGCAGGATCCTAAATAAATCCTTTCAAATAAAAGGCTAGGGAGTAGGAAAGATGACTGAAAAAAAAAAAAGAGAATTTGGCAATCTGAAATGGCTTAAGGTGGGTTTTTTTTTTTTGAAGTGGCTAACAAAATTCATCAAAGCCATTAAAGCATAAAGCTGCACTTTGTAAAAAGTGAGAGTTGAAGTTTGTTTATTGTGGTGTGGAAGAGTCTCTCCTAACCCATCACAAATGAGGCTAGGATAAAGAAAACTTGCCCAATTTTTGCTTTTAGCAAAGATTTATTTCCGAGAAAGGGGCAAAACCACTTGCTGTGATACCAATTAGAAGAACAAGAAGCATGACGTTGCAAATCTGGGGTATTAAAAATGTAAATCCAAAGCCCAAGGGTGCCTGGATCACAACTAAAAGAGATGGAGGACAGAATGTGTCAAGTGATAACAAGAGTGGTACTCAAATGGCTTGTGCTGCCTGATTATCTCCCGGCTTCCATGCTGAAGCTAAACCTTACCAGAGGTTTAGATTTTGAAGCTTCCAATAATGGAAGAATATCTCAACAAGAACAGACATAAAAAGAAACAATATTAAGGAATCCTTCCTTCCTTCCTTCCTTCCTTCCTTCCTTCCTTCCTTCCTTCCTTCCTTCCTTCCAACATTTCATATCCTCATCCTCTTTTTCGCTATAATCATGTAGAAGTTGTACAATATCATTTCCATCTAGGGAGACATTTCTGTCTAATAATCTTCACATTACAACGCCACCATAGTAATTAAAAGATTAAAAACCAAATGTCTAATTTGGAGGTAACATCTGGTGAAATGGCAACACAGGAGGCTGCATTTACTGAGCCCCATCTGATAATTATAAAATTTATTCCATAAAAATATTGGGTAGGAGTAGTTTTCATCGGGGCATACAGCAGCGGTATCAGCTGTGGTTTGACTGCAACAAGCAAAGTTTACAGCAGAAGTGTGGTATGCCAATAAGAAAGAATATAAAGTAAAGATGGAACTTCAAGTTTTATCTTGCAAAATTTATTTTAGCTCTCTCAAGGCTAAAAGGCAGCCAGTTAGTAAAGCTGAGAGTACGTACTGCAGGAAGATGAGAGAAAGATTGGGAACATAATAAGTAGGAGGGCTACTATTATTATTTATTTGATTAGGAGGTAGTGTTGATATTTTTTAACATGAGGGAAGAGATAGACTCTATTCAGAAACCTTTCATGCTGAAATGATATTATTTAGGCATCCTGGGAGAATTTCATTGCTTCTAAAAACCAAAGGAATGCACTCCCTTCATGTCTAAAACATCCAAAAACCAAAGGAACCAACACAATTATTTTCTGATGGTTAAATCTTATTGTGAATAAAATTATGTATTAAACCATATTTTAAAGCAAATTTTATTGTATTTTTAAAAATACAATAGTATATGGTTGAAGAAAATTTATTTCTTGATATATGTTTATTCTTCCCTTCTTTCAGGAGTTCATAGTGGCAGTTATAGCACGTTCTCCTCCAATTCTTTCTATAGCAAGTCAAGAGCCCTATAGCTCAATTTGATTGATTGCTCAAAGTCTCCAAGTAAGCTTCTATGACTGAGAATAGATTGTAACATGAGTCTTGCTGGTCTTGTCCCAATGTTTTCGTGAGGTTAGCTTAGCCCCAATGCTGATGGTCTTCCTGTAGTCCCTTAAAATATGGTTCTTTCAACAGGGGTAGCAATAGCAATAGCACTTAGATTTATATACTGCTCCACAGTGCTATACAGCCCTCTCTAAGCAGTTTACAGAGTCAGCCTATTGCCCCCAACAATCTGAGTCCTCATTTTACCAACCTCGGAAGGATGGAAGGCTGAGTCAACCTTAAGCTGGTCAGGATCAAAGGAATCAAACCAGGGGTGGGTTCTAAATTTTTTTACTACTGGGTCTGTGGGCGTGGCTTATTTTGTGGGTGTGGCTTGATGGCCATGTGACAATTCTTTAGGATTTAGCAAAGGTACTGGTCTAACAGGCTTTTAACTGCTTGCAGAGCTGTACTGGTCTACCCATTTGTTTTTGGAGGCACTGGTCTACCCATTAGTTTTTGGAGACACCGGTCTACCCATTTATTTTTGCAGGCACTGGTTTACTCATTTGTTTTTGGAGGCACCGATCTACCTCCACACTGCCTTTTAATACTGATCAGCTGTAGGGCAGTCTTTGAAGCCCCACAGCAAGAATTTAAACAGCTTTTTCCTTCTAGCCAATCAGCTGGGATTCAGGAGGCAGCAATAGATTGGGGGTGGGGCCAAATAAAAGGTAAGACTAAAGTGGGGGGATGGGGGGGATGGGGGGTGGCAGAACCGGTTTGGTGACGTTATATCGTCACCGCTACCGGCTGGGCGGAACCGGGAGGAACCCACCACTGAATCAAACGCCTGGCAATGTGAGCAGAGTTAGTCTGCAATATTTCATTCTGACCACTGTGCCATCACAGCTCTTTGGCAATAGGGTGCATGCTGGATGCATCACGTCTTGATGTACTTCCGTCTCACAAGCGTTTTTAAAATGTATGTTTCATTGTTTTAATCTGGTTTTGTAAAGTGTGCTGTGGTTAGCTTTATTGCACACTGCTCAGAGTCGCTTTGTGTGAGATGGGTGGCCATATAAATTTGATAAATAAATAAATTAAATAAATAAATACCTTAATCACTATCCCTCACTATAAATTTCTCCTTCAGCCTGCCAGCCTGATTAGGAAGGAAAAGAGAGATGCCCTATTTTCTACTGCTAGTATTCCCCTTTCTGTTTATTTCTCTGGAATACAGTGAAAAGCTCTGGTTGCTGTTTCTCCTTAATTTTCTTTTGGGCAAATTTATATTGAGGCAACCCATGTTACAAGTAAGCAGACAGGTACCAGCAATGATCAATTCCAGTGGAAATTCATGACACAGGGGGTTGTAGCTAGCTTCTGTAGCCTGAACTCAGTGGTGGGTTTCTACCGGTTTTACCCGGTTTGGGCAAACCGGTAGCGGAGGTAGTGGGTGGCTCCGCCCACCCTCCCAGACATCATCACGGACGCTCTGCACGTGCACAGAAGTGTCTGCGCATGTGCAGATGTGGCACATGCGCTCACATTTACGAACTGGTAGCAAAGCTAAGTGAAACCCACTGCTGCCTTAACTTATTTCAGGTAATAACACCCATAGCACTGTAGTATCATAATGCATAATTATTTAGTTCTTGCAATCTGTGATATGAGACAGAATGTGTCATGACATCATGACACTTGTTTATATGTAATCCTTGATTTATGACTTCAATTGAGTCCAGAATTTTGGTGATAGTTCATTGCAGTTGTGTGACTGGACTTGATTTGACAACCATATTTACAATGCTTGTTAAGCAAATCACCATGGTTGGTGAGTGTATCCTGGGGTTGTTAAGTGAATCATGTGATCAGAAGTCTGACTCCAGCTTGTCCAAGGGGTGTTATTTTGCTGGTTTTACAAAAAATAATAAATTGTAAAACACAATTGTGTAATTCTACTGCATGTCATAAATACAAACCAATTGCAAAATGCTTGAAATGCAATCCTGTGACCACATGAGGTATGATGCAGCAGTTGTATTTTCAAAGTCAGGTCATAAGTAACTTTTTTTTCCTCAAATCTATTATAACTTTCAACTGTTGTTAAGTGACTGGTCATAAATCGAGGATTACCTGTAGTCATTTGGAGCTTGTGGTGAGAAATGGATACCTGTGAAATCAAGTGCATTTTAATTACCTGGACTATATTTCTATAGTATTTGAAATATAAGAGATGCAACATTATCCCTCTAATTTGAACTATATATTATTCTATCAGATATAAGCATAAATAACTGGAATGTGTTATTAAAAGAAGCTTTTAAAAGAATAATGTAAGCCTGAAACACCAGTGAATCAAATTTGGTGAATGGGGAAAAAAAAAGCTTTCTGGTTAATTGTACTGGCAGAATCTCAAAAAATTCGGATGATTTAGAATTGGAAATAGAAGCAAAAGGTTGAAGACTGGAACAATAATTGATATGCTTATTCCATAACAATAAGAAAGAATGGACAACCCTTGAGATAAGGGGCACATCCGGAATTTTGAAAGCCATGCTGGCTGGGGAATTCTGAGAGCTGAAGTCCACAAGTCTTAAAAGTTGCCAGAAGTTGGTCAGAAGAAAATTGATAATAAATATAAAGAAAAAATGGAAAAGGATATTACCTCTGAGGAAATTAAAGATGTGATTCAGAAGCTAAAACTTGGAAAATCTCCAGGTGAGGATGGGTTACCAGCAGAATTTTATAAAGAGTTTAAAGAAACTTTGATCCCAAAACTACAGAAATTGTAGAATAAGATATTACATGGAGGTGATATTCCCATGTCCTGGAATTATATCCTTAATTATATCCTTAATCCCAAAACCAGGTAAAGATTTAGAAAAGATTGAATCCTATCGGCCCATTTCCTTGATTAATCAAGATGTTAAGATATTTACTGCAATTGTAGCAAATAGATTGAATAATTTTGTAGATAAATATGTAAACCACAATCAAGTAGATTTTGTTAAAGGGCGTTATATGTGTGATTTAGTTAGAAGAGTATTAAATGTTATTGATATTGCTGAGAATAATGGTGATAAGATAGGTATTCTTGCCTTGGATATTTTTAAAGCCTTTGATTCTATGCAATGGGATACTATAAAAGAAATGATTTCTGCATTAGGATTTGGTAATAAATTTATTCATATTATTTCTAAATTGTACCAGAGGGGTACGGCAAGAGTGAAGATAAATGGTATATTTACACAAGATATAAATTTGGAAGCAGGGATGAGACAGGGTTATCCCCTGTCTCCGACCCTATTCTTATTAGCAATGGAAATTTTAACAACATTGATTGAAGAGGATTCAGAATTAATAGGTTATAAAGGCATCAAAGTTAATTTATATGCAGATGACACTCTTGTCATTTTAAATAATATTACAAATGATATAAAAAGAGTTCAGATACATTTGGAAGAATTTGAAGATATGACTGGTTTGAAAGTAAATTGGGCAAAATCAGAATTATTAATGGAAATTGATAGGGAAAATAAATTAGAAAAAATACAAAATCAATTTGGAATTAGGATAAAGGATAATCTAAGATATTTAGGTATTATACTTTCACTTAAAATTAAAAATTTAAAGAAACTAAATTATGACATAGTAATAAAAGAAATTGAAGAGAAAATTGGGAAATATAAAAAACTAAAGTTATCTTGGTTTGGTAGAGTAGCTATATGTAAAATGATGTTACTTCCTAAATGTAACTTTTTATTTGAGATGCTTCCGATTTTTTTAACTGAGAAGGACTTTGAAGTATATAAAAAAAAAATAGATAAATTTTGTAATGGGGATAAAAAATCAAGATTGATTAAGAAAATGTGGTATCAGAACCAAAAACAAGGTGGTTTAGGAATTCCAAAATTATTACATTATTATAGAGCATTTAATATAAGAACAGTAGTAAAAATTTTAAAAGGAGATGTTGAACTTTGGGGTAGTTTGGAAATGAAGGAAATAAAGAAGTTTGGTTACAAATGGTTTTTGGAAAATTTTAAAGGTAAGGTTAAAATTTATAATTATTGGTTAAATAGTCTGACTAAAAATTGGGACAGAGTAGCAAAAAAATTAATACCAGACGTATTGTATTTAGGTAAACTGAAAGAGAATTGCCCAATGAAATTAAATAGTAACAGAGAGAGGATTATAATAGAAGAGAAAGTGGAAACAATTAGTGAATGATTGAAATTTACAGAAAATGAAATGAGGAAAGAGGAAATTTATGGAAAATTAAACATTAATTGGTTTGAAAGAATTCAAATGATTAAATGGAATAGGAAATGTAAAGAAAGGAATGATGAGAGTAGAAAGGAAATGGAATTTGAAAATTTAACATCTCGAATAATAAAATATGAAATTGGGCCAAAGGGATTAGTCAGCAAAATTTATAAAATTATTAACTTTGATAATAATTCACAAATGGTAATGAAAGAGAATTGGGTAAAAGAACTGGGTATTGAAATTTCTAATCAAAATTGGAATATGAACTGGGTTAGCAGAATAATGAGGACATTATCAATAAGGATTAAAGAACATAATTATAAAGTTATTTGGAAGTGGTATCTGACCCCAATAAGACTTTTTCAAATGGATAATAAAGTGGATAAAATGTGTTGGAGATGTAAAGTGGAACTTGGGACATATGTTCATATGTGGTGTAAATGTAATGGGGGTTGAACTTTTTTGGTCTAGGATAGAAAATGAAATATTTGAAATGATTAAGAAGAGGGTCAAATTGAAACTGGAAACCATATTATTATTAATATTGAATGAAACAACATTAACAACTGGAGAAAGAGAATTGGTGAGGATTTTGGTTATAATGGGGAGAATTATAATTGCTAGATATTGGAAATTAAATATTGACTTAAAATTAGAAGAATGGTATAATGAAACATGGAAATTTGCATTAAATGATAAATTGACTTGTGATATTAAAATTAGAAGTGGTATATATAAAGAGAATGTTTTTGGAACACTTGGCAACCATTTGTGGACTTTGCACTTGGGAGATTGGATGAATTGGCGCCAGTACCTTATCAAAGAGATTTCTGGAAGAATTGAAGACTTTAATTTCCTGAAACTTCCTTTCCATTTGTATAGCACGTCGGGGTGTGTGTGTGTGTGTGTCTTTCTTTACTATTGATTTTTGTATTGTTTTTTTTTCCTGTTATTCTTTAACAATAAAACTACAATACAAAATTAAAAAAAAAGTTGCCAGGGTTGGGCATCCCTGCTCTAGTAACACATGCTGCTTTTAAAGTATGATGAGTATAAATAAAAATGATGTGGAGGCTCGGCCTTTCCTACGCAGCATGCCACCAACTTCCCATTTAATTTTTCTAACAATTAAAACTATCTTTCAAAAAACAAAACAAAAACAAAACTCCAGCTGAAGCAGGAATCCTGCTATGCATCAGGGGTATGTTTTGGGGCACTTACAAGCACTACTTTGCCTGTTCCTAGAATCATGATAAATCTTAGTTACTGACAGTGCATTTACGTGGGTCACACATGATGCTTCTCTCCATTCCATAACAAGGATTCTTCATTATAGAAAATGTCTCCTTTCTCCCAACATGCCCAGACATATCAGTGTAAACTTATGATTAAAAATCTGCCGAAGTGTAATTTCTAATAATTTGGTAATTATTTTAAAAGGGCTCATTCACACATGTAGTTTATTGTGATTAGAGGGTTCTCAGCATAGCCTGCTCTTGAAGCGCTCGCCAGCAACCACAGGGATAATTGGCTCTAAATCCTCTGAAATTCATACCTCATTAAATAAGACTGTCAGAAACCCTGCTGTAATCTCCTTGCTGAATCCTTTTTAGATTTGCCTGCCTGCCATGTCCTTTCTCCTGTTCTTGCTAATCTGCAGAAGGGAAACCCTTTTATGTTCTTTATAGTGGTGTCCAAGAAAATCAATTTTATTTTGATACCTCGTTTGTTTTCTTTTTCTTTTTTCTTTTAAAAAAACTTTCACTGCAGCTTAATTTTTGTTTCATTAGTCATTTGTTAAAATTGTGTTTTACAAATCATTTATAATAGCTACAGACAACTTCGTGACTTCAATGAACGTTTCTTCCACTTCGCTCGATTTTCCCCTAATACGACAGATTGATATGATGTTATTTTGAAGCATATTGGGAAGAATAATGACTGCTACAAAAGTTAGGTTTTCCCCTATTTCTCCTAAATGGAAGTTATGGAAGTCTTTGTGTTAGAATAAATGAAAAATGAATGAAATGCATCAAATCATTACATGGGTTCTTGAACCAGAGTCTAGCTAACCTCCCTGTTTTCTAGCATCTACGTAAACGGTTGTGGGAATGGGGAATTGATGGTCACAAGCACAATGTGATCTGGAATGAAGTAGTTGTGATCTGTTGGGGGACAAATTTTGCTCTGCCTTATTCTTCTAGTAAATTGCAATTTTTTTTCCTGCTAACATTATTAAATTTGACTGTACAAGTATAGAATAAAGAACACCTAGCTTTGATACAATACTTATGAAAAATATTTTGGAATAGTAGTAGAACACAGTCTGAATAGGAATTGATACTATGAGGTATCTGCAAAAAAGACAATTGCAGTTTTGCCTGAATCAACAATAGAACAGTTTCCACATCAGGGCAAGTAAGAATTCTACTTTATTCCACATTCATCAGAACCCATCTTGAGCATTTAGTCCCTCATTGGGCATCACATTTCAAGAAGGATTCAGACAGTTGGTGTTATGTATTGATACATTTCAGCGGGAGTTTCAAACCTGCCTAAGTTTCTGATTGGCTGACAGTCCCTCCAGGATTGTATATAAGGAGGGCTGCAGCCTCTGAGTTTTTGCTGAAGTCTCACTGTATATTAAAGAGCTGTTGTCACTTGCTTGGTTGTGCCTCTCATTATTCCCGAACCACTTCATTGGCGACGAAGGTGGGATAGAGGCCACAAGAAGCGAACCAGTGAGACCATGAGCTTCAGCTAGGTGACGAGGCGAACTACAGGAGGCATACCGAACATGTCTGCCTACGTTCCGCCCAAGCCTTTTGATCTGACCCGCGAAAAATGGGTCTCATACCTAACGAGGTTTGAGTGCTCGCTTGAAGCCAGCGACATGCAGGGACTCTCCGCTAATCGGAAGAGAGCCCTCTTCCTAAGCCACTGCGGACCGGACGTGTTCGAGATGGCAGAGTCACTTTGTGAGCCAACGCCGGTCCAGACCGTCTCCTGGGACACCCTGATGGCAACCCTCCGGGCTCACTACGCTCCCGTGCCCTCCAGGTTCGTGCATCGATACCAACTCAGACAGCGCGTACAGCGAGAGGGAGAACCGGTCAGCGCTTACATGGCGAGCCTGCGTAAAGCCGCAACTCATTGCGACTATAGGGACTTGGACGATGCGTTGCTTGAGCAACTAATCTGTGGTGTTCAGGACATTAGGCTACAACGGCGCCTGCTTGCCAAGCCTGATTTAACGCTTGCTGGAGCCCTAGACGAGGCCAGGGCTCATGAAGCTTCCACAAAAGCCGCAGAAACGCTGCAGCGTCCACTGACCAGCAAAGACAGTCCCAAGTCTGCACCAGTGCACAGGGAAGACGCCGGATCCAGCTCGGAGTCCGAGTCAGATGAGGACGTCTTCCGAACAGAGCACCAGAGAAAAAATGCAGGCAGCCCACGGTGAAACTGCCCCAGCTGTGGCGGGCACCATGATAGACTGTCCTGCAAATACAGAGAGGCTATTTGCAGGCGTTGCGAGAAAAAAGGGCACTTGGCGCGAGTCTGTAGAGCTATTCTGCCCAGAAAACACCAACCATGTGAGCACTGCAGCCAACCAGAATCAACGCGCCAGAAGCATCCAATGAGAGAAAGAGGCGCGAAGAAGCAGCGTGAATTTGAACCGCGAGATGGCCGCAGCATACACATAGACCAGGCCAGCACGGCGATCGAGGACAAAGTCAGCACGGTGGTCGAAATCAACGGCAAGCCATGCTCGATGGAGATCGACACCGAATCAGCTCTCTCCATAATGTCGTGGGCAACCCTAAAGACCATCCTGCCGTCATTCCGGAAGGACCAGCTATCCAAGCAAAGACTGCGCATCCTAGACTACCAGGGGAACCGGGTCCCCCTTGAAGGCATAGGCACGTTCCGAGTCACCTACGGAGACTATGAAAAAGACCTGCCGCTGACCATTGTCACAAAGCAGCTGCCAAGCCTTCTAGGCATGGGGTGGTTCCGAGCCCTTGGCATGGGTTTCACTGGCGTCCACCGAATGTCCGAGCCGTCACTGAAGGACAGCCTCCTGAGTGAGTTCCAGGACGTCTTCGGGGACATGTTGGGCAAGTATGTGGGGACCCCTATTTCCCTAAACTTAGACCCCAATGTAGCCCAAATAAGACTTAAAGCCAGACGGGTGCCTTTCGCATTGAAACCAAAGATTGATGCGGAACTGGACAAATTAATTAAACAAGGGGTGTTAGTCCCCGTCGACCATGCAAAATGGGAGACCCCCATAGTGACCCCAGTAAAGTCTGATGGCTCAATCAGGATTTGCGCCGACTACAAGTGCACGATCAACAAGGCTTTGCAGCCGAGCGCCTATCCGGTGCCGATCGTGCATCATCTACTACACTCCCTGGGGCCCGGAAAATTTTTTGCCAAATTAGACCTAGCTCAGGCCTATCAACAATTACCAGTCGACGACGCCACGGCAGAGGTGCAAACAATTGTAACTGATAGGGGTGCATTCAAATGCACCAGGCTCCAGTTTGGAATGAGCGTCGCACCCGGCCTATTTCAAAGCACCATGGAGAGCCTTTTGCAAGGGCTCCCCAGGGTGGTGCCTTATTTTGATGACGTTCTAGTCAGCGCTCAAGACGAACGTCAGCTAGGGGACCGAGTAAGGAACGTCCTTTCCCGATTTAGAGAAGCGGGACTTAAATTAAAGAAAAATAAGTGCATGATCGCTGTCCCCTCTGTGGAGTTTCTGGGTTACAGGGTGGATGGCACAGGCATCCACCCTACCGAAAGCAAGGTGAGAGCTATTAAGAGCGCACCAGCCCCCAAAACTAAAGCGGAGCTCCAAGCCTTCCTTGGACTGCTCAATTTTTACTCGATGTTTCTGAAGGACAAGGCTACCATCGCAGATCCCCTACACAAACTATTGGGGAAAAATGTACCATGGGTGTGGGGGAAACCACAAACAGCCGCTTTTGAGGCGGTAAAAAGACTTCTAACTGAAGACAGTTTCCTAATCCAATACAACTCAGCGCTACCGCTTGTATTGGTTTGTGACGCCTCCCCCGTAGGAGTTGGTGCAGTCCTAGGCCATAGACTGCCAAATGGCCTTGAGGCGCCCATTGCGTTTTACTCTCGCACCCTGTCAAGCGCAGAGCAGAACTATAGTCAGTTGGACAGAGAGGCTCTGGCTGCAATTGCGGGGGTTAAAAAGTTCCACGAATACCTCTATGGCCGTCAATTCGAACTTGTGACTGACCACCGGCCCTTGCTGGGACTTTTGGCCGGTGATAGGCCCACCCCCACTGCTCTGTCCCCACGTTTGACCAGGTGGACCATTTTTCTGTCGGCCTACTCGTACCAACTTGTCCATCGACCCGGATGGACTTTGGGCCACGCGGACGCCCTCAGCCGCTGCCCCCTACTTGACCTACTTGCCAACCCCACGCCGGAAGCCCCCGTCCTTCTGCTGGACGCTATGACTTTGGGACCTATCTCCTCTTGCGAGGTGGCAAAAGCCTCTGCTAGAGACCCTGTTATTTGTACTGTGATGGGTTGGGTCCTCAAGGGGTGGCCGGTCAAAGTGGATGGTGGGGAGTACCAAGGTTATGTTAACAAACGTAACGAACTGTTTATGCAAGGGGATTGCTTGTTGTGGGGTGACAGGGTGGTAGTACCAACGAAACTAAGAACAAGGGTCTTAGAATTACTGCACGAAGGGCACCCAGGCATTGTCAGAATGAAAAGTTTAGCCCGCAGTTATGTGTGGTGGCCCAACATGGATCAAGTCATCTCCGAGTGGGTGGGGAAGTGCAGACCCTGCCAGGAGTCTCAGCCCGATCCCCCGGTAGCGCCCATCTGAGAGTGGGAGAAACCAAAAGGGCCATGGGGGAGGATCCACATTGATTTTGCTGGCCCCTTCCATGGGCAAACATTTTTAATTGTAGTCGATGCCTTTTCAAAATGGCTCGAAATAATTCTAATGCCTTCAACCACAGCCGAAGCAGTCATCAAAGTCCTGAGGAAGCTATTTGCCAGCCATGGCCTACCGGATACCCTGGTATCTGACAACAGCCCTCAATTCACAGCAACCCTGTTTGAGGGCTACTTGGCCGGACTGGGCATCCGCCATGCCCTATCGGCCCCTTTCCATCCGGCTTCTAACGGATTGGCCGAACGTTTCGTAAGAACGGCCAAAGAAGCATTGTCCAGGCTAGATAACGGGGACTGGCAGGCCAGGATAGACCAATTCTTAGCTGTCCAGCATGCCACACAATGCACGGCCACAGGGAGAAGCCCAGCCGAGCTCCTCATGGGCAGGAAGCTTTGGTGCATGTTAGATAGGCTTCACCCTAATTACTTGCACGAAAATTTCAAGGGAGAGGCCACCGGACTAAGACAGTGTTGGGTCCCCGGTGTTCGCTCGCAATTATGCTAGCGGACCTCTATGGGTTGCAGGAACCATAGTGGGCATAACAGGCCCAAAGTCTTACACAGTAGACGTAGGAGTAGACAGACTCTGGAAGCAGCACATAGACCAACTTAGAAAAAGGTTAGTCGGTGAATCAATTTAGACATCTCCGAACCTAACTACAACAACTTTCCCAAAACAGCTAACTCAAGCCCGGGTTCGCGAGAATACTTAGCTGACAAGCCCTGGTTCCAGCGCTGCCTCAGCGAGTCGCCACTCCCAACCAGGGATAACCACACCCCGGACAAAATCCAGGAGGTTCCATTGGTGGAGCCGGGAGAGACAGAAAGTCCCTCTGACCAGCTCGACGCCCCACCAAACACTGAACTGCGCAGGTCAACAAGAACGAGAACTCGTCCAGGGCACCTGCGAGATTTTGTGTGTACTTATGTAAATATTTGAGTGTTAGTGCCTTCTGGGAGGGGAGGGGTGTTATGTATTGATACATTTCAGCGGGAGTTTCAAACCTGCCTAAGTTTCTGATTGGCTGACAGTCCCTTCAGGATTGTATATAAGGAGGGCTGCAGCCTCTGAGTTTTTGCTGAAGTCTCATTGTATATTAAAGAGCTGTTGTCACTTGCTTGGTTGTGCCTCTCGTTATTCCCGAACCACTTCAGTTGGAACAGGTTTTGAGAAGGATTATACAAATGATAGGGGACTGGTTACTACATCCTATGAAAAGTGATGGACAGAACTGGAAATATGGAACATGTACAACAGAACACACAGGGGTATGCAAATATGATGGAAATCTTTAAATATCTGAGAAGGCCAAATCCTGTTTTCTGTCATTCTAGAACATCTAGCACAAATGACAAGAAAGCAGATTCTGGCTTGCATAAGAAAAACTTTCTAACAGTAGGAGGCTTTTGACAAGTTGAAGTAGTAAGCTTCCTTTATATGTTTAACTCTTTGGAAAATTCCATGTTGAAAATAGGTAGTACAGGATTCTGTTGGAAAGTTAGGGTAGAAGCTGGGATCATAACTTTAAATCAATTATTATGTAAGGGTTTTTCCCCCAAACCAAATTGAATTTGCTCTTCCCAACAGTGGTGGTAGCCTTCAACTTAAGAATGCTCTAATGCAGGGGTGTCAAACTTGCAGCCGAGCCTTGTCATGTCCACCATGAGGTGGACCTTTGGCTGAGTGCCTTACCTTCGCGGGCAGCTGCGGTGAACAGAGTGGGCGAGGTGCGGAGATCAGCTGGGCCATGAGGTCTGGATGAGCGAGTGCGACTCTAACCAGAGAGTAGCTGGGTGCGGGCATGACTCTAGCCACCCGCCAAGGCATGCGAGGAGAGATGGGGAGGGGGCAGAGGAGCGGGGCCAGCAAGTGGTGGGATTTGCTGGCTCACTGAACTGCAGAATCTTAACAACCTGTTCACCCAAATTGGTCTGAACCGGCTAAAGACCACCTCTGCCTATAATGCATCTTTATAAATATACCAAAATAAGGTATAAAACAACAAAATGATTATAATTCACAACCATGTGAGAAAATTGATTAAACCTATTCATGATGTAAGAATGTTGCATAAATTTGAGGATCAGACTCAATAAATGATCAGGAACAAAGTATTCAAAACAAAGTACTATTTATTTACAGTAGGCATTCTATATTCTCTGAATGATTGCAGATAGAAGCGAGTAGGAGGTGCGTACATCCCCTTTTTATAACAATAAGGCGGAGTTATAGGTAGGAGTGGTTACATATGAATATATTAAGAAAGGAAGGGTGGATTAACCCCTGATGTTCTATGAACATATATTATCTCCATTTGAGAATAAGGCATTTACTCGTGACAAATCCCCCTCTAAATGCCGATTCGACATACAACAGTAATTACACTCAGATTCAGAACAATATAAAACTTGTAGTTTTGAAGTTAAATATTTGTGTTGTTTTGATTGCAAAGGCTTAGTCAGTATGTCAGCTATTTGTTCTGAGGTTTCGCAATGAATAGCTTTAATGAATCCATCTTGAGATAATTGTCTTACATGTTTGAATTTAATATCTATATGTCTAGATCTTTGACCAATAGCATCAGACCTAGATATCTCTATAGCAGCTTTGTTATCTTCATGTATAATAAAAGGTAATGAAGGGCTCTTCCAGACATCTGATAACAAATCATTAAACCATACAAGATTATTAGAGGCTTTAGACAAACAAACATATTCTGCCTCAGTAGTTGATGTGGCTACTAGATCTTGTTTCCCAGTATACCAGTAGACTGGACAATTGTTAAGAAAAAATACATAGCCTGAAGTGCTTTTTCTGCACTTAGTGTCACCTGCCCAATCTGCATCAGCGTAACAAGTGAGAATGGGTTCATTAACATTGTTGGGTTCCAACAGTAGACAGAAGTCTAAGCTGTGCTTCAGATATCTTAGTATTCGTTTAATGGCTTCCCAATGATACATTAAGGGTTTACTAACGTATCTAGATAATAAATTAAGGGGTAGAGCAATATCAGGTCTAGTCCAATTAGATATATACAAAAGGGAACCAATAACTGATCTGTAAAGTGTATTATCTTTAAATTCAGGGGATGACTCATTCATGTTTCTTAAAAAATCAGTTTGCATTGGAGTATCACAAGGCTTTGCATCATTTAAATTACATTTATTCAGGAGTTCTATAATTTTATCTTTTTTTTTTTTTATTGAAAAAGTTTTCAAATACAAGTTTTTCCCCCTTTTCCCCCCCTCTTCCCTAACCCCCCCTCACCACCCATCCCCCCCGTGACTTCTTCACAACAATAGGCTATTTCATAACTAGTTACATACATAATATCTTTCCTTTCCCTTACTCCCTCCTCAGAATACTGACCCTTAGCATATTATTCTTATAACTCCCATTTTTACGATAATCTGCCCTTTTTCTCCTCCCCTAAACTTATATTGTTTTATTACAATTTAACATTTAATCTTTTATATATATTAATATAACATT
The DNA here is from genome assembly GCA_022577455.1 of Arizona elegans. Lineage (NCBI taxonomy): Eukaryota > Metazoa > Chordata > Lepidosauria > Squamata > Colubridae > Arizona > Arizona elegans. The sequence continues at coordinate 177,628,429 of JAKOOJ010000001.1, forward strand.
TTAAGGCGGCCTTCTCCCTACATCCAAATTTGACGTTTATTCAGTTCTATCCAATTCCTCCACTCCCCTAAATATATGACTTAAAAATCCTTTTTCTTAGACTAATCAATCAATAAACTAACCTATTTCAACCCTTCAATTCCTGCAAGATCATGCAATACAATTCTAAATATATAATCCACTGCCCACTATGCTAAAGTGTACACATATCTATATATACATTCCATTTTGTAAAAGGAAAAAAGACAATAACTTTAAATTTATAATCCATATAATATCTTCTTTGGTGTCTTTCCACTGGGTTGTTAAATCCATCACCCATAATAGGGTAAAATAACATGCTGGTGCAACAGTTTGTTCAAAGTCTTCAATCATCTTCTTCCCCCATCAGTAGTAGGTATCCTCGTATCTATATAAAAGTAAAAACAACCACCCGAGTGACATTATAGTTATATCCATATAGTTATAGTTGTGGTATTCATCAGGATTGTTTATTCCCATCATCCTGATGGGTAACATCCAGATCTTCTGCATGCCCCAGCGTAACTCTCCTGCCTTGTAACTCGAAATAATTATAATATATTTGCCAGTAAAAAAATCCAGAGTAGATGATTCAGATCCAACAAGGTGAGGCTCTTTTCACATCCCAAAATCACGGCATTGCAGAGATCTGCCACAATCCTCAGGATAATATTAAACAGTTGTTCGCCTCCAATATCTTTTCAGATATTCATTCATTTTTTAAAGTCCCTGGCTTCACTGTTGCATGGTTTAGCAACTACTGTTTCTATGAGATCTGTTTCTTTTCTTTTTCTTTTGCGGGTTGAATTTCCATCCTCGTTTCTTGCCTACCAATTGTGTGTCGGCTGGTTGATTTTCATTCTGCTTTATAGGTTGTACTTGTTGGGTTAATTTTATCATCTCATCTTTCTTCTCCGTCACTTGTATATCAACTGGTTGATTTGCGCACTTGTCTGTAACTTGATGGTTCATCAGCTTGGGGTCGGATGACACGGCACTCTTAATTATAGACAGTCCAGCTGGGGTATCCAAGGAGTCCAAAGACAATTTATCTACCACAGCCTCTGTAATTTGATATTTTCCTTTTGTTTCCAACTCCTTTTGCGTATCCTGTATTATGCCTAAAGGTGTTAAATTCATTTTTAAAATTTTTTGATAAAAATCTTCCGCTTTTTCAACAGTATTCAATTGATACCTTACTCCTTGATATCTCAATATTAAACCAACTGGCGTGTCCCACCTGAATAGGATATTTCTTTTTTTTAACTCAGTCACTAGAAAGCCAAATTTCTTCCTCTCCATTAACATCTTAGTCGGGAGCTCCTTGAAAATCCAAATCTTTCTTCCATAAAATTGCAAGGTAGAATTAAAAGAGTTCTGCACAATATTATTCCTAATTTCTTTATCTGTAAAATAGATCACCACATCTCTAGGCAATTGTCTTTGCTTTGCCAACCAGGAGTTAATTCTGTAAATTCTATCAATCCTGCAAAACACTTCATCAGGTTGAACCTTTAAAATCCCAGCCAGAATTTCAGAAGATATTTTCCTTAAGTCATCTCTATTATTTTCCTGCAGGCCTCTCAGTCTAATTGCGTATTCTGTAAAATTATATTGAATCATTAAAACTTCTCTTTCAATCCTCTGTTGCACATATTCTCCATTACCAGTCTTTTGGTCAACCTCCATTTTAGATTTGTCTTCTGGACTATTATCCTGAATGTTTACCAAATCCTTTTTGATTTTTTGAATCTTGTCATCCAAATTCTCTTCCGTTTCCTTCATTTTAGACTCTAATGATTTAGTCTTTGCATCCACCCGAATCAGAAAGTCTGATAAGCCATTAGCTGTTTTTAAAATCTTTTGATTCAAGAAGTCAAACTTTGATTTCACCAATTCACCAATTTCTTTAATTTCCTGCTTAAATTTTTCAAATTGCTGGTTCACAATCTCATCCCTTCTTACAATCTCTTCAAGGAGAAATTCTATTATATTAAAGTCAGGTTTCTGACACTGGAGAGTTACAATTTGTTGGCGCAGTTTGTTAATGGGGGAAGTCCCCCCCCCGTTTGTCCAGCTGCGTGAATCCCGATGCCATTTCCCACACAGACAAGATTTAGTAAAAAAGAAAAAAAAAATAGAAAACAAAAGGACTTTCCCTTAAAAAAACGAAAAAAAAACTTCTTTCCAATCAACAACAAGAGAAGACACAGGAGCGAAGTTTTATCTACAAATGTAGCCAGTGATATTTATTCCACTACATTGTAGTAATAAGAGACGGAAGAACTTTCCCTTTCAGCCCTTCTCCAGCCAGGGCAGACGCCATTTTAAAAAGCTCTTTTTTTTTCCCCCTTTCCTCTCCTCTTTTCTCTTAAGTAAATTTTTTAAAAAGAGTAAAATACTTGCGATTCAGTATTAAGGGTCCAGCTCGCATTTTCTTTGAATATTCTGTTAAGTTCACAGGCTTGCTCTTGACGCCTGGCTCTGCATTAGCAGAGGTCTCCCAAAGCCCGGAGCAGCGGCAGGGGATATGGGGCTTCTCATCCGCTCCGTCCCAAAAGTAAAAAAAAAACTTTTGGGACTCTGCGGAGAGTTCTACCCACCCCTGCCGGCTCTATCTCCGTTTCCTCTTGGAAACGGAGTTTTTTCGAGCCGCCATTCCGCTGTGAAGGCGGCTCTAACAGGCAATGGAAGCAGACGATCCCAAAGGAATGTCTGGCGGCGGCCAGCAGCAAACCGGAAGTCTATATATAATTTTATCTTTTTGAGATAATTTAAATCCCTTTTTTGTCTTGCTGATTTGAACTCCAAGGTATTTATTTACTTTTCCTAGTGATTTCAAAGAAAAATGTTCATTCAGTTTCGTTACAAATGTATCTCTTTTCTCTTTATGTTTACCAATATATAAAAAGTCATCCACATAAATTAACACAAATTCCAGTGAATCACCATCCTTTCTGACAAAGAAACAATTGTCTGCAGTTGTAGCATTGAAATTCATAGTTTTGAGTACATTGACCAAACATTCATACCAACGTTTGCCGGATTGTTTTAGTCCGTACAAACTTTTGTTCAATAACCAAGTTTCATTCCTATTTGTATATTGACTATGAGGGGCTCTTACATATATCTCTTTATCAAGCTTTGCGTGTAAGTATGCAGTTTGTATGTCATATTGAAAGACATCAAGATTAAGGGCGGAGGCTATAACTAAAGCTGTCTTAACACTTTCAGTCCTTACAGTGGGAGAATATGTATCTGTATAATCCTCAGGATACTTTTGAGCATAACCCTGTGCAACTAATCTACCTTTATATAAAGTGTTGCCTTCTTCCAGATTTTTAATTTTGAATATCCACCTGGTGCCTATAATTGTTTTGTCCTTTGGTGCAGGTGTTGGTGTGAATACATTTAATTCTCGTAAACTGCCCATTTCTTTGGCCATAGCTAATTCCCATTTTTTTCTTTCTTCAATGGGAAGTTTTAATACTTCCTCGTATGTGTTGGGTGTTGATGCTTCATTATTTATATACATTACGTAGTCCTTATATTTGCTTGGTACTTGATTTCTGTTACTCCTAATTGTTTTTTCTGGTTTAATATCGTTATCGTGTAAATATCTTGCTTCCTTTTTAGTTAATGAATCTGTTTTTATTTTGGGGTGATTATGCTCTTCCTTTTCTGTCCTATCTTGGTTTTTAATGTCTGTCTTTGTGATGGGAAATATTTCATTAAGATGTATCTTAGACCAATTGGCCTGTTCATGAAATACAGCTGTTCTAGAAATTATGAATTTGTTATTATTATCAATAAATCTGTATCCTTTTGTACCTGTTTCATATCCCATGAATCTAAGTCTTCTGGATACATTATCTCCTTTACGTCTCAATTGTTTTGGTATATGTACATCCGCTGTAACTCCAAATATGTGCATGTGGGTTATTTTAGGTTTTTTATCGTACATTAATTCATATGGTGTTTTGTTTATGACACTAGACCAGGTTCTGTTTAGAGTATAATTGGAATATAATAAGGCTTCTGACCAGAATTGTTTTCCTAAGCCAGGATCTTCTAATGTACATCTAATCATGGTTTGTAGTGTCGAGTTTTTTCGTTCTACCACTCCATTTTGGAATGCAGAAAATGGGCTAGATGTAAAGTGTAACATTCCTTTGTCTTTTAGCCATTGGGAGAATTCTTTTGACATGAATTCAGATCCCCTGTCTGTCATGATTTGTTTTATTTTAATATTGTGTTGTGTTTCTACACGTTTGTAAAATTCTTTAAATCTTTGAAATGTTTCATCTTTGTGTTTTAAAGTATAGACAAATCCATAACGACTATAGTCGTCTACAATAGTAAGAAAATACCGTTTTCTATATGTGATTGATGGGGTTAATGGGCCAACTAGGTCCATATGTACCAGGTCAAAAGTGTGATTAGATGATCTTGTTGCTTTTTTTGGTCTGGGGTTAGTTCTGAGTTTTGAGGATTTACATACTGAACATTCCAAATAATTTTTACAATTTTTTATTTTAACACCTTCAGCATGTTCAATCATTTTCTGTATTACGGGAAAGCTAGCATGTCCTAATTTTCTATGTAATATATGTGCACATTTATCATGAATTGGTTTTCCAATTGTTGGTTTTTTGTTATTGAGTGTATCACCAATAGATGTATTTTCGTGATTATGATTTGTTTCATGTTCCTCATTGTCACTATTACTGATGTTTTCATTCTCTATGTTAATGTCATTTTCCATGTTTGAATCAATGTTGTGTAGCCATTTTTCTTCTGTAATTAAATATGGTAGGCCTCCTTTGATAATCACATTACCTAAATTTGTTTTGTTTTTCTCTAGAGTTGCTTTTCCCTTTGAGAATACTATATTTATGTCAGAGTCCCTGCTTAGCTTTATTACACTAAGTATGTTATGAGGTATTTCGGGTATTAATAATACCCCCTCTATTTTCCCTAGACCGGGTAAATTTACACTTCCTTTCCCAATAACTTGGACTTCTTCTTGATTGGCTACCTTGATTACAAATTTATCTTCTATGAAGGAAGATAGTATTTTCTTGTCATGTGTTGTGTGATTAGTTGCCCCAGAATCAATGAGCCAAGCATTATCTTTTGAATTTTGTTTGTTGGTTATGGTATGTTTATCTAATCCGTTTAATGATCCAGACTTCCTATCTCTTGAGTTATCTCTGCCCCCTCTATATTCTCTAAAATTTGGTGAGTGTCTATACCTGTATCTATCAATAGGTGATTGTCTGTTGTGATATCTGTTTGTATAGTTTTGTTTTTGTCTTTCTCTAAGAAACTTAGGACAATCTCTTCTACAATGTTCTTTGGATCCACAATTATAACATTCAATTGATTCTCTATGTTTTTCTTGAAATACTACTCTCTTAGTCTGTCTATGTTCCATGTATGTACTTCTGCGGCTTCTTCTTAAATTATCCTCAGCTATTAGTCTATTCGATAAGTTCTCTATGGATAGGTATCCCAAATTAATTGTGTCTAAATGTGATATGTAGTTATTCCATGATGAGTCTAATGAGTTAATGATAACACTTTTCATTGTTTGGTCTGATATTATTTCTCCCCTTAAATGAAGTTCTGCTCTGATTTTGTTTAGTGATATTAAATGTTCACTTACAGTAGTCCCAGGTTTTACCCTGGCTGAGAAGAAATCTTTAGACATTCTCGTTGTAGTTGCTACACTTTCACTATGAAACAATTTAAACATGCAATGAATTATTTCTGAGACAGTCAGATTATGCTTAATACTATAATACATAGCAGGAGATATGCTAGATATTAATAAGTAGAATGCTCTGTGATGCAGGCAGTCCAATTTTAGAGTCCAAGGTTTTTTGGGAGGGTTAGTTATAAAAAATAATAAATTCTCTTTTAGGAAAACAACCTGAAGTTGTTGACACCATTCTTGTAAATTAATACCGTCTATTCTCAATTTTGGGAAATCATTAGGCAAGTTCCCAATATTATTCGTTGCATTACTTACAACTGGAGGCTGTCCATGATCTTGTAAATGTTGAAAGTTGCAGAATGGTGTAGGAATGCTTGCAATCAGTCTGAACGGTTCTCTCTGTTCTTCATGGCCTCTGTAGTTCTCTGCGTGTGTTTGCGCATGCGTGTTGTTCATTTCGTCCCTGAAGCTGTCGGGAGAGGTTCTCGCCGCTGTGGCTCTTTCGTAGCGCTCTTCCTCTGATGACTCGATCTCCGGTTCGACTTTGGGTGTCCAGGCAACGATTGGCGCTTGCTTCCTTTCACCGAAGTTGTCCTGGTTGAGGTCTCTGGCTCTTGAAATCATCTGCGGCTTTGGCGAGTATTTGCAAGGTTCTCTGGGTTCAGGTGTTGGCGTTCTTGCCGTTCGGGTAGAAGCGGGTGGATTCTGAGACGTTTGCTTGCTTGCTTGCCTTTTCTTTATTTTTTGATCGGCAGCTTTCGTTGATTTATTTGTTATTTTCAGATTTGGGCCAAAGGTTGCAAAAAGCGTTTTCTTTTTTTTTTTTTTTTTTTAATTTTTTTATTCATTTTATATTTTAAATTACTAACATTACAAACAACATATACAATACTTCACCCTGTGCTATACATAAGAAAGGAAGATTTGGTTCTTCGGATATATCCTCATGATCGCCAAAATCCACGTTCTCGGGGTACAGGTACCGAAGCATCCAATTTTCCCAGCGCATAGTCCACAAATGGTTTCCAAATTTTCCAGAAAATATCTTCTTTATAGTCACCATTTCTAATTTTAATATCACATGTCATTTTATCATTTAAAGCTAATTTCCACATTTCACAATACCATTCTTCTATTCTAAAATTCACATCTAATTTCCAATATCTGGCTATTATAATTCTACCCATTATAATCATAATTCTAATCAATTCTTTTTCATATTTTGTTGGTTCTATTTCCTTAATTATCAACAGTAATATAGTTTCTGGTCTCAATATTATTGCTTTCCCCATCATTTCAAATATCCTTTCCTCCAATTGTTGCCAAAACTTTTTAACTTTATCACATTTGTACCACATATGTTCATAAGTCCCTAATTCCATGTCACATCTCCAACATTGTTTACTAATTTTTTTATCCATCAATGACAATCTTAATGGAGTCAAATACCATTTCCAAACAACCTTATAATTGTGCTCTTTAATCCTTACAGATAAAGTCTTCATAATTCTACTCTTCCAATTCACGTTCCAATCTAAATCTGATATTTTAATATTAAGTTCTTTTTCCCAATTCATCTTCATCACCCTTTGTGGTTTTCCATCAAAATTTATAATCTTATATATCTTACTAACGAGTCCCTTTAGTCCAATTTCATCTTTCATAATTTGGAATACTAAGTATTCAAATTCAGTTTTACTTCTACTTATCGAACAATTGTCCCTTACCTTCTTAGTCCATTTTTCTATCTGTATTTTTTCAAACCAGCCCAAACCCAATTTTTCAATGATTTCTTTTTTCCTCCTTTCATTTTCTAAAGTTTTTAACCAATCTATTATAATTTGTATATTTTCATCTTCCATTACCCTATCACGACTTATATTAGTTTTAATCGGCCAATTTTCAATTGTCTTCCCTAAGAAAATTATATCTGGAATTAAAATTTTAACAAATTTGTTCCAAATTTTACTCAATCCCTTTAACCAATAGCTATTAATTACACATTTTGATTTTGCTTTATCTAAAAACCATGTTGAGCCAAATCTCTTAATGTCCTTTAATTCTAAATCTCTCCAATGACTATCTTCACCTTTAAATATTTTTACCACAGTCCGAATAGCATAAGCCCAATAATAATTGAGTAGTTTGGGGATTCCTAATCCACCTTCCTTTTGATTTTGATACCACATTTTCTTCACTAATCTAGGTCTTTTCCCACCATTGCAAAATTTATCCAATTTCTTCTGATATCCTTCAATATCTTTCTCTGTCAAGTTTAACGGTAACATCTCAAATAAAAAATTAAACTTTGGCAACAACATCATCTTACACATTGCAATTCTACCAAACCAAGACAACTTTATCATTTTATATTTATCTATCTTTTTCTCAATTTCATTCATCGCCACATCATAATTTAATTTTTTCATTTCTTTAACTTTGAGTGAAAGTGTTATGCCCAAATATTTCAATGTTTTTTTAATCCTTATCCCAAGTTGTTCTTGCATATTCTCCCACTCCTTACCATTATTATTCATTAATAATTCAGATTTTGACCAATTTATTTTCAAACCTGTCATTTCCTCAAATTCTTCCAAATGCTTATGTATCTTTTTCAAATCTTTCTCTATATCTTTCAAAATAATCAAAGTATCATCCGCATACAGATTTATCTTATATCCCTTATAGCCTTCCAATTCTTCATCTTTTTCTATCATTTTAGTCAAAATTTCCATAACCAATAAAAATAATGTTGGAGACAGGGGACATCCTTGTCTTGTACCCGCTTCCAATCTTATCTCTTCTGTCAGCCTTCCATTCACCTTCACTCTTGCACTACTTTTTTGATACAGTTTTGAAATAACATGTATAAACTTATTACCAAAACCTAGTACCTCAACAATTATTTTAATAGTTTCCCATTGTACAGAGTCAAAAGCTTTAAAAATATCTAATGATATTATACCTATTTTATCAGCATTATATTCAGCAACATCTATAATATTTAATACTCTTCTGACAATATCACTCATATATCTACCCTTCACAAAACCTACTTGGTTATAACTTGGATTGAGTCCTATCGGCCCATCTCTTTAATTAATCAAGATGCAAAGATATTTACTGCCATTATAAGTAATAGATTAAGTAGATTTATAGATAGATATATAAGCAAAAAGCGTTTTCAAGGCTGATTCTATTTGCAGCTCGATTGGAGTTTCTTCAATCTCTGTATCAGATTCTTCTGAAGAGTAGAATTTTTCTTTTTTACTTTTCACACTGTGCAGGGCTTTTCGCGCTAGACATTTTGAATTCTGTTTTCTGATTGGCTCTGCTTCGCTCATCTTAGTGGTTTGTTGAAACCAAGATGGCTGCCATTCAAAATTTTGCGTGGGACCGTTAGTCTTTCTCTTTGTTATATTTTCATCTACAGGCAATTCGCTCACTGTTTTGAGGTCTTTAGATTCAGTTGCTATGATGTGATTTTCTCTCACTGCTCCGCTGACTTTTATGATGTCTTGGAGGTTCGCGATGAGGTTTTTGTCGTCTTTTTGGCTTTTCAGCAGTCTCAGTATCTCTGATCTGAGATCGTTGTTTTCTATCTCGTTCTCTTCTTGGTCATCAGATTCATCGATTACCTCTTCGTTGTCTGTAGTGCAGTCTTCAGATTCTTTTGTTATTATAGTTGTAGATTCATCGATCATTTCTTGATCTGTTTCCATTTCTTTATTATGTGCCCTGGTGTTGGGTCTTTATCTTTTGTTTCTGGAGTTTTCTTTCTTAGGCATGTCTATTTTTATTGAGTCAGTTAACCATCCTTTGCTACCATTTTGTTGCATAAATTTGAGGATCAGACTCAATAAATGATCAGGAACAAAGTATTCAAAACAAAGTGCTATTTATTTACAGTAGGCATTCTATATTCTCTGAATGATTGCAGATAGAAGCGAGTAGGAGGTGCGTACATCCCCTTTTTATAACAATAAGGTGGAGTTATAGGTAGGAGTGGTTACATATGAATACATTAAGAAAGGAAGGGTGTATTAACCCCTGATGTTCTATGAACATATATTATCTCCATTTGAGAATAAGGCATTTACTCGTGACAAAGAAGACAGAGCAAAAATAAATATTGATTGGGGAACCTAGGCAGTTAGGCAATGGAGTTGCACAAAGCACAGTAACCTTTCTACAACAGGCAGGACAGACAGCATCAAACTTTTTCTCCCTCAGTTCTTCCAAGAAATTTTTGAAGCAGGGCCTTTATTAAGACTAAGGACCAAGCTTCATAAAAAGGGCAGTGCAATAGGACATTGCAATCTCCCAACTGGCAGGGATATAATCCATCCTGCATTTTTTTTTTTTTTGCTTTTAATTTATATGTCGCCCTTCTCCGGAGACTCCGAGCATCTTAAAATGCATTAAGCAATAGCCTTCATACTTTTGTATATTTATACAAAGTCAGTTTATTGCCCACACAATCTGGGTCCTCATTTTTCCTACCTTTGAAAGGATGGAAGGCTGAGTCAATCTTGAGCCTGGTGAGATTTGAACTTGCAGTAATTGCAAGCAGCAGATGTTAATAACAGTGCTTAGTCCACTGTACTACAGGCTCTGCATTAAAGCTTTGTCAGTCCTGGATTAACTACTAAGCAAAATCAGTATGTGTTTAGAGCAGCGGTTCTCAACCTGGGGGTCGCGACCCCTTTGGGGGTCGAACAGCCATTTCACGGGGGTCGCCAAAGCCCTCTCTCACCCCCCTCCCCATGCCTTCACTCACCCTCTGCCTCTGCTGGATCGCCCGGTCGCCGTTCGCTTACCCCGCCCACTCCCAATCTATTGCTGCTCCGGAGTCCCAGCTGATGGCTAGAGGGGAAAAAAACTTTAAATTCTTGCCGCGGGGCTTCAAAGAGCCGCCCTACTCTCAACTGTTTTGCGGAGGGCTCTGTTGCTAGCTAGATGCAAAGAGGTAAATTCCTGGAGCAGATTTCCCCCCTAGCTATGCTCAAAAAGCAAAATTGAAAGTAAGCAGGGTCTTGGCTGCAACGTGACAAAATGAGGCAGAGAGATTTCTTTTTCTTTTTCCTCACCAAAAAAGGTAGGTGCAAACTGCAAACAATGGGAAATTTAGGGCAAAAGAGGAGATTCAAGATTTTAAAACACAGAAGAAAAAAAGCTCTATTTAACTAGGGAATTGTAATAATTGAGATACTATTAATTGTATATTGTGTTGAAAGCAGAAATGGTTAAGTTGTGGTTTGGAGGAATATATGGGGAAAATTATTTGGTTTATTATTATTGGTAAATATAATTAATTGATTTGTAAGAAATTGGATTGCATGGAAATAATTGGAACATTCATGTTCATATTGATTAATATACAAAAAAGGTAGTTATATAACTAATTGATTTATATTAAAATGTTGAATTTGTATTAAACAACTGTATTATATAATTAACCAATGTGAGGATGGATATAAAAATAGATGACAATGGGAAGGGGTATAATATAGAATAGAAGGGAAAAATTGAATTTGATTAAGATTAGAGATTAGGATGAAGGGTAATATTGGTTTTTTTAAAAAAATAGATGAGGAATAAATATGGTAAAAAGGAAATATAAAAATTGTAAATTTAATTGAAATGACTAAATACTGTGTTGGAAGAAATATCCTTCTGGGTTCTGTTCCAAGTGGGGAAAAAGACACTGGAAACATGGAGACTGCTTGGAAAGATTGTTTAATGGTGGACAGGATCACATGGCTTGATGGGGCCCATTGTGTTAGTTTCTGTTGCTATTGTGTTGCAAATGTCCTTTGACAAAGGATTGAGTTTCTGCCTCTGGCCCATTAACAAAGGGTGGGGGGCAGGAAGGTGGGAGTTGCTCTGTCTGTAAAATATGCTTCTCCATTTTTCATACAGGAAAATATAATATTCTGCCTTTTTAATATTTCCCAAAATATTTCATTCTTCTAGGAAAGGGGTGGGTGCTAACCTCCTACAACTGTTTAAATTTGTGGACCGGCCAAATACTCTGTTCAAAGAAAATACGTTGTATGTTTGTATGTGTGTTTCTAATTATTACTATTTATTGCTATTTGTTCTCTTTTATTCTTTAAAAATTAACAATTCATTCTTTATCTTAATATCTTAATATTTGTTTGGGGTTGGCTTTCTTCCCTTTCATCTTTTTTATTGTACAGCAATCTTTCTCCTCAAACCTACCACCTCTCTCTTTTCTTTCTTTCTTACTTTCTCTTCCCCCCTTCTTCTTCTCCCTACTTCCTCTTTCTTTCTCCTTCTCCTCCTCTCTTCCTCCCTCTCTTACCTTCACTCCTACTCTAATTTCCCTTCCCTTCCTTCATCCCTCTCTATTGCTGTATCCTTTTATGCATATGGACTACTCAGAGGGCTGAAAAGGTTATTTTTGACTGGTCCTCGCACTTTTGACCAGTCCTCGAACTTACGACTGTCCTCACAATTTACATTTTTGCCCTATCTTATACCATGTTGAAGAGAAGCAGTTGTGAAATGAGTGACATGGTTGTTAAGAATGCTGCACAGGCATAAATGTGAGGATGGTCATAAGTGTGAGGACCAGTCAAAAGTGCGAGGACCTGTCAGAAATGACTTTTTTCAGCCCTCTGAGTAGTCCCTATACACATAGCCATGGCCACTCGGTCACATGACCAGCTAGCCACGCCCACTCAGTCACATGGCCTCCAAGCCACGCCCACAAAATAAGCCACACCCACAGAACCGGTAGTAAAAATAATTAGAACCCACCCCGGTTGGGGGTCACCACAACATGAGGAACTGTATTAAAGGGTCGCGGCATTAGGAAGGTTGAGAACCACTGGTTTAGAGCATCAAGAGGAAGGCAATACTATAGAATTTTTTTCCACTAGCAATCCTGACCTTATAACTTGTTTACTGCCACATTCGACTGTAATAATATTTGTTTTCATAATTGTTCTTAGCTGCTGTGTTTGACTTTAATATGCATTGCAAAAATATTTTTTAAAATGAATTGTCACTTAAACAAGGGGAGGGCCGAGGGGCACCATTGTTGAGCTGTGCATAGGACATCAGGTGTCCATAATCTGGACCTGGGTGCTATATTGTTATAGTTCCCTTCTATAAACGTAAGTGGCAAAATATTGAAGTTCATCAGGGAGTAGGTTTTCTGTGCAGAACATGTGAAATATTAATTAGGGAGCTGGGATGAATGGCTGTCCACAAAGAGTATTTCCATAGATGGAGGGATTTATGCTCGACTCATCCTGAAGATGAACATCAAGGGCATGTTGCTTCAATTTCCAGTGAAGTCCCTCAAGTTCAGATGAAACTAAGTATTGAATTGAAAAGCCATAGTATCTAAAACCCAATTCAATACCTTTATTCTCCAATAAGATTAAAAACAATCAAAAAGAGACAAAGAAATCAGGGCTCTCTCATAAAAGAATCTAAGGCAGCAAAACCTTGTATGAACCGTTAGAAAAAGCCAGACCAAATTCTAAACATAGCCAAAAGTTGGATATTTTCTGAAGGACTTGTAGTGTAGATCTGAAATATTTGGGTTGTTTGGACTGCTTCGAGGGATCTTAAGTCTTTGTAAATGCAAATCTGGGAACTGTAAAGCAAAAGACTAATCACTTTAGTTTTACAGATGCTGATAGCAGCAGACACATTATTATGGCTTCTGCTACCCGCGAAAGATAGAATTGCATTATCAGTCTTATGGGCCTGATCAGTGACATCTTTTATTTGTTCCCTCCAGGCAGCAGAGGACCGAAATATAATTCCCGGATATTTAAAAGCCTATGGAGATATTATTTATTTTCCAGCAATTACTTTTGTCTTAGAATACTGAGTGAAGAGCCTGTCTTCACCACACTATAAAGCAAAGGCTTGCTTAAAGACTGTGCCTCAGCCTACTTGCTTTGGGGAGGGCATGGCTTCCTCATCAGCATAAAAGATAACTGAAATGGATACTTATCCAGTTTGGGAGGATGCCATTCAGTATTTTTCAGAGCTTGGATTATAATATTAAAATAGAAATGAAAAAGAAGAAGGAAAGCAACCTTGCTCCATTCCTTTTCTGGTGCATATTGGACATACTGAACATTTAACTTCCATTAAAGTATTTTCATGAAGTTTCATAATCAAATGTAGGAGCCTTCAATCCATAGGAGAAGCTGCCAACTATATCCAGAATCTGTATTTGGTAAATAAATCCTTTTTAAGACAGTAAAGAAGAGATAAAGAGCACTCTCTGTGTTTAAGCAGAGACAGGATGTAGATAGAAGGAAAGAAGCAAAATGTGATGGCTTCTTCCTCATTTTAATTTTTTTATGATTGTATCTTTCTGTAACTAGGTCTCATCCTCATTTCTCTGACTTATTTTATTATTAGATTTTTATCCCACATTTATTACTCTATAAGTAATTCAAAATGGTGAAGATCTATAATATTTCTTCCTCCTCCTTCCCGTGTTTTCCTGAAAATAAGACTGGGTCTTATTTTCTTTTGGACCCCAAAGTAAGCACCAGGGCTTATTTTTTTTTGGGGGGGGGTGGTGTCTTATTTTTTCCCCATATATGGGAGGCCCATTTCTTCTGCCTGCTCGCAGCGGGGCAGGAGGCCATGTGGTGTGCTAGTGCCACCACCGTGAGGCAGGGAGGTGGAGCTGCCCCACACACCCTGTGTTGGCTTACTTCAGGGTCCCTGCAGTCAGCCCAACCACACCCTTCATGGTGATAACTCTGGCAGCCTCATCCAGCAAGAGCCGACATGGCTGCCAACCCACTTCTTTTTGCTTGTGGCAGCAATGAAGCAGAAGGCTGAGCCATGCACCAGTGCCACAGCCATGAGGCGAGGTGGGGTGGTGGTGGAGCTGCCCCCCACACCAGCTTACCTCATGGTCCCCATAGTCAGGCCATCCATGCCCTGACATCTGCCTAGCCTCATGGTCATGGCACCAGCATGCCACTTGGCCTCCTGCTCTGTTACAGCCGCAAGCAAGCAGAAGAAGTGGGCCACCAGCCATGTGGGCTCCTGATGCATATGGCTGTCGGTGCTGTTGCCATGAGGCAGGTGTCAGGGCATGGATGGCCTGGCTGTGGGATCCCTGAGGTAAGTCGGTACAGGGCACATGGGGCAGCTCCATCACCACCCAGCCTTGCCTCATGACAAGCAACCAGATGGAATGGGCAGTTGGTCAGCTGAGCAGGTTCTTAATTAGGGCTCATTTTGGGGCAGGGCTTATATTAGGAGCACACATAAAACATGCTAGGGCTTATTTTTGGGATAGGTCTTATTTTTGGGGAAACAGGGTATTTTCCCCACAACAACTCTGGATTGGATTGACTGAGAGTGACTGGCCCAAAGTCACCCAGCTACTTTCATACCTAAAATGGGATTAGAACTCATGGTCTCCTGGTTTCTAGGCCAACACCTTAGCTACTATACCAAACTGCCTACTCTCATTTAACTCCCCTCCCCCTTCTTCAGGATGCACAGATTAAGTTATAGAATAACCACTTTTTTGCTTTAAGCACAGGTACTATTTGGTATAATGCCTATGGCTTTGATGGACCTGGAAGCTCACTGTATCTTGTATCTGAACATTACCAGATCATTTTTCTTTCTATCCAAAAAGCATCAGCATAGCATCACTGCATCTGTTGAGCTGATGCTAATGTACTATTTTGATTCTGGATACCTTGGTTGCAGTTCTAATCCCTTTCCTGATTTCAGTCTTTTCCTCAGTTAATTTTTTATAAGTTTCTTTTAAGTTATATGAGTTAAGTTAGATGAGGATATCTGCAGCTCAGGGTTGAACTGTGAAGTTTTTTTGTGCTCTCTGATCTTGATTGTTTGCTTGCAGGCATTCCATTATACGTCATGATGAAAAAAAACCTAATCTCAAAACACATAGCAGATCCAATCAGTTTCAATTGGGAAACTATTAGCATTTCAGACCAAGTCAAATCCAAAAATGCTAGGAAATTCCTGGAAGCTTGGCATTTGGACAAATCAGCCATGAATATATACATAGTTATCAACCACTTATACACCATTCAAAAGAGACAATAAAAAACCTAGGAAAGAAACAAAAAAGACTATAGGAGAGCAAATCCCTTCCAGAAACCATCACTCAGATAAGCAATGATTAATACTAGACAAATAATCAAGCAGAAAATAATACTCTAATAAAGGAATCACTAAGGAGGAAGCTACACCCTCACTAACATTGCAAGAAAGCTACTGCATATAAACAGGCAGCAAACCCCACACTTACAGCACGAATGATGTTACCTACTTGGGTAATATCTGCAAGCAAAACAGTCAAGCTCAGGGAGCACCAAGAACTTCAGAGTTATTTATTGTTTTAATGCATCTGACTTGCCACTTTATCTTTTTGCTTCAGAATATTACTTTCCATTTTCCTCTAAGGTTTTTTTTTTTGTTATTTCTTGTTTTTACCTGGTTTTTTAAATCAAATTAAAAAAAGAAGCTACTTTACTTTTTGTATTCCTATATTGTTTTATTGTCTGTAAATTGTCAGATTATTTTTCTTCCAAATTTATAGCTTTTAACATTATTATATATTTTTTCTTAGACCATCATGCCTGTATTTAGGCTATCCTCATTTTTCTCCTTGAGCTCTTGTAACTGCATCTTCTGCAGCAACAACTCTCTCTAATTTTCTCTTCCATAACCTGGCAGCTTTTAGATCTGTTGACCAAGAATTCTGGGTACTGAAGTCCAATATAACTGGAGGGCATCAGGCTGGGAAAGGATGAAAAAGCTCTAGCACTTTAAGTCTTCTCCAATGCATGTAGTCTTACTGTATTTTTCGGAGTATAAGACGCACCGGAGTATAAGACGCACCTACCTTTTTTGGTTGTTGTTTTTTTTAAGTTTTTTTTTATTTTTTAGACAAACACACATACAAACATACAATGTATTTTCTTTGAACAGATTATTTGACTGGTTCACAAATTTAAACAGTGTTTAGTCATTTCAATTAAATTTACAATTTTTATATTTCCTTTTTGCCATATTTATTCCTCATCTATTTTTTTTTAAAAACCAACATTACCCTTCATTCTCATCTCTAATCTAAAATCAAATTCAATTTTTTCCCTTCTATTCTATATTATACCCCTTCCCATTGTCATCTATTTTTATATCCATCCTCACATTGGTTAATTATTTAATATTACAATTGTTTAATACAAATTCAACATTTTTATATAAATCAATTCATAAATCAGTTATAACTATCTTTTTGTATATTAATCAATATGAACATGAATGTTCCAATTATTTCCATGCAATCCAATTTCTTACAAATCAATTAATTATATTTACCAATAATAATAAACCAAATAATTTTCCCCATATATTCCTCCAAACCACAACTTAACCATTTCTGCTTTCAACACAATATACAATTAATAGTATCTCAATTATTACAATTCCCTAGTTAAATAGAGCTTTTTTTCTTTTGTGTTTTAAAATCTTGAACTCTCCTCTTTTGCCCTAAATTTCCCATTGTTTGCACCTACCTTTTTTGGTGAGGAAAAAGAAAAAGAAATCTCTCTCTGTCTCATTTTGTCACATTGCAGCACAGCCTGCTTTACTTTCAGTTTCGTTTTTTCAGCATAGCTAGGGAAAAAAAAATCTGCTCCAGCACTCTTTGCCTCTAGCAGCAGAGCCCTGTGCAAAACAGCTGAGAGCAAATCAGCTGAGAATCAGGAGGCCGATCTAATCAACTTGTGCTAATTAACCTATGCTGAAGCTGAAAGGGGCTATTTTTTTCTTGCTGTTTGCTGGCAAGGAGATAACTGCTGCGAGGCATAGGCCAAAGGGTGGGGGCCAGTGGGTGGGCAGGGCTACATTTGGTGTATAAGATGCACCTAAATTTTCACCCCCTTTTGGGGGGTAAAAAGGTGCGACTTATATTCCGAAAAATACGGTAATACCGTATATAATGTATACATAACCTGGCTATGAATAGCATTGCTAACTATGGTAACAAACAATGTAGCAATGTCTAGGCTGGATTACTATAACATGTTGCACATGCAGCTGCTTATGAAGACAGTTGTGGGTTGCCCCCGGTTCGGACTGGTTCGCAAGAACCAGTAATAAAACCGGTGGGAAGCTCCGCCTACTGACCCGGACATCATCATAAGTGATCTGCGCACGCGCAGAAGCTTCTGCACATGTGCAGAAGAGCGCAGGCAAGTTGTGAACCGGTAGTAAAGGTAAGTAGAACCCACCCCTGCTGTATATACCACAGTTTTTGTAAGAAGTGTGCAATATGTTTCAATGTGAACCTTTAAATGGTTCAGTAATGCAATATTTAGAATTTGAATCCATTTGCCTAATGTTTGGTATGGTCCCTAGGTTTGCTAGATGAGCTTTATATGAAAATGTATACAAAATTTCTGGAGAACACTAGATTGCCTCTCCCTGTTCTAAAAAGTGGGTGCATGTTCCACTGATTTTGAAATAATTACTTTAATTGCTTTTAAATCTGACTGAAGATGTGGGGACTCATTGTTATAGTCATAATAGGTGGGGGCCCAAGTAAAAGCCTATCCTGTATGACTGTGCCTGGGCATTAAGATTATTACATTATTTTTTTCTTCATGTCCATGAAAAATATTTTGTATTGTTATTTATGACGGGAGCCTTTTTAGTGGTGGCTGCTTGATTTTATCATGCAATCCAAGGCAGATTTGATTAGCATGGCATTTGACAGAAAGATTAAAGCATTTGTTTGTTTCTTTGTTTATATATTTTTTTTATTTCAATGTATGTATTTTCCATATTTTAAATTTGGGATTGAGATTTCTTCTTAATTCTTCACAACGTTACAGGTTAATACTTTTTAAACTGCACTGTATTTGTAAACATAGGTTTGTATACAGGTTGTCTTCTGCTTACAACCAGTGGTGGGATTCAGCCAGTTCGCACCACTTCGGGAGAACCGGTTGTTAACTTCCTGAACAGTTTGACAAACTGGTTGTTGGAAGAAATCATTAGGGCAGAGAACCAGTTGTTAAATTACTTGAATCCCATCACTGCTTACCACCATTCATTTTAGGTGACAGTTCGAAATTACAATGGCACTAAAAAAGGTGACTTATGACCGTTTTTCACACTTACATCCATTGCAGCATCCCCATGGTCATGCGATCAAAATTCAGATGCTTGGCAACTGGCATGTATTTATGACAGGTTGCAGGGTTCCGAAGTCAAGTGATCAGCTTTTGCGACCTTCTGGCAAGCAAAGTCAATGAGGAAGCCAGATTGACTTCACAACCATGTTGCTAACTTAAGAACTGCAGTGATTCACTTAACTTCATGACCTTTCATGTGGGCATGAAAGGTCATAAAATGGGGCAAAATTTACTTAACAACTGTCTTGCTTAGTGATGGAAGTTTTGAACTCAGTTGTGATCTAGAACTGCCTGTATTGTCCCAGACCTTACTTGCCTGCTAGCAACCATGCAAATATGATGTACCACTATACATTTCCAGGACAAGCAAGCCTCCTTCTGATGGTCATCCCACTGCTGAGGCAGGCTATAATTATGCTGAGCTATTCTGGAATGAATAGAATTATTCATTCCAGAATGAATAGAATTCTGGAAGTTGTGTTTTCCATCTTATGCCAGAGCCAGACCTTGCACTGAATCCACAGTGCATCGAAGAGGAGCATTTTGAGGTCGGCAACTAAAAGGGGTCCAGTTTTCTGCTGCAGGACCATCCACACCCATCATAAGCTGCTGAGCATTACGCTTTCCTGGCCATTTGTGCTGTAGTGGCCAGAAGGATTGGATGATTCTCTTGCACAGCTATTTTCTTCTATGAGGGAGGCTGTTCAGTGATGGGAATGTCAATTTCATATGACCGAGTGTCTGAAGGTCTTTCAAAAGGTGGGTATTTCCATTGGTAAGGGGAATTTATGATTTTCTGAGCTCAAGTATTTACTGGATTCAGAGGCTCATTCCTAAATACATATAAGCAGGCATGCATTGACTTATATTTCACTTTTTTATTAATTATATTTATATAGCTTCCCATCTTATGGAAAGTGACTCTGGGGGGCATACAATGGTCTGGTGAAAGAGTAAAATAAATAGAAGAATCATTACCTAAAATCATAATATAATAACAATTAAGAGAGCATTAAAATGCTGGGCATTTTTATTTGTTTGAATAGCTGGGCCAAATTATTTAATATGTTTTTAAATCGTTTTTAAATTTTATATTTGTGTGCTTTTACTTTTGGCTGTACACCGCCCTGCGTCCTTCAGGAGAAGGGCGGTATATAAATTGGAATAATAAATAAATAAATAAATAAATAAATAAATAAATAAATAAAATATATAGTCAGAACTAAAACTGGAAAAAAGAGAAATAGTAAATGGAGGGATGTTAATAATAATAGGGCCAACTCATGAGTTTATCCGTCCCCAGAGTATTCTTGCCATGGGAATATTGAAATTCCCAGTCTTCCAGGAGATTAAATGATATTGTCCTAGCAATGAATGAATGAATGAATATAGAACCTGAGTAGTCAAACAAATCAAACCAAAATATGAAACCAGAAAATATTCCTTTTAACAAGAGGCTAGAGTCTCCAACCTCATCCTGTCACAGCTTCAAAGAAACAACTGGGGCTTGTTTTGTGGCAACAGATGACGTAATGGAGAAGAGGAAAGTAACATGGATTTTGCCCATAACTGCCCCGAAAATGCCTTGTTTATGTAGCAGCAACAATTTTGACTGGTTCAATGTGATAAAGATAGGTTGTGGGGACTTAAGTTCTTTCTGATTCAAGGAAAGGAGGAAAGCACATCACTGCAGACACGAGGAGCCTACACTCATATCAACTTCTGTAGATATTGGGAAGTTATAAAATAAATATTTCCAATTGTTCCATTACTCATCTGTATTATATTTTACAGGTAATCCCTGGTTTACGAGCATCCCTTAGCGAACGTTCGAAGTTACACAATCAGCACCCCCTTGTGTTTCTGAACGAGGATGGAAACTACAAATCTTGCAGCACCATGGCAGTTATTTGACCTTACGAACAACCACAGAGATTTTGCAACATTTGTCCTGCATGTTGCCAGCCAAAATGGAACTTCCGAGGGGCAGATCAGCCCCTCACAAACCCTGTTCAGCCATCCAGAGGCCTCATCTGGCACCTTGCCGGCTGAAATGGAGCTTCTGAGGGGGGATTCGTCCCTCAAAAGCCCCATTCAGCCATCTAGATGCCTCACCTGGCCCGTTGCAGGCCAAATGGAATGAACAGCACACGAGGCTGGAGAGGAGATTGCTTGCTAGGTCTTCACAAAGTAAGTCACTCAGCGCGGCAGGTTGGGGGGAGGCAATTTGGGGAGCATGAGGTATTTCAGTGGGTTGGGGAGGCCTTGGCTGGTCTTAGGTAGGTGACCTGTTCCATAAATAGGCCCCCCATGGCCTTCCCCACCCTGAAATACCTCACTTAAAGAGCCTCACATTCGATTAGCGAATGCATGGGCAAAAGGAAGGAGTAATCTCATTCAAGGTACGAGATTCACTTCCACGAATCCTCGGGTTACGAATGGAATGGGCAGGCTCCATTCCATCCGTAACTTGAGGATTACCTGTATTATAGCGTACTATTTGTTTCTTCTGCTTTTTGCTTCAGTCCCTATTTCTCATGGTTTTTTTTGTCACCACTGACCTTCACATTTATTTTAAGCTTTTTTTTTTAATTTGATTTATATGCTGCCCTTCTCCGGAGACTCAGGGTGGCTTACAATGCATTAAGCAATAGCCTTCATACTTGTATATATATACTTTGTATATATTTTTACAAAGTCAGCTTATTGCCCCCACAAACTGGGTCCTCAATTTACCTACCTTAGAAAGGATGGAAGGCTGAGTCAACCTTGAGCCTGGCAAGATTCGAACTTACTAATTGCAGACAGCTGGAGTTAAATTACAATGCATTAGTCTGCTGAGCTATCCAGGCTCCTTGTGTTTACTTCTTAGAGTAAACACATGCTTACATCTTGTAATTCCTTTTTGTTCTGACTCTTTTTCTGTTCTCTTCTATTAGTTCATGGATGTCAGACTCAATTTCATTGAGGGCCACATCAGGGTTGTGTTTGACCTCAGGGGCTGGGGTGGGTGTGGCCAGGGTGGGCATGGCCAGCTCGACATCACTCATGTCATGGGCACCTGTGGGGGTCTGAGCACTCTGCCAGCAAAAAATGGCTCTGTTTTCTACTGCAATGGCCTCTTACAACCCGTTCGCTGCGTCCCGTTCACTGTCACCTATTAGCCACTGCCGTGGCTTGTTCACATGGCCCATTTCCCATGGCCCGTTCGCCGCTGATTGCTGCAAACGGGCCTTGGCGGTGACAATAGGTGATGATAGGTGGCGATGGCAGTGGCAATCCCCATCCCCTAGAACAGCTGATCGGTGCTGCACTAATCACCTAACCCCCGCTGCAATATTTATGCTATAAGACACACAGACATTTCCACCCACTTTTTTTTGGAGGAGGCGGGGGGGAAGTCCAAAAAATTTTTAGTCCAAAAAATACGGTATATTCTGTTTCTGGCACTTCCCATTTTCAAGTCTCCTACTTTGGAATACAGGTTTCTCCCTCCCCCCTCCCTCTTTCCCTCCCTCTTCCCCCCTTCTTTCTTCTATTCAGCTTCATTTATTCATGTTATTATCTGTACACAGGCATTCTGGAAACCCAGCAATGATTTTGAGACTATGTTAATATTACTGTTAAACCCTTTTAACCATTTGCCATTTCTATCCAACTTGAACTGGCTTTATTTTTTGCCTAGAGTACTACCTAGAATGAATTCCCAGCTTCCTTAATGTAAAAAAGTGTCATGCTTTCCTTTACGTTTGTTCTCTGCCAGGCCAGAAACCTATGTACTTTGCCCAAGGCAAAAGGCAAGTCTGAGATGCAGCCGGGTCTTTGTGTTTTCAGAAACTGGGAAGATAGACATTCCTTCTTTTGTCTTAGAATGCTAAATGTAATCTGATAGAGGGGGCAAAAAAAATTGACTAGGGACTAATCCATTTAAACTGCTGTCTCAAAATGGAGAGTTAAGCTGCAGAGCTTCCAGCCACAATCCTTTGGCTTATTTGGGGGGGACGGATGACTTTTTTCTTTCTTTGCCAGGATCTGAGCTGCAAAAGACTGAATGATCTCTAGATCACAGCAATAACTTAGAAGTTGAATCATGGCAACTGGACTTCTTTCTTGTTGTTTTGGTTAGGGGGACTAGCATGAAGATTTCATTAGGTGAGGTTAGGTTAAGGTGACCAGACGTCCCGCTTTTGGCGGGACAGTCCCGCTTTTGAGCAATTTGTCCCGCGTCCCGCGGCGTTTTAAAAAAGTCCCGATTTTTCATTCTGCCTCCTGAATCCCCGCTGATGGCTAGAGGGAAAAAAAACTCTTTAAACTCTTGCCGCGGGGCTTCAAAGGGCCGACCTACAGCTGATCAGTGTTAAAAAAAAAATGAATAGACCCATAGAAAAAACAGCCCCTGTTAACAGCTTCCGCTAGGTTAATTAGCTGCAAAAAGCTGCAAAAAGTTCCTGGAGCAGATTTCCCCACCCCTAGCTATCCTGAAAACAAAGGCGAAAGCGAAACTAAACCTGCAACATGACAAAATGAGGCAGAGAGAGATTTCTTTCTTTTTCTTTTTCTTTTTCCTCACCAAAAAAGGTAGGTACAAAACTGCAAACAATGGGAAATTTTGGGCAAAAGAGGAGAGTTCAAGATTTTAAAACACAAAAGAAAAAAAGCTCTATTTAACTAGGGAATTGTAATAATTGAGATACTATTAATAATTGTATATTGTGTTGAAAGCAGAAATGGTTAAGTTGTGGTTTGGAGGAATATATGGGGGAAATTATTTGGTTTATTATTATTGGTAAATATAATTAATTGATTTGTAAGAAATTGGATTGCATGGAAATAATTGGAATATTCATGTTCATATTGATTAATATACAAAAAAGATAGTTATATAACTAATTGATTTATATTAAAATGTTGAATTTGTATTAAACAACTGTATTACATAATTACATAATTAACCAATGTGAGGATGGATATAAAAATAGATGAAAATGGGAAGGGGTATAATATAGAATAGAAGGGAAAAATTGAATTTGATTAAGATTAGAGATGAGGATGAAGGGTAATATTGTTTTTTTAAAAAAATAGATGAGGAATAAATATGGCAAAAAGGAAATATAGAAATTGTAAATTTAATTGAAATGACTAAACACTGTTTAAATTTGTGAACCAGCCAAATATTCTGTTCAAAGAAAATACATTGCATGTTTGTATGTGTGTTTCTAATTATTGCTATTTATTCATATTTGTTCTCTTTTATTCTTTAAAGTTTAACAATTCATTCTTAATCTTAATATCTTTATATTTGCTTGGGGTTGGCTTTCTTCCCTTTCATCTTTTTTATTGTACAGCAATCTTTCTCCTCAAACCTACCACCACTCTCTTTTCTTTCCTTCTTACTTTCTCTTCCCCCCACCCTCTTTTTCTCCTCCCTACTTCCTCTTCCTTTCTCCTTCTCCTCCTCTCTTCCTCCCTCTCTTACCCTCACTCCTACTCTAATTTCCATTCCTTCATCCCTCTCTATTGCTGTATCCTTTAATGCATATGGACTACTCAGAGGGCTGAAAAAGTTATTTTTGACTGGTCCTCACACTTTTGACCAGTCCTCGAATTTATGACTGTCCTCACATTTTACATTTTTGCCCTATCTTGTCATCATGGTGAAGAGAAGCAGTTGTGAAATGAGTGACATGGTTGTTAAGAATGCTGCACGGGCATAAATGTGAGGATGGTCATAAGTGTGAGGACCAGTCAGAAGTGCGAGGACCTGTCAGAAATGACTTTTTTCAGCCCTCTGGTTAGTCCTTTTGTACATATGGACTACTCAGAGGGCTGAAAAAGTTATTTTTGACTGGTCCTCACACTTTTGACCAGTCCACGAACTTACGACTGTCCTCACATTTTACATTTTTGCCCTATCTTGTCATCATGGTGAAGAGAAGCAGTTGTGAAATGAGTGACATGGTTGTTAAGAATACTGCACGGGCATAAATGTGAGGATGGTCATAAGTGTGAGGACCAGTCAAAAGTGTGAGGACCTGGGCTTCCGGTTTCCTTGTCTTCGGCGACGACGGTGCCTTTTTAAGCACCGCCAGCCCAGCCGCTTGTAGAGCCGCTTCTCGATCGTGAAGCGGCTTGAAAGCTTCAAAATCCTCAGGATTCTTGAAGAAGAGGCAGCAGGGTACAGGTTGAGCCCCTGCAACCCCCCCAGGGAATTGTTTCTGGGGAGGAAACAGGAGTGGCTCCCTCCCAACCTGCTGAGACTCCGGGCGGCGTGGGACGTTTCTGCCTTTGCAGAACAAGCCGGCTGCAGGAAACGTCAAAAGAGAAAGGAAACAACCCAAATAAGCAGCCGAAATCTACTTGAACCCTGAAACTCTGAACTGCAAGTATTAGCACTTTGCTGATCTTTTATATTGAAGGGAAAACTTCTGAATGAGTGAAAGTGATTGGAAAAAATATGGCGCTCAGCATTAGAGTAAATGAATCAGCGAGTGTGGATTGGTGAAGTCATCTTGCTTTGTTACAAAGTTAATAAGTTGTTATAAAGTTGCTCCGGCTGTAATAATAGGAACAAGAGGAAAATCTCTCCCTTTTATTTGATTTTGTTTCACCACAGTTCTGCCTTGATTAAATCTGGGGGACTTTTTAGAAGGCTTTGTGGAAGTGGCAGAAGAAGCGGATCCTCCCTCTTTAGAAAAGCTAGCCTACGTGGCAGGATGGCTTCAAAGAAGCAGGAAGGCAAAACGGGGGGGGGGGATCCCCCACACGCAAACAGGACATGCAGTTACAAGCTCAGAAAAAAGATTTTGATATGGGAGATTTAAAAGAATTTATTTCAAAAATCCTGGATGACAAATTTCAAAAAGCTCAACAGGGAATAGATGATAAAATAAATAAAATAGATGATAAAATCCAAAAGTCTCAACCGGAAATTATGCAGGAAATGCAGCAGAACGAAAAGAAGGTGACCAAAAAAATAACAGATGTGGCGTCTGGCCTGGCAGGATTTATTATGAAAGTTGAGTCAAAAGTGGATGAATTTAAATCAGAAGTTAATGCTAAGATGAAAAATAATGATCACAAATTTTTGGATGTTGATGATAAGATGCAGAGAGTTGAGAATGAGATTGTCATGATGCAATTCCGGGCAATGGAATTCGCTATACGGCTTCGAGGAATTAGAGAAGAGGAGAGACAAGATTTGAGACAGGTCTGTGCTGAAGCCCTAGCTGTGATCTTAAAAATTAATCCTGATATGGTTTTCTGTAAAATAGACAAAATTTACAGAGTCAATTCTTGGGTGGCCAGACAAAGACAATTGCCTAGAGATGTGGTCATATATTTTACAGACAGAGCAATAAGAAATGATATCCTGCAAAAATCTTTTTTTACTTCTGTGCAAGTGGGCGGATCGAAGATTACAGTTTACAAGGAACTTCCACCTAAGATGTTGAAATCCAGAAAAGACTTTGGCTTTCTTGTTAAAGAATTGCAGAATAATCAGATTCCATTTCGTTGGGACGCTCCAACTGGCATAATTTTGAGATATAAGGGAGAGAAACACCGTTTGAATACTGTGGAGAAGGCGGAGCAATTTTATACTGATATCTTTAAAGAAAGAACACCATCCCCACGTACATCTACAGTTTTGGAGATTAAGGAGAGTGATAAGAAGCAACTTCAAGAACCGCAACAATCTAAGCAGGA
Organism: Arizona elegans; assembly: GCA_022577455.1. NCBI lineage: Eukaryota > Metazoa > Chordata > Lepidosauria > Squamata > Colubridae > Arizona > Arizona elegans. The sequence continues at coordinate 177,655,072 of JAKOOJ010000001.1, forward strand.
ATCAGAGGAGTTGAAGGGCGCGGAAGGAGGTCTCCTGGATGAGCCTTTGCTGGAACCTTCTCCAATTTTGGAGCCGGTCTGGATGGCTGAAGTCAAGGACCAGCGTATAACCCGAGCAAAATCCAAGCAACTTAAAGAAAAGTTACAGCAGGAAAAACAAGATGAAAAGGAGGCAAAGGCGACACAAGAGAGGGCCGTGGGGAATGCAGGACAGAAGATTTTGGATGAAATCCGATTATTCTGTTCTTGGCTCCAGAAAGAGAATAATGATGATTAAATGTTTATCTTGGAATGTGAATGGGCTGAATGCAATACAGAAAAGGAAGAAAGTATTTGCATATTTAAAACAACATAATAATGATATAATTTGTCTACAAGAAACACATATTACAGTTCAAGATCAAAACTATTTGAAAAATTCCAAATTAGGAACACATTTTATATCTTCAACTAACCAAAAAAAGAATGGTGTGGTTATTTATGTAAATCAAAAATTAACAGCCAAACTTATAGAAGCTGATCAAGATGGCAGGTTTGTAGCAATTGAATTACTTTCTGCTAATAGTCCAATTCTCTTGATAGGAATTTATGCTCCCAATCAACAACAGGACTATTTTTATAAAATGCTACATACTAAAATACTACAATGGGACTATAGATCTATTTTAATTATGGGAGATTGGAATGGAGTAATTGATTCTAAATTAGATAAAAATACTTTGGCGAAGTCAAGGATTAGATTACCACAGACCTTTTTTGATATGAAAGAAGACTTGGAATTAAAAGATATTTGGAGAATACATAACCCAAAAGAACTGGATTATACTTTCTTTTCTGATAGACATAGATCCTTCTCTAGGATTGATTTCATTTTGTTGTCAGATGACTTACTTGTTAGGACAAAAAGAACAAAGATTTTGCCAAGAACTTTGACTGATCATAGCCCAGTGTGGATAGAAATTGAGACATGTAAGACTGAGAGACGCTCTTGGAGATTAAATGAAAACTTGTTCAGATATGAAAAAAATATAATAGAACTTAAAAAGTATTTGAAAGAGTTTTTTGAAATGAATCTGAATAAAGGCACCCCAATGTAAATTGTGTGGGACGCAAGCAAAGCTTACATGAGAGGGGTGCTTATTCATATGAACTCTAAACACAGATTGACCCGACAAAAGAAAAGACTTGAATTGGAAGCAGAAATAAAGAATAAAGAACAGTTACTCATTAAAAACCCAACAGATGAAAGAATACGTGGTGTTATAAAACTTTTGAAAGATCAATTCCAAATGCTTATAGCGGAACAAGTTGCAACAAATTTACAATACGCGAAGCATAATACATTCTGCAATGCCAATAAACCGGGCAGGTGGTTGGCCTACACATTGAGGAAGAAACAGAGTATACGGACTATTGATAGTATTGATATCGGAGGGAAAGAAGTTTTTCAACAGAAATTAATAAAAGAAGCCTTTCTTGAATATTACACTAAACTATATGCCAGAGAGGAGGTGCAGAATGGACTTATAGAAAAATACTTAGACAACAAAAGAGTTACAAAAATTACTGAGCAACAAAAGGAAAGAATGAACTATCCTATAACAGAGGAGGAGATAATAGCAGCAATAAAACAATTAAAAACAGCCAAAGCTCCTGGAACGGATGGTCTGACTGCAGTGTACTATAAAACTTTGCAGGCAGAAATGGTGGAACAACTTAGAGACTTATTTTGTAATATACAACAAGGGGGAAAAGTACCCCCATCATGGACTACAGCTTATATTTCTTTGATACCAAAAGAACAAGCAGGTCCCAAAAAACCGGAGAATTACAGACCAATATCTCTTTTGAATACGGATTATAAAATTTATGCAAAAGTACTAGCCAACAGATTGATGCCAGTAATTCAAAAGGTGATTCATGATGATCAAGCGGGATTTATTGAGGGTAGGCACATGAATGACAATGTAAGGCAAGTAATAGACTTATTGGAATATCTTGAGAAGAATAAACAGATCCCTGCAGTGCTGGTTTTCCTGGATGTAGAGAAGGCCTTTGATAAAGTGGACTGGAATTTTCTACTAAAGACTTTAAAAAGGATGGACTTTGGGGACCAATTTATACAGGCGGTCTCAGCAATTTATCAAGACCAAAAGGCACAGCTTATTATTAATGGAAGTTTGACAACAGAGTTTAAAATCGAAAAAGGAACAAGATAGGGATGTCCGTTGTCCCCATTGTTGTTTATTTTAACACTAGAAGTCTTGTTAAATACAATAAGGGACTCTAATATCTTGAAAGGTATAATGATAAGGCAAGAGGATTACAGAATAAAGGCATTTGCAGATGATCTGGTTGTTACCCTAACACAGCCAATGGAATCAATAATACAGATGAAGGACATTATACAAGACTATGGTAAAGTTTCAGGTTTTAGATTGAACCAGAAAAAAACTAAGATGGTAGTCAAAAATATGACACAAGATTGTAAATATGAGCTTGAAAGGAGGGCAGGTTTTGAGATTGTACCAAAGGTAAAATACCTAGGAGTTCAGGTTGCAGAATCAAATATGAAATTGTTTCAAAATAATTATGAGGTGTTGTGGCGAGAGGTGCAAAAAGACATGGAGACTTGGAAAAAACTGCAGCTGTCTTTACTTGGAAGAATAGCAGCAGTTAAGATGAATATTTTGCCAAGATTTCTTTTTTTGTTTCAAATGATTCCGGTGCTCAAAAATGATAAACAACTAAAAGTATGGCAAACTGGAGTGAACAAGTTTGTCTGGAACGAGAAAAAACCAAGAGTAAAATTGAAAATTATGCAAGACGTTCCAGAAAGGGGAGGTCTTAAACTTCCAAACCTACAGTTATATTATGATGCAGCAGCTTTGACTTTAACAAGCGATTGGTTTGGAGGAAAAAAGACTGGAATATTAAATGCAGAAAGTTTTGATTTGGAATTTGGATGGCACGCTTACTTATTTTATGACAGTAAAGTGGACAAAGTATTTAAAAGCCATATACTTAGAGATTCTTTGTTGAGAGTTTGGAAGAAGCACCGAAACAATTGGGATTACAAAATACCGCTATGGCTGGATCTTGGTCATACTTTGTGGAATACAAATATAATGTCACTCGGGGGGGTTTTATATAAAGAGGTTTTTTTTACAGATGCGGGCAGATGGCAGCTGAAGACATTACAGACATTGTTGGCTGAAGGGATTGATTTAACTTGGTTACAATACAATCAATTGCAATGGAGATGGAAAGAGGACCAAAAAACTGGTATTATGATGTATGAGGAAGAATTGGTCAGACACATAAAAGAGAAAGGTCCAATGCATATTAAAAGACTTTATAATGTCTTGTTAGAAAGGGATTCAGAAACTGAATTAGTTAAAGATTGTATGATTAAGTGGGCACAAAATTTTGAGGAACCAGTGATGTTGGAAACATGGGAAAAAATTTGGGTTCAGAATGTTAAATTTACACAGTCGCAGAATTTGAGGGAAAATTTTTATAAAATGTTTTATAGATGGCATTTAGACCTCAAAAAATTGTCGTGTATGTACCCTAATGTGCAGCCTAAATGTTGGAGATGTGATTGTCTAGATGCTACATATTATCATGTTTGGTGGACCTGTAAGAAAGTTAAGGCTTTTTGGATAAAAATTTGGTGGGTCATGCAGAATGTTCTGAAGAAAAAAATTCAATTTTCTCCACAATTGTTTTTACTGGGTATAGTTAAGGGTTTTACATTGGGTGAAACAAAACTGATATTGCATATGATAACAGCAGCAAGATTGTTGATAGGTAAATACTGGAAAAATGAAGCGCTGCCCACGATTGAGGAATGGACTTTGAAGATGGCCAGTTTTGCAGAGATGGCGAAGATTTCAGCATATTTAAAAGATTGTTCACAAGAGACTTATGAATGGGAATGGAAGAGGTGGATAGATTATGTTCAGAACAAATATCAAACTAGGAAGTATCAAATAGCTTTTATTTGAAAAGGTTATATTAAGATAGAAATATTTTAAAGTAATGAGGATGAAAAATTTATTTGAAACTGTTATATTAAGATAAGAAATATTTTAAGGTAATGAGGATGAGAATTTATGTGAAAATGTTATATTAAGATAGAAACAGCTTAATGTAATGATGATGAAAATTTATAAGGGGGAGGGAGGGGTTCAAGTTTTATATACAAAGGAGGGTTTTTCCTTTTATTTGATATGAGTATATTGTGTGGAAGTCTGGGGGAGAGGGGAGGGTTAGGGTGGGTTAGGGAGGTTGGGAAGTTTGGGCTGGGATGAGGGGGGAAAAAAGGGGTGAAAATGTAATTGTAAAACTTTTGCAATAAAAAAAAAAAAGAAAAAAGTGTGAGGACCTGTCAGAAATGACTTTTCAGCCCTCTGAGTAGTCCCTATACACATAGCCATGGCCACCCGGTCACATGACCAGCTAGCCACGCCCACCCAGTCACATGGCCTCCAAGCCACGCCCACACAATAAGTCACGTCCACAATGGTGTCCTTCTTACCAATGTTAAAATCTGTTCACCTTACCCTATACGCATAGCCATGGCCACCCGGTCACATGACCAGCTAGCCACACCCACCCAGTCACATGACCAGCTAGCCACACCCACCCAGTCACATGACCAGCTAGCCACGCCCACAAAATAAGCCACGCCCACAATGTCCCTCTTTACCAATGTTAAAATCTGGTCACCTTAGGTTAGGTGAGGTGAGAAATGAAACCTTCCTGCAGGACATATATGAGGTCCCCCTAACCAATTTGCTCAATCTGAAGAAGCTATTTGGATAAGCAGTGAAATGTTTCGAAGCAACAGAACAACAGAAGAAGTCTAATTAGAGCAGAGAACAACTCAAAAAAGTAGAGCAAGATAGTGGAGAGACCTGACCCATAGAACTGCAAATAGCTGGCTGGAGAATTCTGGGAGTTGAAGTCCACAAGTCTTAAAGCTGCCAAGTTTGAAGGCCTCTGATTTAGGCCTAAGTGCTTCAGGTACTCCGTGCAGAATCAAAATCACTTTTCTGAACTGAGGAATTTTAATTGAGAAAACATAGTAACATGATTTGACACACTGGCAGCGGTGAATGCGCTTGGCAGATGTAATTACCTTGGCTATGAATTTTATAATAACTTTTTAATACACGGTTGTATTATTTTTATTCTTTTGGTTTTTTTAAATATTACTTTATCTGTCTGGAAGCCACCCAGAGTCATATATATTTGAGAATATTAGGTAATAGAATAAAATTTGAAGGTGGTCTGAGGGAGTGAAAAATGAAATGGCTGCTAGCTGAAGGAACAAATGATGATTTCTTTCGGATGTGGGGAAGAGAGGGAGCAGCAATAGGAATTGGAAAGAAGGAACAAAAAAAAAAGGAACATTATGCTTTGTTTAAAGTTTTAAAGGGTTACCAACTCAGCATCAGGGTAAAAGTAATGTAACAATCAAATTGAACTTCATTCCTGGTAAATATCTGAAGAAACCTGGACATTTTTCTTGGCAACAATACAGAAGTGTTTTGCCATTATTTTTTCTGGGATATTCTTTGAATTTCTAGTCTACAATCTTGTTATTTCCTGGTAGCCTCTTTTTCAAGTACTAACTTGGCCGGTTGTTGTTTATTTTCCAAGTCCAGGTAACATCCACCACTTGCTGAGACCATCTTATGATAGGAAGCAAGAAGAGAGAAATGACAGGATGTTCTTGTGATTTTAAAGTTGTGGAGGCAAAGGGATTGAAAAAAGGAGACAAAGGAGCAAAGAAATAGGAGGGAGAAACTTAGTTGAAAACATTTGAAAAGCAATAACATTTTACTATGATGGATGAAAGGAATGAAGACTTCCAAACAGTGGTGAGATTCAAGTAATTGAACAACCGGTTCTCTGCCCTAATGATTTCTTCCAACAACCAGTTTGTCAAACTGCTCAGAAAGTTAACAACCGGTTCTCCCGAAGTGATGCAAACTGGCTGAATCCCACCACTGCTTCCAAAGCACCAGAAGGCAAGACAAGAAACAATGGATAGAAACTAATCAAGGAGAAAAGCAACCAGAACTAAGGAGAAACTTGTTAACAGTGAGAACAATTAACCAGTGGAACAGCTTGCCTTCAGCAGTTGTAAGTATTTCATCACTGGAAGTTTTTAAGAAAAGATTGGATAGCCACTTATCTGAAATGATATAGGGCAGTGATGGCTAACCATTTTTTCCTTGGGTGCCAAAAACCTGTGCGCGCGTGCGATAGTGCCCGCGTGCGTGCCCACATCCATAATGCAATACTCCCCACTCACGCCATGCACATGCACATGCAACCCCCCTGAACTCCCCGCCCCCTGCGCAGGTGCGCGTGACCCCCTGCGCCTGTGCATGTGACCCTTCCTGCGCCCCATTTTGGGCCTAGCAGGCCTTTCTGAAGCCTCTGGAGGCCAGAAACGGCCTGTTTCCAGACTCTCAGTAGGCCCATTTTTCACCCTCCCCAGGCTCCAGAGGCTCCGGAGTTTTCCTGGAGCTTTTGGGAGGGTGAAAACAGCCTCCCCTGGCCCTCCAGAGGCTGGAAATGGCCTATTTTTGGACTTCCAGTACTTCCAGGAGGCCTGCTTTTTGTCCTCCAAAAGCTCTGGAGACTTTCTGGAGCCTCTGGGAGGGTGAAAATAGCCTCTCCCGGCCCTCTGAGGCCAGAAACAGCCCACTTCCAGACTTCTGGTGCTTCCAGGAGGCCTGTTTTTAACCTTCCCCAGCACTCTGGAGGCCCTCTGGAGACCGGAAATGGCCTGTTTCTGGACTTCCGGTCAGCCCGTTTTTCACCCTCCCAAAGCCTGTACTTACCTGGCATCCAAAACAGGCCGTGTGGAGACTCCTGGGAGGGGCAGGGTGGGGCAGGGCGGCATGGGCATGCACACGTGTCTCCCGCATGCATGGCAGACACCCAAAAATCAGCTGGCCAGTGGGAGGCGTGTGCGCATGTGCAGTGGAGTGTGCCATAGGTTTGCCATCACCGATATAGGGACTTCTGCTTGAGGACCGGAAGACCTCCGAGGTCCTTTCCAGCTCTATTCCGATTGAGCTCGTTTGGAAACACTCTTATGGCTCATAGAAAAGGAGAGTATCTTGAACATTGGTAAGAAGAATGGATTATGTGGAAGAACTGAAGGATGAGGAAAGATGTGCAGAAGGTGATGGTGATGGAAAAGTGAACAAGGGTCTTCATAGGCCCAGAGTTTCCATTGCTAAGCAAGATGGTTGTTAAGTGAGTCACACCCAACTTTATGACATTTTTCTGCCACAGTTGTTAAACTAATCACTGCAGTTGCTAAGTGAATCACGTGGTTGATAAATGAATCCGGCTTCCTCCATTGACTTTGCTTGTAGAAGCTGGCCTGGAGAAAGCGGATGATATTCTAGGTTTCCCATGGGACTGAAACAGCATTGGCCATGGCTGTGTGCGACCTCTAGTGGGAGCATATGGAATAGGCATTCGCCTTTGTTTCATCTTTCTGTGGCTTTCAATGCTAGCACGATATAACAAAGTATTTAAGTACATTTTTCATTTGGATATGACTTCTGGATTTTGTGCTTATGCTGAAAACCCCCCAAAACTTTGTTTTTGGTTTTATCGATTAGATAGATTTGTCGTTATAGAAATGGCTAGTTATATACTAATGTGTAAAAGCAAAAAGTTGAGGCTGGAGTGTTTTTATCTTGTACTGTGCTAAAAAGAGTCAGAAGTCAACATCTTTTGTTTTTCTTTTTTCCCTTGTACCTTACATTTTCTTTTTCCCTTTCTTTTTTCTTCCCCTAATTTCTCTTTGTATTTTATATATAGATAAAACAATAAAAGCCATAAGAATGGTCAAAAAATATATACAACAAAGTCATTTGCTGGATCAATTTAAAATCCTCTTAGGTTTGCTTATTTTGCATAAATTCCAGCAATCAACAAATCATCACTGGAGAGAAAGCTAAAAAGTTTTCATTGTAGTTTCTGTTGGGAATAGTTTTGAGTTCTATTGGGAGCAAATTTAATATGCTGTCTGGGAGTTAAAGTCCACATATCTTAAAATTGCCAAGTTTGAAAAACCATGGTCTGCAGCATCCACAAAACAAAAACAAACAAAAAAAAATCCACCCTCTGTTGGAAAAGAAGGAAAACAACAGAAAACTGCATACAAATGATGGTGGTAATGTTTATTTTTTAAAAAGTTGATAAGGAAAAGATAATTCTAAAGAACAAAAAGAGAGTAGCTTTGCATTCAAAAAGATTGTTGGGTTATATAGATACTAATATAGCCATGCCTAATAGGAAGGAATATATATATATAAAGCCTTTTGTTTAATAGCAATAGCACTTAGACTTATATACTGCTTCACAGTGCTTTACAGCCCTCTCTAAAAGGTTTACAGAGTTAGCACATTGCTCCCAACATTCTGGGTCCTCATTTTACCCACCTTGGAAGGATGGAAGGCTGAGTCAAACTTGAACTGGTGAGATTCGATCAGCTGAACTGCAGCTAGCAGTTCGGGTGAAGTAGCCTGCAGTGCTGCACTCTAACCACTGTGCCACCTCGGCTCTTTAAGAAGAGATAGTAAAGGTGGAAGGGTGTTAATTTTTTTTCCCCACACAATGTTTAAACATTTTTGAATTGGATTATTCCTTCCTTAACATGGAGGGGAAAAAGCAGACTGAATTTTTACATTGTGAACTCTTCCCTCCCGTGTTAAAAGATGCTATTTCCCCACCAGCTTAGCAATACTTGCTTTCTTCCTTGGCTGTCAAAGAGCCTTTCAGGAGCTTTCCAAAATACAAAGGAGGCAAGAGAGAAAGCACATGCTGAGCTGTTTGACTTATTCTGTTATCAAGTTTAAATAATTGCTAATGTTTCAGCACTGAGCAGCTGCTCAGAAACCCCAGCTCCTCTCTCTATTGTGTGGCTGCAGGATGCAAAGCCCTTTTGGAATTGTAATTGCTTAGGGAAAGTGGTTCTCTGTTTCATAAAAGGTTATGTATTGCTAAAGCCAATGAATCACAGGAGAGGAATGTTTCCTCTCTCTACACAGCTTTCCCTTAAAGGCCCGAAATGTTAGGGTTTGATTAGGTTTATAGGGTTTTTATCATTGCCTTCTAGGGAAACATGATCAGATTCTTTATATTTTTATAGGTTTAAGATGGCCTTCCATGGGTTATACTGTTACAAAGACTTATGTTTGCAATAAGAGACATATTGCTTGGGTTATAAATGCTGGTTATAAGTACTAAATGCAGAAATAAACTCGGGCAAACTACAAAGAATCCTGAAGCAACATCACATGCTAAACCCAAAGGTGCTTTTTCAAGGAGGCAACTGGACTTTCATGTTTTTTTCTTTGAAGACGTTTCACTTCTCATCCAAGAAGCTTCTTCAGCTCTGACTGAATGGTGAGGAATGGAAGGATTTATATTCCTTGCAGATAGCTGGTCATTTGCATTCTTTTAGAGAGTTGTTGAGGCCACCTGGAGATTTATCTGTGTCCTCAGGGTCACCTGAGTAGTGCAAATGGGTGTGGAGCCTTCTTGGATGTAAGATGTTTTCTGCCATGCACCTGTCTTCAACAGTGAAGGGATACAGGGCAGAAAACATCCTGCAGCCAAGAAGGTTCCACGCTCATTTACACTACTCAGGTGACCCTGAGGACACAGATAAACCTCCAAGTGGCCTCAACTCTTTAAAAGAATGCAAATGACCAGGTGTCTGCAAGGAATATTGCAAAGCAGATTGTGGGGAACTGCACAGTAATGGCTTCTGAACAGGAGCAGGGCTGAGAGGCTTACAAGCTACTTACTGAATGAGTTCCTATAATTTTAGGATATGATAATGCAATGTGTTTTAGAGTTGGAGATATTTTGGAGTGTTGGCTCCCATTATCCCTAATCATTAACCATGTAGGGTTATGCATGCATGAACTTATGGGAAGACCCTGATTGCTTTCTCTGCCATTTCAAGGACAGGAAAAATCATACCTAATACATTCTTCTGCAACCTTTAATAATATAGGTGCATTCTCAGGATAAAATTAATAGTGCCAAGGCTTGCAGTAACTAATAGTCTCATACCTCTACAGGTTTTGTAGAAAACGCCAGGAAATTCAAAAGGAGCTCCTTCAAAAGGAAAAAAAGAACGAATGAAAAGTTAACAAGAGCTCATTCAAAAAACAAATAAAAGCACACACAAAACAAAACAAAAAAACCAGGGGTAATGGGGGGGAAAAAAAGTCAGGATAGAGATTGTGGCTTCCTGCTTATGTGGTGCTACAATCATCAATCCTGATATTTTGTACCTATCTTGCAGATGCTGCAAAATGGTATCAGAGCAGGCTGATACAAGTATTAATACCAACCCCTCCACCCAGTGGTGGGTTCCACTTACCTTTGCTACCGGTTGCCAATGAAAGCATGCGCGCACACTTTCTTCGCTCACGTGTGGTGCTTCTGCATAGAATGTCCGTGATGATGTCCGGGCGGGTGGGCGGAGCTTCCCACCGCTGTTACTACCGGTTCGCAAGATCCAGACTGAACCAATAGCAACCCACCACTGCCTCCACCCCTCTTTTTGTGTTAGAGTGTTTTCTAGAGCACTCATTAGAAGTCTTTCAAATATGTCTGTTGTGGCCTGTTGGCTGCCGACCCCTCCAGCAGCCGAATCAAATGAGGAGGAGACGTGGAAGTCAGGGTCAGCATCAAGACAACCAGAGAGCTCCAAAGGGGAAGAGGGAGTGGACAGTGGAGCTGTTAAAGAAAGAGAGAGAGAGAGAGAGAGACAGAGACTGGGCCATCCATCAGCCCTTAGATGGAGAGTCAACAGCCCCCAGGTCTGGAGGTGGCTGATGAGCAAGAGGAGGAATAGCTGGGTCCAGTGCCTGATGCGCAGATGCACGGAAGGCAGTGGAGAGGAGAGCAGTGGAAATCTGTGGGCTGATCCTTGGGATGGAAGAGCCACCACTGCTAGCGAAGCCCCACTGTAGCTCTGGGATAAAAGGCAGGGGGCGGAGATGAATAGATCTGCAGACAACTATTCATCTTCCTGCTGGACAAACTTGTTAGCCTGCTGTGATCAAGAGACTGTTTGCTTGTGCTCTTATTCTCACCACCCTAGACAGCATGGGGGAGATATGTAGCACATTAATAGCTCCTAAGAAAAATATGAATATTAGCTGTTGTTCTCAACATTAATATTTCCCATCTAAGAATAGAAACAAAAATTACTTGATAATACACTATTCTTTCTATATTTACCTAGTTCTTTTGAAAGTAAAGATAGAGTAGTGGGGAGGTGATTTCAGACTTGCAAGATTCTATTGCTGCAATCTTACAAGAAAGGTATAAGTAGTATTCATGGTTTGGATTTTCTGTCTGGGCTACAGTACCTAAAAGGGTTGACATATTTACCTGCTTTATAACCATATAAGCCACCCATTCCATGTACGAAGTCTGGTCTGAAAATGGTGCCAGAAGTCATAAATCCAACCAGAGCAAGTGGCCATCTGGCTGCTCCAGAATATATGAATCAAATCTGAAATAGGGGGGGGGGGTAGACCATATCTTTGACACAACCAGGACTTTTTTAAAAGGATGTCCCTAGAATAGCGGTCACCAACTGGTGGTCCGTGGACCACTGGTGATCCACAGAAAAATTATTTGCATTTTTTATATTGCACTAAATCAGGGGTCCTCAAACTATGGCCCCTGGAACAGATACATGCAATGAATGTTTGTGTTGCTGCAGAGAGTCTCCCCCTTTGGGGTCATTTTGTGAGGGTTGGAGGGGGACAGAAATTCCAACCTGTGGTCTGCTTTGGCCTCCTGGTGCAAAGCTTTGGCCGAAGGCTGGAGGGAAGTGACGCTGGTGGCAAAGAGCCGGAGGGCCTTGTTCCAGTGGGACTGCATCATGGCCTGGAACTGGCTGACCATCTCAGCCCGCTGAGCCCCCAGGTGCCTTGCACTCCCACAGGTCTTCCCTCTGCTTGGAAAGCCTATGCTCGTAGTCCTCAGTGAGTTGCTTCTGCTGAGCCTCCTTCTCGGTCAGATCCAATTTGAACTGAGCTGTTTTTTTGTGGTGGCTGCTTAGCTTCAACAACTGCTTCCTGTTGGGGCTCTAAGAAGCCTGGGTGGGGAGGTGAATAGTGGTTGGGAGGGGACGGGTGACTAGAGGCTGGCGAAGCGCCTCTTGACATGACATTGAGGTGGCCATGCCCACCCAGTCACATGATCACCTAGCCACGCCCACCCAGCCAGTCATTAGGCAGATCATATTAGTGGTCCGTGGCAGAGGTGGGTTTCAGCAGGTTCTGACAAGTTCTGGAGAACCAGTAGCGGAAATTTTGAGTAGTTCGGAGAACCAGTAGTAAAAATTCTGACTGGCCCCGCCCCATCTATTCTCTGCCTCCCAAATTCCAGCTGATCGGGAGGAAATGGGATTTTGCAGTATCCTTTCCCTGGAGTGGGGTGGGAATGGAGATTTTACAGTATCCTTCCCCTGCCATGCCCACCAAGTCATGCCTCACCCACCAAGCCACACCCACAGAACCGGTAGTAAAAATTTTTGAAACCCACCACTGGTCTGCGGGATTTAAAATTATGAATTTAGTGGTCCCTGAGGTCTGAAAGGTTGGTGACCCCTGCCCTAGAATGTAAATGTGTAACCGATGATCATAGCTCAGGTTTCCCATATGAGAAAATGCTTTCTGTAATGCTGTAGTGTTTAACTTTTCATGTTTATGAGACATCTTTTCCCCTGTTCTTTTATTCAGTAGAAATGAATTTTGGAAGTTCTTGAAGAAAAAAAAAAACCCCTCAGCATCTTCATGTATTTCTGTTACCAAATTTCACTGATTTCAGTTCATGTAACAAAAAACTCTGTCCAGAAAGAATTTCAAGGAACAAGGTTGCTCAACTGTAGACTTGTTCAACTTTGCTTGATCAAGGGGGGGAATTCAGTGAATTCCAGGCCATATAATGACCTAAGGCTAATGGGGCAACTGTTGATTTCTTCCCCATGATGTCTCTTGAATGAATCCACTTCATCTGATTGTACCTTCAGGCATAAAGATCTGAATGCCATTTTACCTTGATACTCTCATGGGAGGTGAAGTGCAGAAGTGGAGGTAATTTTTTCCAGTGGGATGCTTGTCAGATCCTGTCAGTTACAAATTAACAGTATTGAAGGTGCAGAAATAGGAATCCTTGTCTGTTTCACTGGGGTTTTTTAAAGAATCTCAACACAGTAATTTGTCCTCACTCTGCCAGCAAGGCTGTGGGCAATCTGATGCCATTCCTTTCTAGGGACTTACTTTCCTTTCCAATAAGTGGACTGATTTACTCAGTGCCTGCTCAAAGAATGTCCAGAAAGCAACAAGAAGTTTAGTGTTCTCCATTCTGCTTCTTCTGTCAATAAATGATTTGAGCCCCTTGGATCCTAACATATTGGAGGTAGACAAAAAGAAAAAAAATGTTGTAAATATTTATTAATTAATCAAATTTATATAGCCGGTCATCTCACCAAAGGTGACGCTGGGCTGCCAAAGGCAAATATCCCTCTCTGACCTTTGATATTTAAGGAAAAATAACTTCACTATGTTGAAATTTTTTTTAGGAAGCTCCATTAAATCCACTTTTTAACCTTGGCATATCAAAGTTATTTGTCAGCAATTGGCTTTTTGCAGTATTAATATATTAATATTTGCAGGATTAGATCTAAACATTTAAAGCAACTTGCTCTTCCCTTTACATAGATTGTATTTCCTTCTGGCTTTCCTGGTTTTACAGCAATCATAATTTGCTCTTTCATGCAAAGTACAATCATCTACTTAGAGATTATACAGTATGATATTTTCTTGGTTACTTTGCATTTTAATTTTATTTTATTTAAATATATTTAAATACAATATAATTTTATTTAATTTTAATTTTGTTCGCTGCCCCGAGTCACTTGTTGAGATGGGCAGCTACCCAAATTGAATGAATGAATGAAATCTTTGTTACTCTGTCACCCACAAGCTTGCAGGTTGTTAGGATTGTAAATCCCCCTGCTGTAGTTTGCAATCTGCAGGCTACATGTATGGGAGTGGGTTCGGGATGGGGTGAAGAGTCAATTTCCCTCTTCAAAGCAAAAAACAAATGAAGGAGATTCATGCTCTTTCATCCTGAAGCAGAGGTACAGGACATACACATGTCTATGACTACACATACACACACATACAAATTTTGTAAACCACCCAGTGTTATCTATGTGTGAATTGGACAGCTATATACATTAGTTTTATAAACAAACAAATGATCAAACAAACATATGCACGCACACCAAGATGCCAAAGAAGTTGTTTATTCCAGAATTTAACACGCTTCATCACTGCTTTGCTGCCAGTGACATGCATGCAATCAACATCCATGTGTTTCTGATTATAAGTGCAGGGGTGAAGTTTTTCTCACCTGTATTATTGCATCCACTGTGGGAACGAGGCCCACAGAGCCTCCCTTCTTTTTCTCCCTTCTTTCTTCAAGCCTTAGCATATTCTCTCCTTTTCCTCATTTCCTACCATAGGTCTGGGGAGTAAGGGTAAAGAGGCCCAGTTTATTCCCTGTCGAAATGCATTACGGATAGTGTTCACTGGCTGACTGTTCATTCAGCAACTATGAAAAGTTATGATGGTCCTGAAAAATTTACAACAACCACTCCCCAAAATATATCTGGCTGGAATTTAGGTTATTGCAGTTTCAAAACAGCTGTCAAGTTCCAAGTTGGGGATGACTGTATAGACCAGTGGTTTGATTCAGCCAATAGCTAAAGATGAGGACTTGATATGAGGATTTCCTTCCTATAGAGGAAACAAGCTGTGTCCCTGACTTTCATATGTTCAATAGAATGGCTCCAGACCAGGGGTGAAATCCAGCAGGTTCTGACAGGTTCTGGGGAACCGGTAGTGGAAATTTTGAGTAGTTCGGAGAACCAGCAAATACCCCCTCTGGCTGGCCCCAGAGTGGGATGGGAATGGAGATTTTGCAAATCCTCCCCAGGAGTGGGGTGGGAATGGAGATTTTGCAAATCCTCCCCAGGAGTGGGGTGGGAATGGAGATTTTGCAGTATCCTTCCCTGCCATGCCCACCAAGCCACGCCCACCAAGCCATGCCCACAGAACCAGTAGTAAAAAAATTTGGATTTCACCAATGCTCCAGACTCTCTGCCATTTACATTCATGCACGGGTTCTACATTATTAGAACTTTGCTAGAGAATGGGAACCCACAGTTGATCCAGTTAAAGTACATATAATGAGGAGAATAACTTCCTCCCCTCACATTCTGTAGAGAGCATAAGGAAGAGTTTTGAAGGACAGGAGGAAGAATCACTAGCAAGGCAACATTCAGATAAGGGGGGCTTGAGCTAGGCCTAAGAAAATAACTCGAGACAATGTCTCAGACAAAATTCCTGCAAACTTCACACAAAGATAAAGTGTGCGTGAAGCATACTCAGAATTGCAAGATTTTGTTATTACCGTGTTTCCCTGAAAATAAGATCCTGTCTTATATTGTTTTGAACCCTGAAATAAGCGCTTGGCCTTATTGCCATATGCTCAAAAGCCCATCCCCCCAATATCAGGGGATGTCTTATTTTGGGGAAAACAGGGTAATATTGTTCCAATAAAAGTAGCTTTAGACCTACAGATTATGTTATTGGATTATTAATCTTAATCTTACCCTTGTAGGGCTGAGACATTCCTTCTCTATGGATTTTGAAGGGTTCTCTAAAGCAACGTGTCCTTGCTTCTCCTTGTACATTTGGAAGAGCAAAGAGTAAGCATTCAAACAGCTACTGCATAGCTCCAGGTCACATGAGTCAACCACATCTTTCTCTGCAATAAGCACTGTGTTGTAGTACAACTGAAGAACATTGGAAAATAGTAACGCTCAAGGCTGTGGAGGCACGACGATTTCCCAGTTGTTTGCTAGCGCTGTTAATCAACCTGAATCCTGCTCTCTCTTCTGCATTCCAAGCAATGCTGATAAAAAGCTAGATAAAGGATCTGTGGTAAATTCTCTACCCGTATAATAATTTATTTCAAGTCATTATGGGTGTTTAATCGCCCTCAAAGTTATTCTACCTTCCATTGCAGAGAAGTAGAAGAAAAAAGAGCCAAAACTATTTTGGATTACCACAGTCCCTTGGAAATAATGTGCTTTTAAATTAGATGCATATGTGTTTCTCTGTTTAATATTCTTGTACACTATGGAAACACTTCCTTAAATCTGAATAATACATTGGTTACCTTACATGCGCACACACATATACATGCAATACGCTCACCACCAATATTGTGTACCATACTGAATCAGGAACCGTTGTTTCATATTTGAAGTTAATTTGGTACTGAGATAAACAAATCAAAGTGTGTTTACAGAATAATTACACCATATTCCAGGACTGTAGCAAATAATTCTTTTTCTTTTTTTTTGTCTCAGTCACTAAAGTCCATTCCCTGGTTCCTGCTTTGTTTGTTTGCAAAATATACTCCATGGCAACATACGAATTAAAACCATTGGATTTGCTGGAGTAAAGTATTATGTTTATACCTTGTCCGTTGCACAGCTGTAAAAATTGTGACTGCTTTGCTTTTGGTCATGTGGCTTACTTTTTTCTCCTGCTACTATCTTTACAGACAGATTGTAGTATGAAGGCTTTTGTTTTGCATGGCTTGGATTTTGCATGCGAGCCAAGCTGAACCACTCCTGGTTCAATTATTTTATAATCATTTGTTCATGGAAAACAAAGTGAATAGGGAGGTTTCTGGACCTGTTCCTGCAAGTATATACTTGGATACCGTTTTTGTTTTTTGCTCCCCTCCAGAATTCCATCGATTTGAACTGTGCCAGGACAGAAAGCCAAATGAATGAATTAGGAACTTGCCTCTCCCATCCATTTTCACAGGAAGGAAAACAACACTGGTTATCTCTACAGATCAGCAAAAGAAATATTGTATGTCTTTAAAAAAAGAAAAAGAAAAAAAGAAAATGTATAAATGGCTGAACACACTATAAGTAAACAGATGGAAAAGTTACTTCTAGCGATAGTCAAGAAGAATAAAAAAAAAGTCTCAAGAAGTCACTAAATCACTAAGTGGTTATCAGGGTTATACTGAGAATGAGGAGGTTGCAACTGCTGGGAATATCAATGAGAATGTAGGAGACAAACTGTCAAAGGATTGTATGGCCTTTCGATACTCAGACCTGAAGTTTGAGTTTGAGGGGATGTGATGACCTGTAAAATCTTCTCTTTCAAGAAGAGATTGGACTGCCATTTGTCAGAAAATGGCATTTGTAGGGTCTTCTGCTTGGGCGGGGAGGGGTTGGACTAGATGACCTACAAGGTCCCTTCCAACTCTGTTAATCTGTAATCTGACATCCCTCATAGGAGTTGAACAATCAGAAACAATCAGAAACCCCACGGCTTTCTTTATAGCTTTCTTTAACTAGATGGCTTCTCAAGGTTTTATGTGGTAAAACACAAAAGTGGTAGCATAAGCTTTAAGATAGCTTTAAAATCTCCCTGAAACCTCTCACTATTTGGTATCCCAATCCTCCTCATTATAGCCTTCAGCTCTTCCTAAAATAGCATGGCTCCAATCTCCAGAGTGGTTTGAGATATAGGTCCTCTCCCTGCATGCATGTTTCGGCCTATTAAAGATCTCCTGAGGGAACTATCCTCTCTACCTTCCACCAGAAGCCATTATGAAGAGATGTGAAAGAGAGGTTTTGGGGTTTTTTTGCTTCAGTGCCACCATTTATGGAATACCGGTTCCTTGGGAACTACAATGTCATCCTGGTTTCAATCTGATGTCAATTGAATCCTTAACTATTCACAAATCTTTGAAGTCATAGCTGTTTTGTCTTCTGTTTCTATTGGATTGTGGAGAACAACAGTTGTGCAATATTACTACAGTTTAATCATTCACTGCTGTTGGTTCCTTGTTTTTATTCTGTTTTACCTTGAAATGGCAGTATGAGATCTGAACCCAAAATCAGGGGCTACTCTACACAAATATACTCCAGGGATTTTGATTCGATGCCCATCAACATCTGTTGGAATGGCCCAGGACAAAGCCATATAATCCAGTATATTTAAAGTTGTCCATTGCAATCCAGAACATATGAAGAAGATCAGATTTGCTTATTAAGCTCAGTTCTTTTTTTTTTATTAAAAAGTTTTAACAAGTATTACAACATTTTTTTCCCATCCCTCTTCCCCCCCTTCCCTCCTCTTCAATATTTTGTGCCCATTTTATCATACAGTCCTTAACTAGCTCTGTTTCTGAATTTATTTCTACCAATGCATTATACAACCTTTTTATATGCATTTGACTTTGGTCTCTAATTTGTTTTACCAAGTTCTCCTCATTTTGCAAGATACCAATTTTCTGATCTTCTCTCCATCTAGCTTGCAGCTGTCCATACTGAAACCATGTGTGAATTATCCTTTCTTCTCTTAATTGATTCAAAGATTTTAGTTGTAGCATACCTCCTTCCTTACTAAGAAGCTCTTTATAAGTAATCACATCTTGTTTTTGCTCTACACTTATATTCTCTATCGCGTGTCTGGGTATTGCCCACATTGGTAACTTATCATTTAATTTATACTGATACTTTTTCCAGACACGCAATAAAGCATTTCTTAATATATGACTTTTAAAAGTCTTGTCCACTTTCTTATCATATCCTTTTTTTAAAAAAAATCACTGCTGTAGTCTTTTTAGCCTTTAATCTTCTTCTTCTTTTTTTAAAGCAGAAATCTCTAATTTTGAACAGGGGCTACCGGCGCTAAACAAAACTTTCCTTTTTAACTTTTGCTTTCACGCCCCATTAAAGCTCAGTCGCCATCTTGGTTTCACTTTCTCCCCTTAATGAGTCAGAAGGAAGTAATACACATTTGGAGTTAAAGTTCAGTACTTGCAAATCTGATCTCTCCTGAGTTTGCTCAGCCTGCTTCCGAATGATGTTTATTCCAAGCATTGTTTGCAGGGGTGGTTGCGGCGTCTTCTTCTGCTTAAAGCAGAAACGTCCCGGATCCGGAGCTCTGTCGGGCTTCCAGGGAGCTCTCACCCTTCAAGCCCCAGAATTGCTCCTGGGGCTTCTTGGGGAGCTCTACCTGCATCCATCTGCTCTTTTCCTCCCCTTTTCCTGGGGAGAAAGTTTTCAAGCTGCTAGACAGCTGATTTGCGCTGTTCTAGCGGCTTTATGAGATTGCGGGGCTGGCGCTCACAAAAGAAGTGTCTTCGGCGCCTGCAGTGCCACCGGAAGTCCTGAGCTCAGTTCTTGATACATAGCAAGAGACCTTATCTTCTTTGATGCACAATGTAGAATAGGGCCACTTCTTCAACTCCTCAAAGGCAGTTTGAAGACCACCTTTCAAATCTTGCCAATTGTAATAGGCTTGCAATAAGAAATTATTGCCCACCCTCCCAAGCTGCATTCCTATAGAAACAACAACAACCAAGCAAGCAAAAACCATTCAGGAAATAAAGCAAGGTTTATTTAAGGTTCGGTACATCCCTCTGGCCAGATGCATTAACAACCAACCAACCAGCCCAACAACTCCAATCGGACAGAACATACTGGACATCTTTTTCCTTTGGCAGACTTAAACCCAGGGAGCTGGAAGGTGTGGGGAACAGAGAGTTCCTGCAGATGGGG
The DNA here is from genome assembly GCA_022577455.1 of Arizona elegans. NCBI lineage: Eukaryota > Metazoa > Chordata > Lepidosauria > Squamata > Colubridae > Arizona > Arizona elegans. The sequence goes on from JAKOOJ010000001.1 coordinate 177,674,819, forward strand.
ATAGCTACAGAATTTTTAAAAAAATAAATAAAAAATATACACAAATAAAACCAAAACCAAAAATGAGCAATTCTTTACTTTTAAAAAAAGGCAGTTGCCTTTTGCGGAAGTATTCATGGCTCATTTATGGGAATCTGGAAATGGACCACAATTCAATGAACACTATGTAGCTTTCCCTTCTTTGTCAAGTAAAGTATCACCAGCCAAATCCTCTCTGTCTACTACTTTTTTTAAAAAAAATAATTAAAAAAGGATTTAGCTAATGAAAAACTCCTCCTCTTGAAGCCACTTCAGAGTGGTGGCTGTGGTGAATAATAATTCTGTGTGGAGTCCCAAGGAGAGGGGAGGAAAGGAGCTGGGTATGCTATCCAAGCGTGTGGCCTTAAATGGTTCTTTCTGATGCATCTACTCAAAATTCAAAAGCTTTCTGTTGGTGTTTTATTCTGGTACAGCCTCTTTTTGTCTTTTCCAAATTAGGGTGTATTAATTGTGTATATATAGATGTGTGTGTTTTTGAATATCATGTTAATGTTTAAGTCTTGAGAGTAGCTTTGGTGAATGAACAAAATAAATAGATTTGTTAATAAGGAAAAGGGAGCGGCTTTTCTAATGGTCTCTTTCCATCCTCCACTAAATTAGTTGGCAGGATTAAAGCATATATTCCTTTTTTATCCTAGCTTGAGTACTTGATCACAGAGGCATAGTTTAATCCAAACATCAATAGTGCTTCGTCAATTCAGTCAGATGCAGCTGTCAAAATGGACTTTTGGTTTATTTAGAGCTTTGTGTTTTATTCTTTTTTTTTTTAAAAAAAACCCCAGAATATCATAGAATACATTCTTTGATTTTTGATGCTGAAATCTCTTTTAACTTTCTAAACCTGAAGAACATTTAAAATATTTAATAGAGTGTCTCCTACCCTTTGAAAGAATAGAATTTATTTTCCATGTATTTAAAATTTGAAAGGAAAAGTGCTGGAATATATTGCATATCAGAGATTAGCCTTTCCCGGTGAATAATGATTAGAAAATGGAAAACCAAGCTATGTTTTCTAAATTTTTAGCATTTTCATGCAAGTTAAGATTACATTCCATTTCAAATGAACAACAGCAATTTTTCTTCATGCTGTCTCTTTAACCATGGTTTAGGGATGCTTTTAAAGATTGCGCTGAAAATGGTATAACCAGACCCAAAAAATTGTACAAATTCTCACCTCTTTCCACTTCTTTGTACTGCCTCTGTTGCATTCTGTAGCTAATGCATTTGAATAAAGAGTAACTGGCAGCTAAAAATATATACTCCTAAAAATATACAGACAGCTGTCACATCTCCTCTGAATATATTAGTCATTATCCTCATTAACCGTTGCAAAATAACAGCGGTTTTCATAATGTAGGCATTTTATATTAGGCAATTTGTTCATCATTTTTATGGGCCCTGTTCTAACCGCAGGGCTTCATCCTACCACTCCTATTTGGACTAATTTATTGAAGTAAAGGATTTCCTCAGGTTGAAGGACTCTGCAAAACTCTGCCTCATGCCATTTTAAAACTAAAGCCTGCATGTTGACTATTGGTGCAACCAGCGGAGATGGGAGATGGGACATGTGGTCCCAAATCTTCCATCTACCAGTCATAAATAACATGATGGATTTAAGTATGGATTTAAATGTTACATCTCTCTAAATTAAAATGTGAGGTAATATACAATGTTGTGAAATGGGCTGCATACTGGAAATCCAGGTGAAGTCTGAGCTGAGTGAATGAGGCGGCCGAGGAGCTTTGAGTGAAAAGCTCTTTTTAGCTTCAGCTGAGTAATATGGGGGAATAATGTCATAAAACTGGCTTACCTGGAAGATCAACATCACTCATAAGCTGTATGGAAATCTCTCTGAACAGGGTTGCCATCTTGGGGTTGCAAAAATAAAAATGAATGCTAAGAAGCAGCAAAGCATTCAGGGGTTTTTGTGGGTGGGTGTTTTTGCTGCAACTCTGGTTGTCCAGAGTTTTATAGCCCAGATAGAGTAAGACCTGCCTTTTCACACTTGGTTAAAGGTCTAAATAAAATGACAAGTGCCATTGTTACATTGCCTTCTATTATCAGAGAGAGTCATGCAGGACAGCACTACTAATTGCTAAAGAAAGAATATTTGGGGCCTTAATTGCCAGCACAATGATGGCTTGCTTAGCAAATCTCTAGAAAGTCTGTAATGCTGCCTTTCATAAGGGAGCAAGAGCTGCATGAAAAGAGTGTGGTCCTGCCAATTCTTTTTTTTTCTTGCCACTTCCTCCTCTTTATGACAAGTTTTTCAATTAGAAACTTGTAGCTACCCACATGATGGCCCTCTTTCCATGCAGCATGCACAACTTAATTCTCCCAAAGGGACAAAACTGTGAAGGAAAAACTTCAAAGAGACTTTAGTCAGGGATGTGCATCATAGAAGGAAATTTATTTAGGAGGTGTGATTTAGAGGGATTGCTGCACTACATTTCAGATATAATGATTCTCTGTATATATGTGTGTTTGTATGTATGTGGAGAGAGCGAGAGCGAGCGAGCGAGAGAGAGAGAGAGAGATAGGGATATATATATATATATATATATATATATATATATATATATATATATATATATGTATGTATGTATGTATGTATGTAAGTAAAGTGTTTACCGAGACACCTGGTCTACCCCAACATGTGGGAGGGGGCATTCTATTTGTATATGTATAACCTGTTTTCCTGAAAATAAGACCTCCCTGGATAATAAGCCCAATCGGGCTTTTGAGCGCATGCACTAAAAAAGCCCCTCCCAAATAAGCCCTACCCAAATATATTTAAATGCATGCACAGCAGGTCCCCATCATTTCTGCTCGTTAGGGTTAGGGAGACAGAGCTGGAAATCAGGTAAGATGGCAAGAGGAGCCCCGTCTTGCTCCATGAGCCTCAAAATAATAAGTCCTCCATGAAAATAAGGCCAAGGGCTTATTTCGGGGTTCAAAAAAATATAAGACAGGGTCTTATTTTCAGGGAAACATATAAATATTTGACCTCTCATGTTAAGAGAAGTGTAAGCAGACTATCCTGGGTACTGCAACATGTGTGTTTTCTGTTGAATAATGCAAGGTGATTATGTGCAAGAATAAGTAGAATGACTTAGAACATTTTGAAAAAAAAATGCTAAGACATTAGGGACTATGACAACTCTAGGCATGGGCAAAAAAGGCAGGTACATGAAATACATTGCATTTCTTATACTTGGTAAGTTGAGGGGTGAAAGAGTCACTGTGGTTTCTATGAGTGATCATAAAAGTTGGGTTTATACATCACGCTAAACCACATGTTGAAGAGCAGAAGCATTTTCATGATGTCAGGGTCAGTGGGTGGGGCCTCCCGCCAGTTTTACTTACCGGTTCTATAGAACCGGTGTGAACCAGGGGCAACCCACCACTGGGCTGCACGTGCATGCATGTGCAGGTGGGGCATGTGTGTAGAGCACGTGCACATGCGTGGGCTAGCCAGGAGCAGGCAGGGGCACACACATGCGCAGGGAGCAGGGTGCATGTGTGGGGGGCGGACACACTTCGCATTTTGGGGGTTCGAGGGTGCGTGCCTGCATTCACGCATGCGTGCTTTGGGCACTCAGTCGGGAAAAGATTAGGCATCACTGTACTAGGGGAAAGGTGGAGCTGCCATATATGGGTGGAACACTAGATGGCAGAAGAGAGAAACATAAATCTCTTTACTACTATCCCCTGGTCATCCAGAATAGTGCAGAACACATAAGGTAAAAAGGTAAAGGAGTCCCTGCTGGTTTTATTCCATTAGTTGTAGCCAATTTTAGGGGGCGATGCTTATCTCCATTTCTAGGCCATTGAACCTGTGCTGTCTGAAGATATTTCCACAGTCATGTGGCCAGCAGGATATCACACCACAGTGCAGAGCATGTGGCAAAACACAGAATGCTGTTACCTTACTACTGAAGTGGTATTCTATTCACATTTACATGCTTTCGAACTGCTAAGTTGGCAGGAGCTGAGGTGAATGACAGGAGCTCACTCTGTCATGGGATAGTAGAACTCCAACTGCCACAGCCTGGACCTTCTCTGGCATCTTTTAAGCTACTGAGCCACCACGTTTTATCCACATAAGGATAGTCCTAAAAAGTGCCCATTCTAGTCTAACCAGGTCCAGAAAGGCAGTACCCAATTATGGCCACTCCTAATAAAGTGTAGAAATATAGCTACTAAGCTTCCAAGGGAGAGTTAAACATACCAAAATAAGAAAAGGCATATTCCTGTTGGAAGGTTCTACCCTGAGGTATTTTGTTCCCTGCCAAGGTTTCTTACAAATCAAACAAACAGGCAAATCAGGGATGTCTTTGTTCCTGAATTAGGGCTCTTGTGTCTGAGGTGAAAAAATCTGGCTGACCACAGAACTGGCGGCAAATAGATACAGAAAAAACTTACATTTTCACAGCCAAATGTATGGCAGTGCTACCTTAACAGCTGTATCTCCCCTGTTCACTCTTCACCTCCGTGAAATCTATCTTTGGCATTATTTAAGTTCCTAACGTAATTTGAGGCTGAAATGTTTTCTGGGCAGATTTGTGCCAGGTGAATAACTCTCCCTGAGAACACTATTAAGATATTCCAATTAATTGGAGCTTGGGAGAAATTTGAAGTATGACAATATTCTCCAAGTGATGCACTCTCCAGTATTTTACATAAGAGTTAACCAGTAAGTATCCAATGTATTATTACTTTCACATATAAAAGGAGAAATGCCCCATTTTCCCCTGGATTCTAAGGGAAATTACATTTATATACAACATCCACTTTTGGCTGTTTTACTATGATACCATGTCATTGACTTGCTGTCCCCAGATCATAAAATTTTGTTAGTGCCTGGTTATCTTTAAATACATTTCCTATCCTATGTGTACCATCCATCCATCTATTCCTCTATCAGTTATATACAGTATCTATCCATTTATCTCCATGCTGTTTAGTCTGTTCTGTAATGGTGCAAAATGGATTTTAGCTATTTTCTTTTTTTTAGCACCACTCTTTGATAGATATAAAAATCTGTTTTCTATATTCTCCAATTTCTTCTCCCTCCCTCCCTCTGTGTGTATGTGTGTGTACATGTGCATATGTGACATTTTTAGCAATCTCAGCAGAAGAGAAATGTATATTTGTTAATTTTTTTATATCACTCAAAATATTGGTCAAAACAAAAAATTAAAGGCATCCATCTCTCTTGCTCCCCTTCTTTCTCTTCCTTGCTCTATTTTCCCCTTTGAGTTCCCCTTTTATTTATTTTAATCCTTCATTTGATGTTTTTCTCCAAATCCTGTTATTTCTATTCTGCATCTTAAGGATAATTTCCTTCATGACAGACATGGCAATCAAATGATCCTTAGTTAAATTCTACCATAGGAATCCTAGGCCCTCCTTTCTCTCTTCTTGATGGTATGAACAGGGGTACAGGATGGAGCCAAAGAATGGGGCCTGCTCATTTCCCCTCTCTGATCCCAGATCAGGCACTTGGATAGGTCATTTGGGCAAAATGAAATTTATAAGTATACTGTTAATAAATGGGGGTTTTACAGTAAGAGCAAGATATGATTATTTATCGGTTTTCTTATTAAAAATATTAACTTGATATGGCCACAAATGGATGAGCATTCCACACAGGGACTTAATCATGAATAGTGGGGTTCCAATTGCAAAGATCAGAAGCAAGATAGTTCTGCCTCAAACACTTACTCCTAGATCTATGGGTTCTTCGTGCTCTCTGAGCTTGAAAATTTCCCTGCAGAGGGTTCATTACCCAACTAGGTAACGTCATCAGACCTAGAAGGGAGTGGGATTTGCTTTCTATTTTTCTACAAGTGGCTTGCTCTGTACAAGTGCTGGTGGGAGTCTTCTTGATAAGGCTGTTGTTTACTGTTTGATTGTTTGATTCTTTTTTTAAATTTTTATTAATTAAAAAATACAAACAAAAATACAAACAAACATAAATATAACGATATAACATACAAAACAAATGAACATCAGTCAAGTCTTTCGACTTACTCTAAATGTTGTCACATCGGTAGCCTATTTTTCCATGTTTATCTATATTCTATATATATCTATATATAGCCATGACAGCTATGGACCTGACCCAGTTAGTTCATGGCCCTATTCACACGGAGGGACACACTCTGGACTTGATTTTTGTCTCAGATCAGTGGCTGAATGATCTAGAAGTAGGGGACTTAGTCATTGAGCCCTTGTCATGGTCAGATCCTTCACTCCTTCGACTGGACTTCCGTACCGCTACCCCCCGCCGCAGGGAGGCTGAACCGGTTAGGTGGTTCCGCCTCAGGTGCCTGATGGATCCGGATGGATTCCAGATGGAGCTTGGGCCATTCCCTGAGGCTCTGGCTCATGACTTGGCTGAAGACCTGGTGGCCGCCTGGAATAGGGCAGCCGCTGGAGCTTTGAATCATGTCGTGCCTTTGCGGCCTCTGACCCAGTGCCAATCCCGTGTGGCTCCCTGGTTTTCTGAGGAGCTGGGGGAAATGAAGCGCCGGAAAAGATGCCTAGAGAGCGGTTGGAGGGCCAGCCGTTCCGAATCCGACTGAACACTGGTGAGGTCTCATATTAAGACCTACCTAGTGGTGATAAGAGCGGCAAAATCTGACTATTTTTCTGCTCTTATTGCGTCTGCAGATAACTGCCCAGCCACCCTATTTAGGGTGACCCGCTCCCTGCTTCATTTGGGAGCGAGGGAAGACCCCTTACAGGGTAAGGCTGACGACTTTGTGCAATATCTGCATGACAAAATCGCTCAGATTCAGGAAGGCTTGGACTCTGACTGGGTAGGTTCAGATGGGATGATGAAGGTGGGTTTTGAGAATGTTATCTGGGAGGAGTTTGACCCGGTGACTCCCGAGGACGTGGACAGGATTTTGGGCAGGCTTAGCACGGCCACATGTTTATTGGACCCGTGTCCCTCCTGGTTGGTGCTGGCCTCCCGGGAGGTTACACGAGGCTGGCTCCAGAGGATTATCAATGCTTCTTTGAGTGAGGGTTTCCTCCCCTCTGCCTTGAAAGAGGCGGTGGTGAGGCCCCTCCTCAAGAAGCCTGCCCTGGACCCGGTTGTATTAGCAAATTATCGTTCAGTCTCCAACCCCTGCTTTGTGGCGAAGGTTGTTGAGAGTGTGGTGGCACGACAGCTTCCCCAGTACCTGGATGAAGCTGTCTATCTAGATCCGTTCCAGTCGGGTTTCAGGCCTGGATACAGCACGGAAACGGCATTGGTCGCATTGCTTGATGATCTCTGGAGGGCTCGGATAGGGGCTGTTCCTCTATCCTGGTCCTATTAGATCTCTCAGAGGCTTTTGATACAATCAACCATGGTATCATGCTGCGCCAGTTGGAGGGGTTGGGGGTAGGGGGCACCGTGTTGCGGTGGTTCTCCTCCTTCCTCTCTGACCGGTCACACTTTGTCTTGGCAGGGGGGCAGAGGTTGACCCCGAGGCGCCTTGTGTGTGGGGTGCCACAAGGATCGGTCCTCTTGCCCTTCTGTTCAACATTTATGTGAAGCCGCTGGGTGAGATTATCCGTGGTTTCGGGGTGAAATTCGATCAGTACGCTGATGACACTCAGCTGTACATCTCTACCCTGGACCACCCCAATGATGCCCTTGACGTGATGTCTCGGTGCCTGGAGGCCGTGCGGATCTGGATGGGGAGGAACAGGCTCAGATTCAACCCTTCCAAGACTGAGTGGCTGTGGTTCCCAGCATCCCGGTATAGCCAGCTGATGCTATTGCTGACTATTGGGAGCGAGTCATTGGCCCCCATGGAGAGGGCTCGCAACTTGGGTGTCCTCCTGGATGCACAGCTGTCCTTAGAAGAGCATGTGATGGCTGTGGCCAGGGGGGCCTTCTATCAGGTTCGCCTGATTTGCCAGTTGCATTCTTTTCTGGACCGGGACTCCTTGCGCACGGTCACTCATGCCCTTGACACTTCCCACCTGTACTACTCTAATTCTCTCTACATGGGGTTCCCCTTGAAGAGCACCCAGAGGCTCCAACTGGCCCAGAATGCAGCTGTGCGGGTGATTGTGGGAGCGACATGGCGCTCCCATGTAACACCTCTCCTGAGCGAGGTGCACTGGCTTCCGGTGGTCTTCCGGGTGCGATTCAAGGTGCTGGTTACCATCTTTAGAGCGCTCCATGGCTTAGGACCTGGGTACTTACAAGACCGCCTGCTGCTACCAATAGCCTCCCACTGGCCAGTACGCTCCCACAGAGAGGGGCTCCTCTGGGTGCCGTCGGTCAAACAATGTCGACTGGCGACCCCCAGGGGGAGAGCCTTCTCTGTGGGGGCACCTGCCCTCTGGAATGAACTGCCCCCCGGGATACGGAGGATTCCCGACTTGCGCCTCTTTCGCTGTGCCCTCAAAACGTTTTTATTCCAACAAGCCGGGCTGGCCTAATATTTTAACTTTTTAAAATTTTTTAAAAATTTTAAAATGGGTGTTTTATTTGAATAGCTGGGCCAAATTATTTAATATTCTTTTAAATCATTTTAAAATTTTATATTTGTGTGTTTTTACTTTTGGCTGTACATCGCCCTGAGTCCTTCGGGAGAAGGGTGGTATATAAATTGGAATAATAAAATAAATAAATAAATAAAATTACATATTTACATGTAAAGCATTAATATGCATTCCATCCTTAAAATTGTTACATTCCTTAATTGGTACCCAAAGTTTAGTCTTAAGATTGACTTTATTCTTTAGTGTCCCTATGAATGTATTTCTAACTTTTTCTCCAACCAGTTATACCATTTTTGCCATGCTAAGTAGTACTCCGTGTCATCTTTCTCCTGTAGTTCTTTTGTAAGTTTGTCCATTTCTGTGCATTCTGTGATTTTGGTGATTATTTTGTTTTCTGTCGGTATGCATTCCTGTTTCCAATATTGGGCAAAGAGTATGCGAGCTGCAGTTAGGATATGGATAATTAAGTATTTTATCTCTTTTTCATACTGTGCTGTGATTATTCCAAGTAAGAAGATTTCCGGCTTCATTTCCAACCTCTGGTTTGTAATTTCATTTTCCTTATTTCATACCAATATTGTTTCACCTTTTTATTGTTTGATTCTTTGTAATTCCTTGATTGGGGTATTATTTTCTGCTAGATTTTCTACTATTTAATCATTTTCTGCTACTTAATTCAACTCTTCTGGGCTAGCTACTATATCCTCCACCCCCTCTTTTCTTAGTATCATATCCTGTTATCTATAATGTGTAGGTCCAATGCTAGCAAGGTAAATGAGAGCTACAGGTCAAAGCAGAAGACTTTGATATAGTGAGAATGGCAAGCAGGCATCAAGTGAGAGAAAGCAGCCCATGGAGATTCAATAGGCTACTTGTGGATAACTAGGCTGGATAAATCAAAACCAAGGTGCCAAAGGTAAGAATGTAACCACTGAAAAGACTGGACACTTGTGCTGTTACTGAATTCAAATGACTTAGAATAAGAGTAAGAAGTCCCTGATGGTGCCTTAAATCGCAATCCATTTGATGGGCTAGTGGAGTAGAAATCCTTGGAGAGAAAAAAAAAACAACCTATACAGGCTTCTCCTGCTGTCTCTACATCTTTTCTTTAATGCCCACCTGCACTGAAAAGCTTTCCTTTGTGTGTAGATGGGGGAAGAACAGTAGATAGCAAGGACTGATACTTTATCTTTTAAAAATTAGAATAGAGTAGAATAGAATAACAGAGTTGGAAGGGACCTTGAAGGTCTTCTAGTCCAACCCCCTGCACAGGCAGGAAACCCTACACCACTTCAGACAAATGGTTATCCAACATCATCTTAAAAGCTTCCAGTGTTGGAGCATTCACAACTTCTGGAGGCAAGTTGTTCCACTGATTAATTGTTCTGTCAGGAAATTTCTCCTCAGTTCTAAATTGCTTCTCTCCTTGATTAGTTTCCACCCGTTGATTCTTGTCCTACCCTCAGGTGCTTTGGAGAATAGTTTGACTCCCTCTTCTTTGTGACAATCCCTGAGATATTGGAAATTAAATTAAACTAATTAAATTAAACTAATTAAACTAAACATTTGGACAATTCCTTTTAAAGTTTTGGAGTATTTGATTGTAATATAATTTTGACTTGAGTACTAAGCTGCTCATGCGTTCCAAAACAACTTCTCAGTTCAGTGCTCCTGAATGAAAACTCATCCAATCCTGGGGCATTTGAAGGACAGGAGAACATCTGGATTCATAGACATACCATCCCAGTACCACCTCAGCGGGCTTCAGCTGGAGGAGAAACTTTGAGATACTATTTGTGGTTTTGATATTTTCTGATTTTTCTCTTGCATGGTGTTGGAACAGTAAGAGAATAATTTCTCCAAGTGGAAGTGGTGGGTGGGAGTGTGTTTGGGGATTGTTATGTGTGTTGGACCTGGTCTTTGGGTGTTAAGTGAATTTCGTTGTATGAGTATACGGTGTATTTATTTACCCATTTATTTATTTACCATTTGTAGGACTTCCTTCCCAGCATGGCATACTAGTTCAGGTTTGCAATCCAATTAGATTGCTAAATAGGGACAGGACCAGTGATAGGATTCAAGTAATTTAACAATCGGTTCTCTGCCCTAATAATTTCTCCCAACAACCAGTTTGCCAAACTGCTCAGGAAGTTAACAACTGGTTCTCCCGAAGTGGTGCGAACTGGCTGAATCCCACCACTGGACAGGAGTCAGTATTTTAAAAAGGAGCTGTAAAAAAGCTTGTTCACGAATAAACTGCTAAAGATTTCCAGACTTGGGCTGCAAAAATCCAGATGACCATTGGATGGTAGCAAAAGATTAAGAATTTGGGAGCCCATGCTGACAGCTCTGTGTAAAACAGAGGATAAAAATTCTTCTTAAAACCTTTAAACTGAGCTATTGTGAGCAATCCAGAATATTTGTAATAGAACTTGTTCTTCTTCCCTTCTCCCCGTCTTCTCTTTGTTTCCTCCAGACATCTGTTTGTTGATAAGGTTGGTTCTACCCTAACAAGTTGTGTGTTTTTAGTAAACTTTCAAAACATTCCAGTCAGTTGAACAGAACTGGGATGTTTCTCCTGCCAACATTTAATCATGCAGAAAATGTCAAATTTAGTTTAAAATTTAGATGATTTTATAATGTGGCCACTGGAGTGTCGAGAGGAAGGGAAGCCAGGAGTTGGATGATCGTTGCAACAAAGTCTAGACTGTTGCAATTTGATTCATCAGAAGGGGGATAGTATTATGGATTGGGCCTGATTCATGAGAGTCTTGTTTGGAAAAGTATGATGTCATTATACCAAGCATGTCAGCACAAAAGGTGGTTTTTGTATTTATGTTAGCTAATGGTTTAACTAAGTGTACATAGTGGGTCTGATTTATTACTGCTTTAACTTTGTTTGGCCACCAAAAGGCAAAATTTATGTTGGCAAACTTAAACAGTGGCCAAAAGTGACCATGCAATTAAAGAAACAGCAAGATTCATTATAGTACTACTAAATCACTTGGTTGCCAAGTTATTTTAATTAAGGCTGGTTGAGAAAAAACAAAACAAAAAATAAAGAACCCCCAACCTCTGGGCATTTAATAGGAAATAGGATATGAGGAAGAAGGAAAGGCAACCAATTAAATCTTATATCAATTCTATTCTTTAGGAAATTCCTTTGAATTATTTGAAAGCATGTAAGTTAATTTATAATATCACGCTGCAATATTCTTTTTACCTTCAGTACTTTCTTTGTGATGAGAGCACATTTTTTTCAAAAAGTAAATTAATGGTCTAGTTTTGATCACTTTTTTTTACTGCATAACTTTTAATTGTTTTTTTTTACAATAACAATCTCATCATTTATTGTCAACAATTTTAAAGCAATCTGAGTTAGTGACAAATTCAGGGGAAGACCTTTGAACTATTACATTCTAAATGTAATAAACCATTACAGTTATCCATTAATGATAAAAAACCCAAAATGCTAGAGAATTGATTTCATCTTGTGCCAAACAACAACAATTGTGTCTAATGTTTGGGGGGAGAAAATTTGATACTGGAATACTACAGCAGAGAAGTTTGCATGATGAATTCCAGAAATCCTGGCTTTTACCTCATAATTTAATAATGTATCATTATTCTTTATATTTTATTTTATTCTTTATATAAAGAGCCTCTTGATGTGGGTGAAGGGGAAGAGTGCAAAAGTTGGCTAGAAACTCAACATTAAGAAACTCAACATTAAGAAAACTAAGATCATGGCTCCTGGCCCTCTCAATTCCTGGCAAATAGATGGAGAAGAGATGGAGGTAGTGACAGATTTTATTTTCCTGGGCTCCAAGATCACCGCATATGGGAACTACAGCCAAGAAATTAAAAGATGCTTGCTCCTGGGGAGGAAAGCTATGGCAAAGTTAGACAGCATACTAAAAAGCAGAGACATCACCCTGTCAACAAAACTGCGTTTAGTCAAGGCTATGGTTTTCCCAGTTGCAATGTATGGTTGTGAAAGCTGGACCATAAGGAAGACTGAGCACCAAAGAATTGAGGCCTTTGAACTATGGTGCTGGAGAAGACTCCTGCGAGTCCCTTGGACTGCAAGGGACTCATATTAATATGCATTACAAAATACACAATAGATAAATTACAACAAGGTTGGTTGGGGTTTGGTATTGGGAGAAATTTCAAGCATTAGAAGGAATATCAAGCAGAAGAGATTGACCACAGAAGTTGCATGTTTCTTCACTGGAACAAGAGCAGTGGTGGGTTGCTCCCTGTTCGCACCGGTTCGCAAGAACCGGTAGTAAAAATTTCTAGTAGTTCGGAGAACCAGTAATAACATTGGCTGGCCACACCCCCAAACTGGTCCCCGGCCCGGTCACTGCTCGCTTACCTCGCCCATCTCATCAGAGGCTTTTTTAAAAAAACTTTTAAAAGCATTTTTTCTACAACCTCTAAAATGCTTTTAAAAGAAGAAGAAGAAAAAAAAAGTTGGCCACGCCCACCCAGGCACATTACCCCTTACCAAGCCATGCCCACAAAATAAGCCACACCCACAGAACTGGTAGTAAAAATTTTTAGAATCCCCCCCTGAACTAGAGGTCAGATAACCATCTCTCCAGGATGCCTTAATAGAACCTGCATTGAGCAGAGAGTTGGCCTAGCTATCCCCTGAACTCAGTGGTGAAATCTAAAATTTGTTCTGTGGGCGTGGCTTGGTGGGGGGGTAATGTGACTGGGTGGGCATGGGCAACTTTATTTTTAAACTTTTAAAACCATTTTTTCTACATTTTTTTCTAAAAGTTGCTTTTAAAAGGCTCTGACAATCCCAGCTGAGTTGCCTGATCAGCAGAAGCTTTTTTTCTTTTAAAAGCCTCTGCTGATCAGGCAACTCAGCTGGGATCGTCAGAGGCTTTTAAAAGCATTTTTTTCTACAACATCTTCGGTCAAAGAGGTTGTAGAAAAAATGCTTTTAAAAGCCTCTGACAATCCCAGCTCAGCCGTGCTATCATCTGAGGCTTTTTTTTTTTACTTTTAAAAGCATTTTTTTCTGCTGAAGAGGTTGTAGAAAAAATACTTTTAAAAATAATAAAAAAAAGCCTCTGATGATAGTGTGCTCAGTTGGGCATGGGGGGGGTGTGTGTGCAGGGATTTTTGCTACCGGTTCTCCAAACCACCCACCACCATCGCTACTGGATCAGGTGATCCAGTCTGAACTGGGAGCATTTCACCCCTGCCTGAACTCTATGATTATTTTATGTTATTTGGAAGTTCTGGCAAAGGACAAATTCATATTTATCTTCTTCCTTTGTCAAAAACAACACTTTGTATTGGACTTAGTGATAATAGATGGCCAATATAACATAGATTTTAAAGGAAATGTATTTATTTATTTTAGAGGTGCCCAGTTCCAAAATGACTCTGGGGAACTTACAAAAAAAGTCTGAGTATGTTTGGGTAGTTCACACTACAAATACCATGAAAACCCACAACAGACACTGAGTGGGACTCAAATGGATCTCTGGGATTGATATTATTCCATTAGACTTTATTGAGTATAGAGATATTGAAGGCTAGAAGGGAGAATCTTTTCCACCCCAAAGGACTTTTCTTCTAAGAATTCTTCTAAGGGAATGCCAGAATAGAGGACTTCCCTACTTTACAGGCTTAGAAGCAACCATCTAAAAAAAAATTCAGCTTTCTAGGATTCTGTCGTTTGATTTTCATTGAAGCCAGTGCAGTATTCCAATCAGGGGTGGGCTTCAAAAATGTTAGCAAGGTGCTCTCTGCCCATTTCCTGGGTGGGTGTGGCCATGGTCGGCCACACCACAGTGGGGTTGGGGGGCGTTTTTGCCCTCCCCGGGCTCTGAAGGCTTTCCTCGAGCCTCTGGGAGAGCGAAAATGGCCTCCCCAGGCTCCAGAGGCCCTGGGAGGGGCGGGGCAGGGCGGGGTGGGCAGGGCCAGCCAGGAGTGGGATTTGGGGGTTCCCTGAAGTGCACAGAATCTTAGCTAGAGGTTCTCCCAAACCCCTGCGAACCTCCAGCAGCCCACCCCTGGTTCCAACCCTGATTGTAATGGAAAAAGTTGATTATTAGGACTTTCTGAGTGAGTTTCTATGGCAGTCTCCAAAGTAGCAGAAATGGCACAGTGAAGTGAACACTAGCCAGCAGTGATTTCTGGCTGGCAAAAATCTTTCTGGATAAAGGAGAAAATAGAGATTGTCCACCTATGCTTTGGACAGTTGCTCTTCAGGAAGGCTGGAAGTCTTGTGGTCTTCTGGTGAGTAGAATGGCTTGGGGTCATGGGAAAAACAGCTCACTTGCTCTAGCTACACAGAGAGGACATGAAGTAGTACCAACCCTCAATTTCTTAATCACTTTGGGATATAGTCAATTTACAGATCAAAAAAGTGTTTGAAAAAAAGGGGGACAGAGAAAACAACTTAGTGAGTCAGCCAGAATTAGAAAAAGTCAAATAAAGAGGAAAATAATACTTTTCAAACATTTTAAAACAACAACAAAGAGCTTAATCCAATTTTTTGACTGATAAACAAGTAAAAGGCATGGTATTAATTTGAAAGATAAAGATTTTGGCAAGAATGTTTTTGGCATTATATGGAATTAATGAAATAAGCAAACCAGACCTTTTGTGGATAAACTGATTGTTTGACATCAAACAGAAAGATAATTGG
Source organism: Arizona elegans (assembly GCA_022577455.1). Taxonomy (NCBI): domain Eukaryota; kingdom Metazoa; phylum Chordata; class Lepidosauria; order Squamata; family Colubridae; genus Arizona; species Arizona elegans. Next base: position 177,690,051 of record JAKOOJ010000001.1, read on the forward strand.
TAGAACTTACAGAATAAGAAGATAAGTGTAACATGAGATGGACTGTGTCATTAAAATTACAGAAAGACAGAATGGACTAACCCTCAGGGGCATAAAAAAAGTGAATGAGGGGAAGAGCAGCCTGCCGTTTACATTTAACTTTGTAATTAATTCACTTTTATTTCATGGCAATCACTAGAAAAGCTGCAAAGCAGGGTGAGGGAAGAAATTCATAAGAAGAACCAACAGAAAAGGGAATTACTCCAGAAATATTACAAAAATTGTTTGAAGAGGTGGGAAAGCAGGTATCTGAAAGTGTTAAATCTGTAAAAAGTGAACTAGTTGAGTTTGAAGAGAAAATAGAAAAAAGTTTTTAAAGATGAAAGATAATGACAAAATAGAAATTTTAGAAAAATAAAACAGAAATAAAAAAAAAGAGAGATGGAAAAGGACTTAGGCAATCTTGTGTTATTGGAACTGAGAAAAAAAAATTCTGCCAGAGAGCTAGAGCAATTCCAGAGGATCCAGGAAAAGACAATAGAGAAAAGGACCAAATACGAACCTTCTCAGACTTAAGTGGGAGGATCATTGAAAGAGCAAGGAGTAACTAAGATCTCATGCTATAATTTCCATGGTGTATTAGTATTGGTGAAGCTTTTCGGCACTGAGTGCCAAAATGGGAGCATGTGTGCGTGCACAGGCGAGTGCTGGAAACTGGGAGAGCAGCTCCCTGGTGCACGCATGCAGGAGCACTGGAAACCGGAAGAGCAGTTCCCTGGTGCACATGTGTGCGCTAGGAAGCTGAGCTTCCGGTTTCCAGTGTGCGCATGCATGCCAGTCACCTAGTCTTCTGGTTTCTGGCATGCATGCACTTGCGAAGACTAGCTGGCTGGCGTGCATTTGCGCCAGTTTCCTGGCATGCGCATGCACACGAGGGAGCTGCTCTTCTGGTTTTTGGTGCTCCCATGGCGCGAAGATCAGCTGGCTGGCATGCATGTGCATGCCAGAACCCGGAAGAGCAATGGGCGATGGCTGCTGTGCCTGGAGAGATGGCTCTGTGTGCCACTTCTGGCACATGTGCCATAGGTTCGCCATCACGGGTGTATTATTTAACTGCTGTATACAAACAGTAACCACCTTATGAAGAGAGCTCCCGTAGCAAACCATAATATACCGTATTTTTAAGCTGTGTATTGTGTGTGCAGTTAGAAGTGTGAAATCATGAGGATGAATTTCAACCAATGGAGCTGTTGGACAATATTTTGGTTCTAGTGTGGTATCATCAAATGGAATGAGAAGGTACTTTGTAAAGTTCACTTTTTCTTTTAACCACTAATGTTAACTAACTGCTGTTGTTAAATACTCAGCTTTCAATACTGCAAAAATGTCGCTATGATGATTTGTTTTGTCACAAAATGTTTTTAAATTTGATCAGTTAGTTTTACATTACTGGATGGGTGTTGATTATTCTGTTGCATTTGTATTACTTATTTGTCATGCAGCATCAATGGCCTTCTTAGTGCCAAATTTCCATTTGTGTATTTTTATCTCAGTTGCATTTCTCTACTTCATTTTTAAAATATGCAAATATGCATTTTTCTCTGGATACCTTGTCAGATTGTCAGTTAATTGAAATATTTAGTGATAATCAAATAGTTACTTAGTTAAGTTGAAATAAGCTTTATGTTTCCACTTCACTGCACAAGAATTTAGTTAGATCACTACTCTGTCAAACACTCGTTATGTAACTAATGAGTATTAACAGCAGAATCCATTTAGAGATTTCCTTTCTTAAAAGTGAAAGACTTCAAAGTTACTGTGGCTAATGGCATAGGTCAATTGCATTTGTTTCTAAATTGTATAAATCAGTTTGGAACTTTAAAAAGCAGAAATATAGTTGTTAACCTAGCTTCTAATACTTTTCATATGGGATTCATACTTTCTCTTCCTTCAAATCTGTCTCCACCTTTGTTCCTTTTGGTTGTTATCTTTTCTTCCATACTTATGCTTTTCCAAGATCCACTCTTGACATTATCAAATAATGGTCTATCCCATACTCAGAATCCTCCACAACTGTCGTAATCAGATATGAGCAGTCACTGAAGGAAAGGGGAAAAGTCCTCTCATTTCAAATTCCAGAGGGAGGAATTACTGACAGAAGAGGGAAGGATTTGAAAAATTGTGGGATAGATAAGAGAAGGTCTTGAAGTCCTATCCCAAGGAAGTCCTCCAAACATCAGAGTGATAGATTTAGGAATATATGCTGTATATTATTGGCAGGGGAGGTAATGACTTACAAACTCCAGATATTTTGAAATATGCAAGCTACTAGAAATTATCTTCCTGTAGGAGCCAAGGGAATGCTCTAAATAGGTTAATTGAAACAGTAAATGTAAGGGAAACTCAAAGGAATCTGCTCAGTGGTGGGAGTCAATTTTTTTTACTACCGATTCTGTGGGCGTGGCTTGTTGGGTGTGGCATGGCTTGTTGGGTGTGGCAGGGGAAGGACACTGTAAAATCTCCACTCCCTCCCCACTCCAGGGGAAGGATACTGTAAAATCCACATTTCCTCCCAATCAGCTGGGACTCAGATGGGAGCAGGGCCAGTCAGAGGCAGTATTTACCGGTTTTCTGAACTACTCAAAATTTACGATACTGGTTTTCCAGAACTGGTCAGAACCTCCTGAATACCACCTCTGAATCTGCTGCCACCCATTTAAGTTATATAATGAAAATTAATTTGATTCTTAGTTTAAATGTTAAAGAGAGAGAGAGAGAGAGAGAGAGAGAGAGAGAGAGAGAATGAATATAATAAAATATCTGGTGGTGGCAATAAAGCTAATAGATCCATTAGAGATCTCCTTAGTTAAAGGGATGCCTGTTTAATTCTGAAGAACAAAAGAGAAAGGAAAAAAAACACACAGCAGTAATCCTTTTACTATTTATCCCATCACAATTTTTCATCACAAATCATCAACTCAATCAGGCTTTTCTATTGATTCTTTTTCATTTCTTTTTCATGAGTATATAAGTATATGAGTATATAACTTGGGTTTAAATTATATACTCAAAAGAAACAGATCTTTACTAAGAGGTGTAACAATCACAATTCTCATTCAGTTTTCAAGTCCACAAATAGCTTCCTTTCTATACTTCCTTGTCTCTTTCCTACTAATTCATTCATTCTACTTTACAGAATTATTCCTCCAGAATGTTGCAATTTGTTCTAAACATCATTAGTAGTTCTTCCACATTATCATCATTATACCTGCAATACCCAGTGAACTATGGCTAGTTATTTTGATACATACCCACAGCACATTAGATGACATGAATTTGTATTTTCTGATACGTATTTGTTCACAAACACATAACTTTATTTTGTCTTAGTTATAAAAGAAATAGATGAACAAAACCATGAAAGCTGTGAAAATGTTAAAAAAGGGAAAGGCAACAGGTATAATGGTTTAACTGGAAAAATGTTAACCTGTATGTTTTCTTATGGAGTGTTTTTACAGTTTGTTTAACCTGTAAGTGAAGTACACATGTTAAAATGAATATCTTTGAAATTATGAAGTATTTTGCATGAATATATAGATGAAGCTTGGTTGCTGGATATAATAAGAGCTGAATGTGATGGCAGTAAAGCAGACAATATATGAGAAAAAAATGCAAATGCTTGAGCACTGACAAGGGAGTAAGATCAGAATACGGCATTCTTCCTTGGTTGTATATTGTAGTATTTATGGATTAATTGTACAGGATGATACGTTGTTAGCCCTTCAGGATAGATCAGGTCAGAAAACAGATGCCGTAAGAAATACTGTATTTTTCGGACTATAAGATGCACCAAGATTTCGAAGAGGTAAGCAAGAAAAAAAAGTTTTTGCCCTCCCCGGCCCCCAGGAGCACTCTGCAGGCCTCCCATAGCCTCTGTACACCCCATTTATGCACAAAATGGGCCCGTTTTTGGCAAAAACAGGACACGCGGGGCAGGGCTTTGGGAGGTCAAAAATGGCTGTAATCGGTTTATAAAATACAACAACATTTCCACCCTCTTTTGGGGGGGAAAAAGTGCATCTTGTACTCTGAAAAATTCGGTAGTAGAAATCTACTTCTTGGATGTAGAGTATAATAAGAAAATCTTAAAAGTGGGACACAGTTCAACTTCCTCTCCTCTTATACCAAAGACAGCCAAAGAATGGCAACCGTGAGGATTTTCTTATACTTTCTTCTTATCCCAGATTAAAGTAATGGTTTAACATGTTGCTGCATGGTTTCTTCAAAGCTATCTCTGTGCCACTGTACATGTGGTGATATTGGAAGTATGTTCATTGGGAATATGAATGTGTGTATTATTTTGTATGCATATGATGCCTTGTTGCTGGCTGAAAACCAAAATAATTTATAGCAAGTATTAAAGAAAGGAAGTTGTGTTTTATAGGGAAAATGGAATGAATAATTGCAAGCTACATATAAATGATGAAAAGTAGAACAAGTAGATTGATTTGGCATGCTAAAATGTACAAAGGAATGGAGAAATGTAAGATGTCCAAATGCTGGTGTAGAAAGGTAGTAAGTAGTAGTCACATGGTAGCATGTTTTGAAGAATGAATGTTTGCTGAAAGAAATGAAAATAGCTGAGTATTAGCTGTACACTTTTATCCGCTATGTTATATGGAGACTTGAGTGTAGTGGATTACCAAAGAACTGCGTGTAGTAAAACAAACTGAGATATCATCAAGAATGAAAGGATGATGAGTGAATGTGTCTTGCATACAATAGTGAGCAACTGATATAGAAGTAGTACATTAATGAGGGTTGAATTATAAAAGAAATACCTGAAAAAAAGAGTGAATGGATAAAGAGGAAGGAGAATAACTGAACATTTTATTTGGATGAAGTTGAAGAGCTTCCCAACAATAAAGAGGTGAGATGTTTAAAGAACAAAGGTAAGTAGAAAGAAGTACATCAAAGTGATAGGAAAAAGTACAGGAAAATATGGAAAAGTATGTAAACCAGATGTATCTATATTTTCTTTTCTTTTTCTCATCACATACCTACATTCCTTTACCTTCTGTTTCTTATCCGAAAGCATAACATAACTTCCCTTGCAAGGAAAGCAAGTTTGTAAGAAAAAAAAAACTGTTAAAAAGCAGTAAGATTCTCAATGCAGTAGCAAATGTTTCAAATCTCTTGCAACATTAAATACACAATGAATAAAATATCTTAGAAAATCTAAGTGCATATTTTTGGGTGAAATTATGCATGTACAGTCTTGTTGATATGACTCACACCCTTTGTGTCATTATGATAGTGCATCAATAGGTTTAGAGGCCCATTGCCCCTTAGACAGTTATAAGAACTGCAGTATTTTGAACAAGGAGCTTCACTTCCTTATCTTAATGGTGCCAGCCCAGAAGGCAGGCCTACTACTGAAGATGAAGAAAATTAAAGAGACGCCATCTTGTTACACAAACTTGGCAAACCCTATAGTCTTCCTGTATTGCAAGTTGCTGACTTTTGGCAATCACTTGATATGGCAGGTATGGACTGGATAGCAATTAATCCCTCTCATGTCACTCTAAAGCTCAGTCAAGCTGGTTTGGTGGTGGGAAAATGAACAGGCAATTTGTACTGAATCTTGGATGGATTACAGTCTTACAGTATCAAGTAGCTAAACTATCTGGAAATTTACTTCTGTGCTTCATCCTCTACCATGGTAGTGACAATGGTTTTGTACTGAACAGATGTTTATTTTTTAATCCCCCTGTTCATCCCATAACAGTGGGAGAGCTTCTTCTTAAAGTTGGAGAAGTTGACTGAAGAAAAAAGAACTGAACCTAATCTATGCATTAATAGCCAAGTACACTTTGGTACCTTGACTACTTTACAATAAATGTTTCCAAATGAATGACAGTTCAGGGATATATTAGCAGTGACAATAAGCAGTGTAAATATTAACAAAATTCATTATGAACAAACATTTAATTGTGGGTAATTCTGGAATAACTGGGAAATCTGCTCAGTTTTCTTTACAGTTAATATTGGTACCAACTAGGAATATGCAAAATATTTCAAATTTAAAATATCCAAAGCTTAATAGCAATAGCAATAGCACTTAGACTTATATACCGCTTTACAATGCTTTACCGCCCTCTCTAAACATTTTACAGAGCATATTGCCCCCAACAATTTGGGTCCTCACTTTACCCACCTTGGAAGGATGGAAGGCTGATGAGCCTTCAGCCTGGTGAGATTTGAACTGCCAGATTGCAGGCAGTTGGCAGTCAGCAGAAGTAGCCTGCAGTACTGCACTCTAACCACTGCACCACCGCGGCTCATACATTTAATTAATACATTTCCAACTGTTTCAAATCTGAAACTCTCTGACTGGAGTTTGAAAAAGCTATTCTGAAAATGTTACATGTTTCAAAAAGCATCAATTGAAGCTAGAAACACCTGCTCTGAACTCAAAACAGGGTTGTTGTTACCCCATCCAGAGTAACTGCAATTGTGTCAAAACTGTTCTGAAAAGGTTGGTTTAACCATCTTGAACTCAAAAGTGTTTGAATTCAAAATGTCGAAGTCTTAATGTATCTCTTCACTATGGTTAAAGTTGGCGGTTGGGAAAGGAAGGAATGCAGGAAGAGGATACCTAATTCCTCAATCTATTTTTAACCTCCAAACAGATGTTGATGAATTAGATACACTGCACATGTCTTGATATTTACACATCTAAAAAGCTTTTTATCCAGCAAGAATTCAAAATGATGAGGCATGTATAAAATGTATTTCAAATGAATGGAACTTCACTGCCAGTTTTCCTTTGGAATAGAATAGAATAGAATAGAATAGAATAGAATAGAATAGAATAGAATAGAATTCTTTTTTGGCCAAGTGTGATTGGACACACAAGGAATTTGTCTCTGGTGCGTAAACTCTTAGTGTACATACCAACAACAAAGTAATAGGTCATGGATCATAGTTACAATCATTAATCATAAGATACATCAAGAAGTGATAAATCATAAGATACCAATAGGCGAAGGTGGTAGGAAAGATGAGAAGATGATACATGTCCACATATTAAGATGAAGTAGTATAAGCCTGAGATCACACAATCATTAGGTAAATCAGTACATCAGGCTGAGAAACAAGAAGCGTTAAAATTGGAAGGAACAGAAATTGTAGTGCACAAAGCAATATGAATAGATGATCTATTCCCGATTTCATGTCAGTTTTCCACGCCGTGTGTGCTATAACTTGTTATGAACCTATCCATGGATTAAAGTCATCTCTGCTTACTAACCACAGGCACATCCTTCTTTGGTCTTTTGTGCCAGCTTTAGCCTAAAGGCATTCTTCCCATGCTCAGACAGACTGTCTGCAAGCTTGGCATGCAAATTACAGCTGAGAGTTTTTTATTTGAAGACTGAGCCGTGCATTATCAGAGCAGCTACTTCTACAAATCTGTTTCCGTTACACAGAATGAAGAAAGAGCAAGTGGGTAGCAGAGGACTCCCAATGAAACTATTATATTCTTGTGAAACAAATAATCATATTTTAGGTTTACAATACATCTCCAATTATGTCATAATGATTTGTCTTCATCAGTTATCCAAAAGTCGTATAGATGTTAGATAAAACAATATATTATATGTTATGAAATTTATTTGAAACGCTGCCATTTATCTACAAGGGTTGAGAGAACGTAATGCCTTCAGTGTTGTAAGTCATTAACCCATGGCATTGCTGACATACTAGTTTGGACGTGTTCTTTCACTTCAGTTGTTGGGAAACTGCTGTGAGAAAAGGGTTTTAAACTTATTTCTTATGGAAGGGAAGCCTGCAGTAATATTCATCGGTGTGCTTTAAGCAATGAGATGTGATTACATTTTTGACTACTGAAGGAGTCCCGATAACTGAAATTCACTATTGAATCCAGATTGTTAAAGGTAACGACTATGTTGATGGTGAGTATTGGGCATTGCTGGGCCAAAAAATTTAAAGATGGTGGACTGTGAAAAGCTGATTTGTGGGATCAAGAATGAAATGGAAGACTTGTGACATCAAGTGAAGACTTTCGCATTAGAAACTGACGAATTCATTAAAGGCAGTTCATGGATCATTACAGGGAAAAGTATTGTCAACCTTTGCATTTAATAAAAACATGTGTATCACATTGTGGATCTTCTTCAATATGGGAAGTTTTGTGTAAGATGGGTTTTTTTACATGCTGATGGTAGTGATTAAAATTCCAAGAGTTGAAAATTGTTGTCACACTACAAAAATTATGGTGAGGAATTTCTTCACTGCACCGTGACAGTTAACAAACATTAGCTCATTATTATCACCAGAGATGAAATATCAGTCCATGGAAGATCATTACAAAACTTCACTGGCAAAAATGAACAAAAAACACAAATCAAAATACTGAATTTGGTAGGAAAACTCATGGTTACAGTTTTTGGGGATGTCTCCAGAAAGTTTGAATCAAGGGACTGTCAGGACCCAGGTTGAGGAGACAGTATGGAGTAGTATAGAGCTCTTTTGTGGTGCTGTAAGAAACTTGCTTGTTATCGGAAGAAGTATGTAGCGAACAGTGTTATGTAAAGAAGTAAATACAGATAACCAAAGAGCTCATTTCATAGACTATTTTCCTGTGTCATTAAAATATCTCCATTTCCATTAAAATTATGGATGCAGAGGCATCATTTTCCTTCACTCTTCGAATCCAAGATGTTAATTCATGCCTCTTAAAATTAGTTGCATGACTTTAAAAAACTGGAGATATTTAAGTATAATGAGATATTAAAAAGCATGGTTTCTAGTAGGGCTGTGAAAATATTGGAATTGGAGATTCAGTTTGAAGGTGACTGTATCAATCTGACAGGCTGATCTGAATTTCTGCACTGAATCTCCAAAGTAAAAATATCACATTAAATTGGACACCTCTTAGTCACTTTGGAACAAATCTGGAACTGATTTGTGTATCTGACAAGTTTTGATTCATGCATCGGTGCACTTTTTCTAAATGGATTTGAACATCTGAATCAAATTTCAAAAGTCCAAATTGGGTAAGTTTTGCTTCCTCCGAGATCAGTGTTGTGGCCCCGCCCTCTGAGCCTGTCCCATCGGAGGAAGAAAGCTCCGAGCATGAGGCCTCCCTCTCCAGACCCCTCCCCTCTGGCACTGTCTCAGGTGCCGGCCGAGGGAGAGGAGATTAGCAGGGAGACAGGTGGCTCGGATGAGAGCGACGGAGAAACATCATTCCTGGACGCACGCCTCCGAAGGCGTGATAAACGATTGCAGCAGCTCAGGAGGCGTGCTAGGGATTAGAACTGAGTCACTGGACCACACCCCAGAGACTATATAATAGAGGGTGGTGGCCAGTGATCCTTGTGACGAACAAAGTAAACCTTGGATAGTCACTAAAGCCTCGTCCGGAACTGCTGAGAGAAATATTTATTGTTGTTGGACGTTTGGACGCTAAGTATGTTATCTGTCTGTTTTCTGTGGAAATAAACGCGCTTGGCAGACGGTGTGTAAATCACTGCCAAAGTTGGAGATAAGGACCTGGGTGTGTGCCAAAGTGTTTCCTTAACCCTCGGCTGGCTGTGTGTGTGTGTGTGTGTACGGGGACAGATCAATCAGTTGGCAAACTTGGCAGATTGAGACCGATTCTTGTACTCCTGGTGTCTAACCTTCACAGTAGCAGAAAGCTGCTTGAGCTTTCAAGCTGCTTGAATATAACAACAACAACAACAACAACAACAACAACAACTTTATTATCATTGTACGTGTATACACAGTATACCCATACAACAAAATTCACTTAACACCCGAAGACCCAAACACCCAAAGAATATTACTATGCATTAAAAATTCTCTGCCCCTCCACTTCATAGAACAGGCAGCATATGAAGTCTAGGTTACCAGCTGCCACTGACCTCTCCCTTGCAGGCTGAGGAACCTGCCTTCTAAGCACAAAGTATAGGCCTAACAAAGCCAAGGGGGCCATAAATGGTTGTATATCCTGTGCTTCACCAATCGTATACATAAACTTTCTTGAGTGTAGATATGCACCCTAAATGAAAACAAAGCTAGTTTGTCAGGTGTCTATATTCTGCATGAATATTTCACTTCTGTGATCTTTGGGAGACATAGAGGTCTACACCAAATGATAAACTCCTGTCTTTAATATCTAGAACTCTTGATTGAACAACATTACTACTTGTAGCATTACTGCTTGTTCCCATTCCCCACCCCCTTCCAAAATTATCATCGCAACCTTATGGACTAGAAACCAGAAGTACAATAGACACACACGGAGCTAAGCAATCTTGCAGTAAGTCTTTTTTGAGTGGGAAGGATATTTGAACATATGCTTAACTGTCCAACCCAAATCTGGCTTGTTTAACTTTGGATTGCACCTTTGCATATTTAAAAATCAAACAAGTAAGCAAGCTGATATTTTTCTGGAAGCTGAATCCTTTACTCAAGGCTGTCATTCTGCCCTTTCTGGGAATCCCTTATTGATCTCCCACTGGCAGAAGCAAACATTGCTAAATCCCGGCTATTATTTATTTCATGATATTCTTTTGGCAGGGTGAATTTTTATTAGCCGTATTTTTTTTAATGACAAGCTTTTCCATTTGATCCTCTGCACACATTCTGTTCTGCTGCATCTCTCTCCCTTAGAATAAAGACAAGATAATTACAGTTTTCTCATCATCTGATGGTGGAATGTGAAACTTAAGAGCTGAGTCCCAGAGCTTTCTTTCCAAATAAAAGATATGCAGGATAAGGCAGTACTTCTCAGCCACATGGAGGTGTATTTAGCTAGGGCAGGTGAGAGGTTTGATGCTTATTCCACTGGGGGAGGGACAATTTTGGATTAATGCCAAATAGATGCTGCTGGCCTAAGATACCAAACTTTAGGTGATGCCAACACTGCCTCTCTTTCCAAATCAATGTAAAAATGCAAATCTTCACATTGGAAGGAGGTGGCACTGTTAGTCAATGTGATCTAAGGGTGTCATATTTTCTTGAGTCAGCACTAGTCTATTCTTCCCTGTAATGTTGGCCTATAATACAGCATACAAAATGAATATAAACATCTGGATCAGGGGTGGGTTCTACTTACCTTTACTACCGGTTCATAATGGGATCGCACGTGTTTGCTTCGTTCGCGCGTGCACGCCTTGCTTCTACACATGCGCAGATCGCCAATGATGAAATCCGGGATGGTGGGTGGGGCCTCCTGCCGATTTTACTACCGGTTCTTGCAAACCAGTTCGAACCGGGGGCAACCCACCACTGATCTGGATAGATTGGCCATCCTTTCTCAAGGGTGGATGGGTTGCAAAGCCATTTCTCTGTTCCACCAAAAAAATTAATGAAATTACATGGAGGCACCACAGAGCCTTGACTTCAGCAGGCTGGAAGAAAACCAGAAGAGGTCATGATTTTTCATAACCCCTAAGCCTAAACCCCCATCTGCAGGTTTCCTGCCCAGAGTCACTTGTTGAGATAGATGGTTTTAGAAATCAAATAAATAACATTAAATCTGTCCTGCAGCTTGAGAATACAGCCTTTAAATCTATTCATAACAGACACTTTTGCCTTCCACTCTGCCCCAGTGTGCTTTGGGCAGAAGAACTGCAGAAACCTGATAAGTTGTGTGGCACTTCTCCCAGATGGGTTCAACATGCTACCTGGGGAAAGTCGAAAGGTCTGCTTAGCTTAACTCACCTACAGTATCAGAGCTGAGCTAGTTGAAAAGACTTCCAGAGAGACATGCCAAGGTATAAAAAGGGACAGGGTGATAGTTAAATTGACTGCATGAAGGCACAAACAGCAATAAAAACTCTTCCTATTTCATATCTAAATAAGTCATAATAAAGATCATGATCATATCTAAATGAGTCAGTTTGATGTCATGGTTAAAGGCATTGGCCTAGAAGCCAGGAGACGGTGAGTTCTAGCCCTGCTTTAGGGACAAAGTCAGGTGGGCAACTACCGTAGATCAATCACATTCTTTCAATCCTAGGAGCATGAAAATGGCAATCCATTTCTGAAATAGTTGCAAGAAAACTGCATGGACCTGTGAAGGCAGTCACCAGAACACTGGATTAACTTGAAGGCATAGACACACAACCACACACACACATATATATATATACCACCCACAATGACTAACCCACCCTTCCAAAGGCTCACACATACACATACACGCACAAATACCAAACCCAAACTATTTAAACTGACCTTTATCCTGGATGATATGAAACAACTATTGGATTTTTGAGTCAATTCTACTCAGACTCCATTTTCATTCTCCTACCTTCAGTTAAGCAATTCACTTCAACCCACAGCTGCCATACTGGAATTGCCAATATGACTGGGTGAGCTGAGCAGTACTCTCTCCTGAGGGCCCACAGGCATGTCCAACAACAGCCTAGGCCAGGGGTCTCCAACTTTGGCAATTTTAAGAGTTGTGGGCTTCAACTCCCAGAGTTCCTTGGCCAGCAAAGCTCAGGAGACCCCTGACCTAGGCCATAATATCATCAAACATGAGAGCCAGTTTGGTCTAGTGGTTAAGGCACCAAGTTAGAAATGGAGAGAATGTGAGTTCAAGTCCTCACTTTAAAGCCAGATGAGTGATGTGGGCCAGTCATTGTCTCTCAGCCCAGCATACCTCACAGGGTTGTTGTGGGGAAAAATAGGAGGAGGAATGTATATTGGATATGTTCACTGTCTTCAGTTATTTATAAAAACAATAATAAATGTGGGATACAAATAATCAAATAAAAATAAAAATGTCATCCTCTGCATTTGTCCTTTATGTTTTATGAGAATCTGTGCCAGGCTGGCTTAATTTTAAAACCTTGGGTGAAAGTAGCCTTGTCATGCCACTGTAGTCACAAAAGGGTGAGGGAAGAAAGAAGGAGCTGGGAAGCAGAACGAGAGCAGGTTCCTGTCAAACAAGAGCCCTGGTGGTGCAGCAGACTAAAGCACTGTTATTAATACCAGATGCCTGCAATTACTGCAAGTTGAAATCTCCCCAGGCTCAAGGTTGACTCAGCCTTCCATCCTTTCTAAGGTAGGTAAAATGAGGACCCGGATTGTGGGGGCAATAAGATGACTTTGTATAAATGTACAAAAGTATGAAGGCTATTGCTTAACGCACTGTAAACCGCCCTGAGTCTCTGGAGAAGGGCAGCATATAAATCAAATAAAAAACAAACAAACAAACAAACCAAAAAAAAAACCCCAAGAACTTCTTACCCCAATAATTCATTACTCTACAGAACAGTCAAATTCCTTCTATGCTGCAGCTGAACCAGACATGAATTAGTACAGCTGTCTAAGAGTGACAATGAGATTGAAACACAACCTGGACACCTTTAGAAAAATAAAGTACCTTTAGAAAAATCTACCAAAACTATAGCTACAGTAGGATAGCAAAGACATTGAGTTGTTTCCCCATGTCGGCAGGTTCCTTGTTCTAGACAGCAACTATGGAAGTTCTTGGCAGCTTCTCAATATGTTTTTGATCAAGCAAGCTGAAGCTCTGGAAATGGGGACTCACATGGACCTTACGAGCTCTTGAGTGTTGCTCTCTTAGATGCTTTCTGTGTCAGTTTTTTTTTCCATAAAGGAAAATCAATATTGTGGAAGAGGAAGAGGAGGGTGATGAAGATATGCAAGAATGTGCGCAGGAGAAAGAGAGACAAAAATGAATGCAGAGGGCCAGAAAAAAGAACAAGTGAAAAAGGAACTCAATGGGAACTTTTTTAAAAAAAATAAAATAGGCAAGGCATCATTTTTCCAAATGCTAATCAGATGACAAGGAAAAGAGGGCACTAATTGCAGTGATTACCACATGACTACACCAAAGGATAATATTGCAAGTGTGGGAAAAATAAGAGATGTTGGGAAAGTCACATGCAGTTTTACCACTTAGAGCCCTGCCAGCTTAAATTAGCACTCCATCAGATCTTTTCCTCTATCTTTTTGGCTGTCCAATTCACCTCAGCAAAGAAACACTGATAATAAAATGAACAGTGTGATTATCTGTAGCTTCACACCTTTGGAGGCATACAATGGAAAAGAGACATTGAAAATACCAGTCTCTAATTTCCTGCTCAGAGATCATTCCCCCCACCCCCTTAGAGCAAAGAGCAGTAAGAGAGAAGATAACCAAATGTAGGCTGCAATCCTCCAGGTGACCAATAGATGGCAGACTCTAAAAGGCAATTGGCTGGGGAGTTCTGGGAGGTTAAGCTCACAACATCTTCACCGGTGCTAAAGTGCTAATGGCACTTTAGGAGTTGTCATTTTTACAGTCTACAACTGATAGTCCTAGCTTGATTTCCAAGTGGCAACTCCTTTTAGAAACATTTAATGACTTTGATCTTGCTGAATAAAGCATCTTTGTTTTGTCTTTCAGAGAAGAGGCAAAAACTGGCAGGCTGGCAAGCAGGCAGGTGGGCGATTTCAGGGATGATAGAAATGTGCAGATTCAAAACAACAACAACAACAACAACAACAACAACAATAATAATAATACAGAAATCTTTAGAATAAAACCTTGCAATTTGGGGTTGCTGAGCACTTTTTTCATTTTTCTCAAAGTACTGGGGAATTTTTTAAAAAACACTTTATATAATATTTTCTTTCAAGATGATGAATAAAATATTTAGAGCAAAACATTCATATTTGGGAAGTCACTGCTTCTTATAAATGACATCTAAGAACTATACAGAACTAAGAACTTTTCAGCACAGAACCATTACAGTTCCTATGCTGAGGACAAACAGTTCTTGTAAGAACAAACTGCATTCCTATCCTCAGGGGACATTGCTATTTTTTTTACAAGAGAAGGAAGCACACTTCAACTCTTTTTGGGTTTGCAGGTCCTGATTGTTCTCTCTTTCTAGACATAAAGCATATTCTCACAGCTTGGTTAGCCATTTTTTAATTTAAGGGACCAACAAAACTTCCATTAAGAAGCATATAGTATATTTTTGTAGCCCTTGACAACAGAGGCCTAGAAGACGGCAAGGTGAAAGAGAGGTCACCTGACTAGAGTTAAAATTTGGAGGAAGCTGACCCCAGGTCCATATATAGTGGAAGTTATTTTGTATCACATTTCTTTTATCTTTAAAGATGTTGAAATATCTTTTGTAATACACAGTCCTTATGTGAATTATTTCATGCAAATGCTTTAACGTCCAGTTGCTATTCTCCTGTTGCCCATTAAAGAGTGACAGAAGCCAGGAACTGTTCCTCCAATGTCCAAGCATCTAGAAATATGAGGGCTGGTACCAGGTTCTACTTACCTTTACTACCGGTTTGCAATGGGATCGCGCGTGTGAGCGAAGCAAGCGAACCGGTCTGAACCAGGGGCAACCCACCACTAGCTGGTACCTATGAGGGGGAGGTAGTATGATGGACTATGAGGTAGCAGCAGTTTCCCAGGAAGAAGGAAACACATTTCAAGACAAACAAACAAACAAACAAACAGGCATATCTATCTATCTATCTATCTATCTATCTATCTATCTATCTATCTATCTATTATCTATCTAATTTAGAAACCACCTATCTCCACCACAGAGGGGCACTGTATGATATACAAATACAATTTCTATCTTGCATCCTCAATTTATTTCATTCTTGAAAAACTCCAGCACTGGTCCCAAGTTGTCAATATTTGGGTCTGGTTGGTAGAGACTCAGTGGGATATCACTCATATTTTAAAGCAGCTCTGTAAGATTGTACAGTATATCCTACTACAGGTATTTGGGGCTGTTACTAACAAATTATTAGGAACAGGGCATATACTTTATTCAAATATTTACTAGATGAAAACAGAGATGTAACTGAAGCCCACAATGATGTTAAGTGGAGATTGAGATGATTAAACATTGTAGTGGATTGCAATGCTGCAACACTATCTGAATTGGTTGGTCTCAGGCTGTAGGCTTCCAGGATTGTTGTTAAATATCTGATTCCTCTGAGGAACATCCTCTTAACAAGACATTTGGTTAATGTTACTGGGTCCACAATCCACAAATGTGAATGAATGTTGTCCTTTCCATGTTTTATTTTAATATTGACCATGGTCTTGTAAACTGGGCTATCTTTGTCCTTTGCAAAGAATGCCAAAGAGGCAACTTTCATCACTTTGACCTTGACATTTCAGTTCTACTTCATGTGAGAAAACCTGCTTTGTACAGCAGATTCAGTGAAACCCAGCATGGATATTTGTTGACCCCAGTTGCTGTCTATCCCACTTTGTAACCAGGCTTGCTGAATATGGGGTGAGATCATTATTGAGTCATGGGAACCCATCACCATCAAGTTCAGGTACACTTTAAAATGCCACTCAAAAGCATGTCT
This sequence comes from Arizona elegans, assembly GCA_022577455.1. NCBI lineage: Eukaryota > Metazoa > Chordata > Lepidosauria > Squamata > Colubridae > Arizona > Arizona elegans. The sequence continues at coordinate 177,706,443 of JAKOOJ010000001.1, forward strand.
AAAAGTTTACAACCAGTGTTGTTTTATGATAGTGTTACAGACTAAGGTCACTAATGTGCTTGCCAAGGAGGATGAGCTTAGGGGGGAAACGCCTCCTATTCAAAGGACTTAATAGCTCTGAATAAAGATTCCATCCTAGATCTGTAATGAGTTTACCTAGGTAAAAAAAACAACAACCTATGAACTCCCTTCATGATTTGTTGCTATGGTTGTAAAAAGAAACTGTTTTTGATGATAACCTTAAAGGACAAATGTTTTCATTAGCTATCAGACCTTAACACTGCCATTATTTAAGAGTTACAGTAGGCATACACAGTTATCTATTTTGGGGACTTCCCATTGGGCTTATCACTATTCCTTGAGTCTTCACCAAGTGTGTATCAGCTGCACTAGCCCACCTGCACCTTTGTGGAGAATCAAATACACATGTATCTTTGAGGACCACAACTAGTGGTGGCTTTGTCAAGAAATTATTTCCAAACCAGGCAGCCTTAGGCCAGGCTGACTCTAACCTAGGGCTTTAGTAAAAATTGTTGCTTTGTCCACATGTATTGGTGTTATTCTCAGTACTTGATGATGGGTTTTGCATTTCCCCCTTAGATTCAAGCCACTCAGCTGTTACTCACAGTTCAAGAACTTTTCCTGCTTTTGGGTTTTTGCTTATAACATCCAGCACTTACAAGATCTTATAGCAGTCACAACTAGCATATTTCTGTTCACAGCCTCAAATTTCCCAGGCGCCTCATCAGCCCCTATTTTACTGTCTTGATCTTCTGTACATGCCAAATGAACAAGTACTTCATCACGATTCTAATATTGTCACCTAGTGATATGGAGGATTCGCATAAATTCTGCTCAAACATGGAAATATAAATTTTACAGTAGCAAGAAAAGCTTCCACAAGTCAGTTTTATGCAAGGCAGTAAAAACTTGTTATTTGACATTTGCAGAATCCAATCAATTGAATGCAAGGTCAGTTTTGTTGCAAGCTGTCTTCTTTCTTATGTCATTATAGTTTTAAAGCTTAGTTGTTATACAACACTATTTCTACCCTTCACTTGCCTGTAGATGCTTTTCATCTGTTTTTTTTTTTTTATCATCCAACAATGAAACATTTCCTCAAAGTTTTTTGGACTTTCTTCTTTCTTCTTTTTGAATTTGTTTTTTGTTGTCAGTTTTGTTAAACCTTACCTCATTGCTGACCAAATTATTTGAGCAATTGGAAATGTCTTACTTCTGGTTGCTATTTATTTTTTAATCATATCTCCCTCCCTCCTTCCCTCTCTCTGGAATAGCCTATTTCCATAGATTTGTGCAATACCTCCCCTTATAATGTTTAGCAAGGTGGTTAAGACAGCTTTTTTTTTAAATACAGTGTTTAATTCTTAAGACTATTAAGAATTAAGCCCATCACTTACTAGTGAGCTCGTTAATCATTCATGAATGTGATGCACAATGATAATAAAGAAAGATAAGGAGGTTATTTATTTGTAATTGATATCCTACGAGTGGTCATTTATGCATCCAAACTCTCTTCTTATCTCCTGCAAACTTAGGTAGTGAATATTCCTAATCGTCAAGGACTGCTGTGACACTCGGGAACTGAGAGTAGCAATAAGAACCCAACCCAAGACAATCCACAGTGGAGATGTGCTTCTTACTCAGTAAAGGTAAAGGTTCCCCTCGCACATATGTGCTAGTTGTTCCCGACTCTAGGGGGAGGTGCTCATATCCGTTTCAAAGCCAAAGAGCCAGCTCTGTCCGAAGACGTCTCCGTGGTCATGTGGCCAGCATGACTAAATGCCAAAGGTGCACAGAACGCTGTTACCTTCTCACCAAAGGTGGTCCCTATTTTTTCTACTTGCATTTTTTACGTGCTTTTAAACTGCTAGGTTGGCAGAAGCTGGGGCAAGTAACGGGAGCTCACCCCGTTATGCGACACTAGGGATTCGAACCACTGAACTGCCGACCTTTTGATCAACAAGCTCAACGTCTTAG